>JAQPPZ010001613.1:0-2400000 GCA_028583015.1 Wollemia nobilis | reverse complement strand
TAAAGAATATGTCTACTAGATACTCACTTGGTAATGTCATATTCTAGTACTTTTACATATTTTTGTGTGTAGAGGATAGAAATATGGTCTCTCAAAAGGATTTCAAGGGCACTAGAGGATTACTCTTAGTGTTTAAATTTTCTTCATTGAATCATATTTAACATTAATATTATAACACCCTTAATCCATATGCCTAAATAGAAGTCATTGCTCCTCATTGAGAAACTCTAAATTCTAATATTTTAAACTTATCTAAATCAAATTAGATTATTTAGAATTTTTATTGGTATTTTTAAGGGTTATATAAAGTTTTTTTTCAATGTTTAGCAGTATGTGGTAAGTTTTTCTTGAAAGTATACCTTCTAAAATTCATTAAGATTCATTTTAGTATCTATTCATTATTATTATGATCTATATTTTTCATTATGAGTTTAGTGCTAGTATTCCTCACCCATATATTTTTTGGTAAGTTAAGTTGAATTAAAAGTGGATTTTTATCAAGGATTCCAAAATATAATTACATCAAACTATAAGAGGAACATTCCAAGGATGGACAACAGGAAAGGCTTGAGGAAAGCCTTGAGGAACACCATCAGGAAAGAAATCAGGAAAGTCATGAGGGAAAAAGCGTAGTACAAAATTTGAAAAGCTCGTTAGGTGGAAAAGGAGAAGGCAGTAGGAGAAAATGGAAAGCCCACCTAAAATCAAAATTTGAAACTTACCAAAATTAGGAAAGGAAACTAGGTACCTAAATTTAAATTTGAACCATCCCAAAGGTAGGAAAGGGAAATAGGGACCAAATCACCCATGGGAAAGCAGAAACCAAGAGAAAAATAATTTTTCCATATAGGGTAAAATCAGCCTAGTGAAGAAAAACCACCCTACACCAAAAGGTGGAGCTGAGAAACTAAATTTAGAAAAATCCTACCTGAACAAGGATGGAAAACAACCAGGGATATCACAGGATCACTCATACTAAGAAAAACCAAATTCCTTGCAAGCCTGAAATGTGGAACAACCATCTAAGGATTTCCTTAGGTCAATAAATCTTTAAGCATTAGATGATAGCCTAAAAAGTAGGTCAGCAGATAGAGGAACTCCATGGGCCATGAAGTCATCATGCAAAGAAGAAGGAAGCCTTCAAGGACATCAACCTAGTAGAGGAAGCAACAGAAGTAGAACAACACTCCATAGAAAAAATGTGGAGAATTTCCCAAGGAATCCAAGAGGAAGGAGTCACGAGGAAGCCCAACTACAAATTATGAAGCTGGGAAAAAAATAAGTAGCCAAGAATCCTAGATAGCCTTCATCATGACCACCGAATAACTTTAGAGAAATAGATGAGAAAATCCTACAAGGAAAGAGCAGGAAATAAAATAGATGCCCATCCAGGTAGGCCACAAAAGAAACTAAAATCTTGCAAGACTCAAACATCAATCCTGAAGAGTAAAGCTATATAAGAAAGAAGTTGGTCCTCCCCAAGACCAGAATATGTTGTGTAAAACTTCTCATGAAGCCACTTTTCTACAACACCAACATTTTGCAACTGAAGAACCACCAAGGAAAAAATTCAAGAAGACACCTGGAAAAACTAGGAAATCTAAGGAAAAATCCTTGAACAACTCAGAAAACCTAGAAAAAGTTCCAAGTAAGAACCCAAAACCATCCCAAGATCCAGGCATTGAAGGAAAACCCCACCATAGGGTAAGGAAAATGTCACAACATTGGATTAGTGATCTCTCACCCCAAAGAGATCATTTGCAACACCATCCTACCAAGAAGGAAGTGTTAAGGAAGTGCCAGGGAAGCTGGTACAGGAAAGGGACCTGGGATAGGACTAGGGAAGGGATGTAGGGAAGTGGAATAGGAATTCCATAGGAAGTCACCTGCAAAGCCCCCTTCTTCCTCACCCATATTATATCACTTGGAATCAATATATTTACAACACATAATTCAATGGAATTTTGCATGCTAATTATTTTTTTTCTTAGCACCATCATCTAGTTTTAGTTATAGGATTTCCTTGTGGAGTCTATCATATCTCCTTATTATGGAAGCCTTCAAACTGTAATATTTTAGTTTGATTCTCTTTTTTGACTATCTAGTTCATAATATCCATAATAATTCTCAATTTCATCATATCCATGTGTATTTAAATATTGCCTTTTTCATTTTAGTGGCCTACCCTACTTTCTAGGTATTCCAACATGGAAAAGAGAGTCAACACTAGGTATTTTATACTACCCTTAGTGGGATTCTCTAAATAACTCAATATAATATGAAGGCTAGAAAACCCCCTAATAAGATGTATATGAAATCCTAAAAGATAATTAATAATGTTCACATCAAACCTTATACAACCTTATAAACTCACATCAAATTCTTTAAAAATCTATGAAACATCCATATCAAATCTTGTATCACCTTATTTACTTTGAAATTAAACCTTGAATGTAGATATAACCTTTGCATAATATCTTAGCACCTACAAAGTGATAGAGATGATCCTAGAAATTTGAATACTTTCTAGAAATAAAATTTAATAAACATATTTTTATCTATGTATGAGTGGAAGCGATAATGATCATTATAAAGTCACATATTTCTCAAAATACTACCATAGAATATAATGTAAAAAAAAAACCCTAAGGTCACTGCTTAAATAAAATAGAAATATCCATAGCCATGTTTTACTTTATTGTATTTGTAGTCTAAATCTATAAAAATTCTTTAGTAACTACAATTAGCATGCATATTTTTGCATGGCATTTTTCAACTAATTTTGTCACAAAGTTTATTTTTTTAATATTCATGAGTAGATTCTCTTAATTGTTTGCATCCTAAAAAGAATTTATAAATAGCTTCGAACTATAAACTTAATAGAAAGCCTATACAAAAATAAAAAAGCATGCAATTTTCAAAGAATAATAGAAGGTTAAATTCGAGTCATAGTACTCATTTGGTTACGGTATTATTAAAATTTTATCTACTATAATTCTATTGTAGCTATATATTCACACTAACACATCACCAATATTAAAATCACCTAAGAGTCAAGTCATTTTTAAACAAATGAGTTTAATTTCATATAAAATTTAGTATAGTATATTCTAGTTATTAACACTCAAATATACCCATATGAACTAGATCTATATTCGAAAAGAAATATTAAATTGTAATATGGGAGAAAATATTGTGTATCATTTAAGTTTTTCAACTCACTTACCCTCATTCATTATTACACAAAGGATCTACATTGAATAAACATCCTATATGGGGTACATCAAAAGTAGAATGAGACAATCAAATTTTACCACATAAGTTGATAGACAAATCTAACAAAGCACATTCCAATATTTTAAAAATATAAATAAAATCGGTAAACAAGAGAAAACATAAGGTAGGATTTTATTTAATTTTAAAACATATGACATCCTTTTAAAGGATATTGCATTGCATAAAATACTTTAGTTAAAGGTGTAGAAAAACCATAGAATTTGGACTAAAATTCTACATTTGTTTTAGTTATTCCCTCTATTTTTTTATATTATGGCTATCTCTTCATGTTTTGTCCCACTTTAAAAAATTCTAATAATAATGCTTCTAATTTTGGGCATGGTTGATTTGGATTGGATTGCCTTTTGTTATGCTTACTTTTATTTAAAATAATTGTGTTTTTTTTGGTTGAAAGGGTTTTGAAAGGGTCCCTGAACATTGTACAAAGAGAAACTAGGGAAAAATAAAAAAGGATTTAACCACTAAACAACAACAAGAACAACCAGAAAAATAACAAACCAAGGAAAGCTACTAAGAAACCCAATAGGAAAACTACGAGGTGAAACAAAAACCAGAGCTAACCAGATAACTCTAGAGTTAAATATTTCATACTTTCCTTCTCATTATTTTTTAGATGTCATGGTTTTATTTTAGAGTCTCGTTTCTCAGAATTTATCTATCCTTCAATACTGATGGACCAGGTTTGTTCTTGATTTATATGTGTAGTTCTTGGTGAAATAAGAAACTATAATATTTCAAAATAGCTATGTAAACAAAAAAAGAAGAAATAATCGTTAACTTGGCCTATCTAGTTCTAGTAATAGAATTATGTACTACTATCAAATGACCTAGATAAAATATTAGTAATAAAATTTTTGAAACAAAAATCACAATACCAACATGGATGAATGTATCATGCATGTGGGTTTTATTTTAAAGTCTTGTTACTAAGAACATTGATCCATGTGGGTGTACTGATTTGTTTGAGTCTTATTACCAATAATTTATTTATCATTCAAGACTAATGAGTTAGGATAAATATTGGTTCTTCTTCCTTTGTGTAGTTCTTGATGAAATAAGAAGCTACAATATTTGAGAATGTCTATGGTTATATGAGTTTTTCCATATGATTTTAATGTTGTATTGCTTTTCTATGTTGTTTTAGGAGAAAAAAATGTCAACATCCAACTAAGTGAGGATGAAAAATGACTATATATATTATAAAATAATTATTTTTTATTTGACCAATAATTATAGAATAGATCATGTTTATATTTATTTGTTAGTCTTGAGTGATAGATAAATTCTTAGTAACAAGACTTTATAAAAGAATCATAGCACCCAAATTTATGAAATAATTGTTTAACATAAAAGTAAAACTAATTCCAACCATAGATATCAAATTTTATCCATTATAAAAACCATAATACTTTCATGACTCCAAGAAAATAGTCTTTTAATTAGTCAAAAAATTTCTATATATTATTCTTAAGCATTTATTTCTCATGAGTAAAAATTCTAGTATCAAGGTGAACTTGTTGGCAATGGATTCATTAGATCAATAGTAGGTTCATTAACCCTATATTTTCCTAATAAATTTGACCACTCTTACCATGTTTGATTTACTACATTCACTTGGAGAAACTGCTACCACAAATTTGTAGATAACAAATTCACTTAGTAGTAGATTTAACTTGACATGAGTACAATCTCATATGCATACCTACAACATAACACATATTTCCTCTAGCACTACCCAACATGACCACACATGCTACTCTTTTTCCCCTAAGCCTACACACCAAGACATTCTACAACCTTCCAAGGTATTTTTAACTATATAATTTCCCTCCAAGAAACCCAAAAAAGAGCTTATAAATATAGCCCTTGGAGAGCATATTTGACCAAAACAAATTAGTACTAAATTTTTCCAAAATAGTCTCATTCATTATAGCTAGCATCTTTTTCTTACATTGTTATCATTTGAAATCCTTTGATCAAGTATTCTAGAAAATTCTTGAGGCACCCAAAGCCAAAAAATCAACAAGCAAAAAGAGTTCACATACAAGCTTTCAAGAGGAGAGCAACCTTGACATTTGGTTATACCAGTATTTTCCTTTTTCTTTATGTTGGTGTCTTTTCTTTATTTATTTTAAGTCTATTTAGTTGATTTTGAGCTTGGATCCCTTGACTAACATACATTAGTATTCCTTTATAGTTGAATAATATATCTCTTGCTATCATATTTTAGCATTTAATTTATTACATTCATTTACTATCATATATTAGTTATTCAATAAAATTTTAATCTACTTGCTAAAGTATTTCTATGATTTAATGAGAATTCACTCTTCTATAACTTTTATGTATCTAATCTTAGTCACAAATTTGCATTTTTTATCTTTTATCTATCTATTTTTTTTCAATTGAAATTAAATCCACTAGCAATGGATAAATGTTAGAAGCAATGGATTTTCTCTATATGTTTCTATTTTATGTTATTATCAATTTTATATTTTTTTCTCAAAATAGGGGTATGCAAACCTAATTAAGGAAGTTTGTTTTCTTTTTTTATTGAAAAAATACTTCATATTAATGAATAATCAGATAATACATCATCATAGCAATACTATAGCATTTTGTGAATGAGTAGCAAAGAATCAGATCTAACACTATTATCAATTCTAATACAGTCCTGAACAATCTTAGATCTAAACACCTTAAGTTGACTAGAAATAAGCTCAGCAACTTTGCTAATAGTAACAACAACTGACACCTCCTCATTTTTAAAAATTAGACTATATCTGTCTTTCTAAATACTGAATAAGATAGAGAGTCTGATAATGTGCCAAAATATCATTCTATGGCTCACAAAGTCAATGGAGTCTCCAAACAACATTGCCTTCCACCTTAGCTGCCCCTGAATAACATTATCATACAACCAGACAACCTTTATCTATACCTTTCTCATTCTTAGACATTCCCAAAAGATATGCTTAATTGTTTCACTTTTTCCATAGCTGGAACAAGCATCCAATGCAAGCATCCATTTGGCTAGACAAGACTTACTGTGAAGACCCTGCATAATAACTAACCAAGAAAATACCTTTAATTGCATAGAAACTCATAACATCCACACCCTAGCGATACGCTTATTCCATTTTTTACAAGAACAACTCAAACCCCATATGATGTTAAAAATATCACCAAACAGGATTCTATGACCCATAAACTAATAAATCTTAGAGGCTTTAAAACACCAAATTGATTTTCCAAATTTCCACCTCTAATCCTTCAAGATAGGACCTACAAGACCATTGGAAAGCTTGTACAGTTGCTCCATCGAAAGAATACTTTACATTTGATGCACTGCATACCTATCGGAGGACTTTAGTTTAAATTTAACAACCAATTGTTGCCACAGAGTCCAAATACCAGTGTTTCCATCCCAAATATCTACCCACTTGAAAATTTCCTTCTTACCAAGTCTCTTGCACTACAAGGTAGGCATATCTACTGCATACATCCTATTTTTTTCCAAAGACAAATTACTTTGGAGCAAAGAGTCCAACCCTGTCTATCATCCAAAAAGTCCCATTTAACCAAGCCGACTACATATTTCCAATCCTCCCATATTATTTTAATTAGGATGTAGCCTCTAATTTTAAATTTCTTCAGGTGACCAACAATATTCAAAACTAAAATTTCCCTTGACTCCATCAATATTCACACAGTTCTTAATATGGTGATGGAACATCCTTTGCAAGAAAAAATCACCCTCCAAACACCTAATGACCCACTTAGAAGCAATAACCTTATCTTGAACCTAGATGTTGAGCAACCCAAGGCCACCCTCCTTCTTAGTAATAATACAATACTTACCTGCAACTAGCGGAACCCTCCTGGAACCATCCATATTTGCCCAAATTCTTGATACAGGTCTCTAGTCTTCTATATTGAGTAGGAAAACTTATTGTGGTAAGTCAGATTCTTCAGAAGTTTGTTATCTTGTTTGAGTTAGGAAGATATATTACACTAACTCCATTTTTTTGTCTTTGTTTCATAGGATTTAACAAAACTATGGAAAACAAATGAATCTATGAGTAATAAATTCACTTTAGAGGCTGAATTTGCATCCAGGTAGTGGATTTTCCATCAAAGTTAGACCATGTGTTTTCTTTATTGAATCCCTATTTTATGCTTATGTATATTATATTATGTATATTATATTATCTATTATTCTATGTTTGTAATTTGTTTTAACTTAACAAAAAGAAACTCAAAGAATTTAGTATATTTTAAGGATAAAGAAAAATACTCTTTCAATTTCTATTTTAGGAAAATAATAGAAATATCATATAGTTATATTTTGGGATAGCTCATTTATGTTTGCATAAAACCTTTTTTGTCCTTGAAAAATAAAAGGGATTTAACTTCTAGTAACCATTTTAATTAAAATAGCATATAGCTTGAGATTGATTTTCTTGGATGTTTTAAATTTTAGTTATAGTCTTCTAGTCTTAAGCTTAAAAATATAACCTTAGAGATAAACATTGTTTTCTATATAACCCATTAGGTGTTTGTATAATATACACATAAAACATAGCTTAGGTTAAAACATACTTTTCCATATACATATTGAAGTAATATAGAGCACCCAAACTCCTCAAACCAATTGAAGAATTTTTTAGACATTGACTATTAAATTTTGCTGAAACCAACATGAACACCTCCAAGAATCACAATAGTTCCTTGTGTTTATCCTAGACTTAACAAAAGATACAATTAAGAAAATATTAAACGAGACCACATACTTTTTTTTGTGTAGATAGAAATATAAATTAAGATTAATAAATAGCTAACCAATTGCTAGTCCTATCAAGGACTATATATGAATAACCATATTACAAGCCTTAAGGTTAAATTGGGTATGTTGTGAGCTTAGTTTATTATCCTCCCACACATGGTCTCAAACACACTTTAAGCCTCTTAGGGAGTATATTGTGGTGGACTAGTGAGATTTATATGGAGATTTCTTTATTACCTCTCACATGCCATCTTGGGTCATGTACTTAGTGATCACTTCTACATACTATGATGATCCCATGTATCAATTGTTTCTCATGTACCAACAAGTATATGATTATAAATTATTTATATAGAGATATTTCGGTATATATAGATGCCCTAAGGTATATCAAGAGAAAGTGATATAAGAAGTTCAAAAGTATTCTTCTTCATTAATCAACTCTTTAAATAATAAAAAATACATTCATTAGTTATACTTCCTTATATGTACCTAATATCCCAAAGGAGGTATAACCTTTTTAGTGGCACTAGCTTAGGATACCAAAACATAATCCTATCTAGGATGATCTTGAACATAAACAACCCTTAGAAAATCATAATTCTAAAGAGGAAGATGACAACCTCAATCGTAGATCCTCTAGACCATCATAAATATACTCAAGGAAGGATGTTCTTCATATCCATGGACCATATGGAAACTCTTTTGATAGACAATAGAAATATTGTTATAAAAATTCTTGAGAGCAATATTTCCTTCAAGGAGGGTCAATCTCTAGGCCTGCTCCAAAAACCTAATTCTACTCCTAATCTCTTTAGTTTATTAAATAAAAATAATAATGAATTAAATAACCAAATAAACACAAATGATAATCTATTAGATATAAATTTTAATTGTATAAATGCAAACCTTAATCCAACTGCATCTAGCTCTAATACATTTATCACAAACTTTATAAGTTTCACTCTTCCTCTCATTGTCTCTTAAATAGGTGGTAAGACTTTCCTTACAATATCATATGCTTGCATTTCTTGTATATCATTTATGGATGGGCATAAATCAACCCAAAACACAACAAATTATGCCAAGAATGCTTACCTCTAACCCTTCTTTTAATATCCCCTCTTATAAAATCATATTCCTATTATCTAGAACTTTGCTTCTACTAATCCTTTTATTTCAAATGTTTTGGGAATAAACCATGCAAAACCACCTTTGATTCAATTTAAAGTGTAGCAATTATAATTATTAGATTAACATTTAATCCTAATTTAACATTAGGATATTTTTTAATATAAATTTTAGATTATAATCCAGTTCTTAAAAGTTTACATTTTTACGTTTATAATTTATTAATATAATCTTGAAAATGAGATTTATTTATTAATGATTGTCATAATTTTTCCTATGTGCATGTCGGGTTTCCCTATGGTTTCCCCTAGTCTGTTTTCTGCTTAAAACTGGTTACAGTTTGTCTTAGCGGTAATTCTCATGTCTGCTTAGCAGTTACATTCTATTTTATTATCTTTCGTTCTTTTCTGTATAAATTTGAGGTTGAGGGACTCTTTCAAAACCTTTTCTATCAACCAAAAAATTGAGATTTCAATTTCAATATTTTAATTGGATAGTTTATTATTATTTTAATTTTTGTAAACTATTAACATCCAGTTTGTATGTGTGTAGGCTAATTCTCTTGCTTTCTAACCTATTAATGCGAAGTCTAGTAACATATTCCATGATTGGAATTTCTTTCCACTTTAATATGTATCTGTCTATCTACAATATTTATTCTAAGTTAGAATATTAAATTGAAGATAATAAATATTTTTCCATGTAAAATACAATTAGGGGCATAATAATGTTGTTACCATTATTCCTTTCCTCCCAGGGGATCAATTTTTTGGAAATCAATCCTTCAAACTAAAAACTTGCTAAGCAAAGGGCTACGTTGGAAACTAGGAAATGGAATAAACATTGATTTTTGGGACCACAAATGGTTAAAGGACTATCCCCTCTCTGCAGACCCCATCATTTCAACCCTTAGAGCTTGGACAATTGAATTTTTTGGTACCAAAGTTGCAGATTTTATTACTTTGTCAAACAATAGAAGGGTATGGAAGCCAATAATGAATAATGATCTACCGGGGGCATCAATAATCTTGGAGAATGAATTAAAACAGTCTTTACTCCCTTCTGGCATTCTTGAGGACCAGCTTATCTGGGAAGCTTCAGACAATGGGGAATTTTCTGTCAAGACTGCTTATCTGATGCTTATTGATAATGATGAACCTACTTTCCCTCACTTGGAAGTTTGGCCCAAAAGCATTGTTCCAAAGGTTGGGTTTTTTGCATGGTTGGCCATCCAAAATAAGATCCTCACCATGGATAACTTAATAAAAAGAGGTGTGATTTTTGTTAATAGGTGTTATCTTTGTATGTCTGAGTGGGAGTCTATTGATCATTTGTTTCTGTATTGTAATTTTTCTGTCTCAATCTTGTTAGGTCTGTTACAAGTGTTTCATATTTATTGGGTCCATCCTCAGTCCATTTTTGACTTATTTGTCCAGTGGCCTTCCCACTTTTTGAATAGGCGTCTTAGGTATATTTGGAAGATCTGCCTTCATCACTACTTGTGGCAGATATGGTTGGAAAGGAATCGTCGGGCCTTCTTGGATAAGGTTTCTCAGTCATCCTCTGTCCTGTCAAAAATTTTAGCATATGATAATGAGAATGCTTGTTTAGTGCCTGTAGCATCTAGACCTCCAAATCCTTTTGAAGCTTCATTAGGCCAGTCATTAAACTTACCTCTCACTGATGGCCTCAATCATCCTCAAGTTTGTCCTAGAACCATGATCACATGGACCCCACCCCCCCTAGGGTGGATTAAGTTAAATTTTGATGGGGCATCTAGGGGCAACCCGGGTGAAGTCGGGGCTGTGGCTTACTTAGAGACCACAAGGGTGAGGTGCTTGTAGCTTTTGCTTGAACATCTTGGAGCTCAAACTAACAATGTGGTTGAAGCAAGGGTAGTTTGGAGTAGCCTCAAGGTGGCGAGAGAATTATCCAAGGAAACTGTTGGTGGAAGGTGATTCTCTTATTATTATAAATCTTCTAAAGAACACTAAGAGAGCTCCTTGGAGATTTTATGACTACATCCATGAAGCAAGGGCTCTAATTCATGACTGACCTGAGGCCATAATTTTGCATACCTTTCGGGAAGCAAACATGGCAGCTGATAGGCTGGAAAATGAAGGCATTGTAGCAGCAAATTTGATCACGTGGACTGAAAATCTTCCTCATGCAGTCTCAATGGTGATAGATAATGAAAAAATTTAGATTGGAAGGCTCAAAGTGGATCAATGATAGAAAATGGGGGCATTTTAAAAAAAAAAAAAATTGAACCTTATAATGGATTTTGTCATATTTGTTTTTTTTGTTCATGTGACTAGTGTTTTTTGCAGCTGGTGGGGCACTGATATAGGTTTTTTATCTGCAAATTCATGCATGGGAAACATCTGCTTTGGCCTCAAGTATTTCCCAAGGTGTGTTTTGATTCGATGTCGCAAAAAGGCCCTAGCAATAAATAACAAAGTGTTGTAGATCCCTGACAATGAGGCACCAGACCCCACCATAATAGTCTTGGAGAAGATGACAATTTCATCAGCCTCCAACAGCATCAACCAGTTGAAGAGTCCATGCGGCCTCATCGGTGCAGTTGTTGATTTGTGTGATTCCCTAAATCTTCGTTTTATAGCCGGCGGTTCCGGGGCACAAGGAGTCGAAGGCAAAATCTAAAGATGATGGCAAGAACGATGATAAGAAGTTAGATGAGGACTACAAGGAAGACTACTTGGCCTCTTGGCTGTCCATTCTATGGGATGTTTTTTTTGACCATATTCTATTATTTTTATATGGGCACAAGCTACTCTGCATGGTGCTTGCATGATTAGTTTTTGTCTTTGTTAGTTCTTTTTTGCGTCTTTCTTTTCTGATGGCCATAATATTAGGCTTCCATAGTTTAGTTTGGTTGTATTCTAATGGAAGAGTAGGTCTTGGACATTTTTGTTGTCAGTTTAAACTTTTAGGGCTTGGCCTTTGTCCAGTTGGTCAGTGGACCCTATTTTGTAAAATGGTTTTGGGTCAACCAGTTAAAACCCGGTGTTAATTATAATATTCTCTTACTTACCAAAAAAAAAAAATGTTGTTACCATTCCCTCAATTCAACTAGTAAAATTAATTATTTTAATGATTATCCATAAATACTATTATTTATAAACATAACATTGAAATTTCGAATTTTAATTTCAATATTCTAATTGATTAATTTATTATTATTATTTTAGTTTTTTTAAGCTTTTAATAGTCTTATATTCATGATATTTATTATAATTTATAATATTAAATTTAAAAAATAAATTTAAGGTATATAATTTTTAAAGTAGGATGCGGCGTATTTTTAAATTGGTATGATATTGAAATTTGAAATTTCAATTTCAAGGCTAGTCTTCTATTATTAAAAAATAATAATTCATATTGGTCTTATGATATGTTTTTTTTTTTGGTAATATTAATAAATGGGGTTTTAAAAGGAATCCCCCAACCTGTTACAACAACTCCATCGGGGAGACACACACCCACCCCCTCACGCACTAACCCACACCAAGGTTTAAACCTTGGACCTTCCGAAAAAGAGCCAAATCCCAAACCGTTGTGCTGCACCTGGTCTTATGAATATTTTTAATTATAAGTTATAATATAAAATTAAAAAATTAGATTTAAGATCCGCTCATGTGGTTTATGAAAAGGACTCCACTTGCATTGTCATGTCATGTCAGTGATGAGACTCAAGTTTAACCTTTTACAATGGATGTATATAAAAAGTATTGATTAAAAAACAAAGATATATATTTTTTAAATACAATGAAGGCATTACTAGGGTCACCATTCTTCTAATTTAGTTCAATCATTATAAATTATTATTTTTTTAATTAGTTTTTAAACAATTATTATTAAATATTACAAATTTTAAAATATATATATATATATATATATATATTTGTTATTGTTTATTATAGAAATATTTTAAATGGTATGGTAGTAGATAATCTATATTTTTTTTTTCCTTATATTATTATTATTATTTTTTTAAAAGCAAAAAACCCCTTGTGGGGTCGCCTTGGTCTGAGAGACCAAGAACAGGGGGTTCTACACCGTCAAAGTCACTCGGGAGTCGCACTTGACCTTGCCTGCACCAACATTATCAATTGGATTTTGGATACCCAATTCAAATTTTTGGTAGGGTGGAGAATTGAACCTAGGACCTCCCTTGGAGGATTGCCCTCTCATCTCCAACTCACCTACAACACCTGGGTAAAACTAATTTATAGTGGAAAACACCCCTTTCGAGATGCCACTTTCAACATGTTAGGCATAGGAGGAATGGAGCCTTTTCGGCCTCTACCAGCAAATAGGACATTCCTAACTATACCATATATCTGTAGGATGAAGACAAGGGGAATGGAACCTGGGTCGGCCTTTACCAGCACCCAGGGCATTTACCATTGCACCATAACAAGCAAATTTTTCCTTATATTATTTAATGTCTCAATAAATTATTTGATTAATTTTAAAATTTTAATATTGAGATGTTTGGTAGGGCCATTGATTTGCTTAGAATGAAGGTTAGATTCAATAGATCAAACTAGCTATTTTAGTTAAATTGATTACTCATCATTAGTTTGTGGATAATACCATTATTATTGGAGAGGTTGTAGACTAAGCTTCTACCTTATTATTAGGTATCTTGTTGTCATTACTAGTAACCTCCTGTGGGATAGTATGAATAGTCTCAAGGAAAAACATGTAAGGTATCCATTCTATTAAAAATGTATGAGAAATTAATTTTCATTAGGATCTATATCTAAAATCTATGATAGATAGTCCTTTGAGGGATACCTTAATGGTAAGTCTTTGGGTTTCATTAAAGAGATACATTCAAATCCTATTATAAGGAGATTGAGAACCCTTGTAAAAATTTGTATTTCTACCTTAATAGTTTATCTCATGAGGGATACCATAGTGGCATGTCTTTGGGTTTTCCTTCAGGATATCAAAGTCAAATCCTTTATATGAGGGGATTGGGACCCCTCATAAAAAATCATATTTCTAACTCAATATTTTGTCCTAGGAGGGATGCTCTAGTGGTAATTCCTTGAGTTTCCATCTAGGAGATCTATTTTCAAACCTCAGTACGAGGGTACCAAGACCCCTCATAAAAACCCATATTTTAAACTCAATATTTAGAGTCATAAAAGATACTATAGTGGCATGTATTTAGGTTTTCATTCATGAAACCCAAGTTCAAAACCTTGATACAAGGGAATTAGGACCCTTCATAACAATATTTTTTCTCATAAGGGATATCAAAGTGGTAAAACCTTAAGGGATCGAGACCCCTCATAAAAAAATTGATATTTTTAACTTAGCATTTTAATATTGTGATGGATACCGTAGTGGTATATATTTAGGTTATTTATTCAAGAAACCCAAGTTCAAACCTTGGTACAAGGGTACTAGGACCCCTCATAAAAACCAAATTTGTAACTCAAAATTTTGAAATACAAGTTCAAACCCTGATATGAGGGGACCAAGATCCTTCATAAAAGCCCACATTCTTAACTTAACCTTTTTTTTTTATGAGGGATACCATAGCTTTATATATTTGGGTTTTCATTCAGGAAATATATGTTCAAACCTAGATAAAGGAGACTAAAACCCATTATAAAAGCCCATAATTTTAACTTAAGTCTATCTTTCCATGAGGGATAATATAGTAGTATATATTTGGATTTCCATTTAGGAGACCCAAGTTCAAACCTTGGTATAAGGAGACTAGGACCCCATATAAAAATCATCATATTAATTCATTTTTGTCCCGTTAAGGATACTACAGTGGTATGTAATTGGGTTTTCATTCAGATAACCCAAGTACAAACCTTGATATTATATGATCCCTCATAAAAAACCATGTTTTTAGTTCAATATTTTTTTATGAGGGGATTGAGACCTCTCATAAAACCTTTATTTTTAATTTATATTTTTTCAATGGGTTAATGAGACCAGAGTTCAATGGTTTGAGAAATATGGATGGCATGGTTCATACTAAGGTTGAAATATTAATGGTAAAAAATAGGGTTTATAGTTTAATGTGACTAAGCTGATGTCGTGAATCGACACTTATAAAAATTATACTACTTTAGGACTTCAAATATGTATGCAATTAAACCACTTAAATTTTCATACTAGCATGAAATTGAACCATATTCATATGTCACTATGAAGTAAGGGGATATCAACTCTCATGTCTTGTTCAAGTGTGTTGTTTTGTGATATGTATTCAAGGAGTAACTATAATATGGTAAACTTTAATTGGATTTTTCTTATGATAATGTTCACAATACTTGTGGCTCTGGATCTACTATTAGTCATGCGATGCATGTGTTGCAACCATCGCTCCAAAATCATCTATTATACCTATGATAGTGTTGTCAAAATTTTTACCACTACCCCACAACATCCAATTAGAAATAGAAAACATCTCATTGCACTCCATTAACTACATGTTTGTCCTAATTATGATTAGGTATATAATTGTAACTATGATTATCTATTATTACAATATTAGTGGAAGCATGTGGGTATGACTCATGTTTATCAATACTTTGTGGTATTAATATTGTAGCAATTAGTCCCAAATTGTATCGAAATGGTTTCAGATGTAGTAGTTGCTATCAAGCATGATATTCTAAAATTCACTTTTATCAAATTTTATCTAATGCATGTTTGTATTATGTAAGCTTGGATTTGGGATTTATACTACCCATAGCACCCTCTACTTTAATTTAGTTTTCTTTACAAAATATAGTTATCTCATTTATTAAGGCTATTTCTAATTACATTGCAGTTAAGATGTTTGGATATAAAACTGTGTAGTCAGTCAAGGAAGAATATTGTGGTGATAGACATTACAATAAACAACAAGATAGATTTTACAATGTCCAAGATCACATTCACAAGTTTTGCACTCTCACAAATGGCTCTTGATCTTCTCAAAGTCAATTTTATATATCGAATATACAAGGTCAATATCATTATCATGTATGGTTGGGTTTGACACATATAGGTGAATATATAAAAAATACATAACAATTATACGATTCCCTTCACTTTTTTCCCTTGGGTAGAATCTCATACAAGTAAATGATCAACATTTTGATAGTGAAGCTAGATGAAAGAAACCAATAACCCTACTATATTACTATAAAATTATGGTACTAAGGATACCAAACAAATATTTTTGAGGTTGATGTTATTGTAGTAGTTCAACCATGCATCATATTTATTTATTTACGGTTAATATTTATTCCCTTGGCTACTTTACTTGATCCAGGTGTAGATAATTAGGCAAGCTAGTTTGGACATAGAGCAATGATGAATATGTTGTTACTTGATGTGTTTGCTTCTAGGTGGATGGTGAAAATTGATAAGAATTGATATGTAGAAATGGGGTAGTATGAGACATAAGCAACCCTTCCATGGGTGATCTCCAATTCCAAATTTTAATACCATATGATTTGGATGGATATTGGTTGGGGCCAAAAGGTCTATTCTTTATTCCTACTAGGCATTATAAGGTTCATATGACTATGAACTATAGATCAATTAGAATAATATTGGATCCCATTTAGGCTATTATACATGTTGATGATGCTGCTACATAGATTCTTTTGTTATTGAGCAACATTATCATCAACATGTATAATAACTGATAGTAGATTCAAGATTAGTTTGACTAATCTATAATTCACAGTCTAATAAACCTCATGATATTCAATTAGAAGGATGAACATACCTATTCACCCACAACTAATATCCATCGAACCCAAATGTTACCAAACTTTGGAATTAAAAATCATCAATGGGAGCATTTCTTATGTCTCACATTACCCCATTTCTATATCTTAATTCTTATCAATTGTCACCATCCTTCTGAAATCAAACAAAGTGAGCAACAACATACCATAATCGTTCCATATCCAAAATAACTTGCCTAACCTTCTACACTTCACTCAAGTAAATAAACCAAGGGAATAAATATTACCATAAATAAATAAATATGATGCATGGTTGAATTACCGTAGCAACATCGACCTCAACAATGTCTGTTTGGCCTCCTTGGTACAAGAATTCCAGAGCAAGATAGTTGGGATATTGGGTGCTTTCGTCTACCTTCACAATAAAATTTTTGGTTGGGTACTCACAAAATATTTTTCCAAAGGAAAAAAGTGAATGGAATCAAATAATTATTATGCATTTCATACATATTCATCTACATGTGTCAAACCCAACCATACATGATTAATATATTGATCTCGGATATTTAATATCTAAAATTTTGGTTGCGAGAAGCTTAAGAACCATTTTTGGAAGTACCAAAGTTAAGAATGTGATATTTGGCACCACAAAATCCATATGGCTATTTTTTTTAAGGCCTATTGCTAATTGGTTGCATAGTTTTGGATCCAAACTTCTTATTTGCAATGTGATTAGCAATATAATTAATAGATGAGATAACTATATTTTGTAGAAGAAACTAAATGAACATATGGTGCCATGGGTAGTGTAAATACCTACTCCAATCCTAGCCAATAAGACATTAGATAAAAACTGATAAAAGTGAAGTTTGGAATATCATATCTACTATGAACCACTACATCCAACACTATTTCAGTATAATTTGGGGTTGGTCTCTACAAAATTGCCACCATAGAGTGTTTTTTTAGATGATTCATACCTCATGCATCCACTAAAATTGTAATAATAGAGAAACATAGATACAAGTACATAACTAATCATAATTAGGATAAACATGTAGTTAATGTAATGTAATGAAATGTTTTCTATTGCATGGTTGAAATTTGTAGGGTAGGGGAAAAACCTATGACAACACCATCATAGAAATAATAGGGGATATTGAAGTGATGGTTATAGCACACACGTCTCCTAACTAATAATGGAGCCGAAGACACAAGTATTATGGACATTGTCAAAAGAAAAATCCAATTGAATTTTTTCATATTATAGTTACCCCTTGAATACATATCATAACACAACACACTTGAATAGGACATGAGAGAAGATATCCTCTCATTTTATAGAGACATATGTATATGGTTGACACCGATGCTATTATGAACATTCAAGTGGTTTAATTGCATATAAATTTAAAGTCCTAAAATAGTATAATTGTTAGAGGCCTCGATTCCTTTGATGTGGAGGAAGATGGAGATAAAATAGATTTTAATAGCCAAGGCATGTCACTTCTATGAAAGATAAAGATCTCCTACCAAGAATCATCCCTTCTTACGTCACTTCGCGTGAGGAGAGAGCTCTTCTCATACCAAAAATCATCGCTTTTGAATAATAAATTCTTATTAAAATGAGGTGGAAATGTGTAGGGAACAACACAATTCATTCGCTATTTAATGATAACAATAAATTTACTCACTTAAACGAACTAGTTTTTTAATGCAAAGGCCAAGACAAGCATTAGATGGTAATTTAACATGATATTTTTTTGAAGTTGTTTTCCAACTAAGCAAACCAAACCTAAAATATAATGATTTTAAAATAGAAAATAGACATTAATGAATTTACATGGTGGGTTGAGTGAGGCCTTTGCCTCCAATCAACTAAAGAAAGAAGTCCTTGACTTTGAATTTACATCTCTTTTAGTTGAATAGAATGTAAACACTTATAGATCATAATATTTATTTATTATTATGGTAGAGGGAAGGGATTTTGAAAGGCTCCCCAAACCTTTCACATATATTTTCATATATTAAATATTAAATATTCAGAATTGAAACAATAAAATGAGAGATAAAATACCCAATTGAGGAGCCACGTAGAAAGAATCCATCAACTAAGACTACATAAAATATCTTACTAAAGATCCAACACAAACTAAGTACTATTATGGAGTTCATAACCATTGGGTATTTCGATTACTTTTTCGTATGTAGCAAAGGTTCTTCCTCCTTCAATGTAGAAATATGTAAGAATGCATTTTTGTACTTCAAGCTCCTAAGGTAATATCTAGTTGTAACACATTAATTAGAATATTCAATTTTAGAAATCTGAATGTCATTGATTATTTTATAGTTAACTTCACAAATACCATTTGAGGTTCTAGTCATTTCCATGGAACTGATTGGATGATCTTCAGTAACCATTTAGATTTTTTTAATAATCTAATTCAAATTATACTTTTAGAGTTTATTATTTTGTTTCTTGCTTGATTCCTATTGGACAATTGGTGCATATAAAGGGTGATATTATTCCTTTTGAACTAGGAAGTTTGAATATTTAGGATCATTCATGTGTAGGGTCTTCTCCTCCACAAATAAGGAATCAAAGCATGATTGGATGATTGGGCATATCTTCATCAAGTGGCCATATTGGTAACATCCATAACATTTCAAGAAAAAGTTTTCATATTCAATAATTTGGATCCATTCCCCTTTTCTTAAGGATATAGTAATGAATTGAGGGCAAGGAACTAATACATCCATCCAAATAACCAGTCTTGCTCTACTCATATTAATTTTACTAGAAACATTTTCCTCTATTTAGTTATGCATATACCAAAATGCACCAATGGTATTACCAATTTTGGAAACTCCACAAGAAGAACATTTAGATTCATCTAGACTAGGTAGCCATCAAATTTTTCTATAAATAAATTGAAACTGTGATTCATCTCTTTCTCCAAAAAACTGTTTGTACCTATAATCCATTACCCTCTCTTTATCCATTAAATAAAAAAAGGAAACATAAATGAAATTTTTCAGTAGCAAAATTACTTGGAATTTTTTACTAGTCCACTAATGTTTAATGTATCCTTTGAGCTCTTTGCAGATAACTATTCAGGCTTCATAATCACTTAAATCCAACCCAAATTCATCGTCTAAAATCCTTATAGAAGGTAGAGGTTCATCCAAAAGATTTACTTTTGAATCTAAAGATCCTTAATATTGATCAAAGAGACTTTCTGACATACTTAAGAGTGACTAATGTTCTTCTTAGTACAACAAATGGGCTATGAAAAACACTCTTCCTACAATGCTTGACTACATCCAAGGTTTGCACCCCTTTTACAAATACTATAGTCAAATGTTTCGCTCATATTTATCACATATATAGATCACCATCTTTGATTCAGTATAAACTGTCCTAGTTATAATTATTAGGTTAATATAATACTTGAATCCTAATTTAAATTTAAATTTTAGATTATAATCTAATTTTTTTTTATGAACACATACCCACCCCCTCACACACTCACCCACACCATGGTTTGAACCTTGGACTATAATATATTTTTTATAAGTTTATATTTTTATGTTTACTATTTATTAATATAATATTAAAATTAATATTTAAATCTAAAATTAATATTTAAATCTAATATTTTAATTAGATAGTCTATTATTATCATTATAATTTAAAAAAAAAAACTTATAACTTTATATTCATAATATTTATTCAAAGTTATAATATTAAATTTAAAAGTTAAATTTAAGATAATATATATTTTTTTGAAATAGGATGTGAAATACAAATTATGAACGCAATGCTCCTACCATTTCCATAATTCAATTCAACCAATAAAATTTATTATTTTAATAATTATTAAAAAATATTGTAATTTATTAGTATAATATTGAAATCTAAAATTTTAATTTTTAATATTCTAATTGATTAATTTATTATTATTATTTTAAATTTTGAAATATTTTCAATAGTCTTATGTTCATAATATTAAATTTAAATTATATATAATTTTTATATAATTTTCAAAGTAGGACGCGCAATATTTTTAAATAGTATAATAATTATATTAGTATAATATTCAAATTTGAAATTTCAATTTCAATATTCTAATCGGCTAGTATGTTATTATTATTTTTTAAAAATAATATTTTTAATGGTTTTATATTCGTAATATAATATTACATATAAAAACGAGGTTTAAGATCTATGTGTTTGACAAGGGCATTACTTGTATTGTTAGTGAAAAGACTCAGGTTTAACTTCTTATGCACAATGGATGTGTATAAAAAGCACTGATAAAAAATATAAAAAAGTCACAAAGGTTGCTACAACAGTCAAGGGTGCATGTCGGTCTGCGTGTTGTCCTAGGGTTTTTTGTAGTTTTTATTCATTCTTGAGGAGCTTGTGTCAGCCTTTGTGTTGTGCTTGCTCTGTGGGTATTATTATGTCAACTTCTCCTCCCCTGACTTCGTCTGAAGCTGGTGGTGAGAGGAATGGCTCAGGAGGTGAACAAACTACCCAGGAAATTTATTCTCAAGGTGTACCATGAGGTATTTCTAAACCTAATTTTGTGATTCCTCTGCATGAATTCAATCAAGCATGTTCTTGGTTTGAAAATAATACTCTTATAGGGTATTTTTTGGGTTGTATTCCCCCTAAGCATGTCCATAGGAACTGGATTGAGCAGTATTGGAATTCGTATGGAATTCAAGTCGACCATGTCCAAAATCTCTCTAAGGGTTTTTTTCATTTCCATTTTGGTAGTCCTGACCAAGCCCGGAAGGTCCTCAATAAGGGTCCTAGTTACATTAATAGTTCACTGCTCATTTTCCAGTCGTGGAGTCAAGATTTTAAGGTTTCTAATTATGTTTCCCTTGTCATGCTTGTTTGGGTAGAACTCCCAAACCTCCCCACTACATGTTGGCCCTTTCTAAAAAACTTAATGTCTACCCTTGGTGAATTTATCTATGATGAACCCTCTCAGTTCATGTCAGTCCATCCTATCAATAGAATGTGTATCAAGGTTGACCTAGATAAAACCCTAAAGGAGTATATCAACATTCATGTTTATTATACCTATATTCATCAGTAGGTGGTGTATATTAACCTCCCTAATACATTTTATCACTACCATTCAGCCTCCCACCGCATTAAGGACTGCCCCTTGATGGATACAAAATTCAAGGCCAAGGCGGCTACCCCTACAGCTGGTGTTGTATTATCTCTCAATTCCCCACACCCTCCATAAAAATAGGGTGAATGGATTGAGGTTTCACACAAGAAAGGGAAAGATAGCAAGCCCACTCAAATGGGGAACACAATGGCCACATATGCTCAGGACCTAGCACCTAAGCCTCCCATGCAACCATCGGTTATGGAGTCAACCCCTGTTCACTCTCCTCCTTTGGCCATCGAGTATGTAGACCACAATGAAGGGATGTGGTCCACTATAACCTTGGGTTCTCTAGACGAGGTAGGGACTAAAGTAATTTTCTCTCAGAATTTAGGACAACTGTCCCATAGCCCCTATGTGGTGAGCGGTTTGCTCATTTAGACAAGTGGTGGCAAACTTCTCTATCCTCCACCACCATAGACATATTCAAGAATAACCCCTATCACTTGTCGGATAATGTGATTGAGG
Organism: Wollemia nobilis; assembly: GCA_028583015.1. Lineage (NCBI taxonomy): Eukaryota > Viridiplantae > Streptophyta > Pinopsida > Araucariales > Araucariaceae > Wollemia > Wollemia nobilis. The sequence continues at coordinate 2,377,381 of JAQPPZ010001613.1, read as the reverse complement.
CCAGTGGGGGTATGCAACTGGACTCTTTTTAATGTTGTTTCTCTCTTGGAATGTGCATGGATTAACGGATCATGTTCATAATTACATGGTTCGAGATGAGCTTAATACATATTCCAGTATCTATGGTCATCCAGATTTTATGTGTTTACAACAAGTCAAAGTGAAAGGTTTCAATTTGTAATATACTTGTTCTATGTTATGGCCTAGTAGTCATATGTATGCTACCAACCATAATCATGGCAGCGGAGGTACTATCATTTTGCTTAATAATAGGTGGGCGAGAAATTTTGTCACATGGGTTTCTGACCCCTCTCACCATGTGGTTTGGATTATGCTCAAATTTGGTGGTCTTTACTTTGGTATTATTAATATTTACACCTCTAACGAGGTCCACGATAAATGTGCACTATGGATATGGTGTGCTTTGTCCTTACCTACCACACTCTGGCTGATGTGTGGTGATTTCAATATGGTTGAGAAACCTTATGATAAAATCGTCTAGCTTCCTAATAGGTGGGTCTCGGGAGAGTGACATGCTTGGTATTTTATGAAAAATAAATTGGGGGTCTTCGATCCTAAAGGTTGTTTCTCTGTGGGTCAGTTTCCTAAGCATTTGTGGTTCACATGGTCTAATTTTCAATCAGGCTCTACAAGAGTTTTAAAAAGGTTGGACAGGGCTATGTTGTCAAACCAGCATGAGTTTCCTTTTTCTCGTCGGCTTCCTTCAGTCCCTTTTTTTGAAACCATTCCTGGTATGATCTCATTCGATCATTCCCCCATAGTGTTCTTTATTCATGTTTCCTCCACCCATTAATGGCCTACTCATGCTCATTTTTTTCTTAATACTTCTTTCTTGAAACATGAAACCACTATTTGTCATATCCAAAGGATATGGAATATTGTACCCAGACACAATAGAGATTCATGATGGATTGAGTGGTGGAATTATACCATTTTTTGTACCACTGCTCTGCTCAAAATCTTGGGGAAGAAGGTAGCACAACTATGTCATCTCTCTGATACTGCTCTGCATAATGAGCTTGCACATGCCTCCTTTCATCTTGAGGCCTCTCCTTTTGACTCTAAAATTCAAGCCCATGTCACTCATCTTTGGTATAAGCTCAAAGTGGTTAAAGTTTACGAGGCCATAGGACCTCATATTAAAGCCAGACCGCATTGTCTCAAAGTGGGTGACCATGTTTCTCAAGAATTTTTCTAGAGGCTTTGACCTCCGCATCACTCCACTCAATTCAAAGCTTTAGTGGTTAATGGGGTTTGCAACACCTCTTTTCCTAAGATAGCAATTGAATTTACACAACATTATTCTCATGCCTTCACTTCTCAACCATACATCCCTAAATGATAATTAGCCCTTCAATGTTGTAAACAGGTTACCCCAAATTGCCTCTCCCCAACACATCACAATGAATGTGAATGACTCCTATCAGAGCAGGATCTTGCAGATGCCCTATTTCAAATGACATACGTAAAGGTCCCAAGGCTTGATGGCTTCCCCTACAAATTTTACAAAAATTGTTGAGATTATGTTGGTATTGACTTGCATAAAGTATATTTAGAAGCCCTGCAATTTGACTCCTTAGGTGCAATTATCAATAAGGGCAATATCAATTTTATCCCAAAGTCTAAGGATCCATAAATCATTACAAATTGGAGACCAATAACTTTGCTTAATGTCAACTACAATATCCTTACCAAAGTGCTTGCTTTGAAAATTAAGTCCTTGCTTCCCTCTATTGTGAGGCCTGAGCAAATTGGATTTATTCATAATTGATATATTTTGAACAACATTCTCGTTGTTTGGGAAGGGATGGAATGGGTTCGCAGGTCCAGTCAACAGGACCTCTTCCTCAAGCTTGACTTTTAAAAGGCTTATGATTGAATTGAGTCGTTTTTAATTATTTCCACATTGGAAGCTCTTGGCTTTGGTATTCAATTTATTTCCTCTATTAAAATACTTTTTTATGATGCATTAGGTGTGCTTTCTCTCAACAAGTTTTAAACTTATGCTATTGGCTTGCATAGGTCAGTAAGGCAGGGTTGTCCTTTTTCCCCCTCACTATTAATTTTAGCAGCAAAAGCATTTGGTTATATTTTGGTTCATCGTGATTCTCTTGGGATGCTTCGGGATATTTTCCTTCCTAGAAATGTTGGTCAACTCATTAATGGCTATTTTTTTTATGATTTCTTTCTTACTTTGAATGAGGATGAACAATCTCTTTTTGAAGCTCTGTCTTGTCTTGATATTTTTTACAAAGCCTCTAGGTCTAATATTCAATGGCGTAAAATCTCATGTTATAGGAAATAACTATAGCCTCTTCCCCACTGGCTTTAGCATGTGCAGTGGAATTGGATTCATCCTGGAGAAGTCTTCAAATTATTGGGTATTCATTTTACCTTTCAAGGCTCTCCATCCAATTATGGTCTTATGTCATCATCAAAGTAGAAAGCAAGTTGCAATATTAGAATGCTAAGAAGTTGTCTCTTGCTGGAAAATTTTAAATTTGCACGAAAGTTTTGACCTCCATGCATGTTTATTACTCGTCTTGCTGGATATCTTCCCAGGCTTGTTACAATCAGCTTGAAAAATTACTGCAGGATTTTTTGTGGTCTAGTGGGTTTGAGTGGAAGGGCTTTCATAGAGTGGCTTGGAATATTTGTTGTCTCCTATGGCAAGTAGGGGGTATGGGTCTGCTGGAATGTAAGTATCAATGGTTAGTCCTCTGTGCTAAATGGATTGTGTAGGCTCTCAAATAACCTGAATCAAGTTCTTATCAGAAATTGCATCTGGTTGGGCTTCCCCTCAACCGTCGAGCCTGGGAAAGAATGGATTTTCTCTCTCTAGTGTTGGTCCTAGTTTTCATTAAAATCCTTCTCTCCTTTGTCATCAAAAGTATATTGAAGACTTGGAAATAATTAAACCCTTGGATTGTTTGGAATGGGGTCCGTTCACATAAAGGCCTTTCCATTAATATTCTCAATGTCTGGTGGTCCCCTGTATTCAAGCTTTAGAATAAGTCGTTGGTCCAAGTTCTTTGGGTCCATGCCCAAAAAAAATTTAAGTGGGGAATTTCCGCCATTGTAGATTTTTACTCTAGAGAAAACAGAGACTGGATTCCTTGGAATAATTTTAAAAGTATGTTTCACTTGTCCAATGCTGACAAGGCTATGTATGATGTTGTTATAGACCATACACCTTTCTCCTTATGGTATAAATTAGGTGTCAGATCCTAAAAATCCTGGTGGAAATATTTGGCCTAGTATAAGAGCACTTCCTTGCTCAGCTACAAAGGTAGGCAGGGTTATGACTGGTTTATGCCAACTGCACCCATGGTTCCCAAACTCAATATCAAATGGGACTTTCTCTCATCACCTTCTAGGTGGAAAACCAGATTTCATTCAGCCTAGGCATCTTATCTGGAGCTAAAGAAAGCTTTTTTTACCTAGAGCTTATTATATCAGGGTTTACTTGGAACCTGAGCCCCGATGCCCATTTTGTCAAGAACCAGAATCTTGTATGCATCTTTTTTGGGCACGTATATGGTCCAGTCTCACTTGGATTTGGGTGGGTTATTTATTTGCCCCATTTATGTCCCTACAACTTTCCTGACATCATGTCCTTATGGGTGATTATAATTAGTTTTCTCTCCCACTAAGGTAATTGTGGCAAATATTTAGAGTTAGTATTCTATTTCACATTTGGAAATCTATAAATAATATTATTTTCAAGTAGGTTGATTTGTCTCAGGATTTTGCATTTGTTGATAAGCTCAAATTTTTTCATGATGTGTGGTTTCAGATCTGTGACCAAGCTAAAAAGGTGGCTATAGAGCTAGACCATTTGCAGGCTTTACTAAAATACTGGGCTGAAGCCCCTTGTGCTATCAGTAATGGAACCCCTGATCGTGCATGGTTTTAGCCTCCTCAGAGTAGATCCCATGTCTATGAAGGCCCATTGCAGTAGCCATATATGTAAACCTTTGAGCATTCTGCACATATGATCACTATGCAATTTGTACCTATGTCTAATGATGGTTGGGGGGCTTCAGGCAACAGTGGGCATATTTTTGGCTGGTCCTCTCCTTCTCCAATTACTCATGCTTCAGGTTGGGGTGAGGAGTGCTTTGATAAGTGGGGAAAACCACCCATTTCAAATGGGTAAGGCCCTGTCTACCGTAGACTCACTTATTTAAAAACCTTTCTGGCTATAGAATATTTCTAGTTTGTTGTTGATGGTTGTGATGCCTATATGGTGCAGTTTATTTTTCTTTATCCACTATTAGGATAAGTTAGTGGTATTTTGGGTGTGATTTTTTCTCCACTCACATTTTTTTGGCTATAAAGGACTTTTATTTTTATAATTTAAATGGATTTTCATAAAAAAAAATTAAAAATTTAAAAAAGTTAAGATATATGCATTTTTTAAATATAATGAGGGCATAATGATGTCATCATTCTCTTGATTCAATTTAATAATTAAATATTAATATTTTAATGATATTTTTATAATCAAAATTATTTTAATGATCTTAAACTATATATATTTATTTATTATTGTCTATTATAGAATTTTTTTAAATGGCACGATATTAAATACTACAACCTTCCTTATTAAATGACATGGTAGTAGCTACAACCACCTTCCTTGAATCCATTTAATTATTCCATTAACCTCTTGTTTTGAGTAATACTTATTATATATATCTATGGGATTGAACCTGGGTCACATCACTGATAATGCAAGTGGCATCCTCAGTAGACCACACTCACAGGGATGTCGATTAACATTTTAATCTACATATTATTTTCCTTATATTTTTTAATGTCTTAGTAATTTATTTGATTAATTTTAATATTTTAATATTGAGGTGTTTGGTAGGGTTATTGATTTGATTAGAAGGAAATCTTATATTCAGGAGATCAACCAGCTATTTCATTTGAACTAATTATTTATCATCAGTTTGTGGATGATATCATTATTATTAAGGAGGTTCAAACTTATGATTTTTTCTCGGGTATCTTGTTGTCATTACTCGTAGCCTTCCATGGATGATTTGGATAATCTCATTGAAAAATACATAAGGTTTTCATGCTATGAGAAATGTATGAGAAATTAATTTTAATTAGGATCTACATTTAGTGGTAAGTCTTTGGGTTTTTATTTAACGGATCTATATTCAAATCTTATTACGAGGAGACTGCAAATTTTAAATTCAATATTTTGTCTTGTGAGGGATACCATGGTGGCATGTCTTTGGGTTTTCATTTAGGAGATCCAAGTCAAAACCTTGATATGAGGGGATTGGGATCACTTATAAATATCCATATCTTTAACTCTATTTTATTCTAGGAGGGATGCTCTAGTAGTAATTCCTGGATTTTTCATCTAGGATACCTATGTTCATACCTCTCTGTGAGGGGACCAAGATCCCTCATAAAACCCATATTTTTTAATCAACATTTAGTCTCATGAAAGATATTGTAGTGGTATATCATTGGATTTTTATTCATGAAATCCAAGTTCAAAACCTGATACAGGGGAAGTGAGACCCTTCATAAAAAAGTGTGTTCTTAACTCAACATTTTGTCTTATGAGATATATCAAAGAGGTAAAATCTTAATACAAAGGGACTCAAACTCCTCATAAAAACCCATATTTTTAACTTAGAATTTTGCAACATGATTGATACCATAGTGGTATATCTCTAGATTTTTCATTCAAGAAGCCCAAGTAAACCCTGGTACGAGGGTATTGGGACCCCTCAAAAACCTAAATTTGTAACTCAAAATTTTGAGACCCAAGTTTAAACCTCGATATGAGGGGACCAAAATCCCTCATAAAATCCCACACTCTTAACTCAACATTTTTTCTATGAGAGATACCATAACTTTGAGTTTTCATTAAGAAGAACTATGTTCAAACCTTTATAAATGGGACCGAAACCCATTATAAACATCCACATTCTAAATTAAGACTATATTTTGGTAAGGCATAATATAGTAGTATGTCTTTGGATTTTCATTTAGAATATCCAATTTCAAATCCTGGTACAAGGAGATTAGGACCTCTCATAAAAATCAATATTTTAACTCTTTTTTGTCTTTTTAGGGATACTATAGTGGTATGTCTTTGGGTTTTCATTTAGGGGACCCAAGTAGAAAACCCAATACTAGGTGGCCCCTCAATAAAAACCACATTTTTAGCTCAATATTTTTTTTCATGAGAGGATTGAGACCTCTTATAACAACATTTTTTTAACTTAATATTTTTTCAATGGGCTAATGAGGTCATAAGTAAATGGTTTGAGAAATATGGGTGACATGGATCACACTAATGTTCAAATCTAGATGACACAAAATAGGGTCTATAGCTTAATGTGACCAATTTGATGTAAAATGGAAATGAAAATCCTTTCAAAATCCTATTTCAAAAAAAATCTATGATGAATGATTAAAAATAAATAAATAAATAAATAGATTTTTTGTTTACAATTTAAAAATTGTAATACTTAATGATAATCATTAAATAATAATTTTTAATGATTGAACTAAATGAGAATGGTGTCCCCATTATGCCTCCAATTGTACTTCACATCATACTTCAAATATATATATATATATATGATCAATGTAGACACCAAAACAGCACCAATCCGATTATGTGACTGCAAACACTGATCGCTTTGGAAAACATAGCCCCCAGGGCAGCCCTCAGAGGTCAAACAGTGGTCTTAACCACTTTCATAGCAATTTTGTGAGGTCAAGAAGCAATTTGGCACACTTAGACACTTTGCCTAGTAATCGTCTCACCTAGGGACGATTGCTAACTTGAAATCGTCTCACCCAGGGACGATTTTTGAAATCGTCTCCAGTAAGGACGATTTCCAAATTTAACGAGCAAAAAGACAAATGAGGCCAAGTGGCAGCCCAGAACAGTCAGTTTATGACTCCTGCCTCGCACGCGTGTGTGAGTGGACAAATAGGTCGTTTGAGGACTGTCACAAGGGCAGTTATGAAAGCCCAAGTCAATGGAGGACTCCCCTCCCTCTTGGGAAGACAAGACTGCCACATGGTGCCTATGACCAACACATGGCATTTGTGCTTCCCTCCCAAAAGAGACCCCATGGGTCTATAAAAGGTGGGACTTTTCTCACCCAAAACATACAGGTTGAAGGAGTTTTCAAGCAACGAAGTGCTGCCGAGTTGAAGACCCACTTGCATCCCTTTTGGTTCACCTTCCCACATCCACCAATCTCTTTTGCAAGGGAGGTTGTTGGGTGGCTTTTGGAAGCTTTAATAGGACCTAAATCCAACACATGGACACCTGAATCAACCAATTCATCGACCCCCCAATCCTAAGAGGTTTTGGGCCCATCCCTAGTGGATTGGCGCCGAAATCAAGTGCCAACGATGGGAGGCCCACTTGGGCACCCCCGCACTTTCTAAGTTTTAGAGAATTCTAGATTACTTTTTTAGGTTTCATTTTGTGTTATCATGTTTTGTTAACTCATAGCTGCAAGTTCATAACATTTGGTCAGATTCTAGTATGTTTTGTGTCGTTTTGTAGTTTCACTAACTTGCAGGAGGCGATATCAAATTCTCGAGGGTAGAGGCCAAATTGGGAGAATCCGACCATCTGGGTCGTCCCAAAATGGCCCCAATTACATAACCCCTCTATCTGCAGGTGTTTTGGAGACCTCGGGAGTCAACATTGGAACGTGTCAGTTCGGCTTCCCCAATGTGGGCATGTGGAAAGAGGAACATTGAGTGATTGTAATCGAATTCTTTTAACGCTCCTAGTCCCCGAAAAGGGAGGAGATGTCATTGTAACAGAGATCAAGGGATATTAATGAAAGGGCTGTGTTTTCTCCATTTTCTTGTGTCTCTTCCAATGCATTTCTTTTCCATTTCATGCACTTTACGTTTCTAGGACTTAAGCGCATTTGGTTTTGGTTATATTGCAATTAGTGTTTCCTTTTCCCGAAATCTCATGCTTTCAGTGGCGATCACGGTGGGACCTGTTCCCTATTTTTAAGATCATAGAAAACTAATCGGGTTTTTGTGTTTTGTGTTTTACAGGTACATTTTTTTTTTGCGATCGTTAATCGTCTCCGATCATTACGATTACTTTATTGGAAATCGTCCCACCCTGAGAAGATTTTAAAATCATCTCTGCCAGGGACGATTTCGGTTTCGTAAATCGTCTCACCAGGGGACGATTTTCTGTCTGTATATTTTCAGAGCAAAAATTCAAAGGCAACTGGAGCAGGTAGAGAAGAGGTAGGGATTTTATCATCTCTGTTAAATTTTTTGTTTCTATTTTCTATTTCTTTGACTGTTTTCATTTTATCCTGCATACTTAGGGAAAATCATTCATGCTTGTTTCATTTTCGTTAAATAAAATGAACCTCACACACTCCACGTAACAATTTTAAACCAAGGAGCTGGTCGTAAGACCCCAGCCCTTGATCAAGACCATTGGTGGATTTCATCACCACCTTGGCTTGATTTGCATCCATTTCCCGATTGTCAATTGTTGTTAGGCGTAAATCTTGACGAAGACAGACCGAGTGTCGCTGGGGTGATTCCCATGCGTGCGAGGATAAGTTTTCTATGGTAGGTGCCATTAACAGGACAATCCCCCTTCCGTACCGCCTACGTACCACGTACCTTCTGCTCTCACGTACCTATAGTCTCCCTCTCGTAAGGGCGGGTATATAGAGAGGTTGGTATATCGGCTTTGATTGGTATATTGAAGGGGCTACCATTTTGGGAGTTATATGAGCCGTCATAATGCATTTAAACGATCTTCAAAACCTACAAAAACAAAACAAAACACCAAAATGCACTAAACCAGTTTAGGGCACACCAATAATCCTTAAAAGAGATAATCACGGTTTTGTGAATGTGTGTGCTTAATTCTGCTTAGTGTAAACAAAAATCATCATAAAAAAGATAAAAATTTGTTTAGATAGCATAGAAGCACTGCAATGGTGTACACCCGTAGTCAAGCCCAATCAAGGGTAGAAGCTCCGGAAGGTACACAAGAAGCAGGCACAAGTCGCCTTCACTTCAGTCCTGAGGATTTGGTCATACCGCCTTATAGGTCTAACCTACAAAAGAATCCAATTCAGAATCCTCGGTGGGGTATGCCTATTCAAAGCAGCCCCTTTCGGGAAGATGCCTTACATGTAGACCTTGACATAAATAGAGAATCACCTCTTGAAGTTAGGCATGAGTGGCCATCGTGCGATGAAGCGCTAGACAGGAACACCGTCCATTTGGAGGGGCAACATGGATATGGCATCCCTTCTTTACCTATCATCAGAATAGAGAGACCAAATCCGGAGCACAGGGCTCCTTACATAGGGTGACCTAACTCCGCCCACCCCCTTCACACCCATGAAAGGGAGTACGAGGAAAGCCATCGCATTCCTCGAGGGCAACAAACAATGCGGGAACCTTGCATTTCCGCACCAGCCGAGGATATCATGATCACCCCTTGAGGCCAGAACCTCGAGCACATACCGCTTACCTCGATAGAGGGAAGCGACCCATTGAAACCTTAGATCAGAAAACTCGAGGTAAACACATAGGAGAAACATTCGAACCTCCTGAGCAAAATAGGGTAGACCAAATTGACCCAGCTATCGCCAGATATACCACCCGTCAAGCCCAAACCATGCGGCTTAAACCAAGTTATCAGGAAATAGAGTACCGACACCGCTTGGATAGAGAACGCATGCAACGCGAAGCGGATGAGTTACGCTATGAAATACCTAAGAGGGGGCCAACCCCTCACATCCAAAGAGCTAAACAGTATGAGAGGCGTAATCCGTTGGTGCAGGACAGGTCTCCATGACCTCGTCAAGCTCTACCTCCAAGACCTCATAGATTCGAGAGGGAGGCAACTCCCCGAAATAATGATGGGTACCTTCAGCAAGAGCTTGATCAGGGTCATAGGTTTCGCCCAGAGACTCCTCAAGAATTTTACGAGGAGTATGAACCAGAAGAGGAATATGTTGAAACTCCCCATCAAGGCAGGAGGGATGCCATTCGGCCACCCCTCCATAGGCCTCCAGTTTATCGTAACTTGCAACAAGAGCGAACAAGAGAGGAAGAAATAAAATCTTTCGATGCATACCAAGCGCTATTGGAGCGTTTGGAGTCTGTGGAGACAAAAGCTGCTGGGCATCAAAAACCCACATTACGTCTACTCCACGGTAATCCGGTGCATCCCTCAGTGCCTACACCTCTTTATCCCGAACACTTCAAGTTGCCTCAATTGGCAGTTTTTAAAGGTGAAGAGGACGCACAGGAACACGTTACACGATTTCTAAGCCAATGCTTCGGCATCCAAGATAATGACGCATTGTTGCTTAGAACATTCATAACCACATTCGTAGGCCCTGCCTCGCGGATTGGTTCACACAACTGCCCAAACAAGGCATAAGCAATTTAGATCAATTAGTAGACGCGTTTCTTGAACGCTTTGCCTTCAACACAAGGAAGAAGGCATCACTAAGTGATTTAGCGAGCCTCAAGCAATTTGAAGAGGAAACAATGGCAGCGTACGGGAATCGATGGAGAGCTTTGCTTTCTAGGTTACCCTACCGTCCTCCTATGTCTGATCTCACGCGAGATGTTTGCAAAAAGTTTCTTAAAATCAATCTCCGGTCTATTGTTGTTGCGACAATACGATGGCTTAGAAGAAGCTTTGGCGCAAGCCAGAGTCATAGAAGAGATTAAGATAGGCGAAGGCGCAATTGCCAAGCCTAAGAAGAAAGAGTGGAATAAAACCACTAAAAGCGGGACAACGCAACCACAACACGCTGCAGTCAACCAAGTTGCGATAAATGTTCCCGCGCCTGTGCAAGAAACGCAGCCTCAAAAGGCTAACTACCAGGAAGTGCCTCCTACTTATGAAAGAGATAATAGAAGACAGGAGCAGAATTACCCACGTCGCCCTAGGCGAAATTTCACCCCATATGCGGAGTCTAGGGACTCCTTATTTGACCGCTTGTCAGCGGCAAATTTAGTCACTCTGCCGAAAATCCAAATTATAGACCCTAACATTCCCAAGCCTAGGGGGTACAGAGAGGAATTGTATTGTAGATTCCATAGGCGCGAGAGGACATGACTTGAATGGGTGTTGGAAATTCAAAGACCTAGTCCAGGATTTGATCGACAACAGAACATTGGTTGTGGACAACCCCATCGCACCAAACAACCAACAAATGGGGGTATTCAAGGACCCCTTGCCAGCCCACGAGGCATAGACAAAACCACTCCAGATTAACGAGGTGCGACAAGATCTTCCCACACGGGGATTTGTGGGAATGATTAGCATAGTAACAAGGAACAGAAGGTACCCGACAGCTGCCCCTGAGGTAGCTACGAGGGAAGTTCCGGCAACATCGCATCCTCAACAATGCCCAACGCAGTTACCTCCACCTAGACCTGAGGTCACGATACGAACCAAACTCACGCAGAGTTTGCGGACCACGTCGGCTAGGCTGTCCATCTACGAGCTTATTCAACAATCAGCTCCCCATAGAGAAGCTCTTATGGACATTTTAAAAGCCATTGAATTACAACCCCACGAGGCAAATTCTTTCAACGCCTTCGTGGGACATGTGAAACAATGTACGGAGCCGATCATCACATTCAGAGAAGATGAGGTCAAAACGATATCAAATGACATGGCAGATCCACCCCTGCACGTTATCGCGTGGGTCAACGGGATTCCGTACAAGAGAGTGCTGATAGATACTGGCTCATCCAGTAACATCATAACCACTGCAGCCTTAAAGCATTTGAAGCTGCCAGCCTCTCACATCATAGCCTCCACGTACACACTGCGAGCTTTTAATGATGCAATATGCTCGACAGTCGGCACAGTCGTTCTGCCAGTCCAGGTAGGACAAAAGTCAATACCTACACTGTGCCATGTGCTGGAAGGTGAAATGGCTTATAATATACTGCTAGGGCGGCCTTGGATCAGGGACATGAAGTGTGTCCCTCCGATCGCCCACCGGTGCTTAAAGTATGCTTATGAAGGGGAAATACATGTAGTCCCAATGGACTTAGAGCCCTTCAAGTATTGCAATGCGGTACAATTCATACCTCAATCGACCCTCCCTTCAACGCATTTGGATTTCCAATTAAATCCATCTAAACAAGGTCCAATACCTGCGAGGCACCACTGGTGGCCAACAAGACAAAATCCCGACCGGGTGAGACTTCATCACTGCTCCTTCATCATCAATGCCACCTATCATGGCCCAACAAAAGGACAAGGGAAAACAAATTATGGAAGACGTTAAGCCTCTAGAAGAAAGGTTGTCCACAATATCAACGGTATCAACGAAGAAAACACCCAGCACAACAGGAACTAAGACTCTTGAACAACCAAACATGGAATGGACTCGGGAAGGACTACCGTTTCCTCCCACCCAATCATCAACAATCACTCGTTGAAATGGCCGATGCGGGCACTGGGGAGTACTTAGTGCAAAACATTGTGGCAACCCCCACATTGGAGTCGAGTACGGGACATGGGAAGACCTCGCCTTCCCATAGGGACAATTGTTCCTCTAGGCTACCCACCGAACCGGACAAATTTTGTGTATGGGGGCCTTGATCACGGTCTTGAACCATGCCAACAAAAGGAAACCAGACGAAGAACCTTTTGTTGAAAACATCAATTATCTGTCAAACCCCGAATTTGCCCTAAAATATCTAGGCCAATGCAATTGGCATGGATACGGGCTAGGAAGATATGAGCAAGGGATGCGGATCCTTTGCCAACCAAGATATCAGATGCCATATGACAAGTCAGGGGTAGGGTTCAACCATCCCCTGCCATTAGACATCTTGGTTGAAAATATGCAAGGCCTAGAAATAGGCAACAAGGGGGGATTGGCACAAGACCCGTATGCCAATCCAAATACAGAATACACATTGGGAGATTACCTCCCATGGTCAACAAACACCCCTAGAAACAGCAATAATCCCTCTCCTTTGCTAGAGAGAGGTGAAAGTTCGGATAGTAATCCTCAAAGAGAACATCAATGGGCTGTCGGACATCTTTACGAAGTTGTTCCCCTTAGAGGTTCCGGATGAAACAATACGAGTACCAAGAGAATCGGGTCCCTCCACCAAGAGTGGAACAATCGCAATGGGACCAGATTAATTCACTGGAACAAGAAGAGTCCTCAACGTCGCAAGCAACGAGATGCTTGAAGAGGATGAACAATTTTGGATCTATGAAAGCGATTCGGAAGATGAAGCCGAAATGGACTATCTCGGACATGCGCGATGACATCACCGTGCTCTAACTCATGAAGATCTAATGGGACAGATGGGCATATTGCTGGGGCATGAATGGCATGTAGACCCAGCGAGGTGGGACCAAGTGTTGGATCCATGGCTCCAAATTCAAGATGAGCATCGTCCACCTCGAGATCCCATCATGACAATAGTGCCGAGGGAAGACCCCGCCCTCCTTTTCACAAAATTCGCACCTAGGGAGGATCCATTCGTGCCCGTTCCCGTAGAGCCAGATCCAGAGTATAGGGAGCATCTAGAAGAAACAAGTTATCACACCCGCGGTTCTGGAGACCAAATTCATTCCATCCACATGATCTCCATTGATTTGACCGCACCCATCCGCAATCCGACCGATCCATCATGGTCATTGCATCTAGACATGGATGCCATCGGCTGGGATTGCGTCAATTCACCATTGTCACCATCGAGTATTGGCCTTTCGGTGAAATGCTTCATTTTACCCCAAGGACAACTCGGGATATTTTTCAAGCTGAAGAGGGACCCGAGGTTCCAAACGTAGATCTTAACTCGAGTTGATGATATCCATTTAATCCCAACTCCACATCGGTTGGAGGACGGATCCCACATGTCGATCGAGGAGACGAGCGGCGTGGACATCGGCACGAGATCCAATGAATCCACGAATTCTCAAGGCAGGGGTAAGCCTTTCCCCCGAAGAGCAAGCCGATTACATTGCCCTTCTTAAAGAAAATAAGGAGGTTTTTTCATGGTCGTACAAGGATATGCCAGGACTAGACCCGCAACTAGTCATGCACAATTTAACGCTTGATCCGACAATCAAGCACTGTAAAGCAAAAACTAAGAAAGATGCACCCAACAGGTGGCCTTGATGGTCAAAGATGAATTGCAAAAGTTGTTGGATGCACAATTTGTCATCTGCGTGGATTATCCGCCATGGTTGTCCAACATGGTTCCCGTCAAGAAGCCCGACGGGAGGATTCGCATATGCACCGACTTTCGAGACCTAAACAAAGCGAGTCCTAAGGATGATTTTCCCTTGCCAAGCATCGACGCATTGGTAGACGCTACAGAAGGTCACGAAATGCTCTCCCTAATGGACGGTTTCTCAGGGATACAATCAAATTCGTATCAATCCCGAAGACCAACTCAAAACGGCATTCACAACGCCTTGGGGGACATTTTGCTATAAGGTCATGCCTTTTGGCCTTAAAAATGCTAGCGCTACATACCAACGTGCTATGACTTATATCTTCCACGATTACATGCACAAAACTTTGGAAGATTACATGGATGATTTGTTAGCCAAGTCTCTCTTGCGCTCAGATCATCTCGGTGACTTAAGCAAGATTCTCGATCGCCTCATAGAGCATAAGGTCAGACTGAATCCCAAGAAGTGCGTGTTCGGCGTCACATCTGGAAAACTCTTGGGTTTTATAGTCTCAAAGAGAGGCATCGAAGTGGACCCAAACAAAGTCAAGGCAATCCTTGAAATGGCTCCCCCAACCACTATCAAGCAGCTCAAAGTCTGCAAGGAAAGGTCGCGTCGATTAAACGCTTCATAGCGCAATTATCTGAAAAATGCCGACCAATGAACAAATTATTGCACAAGGGGGTCACATTTCATTGGGATGATGAGTGCCAGTCGGCCTTTGACAAAATCAAACAATACTTGGCTTCGCCGCCGGTATTGGCACCACCTAGACCAGGAGTGCCGTTCTACTTATACATCTCGACTACGAGGTGGCACTGGAGCCATGCTAGCCCGGAAGAATGAACTTCACAAAGAACAGGCTACTTACTATCTTAGCCGCACCACAGTCAGTTACGAACTTAACTATGCATACGTTGAGAAAATTTGCTTGGCAGTGGTGTTTGCTACCAAGAGGCTACGCCACTACATGCTGAGCAACACTACGTATGTTGTGTCTAAGGAGAATCCATTGCGATACATGATGAGTCATACTTATCATAGTAGTCGCACGGCGAAATGGATCATGTTGTTGACGGAATTTGACATTGAGTTTATTGGGCAAAAATCTATAAAAGGACAAGTCATAGCCGATCAACTAGCAGAGGCTCCTCTTGAAGACGATCAGCCTCTGGTCATAGAACTACCCAGATGATGGGGTCTTCCATGTCTCAGAATCGCCGGGTTCGATGAGCCTGAGTCTCGAGCCGACATAACCTTATTTTTTGATGGTTCTAAATGCAAGCAAGGGGGTGGCGCGGGAATTGTATTCTTCACACTGCAGGGCGCTCCAATGCCCCTGTCATTTAAATTAAACTTCCGAGTGCACCAACAACAATGCGAGAATATGAAGCCTTGCTCCTAGGTCTTCAGACAGCAATCGCCATGAACATCAAAAGATTGAACATCTTTGGCGATTCACTGTTAATCATCAATCAAGTCAAAGGGGTATATCAATGCAAATGCCCAGTCCTAAAGGCCTATAAAGCCCTTGTGGACAAATTCTTGGCAAAACTTGAGTGGTATGACATCGAGGCACTCCCTCGATCATCAAACCATTTTGCGGATACAATGGCCTCCTTGGGGTCACTAATCCCGCAAGACCTTTCCGGTGATATAACAACCATTGAGGTCAAAACCTTATCGCAACCCGCGATGGAGCGCGCAAGCTCAGACTTCACGCCGGGAGTCCACATGATCCAGATCGAACCATCTTCGGATAAGTTCTTTCGAATCCGAGACCTGTTTGAAACAGTGCCAAGCTGGGGTCTTTGTTTTCCCCCACTCCCATTAATAGCAACACAACGCTATTCTTACAAGTTCTATCCCAATCAGCATTTGTTAGGGAAGAACTCCAAAAGGGATTGGCTGTTCAAACTGTCGAGGTATCCGATCAACAGGACTAGTATTTACCCATAAGAGACTACCTCAAGTTAGGTAATCTACCCTTTGGATTGACGCACGCCGCAAAACGAACATTCAAACAGAAAGCGGCAAAATATGTCTTGATAGGAGACATTTTGTATCATCGCAGCTACGACGGAATTCTTCTTCGTTGCTTGGACCAGCAAGAGTCCACTTGGGCAGTCGCCCAAGCGCATGACGGTACATGTGGCGGCCACTTCAGTGGTATGGCCATTGCAAAGCGCATTCTTCGCATGGGCTATTATTGGCCATCTTTAGAGCGAGATTGTTGCACGTATGTCAAGAGGTGCGTGAAATGTCAACATCATGCCAATTTAATGCACGCACCTTCCCAGGCCCTACAGACAGTCCAGTCTGCTTGGCCATTTTCGTAGTGGGGCCTCGATCTAATCGGAAAGATCTCCCCTGCATCGTCAGGCCATCACACGTTTATCATAACGGCCACAGAATATTTTACCAAATGGGTGGAAGCAATTCCGTTAACCTCAACGAAAGGACCCCGTATTGCGGAGTTCATCTTGCATCACATCATATGTCATTTTGGTATTCCATCCAAAATAATCTCGGATAATGGGCCATCATTCAAGAACAAAGACGTGCGTGCTTTAACCACAAAGTACAAAATTCAGCACAGCTTTTCAACACCCTATTATCCGCAAGCAAATGGGCAAGCAGAGGCGTCAAACAAAATGCTAGTCACCATCCTTAAAAAGACCGTCGCAGACAGTCATAAGGATTGGCACATACAAATCCCACTTGCCCTTTGGGCTTATCGCACTAGCATTCGGACGCCCACTGGGGCAACTCCGTTTTCACTAGTGTATGGCTCAGAGGCAGTAATGCCTCTCGAGTTGGAAATTCCTTCCCTGCGCATATCAATGCAGGAGTTCATCGATGATAACACTACGCGGCAAGCCCGATTGGACCAACTTACGTTGCTTGACGAACGACGCGTTAATGCTCTCGAGCACTTACGTATCTATCAAGAGCGGCTTAAGAAAGCTTACAACATGAAAGTTCACCTAAGAGACTTTCGGGTTGGTGATTTGGTTCTGAAGGAAAACCAACAAAACTCTAATTTGCCGTCCCATATGAGGGACAAATTCATGGCAAATTGGTTAGGTCCTTATGTCATTGATAGCAAAATAGGACCCGGGACGTACAGGCTAGCTTCTCTTGACGGTATCAAGGAAACAGAACCCTTGAATATCAGTCATTTGCGACCATTTCATATCTAAGAAAGCAATATCCAAAAAAAAAAAAAATGCTCCAAGGATTATCGTAATCTCTTGGTCACCCAAAAAGCTCCAAGGATTATCGCAATCTCTTGGTCACCCAAAAAGCTCCAAGGATTATCGCAATCTCTTGGTCACCAAAAAGCTCCAAGGATTATCGCAATCTCTTGGTCACCCAAAAAGCTCCAAGGATTATCGCAATCTCTTGGTCACCCAAAAAGCTCCAAGGATTATCGCAATCTCTTGGTCACCCAAAAAGCTCCAAGGATTATCACAATCTCTTGGTCAACCAAAAAGCTCCAAGGATTATCGCAATCTCTTGGTCACCCAAAAAGCTCCAAGGATTATCGCAATCTCTTGGTCACCCAAAAAGCTCCAAGGATTATCGCAATCTCTTGGTCAATCCAAAAAGCTCCAAGGATTATCGCAATCTCTTGGTCAATCCAAAAATCTCCAAGGATTATCGCAATCTCTTGGTCACCCAAAAAAAGCTCCAAGGATTATCGCAATCACTTGGTCACCCCAAAAGCTCCAAGGATTATCGCAATCACTTGGTCAAACCCAAAAAGCTCCAAGGATTATCGCAATCACTTGGTCAAAATAAAAAAATAATAATAATCAAAAACAACCAAAAATTTGCATCTCATATTTAGGCATACTCAAATTCATCAATCGAGAGCTCTTCTCGCACCTCATCTTCATCTTCACAAAAACCAATCCATCAAAAATACAAAAATATGTAGCTGCATTAAGCATTGCATCCATACATTGCATATTTGTGGTCGTATAGGTCAAAGGCACCATAGGCTGTAATTGCTCTGATAGACCATCTTGTTCCGCATTGTCTCATGTTACAAAAACAACAAAAACACCATGCATAACTTTTACCACACTACAGTCAGTGGTCTAAGAATGTACCAAGAGCTTTCGATGATTCGGTCATCATTTTCCTCTTTAGCCATGTAGTGTATCAATTCGAACAGATTTTATGAAGGTAGAGTCATACTTGAAATACACCTTGTTACGTAGCATCCCAGCATAAATTAAAGCACATAAACATTCTCAAGTTGTGTGAACGAAAGATGAAACTGCGTAGTAATCCAGGTCACCACAAGCGAAACGGTTATCTTGCTCATCCCCCTGTGCGAATGACCCCAAGAATGTTGAGAGTTGGCAAAAGGACAAGCATCCTCCCTACCCAATTCCCTAAGAATCCCTAGTTCTCAATAGTTGCAAAACATCAAAAATTTGCAAAATGTCAAAAATCAAATATTTGACATCTTACAGTGCACACATCAAAGGGCACAAACGATAGTGATTTTCATCACTCCATATCCCCAATCCCTTGCTCAAAAGAAAAACAAATCAAAATAAACAGTGATCTTATCACTACAAACGAGCAAGTATCCCAATACAATTGAAGAAAAGAAGGGAGTGGAACTTGAATCCCTGGAACTCTTAGCATTCTAAAAGGTCATAAGGCAAGCCTCAGTATCGGTTTGGTTGATAGCCTATCGATAACTGGCGGTAAACCTCTCGCATGACGATATATCTATCACATTAACTTGCGTACAGATCAATGTTTGCATGTGGATGAGCTAGCTTATGGCATCCTGGATAACACCGCAGATTAATCTAACTAAAAACAACAAAGGAGTTAGTGGAGCTAATTAGGTGATCCTCGGTACGGAGTTCGGTTGAAAGCCCATCTCGCATTGGCGGTATCCTGATAAATACCACAATAATGAACTCAATTGCACACACAGGGATGTGAAATAGCTTGGTCAAAAACAAGTCTGATTCATACCTTGTTCAAAAGTCTTGTAAGATAAAGTACGGTCTTGGCTAGTGAGTTAAAACCGTCCGAGTCTCAGAAAACCTTAGCTACATTTCTAAACCAAGCTGCGCTACTTTTCATCCTTACAATACCATCAAAAAAATACAAAAAAAGAAAAACCACATGTATACATACAAAGTCATGCATCACAACAATCGCCTAAAAACAAAATAACAGAGTTCTAAACAGTCCTTGGTGCCATAGCCAAACATCACAAACCCCATTCATCCATTTCATATCTGCATATCACATATAAATCAAAACCATTTGCATTCATCATAGCATATGCATCCATCAAAATAAATCAACATGCATACATCCATATTCATCAACCATCATGCACAAGATCAAAGAAAATCAAAACAACAAAAACAACAAATAAATGCAACACAAAAACAAAAAGCAATAAACATTGCCAGACACAAGTGCTCTTGCACTTAACCTCTTGGCATAGAAAAACTGATGTCAGGGTCTACATTGTCGCTATCCTACTCCCTAAGAAGGCTACCATAGCCGGACCGCTCCACGGGAAGACGGATTTTTGACAATTTCATCCCCAAACGACGTCACAAAAGGGTCAAAGCCCACTCAAAAACAACAAGAAAATCAAAACAACACAAAAAGCAATAAACATTGCCAGACACAAGTGCTCTTGCACTTAAACTCTTGGCATGGCAAATCGACATCAGGGTCACAAATTATCACTATCCTACTCCCTAAGAAGGCTACCATAGCCGGACCGCTCCACGGGAGACGGATTTTCGACAATTTAATCCCCAAATGGTGTCACAAAAAAAAAAAACAACAAAAAAATGCAACATAAAAACAAAGCAATAAGCATTGCCGGACACAAGTGCTCTCGCACTTAACCTCTTGGCATAGAAAATCGATGTCGAGGTTCAAATTGTCACTCTCCTACTTCCCCAAGAAGGCTATCATAGCCGGACCGCTCCACGGGAAGTTAGGTTTTCGATGATTTCACCCCATTACGGCATCACCAAAAGGGTTAACACCCACCAAAAATAGGTCCAAATGTTGGAAAAATTGCACACGCTTAACGGTAAACCCTCTAAAGGCACCCTTGCACAAGTCATCTTGGGTCAAGCGACTCGTCGCTTCTCTCACGAAGGTCATTCCCTCATCGATTCGTCGCTTGAGGGGGTAGTCACACTTAGTCACCAACCAACAATCACACACCCAATTAAGGAAAACGACATGCATTCAAAGAATCATTGACAAAGACAATCACGCTCCTGCTTGGGGCGATAAACAAGCAACAATCAAATCAATCAAACACTTGGCATTTCGTGAATCATGAACACAAGGTTCCCCCCGAGGATAAAAATGCCCTTTGCTGTTCATGAGTGATCAATGTCTAAGTTCAAGTCACACCTCACCAAAACAGGTTAATACTTGAAATCAAATTCCTTAGCTCGTCAGAAGCAAGGATTCAAGAATGCATGCCCTTTCCATACTTGGGGCATCAAAAGTTGGTTAGGTTACCAAGAAACCCTAATCATTAGTGCTTTGGTTATCTATTTTTTGCTCAGCACTGCGTCACCCACAACGCTTCCCAAAAAGGGGCATCTGTAGACACCAAAACAGCACCAATCCGATTATGTGACTGCAAACACTGATCGCTTTGACAAACACAGCCCCCAGGGCAGCCCTCGAGAGGTCAAACGAGTGGTCTTAACCACTTTCATAGCAATTTTGTGAGGTCAAGAAGCAATTTGGCACACTTAGACACTTTGCCTAGTAATCGTCTCACCCGGGGACGATTGCTAACTTGAAATCGTCTCACCCGGGGACGATTTCTGAAATCGTCTCCGATAAGTACGATTTCCAAGTTTAACGGGCAAAAAGACAAATGAGGCCAAGTGGCAGCCCGAATGATCGGTTGATGACTCCTGCCTCGCACGCGTGTGTGAGTGGACAAATAGGCCGTTTGAGGACTGTCACAAGAGGCGATTATGAAAGCCCAAGTCAATGGAGGACTCCCCTCCCTCATGGGAAGACAAGGCCGCCACATGGCGCCTATGACCAACACATGGCATTTGTGCTTCCCTCCCAAAAGAGACCCCATGGGTCTATAAAAGGTGGGACTTTTCTCACCCAAGATATACGGAGTTGAAGGAGTTTTCAAGCAACGAAGTGTTGCCGAGTTGAAGACCCACTTGCATCCCTTTTGGTTCACCTTCCCACATCCACCAATCTCTTTTGCAAGGGAGGTTGTTGGGTGGCTTTTGGAAGCTTGAATCGGACCTAAATCCAACACATGGACACCTGAATCAACCAATTCGCCGACCCCCCAATCCTAAGAGGTTTTGGGCCCATCCCTAGTGGATTGGCGCCGGAATCAAGTGCCAACGGTGGGAGGCCCACTTGGGCACCCCCGCACTTTTCTTAAGTTTTATTTCGAAGCATTCTAGTTTATTTTCTCATGCTTGCATATTGTGTTTTCTGTTTGGTGAATTCATAGCTGCAATTTCGTAACCTTTGATCGGATTCTAGTATGTTTTGTGTCGTTTTGTAGTTTCACTAACTTGCAGGAGGCGATATCAAATTCCCGAGGGTAGAGGCCAAATTGGGAGAATCCGACCATCTGGGTCATCCCAAAATGGCCCCAATTACATAACCCCCTTGTCTGCAGGTGTTTTGGAGACCTCGGGAGTCGACATTGGAGCGTGTTAGTTCGGCTTCCCCAACACAGAAGAAATCGTCCCACCCGGGGACGATTTACTGATCAGAAATCGTCCTACCCGGGGACGATTTCCGGTTGAAAGCAGATTGGCCGATCGTCTCAGTGGCAATGGCCTATTGGTAACATTTTCTGTCTTACGGCAAGTTTTTAGGCTGTTTAGAATCATTTTGTTTACTTTTTTAGATAAATGTTTGCATGCATCTTTTGATGATTTTAGAAGAACGAACACTTTTCACTTGCGGCAGGTGCTACTGACATCTTGGTTGTTTCTTTGTTCGCAGGAGAAGCAGCGGAGGTGAAGAACTCATCGACATCAGCGGCGGCATCATCTTGGCCCGCCCATTGCAATCGTGGGCACGCGGAAAGAGGAACATTGAGTGATTGTAATCGAATTCTTTTAACGCTCCTAGCCCCCGAAAAGGGAGGAGACGTCATTGTAAGAGAGATCAAGGGATATTAATGAAAGGGCTGTGTTTTCTCCATTTGCTTGTGTCTCTTCCAATGCGTTTCTTTTCCATTTCATGCACTTTACGTTTCTAGGACTTAAGCGCATTTGATTTTGGTTGCATCGCAATTAGTGTTTCCTTTGCCCGGAATCTCGTGCTTTCAGTCACAAGGGCAGTTATGAAAGCCCATTTCAATGGAGAACTCCCCTCCCTCTTGGGAAGACAAGACTGCCACATGGTGCCTATGACCAACACATGGCATTTGTGCTTCCCTCCCAAAAGATACCCCATGGGTCTATAAAAGGTGGGACTTTTCTCACCCAAAATATACAGGTTGAAGGAGTTTTCAAGCAACGAAGTGCTGCCGAGTTGAAGACCCACTTGCATCCCTTTTGGTTCACCTTCCCACATCCACCAATCTCTTTTGCAAGGGAGGTTGTTGGGTGGCTTTTGGAATCTTGAATCAGACCTAAATCCAACACATGGACACTTGAATCAACCAATTTGCCGACCCCCCAATCCTAAGAGGTTTTGGGCCCATCCCTAGTGGATTGGCACCGGAATCAAGTGCCAACGGTGGGAGGCCCACTTGGGAACCCCCGCACTTTTCTTAAGTTTTATTTTAGAAGCATTCTAGTTTATTTTCTCATGCTGCATATTGTGCTTTCTATTTGGTGAATTC
This sequence comes from Wollemia nobilis, assembly GCA_028583015.1. Lineage (NCBI taxonomy): Eukaryota > Viridiplantae > Streptophyta > Pinopsida > Araucariales > Araucariaceae > Wollemia > Wollemia nobilis. The sequence continues at coordinate 2,354,252 of JAQPPZ010001613.1, read as the reverse complement.
ATAGCTGCAATTTCATAACCTTTGATCAGATTCTAGTATGTTTTGTGTCATTTTGTAGTTTCACTAACTTGCAAGAGGCGATATCAAATTCCTGAAGGTAGAGGCCAAATTGGGAGAATCCGACCATCTGGGTCATCCCAAAATGGCCCCAATTACATAACCCCTCTGTCTGCAGGTGTTTTGGAGACCTCGGGAGTCGACATTGGAGCGTGTCAGTTCGGCTTCCCCAACACAGAAGAAATCGTCCCACCCAGGGACGATTTACAGTCAAAAATTGTCCTACCCAGGGAGGATTTCCAGTTGAAAATAGATTGGCCTACTGTCTCAGTGGCAATGGCCTGTTGGTAACATTTTCTGTCTTCTGGAAAGTTTTCAGGCTGTTTAGAATCATTTTGTTTACTATTTTAGATAAATGTTTGCATGCATCTTTTGATGATTTTAGAAGAACGAACACTTTTCACTTGCAGCAGGTGCTACTGACATCTTGGTTGTTTCTTGGTTTGCAGGAGAAGCAGCGGAGGTGAAGAACTCATCGACATCAGCGGCGGCATCATCTTGGCCCGCCCATTGCAATCGTGGGCACGCGGAAAGAGGAACATTGAGTGATTGTAATCGAATTCTTTTAACGCTCTTAGCCCCTGAAAAGGGAGGAGACATCATTGTAACAGAGATCAAGGGATATTAATGAAAGGGCTGTGTTTTCTCCATTTGCTTGTGTCTCTTCCAATGTGTTTCTTTTCCATTTCATGCCATTTACGTTTCTAGGACTTAAGCGCATTTGATTTTGGTTGCATCGCAATTAGTGTTTCCTTTTCCCAAAATCTCGTGCTTTCAGTTGCGATCACGGTGGGACTTAAGATTTAGTACCAATTTGGTTAATAGCCTATCGGTAACAGAAGTAAACCTCCCGCATGATGATATATCTGTCACATTAACTTGCGTACAAATCAATGTTTGCATGTGGATGAGCTAGCTTATGGCATCCTGGATTACACCGCGATTAATCTTAGTACATACAACAAAGGAATTCATGGAGCTAATTAGGTGATCCTCAGTACAGGTTCGGTTGAAAGCCCATCTGGCACTGGCGGTATCCTAACAAATACCACTAAATGAACTCAATTGCACACACAGGGATGTGAAAAATAACTGGGTCAAAAACAAGTCCGATTCATACCTTGGTCAAAAAGTCTTGTAAGACAAAGTACAGTCATGGATGGTGAGTTAAAACTGACTGAATCTCAGAAAACCTTACATTCATTCCAAAACCATCTGCGCTACTTATCATCCTTATGATACCATCAAAAAATACAAAAACAGAAAAACCATGTAAATAAAGAGCTTCTTAAACAGCCTACAATGCAATCACCACAAATATCATTCATCCATGTCACTTCGCATATCACATAGACATCTAAAACATTTGAATTCATCATAACATCTGCATTCATCAAAATGAATAAACATGCATAACAAAAATCACATCATCACATGTACAAAACCACAATAAAATCGGTATATATATATATATCGTCAAAAAGATGCCCGCAGGCTACAAAACCGGTCCTCAGACCCCGCAATCATATCCAAAAACCCAACCTAAGGCGTCCACCACCATGATCACGTAGGATCGGTGTGACGGGAACTACCCCCCATGGTGTGGGTCCTACGGGACCCTGCAGGGCGGCTACTACTAGCCCCCGCATCATGCCTGCTACCACCCCCCTCATCTAACCGCCTGCGACGAGATGATGCTGACTGCTCAGTCAGACTATCCCTTGTCCACCATGAATATCCACCGACCGAAGGCTCAGGTAGCCACCCACCAAGGTGGATGACCTCCCTCTCCAAGTCTATCCGGTACAGACACCACTCTGCCTCTCGTCGATGATAAATAGACAATGCATCATCGTGCTGTGCCAAAACTCTATCCCGCTCTGCCAACTGAGCCCGTAGAAGATCCCTCTCCTACCGTGCATCCCCCAACTCTAGATCCCACATCCGTAGCAGCTCTGTCAGTCACGCAATCTCAATGCCTACATCTGACCCCACCTCCTCTATATCTATCGGATGCATAGGACTCGTGGGGACAGTAGCCTGCTCAGGCTCCCACTGCTCCTCCACATCCTGCATGTCTGGTTGCTCCTAAACACCCAAATCCACATCCTCATCTCCCACATCCACCATGTCCGCATCATCCAACGGACCCCCCCAATCACCCCCTGTTGCCTCAGCATCCTCCACTGCCGCATCCGCGCCTCCCAGTGGCCCCTCTCCTCTCTAGTGCCGCAGTACCCACCATGAGTCATACTCAGTGGTATTTTCGATGTCGTCCACATCTGGGACGTCAATCACCGCATCTGACTCCTCGCCCAATGGCACAGTGATTGGTGGCTCCAGATCCCTCTCATCTCCATGACGCCGATAGACCATGGGCTCACTAGGCAACCACTGGTGCACCCCAAACTGTCGTGTAACCCGGTAGTACGAAAAGAACTCATGCTCCGTCTTGTGCTGCCCGATCAACCACCGCTCCCTGTGTACCCCTCGGAGCCACTCTCCAGCCTCCGGCCAGACTGGATAGTCTCGATAAGGATGCCAAACCACCTCCCCTAGAGTGAGCAGAGAGAAGGCATCAGTATAGTGTTGTACAACACCTGCCCATCGCCGACTCTGCCCCTGCTCCGTAGACCACCGCCACAAAGCTGCATAGCCAATCTCCTCGTCATCCATCACCGCCCGCGTCGTCCACGGTAACCTGGTCGGCCTCTCCACTGCTATGTGCTGCCAACCCCAGCACTGAAGAAGATAATTGTAACTCACCCCCTTTCGCTGTCGACAGCGAACGTCGTACAGCTCCCCGTAGAGCTGTGCCAACAATTTCTATCCCCATCCATAAATCAGCGGTGCCTCTATCGGGCACTCTACCAACTGCCATACCAACTCCAGTAGGTTCCACGGGAACCTCCCGCCTGACGAATTAGGTAGAAGCATGTTAGAAATGAGGCCCATCAAGAATGCGTGCCTCACTCCTAACACCCCCCTCTCCTGCCACTAGCTAACAAAAATCCCGCTAGCCTGACAATCCACCTCGGCTGTCTCCACTGGGTTTGTTACACCCAGCCGCTCCGCATGCCCAAAACATATCGTTAGTATACAGCAATCCGCTGATCATGCGGCGATGTCCTAATGGGCAGTCCATATATCGGAATTCGAAGCAACCGATAAACGTCCTCCAGTGTCATAGTCATCTCCCCTGTCGGAAGATGGAAAGTGTTGGTCCGCGGATCCCAAACTTTGATCAGGGTCGTCAGATAGGCCTGATCCGGGACCACAGGCTCCAGTCGAGCCACCTGCTTGAGCCCAAGGGCATCAAGCCACTGCCAGTCAACATCAGTCAGCACCGACCGCACCTCAGCGAATGCGGTAGGTACACGGTACCGGCTCCTAACCTGCAAAACAATAACACACAAAAATTCAAAACTAATTTTTTAGATTTAGGGTTCCTAACCTTAACTGATAATTACAAAAAAAAAAAAAAAATGCACTTACGGGTTTCGCCTCCGCTCCGCCGCTCGAACCAGTTTGTGCACTCATGATGACAGAGAGAATTCCGGCAGTGCTTCGCTTCGCAGAATTACCTCCTCCTCCCAGAGCTCCCAAATCACAAGAAAAAAATGGCACAAATGAACCCAAATCCAAGTTTTGGGCCTTAAATAAGCCTACCAACTGGAAATCATCCTTGGATGGGACGAGCGCTCTGGTCAGCGCTCGTCCCACCCAGGACGATTTCTGCAATTGGAAATCGTCCCACCCAGGGACGATTTCTAGCCAGAAAAGTCAAAACATCAAAAAATCAACAAAAATGCACTAAAAACAACAAATAAAGTTGCCTAATAGAATGTTGTTACACTCGCAATCCAAGGCAATCAAAATAGATGTTGGCACATATATTGTCGCTATCTCACTCCCCAAGAAAGCTACCATAGCCGAACCACTCCACGGGAAGAAGATTACAACAATTTTATCCCCACATGGGTCACAAAAAACAATAAAAAAATAAAATAAAATAAAAACAGACAACAAACAAAACATTTCCGGACACAAGTGCTCTTCCACTTGAACTCCAGGAAATCAAAATAGATGTTGAGGTCATAATATCACTCTCCTACTTCCCCAAGAAGGCTACAATAGCCGGACCGCTCCACGGGAAGACGGATTTTCGACAATTTCATCCCCAAACGACGTCACAAGAAAATCAAAACAACAAAAACAGTAATAAACATTGCCAGACACAAGTGCTCTTGCACTTAACCTCTTGCAATAGCAAATAAAATCGATGTCGAGGTCCAAATTATCGCTCTCCTACTTCCCCAAGAAGGCTACAATAGCCGGACCGCTCCACGGGAAGTTAGATTTTCGATGATTTCACCTCATTACGGCATCACCAAAAGGGTTAACACCCACCAAAAATAGGTCCAAATGTTGGAAAAATTGCACACGCTTAACGGTAAACCCTCTAAAGGCACCCTTGCACAAGTCATCTTGGGTCAAGCGACTTGTCGCTTCTCTCACGAAGGTCATTCCCTCATCGATTCGTCGCTTGAGGGGGTAGTCACACTTAGTCACCAACCAACAATCACACACCCAATTAAGGAAAACGACATGCATTCAAAGAATCATTGACAAAGACAATCACGCTCCTGCTTGGGGCAGTAAACAAGCAACAATCAAATCAATCAAACACTTGGCATTTCGTGAATCATGAACACAAGGTTCCCCCTAAGGATAAAAACGCCCTTTGCCTGTTCATGACTGATCAATGTCTAAGTTCAAGTCACACCTCACCAAAATAGGTTAATACTTGAAATCAAATTCCTTAGCTCGTCAGAAGCAAGGATTCAAGAATGCATTCCCTTTCCATACTTGGGGCATCAAAAGTTGGTTAGGTTACCAAGAAACCCTAATCATTAGTGCTTTGGTTATCTATTTTTTTGATCAGCGACCGCGTCACCCGTAGCGCTTCCCAAAAAGGGGCATCTCGTAGACACCAAAACAGCACCAATCCGATTATGTGACTCGCAAACACCGATCGCTTTGGCAAACACAACCCCATGGGCAGCCCTCAAAGGTCAACAAGTGGTCTTAACCACTTTCATAGCAATTTTGTGAGGTCAAGAAGCAATTTGGCACACTTAGACACTTTGCCTAGTAATCGTCTCACCCAGGGACGATTGCTAACTTGAAATCGTCTCACCCAGGGACGATTTCTGAAATCATCTCCAGTAAGGACGATTTCCAAGTTTAACGGGCAAAAAGACAAATGAGGCCAAGTGGCAGCCCAGAATAGTCAGTTGATGACTCCTGCCTCGCACGCGTGTGTGAGTGGACAAATAGGCCGTTTGAGGACTGTCACAAGGGCAGTTATGAAAGCCCAAGTCAATGGAGGACTCCCCTCCCTCTTGGGAAGACAAGACTGCCACATGGTGCCTATGACCAACACATGGCATTTGTGCTTCCCTCCCAAAAGAGACCCCATGGGTCTATAAAAGGTGGGACTTTTCTCACCCAAAATATACAGGTTGAAGGAGTTTTCAAGCAATGAAGTGCTACCGAGTTGAAGACCCACTTGCATCCCTTTTGGTTCACCTTCCCACATCCACAAATCTCTTTTGCAAGGGAGGTTGTTGGGTGGCTTTTGGAAGCTTGAACCTGACCCAAATCCAACACATGGACACCTGAACCAACCAATTCGCCGACCCCCCAATCCTAAGAGGTTTTGGGCCCATCCCTAGTGGATTGGCACCGGAATCAAGTGCCAACGGTGGGAGGCCCACTTGGGCACCCCCGCACTTTCTAAGTTTTAGAGCATTCTAGATTACTTTTTCAGGTTGCATTTTGTGTTATCATGTTTGGTTAACTCATAGCTGCAAGTTCGTAACCTTTGGTCAGATTCTAGTATGTTTTGTGTCGTTTTGTAGTTTCACTAACTTGCAGGAGGCGATATCAAATTCCCGAGGGTAGAGGCCAAATTGGGAGAATCCGACCATCTGGGTCATCCCAAAATGGCCCCAATTACATAACCCCTCTGTCTGTAGGTGTTTTGGAGACCTCGGGAGTCGACATTGGAGCGTGTCAGTTCGGCTTCCCCAACACAGAATAAATCGTCCCACCCAGGGATGATTTACAGTCAGAAATCGTCCTACCCAGGGATGATTTCCAGTTGAAAGTAGATTGGCCGACTGTCTCAGTGGCAATGGCCTGTTGGTAACATTTTTGTCTTCTGGAAAGTTTTCAGGATGTTTAGAATCATTTTGTTTACTCTTTTAGATAAATGTTTGCATGCATCTTTTGATGATTTTAGAAGAACAAACACTTTTCACTTGCAGCAGGTGCTACTGACATCTTGGTTGTTTCTTTGTTCGCAGGAGAAGCAACGGAGGTGAAGAACTCATCGACATCAGCGACGACATCATCTTGGCCCGCCCATTGCAATCGTGGGCACGCGGAAAGAGGAACATTGAGTGATTGTAATCGAATTCTTTTAACGCTCCTAGCCCCCGAAAAGGGAGGAGACATCATTGTAACAGATATCAAGGGATATTAATGAAAGGGCTGTGTTTTCTCCATTTTCTTGTGTCTCTTCCAATGCGTTTCTTTTCCATTTCATGCACTTTATGTTTCTAGGACTTAAGCGCATTTGGTTTTGGTTATATTGCAATTAGTGTTTCCTTTGCCCGGAATCTCGTGCTTTCAATCAATACTTCTTATACACATCCACCATGGGAAGTTGAATCTAGGTCTCATCATGAATAATATAAGTGGTGCCCTTATCATAGACCACATGCATGTGGATATTAAATTTTATTTTTAAAAATTATAATATTATAAATTATAATAACTTATAATAAAGATTTTGAATATAAGACCATTAAAAAAAATTAATTTTTTAAATAATAACAACAAACTAGATGATTAAAATATTGAAATTGAATATACTAATTTTAATATTATACAACTAAATTATAATATTTAAAAATATTTCACATGCCATTTTTAATGCTTTGGATAAGATAGGGCCTGATCACAATCCCTTATGGATGGAATCCCTTCAACAAGGAAAGTTCTTCGCTAGACCATTTCACTTTGAAGCTATATGGTTCTCACTTAGGCTTAGAAATAAATATCAAAGAATGATAGGTAGAATTTTTCCCATGCGTTGGACTGGTAAAAATAGCAAACAAACTCAAGTTAGTACAAGGGAGACTTAAATGATCTGCTTGTTGTGGTGTAGTGGTAAATGCCCTGGGTGCTGGTAGAGGCCGACCCAGGTTCCATTCCCCTTGTCTCCATCTTGCAGATATATAGTATAGTTAGGAATGTCCTATGTGCTGGTAGAGGCCGACAAGGCTCCATTCCTCCTATGCCCAACCTGTTGAAAGTGGCACTCCAAAAGGGGTGTTTTCCACTATAAATTAGTTTTACCTAGGTGTTGTAGGTGATTTGGAGAGGAGAGGGCAATCCTCCAAGGGAGTTCCCAGGTTCAAATCTCCACCCTACCAAAAATTTGAATTGGGTATCTAAAATCCAATTGATAATGTTGGTGCGAGCAAGGTCGGGTGCAACCCTTGGGTGACTTTGACGGTGTAGAACCCCTTTTTCGTGGTCTCTCTGACCAAGGCGGCTCCGTAGGGGGTTTTTCACTTTAAAAAAAAAAGGGAGACTTATACGTTGGAACAAAGAGGTTTTTTGAGATATCTTTGTGAAGAAGCGATACTTAAAAATCAACTCACAGACCTGAATGCAAAAATTTAAAATGGGGGTTTACCGAATGAAATAATATCTAATGAGAAAAAGATACTTTCATAACTTTGTAACACCCTTGTTAGGGAGGAAACTTTATGGAGACAAAAATCTTGTGCCCCTTGGATTAAATAAGGTGATAGAACATCAAATTATTTCATGTCTCAACTTTGAGATACAGGAGTGCAAATCATATTTGTGAGATAGACATGGAGTAATGGACAAAAGCTATGGATATATTGGATATCAGAACCAATGCAATTTAATACTTCAATTCCTTACTAGGTTCTAAATATAGAAGAGACTTTGGGGTTGAAAACCTTTTGCTTCAAGCTATTACCATGCTTGTAATGCATGATGTCAATGAGTTCCTTCAAGCACCCTTCAAATATGAATAAATAAGAGAGTCCACCTTTGCTATGGGTGCGCTAAAAGCACCGGGTCCATACGGTTTCTCTCCACTATGTTTTTAGAAATTTTGGCATATAATTGGGAAGGAAGTTTGCAATGCAATGAGGGAATCTCAGTGTTCTAATTCATTATCATATGGGGTGAACTCCACATTTCTAGTTCTCATCCCTAAATTTTCTTAAGCCAACAACTTTGGATATTTTCATCCTATCAGCCTCTGCAATACTATTTACAAAATTTTTTGCAAATCCTTGGCTAATAGGTTGAAGAAATTCAAGTCCTTGTTGATTGACAAAGCTCAAAGTGGTTTTGTACCAGGAAAATATGTTTTGGATGGGATTATGGTTGTGAATGAAATTCTCCATTTAACATAGAAACGTGGAAGGCTAGAAATGTTTCTCAAGTTAGCTATGAACAAATATTATGATCGTGTATATTGGAATTTCCTATTTGCGATGCTCATTAAATTCAATTTTAGCCAAATTTAGGTCAAGTTGATTAAGACATTTGTCCCATCAATAAAAAATGTAGTGTTGGTCAATGGGGCCCTAGCTAGGTACTTCCAAATCCTTAGGGGGCTTCACCAAGGTGACTTGCTCTACCCTTACCTCTTTATTCTCATGGTTGAGGCATTGGGTAGATCATTTTCTCATAATCATGTGATAAAAAGTATCAATCCAACCATTTTCGTGGACTTGCTCTCCCACAACTAGTTCATGGATGACACACTCTTTTTACTCATTGCCACTGTTGTCCAATCTAGAGAGGTGAAGTCCATTTTGTCTGCCTATGAAATATAGTTGGTCAAGGAATCAATATTTCTAAAAGCTTTCTCTTTTTTAATACCCCCCAAGCTCAAAAAAAAAATATTGCAAATATCCTTGGTTGTAGATTTGTTGACTTCTCTACCACTTATTTGGGCTTACCTCTTTTCATTGGAAGAATGAAGGAGTGTTTGTGGAGCCCTATGATTGAATGTATGCAATGATGTATTTCAAATTGGAAAGCATATTTACTCAACCAAATACGTAAAATACTTTTTGTCAAAACTATCTTACAAAGCATTTCGATATATTTTGTATCTATTATTAAATTTCCTATGAAATTTTTAACCAAATTAGAGAGGATTCAAAATACCTTTCTATGGATGAGACCTCAAGATAATAATAATTTTCACTTGATATCTTATAACCAAGCTTGTACAAGGAAAGAAAAATATGGGTTAGACTTTCATAGTATCTGTTTGATGAATGAAACCTTAATCCTTAAGTAAGGCTGGAAAATTTTGATCAATCATAATTCTAACTGGGTGAAAATCATCAGAGTTAAGTATTTGATCCACTCAAAGAGTTTTCTCACTAATATATTTCCCCAAGAGGGGTCCACCTTCTGGTAGAGTGTGAGTAAATTTAGATCATATTTAGCTCTTGATGCTCGATGGATCATGGGGAATGGTAAATCCATTTATTTTTGGCTTTATCCATGGCTCCTTGAGCACCTTCTCATCCAATATACCAACCTATCACTGGTATAAACTCTTACACACGGACTTTTATGGCCTAAAGTAGGGGATTTTATTACAAGTGTGGGAGGTAGGAGAATCTGGAAATCAATCCCCACCTCTAACTATAGTAGGGAGGAAGCTAACACTTAGGTCATCATCTCAAATTTACTCAAGCTCCAGTTTTGAAAACTCATGAAATTGAGGATTCTCTCATTTGAAAAGGAGAAAGTGATAGCTCATTTTCAATCAAATCAGCCTACCTCTTCATCAAGTCTAACTCTACTCAATGGTATCTACCTAGTAAATTTTAGATGAAGAATCTAACCCCAAAGTAACTATATTTTATTGGCTAGCCATACAGAATAGATGTCTCACTCTTGAGAATATTCATATGAGGGATATGTTTTACCCAATAGGTGTTATCTCTGTGAGGCTACTAAAAATTGTGCCTCCACCTATTTTTCCATTATCCATTCTTCACTACAGTGGTATCCCATATTTTTTCATACTTAGAAGTTCATTAGGTCTTGCCAAATTTTTTTTTTAGAGGTTTTTTTAATAGTGGACTTCATATTATAAATCTATCTGCTTGATAAAATTTTGGACCTTCTTGCTCCCCCATTTATTTTGGTGTATTTTATGGAAGCATAATCAAAGATACTTCAAGAACTCAAAGGATGATCTTGAATCTATTTTTAGTAGATTTATTGGAGCATTTATGGAGAATGTGACCTTTTGTTTCCCAGATCTTCATGGTGGGCTCCTTAATGAAGCCTTGGTAGAGCTCAAGCTTGGTTTTTCTTAACAAACTATGTCTAATGACCCACCTCCTTACTCTTTGAGATCCTTATTTTTTTGGTCCTCTCCACCTACGGGTTGGCTTAAAGTAAACTTCAATGATGCTTCTAAGGGGAACCTGGGTCTTTTTTTGGTAGGTGGTATACTTAGGAATGATAATGGAGATCTTCTAGGTACCTTTTCCAAAAAAAATTCAATCCAGACCATCCGTTTTGTAAAATCCAGAGCACTCCTTCAAGGCCTCTTATTGCTGGAATAATTATGTTTTAATCAAGTCATAGTGGAAGGGATTTTGTTAAATATTTTTAATATAGTCTAGAAGTCTTGCACCTCTTGCTAGAAGATAGAAAATATCATGGCAGAAGTAGTCAAAACTTTTCCTTCAAGATCAAAGGCTCAAATTAAACACATTTTCATGAAGAAAACAAAGCGGAAAACTTGATCACTAATATTGGGCTATCGCAACAAGACCTCTTTGTTTGGATGATAAACGCTCCTCATTATTCAAAATTTAATTTTGGATGATCATGGTTAGATATGGGTTTTGGTTATGTGATTTTAGCAAGGGGAGATTTCCTATACTTTTTGGAGCTCCTTATTTTTTGATTTTTTCCTTCTAGTAGGGATTTAGTGCCATCTATAGGTACTTTGTTTACAATGGGTGTCAGTTGACCAGGATTCTTGTATTCTCAAGGCATCATGCTCTTTTTTTGTGGCATATTTTGAGGTTTTCCTTTAGCATCCGGGGTCTCCCCAGAGGATGGAGAGCTTCTCTGTTGTATCTTGTGATCTCTCTTTGGGTATTGCAACAATTGTTTTTCCAACTTTGTTTTTATTTTAGGGATTTTGGTTGTGATCTCCCTTGTGGTATTGCAACAATTGTTTTTCTCACTTTGTTTTTTTTGGAAGTTTGGTACTATTTTTATATATAAACATGTTATTTTGCTTAAACACAATTTTCTATGAGAATGATGCATTATCTCTTTCTCTTTCTCAATCTCATATGTATTAGGTTTAGAAATTCCTTAAAACCCCTTCTCTTACCTAATTTATATATATATATATCACATGCTACTTTAAAAATTATATATATCTTAAATTTAATTTTTAAATTTAATATAATAAATTATTATAAATATAAGACTATTAAAAATATTTTAAAAAATTAAAATAATAATAATAAATTAACCAATTAAAATATAAAAAGTAAAATTTTAAATTTCAATCTTATACTAATAAATTGTAATATTTATTAGTTGAATTGAATCATGATAATGGTCGTTGATTATGCCTCTAATTATATTTCACATGATTAGAATTTCATTCCATGTTAATACCTATGTGTCTGCGTACTATTTCAAAATAATAATTATTATCTTAAATTTAAGTATTATCTTAAAATTAAGTTTTAAATTTAATCGTATTTCACATGATTGGAATTTGGTTCTATGTTAATACCTATGCGTTTTTTTTATTTGTGGAAAACATCCCAAAAGGGATGCCACTTTCGGGTAAGACCCAAGGAGGCAGGGGTATCCATTCCACCAAAAATGCCCAGGACTCGGACCTGGCCTACCACCTTTGACATACTCAAGGAGCAAACAAACACACAAAACCAATTTAAAAATAAGTAAATAAGTAAATAACAACAAAAATAATAAAATAAAATAAAAAACATGCTCCTTGAGTGTGTCAAAAACAAAAGCACAACCAAACACGCACAATAAGATAAAAGAAACCACAACACGAACCACATAGAAAAACACAAGAACCACATAACAAAACACAAACAAGACAAAAACAACAGAACACTACAAAGACATAACCCAAAAAAAACATGAAAAATAAACACAACCAAAACCTAAAAAATAAAAAAAAAAAAAACAACCAAGGAAAATAAACAAAAACAAAAAACATAGAAAACACTCACACATAAAAACACGAATTAACACAAACAAAGAGAAACCCAAGAACAAGAACGAAAAAAACACAAGAACAATAACAAAAAACATAAAAAAAAAAACACAAAACAACAAAAAACACAAGAACAACAAAAACAAAACAAAACAAAAGAACCCACCCACCTTAAAAAACTAAACAAAAAAAAAACAAAAAAAGAAAAAAAAAAAAATGAACATAACAATGACCTATCTAGACCAGAAGACTATTAAGGCAAGAATCAACAGAGGAAACAAAATAAAGAATAGAATGAGCTAGGGAACTAAAAAAAACTGAATGAACCAAAGAGAAGCAAAAAAAAAAAGCAAGAAGAAACTAGGTACCTTCAGAACTGGAGCCATCCAAAGAAATGATAGAAAGAAGAGCTTCCCTAATTTGAGAAGCCCACCATCTAGGAGGGTGGCCATAACAAGTAAGATCACCTTTGTCCAAAGCCCAATTAGCTAAAGCATCAACACTCTTGTTTTGATCTCTGACCACATGATTGTAATCAACTTTCAAAAATCCCATCTGGATTAATTGAATCTTCTCAATAATTCTTTTTATTCTCCAATCCACCTTATGATTCTTAGAAGGAGTCTTCAAGAGATTAATCATAAGTTGAGAGTCAGACTCAACTAACACCTTTTCCCATCCAACCTTAGTAGCCTCCTGAAGGCCTCTGAGGATACCATACCCCTCAGCAAGGTTATTGGAAAGAATACCCAAATTCTCAGCAAAAGTAAAAACCAGGGAGCCATCTGAAAGTCTACCAATTCCTCCCACACTGGCTTTTCCAGGGTTCCCTCTAGAGGCTCCATCGGTATTGACTTTTCCAAAATCCTTAGGAGGAGGTTGCCAATTTCTTGTCCTATCCATCTTACTAATACTCACATTCCCTTTAAGTTGGTTGCCCTTAGAAGATTTAATCTTCAATATTTGCATCACTTGATCCCATCTTTGGTGGGAGTTTTGGGGGTGATTAAGGAGTTGATGGACTGATTCAACTAAGTTGGCTATGGTCTTTTGCCAAATATAGTGAATATCCTTCCTATCTTGATTAAAAATTTGGTTGTTCCTTTCATTCCAAATATTCCAAAGAAGAATGGTAGAACCCATCCAAACTAATCGCCTAATAAAATGATCAACACCCTCTTGATTAGGCCAATCCCTCCAAAGTTGTTCAAAAGTAAAAAAATTGGACCACTTGTAAGCCAAGTAAAGTGGCCATTCTCCTCCATAGCTCGGAGGCTAAAGTACACTCAATAAAAATATGGTTGAGAGTTTCTACATTCTCTTCACACATTTCACATCTAAAAGGGCCATGAAAACCATGCTTCATAAGTTGCTCACCAGTAAGCACCCTACGATGCAATAAAAGCCAATTAAAGAACCTCACCTTAGGCCAGAGCTTTTGAGCCCACAATCGAGAAAATATGTCAGAAGAATGGTTGGGATTATTATGGCATAAGGTCAAATAACCTTGAGCAACTGAATACTCACCCTTAGTAGTGTTGTTCCATCCAAAACAATATTTTTCATGGGACCAAGAGAGGGATCTCATATGAAGGATGCCTTGGATATCTTGTCTTTGCCTTTCTGGGATTTGAATAGGCCAGTCCTCAATAGGGATCCAATATCTACCAACCTTTGAATTACCGGTATGGTACCGACGAGTAATTAGCCACCTTTATCCAATTAGCTCGGTGAAGCTCCTCCATCCAAGGCCTCCAATCGGGAAACTGAGTTATCAAAGGCTTGTGACCATCCCAAGAATCTGTCCAAAAATTTGCCTGTTGACCATTATGAATGATCCAAAATAATTTTTTCTTTATCAAATCCTCACCAGTCTTAAGAACTGCTAAAATGGGAGAACCTTTGGTAGGAAGTTGATAGCGAACAAGGTCTTCAGGACTTTTGTTCTCAGCATATTTAGCACGGAGATTATTGGCCCAAAGAGCATTGGGGTTATGCAACATCCTCCAATATAATTTAGCAGCTAAAGCTTTGTTGTTATTAATAGAAGACCGAAATCCTAACCCCCCTTCACTCTTAGGAAGACATAAAGTATCCCATTTCACCAAGGCCCATTTTCTTTTCTCCTTAGTACCACTCCAAAGGAAACGATGACTGATTTGATCCAATTCTCGAAGAACAACCTTTGGGATATTCAAAATGGAAGAAACATAAATAGGAATAGCTTGAAGGACTGATTTTACCAAGGTGATTCTACCCCCAGAAGAAAGCCACTTGTTGGTCCACTTTCCAATTTTCTTCTTGACTTTGTCCAACAACCAATTCCAATATTTATTTTTCTGCCTTTGAATATTTATGGGAATACCTAAATAAGTGATTGGAAGGGAGGTCTTCTTATATCTTAATTTATCCAAGACCATGGATTCCTGTCTAGCAGAGCGAGTGAAAGAAAATAACTTTAGATTTGTCTTCATTGATCAACCGCCCGGTAGCCTTAGAAAAATAGCTAATGATTTGCTTAATATTAGAAGCTTCCTTAAGCGTAGCTTTACCTAAAAGAGTAGAGTCATCCACAAATTGAAGATGAGAGATAGGTCTAGCTCCATGAGCAATGGTAACTCCCTCAAGGGTTTTGTTTTCCCTCTTTTTGGTTATAGTCCTACCCAAGCATTCAACAAGAATGATGAATAAATAAGGGGATAGCGGGTCACCTTGCCTAATACCTCTAGAAGCTAGGAATGACTGAGAAGGCCTGCCATTGATAAGAACTAAGTAGGAAACTGAAGAGATACATCCCATAATCCAATCCATCCAATCCTTAGAGAAACCAAATTGCCTCAAAACTTTGATAAGGAAGTGCCAATCCACTCTGTCATAAGCTTTGGATAAGTCTAACCGAATGAACATGGAAGGAGATTTTTGCATATCCATGGAATGGATGGCTTCTTGAGCAAGAACTATCTCATCTACTATTTGACGTCCTTCCACATAACCCCCTTGCTCTGGGGAAATAATCTTATGCAAAAGAGGCTTCAACCTTTCTACCATGATTTTAGTAATGATTTTGAGAAGAACATTACATAAAGCAATAGGTCTAAAAGTTGAGATATGATCAACCTCTTGAGCTTTTGGAACAAGAGTAATATAAGTTTTATTGATAACCTTCAAAATTTCTTTGGCTTTCCTGGCTTCTTCCACCACCTCTAATAAATCAACATGAAGGATATCCCAGAACTCTTGGTAGAACTCAATGGGAAAACCATCGGGACCTGGGGTTTTCCCTTTTTGCATTTTAAAAACTACTTGTTGAAGCTCATTGATAGTAACAGGAGCGAGTCAAAATAGAGTTCTCCTCGAAGTGATAAGAGAAGGGATTGCTTGAAGAACATTTTGTTGTGAAGTTGAGTCAAGAGGAGTAGCAGCAAAAATATTGGAAAAGTAATCAACAACAATAGAGTTCATGCCATCCCAAGTATAAACAACATCTCCAGAATCTGATTTTAAGGAAGAAATAAAGTTGTGAGATCTTCGAGCTAGAAGAGATTTGTGGAAGAAATTTGTGTTTCGATCTCCTTCTTTGAGCCATTGAATTCTAGATTTTTGCTTCCATAAGATTTCTTCTCTTTTTTCCCATTCCTCTAACTGAGTTGTGAGTTTAATTTCATCTGCACTTCTCTTCTCTGTGAGGCCATCTAAATGGATTTTCTTATTCAAATTTTCAAGATGAGCAATAACTTCATGTTTTTTTTATGAACATCCCCAAACTCTTTCCGGTTCCAAGTCTTGATTTTGGATTTAATGTATTGCAGTATTTTGGCAAAACAGAACATCTTAGTCCCATGCCTAGGTTTACCTTCCTTCCACCATTGTTGCACACGAGGTCTGAAGGAAATGTCTCTAAGCCACATTAATTGAAAATGAAAAGGAGAGAAACTCACATTGGTTTTCCACATTTCCACCATGAGTGGCCAATGATCCGAACCAACATTATTAAGAGTCTTCACTTTAGGAATGTGACCATGGATTAAGAAATTTTTAGAGAGCAAAAACCTATCCAATCTCTCCATTATACAAGCTAAGCCTTGCCTTCTGTTAGACCAAGTCATAAGGCCATTATCTAGTTGGATATCCACAAGATGGAGGTTTGCAATATATTCGCTCATGAGGTCAGTGCTTTTGTCCAAATTTCTATTTCCCCCCCTTTTCTCATCTAGAGAGAGGATGGTATTGAAATCTCCTCCGATCAAGATCCAAGCTTTAGGAAAATGAGAGATAATATGAGTAATATCCTTCCACTGTCTTCTTTTTTCCTCCAAAGAAGTCGGAGCATAAATAGTAATGCAGAGCATAATTTGGTTGGAATGTCTACTTTGAATAGCTATAGCCAACAAACCCCAACTGCCAACCATATGGTGAATAACTACCTCTTTTGGGTCCCAAAGACAAGCAATGCCACCAGAAGTCCCTTGGGAACCGAGGGAAACCACTTTTCCAGCTGGCCAAATTTTACTGGCAATTGAGTCCATATCCTCCATTGACATCTTTGTTTCTTGAAGGAAAACAAGATGTGGATGATTTATCTGAATCATTCTTCTAATTTCATTTTGTTTTGAAAGACTCCCTTTGAGTCCTCTAATATTCCAAGTGATGATCTTCATTAATACCAGGGCTAAAAAAGTTGGGAAGGGCATTAATCTTACCTTCCTCTACAAGCTTTTCACCTTCTTTTACCATATGATATTGATTGGTCTTGCGACCTACTTTTTGATTAGAATCCATCTTCAATTTTTTTTCCCTATTTCTTGACTTATTCCAATTGAATCTGAGATGGCTTCTAACCTTGAAGAATGCTCGTACACAGCCAAAATTTTACTAGATGGTTCAACGGAGTCTATATTGGGACCTGCATTATTTGAAGTTTTGACATTTGAAAGATTGTTTTTCTTGTGTAAATTTTCTCCCTTTTTTTCTGTTGAAAACCTTTGATTTGTTGGTTTGTCTCTAAGTTCTTCCCTTCATATTTAAATTGTGTTTCTAAGATTTTAGTTTCCATTATTTCCTCTTCCTCACTTGGGACATCATTTGTGGAAAGGATTTCAAACATATTAGCAGATGACTTTGATTGATCCTTCATAACTGGTTTTTTCTGAGTGTTCTTCTTCTTAGGTATTTGGAAACTTGTTGAGTTTATATCTTCTTTCTTTTGATCAGGAATTTTATTTGGGCAAGCACTGGCCAAATGACCATATTCATGGCAAATTCTACAATGAAAAGGAATGTTCTCATAGTCCACTACTTGCTCCCAAGTGTCTTCCCCAAATTGTAATGTGATATTTTTAGGTAGGGGTTTGTCAAAATCCATTAAAACACAAATCCGAGCATAAATAATATGTTCAAAATTTTGAGTACAATCAGCAGTCATCATAAAAGTTCCTAAAGAGTTTCCAATTGAAGAAAAAATAGTAGGATTCCAAAATTCAATAGGGAGGCCAAAGAGTCTAACCCACACGGGAGCTATAGAAGGCATCTCTTCTTCGGCTTTAAATTTAGTATGCCAGGGCTTCATGAAAAGCCCTGCCCTTCCAAAAAACCAAGGACCCCCTTGAAAAGTTTTCTCTCTATCTTCATTATTAGCAAATAAAACAAGAAAATAACCATTTGGATAAATAGAGATTTGTAACTCACCTTTAGTTTTCCAGTTTTTTTGCAGCCCAGACTTTGAAAGCAGATAGACTCGGACGAAAACCCACGAACCGACAAATTAGTCCTCTTTTTTCCAAATCTTCAATGCCAGTCTGAATGTTACCCATATCAAGCTTAACAATAGGAGTTCCATCAGCTGCTTTAAGACATCCTGACTCCGTTTTCCTGGGATCAATCTTAGGCATTCTTAGAGGTTTATGGGAAGCCCTAAGATTGATATTAGCATTGGGCTGAGGCTGTCCACCATGGAGGGCATCCCTAAAATTCATTTTTGGGGCTGAGTCTTCAAAATTCTTACCCTTGACAGGGGTTTTCATAGTAGAATTATTTTGTGGGTGCACCTTAGCACCAGATTCACTTGAGATATGAGCCATTTTTTGATCAACTACTTGAAACTTGTTTCGTGATCTCTTTAATCCTTGCCCTAGACGTCGTGGAAAGGTATGGTTTTCACTTTTCTTTTGTGCAGCAAATTGGAAGCCGTTGTCACTCAAGTTCATAGTATGATCTGTTGAAAGACAAATTTCTAACCCATATTGGATCCCCTGCAACATTTCTTGCTAAAATATTGAGCATAAACCACAAAAATATTGGCCGCTAGGGCCCGAAGGCCCTAAAAACCAACCTCTGGAGCTGCTTGCACTCAACCCGAGATGAAACCCTCGCATAGCCGCTTGCCAAATATCTCGTTCACACATAGGGATGCGCTAGGATCTGTGTTGCTCCAAATGATATGAAAATTGGTGGAGACGTTCTAGGGTTTTTCAGGCATCTACCCTCAAAATTTTAGCTCAATCCGAGTCCGGATGAGTGAGATATGGCCAAAACGAGTTCGACAGTTTGGGCAGTCCTACGAAAAATGTCCCTCCACAAATCTGTAAAGGAGCATCATACCTATGTGTTTACGTACCATTTTAAAATAATATTTATTATCTTAAATTTAAGTTTTAAATTTAATATTGTAATATTAAATTATTAAAATATTAAAAAAATAAAATGGTAATAATAAACTACAATTAAAATATTGAAGTTAAAATCTCAATATTTTTATTTTTATTTTTATTTGGTTAGTGTACGCTGAGTAGCCTCCTCCCAACCATGATCCCTAGTAAAGCCAAGATCTATGCATATCAATAGGGAATTTAACACACAAAAACCACACACCCACTCATTCACACACTCATCCATGTCGGGGTTTGAACCTTGGACCTCCTGAAAAAGAGCCAAAGCCTAAACCATTGTGTTGTATCCCTTAAGACAAAATATTGGTTAGTTTAGGAGCCCCAAAAACCTATCTTTATGGTCAACCATAGTTGTCCCATTCAGGTACACCACATGGCATCAATCACAAGGGGGTTAAATTATTAATTTATCCATAGGTTTGAGCATAGGGAAAATGGAGCCAGCACACAGGATATTTGCCAGGTGAAAGTGGGAATGGGTATACCACATGGCATCAATCATAAGGGTGTTGAATTATTAATATATCCATAGGTTTGAGCATAGGAAAAATGCAACCCAACCCAAAGGACATTTTCCATCTATACCTGCATATCCAATAGGGTGAAGGTAGTGGAAATGGAACCTGAGTCTACCACAACCAACACCTAGAGTATTTTTAAACTACTTTACCCATGAAAATATCTCAAATTTCAATATTATACTAATTAATAGTAAACATAAAAATATAAACTTATAAAAATCTAGATTATAATATAAAATTTAAATTAAAATTCTAATGTTAAATTAGGATGAATGTATTATATTATCTTATTAATTATAATCACTATACTTTATATTGTACCAAATATGATAATCTATAGATGCTATGAATTAGAGTGGCACAAACATTTGACTATATTTTTCATGAAAGGGGTGCAAACCCTAGGTGCAGTCAAACATTATAGGAATAAAAGCATTATTGGATGATAGAACATCTCTTCTTCAAGTGGCCATATTTCTAACAACCATAACATCTCAGAGAATTTTTCATATTCAATATTTTGGTTCCATTCCCATTTGCTTGAGAAGATAATAATGAATTAAAGTGAAGGAACTAAAACATCCATCCAACTATCTTAATTTTATTCTTTGTAGAATAAAACAACCGCAAACCTTTACCGCCTCTGTAATGATGACCATATAGATTTCATACTCTTCCCTTTTCACTCGACCTCTAAACCTGAGATGCGAAAACACAGGGTACTTTGCAAGAATGTGTCTTTAGTCAACTAATCTAATAGTTAAGAAAAGTAAGCTAGTAGTATTTTAACCCTAGGTTATTTTCTTATATGTATAAGTGTTACTCCATTGTTCTCCTTCAATCCATTAAAAAAAACACCACAAGGCAAGGTAGGAAGATCAAAATGAAAAGGTAACCAATCAGACAACAATTAAATAATGATTTTCAAATGGCTATGGTAGCATTGCGATTGAAGCGTACTTTATTTTCAAATGGCTATAAGAGCGTGCTTTTCAAATGAGTATTGGGGAAGGCTATGGGAGCGTGCTTTTCAAATGGCTATTGGAGATAGTTATGGGAGTATTATTTTCAAATGGCTATTGGAGACGGTTATGGGAGGGTGCTTTTCAAACAGCTATAGAAGATAATTATGGGAGCATTGCTATTCCAACATTCTATGGGAGTGTGCTTTTCAAATAGCTATTGAAGATGGTTATGGGAGGTGCTTTTCAAACAACTATTGGAGATTATTATGGGAGCACTTCTATTACAACATTCTTTCTTTTAAAATGGTTATGGGAATGTAAAATTGTCAATGTGAGAATAAATTTAATAAATCATATCTAACTTATTTTTTATTAAAATATTTTGTATTTGGTTTTCTATGAAACATATTTTATGGGAAGGGGTTTGCTTGGTGTCATCCACAATAGAAGGGTATGGCTACGTAGGGCTTGATTGAGTGGAACACCTTGGCTTGGTCATTTCTTCTGAGTTTAAACCTTCAACCAAATTGGTAATATAAGAGCATCATCTCAAAAAGTGTCTTCTTCATCGATCTCACCAGCTCTCTATATGTTTTACTGGCTGAAAATTTCTATATGAAGAAGTGGCCAGGGCTTCTTGGTGGAACAGTTGGATCAATGTTTGAACCCTTGAGCTAAAATTTTAAATTCACAATGGAATTACGGATGAAATACAAACCGATCTGGGATGTAGCAATCCACTATATAAAACAAAGAACGAGGTGTTAGATGGAATCTGCACTTAACAACATGGTAGAGATAGTAGAATAGAAATTCATACAATATTTAACATGACAAGACAAGCAAAATTAATTTTGCTTAGGACAACATGGAAGAGAGCTCGGATTCAGAATCCACACAAATTTTAAGATGACATCATGATTAATGCAAAAATAATGTGAATTCAGAATATTCTATTTTTAACAAATGAAGGAGTACGAAATGCAATCCACTCTGAAATACAAAGGATTATGAGCAGATTGCAATCCATTGGTAAACTCAAATGAAGTGTTCTAGATTCAGACAAATAATAAGAGCAGAGTAAGATATTTTTCAATCTGCAAGGAAATACTAAGGATTTAGTCCAAAATGGAGTTTAACTTGAAGCTAGAGTGGATTTGAGAGGAGGCATTAAATATTATAACTTATTTAAGCAGAATCAAAGAGAATAAAATCCATAATGAGATTTATAACTCTAATATGAACACAATATTTGCTAAGCTATTTTATGTTTAACCAATCAATACACATAAGGTAGAGACACATTCAAATAGTTATATATTACTTATATCTATAAATACATCCACAAGAAATTTAGATTGGAAATACATCCATAATACTGCAAGTTGAAATATGCAGTGTACAATATCTCGACTTCTCCGGTCTTCTCCGCTCTAAATCCTCTATGATGTTGCATTCTTCTTCTTCTTACTTTTGCTCTAATTTTATCCAACTTTGTAGCCTCTCTTCTCTCTTACCAAAAAATGAATGTAACACAAATATATAGCTAGGATTTTAACTAAGAAGCAAGAAATATCCACCAACTTCTCCAACATGCAGTTAACTCAAAATTAGATTTTCCATCCAATCACCAAAATGACTGACAATTTCAACTACCAGTAATTAAGCTCAATGAATTAGGATCCTATGAATGGTGTCGTGGATCAATTTGTTAGAGGTATCAAATATAGTTTAATTTTCTAACACCCTCCTTTAAACCATATTTTATAAAAACTTTAACATTGAGCATCTTCCTCAGCCTGTTGAAGTCTTCCTCCTTCAAAGGTTTTATGAATATATTTGCTATATACTCCTTGGACCTACAAAATAGTAATTCAATATCATTAAATTTCACAAGCTCTCTGATGAAATGATATCGGATGTCAATGTACTTCATCCTACCATGAAACATTGGACCCTTCAACAGTGCTATGGTGGAATTGTTGTCAAAAAATACAATTGTTGTTGCTTTCGATGGATGATTCAGTTCAATCAGAACTCTTCTCAGCCAAACTACTTGGCATGCGGTTGAGGTGGCAATAACATACTCAGCCTCAGCAGTTGATAGTGCAATAATCAGTTGTCTCTTTGAGGATCAAGAAACTACTTTGGATCCAATATGGAAGGCATATTTGAAAGTGCTCTTTTGATCATCTATGTTGCCATCCCAATCTCTATCTATGTAGACAATCAGTTCAAGTTGGTCTTGTCTAGCATACTGGATTCCATGGTTCCTCATTCCATTGACATACCATAAAATTCTCTTGTCTTCTTTCCAGTGAGTTTCCTTTAGATAATCCATAAACCTAATGATTAAACTCATTGCAAACATCACATTTGATCTGGTTGTAGTCAAATACATAAAGGTTCCAACTAACCTTTTATAGAGAGTTGGATCAACATTTATGTTGTTATCAATTTTGCTCAGTTTGAAGCTAGTGCCAACCGGGGTGATGGTAAGTTTTCTATCCTCCATATTAAACCTCTTCAAGATATCCTTTGCATACTTGACTTGAGATATGAAGATACCATCCATAGACTGGTTAACTTCTATGCCAAGAAAATATTTCATCAACCTCAAGTTCATCATCTTGAACTCTTTCTTCATGGATATTCTAAACTAATCAAATACCATTCTACTATTACCACTATAAATTAAATCATCTATATACAAGCATATAATTATCATATCACCCTTTTCATTTGTATTCATGCACAAAGTGTACTCATATAGGTATTTTATGAATCCGTTTTCTTGAAAGTAAGCATATATTCTGTTGTACCAATATTTGGGTGCTTGCTTCAACCCATACAAAGATTTTTTAGTTTTAGCACCTTGCATTCTTACCCTTTCATATCATAGCTATGTGGTTGGTCTATGTAGAGCTCCTCTTCTAGTACTCCATTTAGGAATATAGACTTGACATCCATCTGGTAAACATTCCAACCTTTCTAATCTACCAATGCCAGAATCATTCTGAATATGTCAAGTCGAGCTACAGCTGTGTACACCTCATTATAGTAAATCCTTGACTTTGGCTTGTAGCCTTGTGCAACTAATCTGACCTTATCCTTATCAATTTTACCTTGGGAATTAAACTTAGTTTTTTATACCCATTTTACCCCAATGGTCTCCTTGCCTATTGGAAGATCCATTAACTGTTAGGTCTAATTTTTCTCTATTGTTGCTATCTCATCATCCATAGCATTCATCCAATTTCTATTTTGAATTACTTCTTCAAAAATAATTGGATCACACTAAAATATAAAGCAAAATTAGAATGTTCTTCATTAGATTCAATTCTAGTTACCTCATAGATATCTTGCAAGCTCCTTGTCTTTGTTGGTGTCTTTAGATTGGAGATCCTTGTTGCAAGTGGATGTGATCGAGATGATGAGCTTATATTTTTGTTGGCACCATTGTTATTGCTTGAAGCTATAGTAGTAGGCACACTATATCCTTATGAATCCTCAAATTCAATAATTATTGGCTTTGGCTGGCCAGTATTTGACTTCCAGTTCCATGCTTCATCCTCTAGGAACTTCATATATCTGCTGATGATAAGCTTCTTTTTTATAGGGTTATATATCCTGTAAGCTTTTGGTTGTTCCTTGTACCATGTAAATATACACTTTTCTTCTTTGTCATCTAGCTTCTTACTCTTCTCATCTAGAATGTATCCATATGCTATAAACCCAAAAACTCTTAAATGAGCCACACTTGGCTTCTGTTTGCTCAATGTCTCTTGAGGAATCTTGTCTTTCACACTCTTGGTGGGATATATTTTTAGAAAATAAACTACACAGCATAAAACTTCTATCCATAACACATGTGACAATCCCTTTACCTTCAAAATACTTCATGCCATTTCTATGATTGTTTTGTTCTTCCTCTCTACAACACCATTCTGTTGTGGTGTTTATCTAGCAGTGATCTACCTTTGAATTCCATTTTTTTTACAAAAATTATGGAATTTAGTGGAGATATACTCACCTCCTCCATCTGTCCTGAGATTCTTCACAAAATAGTTACTCTATTTCTCAACCAAAGCCTTGAAATCTTTGAATTTTTTGAATGCTTTTGACTTCTTCCTAATGGGATAAATCCATGTCCTTCAACTGAAGTCATCTATGAAAGTCAAAAAATATTTATTTCCAGCATATGTGCTAGTCTGCATTGAACTGCAAATATCAAAATGCATCAGTTTCAATTGCTATGAAGCTCTCTAATATTTACCTGTAGGGAACGCATCCCTGTGCTACTTGCCAACCAAAAAACCTTCACAAACTTGATTTGGTTGCTCTATGAGGAGTAAACCCTTCACCATATTCTTCGTGTACAATAGGTTCATGCCACTACTCTTTGTCTCTTATGGTATAAGATCCATCTTTGAATTGAACAGTGTACCCCTTATGCACAAGTTGTCCAACACTCAATAAGTTGTGCTTCAATCTAGGTACATAATAAACATCTATAATTTATTTCACCTTGCTTAATGCGAATAATGATTTTTTATTTTCCCTTGACAGGTATCTTGCTATTGTTCCCCATATTCACTTTGGATTGGACTGTTTCATCCAACTATGAGAACATCTCTCTATTTCAAGTCATGTGATTGTTGCACCCACAATCCAAATACCATGTGTTCTTTTAGCTCTCCTCCTCAGTATTGCAAATCAGCAACATATTCTCATATGCATCTCTATACTCTGTATTTCCAGCTTCATTTGTGTAGTGGGCTTGTTGTTTGTTATCCTTGACTAATTTCTTTCTACACTCATAGTTATAGTGGACAAATTTATTGTAGTTATTGCACTGGATCTTTGACTTATCATACCTCTGATTTGATTATACTTGCTTATTTCTACCATTGCCTCTTCCTCTTGCTTGATGGAAGTTGTAGTTGTTCTCTCCTTCATAATATTTTGACCTTCCTCCTCGTTTGTTACCTCTTCCATACTTACCTCGATTGCTCTATCCTCTTACTCTTTGAGAACATGAGGTACTTTGGTGGGATTCATCTATTTTACTATTATCACAGAATAAGACCTACGCCTTGAATGCTTGCTCCAATGAGGACTAAGATGACCGACTTAACCTCTACTCATGTGTCCGCAGAGAACCCATAAGCTCATCTACAGAGATGGTTTTCAAATCCCTTGATTCTTCAATCACTATCGTAACTGATTCAAATATTTTTGGTAGGCTCCTTAGTATCTTCTCCACAATTATTTGATCCTCCACAGTCTCTCCACTTTGACTCACTCATTTGTATATTTTCAAACTTCCTTCTCAACATCTACAGCTTCACCAACTTCACTTTGTTGGTACCCTAAAAAGAACTAGCAAGAATTTCCCAATCTTGCTTTGCTTTGGTTGTTATTGTAATCCACAAGAATATTGTCTCTTCAATCACCTGCATTATATAAAATAATGTTTTTTAGTCCTTTCGATTCTCCTTTAGTAAGTCTGAGTCCGCTTGAGAGAGAGCGTCCAATGCTGTTGCATCTGTTGGTTTTGGATAACCTCTCTCGACCAAGTTCCATAGCTCCTGAGACCCGAATAAGATCTTCATTAGGATGCTCCAGTAAGCCATTTTATGTTTAACCAATCAATACACAGAAGGCAGAGACACATTTAAAAAGTTATATATATATATATATATATATATATATATATATATATATATATATATATATATATATTACTTATCTCTAGAAATACATCCACAAGATTACAATTTGGAATATGCAGTGTACAATCTCTCGACTTCTCTGGTCTTCTCTGCTGTCAATCCTCTACGTTGTTGTGTTCTTCTTCTTCTTACTTCTGCTCTGATTTTATCCAACCTTGTAGCCTCTCTTCTCGCTTACCAAAATAACTAACAATTTCAACTATCGGTAATTAATTTAAATGAACCAGGATCCAACGAATGATGTAGTGTGTCGATTTGTCAGAGGTGTCAAATCTGGTTTAATTTTCTAACATAAGCTAGCATTTTGGAGATGGAAGAGGTGATTGCACTATTGAAGTAGATTTGGAATGGTAATTTTCCTTATTTTGAGTATGTGATTGATACCAAATTCATTACATTTATTGAAGCAAGTGTATGAAAATCAATATTTGGAATGATAATTTTTATTCTTTAGAATTTTATTGATTCTCAAGTCATTACATTTATTGAAGCAAAGAAACTCAAAATTTGGAATAGTAATTTTCCTTCATTAATAACTAAGCATAATTGGATCAACTATTGAGTGAACATTTTTATGAAGGTCATCTTATATGCTTTAGATTCCAATATTTTAAAAACTATTTTATTTTTATTTTTTAAAATATCCATCTTTTAAAAGGTTTAAGACAACATTCTTATTAATGAGACCATAACTTATGCACACACCTTTGGAGATGGTCATGGATAGATCCCCATGTCAACTTTGGCTTCTAAAAGTTATTTTGTGCGATGGAAGACCATTTAATCTAAGTAGCCTTGGACCATGACCAAAGTGATAAACGGAAAGAAAGCAAAGGGAAATCAAATAATATTTAAAATTGATTTAATTTATTCTTAAAGAGCTTACATTTATGGTAAGAATATGTAATTTAAAAAAATATAGTAATTATTAAAATGCATGTAATATACTAAGATTTTTTTGAATATGTGAGTTTATTTTATTTTTAATTTAAATTTATTATAAATTTACAGGAGAAAGGGTAAATGGTAAAATAATTTTTGACATCCAGAAGTATATGGCTATGTAGGGCTTCAGTGAATGGAACACCTTGGCTTGGTCATTTCTCCCGAGTTTAAACCTTCCGCCCACCGGATAATATAGGAGCAGCGTCTCAGAAAGCGCCTTCTTCATCAAGCCCACCAGCTCTCCGTATGTTTTACCGGTGAAACTTTTATATACGAAGAAGTGGCCAGGGCTTATGGGCGGAACAGTTAGATCAATGTTGGAACCCTTAAGAAAGCATTCTGGAGATGGAAAAGGTGACTGCACTATTGAATTACATAATATGTCCACCCTGATTTCCGTAATGGACGCTACAGCAATTGCCATGTTCAATTAAAACCGTAGAGGCAGCAGGTTAAAATCTCGGACACAAAAGAAATGTTAGCTTGCATGGAAGTAACCTTGTATAATCTATATATACTGAAGTTTATAAGGATAGGATCATATGGCCGGCAATTGCAGGCGTGACAAAAACCATGCTAGCAGCGGAAACACTAAAACAAAAAAGTAAACGATTCCCCATGTATCCCAGTCATATGTATTTTTGGTCGAGTATAATAACGTGGAACGTACTACAACATGTTGGCATCGCTTATATTTTATCCTGAAGCAGTTGCCATGTCGCTTCATTGACCGCTTATTTAATTGGTTTTGCAGCAAATCCGAAATCGTGGACGGCTCAAATCAAAGTTAAATATATATGAAGTATATAAAATCATACGCACCCATAAGGTTTTTTTAAAATATTGATAGTTGCCTTAATAATGTAAAACGTTAATATTATTATATTCGTTAGCTTTATTTCACATTTTATTTAAATGTTATTTGAATATTCAAAGTCACATGGCTCATAGTGTGATATATACTTGTTCAAGAGGATATAATTTTAATTTAAGGTATAATTTTATGTTGGCAGATGTATGTATTGTGGTAAATTTAATTTTAATTTATCCTCTTTACCAAGGTTTTAAAAATTCGTATTATTACTTTATGATGTCGATTAATTATTTTCTATGTTTTCAAAGCCCCACAAAAAAATAAAGGAAAAAGAGAGTAATGGTCCACTCTCGGTGATAGATAACATAGGCAAAGAAGTTTCTAAACTATGGTAAATCTGAATTCCAAGGGTGATTAATGTGATCTCTTCACAACTTGATATCTAGATAGGCTACCCCTCAATCCCTTCTTATGAGTGCCAAACACTCATGTAGTTTATGCTAATAAGTGAAGGTGGTGAGTTCATTCTAGAAAAGTGATTGCATTTATGCAATATTCAAATTTGGAGCTATAGGCCGATTCAGAGACATTTAGTTATTAGAAAATTTTTGGTGCTTTAGAGTCCTTTGATAGTTAGGACATGTTAGATAATCCATCCCACTGATCTTCCTTTCATGGAATGAATGGGTTTTTACAGGCTCCAAGCATAAGTATGTTGTGCAAGAAGTTCGCTAGAAATTCTCACATCTCAATATCCTTTGCTTACAAGAATTAGAAGTTATATGCTTTTGCTCTTCATTGTTTGTTATGATATCTAGCCAATGAGCCACTTCCTTAAGTTGGATTAGGATTTTCTTTACTAAATTAATCTGGGGTATAGTCTAGCTTCTTATGGGGTTTGATCTTTTCTTTTTGAATTTTGACTTCCTTTATTAATTTGGTATGTGTAGTTATCTCCTTAAAGGAGCCATGTTATTGCATTTGCAAATTATCTAAGATGGCTTTAATGCAACTCCTTGTAAATACCTTAACTAGATCAGGTTGGGGGATGGGAAAGGGTAGCTCATTAATAATTGTTTGGAATATTGAAACATAATCATGCATAGGCTTGACATCAAATTGTTGCAGACTGTATAGGTCTAATAATGATGTTTTGTTATTTATGTTGATTGAAAAATACTCCAAGAAGGCATTGTCTAGATGTTCAAATGTATATAGACTATGCCTAGGTAAGTTACTATACCAACTTAGTTTTGGTCTCCCAAGAAACTAAGGGAATATCTTGAGGATGAGGGTGTTGCTACCACTAATTTAGTAGTATGAAAATCGATAGTTGCTCAAATGTTCTCAAGGGTCCTTAATTTAAAAAAAAAATAAACTTAGGATACTCGAATTTGGAGGGGTATTATGGCATGATCATAGAGGGATGAATGGGTTATGAGCACAACTCTGGGTTTATTATAATCGTAGCCATTTGAACATATTTATAACTATTTAATCTATTCTTGCATGACCTACATTTCATGAGCTATGGTCACCATTATTGGATTTTGAACCACAAGAGCATCTATTAGAGAGTGATCAAGATAGTATGGGATGGGGATGTGGTAGTTGGAAGGCGGTGGAGGTGGAGTTGGATGTTGGTTATGGATATAAAGGGTTGCAACATCTATTTGGTAGAAAGTGGATGAAGGTTGTTGGGGTGGAGGATTTGGATTTGAAATAGCTTGGATATGATTGAGTCTTGCATACAATTTTTGTTATTGTACATGGTTGATTGTAGTGATGGATTCCTAATAAGATGTTTGATCCTGTACCTCATGATATGGTACCTGGATATGTCCTTGTTGTTGTTGCACCTAGTTGTACCATTAAAAATTGGATATGTGTGTGGGCACTTTAGTATGCTTGTGTTGCTAGGCTATCTAAGTATACCAATATTGCTCTAGCACATGATGATTGTACATTTGATTAAGTGGTGCTTGAATAGGTAGTTGCTGAAGGGGTATTTGGGTGTGCCCTTGTTGAGGTAGTCCTTGGATAACCACTTTTTTTTAAGGTACTTGGGTGTACATATATTTTTGTGGTAGTCCCTAGATATGCACTTGATTAGTGTTTATCTAAGGATATGAGACTTGAGTATGAAATTACTAATAAGACACTTGACTGTGCACCTATTGTTGAGAGAGAAGCACTTGTTTGTTGAGTTGTTGAGAACAAGGAAGCACTTGATTATAGAATTGTTCTTGACAAGAAGGAATCACTTGATAGTGGAATATTTGAGAAGAAAGAAGTTCTTTATTGTGGAATTGTTGTTGAGAAGAGTGAAGCACTTGATTATGGAACTATTGTTGTTGAGAAGGGAGCACTTGATTATGCTACAATTATTGTTGTTGAGATAGGATCACTTTACTGTGCTACAATTGTTTTTGAGAAGGGAGTACTTGATTGTGTTGAAATTATTTTTGTTGAGAAGGGAGCACTTGATTATGCTATAATTGTTGTTGTTTAGAAGGGAGCACTTGATTTCTGTGCTACAATTGTTGTTTTCGATAAGGAAGCACTTGATTGTTATGCTACAATTATTTTTATTGACAAGGGAGCTCTTGATTTTTGTGTTATAGTTATTATTTTTTAGAAGAGAGCACTTGATTGTGCTACAATTGTTTTTTTTTGATAAGGAAGCACTTGATTGATGTGCTACAATTGTTTCTATTGATAAGGGAGTACTTGATTGCTGTGCTATAATTATTATTGTTGAGAAAGAATCACTTGATTGTGCTACAATTGTTGTTGAGAAGAGAATACTTGATTGTGTTGTAATTGTTATTGAGAAGGGAGCACTTGATTTTTTATAAGTATTATTGAGAAGGAAGCACTTAATTATGCTACAATTATTGTTGAGGTACCTGGTTATGTCCTAAAGGCCCTTCATACGAGGAATATATGGGTGATCCAAGAGGTTGTATGGTAGGTGGCATTGAGGCCTATGAATATGGAGAAGTGAAGAATCTTATTATATTCTATTGGAGGAGGGGGTGATGGTTGATATGTCTAAGTTTGATCAGTGATAAAAGTGGTGAATGTGTTAAGTTGGGGATATGGGGGAGTTTTAGAGGGGATAATGTACCCTTGTGAAGGTAGGTGAGACAAAAAGAGAGCTTGTTGATGTTGATTATAAGTGGACAGGGGAGGGTATGTAAATACCTAGTTGAACGAGAGTGGACAAACTAGAGCAAGGCTAATAGATAAAAATATGGAGATGGAATTACCAAAAAGAGTGACTTGTTGCATCCCCATTAGATGGGGATAAGGAGTAAGGAAGGTGGATAACATGGGGGCTACATTTTTTAGATCATAATTTGAGTATATAGATGAGGAATTTATGTAGATAGATTGAGGTGGCATGATGGTGTTAAAATTTGGTACCTCAATTTGGGATATGATAGGGGATTTTATTTGTAGATGTATGAGGTGGAAGAGGTGGCGATCAAGAATGTTAAGGGAAGGCAATGAAGTTTAGGTGAACTAAATTATTTATGATAAGAGGTCATGGATTAATTTTGAGGTAGATAGAAGGATGTCTCCCCTTGATGCTCAAACAATGGATTCACTCTTGTATTATCCATGACTACATGCTCTTGATCGTGTGCTCATCTATACATGGAAACCATGATGAAGAAAATATCCAGTATATGCACTCTATGAAGGGAAAACCTAAAATTTTGACTATTTGAACAACCTCGAGTCTGGATTTGTTCAAATGAGATGTTTTAGTGGAAAATGTACCTATCCATATATTTTTCTTATAGATCAGCTTTTCTCATATTGAATATTACAAAACCAGATTTGAAGGTCTCTAGGATCGTTTTGAAGGTCTCTAGGACCATTTTTAAGGTGTTTTTAGCATTTTTGAAATAGAATACTTTGGATTAGTCTAACAAACAACAAGAAATAAATAAATGTGTATAGTTGATGTTGAATATTTTTTTTTGACTATTTAGTTTTGTAGTTTGTGTGTTTTGAGATGAACAAACTTCTATAAAGATGGAGTATGTGATTGAGATCTACAAGTGTACATTAGTGTACACCCTTACCACTATACCCAAAAGTATGCAAGGAGTGGTGATATAAAAATAGGCAAAGGGCTTCCTACGATGGGGGAAGGCTCAAGGGTGAATAGAAGGGGCTACCTATTAAATCTCCAATAAGAAGGTCATGTTGTCTCAATTCTACTACTTGTCCAGTCAGGCTTTCACTTCACCCTCGATTGAGAGTGGATAAGAATAATAGCTACACACTTACTAAATATATAGCCTTGTAAGTAGGTGCATCTATCATATTCTATCCCGAGGTAATCTCAAGAGTGAGGATTTTTCTAGTGATGAAGTTGTAAAAACCACTTGAGGGGGCTGCTATAGTGTCTAGGGAGGCGATTCAATGCTTTCTAGTGGAAATCAATGCCATTTATCTCTATTGGTGGTTGATGATGAAATCCAACATAAACCATTGTTGTTAAATTTCATGTGTGTGTGTGATGTTATTTTCTCTTAACAATAAAAATGCAACAAATAAAACTATGTTATGATAAAAGATAATATTTCTATCCAAATGCAATATTTGAATGAAGGTGTCTTTTGGAAGCAAATCTACACTATTTTTAAAATGACCAAATGATATGGTATATTTTTTAAAATAAATCTATACTAGTTTGAAAATGACCAAATGATATGGTACAATTTTTAAAGCAAATATATGCTATTGAAAATGACCAAATTATATGGTGCATTTTTTAAAGCAAATCTATGCTATTTTGAAAATTACCAAATGATATGGTACCTTTTTTAAAGTAAATCTATGCTATTAAAAATGACCAAATGATATGGTGCATTTTTTAAAGTAAATCTACACTATTAAAAATGACCAAGTGATACGGTGGATTTTTTAAATAAAATCTACATTATTGCAAATGACCAAATGATATGATGCATTTTTGAAAGAAAATCTACACTATTTTAAAAATAACCAAATGATACGGTGCATTTTTAAAAGTAAAATTAGAAGCTACTATTTGATTTGAGAAAATGGAAAAAGAGAAAAGAAACTAGTTCAATTTGGTGTATTTGTATATCTAGCTACAATTTCCAACCTCTGGGTACTTTCTAAAATCTGACACACTATGCTCTATGTGCCAAATTGGAAAATGTACCTATACATACATTTTCTTAAAAAGTGGTTTTTTGGGTTGTTCTGCGCTTGTCTCAGCCTGGGGTGCCTAAAATTTTGAATTTTGGACTGTACCTACAATTTTGGGAGGTAGAAAGATCAAATTTATTAATAATCAAAATGTTTTTGTTTTTAGCAACTAAAATTTGAAAGAGCTTATTATCAACAAATCAAATTTAAAACTACTGCATAAAAACCATAAAAGGGTGAATCACAAAGTTGTGTAGGTTGGGCTTGAGATAGGGTTATGCATAGCAGTAAATATTCGCCAATTGGGTAATTTTTTGCATTTTCAAAAATTAAAATTTGTGAATTTGGGGGACGCAGACGTCAGCCATTTCATCAAAAAAAATTTAGGTGTCAGTTCGTCATGCGTTGATAATAATATCATGAATATTTTTAAAAATTCTCCAGCAATCCTGCCTAAATAGATGATCCTTTTCACCATAAAATTTTAAAATTTCTAAATCATCCTACCCAATTCACCAAGTATACCACTTTATACAATTAATATCCCAGTGATACTTTTTCATTTATGGATCCTGTTCTACACAAGATGTATATCCTGAACCAGTTTTGCACCAGACTAAACCCATTTCTACACTAGAAAGGATCCAATTCAACACTAGAAAATATTGAACCCTATTCTACACTAGATCGGACTTATTTTTGTGACATAATGGATCTTATTCA
Organism: Wollemia nobilis; assembly: GCA_028583015.1. NCBI lineage: Eukaryota > Viridiplantae > Streptophyta > Pinopsida > Araucariales > Araucariaceae > Wollemia > Wollemia nobilis. The sequence goes on along the minus strand of JAQPPZ010001613.1, from coordinate 2,320,258 downwards.
GCACTAGAAAATATCAAACCCTGTTCTGCACTAGATCGAATCCATTTTTGCAATAGATCAAACCCTATTCAATACCAGATAAGACCAGTCACCAGACCATCTGCTATGATAGATCAAACATTATTCTGCACTAGGCCAAATCTTGTTTTACACTAGGCCAAACCTTGTTTTGCACTCGGCCATACCCTATCCTGAACAAGACTGAATCATGTTCTACACCAGGCCGATTTTGAAACTTTTCTACACCAAGCCTTTTTTTGGACCTTGTTTTGCACCAAGATTGATTTTTGAACCTTATTCTGCACCAGGACAATTTTAGAACCTTATTCTGCACAAGGCCAATTTTTGAACCTTTTTCTGCCTTAGGCTAATATTTGAACCCTGTTCTGCACTAGGCCAATTTTTTGATTTTTTTCTACAGCAAGTCGATTTTTGGACCTTGTTTTGCACCAGGTCGATTTTCAAACCTTTTTTTGCACTAAATCAATTTTCAAACCCTATTCTACTTTCGGACAGACTTTCAAACAATGTTCTACACTAGGTTCTCTATCACTGCTCTATTTGCTATATTTTTCTTTATTTTTCTTTGTTCTACATGTTGTCAACTATTTTCTCTCTTTCTATAGAACTCTTTGATTCTATGTTTCTATTCAGATTTGCTTTTCTATTATAAGAAAATAATTAGGTGAACGCTTTGGTTCTTTAAAGACATTGTGATGCTCTGTTTCTCTTAAGATATTGTGATTCTCTATTTCTAGTCTATTTTCTACTATAATCTAATATTTTTTGACATGTATCTCTAATTATTTTTTGATCATGTTTTGCACTAAACCAATATTTAGACCCTATTTTGCATCCAGACGGTCATTGCTTTATTCCCATATTTTTCTCTATTTTGCCCTATTCAGCATGTTGTCCCCTATTTTTTGTCTTTCTATTAAAACTTTAATTCTCTATTTCTAGTCAAATCTGTGTTTTTGGTATAATATTATACATAGGTAAATGATTTGGTCCTCTATAGACATAGCAATGCTTTTTTTCTCCAAAGACAATGTGATTCTCTATTTCTAGTCCATTTTGTACTATAATCTAGTATTTTTTGACATACTGAAAGCACGAGGATACGAAATTCCATAGGCGTACCGGGTGCGGTGCAAACAAAAGCATACGAAACGCTAAGTCCTACAAATGAACAAAGGACTAAAGTGCATGAAAAGGGAAAACAAACGAACTGAAATGAGATATAAAGCAAATGTAAAGTGCAGCCCTTATTTTTATTAATTTTTCTTTGAGATCAGGTTACAATACGTCTCCTTCCTTTTTAGGAGCTAGGAGCGTTAGATATAGTTTTGTTACACCACGGATGGTACGCTTCCCTTCGGGATCTTTCGCGTGCCCACATTTGAAATGGGTGGGCCAAATGTCACCGCCACTTGCGTGAATGCATCTGTAGTTCCTTGCTACCCCTCCGATGTCGAGATCCTATGTTCAAAGAAATAGAAAATGATTAATAGCACCTACGGATGGAGGGAAATATGCAATCCCTAAGGCCTCCGGTTAATGCATGCATGAAATAATTAAAATGGTAATCAAAACATGTCAGAATAAGATGAAATTTGGACAGAAGCATGCAAACACTATCAGGAACACACTACAAAAGGAACAATCGAGAAATCTGCTACAGATTTCTAATCGCTCTGGGGTGGGACGATTAGGACTATCATAAAATGTCAAAAATCAACCTCCTAAATGTCCCATCCAGAGGCCTCCAAAACACCTACAAAGTTGGGGTTAGGAAAAATAGGGCATTTTGAGATGACCCAGAAGGTCGGATTCTATAGATTTTGCCTTGATCACCCTGTATCTGAATATTATCCTTGTATGTTAGTGAAGGCGAAAAACAATGAAAACACAGTCAAAACTCATCAGAATGGCATGAAATTTGAATGGCAGCATATATGAATGACATAAAATAAAATACAAAATAAATAGTAGAGAAATATGCTATAGATTTCTAATCACTTTGGGGTGGGGCGATTAGGACTACAGCAATGCGGGGGGCACCCGAGGGCAGGATGCCCACCATTTGGGGCTTGGTTTTGACACCAATCCACTTGGGATGGGTCCAAAACCTCCTAGGGGGTTGTGTCAAAAAATTGGGTGGGGTATTGTGGCCAAATTTTTGGGTTCTAGGTCCGGATTGCGCTTCCAATGTTCACCCAATAACCTCCCTTCCAAAAGAGAGATCAAGGATGTAAGAAGCACAAGTGAGGGGTGAGGATGTAATTCGACAGCACTCCGTTGCTCCAAATGCTCTTGCTCTATTTTTTTTGGGGGGTGAGAAGACTCACCATTTTATAGACCTGAAGGTCTGCTTTGAATGTGCATGCAAGGGCACCACTTGGCCATCATGCCTTCCCGGGGGAGAGAAGATTCCTCCCTGATTAAGGGCTCCATGATTGCCTCTATGACTGCCCCTTTGAGCTCAAAAATGCTCACTCACACTCCCATGCATTGAAGGTGGAGTTGAGTGGTGGATCTGAGCTGCCATTTGTCAAGGTTTGACCTTTTTCTCATCAAACCTGCTATTCGCCCCACCCTAGAGCGATTGTTTCTAATCATCCCGGGGTGGGGCGAATAGCATTCTATTCACCCCAGGGTGGAACGAGTAAGGAGCAAGGTGCTTGAAAGGTGCCAAATTGACCTCTGACCTTCCAAAACTACTTTGGGAGTGGTTAGGACCACTGTTTAACCTCTAGGGGCTGCCCTAGGGGCTATGTATGCCAATTCGGTCAGTGCTTGTAGCCACCTGATCAGATTGGTGTTGTTTTGGTGTCTACAGATGCCCCTTTTTGGGATGCATTGTGCGTGGCATAGTGTTGAGAAAAAATAGATAACCAAAGCACTTAATGATTAGGTTTTCTTGGTAACCTAACCAAATTTTGATGCCCCAAGTATGGAAAGGGTACACATTCTTGAATCCTTGCTTCTAACGAGCTAAGGAGCTTAATTCAAGTGTTAACCTTTTTTGGTGAGGTGTTACTTGATCTTGGACATTGTTCAATCATGAATAGGCAAAGGGCACAACCTTTTGTCTATGGGAACCTTGAGTTCATGATTCTAGAATGCCAAGTGTTTGATCAGCTTGTGATTATTGCTTGTTTTCTACCCCAAGTAGGAGCGTGATTGTCTTTGTCAATGATTCTTTGAATGCATGCCATTTCCTTGATTGGGTGTGTATTTGTTGATTGGTGACTAAGTGTGACTACCCCCTCAAGTGACGAATCGATGAGGGAATGACCGACATGAGAAAAGCGATGAGTCACTTGACCCAAGATGACTTTTTTAAGGGTGCCTTCAGTTGTTTTGCATTGAATGCTTATGCAGTTTCCCAACAATCGGACCTATTTTTGGTGGGTTTTAACCCTTTTTGGGACGCATTTTGGGGATGAAATTCTCAAAAATCCATCCTCCCGTGGAGCGGTCCGGCTATGGTAGCCTTCTTAGGGAGTAGGATATGGATAATTTGTGGCCCCAACATCGGTTTTTTATTCCAAGAATATCAGGCGCAAAGGCGCCTTTTTTCGGCAATGTTATTGCTATTTTTGGGTGGGTTTGGACCCTTTTTGTGACACCTTTTGGGGATGAAATTCTCAAAAATCCTTCCTCCCGTGGAGTGGTCCGGCTATGGTAGCCTTCTTAGGGAGTAGGATATGGAGGATTTGTGGCCCCAATGTCAATTTTGTATGCCAATAATATCAGGCACAAAGGTGCCTTTGTTCGACAATATTATTGCTATTTTTGGGTGGGTTTGGACCCTTTTTGTGACGCCTTTTGGGGATGAAATTGTCAAAAATCCATCCTCCCATGGAGCGGTCCGGCTATGGTAGCCTTCTTAGGGAGTAGGATAGTGGTAATTTGTGACCCCAACAGTGGTTTTGCATGCCAATAATATCAGGCGCAAAGGTGCCTTTGTTCGGCAGTTTTATTGCTATTTTTGGTGCATTTTGGATGCAGTTTTTGTTGTTTTTTATTTTCTTGCTCTGTAATCGTCCCAGGGTGGGACGAATACCAGTTTTGTAATCATCCCAGGGTGGGACGAGTGCTAACTAGAGCACTCATCCCAGGGTGGAACGATTACAGGCCTAAGAGCCTATATAAGGGCCAAAACTAGGTTTTGGGCTCATTTGCACTTTGTTTTTCTGGCGATTTGGAGTTGTGAGGAGGAGGTCGAGTCTACGTAGCGGAGCACTGTCGAGATTTCTTGGATACCATGAGTGCACGGACCGGATCATCAAGTGGCAGAGCCGAGGCAAGACCGGTAGGTGCTCCTCTTTATTTTGTTTGTTTTTATTTTACAATTTAAAACCGTAATTAATTTATTTTGCATTTCATTTTTCTGTTGAAACTAAGATCAAAACCCTAGTTTAATTGTTTTGTATTTGTGTTTTGTGTGGCGTTGTTTAAACTAAGATCAAAACCTTAGTTTAAATTTTTTTTTTGTTATTTCATTTTTTTATTTTTAGTTTAAACTAGAGTTAAAAACCCTAGGTTAAAATTTTTGTTATTTTGTTTTTTTTAAGTTTAAACTAGAGTTAAAAACCCTAGGTTAAAATTGTTGTTTTTGTTTTTTTCATTTTTTTAGTTTAAATAGTCTAAACCCTAGGTTAAATTTTTTTTGTTGTTGTTTTTTTATTTTGTTTTGTGTTGTATTTTTTTTTTTAGACTAAGGTTAAAAACCCTAGGTTAAAATTTGTTTTTTTGTTTTTTTGTTTATTAATTTTTTTGTTGTAAATTGTGTTAAAAAATTTTTGTTTAATTTTGTTTGTTTATTTTGTAGTTTAAATAGGTTAGAAACCCTAGTTTAAAATTTTGTTGTATTTTTGTATTGTTATTATTTTTGGTTTTTGTTTGTATACATTGTTGTACATTTATTTTGTTGTTGTATAGTTGTTTTTGTTGTCATGTTTTAATGTTTTTTTTTTGTTGTTTGGTTTTGCAGGTGGTGAAGAGTCTGATCGCCAATCGAAGGTATTCTCCGATGCATTGGATGCGTTGACTATGGTGGATTGGAATTGGATTGATGCCCTTGGGCTCAAGCAGGTGACTCAGTTAGAGCTTGTGGTGGGGGATCGGGCATATCTAGTTGCCCTGATCAATTTGTGGGATCCCTGCATGAACACATTTCATCTCCCAATAGGGGAGATGACAGTGACTCTAGAGTATGTTTATCGGATTCTAGTGATTCAATAGAGGGTGCCATTGAGATGACTCCTCGGGATCGGTGAGAGGATGGTGCGAATGGTGCTTTAGGACATGGAACGAAGATGAGTGGTGGATGGGGTGGTAGAGGATTGGGCGAGGGTGGGAGCTCCCGATGTGAGCATATTGGTGCGATGTTGGTGTTGAGAAGGGGTGTTGGTAGTGAGGCATAGATTGCTTAGGTGGTGCCCAGTTTCAACATGCTAGATGCCAGCTCGAGTAGGTTCCATTGGAACCGTTGAGGTAGTGTTTCGAATGGTGTAGTTGGAGGCCGAGATTATCTGCCTCGATGGTCAGTTATCTGAGCTCACTAGAGGTGGATCTTTGCATCGAATGAGAGATGGTGAGACTGAGAATTCTACTTCCTCTCATCGCAGGCGGGTGGGTGAGGGTAGCGCTAGTGGGCATGATGCGGGGTTGGCAGCAGCCATCTTGAGAGGTCCCATAGGACCCACACTACTGGGGGTAGTTCCAGTCGCACTGATCATACGTGATCATGGTGGCCGACTCCCTAGGCTTGGGGTTTTTGAGTTTTTGATTTTTTTGTGAGGTCAGAGGACCGTTTTATTGTAGCCTAAGGGCATTTTGGCTCGATATATACATGACTTTATTTTTGGATTATTTCCTTGTTATGGTTTATCATTTATTTTATGCACATTTATTTATGTTGATGTATGCATATGTTATTATGAATGCATATGTTTCTAACTATATGGATGTATGCATATGGAATGGATGAAATGATTTGTTGTTATACAGGTGGTGGCACCATGGACTGTATAGGATTTAATGGATTTCTGTACTATGTGATTGCTTTGTGGAATGACTTTGCATGTGTAATATTTTTTATTTGTATTTTTTGATGGTGATGTAAGAATGGAATGTACCAGTTGTTTTTAGAATGTAGTTACAGTGTTTTTGAGACTCAGATGTTTTGACTAACTAATCAAGACTGTACATTATTCTGACAAGACTTTTGACCAAGGTACGAATCAGCCTTGAGTTTGACCAAGTTATTTCACATCCCTGTGTGTGCGATTGAGTTTGTTTATGTGGTATTCATCAGGATACCGCCAGTGCTAGATAGGTTGTCAACCAAACCTGTATCGAGGATCACCTAATTAGCTCCACTAACTCCTTTGTTGTATTTAGTAAGATTAATCCATGGGGCAATCTAGGATACCATAAGCTAGCTCATCCACATGCAAACATTGGTCTACACACATGCAAAGCTAATGTGATAGACATATCGTCATGCATTTAGGATACCGCCATTGCCAGGTAGGCTATCCACCGAACCCGTAATGAGGATCACCTAAATGGTTTTTCGAATGCTGAGAATTCCAGGGATTCAATTTCAGGCGTCTTTCGGTTGCTCAACTTGTTGGGATACTTGCTCTCATACATAGTGATGAAAATCACTGTTTATTTTTCTTTTTTCTTCTTCTTTTGAGCAAGGGGTTTAAGTAGTGGTGATAACCACTGATATTATTTTTATTGTTGCCCTTTGAGGATTTAGATTTTGAATTTTGATTTCAAAGTTGTGCTCGTGGGTTTTTTGGCTTGTGGATGGCATTGATCCTTCTAGGCCTTGGGGATGACTACCCATCCTTTGCAGGGACGTGTAGTACGAATCCTTATGACTTTGGGAATCAAAGGTGGTTGTGAATCTGCTTTGGAATGGCATTGATCTTTTTAGGCCTTGGGGATGACTACCCATCCTTGTTAGGGGTGTGTAGTATGAATCCTTATGACTTTGGGGATCAAAGGTGTTTCAAGATTTTTGATAGTGGACTTTTGGATTTTTTTTCTTGTGAATGGTATTGATCCTTTTAGGCCTTGGGGATGACTACCCATCCTTCTCAGGGACATGTAGTATGAATCCTTATGACTTTGGGGACCAAAGGTGTTTGGGATTTTTGATAGTGGTGAAAACCACTATTTATTATGGGGAATTGAATAGGGAAGAGCTTGTCCTTTTTCAATTCTCAGCATTCTTGAACCATTCACATAGGGGGATGAGCAGGATAACCTTTTCACCTAAGGTACCTTAGACCACTTTGTAGGTTTCATCTTTCGTCCACACAACTTGGGAATTTTTATGTGTTTTAAGCTTGTGTTGGGATGTGATGTAACAAGGTGTGATCCAAGTAAAACTCTACCTTGTAAAAATCGGTCTGACTTCGTACAACATTTGACTAGAAATCTAAAGACAACTGAATGCCGAAAACCCTAACTACATTAGGAGACAACTGACTATGATATGGTGAAAGTGCGCATGGCACTATTCTTTGATGGATTATTTGCAAACTGGATGAATGTGGAAAATGATGGAATTGTCGAGTAATTACAGTCTATGGTGCATTTGACCTGTATGACCAACAAATATGCAATGTATGTTTGCGATGCCTAATGCAGTTGATTTCTTTTTTTTTTGTGTTTTGATTTTTAAGAATGTGCATGAAAATGAGATGCAATTTTTTATTATCTTTTGTTTTGTTTTTTTTTGAATATTTGTTTTTGACCAAGCGATTGTGGGAACACTTGGAGCTTTTGGTTTGACCAAAGGGTTTATTATCCTTTGGGGCATTTTGGGGTTGACCAAGCGATTGTGGGAATCCTTGGGGCTTTTGGTTTGACCAAAGGGTTTATGGGCACCTTTGGGGCATTTTGGGGTTGACCAAGCGATTGTGGGAATCCTTGGAGCTTTTGGTTTGACCAAAGGGTTTATGGGTACCTTTGGGGCATTTTGGGGTTGACCAAGTGATTGTGGTAATCCTTGGAGCTTTTGGCTTGACCAAAGGGATTATGGGCACCTTTGGGGCGTTTTGGGGTTGACCAAGCGATGTGGGAATCCTTGGAGCTTTTGGGGTGGGCCATGGCTCTTTTAAATGTGGAATGGCCTCAAATGACTGATGTTCAAGGGTTCTAGTTCCTTGATTCCATCAAGAGAGGTGAGTCGGTATGTTCCAGGTCCTATTTTACTATCAATGACATAAGGACCTAACCAGTTTGCCACGAACTTGTCCCTTAGATGGGGCGGCAAGTTAGAATTTTGTTGGTTCTCTTTTAAGACCAAGTCCCCAACCTGGAAGTCCCTCAGGTGAACTCTCATGTTGTATGCTTTCTTAAGTCGCTCTTGATAGATGCGTAAATGCTCGAGAGCATTGACGCATCGTTCATCAAGCAACGTAAGTTGGTCTAACCGGGCCTGTCGTGCAGTGTCATCATCGATGAACTCTTGCATTGATATGCGTAGGGAAGGTATTTCCAACTCGAGAGGCATGACTGCCTCGGAGCCATACACCAGCAAAAATGGAGTTGCCCCAGTGGGCATCCGAATGCTAGTGCGATAAGCCCAAAGAGCAAGTGGGATTTGAATGTGCCAATCCTTATGACTATCTATGACCATATTTTTAAGGATGGCAACTAGCATTTTGTTTGACGCCTCTGCTTGCCCATTTGCCTACGGATAATAAGGTGTCAAAAAACTATGCTGAATTTTGTACTTTGTTGTTAAAGCATGCACGTCTTTGTTTTTAAACGACGTCCCATTATCCGAGATGATCTTGGATGGAATACCAAAATGACATATGATGTTATGTAAAATAAACTCCGCAATGCGGGTCCCAGTCATAGAGGTTAGCGAAATTTCTTCCACCCACTTGGTGAAGTACTCTGTGGCCATTATGATAAACGTGTGATGACCTGACGATGCAGGGGAGATCTTTTCGATTAGATCTAAGCCCCACTATGAAAATGGCCAAGCCGATTGGATCGACTGCAAGGCCTGAGAAGGTACGTGTGTCAAGTTAGCATGGTGTTGACACTTCATGCACTTCCTCACATATGCGCAACAATCTCGCTCTAAATATGGCCAATAATAGCCCATGCAAAGAATGCGCTTTGTGATGGCCATACCGCTGAAGTGGCCATCGCATGTACCATCGTGCGCTTGGGTGATCGCCCAAGTGGACTCCTGCTAGTCCAAGCAATGGAGGAGGATCCCTTCGTAGCTCCGACGGTACAAAATGTCTCCTAGCAAGACATGTTTTGCCGCTTTCTATTTGAATGATATTTTTGTGGCATGCGACAATCCAAGTGGGAGGCTACCTAACTTGAGATAGTCTCTTATGGGTGTGTACCAATCCTGCTGATCAAAAACCTCGATGGTATGAATGGCCAATCCCTCTTGAAGTTCATCCCTAGCAAAATCTGAGTGGGAAAGAACTTGTAAGAATAGCGTTGTGTTGCTATTAAGAGGGGTTGGGGAGAACAAGGACCCCCAGTTGGCGTGATTCAGATTATCATGGATTCGAGAGAACCTATCCTAAGATGGTTCAATCTGGATCAGGTGGATTCTTGGCATAATATCAGAGCTTGCACGCTCCATCATGGATTGCGATAATGTTTTAACTTGAATGGTTGTCATTTCACCAGAAGGGTCTTGCGGGATTAGTGACCCCAAGGAGGCCATAGTGTTCGCAAAATGATTCGATGATCGAGGGAGTGCCTCGATGTCATACTATTCAAGTTTTGCCAGGAATTTATCCACCAGGGCTTTGTAGGCCTACAGAACTAGGCATTTACATTGGAATACCCCTTTCACTTGGTTGACGATTAACAATGAATCACCAAAGATGTTCAAGCATTTGATGTTCATGGTGATTGTTGTCTGAAGACCTATGAGCAAGGCTTCGTATTCAGCATTGTTATTGGTGCATGGGAAATCAAGTTTAAATGATAGAGGCATTGGAGCCCCTTGAGGTGTGAAAAATATTATTCCTATGCCACCCCCTTGCTCACATTTAGAACCATCAAAAAATAGGGTTATGTCGACCTGTGACTCAGGCTCATCAGAATCTGGCGATTCTGAGACATGGAAGACCCCATCATCGGGTAGCTCTATGGTCAGAGGCTGATCATCTTTGAGAGGAGCCTCTGCTAGTTTATCGGTGATGACTTGACCTTTGATGGACTTCTGTCCAATGAATTCGATGTCAAACTCCGTCAACAACATGATCCATTTCACCATGCGGCTACTATGATAAGTATGACTCATCATGTATCACAATGGATTCTCCTTAGACACAACATACATCGTATTACTCAACATGTAGTGGCATAGCTTTTTGGTGGCAAATACCACTGCTAAGCATAGCTTTTCGATGTATGCATAGTTAAGTTCATAACTGACCAGGGTGCGGCTAAGATAGTAAGTAGCCTATTCTTTATGTAGTTCATTTTTCTGGGCTAGCATGGCACCCAGTGCCACCTCAGTAGCTGAGATGTATAAATAGAATGACACTCCTGGTCTAGGTGGTGCCAATACTGGTGGCAAAGCCAAGTATTGTTTAATGTCATCGAAGGCTGATTGGCACTCGTCATCCCAGTGAAATGCTACCCCTTTGTGCAATAGTTTATTCATGGGTCGGCACTTGTCAGATAATTGCGCTATGAAGCGCTTGATTGATGCGACCTTTCCCTGCAAGCTTCTGAGTTGCTTGATGGTGTTTGGGGGAAGCATTTCAAGGATTGCCTTGAATTTATGTGGATCTACCTCGATGCCTCATTTTGAGACTATGAAACCCAAGAGTTTTCTAGATGTGACGCCAAATACGCACTTCTTGGGGTTTAGCCTAACTTTGTGTTCAATGAGGCGATCAAGGATCTTGCTTAGGTCATCGAGATGATCTAGGCGCAAAAGAGATTTGGCCAACAAATCATCCATATAATCTTCCAAAGTTTTATGCATGTGATCATGGAAGATGTATGTCATAGCGCGTTGGTAGGTGGCGCCAACGTTTTTAAGGCCAAAGGGCATGACCTTATAACAAAATATCCCCCAAGGCATTGTGAACACCATTTTGAGTTGATCGTCGGGATTGATACGAATCTAATTGTATCCTAAGAAACCATCCATGAGGGAAAGCATTTCATGGCCTATTGTAGCGTCTACCAATGCGTCGATGCTAGGCAAGGGGAAATCGTCCTTGGGACTCACTTTGTTTAGATCTCAAAAATTGGTGCATATGTGAATCCTCCCATCAGGCTTCTTGATGGGTACCATGTTGGACAGCCATGGTGGGTAATCCACGTAGATGACAAACTGTGCATCCAACAACTTTTGTAGCTCATATTTTACCATTAAGGCCATTGTTGGGTGCATCTTACGTAGTTTTTGCTTGATTGGCTTGACTGTCGGATCAAGCGTTAGATTATGCATGACTAGCTATGGGTCTAGCCCCGGCATGTCTTTGTAGGACCATGCAAAAACCTCCTTCTTCTCTTTGAGAAGGGCAATGTAATCGGCTTGCTCTTCGAGGGATAGACTTACCCCCTAGCTTGATGATTTGTGGATTCATTGGATCGAGTCGATGTCTACGTCAGTCGTCTCTTCGACCGACATGTGGGACCCGTCCTCCAACTGGTGTGGAGTTGGGATCAGGTGGATATCATTTGCTGAATTTAGATCTATGTTTGGAATATTGGGTTCCTCTTCAGCATGGAAGATATCCTGAGTTGGTCTTGGGGTGAAATGAAGCATCTCACCACAAGGCCAATACTCTGATGGGGATGGTGGTGAGTTAGCATGATCCCAGTCTATGGCATCTAGGTTTAGATACAATGGTCATGCTAGATCGGTTGGATTATGGATGGGGGCGGTTAAGTCAATGGAGATCATGTTGATGAAGTGAATTTGGTCTCCATTACCGCATGGGTGGTGACTCGGACATCCTTGGTGATCTTTGTGCTCCGGATCTGGCTCTGTGGGTATTGGCACAAATGGATCGGCCCTATGTGTGAATAAAAGGATAGGGTCTACCCTTGGCACTGATGGCTCTATAGGGTCTCTGGGTGGAGGGTGCTCTCTGTATGCCTAAAGTGGCGGGTGCAGCACTTGGTCTAACTGTGCTTGGTTTAGGTGCCACCTATGCCTTGGCCCCATGTTTAGCTATTCAAACATGTCATCAATGTCCATGGGGTATTTATTTCATTGCTACCGCATGTGGTTGAGATATGCCATCTCAGTCTCATCTTCATAATCTCTATCAGATATCCATAGGCCTTCATTGGCTCTGATAGCTATTTGCGGCATGTGAGGCTCGTTCTGCTCGAGCAAGTTGATTTGGTCCCATCGGGGTTGTTTCGCTCTCTATGGGAGGACCTAATTCTCTTGAGGTGGCATTTGCTCGATTGGAGCATCAAAGGGGAACATCACCATGAAGTCCTCCTGATAATCATCTATGGGCGTCACTTGCGAGTGATTGCTATCGGACTCGAAAGGGTCCCAAGGTGCTACCTCATACTCTGACTCATCTTCTGAAGATCCTTCTTGGACTTGTCTATATCCCTTTTGGAGGTAAGTTCTTGAACTTTCCCCTTTCTCGATCAATGGGAAGGGGTTGTTGAGGCCCACAAGGTTGGTTGTTAACAGTGGGAGATAATCCCCCAATGTGTATGTTGTGTTAGGATTGGCATATGGATCTTGTGCCAACCCATCCTTGTTGCCTAGCCCTAGGCCTTGCATGTTCTCTACCAAGATGTCAAGGGGCAGAGGGTGGTTGAACCCTACTCCTAATTTGTCATACGACATCTGATATCTTGGTTGACAAAGAACGCGCACCCCTTATTCATATCTGCCTAACCCATATCCATGCCAATTACATTGGCCAAGATATCTCAAAGTGAAATCTGGGTTGGACAGATAATTGACATTCTCAGCAAAGGGCTCTTCGTCCTCTTCCTCTTGCAGGTAAGGTTCAATGCCATTGTCGAGGCCCCCATATACAAAATTTGTCTGATTTGGTGGGTAGCCCAAAGGGACAATAGTGTCGATGGGGAGGCGAGGTCTCCCCATGTCCTGCATGGACTCAAGCATGGGTGTTGCTACAATGTTCCACACTAGATACTCCCCCAGGCCCATATTGGCCATCTCAATGGTGATCATTGGCGGTTGAGGGGGAGGGAATGGGAGTTCTTCCTGGGTCCACTCCATGTCGGGTGAACTAGGCATCTCGACTTCCATTCGGCTAGGCACCTCTTCGGTAGATATGGTTGAGACTGATGGTGGTGCCTCTTCCAGGGGTTTCTTCCCATTGTCCTTCGGTGTGGCCACCGTAGGTGGCATCGTTGGTGAAGGACCAGATGATGAATATGGACCCGACTGGGGATTTGAGGGACTTAACAGCGGGGATGTATGTGGAATCGGACCCTGTTTGGATGGATTCAATTGGAAGTCCAAATGTGTCGATGGAAGGGTCGATTGTGGCATCAGCTACACCACATTGCAATACTTGAAGGGCTCTAAGTCTATCGAAACTACATGCACCTGCCCTTCGTATGTGTACTTTAGGCATTGATGGGCTATCGAAGGGACACACTTCATGTCCCTGATCCAAGGCTAGCCCAGCAAGATGTTGTAGGCCATCTCACCTTCCAGGATGTGGCACAACATAGGAATGGTCTTTTGTCCTACTTGGATGGGTAGGACAATTGTGCCAACCATCGAGCATATTGCGTCATTGAATGCTCGAAGAGTATAGGTGGAGGCCACAATGTGAGATGCTGGCAACTTGAGGTGTTTCAATGCCGCTATTGTGATTATATTGCTGGACGAGCCAGTGTCCACCAACACCCTCTTAAATGGAATCCCATTGACCCACACAATGACGTGCAGGGGTGGATCCACCATATCACCAATCACCAATTTTAGTTCGTCTTCTCTAAAGGTGATGACTAGTTCTGTACATCATTTTACATGTCCCACAAAGTTTTTGAAATAGTTTGCTTCATGGGGTTGTAGCTCGATGGCTTTTAGTATCTCCATTAGAGCCTCTCGATGGGGTGGTGATTGTTGGATGAGCTCATAGATGGAGAGCCTAGCCGACGTGGTCCTTAAACTTTGGGTAAGTTTAGTCTGAATCATGGCCACTGGTCTAGGTGGGGGAGGTTGTGTAGGGTGTTGTTGAGGTTGTGACATTGATGGAACCTCTCCTGTAGCTACTGCGGGGCAGCTGTGCTTGGGTACCTCTTGTTCCGAGTCACTATGCTTATCATCCCTACATACCCCTGCATGGGGCAGTTCTGTGTCACCTCATTGACTTGAAGGGTCTTTGCCTATGCATCATGGGTAGGCAAGGGGTCTTTGAAGACCTCCATCTATTGGTTGTTTGGTGCCATGGGATTATCCATCGCTAGCATCTTGTTGTCTATTAGGTCTTGCACTAAGATTTTGAACTTCCAACATGCGTAAAGGTCATGTCCTTTCTGTCGATGAAATATATAGTACAAGTCTTCCCTATAGCCCTTAGGTTTTGGTGCATTGGGGTCTATGGGTTGACTTTCTGGCAGGTTTATCAAGTTTGCCATGGACAAACGGTCAAACAAGGAGTCTTTAGACTCTATGAATGGTGTGAATTGTCGCCTAGGGTGACGTTGCTGATTTTGCTCTTGCCTATGATTTTCCTTTTCATAGGTGTCAAGAGGAACTACCTAGTAATTAGCCTTTGGGGGTTGTGTTGCTTGTGCAGGCTTAGGTATGTTTATAGCAACCTGATTGACCATGACGGGTTTCGGTTGCATTGACCCAGTTTTGGCATTTTTGGGCCACTCTTTCTTGCGTGGCTTGGCAATCTCGCCATCTTGTATCTTGATCTCCTCAATGATTCTGGCTTGCACCAGAGCTTCCTCGAGAGTGGCATATTGCTACAGCTGCAATAGCATGGAGATCGATCTTAGGCAACTTTTCGAGAACATTTGGGTCAGATCGGCCATGGGAGGGAGGTAAGGAAGCTTTGAAAGCAACATTCTCCACCGATTTCCATAGGCCGCCATGGTCTCCTCCTCATACTATCTGAGGCTAGCTAGGTCACTTAATGATGCCTTCTTCTTGGTGTTGAAAGCAAAATGTTCAAGGAATGCGTCCACTAGCTGGTCCAGGTTGTTGATGCTATGCTTCGACAACTGGGTAAACCAATCCGAGGTAGGGCCTACGAACGTGGTTATAAATGTTCTTAGAAGCAAAGCATCATTGTCCTGAATGCCAAAGCATTGGCTCAAGAATCTTGTCACGTGCTCTTGGGCATCCTCATCCCCTCTAAATATTGCCAATTGAGGCATTTTAAAGTGTTCAAGGTATGGGGGTGCAGGCACTGAAGGATGCACAGGGTGACTATGGAGCTGGCATAAAGTGGGCTTTTGGGGCCCATAAGTCTTGGTCTCCATAGACTCTAAGCGCTCTAGCAACGCTTTGTATGCATCGAAAGATTTGATTTCTTCCTCCTTGGTTTGTTCTCATTGTGAATTATGGGGAACTTGAGGCCTATGGAGGGGTAGCCGGATAGCACCCCCCTGCCTTGGTAGGGCATTTCAGCCTACTCTTCTTCTTGCTTGAATTCCTCATAGGCTTCTTGAGGAGTTCCTGGGTGTGACCTATAAACATGGGTGGGTGCCCATGGAGGGTGCCCATCATTGGCTCTAGGGGTGGTCTCCCGCTCAGGTCTAGGAGGTCTTGGAGGCAACATTTGATAAGGTCATGGAGACCTATCTCGCACCAAGGGGTTGTGCCTCTCATACAACTCTTTCCTATGCATGCGAGGGGTTGGGACCCTCTCAGGCACAGTGTTCTGGAGCAACTCATCTGTCTGACGTTGAATGCGCTCTTTGCTAAGGCGATATAGGTGCTCTAACTATTGTTGGTCTTGCTCAAGCTGCATGATTTATGCTCGATGGGTGGCATGTTTGGAAAATTCCAAGTCGATTTGTTTTGCCATCTTGAGTCTAGGAGGCCTAGATGCCTCCCCTACACATCTATCTCGATCATGGTGATCCGAGATCTCTATAGGTCACTTCCCTCTATCGAGGTTAGCGGTATTCACCTGAGGCTCTAGCCTCAGTAGGTGATCCTGATAAATAGTAGGTGTGGAAGCACATTGTTCCCATGCTGTGTATTGCTCTTGAGGAATGTAGTGGTTTTCCTCATGTTCCCTTTCGTATATGTGAAAGGGGCGGGCAGAGTTGGCTCACCCTGTCTAAAGAGCCTTGTGCTCTAGATTTGGCCTATTTTTTTTGACAGTAATAAGGGGTAGAGGAGGGATGATGTAATCATGTGGCCCCTCCTTATGGACCCTATGTTGTTCTGGCGCTTCATCGCATGATGGCCACTCATAACGAGCATCTAAGGGAGCCCTCCCGTCTATGTTGAGTGCCACGTGTATGGACTCCTCCTAAAAGGGTCTATGTTGCATGGGCGTGCCCCTCGAAGGGGTGCCTCTATAGTCCCATTCCATCATGGTATGATGTGGACTATTTTGTGGGTCAGGCCACCAAGGTGGTATGACCAAGTCCTTGGGGCTATAGCGGAGGTGACTTGTGCCCCCTTGTACACTTTTCGTAGCTTCCGCCCATGATTGGGCTTGGCTACGGGTGTACACCATGGTGGTGTCTCTCTACAAGATATGTAGGTTTTTATCTTCTTTACAATTTTTTATGCTACACTAAACAAAAGGGGACCACACAATCAAAGCAATGATTATCTCGTTTATAGATTAAAGGTGTGTCCTAAATCTGGTTCAGTGTGTTTTGATTTTTGTTTTGAAAACCTTGTAAAGAAATTTTTGTGTACATGCAATATGAGGGTTCTTATGTCTCCCAAAATGGTCGCCCCTTCAATATACCACTGCCAGGCCGTTATACCGAACCTCTCAATATACCCACCCTTACATGAGGGAAACTATTGGTACGTGAGAGCAGAACAGTACGTGGAACATAGGCGGTATGGAAGGGGAATCACTCTATTTTTGACACCTACCATAGAAGACTTATCCTCATGCACTAGGAATCACCCCAACTACACTTGGTCAGCTTTCGTCAGGATTTACGTCTAGCAACAATAGCGATCGGGGTTATGTATGCAAAAATTCAAGCCAAGGTGGTGATGAAATCCACCGTTGGTCTTGATCAAGTGTTGGGGTTTTACGACCAACGCCTTGATGTTTATATTATCACATGGTGTGTGTGGTTCTTTTTACTTGTGAAAAGAAAGGAAAACATGTAGTAAAATTTTCTATGCAAGCAAAGAAAATAGAAAAATCATAGAAACAGAGACAAAAAATTACAGAGTGTTCAGACAACCTACCTCTTCTCTGCCCACACCAGATGCCTCTGAGTTTCTATTCAAAAAATGTACAGAGAGCTA
This sequence comes from Wollemia nobilis, assembly GCA_028583015.1. NCBI lineage: Eukaryota > Viridiplantae > Streptophyta > Pinopsida > Araucariales > Araucariaceae > Wollemia > Wollemia nobilis. The sequence goes on along the minus strand of JAQPPZ010001613.1, from coordinate 2,302,797 downwards.
ATCATCCCGGGGTGAGATGAATAGCAGATCTGTATTCATCATAGGGTGGGATGAATGCCTTATTCATCCCGGGGTGGCACGAATTCCAGTCTGTATTCGTCACAAGGTGGCACGAGCAACAGTCCAGCGCTTGAAGGATTCACACCTGTAAGCAAAAACACAAAGTTTTGATCAGAATTTTGATCCCAAAATTAGGGTATAGAGTCCCACCATGATCACCACTAAAATCACAAGGATACGGAAGCCCATAGGCATACCAGGTGTGGTGCAAACAAAAGCATATGAAATGCTAAGTCCTACAAATGAACAAAGGACTAAAGTGCATGAAAAGGGAAAACAAACGAACTGAAATGAGATATAAAGCAAATGTAAAGTGCAGCCCTTATTTTTATTAATTTTTCTTTGATATCAGGTTACAATATGTCTCCTTCCTTTTTAGGAGCTAGGAGCGTTAGATATAGTTTTGTTACACCACGGATGGTACGCTTCCCTTCGGGATCTTTCACGTGCCCACATTTGAAATGGGTGGGCCAAACATCACCACCGCTTGCATGAATGCATCTGTAGTTCCTTTCTTCCCCTCCGGTGTCGATATCCTGCATTCAAAGAAATAGCAAACGATTAATAGCACCTACGGATGGAGGGAAATATGCAATCCCCAAGGCCTCCGGTTAATGCATGCATGAAATAATTAAAATGGTAATCAAAACATGTCAGAATAAGATGAAATTTGGATAGAAGCATGCAAAAACTATCAGGAACACACTGCAAAAGGAACAGTCGAGAAATATGCTACATATTTCTAATCGCTCCGGGGTGGGACGATTAGGACTGTCATAAAATGTCAAAAAGCAACCTCCTAAATGTCCCATCTAGAGGCCTCCAAAACACCTACAAAGTTGGGGTTAGGAAAAATAGGGCATTTTGAGATGACCCAGAAGGTCGGATTCTGCATATTCAGCCCCGATCACCCTGTATCCGAAGATGCTCCCTGTATGTTAGTGAAGGCGAAAAACAATGAAAACACAATCAAAACTCATCAAATGGCATGAAATTTGAATGGAAGCATATATGAATGACATAAAATAAAATGCAAAATAAATAGTAAATAAATATACTACATATTTCTAATCACTCTGGGGTGGGGCGATTAGGACTGCAGCAGTGCGAGGGGCGCCGGGGGCAGGATGCCCATCGTTTGGGGCTTGGTTTCGACACCAATCCACTTGGGATGGGTCCAAAACCTCCTAGGGGGTTGTGTCAAAAAATTGGGTGGGGTATTGTGGCCAAATGTTTGGGTTCTAGGTCCAGATTGCGCTTCCAATGTTCACCCAATAACCTCCCTTCCAAAAGAGAGATCAAGGATGTAAGAAGCACAAGTGAGGGGTGAGGATGTAATTCGGAAGCACTCCATTGCTCCAAATTCTCCTGCTCTATTCTTTTTGGGGTGAGAAGACTCACCATTTTATAGACCTGAAGGTCTGCTTTGAATGTGCATGCAGGGGTGCCACTTGGCCATCATGCCTTCCTAGGGGAGAGAAGATTCCTCCCTGATTAAGGGCTCCATGACTGCCTCTATGACTGCCCCTTTGAGCTCAAAAATGCTCACTCACACTCCCATGCATTGAAGGTGGAGTTGAGTGGTGGATCTGAGCTGCCATTTGTCAAGGTTTGACCTTTTGCCCGTCAAACCTGCTATTCACCCCACCCTGGAGCGATTGCTGCTAATCATCCCGGGGTGGGGCGAATAGCATTCTAATCGCCCCAGGGTGGAACGAGTAAGGAGCAGGGTGCTTGAAAGGTGCCAAATTGACCTCTGACCTTCCAAAACTACTTTGGGAGTGGTTAGGACCATTGTTTAACCTCTAGGGGCTGCCCTAGGGGCTATGTATGCCAATTCGGTCAGTGCTTGTAGCCACCTGATCAGATTGGTGTTGTTTTGGTGTCTACACATACATATCTCTAATTATTTTTCACATAGACAAGTTTTTTTCTTAAATTGATTTGAATTTGTATGTTAATTACTTTTGTGTTCTTATTAGTTACAAGTGCTATCACTAAAAAATGGATTAGTGGCATAAAATGATAAAATTATAATAAAGCATGGTAGGAAACATGAATGTATTTTCTACCAGCCAACCATATATTCATTCTAACATAAGAAAGACCTCTTCAACATTTTATTACTTTTCTAAATTGAAAAATATTTTCTTTACAAGTAAAATGTCACCTACTAGTGATGGAAAGAAGGGGGACAAATATTTTGTTGAAAAGAGTATCCTCAAATATTTAGCCATATGTCGAAATGCAACGGGCCATTGACATACGTGCAAATTCAAGGTACAAATGATTTTTTAACTTATAAACATATAGTTATATATTCTATAATTATTTTAAATACTACTTTCTTCCTCAAATAGTTACTTCTCAGTATGTATGAATATTTTTTCTATTTTTAAGTTTATTTTATTTAATACAAGAAAGATAAAAAATATTATGGTATGCTACTATGCAGAATACCCTATCCAACCTTATATACCTTGACTTGAAGATATTCCCCACCAAGGTATGTCTTCTAATGAAAATTCTCTTGACAAATACATCTAACAAACACTTGAAGATAATCCTCAAAATAACATATCAATTGAAAATGAAAGTGATAAATCAAATACATTACAAACTTCTTTTGAATATTCAAGCAAAAATTCTAAAAAGAGAAAGTCGGCTATCTAGATTATTGGAAGCGAATTTAAGAATGAATGGGAAGAAAAATTTCCCTAGACTGAGCTTGTCCTGACCAAGGACAACCAAGCTGATCAAAAATAATGTAGATGTAAAATTTGCATTTGGAAACTTGGTAAGGATCATGGGCTACAAAATAAGAAATATACAATAGAAAAACATGTTGGTAAAGCTTATGTAAAATTTATAAGTAATGGTGAATTTAGTAAATAACATAGGTAGAAGGATGCATCAGAATGTATGCATGTCAGATATACAATAGAATATGACAATCACTTAAAGCAACAATAATCTCTTGTTGAGAAAGGTGGCTCGATTGTAGCCCAATTTCACAAAATTTATAAGACCACCTTAGCTTCACAAAATTTGCAACTTGTTGTTGTATATATTATTCTCAATAAAGGTAGACCCATATCCTATTTTATTGATTATACGCACCTCTTTCAACTAGTTGATGTGCAAAACCTTCCTAGTTCCCATTGGTCATATCGAAGTGGTTGGAAAATGGTAAAATGTCTATCATTATTTGAGAAGGAATACTTGAGGGAGAAAGAACAACATGTTAGATTCATTTCAATTTTTGTTTATGAGATGGCGGCTATGGATAACACATCCTGTATTTGCATGCATGTGTACACATTTCAAAATTATTTAAGGAGGCCTAGTTTGCTAGGATTACATAAGATGGTTGAAAGTTCAAATGCAGAAAACATCTATAATGTTATTGTGACTAGTTTAATTAATATTGCAAGAATGGATGATATAGACATAGCCACAAAGTTAATTTATGTTGGAGCAGATGTTGTTGCTATTATACAAGGGCACAAGAATGGTCTTTGTGTTTGACTTCAAACCCCAACTATCCCATATATGATTCCCATTAATTGTATGGCTTATAGAGTGAATCTTACATATAAAATTGTGAGCACCTTTGAAAATATTGGTAGAGTGGAATATCTCATTCATGAAATACATTATTATTTTCCATTCGGCCCAAAAAGGTTTGCATAGTTTCAACAGTTTGCACTAGGAGTTACAGAAGGAAAAAAATTATTAAAATATTGGATACAAGATGGATTTCACTATATCAACCTACTCACAGAGTTTTTATAGAATATCAATAATTAATGGGGTTTATGCACTCAAACCATAGGGTATTTGATAAGGCAAAATATTTGCTATTCTATTTGATTGACTTCGAAACCATTTTTACCTTATGTGGTATTCTTCCAATGTTATAAGAAATGAACAGATTGATTAAAAATGTACAAGAGAGATCCATATATATCATTGATTTTATGAGGATGAGGAAACAAATATGTTTGATTATTGATACATTATATGTATCCAATACAGATTTTAAATATCCCTTGTTTGATAGTTGGAATACATTAACAAACATGGACAATCCAAAAAGCTTTATGAAGATTGACATCAATGATCATCTTTATATCAATATTCATGGAAATTTGATACCTCTTTATTGTTTTGAAAGGTAATAATGTATAGTTGTGGATGATGTTGAAGAAGTTCCTATAACACACAATAGATTTCATGTTGTTTTAAAAAAAACTAAGGTAAATTTATCAAAAATAACAAAACCTTTGACAAGTGAGATAAAACAATGGTTTTAGAGAGATGATTTACTTTAGGTCATGGGTGTGGTCAACCCCATTTTTTGAGATCCTTGTACTGAATACAATTATACAAATGAGTTGTTTATTAAATATATGGGTATCCTCATTCAGTATTTCAATAAAATTTTGGAATTTAATGGTGTTGAAATCAGGTATACTAAACAAAGATATTTTAAAAAAATAACCAATGTATTTTATAAGAACAATGGTTGGGCAAACGTCACTTTTGAGTAACATCAATGAGATTTTTTCCACTGCATATTTATGGCAAAAATTGTATCCAAGCAATGTCTTACAATATACAATTAGTGAATATTTTTGTTTATATGAATTATGTGAAACAATTATTTTGGGGTCTATGGAAGATGAGAGAATTTTTAGTACACTATCTTTTGTTAAATCTAAGCTCTGCAACAGGCTCGACAAAAAATTAGAAAATTGTTTAAGAATTTATGTGTCATCCTATCAGTTGGACAAATTTTTGTATGATAGAGCATTGGCATACTAGAATTCCCTTGTAGGTAGAAGGGGTACCATAAATATGATTGATAAGGACGATAATGATTATTTCAGTGATCAAATTGTGGAGACATAGATATCTACTATGCTTAATAATGATTATGAAAAAAGATGATATGTGTTTGTTTCAGCTACCTAAAATGTAATTTTTTCATGTTTTTATGGAAATTGATAAACATGAATTCCTTTGATAGTAGATTTCACAATATTATTTTAGATTTATATGATTTCAAAAAAATTGTTTATTCATAAATTGTATGTTTTGCATCACATTGTTTTTTTATAAATTGCATGTTTTATATCACATTTTTGTTTTAAAAATTATATGTTTTATATCATAGTGTCTCAACTACCTTCATTGATAAATAATTATGTTTTATGTTTTAAAACATAGTATTGGTATTTTATTATTAATGTATGTATATTAAAAAACAATAATTTTAGGATCTATTTTAGTTCATGAGATCCTAAAGATGCTTGGGTTGCATGATGATCTATGATCTTATCCATGATGCTTAAAATTATAGTTTTTATTTATTTTAATTTAGGATCTATTTCAGTTCATGAGATCCTAAATATGCTTAGTTTGTATTATGATCTATGATCTTATCCATGATGCTTAAGATTATAGTATTGTTTTATTTCAGTTTATGATCTATTTTAGTTCATGAGATCTTAAATATGCTTGGTTTGCATAAAGATCCATGATCACATGTATGATGTTTTTGTTGTTTGAGATTAACATAGTAAATAATATTGGCTAGAAATAGAATAAAAAAGAAACACAAAATTATAAATGTATACAAACTTTGAATGATGGAAGATACAAAATGAGTAAATATTTTTTCATTAATTCAAATACAAATATATTACATCGAACGAAATTGTTGACTGTTGTCAACTTGAAATTATTTTACATTGTTAAACATTTGATTGCAGTTTTTCTACCTCAATATCACTTGGAGTTGCTTTTTTATTTTCCTTTATCTACTTTCGTGATACTCTCTTCTAGCAGTGCTCTAGCTCTGACTAGGTTTTCATGTACTTTCACAATACTCCTCACCAATGTTTCTTCTTCTTTATTTGGATCTTTGAGAATTTTTGGAAGTTAGTCTTTTTATTTCTGCTACTCTAGTACGAGGTCCAGATCTTCATTGAGCCTATCCCTGATATATTTTCTTAACAAATTATTTTTCGCTATTTTTATTGCATTCACTTTTTCATTTCGATTGCATTATGCAGAAATGTCTTCGCCCTGTTGATATTGACGTCCATGCTCTTAACTTGTCTTTTCAAGTTATCAAATTTTGACTGCAAAAAAAATTGAAAACATAATTCAAAAGATTTATATGAAAAATTATTATTTGTTTTAATGAAATATAAAAATTTACTTACAAAATAAAATTGAAACATAAAAAAAAATTCTTACCTCAACCATGTCCCTTGTAGCCTCAACAATTGTAACTTTGTCCTGATAGGAAGCCCAATGGTTATAAAAAGCTTGGGATTCAACATTAATATTCTCTAACATCTTGATCCTAATATTTAAATATTATCTTCATATTCAACATTAGACTTCACTGATCTTGTTGTGGCCTAATGTAGCAGGCCACCAAGCTTTTCTAGTTCATACTGAACCAAAGAAAAAATAGAATCACTTTTTGTAAAATTTTTATACTAGGCATTAATTTCCCTTATAAGGACTTTGGCCTAATATTCCCATTTCTTTATCTCTTTCAAATCTCTAAGCACAACCTATTTTATGGTTGCTTTAATATTTTCAACCATTAAAACATTTTTATAAAAATTTACAATGGCATCCTCAGTTTGACGACCTTGAGGATGAGGGTCATTTTTTTGAGTATATGGAAATGATGTCTGCTCATCTATAGGATCTTATATTTTTGCACTTCATCATGTATATCATGAAGCACATCTATTGCCTTGAAGCCTAAAATTTTTCCCTACAATAAAAAATCATCATCAAGTTGATATTATCCAATACCATGATTGAAACTTTTGGTGCCTGTGAAGTTGTGTGAAATGTAAAATATGACCATCAATGCCCAAAAATTGGTGTTGGCACCTACGATATCTGTGAGAACCCATAGCCATAACTTGTTGTTGCTCCTCGTAATCTCTGTGAAAAATATGTTTTCTGCCTCCAACGTACATATGACCTCACATTTGCATAGGTTGTGTCTATCGTTGATGTTGTGGAAGTGGTGGCTATGGTGCAAGTGATGGCTATGGTGGAGGTGGTAGCACCATATGGCCTCTCATTTTCATAGGTTTTCATTGAACGTGAGAGTCGGTTGAAAATAGTAAAATAAATTTTGTTATAATTTTTTAGAAATAGAAAGAATATTTATTTAAAGTAAATACACATGGATTTACCTGAAGAGGATGAAATTTGTTCAATTTGGGTGCCAATGGATGAGGGGTTAACCACACTAGATTTAGCCTATACATTTTATGCATACTTAAGTGTACGAGAACTCCCAAAAGAAGCAACTTATTTTGAACGTTTATACAACCTCTACAAAGGTGTCACTTCTGATCTAGTGTCTTTAGAATCACCAATTTGTTCTATACTGTAATCCCTATTGAAAGCATCCTATTTATTTCTTGTAATGGATGCCCTACCCTGCATTCTTATGAGAAGAAAAATTTAAAAAATAAAATGTGATAAAATGTAAAATACTATTTCATGGTTAAATATGGACTTATCACATTCAATTTCTCTAGTTTCATTGTAATAGCTTGTAGTGTTGCATGCACTATAGTTGGTACAAGATTATTTTTTTAATTATGAAAATATTCATAATAAATATCTAAAATATAATTAACGGTGCCCATAATGGGTTGTGTCTTGATGGTTTGCATTTGAACACCATGCAACTCAACCCTAATCTGATCCAAAATATAATGCACCAATCGAATCTCTCATGATTATCATAGCCAACAATATAGGTTAGTGCCCAAAACAAAATTTTTATTCTTTTGAGCATAATTAGTCTTTCCTGGAAGAACTCGATAATGGCCTTCATAGTTGTATGGTTAAAATTGATGATTTTTGACCCTCTCTTTGACTTGGCATAGAAGTTGCAAAAATAAAATTAGATGGCAATTTACAAATTTGAAGTTTTAAACATCAATAGGATCTAAGTGGCAAGAATTATATGTGCCAAATATTCTAATTCCAAACTATACATTGTTTTGAGATATCCTTTGTCATCTGGATTTAGCTGCAACTTCGTTGATACTGGACGATAATTTTTGAAAGGAATATTTGTTAATTTGTTAATATATGCAAGCATGAAGGTGAAAAATGTATTTCTATTTCGTATTTTCATTTTTATTGTGGCCTTGTCATGATCATAACTTACTATAATATGTTGCAAGAGGACTTTATCAGTTTTGAATTGTGGCATTGAAACCAAGTTTGTCGTACCTGTGTCCTCTAAACATGAAAATTTTAAACCTAAGGTTATTAATAAATCTAAAATTAAGGTGTAAGAAATGTTCTTGAACTTTGGTGCAAGGGTACATGTGGTGGCTATTGCAAAAATTTAGAACTAAGAGAAATTATATTGGGAACCATAAGTTTGCTTGTAACGATTAGCTCTGGTTGGATGCAGTCATAGAAATAAACTAGAAAAATGATTGTTGATGCCCTTTTATAGAGATAATAGATAGGGTTGACATGTGGCAACATTGTATTGGACATGGATTGTGGCTTATTGAATGTGTGATACATGGAAACTAATCAATGGGAGAATATTTTCAAAGTTGAACCTTTATCTGCATTTCAACCATATTCTGCATGAGGTCCTAGCACTGGCCCTTATTATGCATCAGGCTTGATACTACACCATAATCTACATTTGATCCTATATCATACCATATTTTGTACCCAGTCTAATGTTGGATCAAATTTTACATCAAGCTCAATACCAAACCATGTTTTGCATCAAGTTAGACCATAATCTACCAGATCATATTCTATATCAGGCCCAATATTGAACCACATATTATATCAGGTCGAACCATATTTTTCATCTGGTATGATATCAAACCCCATTCTACATTAGGCCCAATATTGGATTACACACTACATCAGGTCATACCATATTCTACATCTAGTCCAATACCGAACCACATTCTACATGATGCAAGATACCGTACCATATAATATATCAGGTTGGACCATATTCTGCATCTAAATTGATATCGAACCATATTATGCATTCATATCAATACCGAATCATATTCGACATCTAGTCCAAGATTGGATTATATCCTGCATTCGAATCAATACCGAACCACATTCTGCATCCAATTAGAGACTGGATCATCTTTTGCATTTGGATCAATATTGAACCAAATTCTAAATGTAGTCTAATATTAGATCATATTATGCATCTAGATCAATATCGAATAACATTATACATCTAGTACAAGATCAGATCATGATTTATAACCTATCCATCATCGTCAAAACTTATTTTCTACTCGGTCTGATCAAAATTTGAAATTCACGTATGTTTTATATTTTTTTTTTAAATAAGGTGATTCACCATGTCCTCCTAGATGAATTTGGCCAGGATTCACCATATTTTTATAACAAATTCATTATTTTTTAAAAGTACTTTTCAGGTATGACCCCTTATGCATAACCCTGGCTTGAGATGCATTTTAGGTATTTTGGAGACTCCTACACCAATTTTGTAGTACCTACAATATAACAAGACCACAAAATTTATTAGTTATCTAGAAAACTAGCAAAAAAACATATAAACCATGATCACCAAAATGAACTAATAGAAAATGTGTCATATTTCATTGATAATATGTAAAAGGTGTTACAATGTGAAATAATATCCTTTTATAGTACTACAAAATAGGGCCTCTAAGAGGAGGTACCCTAGCATTGAATGTCTTTGTAGCACCCCAAGAATATTCTATAATATCCTTGGGGGAGTGGGCTGATCGGATGCATGTCACTACTAGCTACATTGATCCTCAAAAACTATGTAACACTACAAAAGGGATGGTGATTTTATCTTATAAGGGTATGTTAGTACAACCTACCAAGATCCACACTATAGTGGAATGGATGATACTCACTAATGTTACTAAGGTTTGAATTTTTATGTATTTGGTAGTATATATTGAATAACTATAGTAGAATGGTTGACATTTACCAATATTACTAAGGTTCGGTCCTTAAAATTCATTTAGTTAGTTGTGAATGCCAGTCACTTATTACTTGAGTTTTTTATGGAATAGGATGGGGAGGCCAAAGGATATGGAAAATTGTGCTTGCTCATTTTGTCCAAAAGATAAATTCAAGAAGGAAAATCATGAGGAGCATTTGTGACTAGTATGATAGTGTTTTAAGGAGCACCAACCTTATGGTAAGCTATCCAAGTATTTCTTTATCCAATGATAGATTCAATATTTGGGATATATTTTGTCTTGTAAGGGCATCTTAGTGGAACCTACCAAGATCCACATCATAGTAGAATAGATGATACTCACTAATGTTATTGAGGTTTGAACTATTATATATTTAGGAGTAAATATTGAACAACTATAGTGAAGAACATGTGCTTATACTGAGAGGGAGGGGTAAACAGTATAAGATAAAACATTTTTCTTTTCAAACTATATGATAACATCAGCAATTTTAAAGTAGTAAACATTACACAAAGCATCACACACATAAGATACATGATTTAACATGGTTCACCCAATGTGGGCTACTCCATAGATAAAATATTCCTTATAAAATTTTCTCAGTAACTTCTCTTGGGAATACTTCTCTATTACAATGTTTATGGACCTCTGTCCAAAGGAGACACCAATACCCTAATTAATTTCATGGATCTCGATCCATGGGGGAACCATTTATCCTCTACTCTTATTGATAATCTTCTAGAATACTACTGCCTCCACCGCACTAGCTTGTGGATATCTCTCCGCTGAAGACCCCTATCCTCACTCAAAAGACCTATATTCTCACTACCTTGACTAATGAATATCTATCCACTATAGACTACTATCCTCTACTATGTCACTTCCAAATCCTGCTCTAAACTCTACTCTATATATATATTAGATATGTACTAAACACTATACTCTACCCTGTATAAATCTATATCTACTCTGGTACAAATATTCTCTCAAATATATACCAAACTCTATCCTCAAATTTGTCCTCCAGACTTAACACAAAGCTTGATCAAGTCACAAACCAACTATGGTCAAATTTACCCAAAGACTTAACACAAGGCTTGAACAAATAAATCAACTCTGATCTCAAGTCTTCACCAAGACTTGTCGTTGATTTATCCTTAAACTTCCATACAAGCTCATTAAAACAATTTTAGGAAACATGATTTCAATCGCACAAACAAGTTTCACTCAGAATATTTTTTAACCATAGAAACATATAGAGAATGGTAAGAGACTCAATATGTTTCACTCACAAATCCTCTATCACTTTAAAAATCACTTTCAAATCTATTTAGAAATAAAGGATAATTTGTTTCACAAATCTTGAACTATCACTCCAATGCTCTCAATAAATAATGCTCAATCAACTTCACTCAACCATCCACTTAGTGTAATACAACTTGTATATGAACCCTAACCAAGTGTTTCACTATACTTCCAACAACTCACACTATGGATCTCAAACCTTGACTCAAGAAGATTCTAATTTTCACATAACAATGATGCTCATGTTCTTTCACAAACCCTAGTTTAAGATAGTTCTCAAATTTACATAACAATGATACTCATGTTCTTTCATAAACACTAGTTCAAGATAGTTTTCAATTTCACATAACAGTGATACTCATGATATTTCACAAACCCTAACTCACATAACAATGATACTCATGATCTTTCACAAATCCTAGCTCAAGATAGTTCTCAATCTCACATAACAATGATACTCATGATCTTTCAATGTCCACAAATCATGCACATGAAAACCTACTCAACATTTCCAACAATGTTTATCAAACAATCCTTTTTACTCCAACTTTACATTTCACAACATTCAATCCAATAATATTTCACTCATAAGGAAGATGTGCCCATACCTTTTGTTTTGATGGAGATATATCTTCAAAACATGTCTTAACCACAATCAAATCTTCTTTTCCAATTTTAAGGTTAGGTAACAACAATATTTCTCAAAATATCCTTGCAAATATTTTCTCAATAATAGACGTCATATTAAGTTTCTATGTCATTTGGAGTAGTTTATATCAGTCGCTTACACTTTTTACATTCAATATTGCATGTATTTAATGTATTTTGTCATAATACACATATGATATTAACATATTTTAATTATTTGTATGTAGGTACTGATATTCCAGTGCATGAGAGAGGAGCTAAGGATTTGAAGAAAGATAGATCAAAGCAGTGGCATCACAATCCCACCCTTTAATAGTGAGTGCGAGAGGAACATTGGAAGTGTGCCATAAGTTCATGGAGGGATTTGATCCTTCAAACTTTGTAACTTGAAATGTATCAAATTGAAAGACCTCAAGGGGATGTATTGTAACCTCTTATTTGAAAAATTAATAAATACAAGAACCTCCATTTTTATTAATTTTTTTGTCACTTATTTGCTCACTTTATTGTCTCTTTTGCATGCTAGAATAGAATATTAGATACAATTCATTTTCACTTTTTAGGTGCACCATTTTCATGCTCTTCAAGTTTTCTTTCGTTTTCTTGTTATTTTAAGATAAAAGAAATTGGTTATAATCCCCATGGCCATGGATGTGTTTGGTCTATTATTGTTTCTTGAAACTATAGATGGACTGCTCCTATTTATGTCATTACTCCTTGAACTGGTTTCTATAATTTTTTTTTTGTAGATAGTGAGAGTGTTTGGGGAAAGCTTTGTAGGAGGCCTATTATAAAATTGCACTCCTTATATCATTGCTTGGAATTTATTCCTTGGCCTAACCATAGAAACTAATGTATGGTAACTTCTGATACACGCCTATGTTACCTACTATTAAGGTATGGTATCTCTCAACATTTGTTTCTTTTGAGACCGATGAGATATCATAGATGATGTCTTTATTTTTAGCACCTATTATTCTTCTTTGGTTTACCCAATATTGCTATGGTGGTCATGGAGTGCACCCATTTTTAAAATGAAACCTTATGTGTTTCGACTAATGGGGTGTGTTATTGTTAATACCACTATGATCCACAATGCAACTCTATCTTATCTCAAGTCACCTTAGATTGTGTAGGTGTAAGCCTTACTTTGAGCGTGTATCCTTTGGGCCACTTCTAGGCTACATTTTTCTAAACCTTAAAAGATTATTCCCTTGCCGAGAGATCTTGGTTGTGCTTCCATGGACAAAGGGTGGAGTTCCTATATATTGTCTTGAGCAACACGTAATCCTCTATGTTGACCTATAATAGTTTGAGTGAATATTAAACTATGGAAAGCATGGGTTTAACCAAGGAGTAATGTTTAATTTTCTATATGCAAGTCCTGATTATATAAAATAGGAGTTTATTTAAGTAATTAGATTCTAGGTAAATAAATAAATGAAGGGTTTCATAGATTAAAGTAAGGGAATATTTGATTATGAAATAAAAAAATTTGGATTTATTTTTAAATTGAAGTTATCGAGACTTGATTTAGTAAATAAATAAATGAAGGATTACATTGATTAAAGTAAGGGAAGCTTTAATTTTTAAAATAAAATAATGTTGGATTCATTGTTTTAATTAAAGTAGAGAAAGCTTTGATTTGGAAAATGAAATCAAAGTTTATTTGTAAACTAAAGGTATGGGACTTTGGTTTACGAAATAAACAAGAAGAGATTTATTGTTTCAAATAAAGTAGTGAAAGCTTTAATTTGGCAAATAAATGAAATATCATTTTATAATATTGAATGAACCTAGATTATTTAGCAATTAAGGGTATGGGACTTTAATTGTTGAATAAGGGTTGAATCATTTATTACAAGTATATCCCATGATCTATATGCATTTTTGAAATACTCTCATAGAAGGATGAGAGGGAAAGAATATAAATATTAGTTTCTAAGATATTGTAGACACCAAAACAGCACCAATCCGATTATATGACTACAAATACTGATCACATTGACATACACATCTTTCATGGCAGCCCTCAGAGGTCAAACAATGGTCCTAGCCACTTACACAGTAGTTTAGAAGGTTGGAAAGTAAACAAAACAAATTTGGTCGTTTTAGCAAGCCTTAAGAAAAAGCAAGCAAGCCTTAAGCAAGAAAAAGCAAGCCTTAAGCAAAAGCAAGCCTTAAGCAAGAGCAAGCCTTAAGCAAGAGCAAACTTTAATTAAAAGCAAACCTTGGTTGAGGGTGTCACGAAATCGCGACGTCGCGATTTCGCAACGTCGCGAAATCGCGACACCTAAGGCCCAAAGGGGAGCCTTGGCCGAGGGTGTCACGATTTCGCGACGTCGCAAAATTGCGACACCTAAGTCCCAAAGGGGAGCCTTGGTCGAGGGTGTCACAATTTCACGACGTCACAAAATCGCGACACCTAAGGCCCAAAGGGGAGCCTTGGCCGAGGGTGTCGCAATTTCACGACGTCGCGAAATCACGACACCTAAGGCCCAAAGGGGAGCCTTGGCCGAGGGTGTCGTAATTTTGTGACGTCGTGAAATTGCGACACCTAAGGCCCAAAGGGGAGCCTTGGGCGAGGGTGTCACGATTTCGCGACATCGCGAAATCGCAACACCTAAGGCCCAAAGGGGAGCCTTGGCCGAGGGTGTCACGATTTTGCAATGTCACAAAATCACGACACCTAAGGCCCAAAGGGGAGCCTCACCCGAAGTGTCATGATATTGCGACGTCACGATATCATGATGAACTTCATATTTTCTCAAAGGTGGACATTAAAATACTCAAGAGCAGACATTCAACCAATCAAAGGTGCCATTAAAACATTCAAAGGCAGACATTAAGGCATTCAGAGGCAACATTAAAACAACTTAAAGTAGACGTGAGACAAGTGGCAGCCGAAGACAGTCAGTTATTGCCACCTGTTGTGCATGCGCACATAGGTGGGCAGATTGGCAGTTAGCGGACTGTCACAAGGGCAGTCAAGTAAGCCCTAGTCAAGGCGGAGTCTCCTCCCTTTTGAGAAGGCATGGCCGCCACATGGCATCCCTGCGTGCCCCCTCCAAAGAGACCCCATGGGTCTATAAAATGGCAGACTTTCCCACCCATAAAGGAGGTTGACAAGCATTTTTAACGCAACGAAGTGCTGCTAAACCAGAGACCCGATTGCAGTCCTTTCTGATTCATTCTTTTGCACCTGTAATCTCTTTCGAAGGGAGGTTATTGGTGGTTGTTAGAAGGTGAATCCGAACCTTCAGACCCGACATTGGACACAGTAAACCACCAATTTTCTGACACCACATTATCTTAGATTTTGGGCCCATTCCCAGTGGATTGGCATCAAAGTCGAGTTTTCAATAGTGGGTGGCCCGCTCGGGTGCCCCGC
This sequence comes from Wollemia nobilis, assembly GCA_028583015.1. Taxonomy (NCBI): domain Eukaryota; kingdom Viridiplantae; phylum Streptophyta; class Pinopsida; order Araucariales; family Araucariaceae; genus Wollemia; species Wollemia nobilis. The sequence goes on along the minus strand of JAQPPZ010001613.1, from coordinate 2,287,353 downwards.
ACGCTCTCAGCTATTTTTTTTAATTTATCTGTTATCACGTATTTTTTTATATCACGCTCATGCTATTTAAATAGTTTACATTTTATGTTCGAATATATCTTGCTACGTTCGAATATATCTTGCAGTTAACAGTGTTCGAATATATATCTCAGAAGATTTTATCGAATATATCATGCTTTTGCGGCTTCTGCTATCCCACTAACGTGCAGGTAACAGCGATCGGCCGAAATAGCTATCCTTCTGGTAAAGTTTTTGGTTTCTTTCAAATGCGTAGGTCGTCTAAAAATCATTCTACTCACCGATTTAGCTAATATTTTATGTGCATCTTTTATCATTTTTCTTAGAAAACAAGTTTTTCTTCCTTACATTTGGTGCTACTAACCATGTCACTATGTCTCTGAACGTAGGATAAACAACGAGAAGCAAGGATTCATCAGCATAAGCGGCGGTAACACTGGCCCGCCTATTTCAAATGTGGGCATGCGAAAAAGAAGATCACTATTCATTTGTTGTAATGGAAACATGCTAACTCTCCTAGCCCTTGAAAAGGGAGGAGACGTATTGTAACCGAGTTGGAATCACATGAATAAAAAAAAAGGGCTGTGCTCCTACTTTTGATTTGATTATATCTGTGTTATTTCATGCATCAAGCTAGTTAGTTTACATTGCATCTTAGTGTTTCTTTTATTTCTGAAATCTCATGCTTTCAAATATCAACTAGTTGAATTGCTTGGATTGTTTTTATAGTTGCAATTTGGCAATGAAATGAGTAAATGTATATAGAATCATGTCTATCTTAAACTATGAGTGTCCTAATCCCCTACTATCCTCACTAGATCGATGGAAGAGTAGGGGGACCAAAGTTACATATGAGTCAATGCACAAGTTTTCTCTCTACTTTACATCTTGTTTATTTATACAAATAAATTAGACTTGTGGGGATATTTTCCTAATAAAATTGATGTAATGTATTGTTTTAGATAATGGACGTTTTACGATACACTTATAGAGAATGGACATTTCAGAGTTTAGTAGAGTCGAAGCGCTTGATGTTTCCAACGAGTATGTTTATTATGGCTCTTGGTTCCTCCTTCGATTATCTAATGCATTATTTGGGCTAGTAAGAGTTGTTATAGAAAGAAATGTGAAAACAAAGATAAACAAATAGATTTTAAAACAATAATACCTTACTTTATAAATGGCAGAATTGTGGGTAATACTTGCCCATTATTATGCATTAATAGTTGGAGTTAACAGTGTAAGTTAACTCTATTTGAATACTTGAGTTCCTTGTTTTCAGCTTATGGTTGTTGTCTCTTGCCCTGCTTTTGTTTATTTTTTTAATTTTATTTTCAATTATATATAAAATTTATTTATTGTTTTAGTTGTTTATGTCTAGGTATTTGAATAGTGAAAAAAATTATATAAATTAATTATAATAAAATTAAAATTAAGTTAATTTTTTTCTTAGAAAGTATTTATTTTATAACATTTTTTAATGGGTTACATGAGATTCAACCAGAGCTATTGTTATTACATGAAGATCACATAGTATTATTATAAACTTGAGAATTATGCATGTATAGCTAACAAAAGCTGGAACTGAACCTCCTTAGAAATTGAAGAATTTTAACTTATTGAACTAGAAAGTTATATTTTGAAATATTTTCTCCTCACGTTATTATTACATTTTTTTTAATCCCCAAGATTTTGCATCAGCAATTCACTAGATTATATTCCTTGGGACACTTATCTTTATAATCTTACAAAAAGTCTTCATAGTAATCATTTCATTACATATTCAAATTTAAAAAATTTATATTTGTATTTAGTTTTCTATTGAACATATTTGTTTTAGAATAATAATTTATTTTAATTGATGAAGATATACATAGGTTAGATTCAATTGATTTATTTGATATATATATATATATATATATATATATATATATATATATATATATATATATATATATATATATATATATATATATATATATATATATATATACGTAATTTGAAGTATAAGAAATGGCACAAATACTTAGGTTGGAAGTTTGAATTTTTTCAAAATTTGGAAGCTTTTTTTGATCGGGATGATTTATTCAAATTTGGGCACTATTTTGGGTGGAAAATATTTCATTCTATGTTTGACTCAAACTTAGGCACTCTTGTGTTTGGTTTCTTTTTCCCTTGGGGGTCAGATTTTTTTGTGTTTCTCTTTGGTTATTTTTTAATATCTTTGTCAAGTTGTACGAGTTCTAGGTCCCTTTCAAAATTTCTATTGCAAAAGGTTTGGGGGCCCTTTAAAAACCCCTTATTCCACCTAATAATAAAAAAAAAAGTGGCACAACTATAAGCCACACTTTCCAAAGGCATAACATCATGGGGCCTCCCTCTCCATGATTGAGACTAAGGCAACCTAGATGAAACATCAATAACATATATAAAATATCTACATATTAAATTTCCTTCTAGTCTATTATTTGCAATGGCATGTACATGTGTATATGATTCATTCTATGATGTATCCTCTATATGTTTATAGTTTGGTTCTTCTAGTCAATCCATTATCATTGTTTGTATTGGAATCCCTTTTACCAATAAGGCATTTGAGCCTTCTAGTCATATTAAACATATGATTGATTATGCTTTTATTTTTGTAGAGTACACATAGGATAATGTTAGTGCTAGTTGGTTGAAGATGATCCATATTTTTACATGTTATGCAATTTATTTATAGCTTAAAAGAGAACATTATGGTATAGATGTAGGTGATGCTAGAGAAAGGATCCACACTCAATAAGTATTCTTGTCCAATATAAATAAAAAAGTCAAATATTAAATTTAATTTCATATTTCTATTTTTCAATTAGCATTACATTAAACAATTTTAAAGAGTAATGACATGCAATTTATTATAATTATTGATTACTTATTTATGGCGTGTAAACCAAGAATCAATAAAATATATATCAGCACCATCAATGAAACCATTAAATACCGTTAAATAATAAAATTAATGTTAGTGATATACATTTTATAATATCATATATCACAAGATAACATAAATTTTGAAGGTGTAGTCCAATGTTCAAATCTTAGCTAGTAGTATATGCATAATTATCAAGATAAAAATATATGCTTTGTTGAAATATCATTGTAACATAATGAAACAATATATCTCAGATGTTCAATTTTATCTATTGAGAAGCTATATATGGTAAGATTAAATTAAAATATATTTAAATAGGTGTATTGATGCATATGTCTAGCACAAGTGCTTTTTTTTTAAATTTGAACTACTTATGTGTAAGTCCAACTTTTTTTTTACATACCCATATGTGGTAGGATTATATTAGAATCTATTTTGATGGTTCCATGGACACATATGTGTGAGCTACTTGAGAAAAATATTTAATTTTAATTATGGAAATCACTATGTTCATTAGATGAATAAATATTATAATGGTTAGGCCCATAAATTCTTCTCAAATACTTATTTGTAATTTAAAAGACCTCACATCTCTTTTAAGGACTTTGCTTCTTAAAAATAGTTCTATTGAAGGTGTAGAAAAGCCAATACATATGCGCTAAAAATTCATTCTTATTATTTAGTAATGTTTCTCTCTTGATTTATTTATAGCCACCTCCATGGAATTTGCTTAGCACTTGGTAAAATCCTTATAATAATAGTTTTAATTTGTAATGTAGTTAATTTGGGTTGGATTGCCTTTAGTTGGGGTTAGTTTAGTTAGTTTTTTTATTTATATTAATTTTAATTGTGTGAGTATTGTGATTTTACCTTTGGAGTCATGTTATTAAGAATTTATATGCCTTTATTACAACTAAATAATAAATATTATTTTTAGTTTGCTTTATTTATGTCATTCTTGATGAAGCAAGAAAATATTTTATTTGTTTTTAAGACTTTATCAACCTACTTTTCATTTGTGTTATTATTATTATATAATTAGGAACCATCCCTTTATTATTTAAAAATATTGTAAGAGTGAATATGTAAGTCCTTATATTTCTTATATTTTACTTTGCATTGAAATGACATACAACTAAATGGATTGTGGGTCATAGAAAGCTTACAGTATAATACTATAGTAGGATGTTACCATGGACATCTATCAAACTTTCTCATCCATTATCAACCCTATGAGTACTGCCAAGTAAATTACTATAATTCAAATAAACATGAATCTTTTTTCAATATAAAATATTAACTTATCATTTATCTTACATTGATATTCAAATGTGCTCCCTATTTTACTAACCATATATGTGTTTTGTTGTGTTTTATTTGATAAACTAGTTATGACACATTAAGCTTATATATGTAGAACATGGTGAGACACAAGATAAATTGTTTTAAGGAATCCATGAACAATATGTTAGCAGTGGAATGTTATTTCGAGCATAATATTGGCTTTCCATATTGCAATATGATCATCTAAATAGGTTTATGGCTTCAAGACAATCCTTAAGGAATCTAAAGGTACATGAAAATTTGATTTATAATAAACTATGCTTTCATGAAGTGGAAGATAACACATATAATTGTTATTTATAGGCCTACTTGGTCCAAAATGAAGAAAATAATAATGAAACTAGCAAAATGAATGACCAAAAGCTTTTTTGAAAGTATCAATGCATCTACCAACAAGTAACTGGAGAGGTTCGTAGTATATATAAAATACCATGGTATATTTAGTTCTAGAATGACCATGCTTCTTAGAAAATCAAACTATGTTACTATCTATAATGCCATATATTAGGATTTTAGATCCTAAAACAAGGCTAACTTTGTCCATGGACTTATGTAATTGACAATTTTTCCTTCTTTGTATCTTATTAATATTTTTCTATTGTAAACCTAGTTTTTAAGAGCCTTAGAATTTCATAAAATCCCCCAACTCTAACATATACATCTTTTCTTAAATATTTCATCAAATTTTAGGAAACTAATCACTACTAGCAATAACAACACTGCTCTTCATCTCACATAGCCACTCTTCATCATATAGATCCATCTCATATAGAATATGTCTAGTAGATACTCACTTGGTAATGTCATATTCTAGTACTTTTACATATTTTGGTGTGTGGAGGATGGAAATATGGGTCTCTAAAAAAGGATTTCAAGGGCACTGGAAGTTTACTCTTAGTGTTTAAATGTTCTTCATTGAAGCATCTTTAATATTAATATTATAACACCCTTAATGCATATGCCCAAATAGAATTCATTACTCCTAATTAAGAATCTTTAAACTCTAATATTTTACACTTACCTAAATCAAATTATATTATTTGGAGTTGTTATTGGTATTTTTAAGGGTTATATAAAGTTTTTTTTTTCAATGTTTAACAGTATGTGGTAATTTTTTCTTGAAAGTATACCTTCTAAAATTCATTAAGCTTCATTTTAGTATCTATTCATTATTATTATGATCTATAGTTTTCATTGTGAGTTTAGTGCTAGTCTTCCTCACCCATATTATCTCACTTAGAATCAATATATTTACAACACATCATTCAGTGGAATTCTACATGCTATTTATTTTATTTTCTTAGCATCATCATCTAGTTTTAGTTATAGGCTTTCCTTATGGAGTCTATCATATCTTCTTATTATGGAAGCGTTGAAATTATAATATTTCAGTTTTATTCTCTTTGTTTGACTATCTAGTTCATCATATCCATAATAATTCTCAATTTCATCATATCCATGTGTATTTAAATATTGCCTTTTTCATTTTGGTGGCCTACCCTACTTTCTAGGTATTCCAACATGAAAAAGAGAGTCAACACTAGGTATTTTATACTACCCTTAGTAGGAGTCTCTAAATCACTCAAAATAATATGAAGTCTAGCAAAACCCCTATTAGGATGTATATGAAATCATGAAATACTATCAAGAATGTTCACATAAAACCTTATACAACCTTATAAACTCACATTAAATTCTTTAAAAATATATGAAACATCCATATCAAATTTTGTATCACCTTCTTCACTCAAAAATTAAACCTTGAAGATAGATATAACCTTGGCCTTGTCCTGTCTTAGCACCTATAAAGTGATAGAGATGATCCTATAACTTTGAATTCTTTCTAGAAATAAAAAATAAGAAATAATGTTTTTATCTATGTGTGAGTGGAAGCGATAGTGGTCATTATAAATTCACATATTTCTCAAAAGACTAATAGAGAATATAATGTAAAAAAAACCCTAAGTCATTGCTTGAATCAACTAGAAATATCCATAGCCATGTTTTACTTTATTGTATTTGCAGTCTAAAGCTATCAAAATTCTTGAGTAACTACAATTAGCATGCATATTTTTGCATGGATTTTTTCAACTAATTTTTTCACAAAGTTCCTTTTTTAAATATTCATGAGTAGCTTCTCTTAATTTTTGGCATCCTAAAAAGAACATATAAATATCTTTGAACTATAAACTTAATAGAAAGCCTATACAAAAATAAAAAAGCATGCAATTTACAAAGAATAATACAAGTTTATCCCTAAAATTTGATTCATAGTACTCATTTGGTTATGGTATTATTAAAATTTTATCTATTATATTTCTATTTTAGCTATATATTCATACTAACATATCACCAATATTAAAATCACCTAAGAGTCAAGTAATTTTTAAAAAATTGAGTTTAATTTCATATAAAATTTAGTATAGTATATTCTAGTTATTAAAACTCAAATATACCCATATGAACTAGATCTACTTAGAAAAGAAATATTAAATTTTAATATAGGAGAAAATATTGTGTATTATTTAAGTTTTTCAACTCACTTACCCTAATTAATTATTACATAAAGGATCTACATTGAATACACATCCTATATGGGGTGCATCAAAAGTAGAATGAGACAATAAAATATTGACACTTATGTTGATAGACAAATATAATATAGCACGTTCCAATTTTTTTAAAATATAAATAAAAAACAGGAAAAATTATAAGGTAGGATTTTATTTAATTTTAAGACATATCACATCCTTTTAAAGGATCTTGCATTGCATAAAATACTTTAGTTAAAGTTGTAGAAAAATAATAGCATTTGGACTAACATTCCACATTTTTTTTAGTTATTCCCTCTATTTTTTTTTTCTTATGTCCATCTCTCTATGTTTTGTCCCGCTTTGAAAAATTCTAATAATAATGCTTCTAATTTTAAGCATGGTTGATTTGGATTGGATTTCCTTTGGTTATACTTACTTTTATTTGAAATAATTATTTTTTTATTAGTTGAAAGGATTTTGAAAGGGTCCCTAAAACTTGTACAAACAAAAACTAGGGAAAAAACAAAAAGGGTTTAACCACTAAATAGCAGCAAGAACAACCAAAAAAAGAATAGACCAAGGGAAGCTAGTGAGAAACCCAACAGGAAAACTAGGAGGTGAAACAAAAACTAGAGCTAACCATATTAGTCCAGAGTTAAATCTTCTATACATTTCTTCTCATTATTTTGTGGATGTCATGGTCTAATTTTAGATTCTTGTTACTCATAATTTATCTATCATTCAATACTGATGGATCAGGCTTGTTCTTAATTTATATGTGCAGTTATTGGTGAAATAAGAAACTTTAATATTTCAAAATACTTATGCAAACAAAGCAAGAAGAAACAATATTTAACTTGACCTATCTAGTTCTAGTAATAGAATTATGTACTACTATCAAATGATATTAGATAAAATATTAGTAATAAAATTCCAAAAAAAAACACAATACCAACATGGATAAATGTATCATGCATGTTGGTTTTGTTTAAAAGTCTTGTTACCAAGAACATTGATCCATGTGGGTGTACTGATTTTTTTGAGTCTTGCTACAAGGAATTTATTTATCATTCAAGACTAATGGGTTAGGATAAATATTGCTTCTTCTTCCTTTGTGTAGTTCTTGATGAAATAAGAAGCTGCAATATTTGATAATTTCTATGGTCATATGAGTTTTTCCATATGATTTTAATGTTGTATTGCTTTTCTATGTTGTGTTAGGAGAAAATCATGTCAACATCCAACTAAGTGAGGATGAAAAATGACTATATATTATCAAAGAATTAAGTTTCTTATTTGACCAATAATTATAGAATAGATAATGTTTATTTTTATTTGTTAGTCTTGACTGATAGATAAATTCTTGGTAACAAAACTTTATAATAAAATTAAAGCACCCACATTTATGAAGAATTATTTAAAATAAAATTAAAACTAATCCAAACTATATAAATCCAATTTTATGCATTAAAAAAACCATAATACTTTCATGAATCCGAGAAAATAGTCCTTTAACTAGTCAAAAAAGTTCTAAATATTATTCTTAAGCATTTATTTATCATGAGTAAATATTCTAGTATCAAGGTGAACTTGTTGGCAATGGATTCACTAGCTCAAAATTAGATTCACCAACCCTATATTTTCCTAAATAAATTTAACCACTCTTATCATGTTTGATTTACAACACTCACTTGGAGAAACTACTACCACAAATTTATAGACAATAAATGCACTTAGTAGTAGATTTAACTTGACATGAATACAATCTCATATGCATACCTAACACATCACACATATTTCCTCTAGCACTACCCAACATGATCACACATGATACTCTTTGTCCCCTATGCCTACACACTAAGACCTTCTATAGCCTTCCAAGGTATTTTTAACTATTCAATTTCCCTACAAGAAACCCGACCAAGAGCTTATAAATATAGCCCTTGGAGAGCATATTTTACCAAAAAAAATTAGTACTATTTTTTTCCAAAATAGTCTCATGCATTCTAGCTAGCATCCTTTTCTTACATTATGATCATTTGAAATCCTTTCATCAAGTATTCTAGAAAAATATTGGGGTACCCAAAGCCAACAAATCAACAAGCAAAAAGAGTTCACTATACAAGCTATCAAGAGGATATCAACCTTGATCTTTGGTTATAATATTATCTTCCTCTTTTTATTTATGTTGGTCTCTTTTCTTTATTTATTTTAAGCCTATGTAGTTGATTTTGAGCTTGGATTCCTTGAATAATATACATTAGTATTCCTTTATAGTTGAATATTATCTCTCTTGCTATCATATTTTAGCATTTAATTTATTACATTCATTTACTATCATACATTAGTTATTCAATCAAGTTTTAATCTACTTGCTAAATTATTTCTATGATTTAATGAGAATTCACTCTTCTATAACTTTTATGTATATAGTCTTAGTCACAACATTGCATTTTTATCTTTTATCTATCTATTTTTTTAGTTGAAAGTAAATCCACTAGCGATTGATTAATGTTAGATGCAATGGTTTTGCTCTGTGTATTTTTATTTTATGTTATTATCAATTTTATATATTATTTCTCAAAATAGGGGTTTGACCACCTAATTAAGGAAGTTTGTTATCTTCCTCGAGGAGTTGAGAAGAGATATTACACTAACTCCATTTTTCTGTGTTTCTTTCATAGGATTTAAAAAAACTATGGAAAACAAATGAATCGACGAGTAATGAATTCACTTTAGAGGCAGTAATTTTATCAGTAGTGAATTTACATCCAGGCAGTGGATTTTCCATCAGAGTTAGACCATGATTTTTCCTTATTGAATTCCTATTTTATGCTTATATAGAGTATATTATGTATAGTTTATTATCTATTAGTCTCTATTTATAATTTCTTTTAACATAACAAAAAGAAACTCAAAGAATTTAGTATATTTTTTGCATAAAGAAAAATACTCTTTCAATTTCTATTTTAGGAAAAGAATAGAAATAACATATAGTTATATTTTGGGATAGCTCATGTATGTTTGCATAAAACCTTTGTTATCCCTAAAAAATAAAAGGAATTTAACTTCTATTAACCATTTGAATTAAAAATAGCATATATCTTGAGATTGATTTTCTTGGATGTTTTAAATTTTAGTTATAGTCTTCTAGTCTTAAGCTTAAATATATAACCTTAGAGGTAAACATTGCTTTCTATAGAACTCATTATGTGTTTGTATAATATACACATAAAATATAGATTAGGTTAAAACATACTTTTCCATATACATATTGAAGTAATATAGAGCACCCAAACTCCTCAAACCAATTGAAGATTTTTTAGACAGTGACTATTAAATTTTGTTGAACCCAACATGAACACCTCTAAGAATCATAATAGTTCCTTGTGTTAAGCCTAGACTTAACAAAATATACAATTAATAAAACCTTAAGCAATACCAGACACTTTTGTTTGTTCATATATAAATATAAATTAAGATTAATAAATAGCTAACCAATTTCAAGTCTTATCAAGGACTGTATATATGAATAGCCATCATATAAGTCTTAATGTTAAATTGGGTATATTGTGAGCTTAGTTTATTATCCTACCACACAAGTTCTCAAACACACTTTAAGCCTCTTAGGGAGTATATTGTGGTGGACTAGTGATATTCATATGGAGGGTTCTTTATTACCTCTCACATGCCATCTTGGGTCATGTACCTATCCCATGTATCAATTATTCCTCATGTACCAACATGTACCAATAAGTATATAATTATAAATTATTTATATAGAGATATTTAAATATATACGGATTGCCTAAAGTATATCAAGAGAAAGTGATATAAGAAGTTAAAATTTATTCTTCTTCATTAATCAACCTTTTAAATAAAAAAATATGTTTATTAGTTAGACTTCCTTATCTGTACCTAATATCCCAAAGGAGTTATAACCTTTTTAGTTGCACTAGCTTAGGATACCCTAACTTAATCCTATCTAGGATGATCTTGAACATAAACAACCCTTAGAAAATCTAAATTTTAAATAGGAATATGACAACCTCAATCGTAGATCCTCTAGACCATGATAAATATACTCAAGAAGGATGTTCTTCATATCCATGGACCATATAGAAACTCTTTTGATAGACAATAGAAATATTGTTATAAAAATTCTTGAGTGCAATATTTCCTTCAAGGAGTTTCAATCTCTGGCTAGCCCCAACAACCTAATTCTACTCCAAATCTCTTTAGTTGATTAAATAAAAATAATAATAAATTAAATAACCAAATAAACACAAATGATAATCCATGTGTAAATGAAAACCTTAGTCCAACCACATCTAGCTCTAATGTATTTATCACAAATTTTATAAGTTTCACTCTTCCTCTTATTATCTCTTCAATAGGTGGTAAGACTTCCTTATGATATCTTCCTTAGGATATCATATGCTTGCATCTCTTGTATATCATTTTTAAGGGTGAGCATAAATCAACCAATTATCCTAAGCATGCTTACCTCTAACCGTTCTTTTAATATCCCATCTTAATAAAATCATATTCCTATTATCTAGAACTTCCTTCTTTTAATATTCTCTCTTTATAAAATCATATTCCTATTATCTAGAACTTTGCTTCTACTAATCCTTTTATTTCAAATATTCTGGGAATAAACAATGCAAAACCACCTTTGATTCAATTTAAAGTGTAGTGATTATAATCATTCGATTAATATTTAATCCTAATTTAACATTGGGATATTTTTAATATAAATTTTAGATTATACTCAGTTTTTATAAGTTTACATTTTTTATATTTATTATTTATTAATATAATCTTAAAATTAAGATTTATTTATTAATGTTTTTTCTAGTTTTTCCTATGTGTACTGGTTACAATTTGTCTTCGCGGTAATTCTGATGTCTACTTAGTAGTTAAATTCTTTTTTATTTTCTCTTGTTATTCTTTGTATAAGGTTGAGGCACTCTTTCAAAACCCTTTATACCAATCAAAAAAATATTGAGATTTCAATTTCATTATTTTAATTGGATAGTTTATTATTGTCATTTTAAATTTTTTTATTTATTAACATCAATTTTGTGCATGTGTGTGGGGGCTAGTCCTCTTGCTTTCTAACCTATTAATGTGATGATTCAATTCTACTCGCATATTTTATTATTGAAATTTCTTGCCTCTTTAATATGTATTTGTCTATCTGCAATCTTTATTCTAAGTTACAATATTAAATTGAAGATAATAAATATTTTGTTCCATGTGAAATACAATTAGAGGCATAATTTTGTTACCATTCCCTCAATTTAACTAGTAAAATTTATTATTATAATGATTATCAATAAATACTATTATTTATAAAAATAAGATTGAAATTAAAAAATTTAATTTCAATATTCTAATTAACTAATTTATTAGTATTATTTTAATTTTTTTAGCTTTTAATAGTCTTATATTCATAATATTTATTATAATTTATAATATTAAATTTAAAAAATAAATTTAAGGTATATATAATTTTTAAAGTAAGATGCTACATATTTTTAAATTGGTATGATATTGAAATTTGAAATTTCAATTTCAATATTCTAATAGGCTCGTCTCCTATTATTATTTAAAAAATAATAATCCAATGCTCTTATGAATATTTTTATTATAAGTTATAATATAAAATTAAAAAATTAGATTTAAGATTCGCTCGTGTGGTCTATGAAAAGGACCCCACTTGCATTGTCATGTCAGTGATGAGACTCAAGTTCAACCTCTTACAACGGATGTATAAAAAAATTAAGATATATATTTTTGAAATACAATGAAGGCATACTGGGATCACCATTCTTCTAATTTAGTTCAATCATTAAAATTTATTATTTTAATGATATTTTTTAATTAGTTTTTAGATAATTATTATTAAATATTACAATTTTTAAACTATATATATTATTGTTTATTATAGAAATCTTTTAAATGGTATGGTAGTAGATAATATATATGTTGTTTTTTCTTTATATTATTTAATATCTCAATAGATAATTTGATTAATTTTAACATTTTAATATTGAGGTGTTTGGTAGGGCCATTGATTTGGTTAGAAGTAAGGTTAGATTCAAGAGATCAAACCAACTCTTTTAGATGAATTGATTACTCATCATTGGTTTGTGGATAATACCATTATTATTGGATATGTTGTAGACTAAGCTTCTACCTTCTTCTTAGGTATCTTGTTGTCATTACTAGTAACCTCCTATGGGATAGTAAGAAGAGTCTCAAGGAAAAACATGCAAGGTATCCATTCTATGAGAAATATATGAGAAATTAATTTTCATTAGGATTCATGTCTAAAATATATGATAGATAGTCCTTTGAGGGATACCTTAATGGTAATTCTTTGGGTTTCATTCAAGAGACATACATTCAAATCCCATTGTAAGGGAATTGAGAACCCTTGTAAAAACTTGTATTTTTAACTCAATAGTTTATCTCATGAGTGATACCATAGTGGCATGTCTTTAGGTTTTCATTCAGGAGATCAAGTCAAATCCTTGATATGAGGGGATTGGGACCCCTCATAAAAATTCATATTTCTAACTCAACATTTTATCCTAGGAGGGATGCGCTAGTGGTAATTCCTTGAGTTTCCATCTAGGAGACCTATTTTCAAACCTCAGTACGAGGGGACCAAGACCCCTCATAAAAACCCATATTTTAAACTTAATATTTAGAGTCATAAGATATACTATAGTGGTATGTATTTAGGTTTTAATTCATGAAACCCAAGTTCAAAACCTTGATACAAGGGAATTAAGACCCTTCATAACAATATTTTGTCTCATAAGGGATATCAAAGTACTAAAATCTTAAGGGATCAAGAACCCTCATAAAAATCCATATTTTTAACTTAGCATTTTAATCTTGTGATGGATACCGTAGTGGGATATCTTTATGTTTTTTATTCAAGAAACCCAAGTTCAAACCTTGGTACAAGGGTACTAGGACCCCTCATTACAACCAAATTTGTAACTCAAAATTTTGAAATCCAAGTTCAAACCCTGATATGAGGGGACCAAGATCCCTCATAAAATCCCACATTCTTAACTTAACATTTTGTTTTATAAGGGATACCATAGTTTTATATATTTGGATTTTCATTCAGGAAATCTATGTTCAAACCTAGATAAAGGAGACTAAAACCTATTATAAAAGCCCACAATTTTAACTTAAGTCTATTTTCCATGAGGGTTAATATAGTAGTATATATTTGGGTTTCTATTTAGGAGATCCAAGTTCAAACCTTGGTATAAGAAGACTAGGACCCCACATAAAAATCAGCATATTAATTCATTTGTATCCTTTTAGGGATACTATAGTGGTATGTAATTGGGTTTTCATTCAAAAGACCCAAGTACAAACCTTGATATTAGGTGATCCTTCATAGAAAACCATGTTTTTAGCTCAATATTTTTGTATGAGGGGATTGAGATCTCTCATAAAACCTTTGTTTTTAATTTATATTTTTTCAATGGATTAATGAGACCATAGTTCAATGGTTTGAGAAATATGGGTGACAAGGTTCACACTAATGTTGAAATATTAATGGTACAAAATAGGGTTTATAGTTTACTGTAACTAAGTTGATGCCATGAATCGACACCTTTAAAAATTATACTACTTTAGGACTTCAAATATTTATGCAATTAAACCACTTAAATTTTCATACTAGCATGAAAGTCAACCATATTCATATGTCACTATAAAATAAGGGGATATCAACTCTCATGTCTTGTTCAAGTGTGTTGTGTTGCGATATGTATTCAAGGAGTAAATGTAATATGGTAAACTTTAATTAGATTTTTCTTATGATAATGTTCACAATACTTGTGGCTTTGGATCTACTATTAGTCATGTGATGCATGTGTTGCAACCATCGCTCTAAACTCACCTATTATACCTATGATAGTGTTGTCAAAATTTTTACCACTACCCCACAACTTCTAATTAGAAATAGAAAACATCTCATTGCACTATATTAACTACATTTTTGTCCTAATTATGATTAGATATCTACTTGTAACTATGATTATCTATTATTACAATTTTAGTGGAAGCATGTGGGTATGACTCATATTCATCAACACTTTGTGGTATTAATAAGATAGCAATTAGTCCCAACTTGTATCAAAATGATTTCAGATGTAGTAGTTGCTATCAAGCATGATATTCTAAAATTCACTTTTATCAAATTTTATCTAATGCATGCTTGTCTTGTCTAGGCTTGGAGTTGGGATTTATACTACCCATAGCACAATCTACTTTAATTTAGTTTCTTTTAAAAAATATACTGATATCATTTATTAAGGTTATTGGTAATTACATTGCAGTTAAGATGTTTGGATCTAAAATTGTGTAATTAATCAAGGAAGAAGATTGTGGTGATAGACATTACAATAAGCAACTAGATGGATTTTATGATGTCCAAGATCACATTCACAAGTTTGACACTCCCAAAAATGGATCTTGAGCTTCTCAATGTCAATTTTATATATCGAATATACAAGGTTAATATATTTATCATGTATGGTTGGGTTTGATACATGTAGATGAATATGTAAAAAATACATAAAAATTATACCATTCCATTAACTTGTTTTCCTTAGGTAGAATCTCCTATGAGTACTTGATCATAAATTTAATAGTGAAGCTAGATGAAAGAAACCAATAACCCTATTATCTTGCTATAAAATTATGGTACTAAGGATACCAAACAGATATTGTTGAGGTTGAGGTTGTTGTAGTAGCTCAACCATACATCATATTTATTTATTTATGATTAATATTTATTCCCTTGGTTTCTTTACTTGAGCCAAGTGTAGATGATTAGGAAAGTTGGTTTGGACATAGAACAATGATGGCTATGTTGTTACTTGATGTGTTTGCTTCTAGGTGGATGGTGAAAATTGATGAGAATTGATATGTAGAAATGGATTAGTGTGAGACATAAGCAACACTTCCATGGGTGATCTCCAATTCTAAATTTTAGTAGCATCTAATTTTTATGGATATTGGTTGTGGTCCGAAAAGTCTATTCTTCCTTCCTGCAAGGCATTAGGAGGTTTATATGACTATGAACTATAGATTAATTAGACTAATATTGGATTCCATATAGGCTATTATACATGTTGATGATGTTGCTACATAGAAGCTTTTATCATTGAGTAACATTATCATCAACATTTATAACAACTCAAAGTATATTTAAGATTAGTTTGACTAATCTATAATTCACAGTCATATAAACCTCGTGATATCCAACAGGAAGGATGAACATACTTCTTGACCCACAACTAATATCTGTTGAATCTAAATGTTACCAAAATTTGGAATTAGAAATCACCTGTGGGAGCATTGCTTATGTCCCACATTACCCCATTTCTATATATTAATTCTTATCAATTGTCACTATCCTTCTGAAAGTAAAAAAAGTGAGCAACAACATACCATCATCATTCCATGTTCAAAATCATTTGCCTAACCTTCTACACTTCACTCAAGTAAATAAACCAAGGGAATAAATATTAACCATAAATAAATAAATATGATGCATGCTTGAATTACTGTAGCAACATCAACCTCAACAATATTTATTTGGCCTCCTTAATACAATAATTCTAGAGCAACATAGTAGGAATATTGGTTGATTTTGTCTACCTTCACCATAAAATTGTTGGTTGGATACTCACAGAATAGTTTTCCAAAGGAAAAATGTGAATGGAATCATATAATTGTTATGCATTTCATATATATTCATCTACATGTGTCAAACCCAACCATACATGATAAATATATTGACCTTGGATAATATCTAGAATTTTGGTTGTGAGAAGCTTAGAAACCATTTGTAGAAGTACCAAATTTAAGAATGTGATATTGGGCACCACAAAATCCATTTGGCTATTTTTTGTAAGGTTTATTGCTATAATCCTCATTCCTGATTGGTTGCATAGTTTTGGATCCAAAATTCTTATCTGCAATGTGATTAGCAATAGCACTAATATATGAGATAACTATATTTTGTATAAGAAACTAAATGAAAATATGGTGTCATGGGTAGTGTAAATACCAACTCCAAGCCTATCCAAGAAGACATTAGATAAAAAATGATAAAAATGAAGTTTGGAATATCATATCTAATAGCAACCACTATATACAAAACTATTTCAATACAAGTTGGATTTGGTCTCTACCACATTGCCACCATATAGTGTTTTTTTAGATGATTCATACCTCATGCATCCACTAAAATTGTAATAATAGAGAAACATAGATACAAATAGATAACTAATCATAATTAGGATAAACATGTAGTTAATGTAATATAATGAGATGTTTTCTATTGCATTGTTTAAATTTGCAAGGTAGGGACAAAACCTATGACAACACCATCATAGGAATAATAGGGTGGTTTGAAGTGATTGTTGTAGCACACACGTCTCCTAACTAATAGTGGATCCAAAGACACAATTATTATGGACATTGTCATAAGAAAAATTCAATTGAATTTTTCCATACTATAGTTACCCCTTGAATACATATCGTAACATAGCACACTTGAATAGGATAGGAGAGGATATTTCCCCTCATTTTATAGATACATATGGATATGGTTTACACTGATGCTATTATGAACATTCAAGTGGTTTAGTTGCATATAAATTTAAAGTCCTAAAATAGAATAATTTTTAGAGGCCTTGATTCCTTAGATGTGGAGTAATATGGAGATAAAATATGTTTTAATAGCCAACACATGCCACTTATATGAAGGATAAATATCTCATACCAAAAATCATCCCTTCTTACGTCACTTCACGTAGAGATAGATTTTTTCTCATACCAAAAATCATATATTTTGAATAATATTTTTTTTATTAAAATGAGGTGGAAATGTGTAGGAAATAACACAATTCATTCACTACTTAATGATAATAATAAATTTACTCACTTAAATGAACTGGTTTTTAAATCCAAAGGTCAAGACAAGCATTAGATGGTCATTCAACATGAGATTTTTTTGAAGTTGTTTTCTAACTAAGCAAACCAAACCCAAAATATAAAGATTTTAAAATAGAAAATAGACAATAATAAATTTACATGGTGGGTTGAGTGAGGCCTTTGCCCTCGATCAACTAAATAAAGAATTCCTTAACTTTGAATTTACATATCTTTTAGTTGAATAAAATGTAAACACTTATAGATCATAATACTATTTTATTATTATGTTATAGGGAAGGGATTTTTAAAGGCTCCCAAACCTTTCACATATATTTTCATATATTAAAGATTAAATATTCAGAATTGAAACAAGAAAATGAGAGACAAAACATCCAATTGAGGAGCGACGTAGAAATACTACATCAACTAAGACAACATAAAATAACTTATTAAATATCCAACAAAAATTAAGGACTATCATGGAGATCATAGCCATTGGGTCTTTCGATTACTTTTTTTTATGTAGCAAAGTTTCTTCCTCCTTCAATGTAGTAAGATCTAAGAATGCATTTTTGCACTTCAAGCTCGTAAGGTAATATCTAGTTGTAACACATTAAGTAGAATATTCAATTTTATAAATATGAATGTCATTAATTGCTTTATATTTAACTTCACAAATACCATTTGAGGTTCTAATCATTTCCATGGAACTGATTGGATGGTCTTCAGTAACCATTTAAATTTTTTTAATGATCTATATCAAATTCTACTTTTAGAGTTGAGTCTTTTGTTCCTTGCTTGATTCCTATTGGAAAATTGGTGCATCTAAAAGGTGATCTTATTCCTTTTGAACTAGGATGTTTGAATATTTATGATCGATCACATGTAGGGTCTTCTCCTCCACAAAGGAGGAATCAAAGCATGATTGGATGATTGGGCATCTCTTCTTCAAGTGGCCATATTGGTAACATCCATAGCATTTAAAGAAAAAGTTTTCATATTCAATATTTTGGATCCATTCCCCTTTTCCTAAGGATATAGTAATGAATTGAGGGCAAGGAACTAATACATCCATTCAAATAACAAGTATTGATCTACTCATATTAATTTTACTAGACAAATTTTCCTCTATTTGGTTATGCATATACCAAAATGCACCAATGGTATTACCAATTTTGGAAACTCCACAAGAAGAGAATACTGATTTATCTAGACTAGGTAGCCATCAACTTTTCTATAAAGAATTTGAAATTGAGTCATCTCTTTGTCCAAAAAACCATTTGTACCTATAATCCATTACCCTCTCTTTATCCACTAAATAAAAATGGAAACTTAAATGAAAATTTTGAGTAGCAAAATTACTTGGAATTCTATACTAATCCACTAATGTTTAATGTATCCTTTGAGCTCTTTGCAGATAACTATTAAGACTTCATAATCACTTAGATCCAACCCAAATTCATCATCTAAAATCCTTATAGAATGTAGAGGTTCATCAGAAAGATCCACTTTTGAACCCAAAGATCCTTGAGATTGATCAAAGAGACTTCCTCACAAACTGAAGAGTGACTAATGTTCTCCTTAGTACAACAAATGGACTATGAACAACCCTCTTCCTACAATGCTTGACTACACCCAAGGTTTGCATCCCTTTTACAAATACTATAGTCAAATGTGTCGCTCCTATTTATCACATATATACATCACCATCTTTGATTCAGTATAAAGTGTCCTAGTTATAATTATTAGGTTAATATAATACTTGAATCCTAATTTAACATTAAGATATTTTTTAAATTAAATTTTAGATTATAATCTAATTTTTTTATGAACACAACCACCCCCTCACACACTCATCCACACCATGGTTTTAACCTTGGACTATAATCTATTTTTTAATAATTTTATATTTTTATGTTTACTATTTATTAATATAATATTAAAATTGATATTTCAATTTTAATATTTTTTTTGGATGAAAATGTTATTATATTAATAAAATAATGTATAATAATACAAAAAAGGTAGGTGGGATTAGCACACCCCGTAAACCAATACACTAAACTCTGTGGTTAGGAGTATACAAGGGTGTCAGAAACAGTCCACAAACTGTCAAATAACAACTATCAAAACAGTGTCAAATATGCATTCAAAAAAAAAATCGAGAAATCACTGCCACTTGGAAGGGGAAGGAAGAGACACATGACTAATAACTCATGATGCATTTCCCCAATGATCCATGAGGGTACGTAAGTACTGCAACTCTACTTGTACTTTTTTAACCTGTACTTGAATATGTAACCAGCAATCAAAGAATATATCATATTTATCAGCAACAGAGAAGACACGCTCGACATTCTGACACGCCCGACATCTTACTGAAAAAACAACTCTATTTCGGGACTTCCATAGATAAAATAGGGTACCAATTCTAAAAACATTCATTTTAATTTTAAAATTTTGTTATAACTTTATATTCATAATCTTTATTCAAAGTTATAATATTAAATTTAAAAATTAAATTTAAGATAATAATTTTTTTTGAAATAGGATGTGAAATATAATTATTAACATAATGCTCTACCATTTCCATAATTCAATTCAACCAATAAAATTTATTATTTTAATAATTATTAATAAATACTATAATTTATTAGTATAAATTTAAAATTTTAATTTTTAATATTCTAATTGATTAATTTATTATTATTATTTTAAAAATTTTAAATCTATTCGTATGTTGATAATATTAAATTTAAAGTATATATAATTTTTATATAATTTTCAAAGTAAGACGTGGAATATTTTTAAATAGTATAATAACTAGCTTAGATATATAAAATATATATCTATAAACGCGAAGAGTTATCAATATCGACGCGCCTATCTATCACACCCCCAAGAAATGATATAGGTGTTTATATATCTGTTTATAATTATGATGCGGAGAGAAGTTGTAACATATTAAGTAGAATATTCAATTTTAGAAATATGAATGTCATTGATTGTTTTATATTTAACTTCACAAATACCATTTGAGGTTCTAATCATTTCCATGGAACTGACTGGATGGTCTTCAACAACCATTTGGATTTTTTAATGATATATTTCAAATTCTACTTTTAGAGTTGAGTCTTTTGTTGCTTGCTTGATTCCTATTGGACAATTGGTGCATCTAAAAGGTGATCTTCTTCCTTTTGAACTAGGATGTTTGAATATTTATGATCGTTCACATGTAGGGTCTTCTCCTCCACAAAGGAGGAATCAAAGCATGATTGAATGATTGGGCATCTCTTCTTCCATAACATTTAAAAAAAAAGTTTTCATATTCAATATTTTGGATCCATTCTCCTTTTCTTAAGGATATAGTAATGAATTGAGGGCAAGGAACTAATACATCCATCCAAATAACCAGTATTGCTCTACTCATATTAATTTTACTAGACAAATTTTCCTCTGTTTGGTTATGCATATACCAAAATGCACCAATGGTATTACCAATTTTGGAAACTCCACAAGAAGAGAATATAGATTCATCTAGACTCGGTAGCCATCAACTTTTTCTATAAAGAATTTGAAACTGAGTCATATCTTTGTCCAAAAAACCATTTGTACCTAAAATCCATTACTCTCTCTTTATCCACTAAATAAAAAAGGAAACTTAAAAAATTTTGAGTAGCAAAATTACTTGGAATTCTATACTAGTCCACTAATGTTTAATGTATCCTTTGAGCTCTTTGCAGATAACTATTAAGACTTCATAATTACTTAGATCCAACCTAAATTTATCATCTAAAATCCTTATCAAATATAGAGGTTCATCAAAAATATCCACTTTTGAACCCAAAGATCCTTAAGATTGATCAAAGAGACTTTCTCACAAACTGAAGAGCGACTAATGTTCTCCTTAATACAGCAAATGGACAATGAAAAACACTCTTCCTATAATGCTTGACTACACCCAAGGTTTTCATTCCTTTTACAAATACTATAGTCAAATGTGTCGCTCCTATTTATCACATATATACATCACCATCTTTGATTCAGTATAAAGTGTCCTAGTTATAATTATTAGGTTAATATAATACTTGAATCCTAATTTAACATTAAGATATTTTTTAAATTAAATTTTAGATTATAATCTAATTTTTTTTATGAACACACCCACCCCCTCACACACTCACCCACACCATGGTTTGAACCTTGGATTATAATCTATTTTTTTATAATTTTATATTTTTATGTTTACTATTTATTAATATAATATTAAAATTGATATTTCAATTTTAATATTTTTTTTGGATGAAAAGGTCATTATATTAATAAAATAATGTCTAATAATACAAAAAATGAAGGTGGGATTAGCACACCCCGTAAACCAATGCATTAAACTCAGTGGTTAGGAGTATACAAGAGTGTCAGAAACAATCCACAAATTGTTAGTTAACAACTATCAAAATAGTTTCAAATATGCATTCAAAAAAAAAAACCGAGAAATCGATGCCACCTGGAAGGGGAAGGAAGAGACACATGACTCATAACTCAAGATGCATTCTCCCAATGATCAATGAGGGTACGTAAGTACTGTAGCTCCACTTGACTTTTTTAACCTATACTTGACTATGTAATCAGAAATCAAAGAATATATATCATATTTATCAGCAATAGAGAAGACGCGCCCGACATTTTGACATGCCCGACATCTTGCTGAGAAAAAACAACTCTATTCCGAGACTTCCATAGATAAAACAAGGTACCAATTCTAAAAATATTCATTTTAATTTCTAAAATTTTGTTATAACTTTATATTCATAATCTATATTCAAAGTTATAATATCAAATTTAAAAATTAAATTTAAGATAATAATTTTTTTTTTAATAGGATGTGAAATACAATTATTAACATAATGCTCTTCCATTTCCATAATTCAATTCATCCAATAAAATTTATTATTTTAATAATTATTAATAAATACTGTAATTTATTAGTATAAATTTAAAATTTTAATTTTTAATATTCTAATTAATTTATTTATTATTATTATTTTAAAAAATTTAAATCTTTTCCTATGTTCATAATATTAAATTTAAAGTATAAAAAAATTTATATAATTTTCAAAGTAACATGGATTTTTAAATAGTATAATAACAAGGGCACATTGTAGGACACATATCGGCATAATTGTATTAGTATAATATTCAAATTTTAAATTTAAATTTCAATATTCTAATCGCTAATCTATTATTATTATTAAAAAATAATTTTTTTAATGGTTTTATATTCATAATATAATATTACATATAAAACGAGATTTAAGATCTATGTGTTTGACAAGGGCATTACTTGCATTGTTAGTGAAAAGACTCAGGTTTAACTTCTTACCCACAATGGATGTGTATTAAAAATACTGATAAAAAACATAAAATAGTTAAGATAAAAACATAAAAAAGTTAAGATATACATGTTTTTTAAATATAATGAAGGCATAATGAGGTCATCATTCTCTTGATTCAATTCAATTATTAAAAATTATTATTTTAATAATATTTTTATAATCAAAATTATTTTAATGATTTTAAACTATATATATATATATATATATATATATATATAATTGTCTATTATAGGATTTTTTTAAATGGCACAGTAGTATATATATATCTTTTATTATCTAGACAAAAATTTTAAATGGCACAGTAGTATATATATATATATCTTTTATTGTCTATTATAGAAAAAAAATTAAATAGCACAGTAGTAAATACTACAACCTTCTTTATTAAATGACATGGTAGTAGCTACAACCACCTTCCTTCAATCCATTTAATGATACCATTAACGTCTATTTTTGAGTAATACTTCTTATATAAATTCATGGGATTGAACTCAAGTCACATCATCGATAATGCAAGTGGTGTCCTCGGTAAACCACACTCACGGGGATGTCGATTAATATTTTAATTTATATATTATTTTTCCTTATATTATTTAATGTCTTAGCAATTTATTTGATTAGTTTTAATATTTTAATATTGACGTGTTTGGTAGGGTTGTTTATTTGGTTAGAAGGGAAGCTTAGATTCAGGAAATCAACAAGCTATTTCAGTTGAACTGATTATTTATCATCAGTTTGTGGATGATATCATTATTATTAAGGAGGTTCAAGCATATGCTCTTTCTTTTCTTTTTTCTTTTTTCTTTTTCTTTTTTTTTTTTTTGTATCTTGTTGTCATTACTATAGTCTTCTATGGATGATTTGGATAATCTCATTAAAACATAGGTAAGGTGTTTATACTATGAGAAATATATGAGAAATTAATTTTAATTAGGATTTACGTTTAATAGTAAGTCTTTGGGTTTTTATTTAAGAGATCTACATTCAAATCTTATTACGAGAGGATTGCAAACCTTTATAAAAACTCATATTTGAAATTTGACATTTTTCTTGTGAGGGATATCATAGTGGCATGTCTTTGGGTTTTCCTTTAGGAGACCCAAGTTGAAATCTTGATATGAGGGGATTGGGATCACTTATAAATATTCATATTTTTAACTCTATTTTATTCTAGGAGTGATGCTCTAGTGGTAATTCCTTGAGTTTTCATCTAGGAGACCTATGTTCATACCTCTATGTGAGTGGACCAAGATCCTTTGTAAAACCTATATTTTTTAATCAACATTTAGTCTCATGAAATGTATTGTAGTGGTATATCTTTGGATTTTCATTCATGAAATCCAAGTTCAAAATATGATACAAGGAAATTGAGACCGTTCATAAAAAAGTGTGTTCTTAACTCAAGATTTTGTCTTATGAGAGATATCAAAGTGGTAAAACCTTTATACAAAGGGATTGAGAACTCTCATAAAAACCCATATTTTTAACTTAGAATTTTTATACCGTGATTGATACCATAGTGGTATATCTTTGGATTTTTTATTCAAGAAGCCCAAGTAAACCCTGGTACAAGGGTGTTAGGACCCCTCAAAACCCCAAATTTGTAACTCAAATTTTTGAGACCCAAGTTCAAACCTCGATATGAGGGGACCAAAATACCTCATAAAATCCCACTCCTAACTCAACATTTTTTCTGTGAGAGATACCATTGTGGTATATCTTTGGGTTTTCATTCAGGAGAACTATGTTCAAACCTCGATAAATGGGACCGAAACCCATTATAAACATTCACATTCTAACTTAAGACTATATTTTGGTAAGACATAATATAGTAGTATATCTTTGGGTTATCATTCAGAATATCCAAGTTCAAATCCTGGTACAAGGAGATTAGGACCTCTCATAAAATCAACATTTTAGCTCTTTTTTGTCTTGTTAGGGATACTATAGTGGTATGTATTTGGGTTTTCATTTAGGGGACCCAAGTAGAAACCCCAATACTAGGTGGCCCCTTAATAAAAAACATATTGTTAGCTCATTTTTTGGTATGAGGGGATGAAGACCTCTTATAACAACCTTTGGGCCAACGAGGTCATAAGTCAATGGTTTGAGAAATATGGGTGACATGGATCACAATAATGTCCAAATTTGGATGACAGAAAATAGAATTTATATCTTAATGTGACCAAGTTGATGTAAAATGGAAATAAAAATCCTTTCAAAATCCTATTTCAAAAAAAATCTATGATGAATGATAAAAATAAATAAATTTTTTGTTTACAATTTAAAAATTGTAATACTTAATGATAATCATTAAAATAATAATTTTTAATGATTGAACTAAACAATAATGGCATCCCCATTATGCCTCCAATTGTACTTCATATCATACTTCAATAAATATATATATATATATAGTAAAAATTCCAATTCCAAGTTATATATTTTTATTTATTTGATCAATACTTCTTATACACATCCACCATGGGAAGTTGAATCTAGGTCTCATCATGAATAATATCAGTGGTGCCCTTATCGTAGACCAAACGCATGTGGATATTAAATTTTATTTTTAAAAATTATAATATTATAACTTATAATAAAGATTATGAATATAAGACCATTAAAAAAAATTAATTTTTTTTAAATAATAACAACAAACTAGGCGATTAAAATATTGAAATTGAATATGCTAATTTCAATATTATACTACTAAATTATAATATTTAAAAATATTTCACATGCCATTTTGAATGCTTTGGATAAGATAGGGCCTGATCACTACCCCTTATGGATGCAATCCCCTTGACAAGGAAAGTTCTTCCCTAGAATATTTTGATTTGAAGTTATATGGTGCTCCCACTCAGGCTTAGAAACAAAGATCAAATACTGATAGGCAGAATTGTTTCTAAGCATTGGACTGGTAAAAATAGCAAATAAATTCAAGTTAGTAAAAGGAAGACTTAAATGTTGGAACACAGAGGTTTTTGGAGATATATTTCTGAAGAAGCAATATTTAAAAAATCAACTCACAGACTTGAATGCAAAAATTTAAAAAGGGGGTTTGCCGAGTGAGATAAGATCTAATGAGAAAAAGTTGCTTTCAGAACTTCGTAACACCCTTGGTAGGAAGGAAACATTATGGAGACAAAAATCTTGTGCCCTTTAGATTAAAGAAGGTGATAGAACATCAAATTTTTTCATGTCTCAACTTTGAGGCACATGAGTGCAAATCATATTCGTGAGATAGACATGGAGGATGGGACAAAAGTTGTGGATATATTGGATATCATAATGCAATTTAATATTTTAATTCCTTATTAGGTTTTAAATATAGAAGAGACTTTGGGGTTGAAAAATTTCTACTTCAAGCTATTACTAGGCTTGTAACGCAGGATATGAATGAGTTCCTTCAAGTGCCCTTCAAATATGAAGAAATAAAAGAGGCCACCCTTTCTATGGGTGTGCTAAAATCATTGGGTCCAGACGGTTTCTGTCCACTATTTTTTTAGAAATTTTGGCATATAGTTGGGAAAGAATTTTGCAACACGATGAGGGAATCTTAGTGTTCTAATTCATTATCATATGGGGTGAACTCCACATTTCTAGTTCTCATCCCTAAATATGCTAAAGCCAACAACTTTGGAGATTTTCAGCCTATTAGCCTCCACAATACTATTTCCAAAATTTTCTCCAAATCCTTGGCTAATAGGTTTAAGACATTCATGCCCTTGTTGATTGACAAAGCTCATAGTGGTTTTGTACCAGGAATATAGGTTTTGTATGGGATTGTGGTTGTGCATGAAATCCTCCATTTAACATAGAAAAGTGGAAGGCTAGTAATATTTCTCAAATTAGCTATGAATAAAGCTTACAATCGTGTATATTGGGATTTGCTATTTGTGATGCTCATTAAATTCAATTTTAGTCAAATTTGGGTCAATTTGATTAAGACCTGTGTCTCATAAATAATTTTTTTAGTGTAGGTCAATGGGACCCTAGCTAGGTACTTCCAAATCCTTAAGAGACTTCGCCAAGGAGACCCGCTCTCCTCTTACCTCTTTATTCTCATGGCTGAGGTATTGGGCAGATCATTTTCTCATAATACTATGATAAAAGGTATCAATACAACCCTTTTCTTGGACTCACTCCCACCACCATTTCATGAATGACACACTCTTTTCACTCATTGCCTCTGTTGTCCAATTCAGAGAGGTGAAGTCCATTTTATCTGCCTATGAAAATACAACTAATAAAAGAATCAATCTTTCTAAAATCTTGCTATTTTTTTAATACCCCCCAAGCTCAACAAAAAAATATTAAAAATATCCTTAGTTGTAGAGTTATTGAATTCCCTACCACTTAGTTGGGCTTACCTATTTTTATTGGAAGAATGAAGGAGTGTTTGTGGGACCCCGTGATCGAACGTATGCAATGATGTCTTGCCAATTGGAAAGAGGCTTTACTCAGACGAACAAGTAAAATTATTTTGGTCAAAAATATCTTACAAAGCATTCTGATATATTTTGTATCTATTTTTAAATTGACTATGAAATTTTTGACCAAATTAGAGAGGATTCAAAATACCTTCTTATGGACGAGACCTCAAGATTGTTAGAGTAAGTAATTATTCTATTAAGTTCTACTAGGATTGACTTAATTCAGTTTCCACTCCTTCATAAATCAGGTGAAATCTCAGTTATAGTCTACATCAGATTTGATGAGTTGTAATCCAACATCTCTCAATGATCAACTTTATTATTTATACAAAGTTGATCAATGGAATAATCAATCAGTTCTATTTTATTTCTTAAGATATTGTAATACTTTGTAGTTCTACTCTTGGGAAATTCTAACATGATATCAGAGTGGGATAGATTCTGCTAGGCATTCTCTCTTGAAGGTAGCCTCTCGAACTGGTTGTTACTCTCTTATATTTTGTTTTTTTTTTTTAAAGAGGTTTTATATCTATTGTAGATTATTTTTTTTATATCTACAATGTTTTTTTGAGGAATTTGCTTATGGTAATTCTAGATAAATATTGTTTTATATTTTTATGCAAATACTCTTCTCATTTTTTTCTATAATTTTATGTGTCCTCCTCGTATACCTATATTTAAAAAAAAAATCTCCATATCGAACGCAGCTCGCTTCAACTCCATTTAGCCATCACTGTGTATCACTCAAAAGTGGACACTAAATATTCATAGGCATTAATCTTTTGGTGGGAAATATTAATTTTTTTAACTAAAGTTTGGATTTCATTATATCTTCATGATATCTTTAATTAGAGGAAGTAGCGCTCCTCGCGTCAAAATAGAATGGACTTTTGGTCTAACTTTGAATAGACCAAAGTCCATTTTTTTTTATAAATGTAGCTTTTGGCCATCGCTTATATTGAACGCATAGAGACTACATCTCATAAAATGGATATGTTCCTAATTAAATATCAATCGTTCAAAGATCTTGTGATTTCCAAATCTTCATTCAACTCAAACTTCTTCCATTTTTTTTGTCCTTCGATGCTCAGGAAGAACTTTTTTTTTTTTGTTATATAATCATCTTAAAAATGTTTGAATAATATTATTCTCTTGTTTTGAATAGTGTTTCTTCGTTTATGCATTACACTGATGATTTTTTAGTGGTGCCTATCATCTTCAATTTTTTGAGGATCTCTGCAAGTGTGTCATAGATGGATATTCAGTAGAAATTATTATGTGCTTTGTGTTAGGTTTTGTATGCCTACTGTCTTCTATTTTAAGGAATATATCTATGTGTGTGGCATCGTTACCTTCCTAACATATTTTGGGAAGCCTCTCTTCTCACCGTCTTCTCTGCTACTTCAAGCGCCTTTCCTGCATTTTGCATACGCAACCATAAGAGACTTTCTGCTAAAATTAATATTATAACATCCTCGTTCCCAAGAGCCTCTCTAGCGTGTGCCTTTCTAGCATTTTTCAGAATTCTTATCTTCTTAGCACCTTCTCTGCGTACTATGATGCCTTCCCTACATATCGCAACAAGAGGTGGTATTCAGTTATTTAATTTTTTATAAAGTTCACTTCCTTTATTAACCTTTAAGGTGTAGTGATAAGAAGCAAACATTTAAAACTTCATATTTTTTGAAGCTCCAATCTAGCTTATCATGGACATCGACCCTTCAAATATCATTATAATATTTTATGTTTTTGCCCTATTCAAATTTTAGTGCAGTGAATCAAAGCCTTTCAAAGCTCCTTCCTCGTTGCCCATTGGCGTCGCTTGTTCGTTGACAGATGTAAAAAAAATGTTTCTTCACTATCTCTTGTACTCTATATGACATCAATTAAATTTCATCTTAGATCTGATAAGTTTTTTAAGATAAAAATATACATCTGATCTATATTTAAATTTGTAGCCTTCAAACGTTTCTATCCTTTTCTTTCCAACCTCTCATTGGCCCAAAGATATAAAGGACAATTGTAATCTCTATAATATAATTTTTTTGTGAGGTTTTATAGGTGCCTTTTTGCACCTATGATAGCATCGAGGGGCTTGTTATTACGTCAATTTTTGCCTCTTTAATTTTTGCCTCATTACCTTTGTTATAAGTCATTTGTTTATATATCTTGGTAATGAAATATAAGTGAGGATAATTTATTTCAAATTACATTCCTTAATGCATTAAAAATCTTAAATAAAAATATTTTGTTCTTTCTTTAATTCCTTCTTAAATCAAATCTCTATATTAAACAACTTACTTTGTTCTAATTAATTTTCTTTCCAAAGTTCTTTAATATTTTATAGAGATTTTTTTAGTGGATGAAAGTGAGGAAATATCATTAATATATATTATTTCATTCTTTCCTTTCTTGCAATAGGTCTCTATATTAATGAAATTATTTTGATTAATTTTTTACAAAGAGTTTCTTAATTTATATAAAAAAAAAATTGATAAACGAATTTAAGTGAGGATATCTCTTTAATTAACTCTTGTTAATCCATTTTATTCTCAATTCAATATTCCTTTCTTAAAAATTTCTAAAGAGCAAATATATTAAATCAACTATGCACCTATATTGGAAATTCTAAATAACTTATAGTTTCCCTCACGCAAGGGCGGGTTATTAAGATAACCAATATAGGAGTCTGGATGATTAAAAGCCTATGTTACAAGTATCAAATCTACTCAATACTTATAGTTTCCCTCTCGTAAGGGCAGGTATTTGAGGAGAAAAAATATATAGGCCTGGCATATTTGTTCTCATTAGCCTAAGATTAATATCAAATATCCTCAAAATTACTTATAGTTTCCCTCTCGTTAGGGCGGTTATTTTGAGATATTTGGTGTTTATTAAAGGCTTCTATTCACTAATATCCATTGCATTCTCTAAATTAAAGTTAAAGGGGGTAATTTTGGGTTCACTTCAATTTTATTTGGCAAAATGAATTCAATGAATACAATTGATCCTCTCACTCCTCATAACTACCATACATGGAAACCCAAAATATTAAATCTCATTTCTAAAAAAGGGGTCACACACCTATTAGAAGAAAAACAACCTGAGTTTGAAAAATAATATGAAAAATTTGTTCATAAAGGGAAGATGTATGAAACAATGGGTATTATAAGATTATGGTTTCACATTATAGATTGTAAAAATCCTTATGAAATTTGGGAGAAACTAAACAACTTGTTTGGGAAAATAGATCAAATAAGATAAATGCAGCTAGAAGAAGAATTAACAACATTATCTCCTGAATACTTCAACAATATTTTTGACTTTCTCATCAAATTCAAAGAAGTCCTCACTCAATACAAATGCGAGGGAAGAATAAAACTGAAGAAGAATGTATTTATCTAATTATTTCTAAACTAAATGGTGTATTTCAAATCTTTGCAACCACCTTTCTATCTACAAAATATACTCTTGAAGCAACTTTTAAAATGTACTCATTAGAAGAATTTTATGATATACTAACTAGGGAAGAAACAAAACTTGAAAAATATGAGATCTCCTCCTCTTAATCAAAAGCCTTAGTAGCCTCCACCTCTACTAAAGAAAAATTCAAAAAGAAAGAAAGGAATCCCATAACTTGTACTCACTGCAAAAATAATGGTCATTCTACAAATAAATGCTAGAAAATATTACAACTAGAGGCAGCTATGAAGGATAAAAATATAGACAATAAAAATCAGATAGGAAAAGCCCTAAATTTTCAAGGGAAGACCACCAATACTTCATCTAATTACTAGGTCCTATATTCTGGAGCAACTCATCACATGACTACTTCAGATGAGTCATTATCTTCTATCTCCTCAAGTTCAACATGTAGCATAGAATTTGGTGACTCTTCCTTTATCCCAGTCAAAGGAAATGGTGACATATCCATTGATGGTGGCTTTATCAATAATGTTCTCTATGTTCCAAACATTGCAACAAATCTCCTCTTTGTTTATCAGATTTGTAATTCTGGAAAGTGGAAAATTATTCTCTTCTCTCCAATAGGAGTTGAGATAAGAGACTTTCAAGACCCCCACTCTCTTATAGCCAAAGGATATATTGATCACAACACTCACCTTTTTCACTTCAAAGGATTCAAAAATCCAAAAGGGACCTCTTGTTTTGTGGCTCATGGAGATCTTGAAAGCAAAATTTGGCATGAAATATTTGGTCATCTCAGTTATAACTACCTAAAGGAATTGAACACCCATGAAATGGTAACAGGTTTACCTCAAGCCTCTTCTATTTATGGATCATGTCCTGTATGTCCTATTGGAAAAAAACATAAAGATCCTTTCCATCCAAGTGGTTCTCTAAAAGCCTCATCCCCTCTAGAGTTAATCCATAGTGACTTGATATTTTTCCTAAATCCTTCTTTCAAAGGAGAAAAATATGCTCTAACCTTAATTGATGACTTTTCCATAAGAAATTGGGTCTACTTCCTAAAATACAAAAGTGATGTTCTATCCCACTTTTAAATATTCAAAGCCTTAGTTGAAAATCAGGCCTCTTGCAACATCAAGCAAATTCATACAGATAATTGGAGAGAATACTGCAGTAATGAATTATCAATTTTTCTATCAAGTCATGGCATCATTCATCAGCATTCTATCTCTCATAATCCATAGACAAATGGCATTTCAGAGAGGAAAAAATGAACATTGAAGGAAATGGAAAACTGTATGCTCCATTCAAGAGATCTTCCAAAAGTTTTTTGGGCAGAAGTTATTAACTGTGCAAACTATATTCAAAACCACACACCTCATAAACCTCATGACCATTTAACCCCTGAAGAAGCATGGACTGGCTCAAAACCGGATTTCTCCTTCTTCAAGATTTTTGGGTGTACTGCTTGGGCACACATCCAAAAGAATAAAATAAATGCTCTAGATAAGAAAAGCAAAAAGCTCATATTTATTGGTTATTGTGAGGAAATGAAAGCATATAGGCTCCTTGATCCCACAACTCATGAGATCCTTTTTCATAGGAATTTCCAATTTGATGAAACATTCCCTTAAAAATATCCTCAACCATCCTCTTCCTCTATTGAGCCTTATCCTATAATAGAACCTCAATATAATAAAGAACCAAATTTAGAGATTCATTTAGATATTGATGATCAAGATGAGGAACCTATAACTCCAACTCAAAGTCTTTCCACTCCTTCTAATCCTTCCACTATTCCAAAATGGGCCCGCACCATTGTTAAAGAAGATACTTCTTACATCCAAAATCTTCCATCACCCAGATTAACCAACTCCATAGGCACTGGTCTTGTTTGTTAGTCTATTTACTCTAATCCTTAATCCTTAAAAGAAGTAATTGGTATTAAAGAATGGGATGATACCATGAAAAATGAATTCTCTTCCTTAATCAAAAATGAAACTTGGGATTTAGTTTCCCTACCTAAAGGAAGGAAATCAATTCACTGTAAATTGATTTACATAAAAAAATATGGGCCTAATGGAGAAATTGACAAACATAAAGCTTGACTAGTAGCCAAAGGTTTATCTCAAATTTAAGGAATTGATTATGCTGAATCCTTTGTACCAATTGCCAAAATGGATTTTGTTAGACTAGTTCTTGCTCTAGCTACTTCGCAAAAGTGGATTATCTTTCAAATGGATGTAAAAAGTGCTTTCTTACATGGGGACTTAAAGGAAGAGATATTCATGGAACAACCCGTTGGTTTCACTCAAGACTTCTCTCTTGTTTGTAGGCTAAAGAAGTCTCTCTATGGCCTCAAACAAGCTCTTAGAGCTTGGTATGAAAAATGGACACCCTCCTTCTTTCCTCAGGTTTTTCTCATTGTGAGTTTGATAACACAGTCTACGTTTGGAGAGATGAAAGAAAAATCACCATACTTGTTCTTTATGTTGATGATCTACTACTCACTGGTAGTGACTTCACTCACATTCAGACTATAAAAGACTCCCTCTCTGAAAATTTTGATATGGCTAATCTGGGTCTAGCTCATTACTTTCTTGGGATACAAATAAATCAAATAGATGCAGGAATTTCATTGTGTCAACAAAAATACACTCTAGATCTTCTTCAAAGGTTTAAAATGATAGATTGTAAATCTTCTCCTACACCTTTTTAGTATGGATTCAATCTAAGTACTTCTTGTACATCCCCTCTATGTGATGCAACTTTATACTGTCAACTTGTAGGGAGTCTGTTATACCTTACTCATACTCATCTACATATCTCATATGTTGTTGGCTTAATATCCAGATTCTCACATCAACCACATTTCAGTCATCGACAAGCAAATAAAAGAATCCTCCACTACTTGCAAGGAACTACTCACTTTGGGCTCTTATATGAGGGAAAATCCATGGATATCATTGGATACATAAATTCATATTGTGCAGGTTCAATAGAAGATAGATGTTCAACTTCTGGCTATATCTTTTGTCTTGGTTCTTCACCAATTGCTTGGTTATGCAAAAAATAACAAGCAGTGGCCTTATTATCTACAGAGGAAGAATATAGGAAAGCAATTTTAGCAAGTC
The DNA here is from genome assembly GCA_028583015.1 of Wollemia nobilis. Classification (NCBI taxonomy): domain Eukaryota; kingdom Viridiplantae; phylum Streptophyta; class Pinopsida; order Araucariales; family Araucariaceae; genus Wollemia; species Wollemia nobilis. The sequence goes on along the minus strand of JAQPPZ010001613.1, from coordinate 2,253,156 downwards.
AGGAAGCTCTTTGGCTTTTTCAGATTCTAAGATAATTTGGTTTTTCCTATGAAAAACCTATTACTCTTTGGTGTGACAATCAGAGCACAATTCATATTGTACGTAATCCAGTTGAGCATCAGTGCACCAAGCACATTGAGATACACATGCACTTCATTTTACAGCATATTCAAAATGATGACATATACTTGGACTATATTCCAACTAAAAATCAAGTTGCATACATATTCACCAAGTCATTTCCTTCTATGCGTTACATACAGTTGCGAGAGAAACTTGGAGTATTACAGCTACATTGAAACATAGGTCTTTTTTTTTTGGTAATTATTATAATATATTAACAGTGGGTTTTTATAGAGGATCCCAAAACCTTATGTACAAAATTAGCCAACTTTCTAATGATGCATCATACCTCTTGGCTGTAACAATAAACCTAAATGAAAATAAAACCATCCTAATGCTGCAGACTTGAAAACAGCAAAAAGGGCTTTTAGGCCTGGAGACCCAACAACAAAAAGAAAATAGGACAGACCCGAGAGAAACCCAAAGAGAGGCCGCAAACAAAGAGACAGACACCATGGACAGCTAATCACGATCCTCCTGTCCTTCCGAATTTGGGCGCTGCTGGTTCTGCTTCAGGATAGAAATCATGGAGTTGACAGAAGTAAGAATGGAAGCAGCCAGGTCCAGGCCTTCCAAAAATGCCATGCCACCCCAAAACACGTCGGAATGGGCCTTCCAAAAATTGTGCAAGGAAAACATCAGGAAGGGATGTCTGCCCTGGCCAACCTTTCCACCTCGGATGGGAAGCGAGACCGCCACACAACCGGGCACGTGGTCGCGAGCCCTTTATTGGCCATGTGGTCAGCCACGCGATTTCCTTCTCTCAAAATATGATTTGCTTTCCATCTACCGCGATAGGAGAGAAGAGATCTAGCCTCGAGGATGATGTTGTAGACTTTCCAAGATGGATTTTTGGTGCCAAGAAGGTAATTCACGATGTTGAGCGAGTCACCCTCAATGATAAGAGGCCGGGGATCCTCAAAGAGAATCCGAATACCATTCAGAGCGCCTCGGGCTTCAGCATAATGATTCGTCTGGGAGCCCAAATCTTCACAATAGGCCATCACAATATTCCCGTCATGATCACGGACAACCCCACTAGCGCCAGCGGGCCCAGGATTCCCCTTAGCCGCTCCATCAAAGTTTAATTTAATCCACCCCACGGGGGGTTTGGTCCACACAACATTCCTTCGACAGGGCCCTTTAACAACCTCCAAAAATGGCCAGAGATTCATCATTTTGAGAATAGCTTCTTCGCTCGGAAGATGGGGACGGGGACTGGGAACAACAATAGAATTCTCAATGGCGTAAGATAACGCCCTTTGAGCAACAGAAGGGGGCCCTCTAGGAGCTCTGCCAAAGATTCTGGCATTCCTCTCTAACCAAATTTGCCAAATTAAATGGTGGAAGGAGGCCTCGAGGAGGAAGCGGAGCTTGGGATTCTTGAAAGGATTAGGCCATTGGTGAAAAGCATCTCTAAGGGATCGGGGAGAGCACCAGATGATCCGGAAGGAGGATAGGACAATGCTCAGAACAGAGTGGGAAAATGGGCAATGCAAGAATAAATGATCCCTCGTCTCACAATCTGCTAAACACAAGTAACACCTGTTGGGGAAGGCAAAACCTCTCTTGTGAAGGTTGTCAATAGTTAAGGCTTTATTGTGGAAAGCAATCCACGCGAAGAAGTTGATTTTAGGAACAACTCCTTTCCTCCAAACAGTATTCCACCTGTAGTCCAGAGCAGTCTTGGTGGTGAGGAGCTCATAAGCTGATTTAACAGAGAAACGCCCATCCTCCGTACCACTCCAGATGATCCTGTCATTTCTCCTGGCAGAAGGAATTAAAACCGACTGAAGGATATTATCGAGGAAGGTAACCTCATTATTAAACCCCTCCACAACAGGAAGCTTCCATCGAGGGAAACGGGTGCTCCGATCTATGAAACCCGCCACCCTGAGCTGGGCGTTAGGGTCGGTCAGGCTTCTCAGCCCAGCGAGGTCCGCCCTCGACCCAAGGGCTTCTTCAGTCGCCCACCTGTCCTTCCAAAAGGAAATGCAGTTGCCATCACCCAGAATCTAGCGGGCTCCCAGACTGATCAAATGTCGGGTTTGGAGCACAGATTTCCAAAAGATCGATGCCACGGAGGATGTTTCAGCATCCAAGAAGGGAGTGGGGCCAAGATACTTCATTTTAACCAGTGAAACCCACTCCATCGGGTCGTTAGACATAATCCTCCAAGCGTGCTTCGCGATCAGAGCCAAATTCATAAGTCTTGATCTTCTCAACCCCAGGCCGCCTTGATCAATCCTCGAACACACCTTGTCCCAGGCTACAAGGGGAAGTCTAGATTTCTCTTCGTTACCAGACCAAAGAAAGGTCCTCTGAATCTTCTCAATCTTGGAGTGAACTGCACTCGAAAGCATGAACACCGACATGAAGTAGGTCGGGATCCCCTGAAGACAGGCTTTGGTAAGGGTGGCTTTCCCAGCTTGCGATAGGAGTTTGCCCTTCCAAGTGCCGAGTTTCCTGTGAAGGCGCTCAAGAATCGAGTTCCACATGTCCCCACTGGCCCGCCCGCTATAAGATAGAGGCAACCCCAGATAGGACGTAGGCAGGGAATCAATAGTGCACTCGAGAATTCTAGCAATCCAAATTTGTCTGCGTAGAGGAGTGTTAATAAAGTAAATTTTGCTCTTGATGTAATTGACCTTTTGCCCTGCAGCTTGCTCATAACGGAACAGGATCCTCTTGAGCGACTTGGCTTGAGCAACGGATGCCCCAGTGGAGATGAGGGTGTCATCCACAAATTGTTGATGAGTGACGGGATTAAATCTAGAAGTCGGCAAGATGCCAGAAATCTTGTTACGTCGAAGAGCCTCTTTCATGGACCAACTCAGAACCTCCGCCAGAAGAATGAACAGGATGGGAGAAAGAGGATCGCCCTGTCTGAGGCCTCTGGAACTTTGGAAATACCCAGCTGGGGACCCATTGACCAAGACAGAAAAAAAGGGAGTGGATATACAGCTGTAGACAAGGTCAATCGAGTGGGGATGAAAGCCGAACTTGAGGAGGACTGCACACAAAAAATTTTGGTCGACACGGTCGAAGGCTTTGTTCATGTCGAGCTTAAGAAAAAGAGCGGCATTCTTAGAGCGGTAAGCGGAATGAAGGGTCTCATGAACAGTGATAACACCATCAAGAATGTTTCTGCCTTTGACAGTGCTTCCCTGACAAGGATCAATCAGGAGGGGGAGGATTGTTTTGAGTCTATTGGCTATAGACTTGGTAAGGATCTTGTAAAAAACATTGCACAGGCTAATGGGCCGATAGTCAGAGAAACTTTTGCGGGAAGGAGACTTAGGAATGAGGGCAAGAAAGGTGGAATTGAGTTTCGGGTGGATAGATCCGGACGCTTGGATAACCCGAATAGCATCACACACATCCGGGCCCATGACTTCCCACATGACTTGGAAGAATCGGGGGGAAACCATCGGGCCCAGGGGCCTTATCTGGTTGCATGGAGAACAATGCTTCCTTAATCTCAGACGAGGAAAAAGGTTCCAGAAGTTTCATGCTTACCTCATGGGGAACTTTAGTCGAAAAGTTGGCGAGCATAGATTTTTGGACCTGGAGGTTGCTATCCGGAGGAGTGCCAAGCAAATCCTGAAAGAAATTAACCGCTTCGCTCCTGATTTCCTCAATCTCCCTGGTAATGTGCCCATCCTTACAAGTCACTTCTCTGATCTTGTTGGCCCCCCTATGCCTCATAGTAGACGCGTGAAAAAATCTCGTGTTGGAGTCTCCATTCTTCAACCACAGGTCACGAGATTTCTGGCGCCAGAACGTTTCCTCCCTAGCGAGAATAGAATGAAAGTCCACCAAAAGGCTCCGCTCTTCCTCCCTGAGACCCTTGGTGTAACCTTCGATAGCCATCCTTTCCTCCACAACCTTCAGGTTCTCAGCGATGGATTTTTTGGACTCAAAAATGTTGTCGAACACCTCTTTGTTCCAAATCTTCAGTTTTTCTTTGACCATTTTGAGCTTTAAAGCCACCCTCTTAGGAGCGCTTCCTTCCACCTTCGATTGCCACCATGCTGAAACCAATCCTTTGAAGTCTTTGTGGGAAATCCACATGGATTCGAATCTGAAAGGGGTCATAAAAATAGGCCCATCGTTCGCCTCCAAGAAAATAGGGTTATGGTCAGACCCAATCCTTGGAAGAGCCGAAAGGATAGCCCCGCCAAGGATGGGAATGGCTTCTGGGAAATGAAGAATCTGTCAAGTTTGACTTGAATCAAACCGCCCCCAATCCTTCTGTTACTCCATGTGAAGGAAGCCCCTTTGAGTTCGATGTCAAGCAGGCCATTAGCCAGAGACAAAATCTCTGAAATCTTCCAAGCTACGGCTGGAGTGGTCAGACCCTCCTTTTTTCTCCGAAGGATGAAGGGGACAATTGAAGTCACCCCCTAAAACCCAAGGAAAGTTGCTAAAATTCTCCCTCATCAGAGAGATAGCTTTCCACATTTCTGCTCTCTCTGTGGCAGAATTTGAAGCATAAACGTTGGACAGAATCCAGGAAAAATTGGATGTTTTGGACTGGAACAGTACATTGATGATTCTGTTGGAAGTTGACAGCGAGCTGCCCTCAAACCTCGAAGGGTCCCACAGAACCATGAGTCCTCCCATTGTTCCCACTGCGGGGGCTGGACAGACAATTTGCCTTGGCCCAAATGGCCTTCGCCACTTTGTCAGAGGAGATAGCATCAAGCTTGGTCTCTTGCAAAATAAGGATAGAAGGGTTAATCCTCCTACGGAGATCAGCCACTAACCTTCGCTTGGCTGCACCGTTCAGTCCTCTCACATTCCATGAGAGGACTTTCATCTGGATAGTTTGAAGTTTTTCTTGCCTCCCCTTCCTTGTTGAGGGGGAGGTTTTGATGCATGTGCTTCGTTCGACTGTGAGTCACAGTCATCCAGAACCAACAAACGTTGGGTTCCATTTGCAACGTCAGTTGCAGTCTCTTTGTCTCGCCTTTCCTTGTTAGGAGGACGGCCACTGCTTCCTCTCACTACCAAAATCCACACTTTGCTTTCGGCTCCTTGTATTTCGGGGGCTAATGTGACTGGACTGTTCACCCCTCCTTCCTAAGAGGTAATCTTCTAGCAGCGTCTGCGACTGACTAAAATCGGGAAGACCCGTATCTTGGAGCAGAGGAACAACCTTAGGCAAAACTTGGGAAGGGGTCCGTTCCATCTCTTCCTGCGATACACTTTCCAAGTGGGAGTCTGCTCCTCGTTGGTTGTCAGCCTCAAGATGCTCGGGGTACGATTGGAGAGAGGGATTCTCTTCAGGCTGCGAGAGTCCACCACAGTCTCTAGAGGGGCCTGGGGATCCATGGCCCTTCGCGTCTGGAAGATTTGGTTGCTTTGCCTGGTCTTCCTTGTGCTCCAAGGGGTTGCCGTTTTCACGTTTCTATTTTCCCGATTTTTGAAGAGGACACTGGGACTGGAGGTGCCCTTGGGACCGACACTGGGTGCAGAAAGCTGGTCTATTTTCATAGACAATAGCTTGTTTATGAAGAAAGGTACCTCCAGACCGAAGAGTGATGGAAGTTGGGAGTTCAGCCTCCAAATCTGCCAGAACGCAAAATCGGGCCTGGACGAACCTTGTTCGAGCTCGGGTGGGAGGGTCGATGGTGACCAACTCCCCAATGGAACGCGCAATACCTCTTATGACATTTTCATGCCAGCCAAAGAGGGGAAGATTCGGGAGCCTAACCCATACTGGGGCAATGTTGATGTTATGGGTCTCAGGACTGAAATCCATGTCCCACCTCCTGAGAAATAAACTTCTGCGGCCCAGAAACCATGGCCCGCCAGCCAAAATTTTACAGTAATCCTCCTTATTGTTCAATCTAATGGCAAAAAAACCTCGGGATAGGGCCGCCAGCTCCAAATGGCCAGAAGTCCTCCATTTGCTTGCTGCCCATTTTTGGATAGTTTCCATGTCGGGACGGCCTCCAATGAATTTACCTATTAGGGTAAATTTCTCAAACTCCATGAAGCTTGAAAGAACTTCCGTCGGGATGTCCAGCTCATCCCCAACCGAAAACAATTCTTTGGTAAAAAACCCGTTTAGGGTTTTTGAGGCCACTTCCTGGGCATAAGACTTTTGAGCCCCACCACCCCCTTTGTCTGGTGGGTCCTTACCTCGACCAATACCGTTGCCAGCCCGGTCATCTTCAATGGGCCCGGGCGTTTCCGCTCCACCGAAATCTTGATGCCCTCCGATTGTTCCGCTGCGTCCAAGGACCGAACCACCGCCGCTCCCGATCTCCCCTACAGACTTCCCGCCCATCGACATCCTCCTCCTTGAAACATAGGTCTTTCACCTCTCCTTTTAATATTGTATTCTTTGGAGGATGGTTTTTCCCATGTGGGTTTTTTTATCATCTCTCCCTTACATATTATACATGAGTACCTCATCAGGCCATGTTGTTGGGACTCATTTTTTTGTTATTAAGGATAATATTTGCCATCCAAAGATATGCCTCTTTATTTCATAGCAGATGGTTTTTCCCATGTGGTTTTTCACCATCTCTCATATATATTGTAAATGAGTACCTCATAAAGCCATGTTATTAGGACTCACATTTTTTTTGTATTAAGATAACAATCTTCGCAAACCGAAGACATGCCTCTTCCTTTTCTCTTTTTTTTTATAGATGGTTTTTCCCATGGGTTTTTTACCATCTCTTCAAAAAATAAACCATTTTACATGAGTACCTCATCAGGCTCTATTTATGGGACTCATTTGCACAATACACCCCTAGTATCACTTAAGGGGTGTTGTTAGAATAAGTAATTATTCTCTTAAGTTCTACTAGGATAGACTTACTTGAGTTTCCACTCCTTCATGAGTCAGGTGAACTCTCAGTTAAAGTCTACATCATATTTGATGAGTTGTTGTAATCCAATAGCTCTCAATGATCAACTTTGATATTTATACAAAGTTGATCAATGGAATAATCAATTAGTTCTATTTTTTTTCTTCAAATACTCTAATTATTTGTAGTTCTACTCTTGGGAAATTCTAACAAATATCACAAGAAGTTCCACTTGATCTCTTGGAACCAAGCTTGTACGATGAAATAAAAAATGAGTAAGGCTTGTGTAGAATCTGTTTGATGAATGAATCCCTAATACTTAAGTAAGTCTGGAAAATTTTGATCAATCATAATTTTGACTAGGGAAAAATAATTACAGTTAAGTATTTGATCCACTCAAAGAGTTTTCTCACTAATCACTTTTCCCATAAGGGGTCCACATTTTGGTAGAGCATGAGTAAATTTAGATCAAATTAAGCTCTTGGTGCTCTATGGATCATGGGGAATGGTAAATCCATTAATTTTTGGCATGATCCATGGCTCCTTGAGCACCTGCTAATCCAATATACCAACCTATCACCGATAGAAACTCTTACCCATAAAATTTTATGGTCTAAAGTAGAGGATTTTATTACAAGTGTGGGAGGTAGGAGAATATGGAATTCAGTCCCCAGCTCTAACTGTAGTAGGGAGGAAGCTAACACTTAGGTCATCATCTCAAATTTACTCAAGATCCAGGTTTTGAAAACTCATGAAACTGAGGATTCTCTCATTTGAAAAGGAGAAAGTGAGGGCTCATTTTCATTCAAATCAACCTAGCTCTTCATCGACTCTAACTCTCCTCAATGGTATTTGCATGGTAAATTTTGGATGAAGAATATAACCCCAAAGTAAATGTATTTTATTGGCTAGCCATACAGAAAAGATGTCTCACTCTTGAGAATCTTCATAGGAGAGATATGTTTTACCCAATAAGTGTTATCTCTATGAGGATGCTGAAAAATTGTGCCTCCACCTATTTTTCCATTGTCCCTTCTTAACTATAGTGGTATCCCATATGTTTTCATACTTAGAAGTGAAGAACATGGACTTACACTGAGAGGGGGGGTGAACAGTATAAGAATTAACCAATTAATAATTTTAACTTTAGATAGCAGTGACATCAACACAACATTAATCAAGACAGAAAGAATCACACATTGAAGACCCATTTTTAACGTGGTTCACCCAAAATGGTTGGGCTACGTCCACAAAACTTTTCTCTAAAAATTTCCTCAAAGTTATTTTGGAATCCTTCCCAATTATAATGTTTATGAGCCTTGGACAAAAGGAGATACCTTCTCCCAATCAGAATTTATGAGCCTCTGCTCAAAGGAGATACCTTCCCCCAATATGAATTTATGAGCCTCTGCTCAAATGAGATACCTTCCCCTCTGCTCTGGAAATGATCCCTCAGAAGATCAACTGCCTCTACCTCTTACTAGCACGTGGAACTCCTTTCCACCGAAGACCTCCTGTCCTCAATGCTTAGCCTAAGAGACCTCTGCCTTCTATGATCACGTCCATAGTAGCTTAGAAACTTGTACCAAACATAGTCAGTCGGTCTAGTACAAGTCTTCTTTTTTCTGTCATATATGTCCAACACTTGAACAAATAAATCCTCTATCCACAATCCTTCTCAAAGACTTTCCAAATCTGTCCTCAGGTTCTTATCAAATAACCATTGTTCTTCTGTCCTCAAGTTCTCTAATAGAACTAACAAACTCAGCTCACAAGTCCTTTGCTAGGACCTGTCCAAATCTACTCACAAGTCCCCACCGAAACCTATCCAAAACTGCTCACAAGTCCCCATCGAAACTTGTCCAATATCTACTCACAAGTCCCCACCGGAACCTGTCCAAAATCTACTTACAAGTCCCCACTGGAACCTGTCCAAAAACTGCTCACAAGTCCCCACTAGAACCTGTCCAAAAACTCAGCAAGCTCACCAAGAAAAACTTTCTTAGTAGGAAATCACAAAGTGAATTGTTAGAGACCCAATGTGATTTTTCAAACTCATATAAGCATAAAGAGAATTGTTAGAGACTCAATATGTTCTATACTCAAATCCCAATCTCAAAACTCAACTCAAATCAACTCAGCTCAATCTCAATCTCAAATCTGAAAACTCAACTCAATATCTGAAATGGATAGGATAGAATGCTTTCTTTCAAGAACATGAAACCCCAAAAATTGCCAACTATAACATGAAACCCCAACAATTTCCAACTATGCAAATAATCACATAACAATGATACTCATATTCTTTTCACCATCAAATAGGGCTTCAACAACAATGCTCATCAAACAAGGTTCAATCAACACCATTCAGCTCAAAACACAACTTTGAAGCATTTCACAATCAACATCAGAAAAGGAAACAAGTAGAACTCCTTTTCTCTCCAATATTGTTTTAACAAAAACATCCACCAACTCAACTCACAATAGCATAAGACAACTTTTCAATTCATCAACAAAGGAGTAAGCCCAACACTTTAATCAAGTAAAGAATAGCTTGATTATAACCAACTTAATTACAGCAAATGTCAATCTCAAAGCTGTTCACTTAAGGTTTCATGCTTTCATTTCCATAATCAACCAAAAGCACTCTCAACATTACAAGAAAAATTTATCCATTATACACCTTATTTCTCCCTTATACTCTTATCAAAAAATAAACTCTATCTCTCATAAGAATGCAATAGGATATTTTGAAAACACTTTCAAAATAATCTTTTATCAAAATAACAACAAGCTTTAAAACCCTTATTACTCCTAAGCTGTTTTTCTTCTAACAAACTTCGTCCATCCACAACATACACTTAGCAAAATATTAAATTCGAAAATACCTTAGCCAACATCAAAAAAATCACTTTGGAGAAATTTGTGCCTGAAATGGTGTTGCGTCCATGATGAAAAACCCTTTTGCGTGATTCGAATTCGGAACCTCCCGTTCGGATAGCGCGCCAATAGCCTAGCCGCTACCGGTGCGCTAAAGGCACCCGATGAGGTTAAAACCTTACGTTGTTACACTTGTCCCTTCTGCGTCAGGAAAAATAAAACACAGTCCTCTCTTCCTTCTAACATGAACTCGTAGAAAACAAGCTATATGGCGAATTAAATAAATGGCAAGACAAATGAACAAACAGTGGATTACAAAAACTAGAGAAGACACACAAACGATCAGTGGATTATGAAAACCGACGAAGACACAGAAACGATCAACGAGCAACTCTTCAAAAATTAGATGGGATTCATCTTTGTTTTCACCGAGGGGTATTAATATGAATCCTTGCCATGAGCTCTTCAACGTCGATGGGGAGTTTACCACATCGATGGAGGTCTTCGGCTAGCACCCACCAAGTTTAAAACATAGTGCCCACCTAGACATTTGTGCCATGGATTAGGAGAACCCATTGCAAACCATAAATTAATATTTATTTAAAAATAATTAAAGGGAACCTTAACAAGGTTTTTAATTATTTAAATAAATATTTCCTCTTGGACCCAATTGCATTAAATTAATGCATCCACCTAAAATCTTTAAACCTGCCAACTTGGGGTTAACAAAAGACCTTTGAAACTGTCATGTCGAACCTTCATCAAAACAAGTTATTTGACATCAAACCAAAATCCTTCAAGAGCTTCTTGACATCAATGACAACTTATACACTTGAGCAAGGGCAATGTACCCAAAGTACCCAAAATTGCAAACAATCTCCCCCTTTGTCATTGATGGCAAACCTTTACTGAAAACACATCTCAAGAGCCAAAACTAAAACCAACTGTGCTAACAGCTGAGAATCTTCCTTTGATGTTTTACTCCCCCTGACTTGAAGCTTTCCTCTTCACTTTGAAGCTCTCCCCCTTACTCATATCTCTCCCTCTTTGTCATTAATGGCAAAGGGCCACCTTTGGGGCTCAGGACTAAGAATGAGTCTCTTAGCTTAGTCCATCCCTTATGAGGTAATTAATTATGGGGTGGGAGTACAACTCCCAATTTCTCCATTAGATACTCAAACGTATCTCTTGGAAGAGGTTTGGTGAAGATATCTTCAATCTGCTCTTTAGTAGACACATACTCTACCTTGACCTGCTTGTCTTGCACTTTCTCCCTTAGAAAGTGATACTTGATGGAAATATGCTTTGTACTTGAGTGAATTACCAGATCTTTGGAAATACTTATGGCACTTGTATTATCACAAAGTATGGAGATAGGTTGTTCATGCTTGACTTTGAAATCCTCCAAGGTGGTTTTCATCCATAAAACCTGTGTACACCCAGCAACTGCTACTATGTATTCAGCCTCTATTGTAGATAATGAAACTGAAGGTTGTTTCTTACTTAGCCAAGAAACCAAACTCTTTCCCAGAAAGAATGCTCCACCACTAGTGCTTTTCCTATCATCAATACTGCCTGCCCAGTCTACATCTGTATAAGCTGTGAGAATGAAATCATCACCTTTGGGATACCAAATCCCAAAGTCCATAGTGCCCTTCAGATATCTGAATATCCTCTTAACTACTATAACATGAGAATATTTAGGAGCTGCCTAAAATCTTACTACCAACCCAACTACCTGCATGATATCTGGTCTAGTAGTTGTAACATATAATAAACTGACAATCATTGATCTGTACAACTTTTGATCTGCCGCTAGAGATTCATCATCTTTACTCATCTTGCACCCTATAATAATTTGAGTACATACTGGTTTGTTGTCCATCATCCCAAATTTCTTCAACATTTCTTTGATATACTTGCCTTGAGAGAGAAATACACCATCTTTTGATTGAGCAATCTGAAGACCTAAAAATAATGACAGCTCTCCAATCATAGACATCTCAAATTCCTTCTGCATGGTGTTAGCAAAATATTTGCACATCTGAGTATTATTTCCCCCAAAAATAATATCGTCAACATAGACAACCATAATCAACATATCATCACATTCATCCTTAGTATACAAATTGCTATCTGCCACACCTTTCCTGAAACCTTGCTCATGAAGATACTTGTCAAGTCTTGAGTACCAAGCCCTAGGTGCTTGCTTTAACCCATACAAGGCCTTTTTTAGTTTACATACATAGTCTGACTGTTCTGAGAGAGACACTCCTTCTGGCTGTTCTATGTAGACTTCTTCTACCAACACCCCATTTAGAAAAGCTGACTTTACATCCATTTGATATACTTTGAATGATTTGAAGCTGGAAAGGGCCAAAAACATTGTGATAGCTTCAAGACGAGCAACAGGAGCAAACGTCTCTTCGAAATCAACACCTTCTACTTGAGCATAACCTTTGCAGACTAACCTAGCTTTGTTTCTGACAATCTTTCCATCCTCATTGAGTTTATTTCTGAATATCCATTTTGTGCCAATGACATTCTTGTCCTTAGGTCTTGAAACCAATTCCCAAGTTTCACTTTTCTCTATTTGATTTAGCTCTTCATCCATTGCTTTTACCCAAAACTTATCTACACAAGCTTCACTAAAATATTTTGGCTCAATCTAAGATAATATTGAAACATTTGTAGAATCATGTGAAGGAATTATTCTTCTTCTTGTTTTCCTACTATTTGGATCACCAATGATAAAATATTTGGGATGATGTTTTTGAACATATCGCAAAGGATTTTTGGGAAGCAGTTGTTGTCTTTCCTCTTCTTCATCTAAAACCTCTCTAAATTCTTCTTGACAAATTTCATCACTGAGTTCCTTGATTGGTTCTCTTATCCCTGTCTTTTCATCAACTATTACATTTATGCTCTCTACAATTGTATGAGTTCTTTTGTTGAAGCATCTGTAGGCCTTGCTTCTGTTGGAATATCCAAGAAAGATTCCCTCATCACACCTAGGATCAAACTTACCCAAATTTTGATCTTCCCTTTTGATGAAGCTCTTACTCCCAAACACTTTGAAGTATTTTTCTGTAGTTGGTCTTCCTTTCCACAACTCATAAGGAGTTTTATGATGATTGACTCTAAGTTGGGCCCTGGTGATAATGTAGACTGATGTACTAACTGCCTCTTTCCAAAATCCATCTAAAAGTTTTGAATCATTTAACATAGCTCTAGCCATATTTTCAATAGTTCTGTTTTTCCTTTCAACTACTCCATTTTGTTGAGGAGTTCTTGCTACTGAATATTCTCTTTTGATTCCTTGTTGCTCGTAGTATTCCACAAATTCATTTGAAGTGAACTCAGATAGAGGAGGAGAGTTCACTTCAAATGAATTTGTGGAATACTGTGAGCAACAAGGAATCAAAAGAGAATATTCAGTAGCAAGAACTCCTCAAAAAAATGGAGTAGTTGAAAGGAAAAATAGAACTATTGAAAATATGGCTAGAGCTATGTTAAATGAGTCAAAACATTCAGATGGCTTTTGGAAAGAGGCAGTCAGTATAGCAGTCTACATTATCACCAGGGCCAAACTTAGAGTCAATCATCATAAAACTCCTTATGAGTTATGGAAAGGAAGACCAACTACAGTAAAATACTTCAAAGTGTTTGGGAGTAAGTGCTTCATTAGAAGGGAAGATCAAAATTTGGGTAAGTTTGATCCTAGGTGTGATGAGGGAATATTTCTTGGATATTCTAGTAGAAGCAAGGCCTACAGATGCTTCAACAAAAGAACTCATACAGTTGTAGAGAGCATAAATGTAATAGTTGATGAAAAGACAGGGATAAGAGAACCAGTCAAGTAACTCAGTGATGAAATTTGTCAAGAAGAATTCGGAGAGGTTTCGAGATGAAGAAGAGGAAATACAACAATCGCTTCCCAAAACTTCTTCACGATATGTTCGAAACATCATCCCAAAGATTTGATCATTGGTGATCCAAATAGTAGGAAAACAAGAAGAAGAGTCATTCCTTCACATGATTCTACAAATGTTTCATTATTATCTCGGATTGAGCCAAAAGATTTCAGTGAAGCTTGTGCAGATAAATTTTGGGTAAAAGCAATGGATGAAGAGCTAAATCAAATAGAGAAAAGTGAAACTTGGGAATTGGTTCCAAGACCTAAGGATAAGAATGTCATTGGCACAAAATGCATATTTAGAAATAAACTCAATGAGGATAGAAATATTTTCAAAAACAAAGCTAGGTTAGTCTGCAAAGGTTATGCTCAAGTAGAAGGTGTTGATTTCGAAGAGACGTTTGCTCCTGTTGCTTATCTTGAAGCTATTAGAATGTTTTTGGCCCTTTCCAGCTTCAAATCATTCAAAGTATATCAAATGGATGTAAAGTCAGCTTTTATAAATGGGGTGTTGGTAGAAGAAGTCTACATAGAACATCCAGAAGGAGTGTCTCTCTCAGAACAGTTAGACTATGTGTGTAAAACGAAAAAGGCCTTGTATGGGTTAAAGCAAGCACCTAGGGCTTGGTACTCAAGACTTGACAGGTATCTTCATGAGCAAGGTTTCAGGAAAGGTGTGGTAGATAGCAATTTGTATATTAAGGATGAAGGTGATGATATGTTGATTATGGTTGTCTATGTTGATGATATTATTTTTGGGGGAAATAATACTCAGATGTGCAAAGATTTTGCTAACACCATGCAAAAGAAATTTGAGATGTCTATGATTGGAGAGCTGTCATTCTTTTTAGGTCTTCAGATTGCTTAATCAAAATATGGTGTATTTCTCTCTCAAGGGAAGTATATCAAAGAAATGTTGAAGAAATTTGGGATGATGGACAGCAAACTAGTATGTACTCCAATGATTACAGGGTGCAAGATGAGTAAATATGATGAATCTCCAGCGACAGATCAAAAGTTGTACAGATCAATGATTAGCAGTTAATTATATGTTACAGCTACTAGACCAGATATCATGCAAGCAGTTGGGTTAGTATCAAGATTTCAGGCAGCTCCTAAATATTCTTATGTTATAGCATTGAAGAGGATATTCAGATATCTGAAGGGCACTATGGACTTTGGGCTTTGGAATCCCAAAGGTGATGATTTCATTCTCACAGCTTATACAGATGCAGACTGGGCAGGTAGTATTGATGATAGGAAAAGCACTAGTGGTGGAGCATTCTTTTTGGGAAAGAGTTTGGTTTCTTGGCTAAGTAAGAAACAACCTTCAGTTTCCTTATCTACAATAGAGGCTAAATACATAGCAGCAGTGGCTGGGTGTACACAAGTTTTATGGATGAAAACCACCTTGGAGGATTTCAAAGTCAAGCATGAACAACCCATCTCCATACTTTGTGATAATACAAGTGCAATAAGTATTTCCAAAAATTATGTAATGCACTCAAGGACAAAGCATATTTCCATCAAGTATCACTTTCTAAGGGAGAAAGTGCAATACAAGCAAGTCAAGGTAGAGTATGTGTCTACTAAAGAGAAAATTGCAGATATCTTCACCAAAACTCTTCCAAGAGATACGTTTTAGTATCTAAGGGAGAAATTGGGAGTTGTACTCCCATCCCAGAATTAATTACCTCATCAGGAGGTGGGGGAGGGACTCAGCTAAGAGACTCATTCTTAGTCTCGAGCCCCAAAGGTGGCCCTTTGCCATTGATGACAAAGGGGGAGAGATATGAGTAAGGGGGAGAGCTTCAAAGTGAAGAGGAAAGCTTCAAGTCAGAGGGAGCAAAACTTCAAAGGAATATTCTCAGCTGTTAGCACAGTTGGTTTTAGTTTTGGCTCTTGAGATGTGTTTTCAGTAAAGGTTTGCCATCAATGACAAAGGGGGAGATTGTTTGCAATTTTGGGTACTTTGGGTACATTGCCCTTTCTCTAGTGTATAAGTTTTCATTGATGTCAAGAATCTCTTGAAGGATTTTGGTTTTATGTCAAATAACTTGTTTTGATGAAGGTTCGGCATGACAGTTTCAAAGGTCTTTTGTTAACCCCAAGTTGGCAGGTTTAAAGATTTCAGGTGGATGCATTAATTTAATGCAATTGGGTCCAAGAGGAAATATTTATTTAAATAATTAAAAACCTTGTTAAGGTTCCCTTTAATTATTTTTAAATAAATATTAATTTATGGTTTGCAATGGGTTCTCCTAATCCATGGCACAAATGTCTAGGTGGGCACTATGTTTTAAACTCAGTGGGCGCTAGCCCAATACCTCCGCCGATGTGGTAAACTCCCTGCCGACGTTGAAGAGCTCATGGCAAGGATTCATATTAATACCCATTGGTGAAAACAAATATGAATCGCATCCGATTTTTGAAGAGTTGCTCGTTGATCGTTTCTATGTCTTCGTTGGTTTTCGTAATCCGTTGATTGTTTGTGTGTCTTCACCAGTTTTTGTAATTCGTTGTTCTTTCATTTTTCTCGTCGTTTATCGAATCCGTCGTATAGCTTGTCGTCTGTGAGTTCATGTCAGAAGGAAGAGAGGACTGTGTTTTATTTTTCCTGATGTAGAAGGGACAAGTGTAACAGCGTGAGGTTTTAACCTCACCGGGTGCCTTTGGCGCACCGGTAGCAGCTAAGCTGTTGGCACGCTATCCGAACGGGAGGTTTTGCGTTCGAATCACGCGAAAGGTTTTTTCATTGTGGACACAGTGGGTGGTGTTAGATTTCAGGCGCAAATTTCTCCAAAGTGATTTTTTTTATGTTGGCTAAGGTATTTTCGAATTTAATCTTTTGCTAAGTGTATGTTGCGGATGGACGAAGTTTTTTAGAAGAAAAACAGCTTAGGAGTAATAAGGGTTTTAAAGCTTGTTATTTTGATAAAAGATTATTTTTAAAGTGTTGTTGAAATATCTTATTGCATTCTTATGAGAGATAAAGTTTATTTTTTGATAAGACTATAAGTGAGAAATAAAGTGTATAATGGATAAATTTTTCTTGTAATGTTGAGAGTGCTTTTGGTTGATTATGGAAATGAAAGCATGATGTGTTAAGGTTAATTGCTTCTTGTGTGAAAGTATGAAACCTTAAGTGAACAGCTTTAAGATTGACATTTACTTTCATTAAGTTGGTTATAATCAAGCTATTCTTTACTTGGTTAAAGTGTTGGGCTTACTCCTTTGTTGATGAATTGAAAAGTTGTTTTATGCTATTGTGAGTTGAGTTGGTGGATGTTTTTGTAAAAAATATTGGAGAGAAAAGGAGTTCTACTTGTTTCCTTTTCTGATGTTGATTGTGAAATGCTTCAAGGTTGTGTTTTGAGCTGAATGGTGTTGATTGAACCTTGTTTGATGAGCATTGTTGTTGAAGCCCTATTTGATGGTGAAAAGAACATGAGTATCATTGTTATGTGATTCTTTGCATAGTTGGCAATTGTTGAGGTTTCATGTTCTTGAAAGAAAGCATTCTATCCTATCCATTTTACATATTGAGTTAAGTTTTTAGATTTGAGATTGAGATTGATCTAAGTTGATTTGAGTATAGAACATATTGAGTCTCTAACAATTATCTTTATGCTTCTATGAGTTTGACAAATCACATTGGGTCTCTAAAAATTCACTTTGTGATTTCCTACCAAGAAAGTTTTTCTTGGTGAGCTTGCTGAGTTTTTGGACAGGTTCTAGTGGGGACTTGTGAGCAGTTTTTTGGACAGGTTCCAGTGGGGACTTGTAAGAAAATTTTGGATAGATTATGGTGGGGACTTGTGAGCAGATATTGGATAGGTTTTTATGGGGACTTGTGAGCAGTTTTGGACATGTTTTGGTGGGGAATTGTGAGCAGATTTGGATAGGTCCTAGCAGAGGACTTGTGAGCTAAGTTTGTTAGTTCTATCAGAGAACTTGAGGATAGAAGAGCAATGGTTCTTTGAGAAGAACTTGAGGACAGATTTGGCAAGTCTTTGAGAAGGCTTGTGGACAGAGGATTGATTTGTTCAAGTGTTGGACAGATCTGATAGACAGAGGAAGACTTGTACTAGACCGACTGACTATGTTTGGTATAGGTTGCTGAGCTGCTGTGGACATGATCATAGAAGGCAGAGGTCTCTTAGGCTAAGCATTGAGGACAGGAGGTCTTCGGTGGAAAGGAGTTCCATGTGCTAGCAAGAGGTAGAGGCAGTTGATCTTCTGAGGGATCATTTCCAGAGCAGAGGAGAAGGTATCTCCTTTGAGCAGAGGCTCATAAATTCATATTGGGGGAAGGTATCTCCTTTGAGTAGAGGCTCATAAATTTTTATTGGGGGAAGGTATCTCCTTTGGTCCGAGGCTCATAAATATTGTAATTGGGAAGGATTCCCAAATAATTTTGAGGAAATTTTTAGAGAAAATTTTTGTGGATGTAGCCCAACCATTTTGGGTGAACCACATTAAAAATGGGTCTTCAATGTGTGATGCTTTCTGTCTCAATTAATGTTGTGTTGATGTCACTACTATCTAAAGTTAAAATTATTAATTGGTTAAGTCTTATATTGTTCACCCCCCTATCAGTATAAGTCCATGTTATTCAATTGGTATCAAAGTCGGTCTCTCCAGAAAGAGCCTAACAGCTTGGAAAAGGATATATTAGAGGAACATACAGATTCAAAAAGAGATGAAGAGGTTGAGTTCGATCTCAAAGGTGAATTCTTCTTGGCTTTAATAAAGCTTGAGAAATTCAGGGAAGAGAATTCTGTTCTCAAGCATCAATGTCAGGAAGAAGAGATAGCAAGATCAAAATTGTCTCAAAGTGTTATAGACTTCAAAATTCTAGCTAAAGAAGGGAAGAAGGTTGAACAGGTTCTGACAGAGGCTCTCAAAGGAAAGGAAGCTGATTGCGAGAAACTAGAAGAAGAGGTTATGTCTCTTAGAGTGAATTTGGAATAGTTGGCTCTCAAACAGAATACTCCATGTGAAAATCAAAATAAGGATGGTATCACCATTCATAAAATAGGGTCTTCAAGCAAGATCAATCTTCATCCTGAAGAGCAATGGATTCCAGTTGGTCACAAGAAGAACAGGTTACATAATACTTTCCATGGCTATTGTTTTTCCTGCAAGAAATTTGGTCACAAAGCTATGCATTGCATTAAGTCTTTTAATAGCCATAGTAAGGAAAATGTTAACTCTTTTGCACCTCTTATGAATAAAAATGTCATGTGTTACAAGTGCAAGAATTTTGAGCTTATAGCAAGAATGTGCAGTTTGGATAGATCTAGCCTTGAGTTCACTAAAAAGAGAAATGAGATCAAATCTAAGTCAATGATAGCTCAAACTGCTCTTCATGCTCAAGACAAAGTAGAGAAATGGTATCTTGATAGTGGTTGTTCAAAACATATGACTGGTGAAAAGGAAAAAAATTTGGTCTTAAAAGAAACAAACAGAGGAACAGTCAGTTTTGGAGATAACAAGTCAGCTAAAATCTGTGGTAAAGGGACTCTTAGTTTGGATGGGAAATCCAAAACAAAAAATGGGCTTTATGTAGAAGTCCTAAGACATAATCTTCTAAGTGTGATTCAACTTTGTGATCAAGGGCACATAGTATCTTTCTTTTCAGATAGATGTGAGATAAGTAAAGAAAAAAATGGAAAACTCATTGCTAGTGCTACAAGGACTCCAAACAATCTTTACATTCTAAGTGAGATAAAAAAGGAAAAGTGTTTTCTAACTCAAGAAGATGAGAGTTGGCTATGGCATAAAATATTGGGGCATTTGAGCTTTGATAATCTTGTCAATATTAGTAACAAGGAAGCAGTTAGAGACTTGCCCAAAATAAAAAAAGCCCCATAACATCATTTGCGGTCCTTGTCAACATGGAAAATAGACCAGAACTAGTTTCAAATCAAAAGGGTATACTTATTCAAAACCATTGGATCTTATTCATACTGATTTATGTGGCCCTACCAGAACTCAGAGCATTCAGGGAGAAAGCTACTTCATGTTGTTTATAGATGATTATTCTAGAATGACTTGGGTTACTTTTCTCAAAGAAAAATCTGAAGCTTTTGAAAATTTTAAAGCTTTCAAAGAAATAATTGAAATTGAGACTGACAAGAGAATCAAAAGCTTAATATCAGATAGATGAGGAGAGTTCACTTCAAATAAATTTGTGGAATACTGTGAGCAACAAGGAATTAAAAGAGAATATTCAGCAGCAAGAACTCCTCAACAAAATGGAGTAGTTGAAAGGAAAAATAGAACTATCGAAAATATGGCTAGAGCTATGTTAAATGAGTCAAAACTTTCAGATGGATTTTGGAAAGAGGCAGTCAGTACAATAGTCTACATTATCACCAGGGCCCAACTTAGAGTCAATCATCATAAAACTCCTTATGAGTTGTGGAAAGGAAGACCAACTATAGTAAAATACTTCAAAGTGTTTGGGAGTAAGTGCTTCATCAGAAGGGAAGATTAGAATTTGGGTATGTTTGATCCTAGGTGTGATGAGAGAATATTTCTTGGATATTCCAGGAGAAGCAAGGCCTACAGATGCTTCAACAAAAGAACTCATACGAGTTGTAGAGAGCATAAATGTAATAGTTGATGAAAAGACAGGGATAAGAGAACCATTCAAGGAACTCAGTGATGAAATTTGTCAAGAAGAATTCGGAGAGGTTTCGAGATGAAGAAGAGGAAAGACAACAAGCTGCTTCCCAAAACTCCTTCACGATATGTTCAGAAACATCATCCCAAAGATTTGATCATTGGTGATCCAAATAGCAGGCAAACAAGAAGAAGAGTCATTCCTTCACATGATTCTACAAATGTTTCATTATTTTCTTTTGGGGATTTTGCTTGTGATCTCCCTTTGGGTATTGCAACAATGTTTTTTCTCACTTTGTTTTTCTTTTGGTAAGTTTGGTACTACTTTTATATCTAAATATGTTCTTTTTCTTAAAGACTATTTTCTATGAGAATGATGCATTATATCTTGCTTTTTCTTTTGCTCTTTCTCAATCTCATATGTTTTAGGTTTGTAGATCCTTTAAAACCCCTTCTCTTACCTTATATATATATATATATATATATATATATATATATATCACATGCTACTTTAAAAATTATATATATCTTAAATTTAATTTTTAAATTTAATATTATAAATTATTATAAATATAAGACTATTAAAAAGATTTTAAAAAATAAAATAATAATAAATTAACCAATTAAAATATAAAAAGTAAATTTCAATCTTATACTAATAAATTGTAGTATTTATTAGTCAAATTGAATCATGAGAATGGTAGCTTATTATGCCTCTAATTGTATTTCACATTATTAGAATTTCATTCCATGTGAATACCTATGTTTCTACATACTATTTCAAAATAATATTTATTATCTTAAATTTAAGTATTATCTTAAATTTAAGTTTTAAATTTAACAGTATTTCACATGATTGGAATTTGGTTCTACGTTAATACCTATGTGTTTACATAATATTTTAAAATAATATTTATTATCTTAAATTTAAGTTTTAAATCTAATATTGTAATATAAGATCATTAAAATATTTTTAAAATTTTAAAATGATAATGATAGACTATACAAATAAAATATTAATTATTTTTTGATTTGGTTAGTGTACGTTGAGCAGTCTCCTCCCAACCATGATTCCTCGTAAAACCGAGAGTTATGCTTATCAACAGGGAATTTAATGGTTCTACATACTATTTTAAAATAATATTTATTATCTTAAATTTAAGTTTTAAATTTAATATTGTAATATAATATTATTAAAATATTTTAAAAAAATAAAATGGTAATAATAAATTACAATTAAAATATTGAAAATGTCACGAGCGGGAACGGGAGCGGGAACGGGAGCGGGAGCGTCTGTGGACGATGGCGATGGCGATGACGGGAATGGTGGGTCGACGGAGATTGCTGGTCTGGCAGCTTTGTCCTCGGGCCCTGCAGCTGGTGTTGGGCCTACTGCAGGCCCACTCAGCTTTTGTCACGGTGAAGACCCTAACGGTGTAGTGAAAATGGCGTCTGGTAACGGTAGGGTTTCAACCTCCTCTCCCTCCAAAGCGTGACCTTGGTCTTTGTCCTTTGCGGATAAAGTCAGGTCCTCGACTGGAGCTTTCTCTTTTCAAACTCCTTTGCCTTTCTCTATTTTGGGCACTAAAGTTTCATTTCCAAGCGAGGCTATGGAGCCACTAATCTTTCAAGAGTCCCTCTCTCTGGTTGGGAAATTTGTCGGTGCCCGACCCGATATGGAAACTATCCGCGAATGGGCCCTTTCCAAATGGAGGCTGTCTGGAAGCATGGAGCTCGTGGCCTTTCCTAGGGGGTTCTTTATGATAAGGCTAAACAATGCCCTCGACACCCAACGCATTCTCACTGGTGGACCTTGGTTTTTTGGTCGTCGAAGTTTGTTTCTGCGGAGATGGGGGGAAGATTTCGACCCTGAAACTCAGTCTATCAACATCGCTCCGATTTGGATCAAACTCCATGGGCTTCCCCCATAGTTTTTCTATAATGATGCTCTCAAAGGCATCACTCAACCGATTGGAGATTTAGTTGCCATCGACCCTGCTACCAGAGCAAGAACCAGAATGACCTATGCCCGTGTCTGTGTCATGGCTAATCTGGATTCGGTTCTGCCTACCTGCATCGGCATCAATGTCGAAAGCTTCAGAAGGCATCAAGGAGTTGAGTACGAGAATAAGCCCACTTTTTGTTTGGAGTGCAACACTCAGGGTCACTTGGCTTCTCAATGCCCTTCCCGAAAAAAAGATATTCCTAGTGATTCTGGCAGGAAGAAGGATTCCCAGATTCCCAACGTTCAGAAAAAGGCTCCTGGCAGGGGCCGTGGCCGTTCTACAGGCCCCCCTAAAACATCTTCTCCCAACAACGTAAGTGCTCTGCCTTCTCGTACCAATCATTTTGCTCCTCTAAATAATCTTCCAACTAATGAGGACATCTCCGATGACCTTCCCATAGATCCAATCATCTCATCCACACCCACTGCGATTCAGTCTCCCTTGTCCAAGGGTAAGGCTGCAATGACCTCCCCGAACTCACCCTCAGATTTTGGTCCCTCTCACCTTCCTCTTCCCTTCCCACCCCTTCCCCCGACTCAAAACCGTCCTCTTACCCTCTCCCCTAAGTCTGTTGCCCTGCGCCAGTCTCCCCGCTCTCCATCCCCCCATAGGCCTATTCCTGGGACCAACACCACCGTCATTCTTCAATCTTCCAGCCCTCTGAAATCTCCCATTTCTGCCCCCAAAGCTGATGTCAACAAAGAGCAGAGAAGGGGAAGACCGTCCAATGCAGAAAAGCTTGCCAAAGCAGCTGAGCTTGAAGCGGCTGATGGATCTGTGCCTACCTCCTTGGGCCCTACTTTCGAACAACCCATTCATCAAGATTTGGATGAGGTTAGACCTAAACTTACTCCGTCTCAAGGGAGAGGCAGAGGTCGCAAAGCAAATCCCAAGTCAAATCGATGAAGTTTGTCTCCTGGAATGTCAGAGGCCTCAATGGAACTGCCAAACAGAGGACTGTCAAGTCGGTGAGAAAAAACCTAAAACCAAATATCATGTTTCTTCAAGAATCTAAACTGGATGAGAACAACAGCAATCAAGTTTGCAAGCTAATCTGGGAAAATAGCAATTTTGCCTCTTGCCCCTCCTCAGGGGCCTCCGGGGGTCTCCTTTGTTTGTGGGATCCGACAACTATTGAGGGGAGAGTCCTTTCAGTCTCTGATAGAACCATCAACATTTTGTTCACTAACAAAGTCACCAACCTTCAATGGATTGCCACCAATGTCTATGGACCAAACAGTCCTGTCAATAGAAGATTGTTGTGGGATAACATTACCGCAATGCGCAACAACTTTCCTGACTTTCCTTGGATGCTCTATGGTGACTTCAATACTCCCCTTCACCTGTTTGACAAGCAAGGAGGCAATCCGATCACTAGCCGCTGCATTGAAGATTTCAGCGATTTTGTCAACCTCAATGAGCTTATGGACTTACCGCTCCAAGGATCCAACTATACATGGAGCAACAGACAGGCGGGCATTCATCACATCCAAATTTGGCTTGATAGATTTCTCTTGTCCAAAGAACTCATTCCTATTTTTGGCGATGCCAGGCTGCATAGCCACCCAAAAATTGGATCTGATCACAACCCTATAATTATGGATTGTTCCCGACCCCAGAAAACCTTTAAAACCCCTTTCAGGTTTGAAAATATGTGGCTCACTCATCCAGATTTAGGTCGGTGTATTCGACAATGGTGGCAGCAAAACCTTTGTCCAAACCCTCTCTTGAATCTGTTCCTCAAACTCAAAGCAGTCAAACTCAAGCTGAAATGCTGGAACAGGGAGGTTTTCGGCAACCTTTTTAGTGAAAAAAAGCTTCTACTGGATGAGCTCAAAAGGGTGGAAAATCTGATTCAGGGAGGGGATCAGAGGGTTGAAACTTTCATGGAAGAAAAATGCCTCCTTTCAAACCTTCACAATGTTTTGGCTAAGGAAGAGTCCTACTGGAGACAAAAATCCAGAAGCCTCTGGCTCAAAGAAGGAGACACCAACACGAAGTTTTTCCATGCTTCCACCTTGCGCCACGGAGGTTCAAATAAAATCTCAGAGTTGACCAAGGCTGATGGTACCATTGTCTCTGATATCCATGCCATCAGACAGGAAGTTGTGCACCACTTCCAGGAAATCTTAGGTCCAAGTGTTGACTGCCACCCCCGCACAACAAGTTCTCTGCTTCAGAACATTCCAATGTTGGTGTCTAACGATGATAATGAGAAACTCGCTCCAATCCTACACTGAAGAGGAGATCAAAGATGCTCTGTTTGCAATGGAACCTGACAAGGCTCCTGGTCCTGATGGCTTTCCACCCCGGTTTTTTCAACACTTTTGGGATATCGTGGGCCCTGATGTTGTTGCTGCGGTTAAATTCTTCCAGAGAGCCAAAAATATGCCGAGAGAAGCCAATTCCACCTTCATTGTTTTAATTCCCAAGTCTAATGAGCGTGCTTCCCTCTCCGACTTCAGACCTATAAGTCTCTGTAGTGTCATCTACAAACTTATCACCAAAGTTATGGCAAACAGGCTGAAAGACATCCTTCCCTCCATCATCGACCAGTGCCAAGGCAGCTCGGTCAAAGGCAGATTCATTGCTGATGGAGTGATAACCATCCACGAGTTGGCTCATTCGGCATATAAAAACAAAAAACCCAGTATGTTCCTTAAGCTTGACATGAACAAGGCTTTTGATCGGGTTTCATGGAAATTCCTGTTCGAGGTCCTTGAGAAGTTTGGGTTTCACAAAGAATGGGTTAAGATGGTTCGAGAATGTATCTCTACTGCTTGGTTCTCTGTTCTTATCAATGGTTCACCTGTTGGCTTCTTTCCAAGTTTTAAAGGCATTCGCCAAGGGGACCCCCTGTCACCCTTCCTCTTCATCATTTTGGTCGAAACTCTTGGAAGAACCCTTACTACTGCCTACAACAGTGGACTCGTCTCTGGGATCAAACCTGCCTCAACTACCAAGGCCATTTCCCATCAACAGTTTGTGGATGATACTATTCTTTCCTCTCATGCTTCTGTCCCCGAAGCAAAAATCATTAAGAGCATCCTTGACTCTTATGAAGAGGCGGCTGGCCAAAAAGTCAATTACCGCAAAAGCAAGCTATACTTCCTCAATACTCCCATCCACAGGCAAATCAGGATAGCTGAGATCCTTGGGTGTATCATTGGGAGCCTTCCAACTACTTATCTCGGATTACCGCTTTTCCATGGCAAATCGGTCTCGGCTATGTGGAACCCTGTTCTAGATCGTCTCAACAAGAAACTTGCAGGCTGGAAAAGTTCAATGCTCAGTCAGGCAGCCAAAGCCACTCTGGTCCAGGCTTGCCTGCAAAGTATTCCTATTTTTTTCTTATCTATCTTCAAAGCTCCAGCTTCCATCTGCCAAAGAATTGAGCAAATTCAACGTAGATTCCTTTGGGCGGGAAACGAAAACAAGAACAAATTTTCCCTTGTTGCCTGGGACAAGGTTTGTTCCAAGAAAAAGGATGGAGGTCTCGGCTTCAGGGACATCAAGCGGATGAACATGGCTCTCATTGCCAAGCAGTCCTGGAGACTTACCATCAACGAAAAAGCCACCTGGATTGACATCATCAAAGCTAAGTACCTTCATCAAGTTCCCTTTCTTGGAGAGCACAACCTTCCTAGCGGATCTCATTTCTGGAATGGTGTCACTAAAACAAGGAAGATCATCATGGAAGGTTTAAGGTGGTGTCTTGGAAATGGATTGACCATTCATTTCTGGGACGACCCTTGGATCCGTGACAAACCTCTCAGTCAAGATCCTCATCTTGCTATGCTCAAGCCGGTGACCGAAGCTACCATTGGAGATAAGGTGTGTCATTTCATTAACCCAGGTATTACAAGACCCGAATGGAAACAACTGGATCTGAATGGGCCTAGACATATCACCGAGGCGCTTAGGCGGCTTCAAAACTTATTGAGGAGCTGCATAATCCCCAGCTCTCACAAAGAAGACTCCATGGTTTGGAACCTTGAAGATTCTGGGCAGTTCACTGTTAAATCTGCCTACTACAGCCAAGAAGCTCCCAGTGATGGCCGTGACTCCTCTAATCTGGTCTGGGTTCCCAAGATCATTCCCAAGGTCAAATTCTTCTGCTGGTTGGCCATCCAAAATAGAATCCTCACCACTGACAATCTGATAAACAGAGGGCTTCTCATCCCCAATTGGTGCATCCTGTGTAAAAATGCCTGTGAGTCTACTGAGCATGTTTTTCTGGATTGTCCCTTCTCCCTTGCAGTGCTCAACCAGGTTTTCAACACTTTTGCCATCTCCGTAGCCCTCCCTCATTCCATTCCCCTCCTTTTTCAACAGTGGCCCCGACCTTTCAAAAGCAGTCAACTCAAATTCATGTGGCAAGCTTGCCTCCACATTTTCCTGTGGCAGATTTGGCTTGAGAGAAATGCCAAAATTTTCCAAAACCTTGTCAAGGATAAGAAGATTGTTGTTGCCAAAATCTTGGCCCTTGCTACGGAGAATGCCTCTCTCGTCTCATCGTCCAAACCCCCCCCTCCTGGACTTGAATTGGATCTAGCAAATCATTTCAATCTTCTCAATTTTTTTGCAACACCCCACACTTCTGTTGACAGGTCTGTTATCAAGTGGGTCTTACCTCCTTCTGGGTGGCACAAGCTTAACTTCGATGGCGCAGCCAAAGGCAACCCTGGAGCGGCTGGCGGAGGTGGAATTCTCAGAAATCACAGAGGAGAAATAATTTTGGCCTTTGCTCAGAACTTAGGAATTCAGTCTAACAATATGGCCGAGGCTCGGGCCTTGTTCCAAAGCTTGATTCTCTTGGAAGGCTTGACTATCAATAAACTCATCATAGAAGGAGACTCATTGCATTGCATCAACTGGCTCAAAGGAACCTCTGTGCCTCCCTGGGCCCTTGTTTCCATCTTCGATGAATGCAAGACACTAATTGGTGTTTATCCAGAATTAATCATTCAACATCAATACCGGGAAGGAAACAAAGCTACGGACTGGCTTGCTAATAAGGGAGTTGATGCAACAGACATTCAGGTTTGGAGAGATTCCTTCCCAATCGGCCTAAGGGACGTTTCTTCAAGTTCCAATGTTTGCACAATGTGAGTGGGTTACTGGTCTTCGGGTTTTTCGGCTGCGTTTTGGCATCTTGGAGCGTTTTCGCGTCATTTTTCTAAGTTGGTTGCAAAATCTCAGCTTGCCGCGTTATCACGAACTTTCCTTTTTGCTCAGGCCGCGAGGTTGCTTCTTGTCGTGATATCGCGACACCTTTCTCTTCCTCTGGTGCGGTCTTCCAACTTGTCGCGATATCGCGACACTTTTTCTCTCCGGGTGCTTTTTTGCAAACTTGTCGCGATATCGCGACACTTTTTCCCTTCGGGTGCTTTTTCGCAAACTTGTCGCGATATCGCGACACTTTTGGCCTTCAGGCACGGTCTTGCTTTTTGTCGCGATTTCGTGACACCTTTTCTCTCTCCAACGGTGGTCTTCCATTCGGTCACGATATCGCGACAAGTTTTCTCTCCAACGGCGGTCTTCCATTCTGTCGCGATATCGCGACACTTTTTCTCTCCGGGTGCCTTTGCGCAAACTTGTCGCGATATCGCGACATTTTTTCTCTCCAAAGGCGGTCTTCATTTTTGTCACGATATCGCGACGCTTTTTCTCTCTCCAACGGTGGTCTTCCTTTTGGTCGCGATATCGCGACAAGTTTTCTCTCCAACGGCGGTCTTCCATTCGGTCGCGATATCGCGACACGTTTTCTCTCCAACGGCGGTCTTCCATTCTGTCGCGATATCGCGACACTTTTTCTCTCCGGGTGCCTTTGCGCAAACTTGTCACGATATCGCGACATTTTTTCTCTCCAAAGGCGGTCTTCATTTTTGTCGCGATATCGCGACATTTTTTCTCTCCAAAGGCGGTCTTCATTTTTGTCGCGATATCGCGACGCTTTTTCTCTCTCCAACGGCGGTCTTCCAGTCTGTCGCGATATCGCGACCTTTTTTCTCTCCAACGGCGGACTTCCATTTTGTCGCGATATCGCGACATTTTTTCTCTCCAACGGCGGTCTTCCTTTTTGTCGCGATTTCGCGACACTTTTTCTTCTTGGCAGCAGGCTTCCACTTTCGTCGCGATTTCGGGGCTCATTTTCTATTTCGGCTGCGGTCTTCATTCTTGTCGCGATTTCGCGACACCTTTTCTCTTCGGCAGCGTTCTCACTTCTTGTAGCGATTTCGTGACTCCTTTTTCTTGTCGCGATTTCGCGACTCTTCTTCTCGACCGGCTCCAACCCTGCAACTTGTCGCGATATCGCGACACTTTGCAACATGTCGCGATATCGCGACTTCTTCCCTTCTTCGGCTCCGATGGCGCTTCTTGTCACGATTTCGTGACTTCCTTTCTTTCTTTGGCTTCAACGGCGCTTCTTGTCGCGATTTCGCGACATCACCATTTTGGTCGCGATTTCGCGACACCTTCCCTAGTGTGGAGGTTTGCCAGCTTTCTATTCCTTTCTTCTTGGACCACCTCGGTCGATATGGATTTATTGTAATCTCTCTTGTACAAGGTTCAGGGACCTTTCAAAACCCTTTCTACCAATCAAAAAATATATATATTGAAATTAAAATCTCAATATTTTTATTTTTATTTTTATTTGGTTAGTGTACGCTAAGCAGTCTCCTCCCAACCATGATCCCTAGAAAACCTAAGAGCTATGCTTATCAATAGAGAATTTAACACACAACAAACATACACCCACTCCCTCACACACTCATCCATGCCATAATTTGAACCTTGGACCTCCTGAAAAAGATCCAAAGCCCGAATTGTTGTGTTGTTTCCCTTAAGATAAAATGTTGGGTAGTTTAGAAGCCCCAAGAACCTAGCATTATGACCAACTGTAGTTGTCCTATTCAGGTACACCACATGGCATCAATTACAAAGAGGTTGAATTATTAATATATCCATAGATTTGAGCATAGGTAAAATGGAGCCAACACATAGGACATTTGTCAGGTGAAGGCAGTGGGAATGGGTATACCACATGGCATCAATTACAAGGGGGTTGAATTATTAATATATCCATAGGTTTGAGCATAGGAAAAATGGAGTCCATCACAAAGAACATTTGCCATCTATTCCTACATATCCAATAGGGTGAAGGTAGTGGGAATGGAACCTGAGTTGACCACAACCAGCATCTAGAGTATTTTTGAACTACTCTACCCATGCAAATATCTCAAATTTCAATATTATAGTAATTAAGAGCAAACATAAAAATATAAACTTATAAAAAGCTAGATTATAAAAAGTAAAATTAAAATTCTAATGTTAAATTAGGATTAAAGTATTATATTATCTTAATAATTATAATCAATATACTTCATATTGAACCAAATATGATAATCTATAGATGCTATGAATTAGAGTGGCACAAAAATTTGACTACAGTCTTCATGAAAGGGGTTCAAACCCTAGGTACAGTCAAACATTATAAGAATCAAAGCATGATTGGATGATAGAACATCTCTTCTTCAAGTGGCCATATTGCTAACAACCATAACATCTCAGAGAAGTTTTTATATTCAATATTTTTGTTCTATTCTCCTTTGCTTGAGAAGATAGTAATGAATTAAATTCAAGGAACTGAAATATCCATCCAACTATCTTAATTTTATTCTTTATAGAATGAAACAACCGCAAGTCTTTACCGCATCTGTAATGAAGACCATATAGATTCATAATCTTCCCTTTTCGCTCTGACCTCTAAACCTGATATGTGGAAACATAGAGTACTTTGTGGGAACGTGTCTTTAGTAAACTAATCTAACAGTTAAGATAAGTAAGTCAGTAGTAGTTTAACCCTAGGTTATTTACTTATATGTAGAAGAATTCCTCCATTGTTTTCCTTCAATTCATTTAAAAAATACCACAAGGCAAGGCAGGAAGATCAAAATGAGAAGGAAACCAATTAGACAACAATTAAATAATAATTTTCAAATGGTTACGTTAACACTGCTATTGGAGCGTACTTTCTTTTCAAACAGTTATAGGAGCATGCTTTTCAAATGACTATTGGAGAAGGCTATGGGAGCGTGCTTTTCAAATGGCTATTGGAGACGGTTATAGAGCATGCTTTTCAAATGGCTATTGGAGACGGTTATGGGAGGGTGTTTTTCAAACAACTATTAAATATGGTTATGGAAGCACTGCTATTCCAACATTCTATGGGAGCGTGCTTTTCAAATGGCTATTGGAGACGATTATGGGAGGTGCTTTTCAAATGGCTATTGCAGATGGTTATGGGAGTACTACTATTGCAACATTATTTATTTTCAAATGGTTATGGGAGTGTAAAATTGTCAACATGAGCATAAATTTAGTAAATCATATCTAAATTATTTTTTATTAAATTATTTTGTATTTGTTTTTCTATGAAACATATTTTATGGGAAGGGGTTTTCTTGGTGTCATCCACAATAGAAGGGTATGGCTACGTAAGGCTTCATTGAATGGAACACCTTGGCTTGGTCATTTCTTCCGAGTTTAAACCTTCCATCCAATTGATAATATAAGAGCAGCGTCTCATAAAGTGCCTTCTTCATCGATCTCACCAGCTCTCTAAATGTTTTACTGGTTGAATATTTCTATATGAAGAAGTGGCCAGGGCTTATAGGTGGAATAGTTAGATCACTGTTGGAACCCTTGAGCTGAAAGTTTAAATTCATAGTGGAATTGCGGATGAAAGACAAACTGATACGGGATGCAAAAATCTGCTATCTAAAACAAAGAACGATGTGCGGGATGGAATCCACACTTAACAACATGTTAGAGATAGTAGAATAGAAATCCATACAATATTTAACACGATAAGACAAGCAAAATGGATTTCTCTTAGGGCAACATGGAAGAGACCCCGGATTCAGTTTTCGCACAAATTTTAAAATGACATCATGATTAATGTAAAAATAATACGAAGTTAGGATCTAATATTTTCAACAAAGGAAGGAGTATGGAATGCAATCCACTATGAAATACAAAGGATTATGAGCATATTGCAATCCGTTGGTAAACTCAAATGAGGTATTATGGATTGAGACAAAGAATAAGAGTGAAGTAAGAGATTTTTTAATCCGCAAAGAAATACAAAGGATTTAATTCATAATTGAGTTTAACTAGAAGCTAGAATGGATTTGAGAGGAGGTATTAAATATTACAATTTCTTTGAGCGAAATCGAAGAGAATCAAATCTGGAATGAGATTTATAACTCTAAGATGAACATAATATTTTCTAAGCTATATTATGTTTAACAAATCAATACACATAAGGTAGAGACACATTCAAATAGTTATATGTTACTTATCTCTGGAAATACATCCACAAGAAACTCATATTGAAAATACATCCACAAGACTACAAGTTGAAATATGTAGTGTACAATCTCTCGACTTCTTTGGTCTTCTCTGCTCTGAATCCTCTATGTTATTGCATTCTTCTTCTTCTTAATTTTTCTATGATTTTATCCAACCTTGTAGCCTCTCTTCTCGCTTATCAAAAAATGAAGGTAGCACAAATATATATCTAGGGTTTCAAGTAAGAAGTAGGAAAGCTCCACCAACTTCTCTGACATGCAGTTAACTCAAAATTAGGGTTTCCATCCAATCGCCGAACTGATTGACAGTTTCAACTACCAGTAATTAATCCAAATGAAACAGGATCCGATGAATGGTGCAGTGGGTCGATTTGTTAGAGGTGTCAAATCTGGTTTAATTTTCTAACACCCTCCTTTAAACTAGATTTCATAAAAACTTTGACACCGAGCATCTCCCTCAGCCTGTTGAAGTCTTCCTCCTTCAAAGGTTTTGTGAATATATCTGCTATCTGCTCCTTGGACCTGCAAAATAGTAACTCAATCTCATTAAATTTCACCAGCTCTCTGATGAAATGATATCGGATGTCAATGTGCTTCGTCCTGCCATGAAACACTGGATCCTTTGACAGTGCTATGGCAGAATTGTTGTCACAAAAAATGGTTGTTGCTACTTTCGATGGATGATTCAGTTCACTCAAAACTCTTCTCAGCCAAACTACCTGGCATGCGATTGAGGTGGCGGTAACATACTCTACCTCAGTAGTTGATAGTGCAACAATTGGTTGTTTCTTCGAGGACCAAGAAACTACTCCGGATCCAAGA
Organism: Wollemia nobilis; assembly: GCA_028583015.1. Lineage (NCBI taxonomy): Eukaryota > Viridiplantae > Streptophyta > Pinopsida > Araucariales > Araucariaceae > Wollemia > Wollemia nobilis. Next base: position 2,220,575 of record JAQPPZ010001613.1, on the reverse strand, counting down.
TGGAAGGCATATCCAGAAGTGCTCTTCCGATCATCTATGTTGCCAGCCCAATCGCTATCTATGTAGCCAATCAGTTCAAGCTGGTCTTGTCTGGCATAGTGGATTCCATGGTTCCTCGTTCCATTGACATACCATAAAATCCTTTTGCCTACTTGCCAGTGAGTGTCCTTGGGTGACTCCATAAACCTACTGATTAAACTCACTATAAACATCAAATCTGGCCTAGTTGCAATCAAATACATCAGGCTTCCAACTAACCTTTTATAGAGAGTTGGATCAACATTTCTGCTATTATCAATTTTGCTCAACTTCAGGCCTGTGGCAATCGGGGTGATGGCAGGTTTGTTGTCCTCCATATTAAACCTCTTCAAGACATCCTTTGCATACTTGCCTTGAGAAATGAAGATGCCATCCATAGATTGGTCAACTTCAATGCCAAGAAAATACTTCATCAGCCCCAAGTCCATCATCTCGAACTCCTTCTTCATGGTTGTTCTGAACTGCTCAAACAACATATTGCTATTGCTAGTATATATCAGATCATCTACATACAAGCAGACGATTATCATCTCCCCCTCTACATTTGTCTTCATATACAGAGTGTGCTCATATGGGCATTTGATGAACCCATTCTCCTGAAAGTAAGCATCAATTCTGTTGTACCAAGCTCTGGGTGCTTGCTTCAACCCATACAAAGCTTTCTTCAGTTTTAGGACCTTGCCTTCTTGCCCTTCTAGTTCATAACTAGGTGGTTGGTCTATGTAGACCTCTTCTTCCAATACTCCATTCAGGAAGGTAGACTTGACATCCATCTGGTAAACATTCCAACCTTTCTGAGCTGCCAATGCCAGAATCATTCTGACTATGTCAAGTCGGGCTACAGGTGCATACACCTCATGATAGTCAATCCTTGACTTCTGCTTGTAGCCTTTTGCCACCAATCTGGCCTTATGCTTATCTATTTCACCTTGGGCATTAAACTTAGTTTTATATACCCATTTGACCCCAATGGTCTTCTTACCAGTTGGAAGATCCATTAACTCCCAGGTCTGATTTTTCTCTATTGCTGCTATCTCATCATCCATAGCATTCACCCATTTTCTATTCTGAATTGCTTCTTCAAAAGTAATTGGATCACACTCAAAAAATAAAGCAAAATCAGAATGTTCTTCATCAGTTTCAATTCTAGTTACCTCATAAATATCTTGCAAGCTCCTTGTCTTTGCTGGTGTCTTCAAGTTGGAGATCCTTGTTGCAAGTGGAGGTGACTAGGATGATGAGGTTGTGCTACTATTGGCACCATTGTTACTGCTTGAAGCTATAGGAGTAGGCACTCTATCTCCCTCTGAATCCTCAGATTCAATAATTGTTGGCTCTGGCTGGCCAGTCTTTGACTTCCAGTTCCATGCTTCATCCTCCAGGAACTTCACATCTCTGCTGATGATCAGCTTCTTTGTTATAGGATTATACAGCCTATAAGATTTTTCTTGTTCACTGTACCCTGTGAAGATACACTTCTCTGCTTTGTCATCCAACTTCTTCCTCTTCTCATCTGGAATGTGTGCATATGCTATGCACCCAAAAACTCTTAAGTGAGCCACACTTGGCTTCTGGTTGCTCCAAGCCTCTTGAGGAATCTTATCCTTCACACTCTTGGTGGGACATCTGTTTAGCAGATAAACTGCACAATATACAACTTCTACCCAGAACTCATGTGGCAAACCCTTTACCTTCAACATACTCCGTGCCATCTCCATTATGGTTCTGTTCTTCCTCTCTACAACACCATTCTATTGTGGTGTGTATCTAGCTATGAATTATCTACGAATTCCATTTTACTTTACAAAAGTTATGAAATTCATTGGAGATGTACTCACCTCCTCCATCTGTCTTGAGAGTCTTCACATAATAGCCACTCTATTTCTCAACCAGAGCCTTGAACTCTTTGAATTTTTCAAATGCTTCTGACTTTTTCTTGATGGGATAAACCCATGTCCTCCGATTGAAGTCATCTATGAAAGTCAAAAAATATTTATTTCTAGCAAATGTGTTGGTCTGCATTGGACCATAGATATCTGAGTGCACCAGCTCCAATGGTTGTGAAGCTCTCCAAGACTGCCCTATAGGGAACGCATCCCTGTGCTGCTTGCCAACTAAGCAACCTTCACAAACTTGATTTGGTTGCTCTATGAGGGGTAAACCCTTCACCATCTGCTTCTTGTGCAGCAGGTTCAGGCCACTGAAACTCAGGTGACCGAATCTGAGATGCCACATCTAGGTAGCATCCTTCACCACTACACTCAATGACATCAGCAATTCATTTTGAATTTGCAAGGGAAACATTTTGTTCTTTGTCATGGACACTATTGCAATTTGCCCATGCTCTTTGTCTCTGATGGTACAAGCTCCATATTTAAATTGAATAGTGTGCCCCTTCTGCACAAGTTGTCCAACGCTCAACAAGTTATGTTTCAACCCAGGCACATAATACACATCTTGTATTTGCTTCCTTTCACCTTGCCTAGTGCGGATAATGATCTTTCCTTTTCCTTTGATAAGTACCTTGTTGTTGTTCCCCATATTCACTTTAGATTGGACTATTTCATCCAATTGTGAGAACATCTCTCTGTTCCCAGACATGTGGTTGTTGCACCCACTATCCAAATACTAGGTGTTCTTCTGGCTCTCCTCCTCAGTACTGCAAGTTAACAACATATTCCCACAAGCATCTCTACACTCTACATTTCTAGCTTCATTTGTGTAGTGGGCTTGTTATTTGTTATCCTTGGCCAACTTCTTTCTACACTCATAGCTATAATGACCAAATTTCTTGTAGTAATAGCATTGGATCTTTGATTTATCAAACCTCTGATTAGATCCAGCTTGTTGATTTCTACCATTGCCTCTTCCTCCTACTTGATGGAAGTTGTAACTATTCTCTCCTTCATCGGAGTTGGACCTTCCTCCTCGCTTGTTACCTCTTCCATGCTTGCCTCGATTGCTCTATCCTCTTCCTCCTTGAGAACTTGAGGCACCTTGGTGGGATTCTTCTCTTCTACCATTATCTCAAAATGAGACCTGCATCTTGAATGCTTGCTCTAGAGAGGACTGAGATGACCGACTCAACCTCTGCTCATGTGTTTGCAGAGAACCCATGAGCTCATCTATAGAGAGGGTTGTCAAATCCCTCGATTCTTCAATTGCTATCACAACTGAGTCAAACCTTGCTGGTAGGCTCCTCAATATCTTCTCCACTATCCTCTAGTTCTCCACATTCTCCCCATTCAACCTCATCTGGTTGATGACATCCATTGTTCGGGTGAAGAAATCACTCATGGACTCCGACTCACTCATCTGTAGGTTCTCGAACTCCCTTCTCAACATCTGCAGCTTCACCAACTTCACCTTGTTGGTGCCCTGATAAGAACTGGCAAGTATTTCCCAAGCTTGCTTTGCTTTGGTTGTTGCTGCAATCCATGGGAAGATGGTCTCCTCAACCGCTTGCATTATATAAAATAATGCTTTTTGATCTTTCTTTTGATTCTCCTTCAACAAATCTAAGTCCGCTTGGGAGAGAGCAGCCAATGCTGCTGCATCTACTGGTTCTGCATAACCATTCTCGACCAAGTCCCATAGCTCCTGAGACCCAAATAGAATCTTCATCTGAATGCTCCAGTAATCATAATTCTTGCCATTGAACCATGGGATCTGCAACTGCAAAGAGTTGTTTTCAAAAGCCATTGCTTCTATCTTCCATGGGTAGGCTCAAGCTCTGATACCAATTTGAAAGTTTAGCTCCACAGCAAAATTGTAGACAGAAGATAAACCAATCTGGGATGCACCAATTCACTATCTAAAACAAAGAACAAGGTGCAGGATGGAATTTGTACTTAACAACACGGGAGAGGTAGCAGAATAGAAATTTGTAAAATATTTAACATGATAAGATGAGTAGAATAGATTCTGCTTGGGTCAACACGGAAGAGAGCTCGGATTCCAAATCCGCACATGTTTGAAGATGACATCATGATTAATGTAAAAATAATGCATAGTCAAAATATATTGTTTTTAGCAAAGGAAGGAGTACGGAATGTAATCTGCTCTGAAATACAAAGGATTGTGAGCATATTGCAATCCGCTAGCAAACTCAAATGAAGTATTTTGGATTGAGACAAAGAATAAAAGCGGATTAAGATATTTTTCAATCTGTAAGAAAATACAAAGGATTTAGTTCGGCATTAAGTTTAGCTTTAAGCTAGAGCAGATTTGAGAGAAGGCATAAAATATTATAACTGATTTGAGTGGAATCGAAGAGAATCAAATATGGAATGAGATTTATAACACTAAGATAAACACAAGCTTTGCTAAGCTATTTTATGTTTAACCAATCAATACACGGAAGGCAAAAACACATTCAAATAGTTATATATATTACTTATCTCTAGAAATACATCCACAAGAAACTCATATTGGAAATACATCCACAAGACTGCAAGTTGAAATATGCAGTGTACAATCTCTCGACTTCTTTGGTCTTCTCCACTCTGAATCCTGTATGCTATTGTGTTCTTCTTAATTTTGTTCTGATTTTCTCCAACCTTGTAGCCTCTCTTCTCTCTTACCAAAAAATGAAGGTAACACAAATATATATCTAGGGTTTCAAGTAAGAAGAACCAGGATCCGACGAATAGTGTAGTGGGTCGATTTGTCAGAGGTGTCAAATCTAGTTTAATTTTCTAACATGAGCCAACATTCAGGAGATGGAAGAGGTGATTTCTCTATTGAAGTAGATTTGGAATGGTAATTTTCCTTCTTTAAAGTATGTGATTGATGCCAAATTCATTACATTTATTGAAGCAAGTATATGGAAATCAATATTTGGAATGGTAATTTTCCTTCTTTAAAATTTGATTGATTCCCAAGTCATTACATTTATTGAAGCAAGTGTATGAAACTCAAGATTTGGAATAGTAATTTTCCTTCATTAATAACTAAGCATGGTTGGATCAACTATTGAGTGGACATTTTTATGAAGGTCATTTTATATGCTTTACATTCCAAGACTTTAAAAACTATTTTAATTTATTTTTTAAAATATCCATCTCTTAAAAGTTTTACGACAACATTCTTATTAATGAGACCATAACTTATGCACACACCTTTGGAGATGGCGATGGATAGATCCCCATGTCAACATAGGCTTCTAACAGTTATTTTGTGCGATGGAAGACCATTTAATCTAAGTAACCTTGGACCATGACCAAAGTGATAAACGGAAAGAAAGCAAAGGGAAATCAAATAATATTTAATTTGATTTAATGTATTCTTAAAGAGCTTAGATTTATGGTAAGAATATGTAATTTTAAAAAATATATTAATTATTAAAATGTATGTAACATACTGTTTTTGAATATGTGAGTTTATTTTATTTTCAATTTATAATATTAATTTAAATTTATAGGAGAAAGGGTAAATGGTAAAATGATTTTTGACATCCACAACAGAAGGGTATGGTTATGTAGGGCTTCAGTGAATGGAACACCTTGGCTTGGTCATTTCTCCCGAGTTTAAACCTTCCGCCCACCGGATAATATAGGAGCAGCGTCTCAGAAAGTGCCTTCTTCATCGAGCCCACCAGCTCTCCGTATGTTTTACCAGTGAAACATTTATATACGAAGTGGCCAGGGCTTATGGGCGGAACAGTTAGATCAATCTTGGAACCCTTGAGCCAGCATTGTGGAGATGGAAAAGGTGACTGCACGATTGAAGTAGATAGTATGTTCACCCTAAATTCTGTAATGGACGCTAAGGCAATTGCCATGTTCAATAATATGTCCACCCTGATTTATGGGCGGAACAGCAAGCATTCTGGAGATGGAAAAGGTGACTGCACTATTGAATTACATAATATGTCCACCCTGATTTCCGTAATGGACGCTACAGCAATTGCCATGTTCAATCAAAACCGTAGAGGCAGCAGGTTAAAAACTCAAAACAAAAAAGTAATGATAGCTTGCATAGAAGTAACCTTGTATAATCTATATATACTGAAGTTTATAAGGATAGGATCATATGGCCGGCATTTGCAGGTGACAAAAACCATGCTAGCAGCGGAAACACTAAAACAAAAAAGTAAACGATTCCCTAGGTATCCCAGTCATATGTAGTTTTGGTCGAGTCTAATAACGTATACGGCTCAAATCAAAGTTAAATATATATGAAGTATATAAAATCATACGCACCCATAAGGTTTTTTAAAATATTGATAGTTACCTTAATAATGTAAAACGTTAATGTTATTATATTCGTTAGCTTTATTTCACATTTTAAATATATTTGAATATTCAAAGTCACATGGCTCATAGTGTGATATATACTTGTCCAAGATGATATAATTTTAATTTAATGTATAATTTTATGTTGGTAGATGTATGTATTGTGGTGAAGTTAATTTTAATTTATCCTCTTTACCAAAGTTTTAATAATTCTGATTATTACTTTAGGATTTAGATTAATTATTTTTATGTTTTCAGAGTCCCACATAAAAAAATAAAGGAAAAAGAAAGTGATGGTCCACTCTCAGTGATAGTAACATAGGCAAAGAAGTTTCTAAACTATGGTAAATCTGAATTCCAAGGGTGGTTAATGTGATCTCTTCACAACTTGACATCTAGATAGGCTACCCCCTCAATCCCTTCTTATGAGTGTCAAACACTCATGTAGCCTATACCAATAGGTGAAGGTGGTGAGTTCATTCTAGAAAAGTGATTCCATTTATGCAATATTCAATTTTGGAGCTATAGGCCCAATTCAAAGACATTTAGTTATTAGAACAGTTTTGGTGCTTTAGATTCCTTTGACAGTTAGGACATGTCGTTAGAGAATCCATCCCAATGATCTTCCTTTCATGGAATGAATGAGGTTTTACAGGCTCCGAGCATAAGTATATTGTGCAAGAAGTTCACTAGAAATTCCCACATCTCAATATCCTTTACTTACAAGAATTAGAAGTTATATGTTTTTGCTCTCCATTTTTTGTTATGATATCTAGCCAGTGAGCCAATTTCTCAATTTGGATTAGGATTTTCCTTACTGAATCAATTTGGGGTATAGTCTAGCTTCTCATGGGGTTTGATATTTCCCTTTTGAATTTTGACTTCCTTTATTAATTTAGCATGTGTAGTTACCTCATCAAAGGAGCCATGTTGTTGCATTTGCAAATTATCTAATATGGCTTTAATGCAAATTCTTATAAATACCTTAACCAGCTCAGGTTGGAGGATGGGAAAGGGTAGCTCATTAATAATTATTTGTAATATTGCAACATAATCATGGATAGGCTTGACATCAAATTTTTGCAGATTGTATAGGTTTGATAATGATGTTTTGTTCCTTATGTTGATTCAAAAGTGCTCGAATAAGGCATTGGCTAGTTGTTCAAATGTGTATAGACTATGCCTAGGCAAGTTACTATACCAACTTAGTGTTGGTCTCCTAAGAAACTAAGGGAATGTCTTGAGCATGAGGGTGTTGCTACCTATTGTGGCTACTCCACAACACACCCCAAAATTGGGGACCCCCTTTTTTGCACACTTTCCAAGAAGATTGCAGTGGCCCAGATGTTAAAAGAGCAAATAAAAGCATAAATGAAAAGTTGTCACGATATCGCGACATGTTGCTCCATCGCGACCAGAAATGAAAAGTTGTCGCGATATCGCGACATGTTGCTCCGTCGCGACCAAAAATGAAAAGTTGTCACGATATCGCGACATGTTGCTCCGTCGCGACCAGAAATGAAAAGTTGTCGCGATATCGCGACATGTTGCTCCGTCGCGACCAAAAATGAAAAGGTGTCACGACATGTTGCATTTTCATGGTTCAAAATAGCAAAAGTACAGTCGAATGAAAAGTGTCGTGATATCGCGACATGTCACGTTTTCGCGGCCCAAACAAGCAAAGTACAGTGGAACGAAAAAGTGTCACGATTTCGCGACATGTCACGTTTTCATGCCTAAGAGCAACAAAATGCAGCACAAAGTGAAAAATGTCGTGATATCGCGACATGTCATAAAATCACGGTCAAAGCAAGCAAGAAGAAGTGTTGACCAAAAATTGTCACGATATCGTGACGTGTCGTGAAATCGCGGGTCAAAGAGGAGAGAGAAGACAAAATAAAAAAATGTCACGATATCGCGACATGTCACAAAATCACGGTCAAACCAGTCAAACAGGGCACTAAAGTTGTCGCGATATCGCGACATGTCATGTTTTCACGATCTGAAGACGAGATGAAGGGCAAACAAAAAAAACGTCGCGATATCGCGACATGTCGGAGTTTCGCGACCTGGAGCAGCTAAAGTGAACATAGAGGAAAAGTGTCACGATATCGCGACATGTTGGATTTTCACGACCAAAGGCAGGAAGATAGAGCTAAAGAGAAAACGATCGCGATTTCGTGACAGAAAGCAGCGAGATGGTACGGAATGAAAAAGTGTCACGATTTCATGGAGATGGTACAGAATGAAAAGGTGTCACGATTTCGCGACATGTCACGTTTTCATGGCTAAGTACAACAAAACACAAAGAAGGAGAAAAACGTCGCGATTTCACGACAGGTTGCATCCACGCGGCCCGAAGGAGAAAAACGTCGCGATATCGCGACATGTCTCATTTTTGCGATGCATGTGGAAGAACAAAGCTGCAGATAGAAAATGTCACGATATCGCGACATGCTATTTTTGTCACGATTCATGGCGGGCCATTACAGAACATATAGGGGCAGCGCTGAACACATGGCATAAAGGTGTAAGAATCATGGGAAGCATTACAGTTCACAGAGAAGATCAAACGTTTCAACACCGAGCAAAAAGTCAAAAACAACGAAGAGACGGGGAAGATGAAACGAAGCGATCTGGGAGATGAAACGAAGCGTCACAGGGAAAAATAGAGAGCATGGCCAGAAAGTTTAAAAGCAGAAGCATAGATTGGTACAAGGGTCGAAAACCGCTACGGGCAGAGTTGCAGAGCTGAAGGTGATAGGCCATTCTGGGCCTGCTTTTGGAGCGTTTTCCTCCACTTTTTCTGGTTTTGATAAAACTGGAAACATTTTGTTATTGTAAACTGATACATTATTTTTAATACAGAATTACAGAGAGTTGCATCTCATTGACAAGAAAGAAGGAGTTATTTTCTGCATGCTAGATTTAATGTTTATTTTTCCCCTTTTCGGATTTTTAGGCTTATAGGTGAAGTTTAATGCAAGTTTTCTTGGTTGCTTCATGCGAATGTCTAAATCTGAAAATCACAGTTAAAACCCCGTAAACCAGCACCTAACTTATCCGGATTGTGCGAGTTTGCAGGTTCAATAGGTTAGGTTGTATGCAGAAAACCTCATTATCTTCGGTTTTGTCAAATAGGATCGTAGCACTACGAATGTACTTTAGTTCCATTTTCTTTGCATTTTATTTTCATTTTTATTTTTCTACATTTTTAATTTCCCAAGAAGTTTAATTTTATTATACAGATCATTGAAATAAAACACTCGAAAATGTTTCAAAATTTGAAAATAAAATAATTTTATCATTAAGAAATTCACATTGAGTTCATTCTGATTAAATGAACAATCATTAAAGTTTCAAAATAAAATAAACCAACTTTGCCCCTTGTTTACAGTTACTTGCAACCACTAAGGTGTTCCAAGCATTTAAATTGAATATTATTATTTATACAAAATGCTAATATAGCGGAGACCTTGGAGAAGTTATTTGTTTAATTTCTTTGCAAGAGAGGATTTGGAACTCAAATCCTATCGGAGAGTGTGTTTTCACAATCGGGTGAAAATACCACTCAACAGATTGGCGCTAGAAGGAGGGCTTGAATTGGTTTATTTCAGTGTGATTTAAGTGCTACAGGGATTTCAATTTTGAATATTTCATGCCCTATTGGTTATTATCTTTAGCCCTCTTTTAACAATACAACTTTGTACTATTAAAAGGAGGACATGAATTGCTATGCACTATTCTAACGCTTTGATTGTTCATACAGGAATAATGTGATTTGATTTGATTTAAAAAAAATAAATAAAAAAAATTTGGTATTAAAGTTATATTCTTTAAGATTCACTAATGGCTATGTTTACACCGTGGATGCCAGGTAGCCCATTGAACATACCGGGAGTTCAACATTATTTGCCCGTTGGTTTTGAGAGATGTCTTCCTCGATTTTTGTCTAATGGGACAAATACTACAGAAGAACATATTCAAGCATTCAAATTTGTTGTGAATCACTTAACAATTTGGTATGATGATGTTGTTTGTAAAATGTTCCCTTACACCTTGGACAAAGTGGCATATGATTGGTTTACAAGTCTGCCTTTAGGGTCTATCACTTCTTGGGCTCAACTAGAGGCAACATTTCTTAATCAATTCAACAAAGAGCGAGTTGACCCAATCCTCATGTACGAGCAGTTTTTCACTATTAGAAAAGGACCAAGTGAAAATGTGAAGTCATTTTCTGAAAGGTTCTTTGGACTATACACTCAATTAGTGACATTTTATGCTCTTTCAGAAGATATGGCTCTCCAAATATACGTCAATGCTCTTGACCCACTCATTTCCACATATTTGCGAGGGATGCCTCAAATCACATCTTTGTCACAAGCCTATACTCAAGCAATGGCAATTGAGCAACAATTGAGTTATCAAAATTATGGTGTGGGTTTTGGATCATATAATCTTCAATCATTTAATACCTCCCTTACCCACCCAATGATTTATCCACCTCAACCGAGTTCAAGTGTGAATCAATTTCAGAATCAACAATCGTTCCCAAGCTTCAATCAATTTCAAAATCCTCAACCTACTATGCAAGATCAACCATCTTTCTTAAGTATGAATCAACTTCAAAATACTCATCTTGATTCAAAAGATGTTTCTAAAATCAATTTCAATGATTTTCATAAGATTATGATTTTAGGCAAGGGAGGAGTACTAGATCCAACTAGTATTGAAACATGTGATAGATTGGGAACCCTTGACTCACCAAAAGATGAATTCTATGAGGATGAATCTGTTTCGGATGACACATTGGATGACATTGTTGAAAGTAATGGCCCAGAAAATTCACACCTTCCAAATTATGTTAAACGTGAATCATGGGTTACACATGTGGATTATGATAGCCTTATCAATTTGAATACAAGCAATAACCCAATTTTGGAAGTAATTGAACCATCTAAGGAAGGTGAAGATAAATTTGATGAGAAACATGTTGATGAATTAAAAGATGATGAAGAAATAGTTGAGCATCACAATTTGATTTTGAAAGATGATCATTATGATTCTTGGGAAGAGTATGCTCACTCCAAACCTTCTGATGAATTTTGTGTGCCTATTGATATACAGGATAATACAATTGCCTTTTCATATGAGGATATTACAAGTCCTGTACAATCTGAGAATGTTTTGGAAGAAGGGTTGGAATCTCATCAAAGGTTGGAGAAGGATAATGATTCTACTACCATGGATGAAGAAGGAGAATCAATTGTTTTTGTTCCCCTTGAGGGGCAAGAAATCGAAAATCTTGATCCACCTATTGCTTCTACAATGTCTATGCCATCTCAAAATGATGAAATTACAAAACCTAAGTGGTGTGGGTTTGATACTATTGATGATCCTAATGAAAATGTGGATTTTGAGGCAACTCAAGCCATTGATCATGGAAAGGTGTCACGCGACACATATCTTGAAAAACTAGGCTCTTGTTTTGAAAAATATGGACGCATGTTTGATTGGGTGCCTAACTTTGGTGTTTTTGAACAGGTGTTGGATGATGAAGAAGACAATGAGAAAAAAGAAAAGGCTACTAACACTCATCAAGTTGTGGTAAATTCTAATCATGATGGGTTGAGTATGGATGACAAGGTGAAATCTTTACCTTTGGTAGTAGCTACAAAAATTTTAAGTGATAGGTTACATGATGTCCCTTTGGATGCTAATATCATTAATGAGGAAATGTCAAATTTTGTTGATGCTTGTCAAGTTTTGAATGATTTTGATTGCTTTAAAATCTCGGAAAATGATTTGAATTCAAGACTTTTAGAAATAGGCTCTTGTTTGCAACATCTCACATTTGAAAAGGAAGGCCTAATTTTAAATCATGAATCGAATTATGAAATGGATACTTTCAAGAATAGACAAGATAAAATTGAATATCATTTATTGTCTAATCATTTTAGTAATTTGACGCTCACCTATGAGAGTACTAATGGAATTAAATCTAATTGGTGGGGTGAGCAAGGTAAGTTAAAAGTTGTTGCATGGTGTGGTCTAATCTTGTTTTTGTTGGATTCCTACAACATTTGGCATGCGTATCACGTTATATTTTTGTTGAAGTGTTCTAATCATGTTTGGGATCCAGGAAAGTAATAGTCCAAGCTTTGCATCATCTTGTACTATATTGTATATAGATTTTGGTTTTTGGTTTTGGTTTGTGTTTTCAAGTTTCATTTTTGGGATTGCTATTTTGGGTTGTGATTTAAGTTGTGTGTTTATTTGACATGTTTGGTTTGTCTAAAAAAAAATGATGAAAAAGAAAAAATTTGAGATGTCAACTTATGCCTAAGATCAGGAGAATATGAAACATTGGAATTGTGTTGTAGAAAGCTCCACAAGTAACACAAACATTTTAAATAATATCGTTTGAAACTTGTGATGCATGAAGTGGTCAGTTTTACATAATGGCAATACTCCATCTGCAATTCAAAAGGCAATGCATTCATATTACATCCCACTTTGCATATACATGCCATCTTAGTTGCATATGCATTTCAGATACAAATCATTAAAGTGTGTCAAATCCTCTTAGGGTTATTCTATAACATAAAATAAGAAAAAAATCCTAAGGTTGGGAACTGAGGCCCGAGATATCTAGAACCAAGCACATTTTATACACATTAAAAAGGATCTTGAGCAAAATGATCAAAACCTTGCTTGGAAGAAAAGGTCAGGCGAAAGAAGTATTTCATGTCTATCCTATTATGCAACATGATCCTTAAAACAGTGGTTTTTACCACTTCCATAAAGCTTAAAGCCTAAAATCAGAGTAGTAAGGATAGGGTTAAATCCTCATCGAACTTAGGTTGAGGATCCAACTCCCCAAAGCTCTGATTTGACCTACATGGAGTAGTAAGGATAGGGCATAATTCTCATCTCGCCTAGGTTGAGAATCCGATTCCCCAAAGCTCCTATGTCTCATTTCATCATAAATCTTGGATTGGAAGGATCGTACTACATGTCCTCTACAAAGGATGGGTAGTCATCCCCAAGGTCCAAGAAATAAAAACTAAATATTTCCCATTTCATCTAAATCTTGGATTGGAAGGATCGTACTACATGTCCTCTGCAAAGGATGGGTAGTCATCCCCAAGGTCCAAGAAATAAAAACTAAATATTTCCCATTTCATCTTAATATTGGATTGGAAGGATCGTACTACATGTCCTCTGCAAAGGATGGGTAGTCATCCCCAAGGTCCAAGAAATAAAGAAATGAAGCTAAATCATGGATTATGGGGTTAAGTATGCCCATGCGTGGCAGCATGTCTTGTCTAAAAACAAGACCACTGATTGTTCAAACGGATAGACTAGCATGACCATTTCATCCATAACTGGTTAAATTATTTTGTTCAAAGTGAGGTAATGAATTCCATATCAGAGTAGTAAGGATAGGGTTAAACTCCCATCTCGCTTAGGTTGGGAGTCCGATTCCCCAAAGCTCTGATTTCACTTTCACTTGCACATGGGTTCAAGATAGTAGTGACTCATAACCAACTTTGGGATCTAATAAAGCAATTCATTATACATATAGTTGATCCTAAGAGGGTTTGATAATTTTAAATATTTGTATATGATATTAGAAGGTTTAAAGCTTTTATAAAGCAAGTAGTTATATCTCTAGACCATTAATTAGGCTATGCAAATCATTCACAACCTCACATATGCATTCATGTAAAACTGACAATGGAATGTGGATCAATTTCAAACGATAGAAAATGGAACACATTGCACACACCAAGCTGATACTTAATGATTCTAATGTTTCATGTATTTCTGATCTATCGGCATTTGTTTTTTATGTGTTGACGCTTGTATCTAAGCTTGTATATTTCAGGTTAGGTTCTCACCGAAATGCTCAGGAGCATTTCCCAGTAGAGTCACCATTTGTTGTGGCTGCTCCACAACACACCCCAAAATTGGGGACCCACCTTTTTTGCACACTTTCCAAGAAGATTGCAGTGGCCCAGATGTTAAAAGAGCAAAGAAAAGCAAGAAATGAAAAGTTGTCGCGATATCGCGACATGTTGCTCCATCGCGACAAGAAATGAAAAGTTGTCACGATATCGCGACATGTTGCTCCGTCACGACCAAAAATGAAAAGTTGTCGCGATATCGCGACATGTTGCTCCATCGCGACCAAAAATGAAAAGTTGTCGCGATATCGCGACATGTTGCTCCATCGCGACAAAATGAAAAGTGTCGCGATATCGCGACATGTCAGTTGCGGTTCAAAATAGCAAAAGTAGAGAATGAAAAGTGTCACGATATCGCGACATGTCGCTTTTTCGGAAAGCAAAATAAGAATGAAAAAGTGTCACGATATCGTGACATGTCACGTTTTCACGGCTAAGAGCAATAGAATGAAAAGTGAAAAATGTCATGATATCACGACATGTCATGAAATCGTGGTCAAAGAAAGCAGGAAGAAGTGTTGAAAAATTGTCATGATATCGTGACATGTCGTGAAATCGTGGTTCATAGAGGAGAGAGAAAGACAAAATGAAAAATGTCGCGATATCGCGACATGTCATGAAATCATGGTCAAAGGAAAGGCAAGGACTAAAGTTGTCGCGATATCGCGACATGTCATGTTTTCATGATCTGAAGATGAGATGAAGGGCAAAGAAAAAAAATGTCACGATATCGCGACATGTCGAGTTTCGACTAGAGCAAAGTGAAGATAGAGGAAAAGTGTCGCGATATCGCGACATGTTGGATTTTTGTGACCAAAGGCAGGAAGATAGAGCTAAAAAGAAAAATGTCATGATTTTGCGATTGAAATGATTTTGTGATTATGAAAAAGTGTCACGATTTCATGATAGAAAGCAACGAGATGGTACGGAATGAAAAGGTGTCACGATTTCGTGACATGTCGCATTTTTGTGGCTAAGTATAACAAAACACAATGAAGGAGAAAAACGTCACGATTTCATGATAGGTTGCATCCATGCGGCCCGAAGGAGAAAAACATTGCGATATCGTGACATGTCTCATTTTTGCGATGCATGTGGAAGAACAAAGCTACAGATATAAAATGTCGCGATATCGCGACATGCTATTTTTGTCGTGATTCACAATGGGCCATTACAGAACATGTAGGGGCAGCGTTGAACACATGGCATAAAGGTCTAAGAATCATGGGAAGCATTACAGTTCACAGGAGAAGATCAAACGTTTCAACATCGAGCAAAAAGTCAAAAATGATGAAGAGGCGGGGAAGATGAAACGAAGCGATCTGGGAGATGAAACGAAGCGTCACAGAGCGAAACAGAGAGCATTGCCAAAAATTTTAAAAGCAGAAGCACAGATTGGTACAGGGGTCGGAAACCATTGCGGGCAGAGTTGCAGAGCTGAAGGTGATAGGCCATTCTGGGCCTGCTTTTGGAGCGTTTTCCTCCACTTTTTCTGGTTTTGATAAACTGGAAACATTTTGTTGTTGTAAACTGATACATTATTTTAATACAGAATTACAGAGAGTTGCATCTCATTGACAAGAAAGAAGGAGTTATTTTCTGCATGCAAGATTTAATGTTTATTTTTCCCCTTTTCAGATTTTTAGGCTTATAGGTGAAGTTTAATGCAAGTTCTCTTGGTTGCTTCATGCGAATGTCTAAATCTGAAAATCACAGTTAAAACCCCAGAAACCAGCACCTAACTTATCTGGATTGTGCGAGTTTGCAGGTTCAATAGGTTAGGTTGTATGCAGAAAACCTCATTATCTTCGATTTTGTCAAAATAGGAATCGTAACACTCTGAATGTATTTTAGTTCCATTCTCTTTGCATTTTATTTTCACTTCTTTATTTTTCTGCATTTTTTATTTCACAAGAAATTTAATTTTATTTACAGTCATTAAAATAAAACAATTGAGAATCTACCGAAATCTGAACATAAATAACTTTGTCATTAATATAATTCACATTGAGTTCATTCTGATTAAACGAACAATCATTAAAGTCTTAAATAAAATAAACCAGCAGTGCCCCTTGTTTACAGTTACTTGCAACCACTAAGGTGTTCCAAGCATTCAAATTGAATATTATTATTTATGCAAAATGCTAACATAGCGGAGACCTTGGAGAAGTTACTTGTTTAATTTCTTTGCAAGAGGGGATTTGGAACTCAAATCCTATCGGAGAGTGTGTTTTCACAATCGGGTGAAAATACCACTCAACACTACCACTAATTTGATAGTAGGAAAATTGATAGTTGCTCAAATATTCTCAAGGGTTCTTCTTAATTTAAAAAAAATTCAAACTTAGGACCTTTGAGAACATTTGTAACTATTTAATCTATTATTGCATGAACTGTATTTCATAAGGTATGGTCAACATTGTTGGATTTTGGACCACAAGAGCATCTATTAGAGAGTGATCATGATAGTATGGGGGGTGGTGTGGTAGTTGGGAGGTGGTGGAGGTGGAGTGGGATGTTGGTTATGGATGTAAAGGGTTGCAACATCTATTTGGTAGAAATTGGGTGAAGTTAGTTGGGGTGGAGGATTTGGATTTTAAAGAGCTTGGATATGATTGAGTCTTGCATACAAGTTTTGTTATTGTACATGGTTGACTATAGTGATGGATTTTTGATAATATGTTTGATCTTGTACCTCATGATATGGTACCTAGGTATGTCCTTGTTGTTGTTGCACTTGGTTGTACCATTCAAGATTGGGTACATTTGTGGGCACTTTAGTGTTCTTGTGTTTCTAGGGTACCTAAGTATACCAATATTACTCTAGAACTTGATGATTATTCATTTACTTTAGTTATGCTTGGATAGGCACTTGTTGAAGGGGTATTTGGGTGTACCCTTGTTGAGGTAGTCCTTGGATAACCACTTGTTGTGGAGGTACTTGGGTGTACATAAGTTGTTTTGGTAGTCCCTATATGTGCACTTGTTTAGTATTTATCTAAGGAGATGAGACTTGAGTATGAAATTACTAATAAGGTACCTGATTGTGCACTTGTTGTTGAGAGAGAAGCACTTGTTTATTGAGTTGTTGAGAATAAGAAAGCACTTGATTAAATAATTATTATTGACAAGAAGGAATCACTTGATAGTGGAATAGTTGAGAAGAAGGAAGTTCTTGATTATGGAATTATTTTTGAGAAGATTGAAGCACTTGATTGTGGAACTATTTTTGTTGAGAAGGGAGCACTTGATTTTCTATAATTATTGTTGTTGAGAGAGGAGCACTTGACTGTGCTACAATTGTTGTTGAGAAGGGAGTACTTGATTGTGTTGCAATTATTATTGTTTAGAAGGGAACACTTGATTATACTATAATTGTTGTTGTTGAGAAGGGAGCACTTGATTTTTGTGCTACAATTATTTTTTTTGAGAAGGGAGCGCTTGATTGTTATGCTACAATTATTTTTATTGACAATGGAGCACTTGATTGTTGTGTTATAGTTATTATTTTTTAGAAGAGAGCACTTTATTGTGCTACAATTGTTGTTGTTGAGAAGGGAGCACTTGATTGGTGTGCTGCAATTATTATTGTTGAGAAGGGATCACTTGATTGTGCTATAATTGTTGTTGAGAAGAGAATACTTGATTGTGTTGTAATTGTTATTAAGAAGGGAGTACTTTGATTGTGTTATAATTATTATTGAGAAGGGAGCAATTAATTATACTATAATTGTTGTTGAGGTACCTAGTTATGCCCTAAATACCCTTCAGACAAGGAATATATGGGTGGTCTAAGATGTGGTATGGTAGGTGGCATTGAGGCCTATGAATGTGGAGAAGTTAAGAATACTATTAGATTCTATTGGATGAGGGGGTGATTGTTGATATGTCTAAGTTTGATTAGTTATGAAAGTGTTGAATGTGTCGAGTTAGGGATATGGGAGAGGGTGAGAGGGGATAATGTGCCCTTGTGGAGGTAGTTGAGACAAAAATAGGGCTTGTTGTTGTTGATTATAAGTGGATAGGGGAGGGTATGTAAATACCTAGCCGAACGAGAGTGGGAAAAATGGAGCAAGGCTAATAGATGAAAATATGGAGGTGGAATTACCAAAAGGAGTGAATTCTTACATCCACATTAGAGGGGTATGAGGAGCAAGGAAGGTGGATAACATGGGGGTTACGCTCATCAAATCGTAATTTGAGTATATAGAAGAGAAATTTATGTAGATAGATTGAGGTGGCACGATGGTGTCAAAATTTGGTACCTCAATTTGGTATATGATAGGGGATTCAATTTGAAGTTGCATGAGGTGGAAGAGGTGGTGATCAAGAATGTTAATGGAATGTAATGAAGTTTAGGTGAACTAAATTGTTGATGATAATATGGCATGGATGAATTTTGAGGTGGAGAGAAAGATGTCTCCCCTTGATGCTCAAATAAGGGATTCACTCTTGTATTATCCATGACTACATGCTCTTGATCATGTGCTCGACTATGCATGGAAACCATGATGAATAAAATATCCTATATATGTGTTCTATGAAGGAAAAACCTAAAATTTTGACTATTTGAACAACCTCGGGTCTGGATCTGTCCAAATGAGGTTTTTTAATGGAAAATATACCTATCCATATGTTTTACTTATAGACCAGATTTTCTAAGATTGAATATTATAAAACCAGTTTTGAAGGTCTCTAGGATCGTTTTGAAGGTCTCTAGGACCGTTTTGAAGGTGTTTTTAACAGTTTTAAAATAGAATACTTTGAATTAGTCTTAAAAAAACAAGAAACAAATAAGTGTGTATAGTTGATGTTGAATCGTTTTGTTTGATTATTTAGTTTCGTAGTTTGTATATTTTAAGATTAACAAATTGCTATAAATATGGAATATGTGATTGAGATCTACAAGGGTACATTAGTGTACACCCTTCCCACTATACCCAAAGGTTTCCTATGATGGGGGAAGGCTCAAGGGTGACTAGAATGGGGGTACCTATTAAATCTCCAAGAATAAGGTCATGTTGTCTCAATCCTACTACCTATCTAGTCATTATTTCACTTCACCCTTGGTTGGGCTTGGATAAGAATAATAGCTACACACTTACTAAATATATAGCCTTGTAAGTAGGGGAATCTATCCTATCCTAGCTCGAGGTAATATCAAGAGTAAGGAATTTTCTAGTGATGAAGTTTGACAAACCACTCGAGGGGGCTACTATAGTGTCTAGGGAGGTGAGTCAATGCTTGCTAGTGGAATCCAATGCCATTGATCTTTATTGGTGGTTGGTGATGAAATCCAACACAAACTATTGTTGTTAAATTTCATGTGTGTGTGTGATGTTCGTTTATCTTAACAATCAAAATGCAACAAATGAAACTATGTTATGATAAAAGATAATATTTCTATCCAAATGCAATATTTGAAAGAAGGTATCTTTTTGGAAGCAAATCTGCACTATTTTTAAAATGACCAAATGATATGGTATATTTTTTAAAGTAAATCTATACTAGTTTAAAAATGACCAAATGATATGGTACAATTTTAAAATCAAATCTATGCTATTAAAAATGACCAAATGATATGGTGCATTTTTTAAAACAAATCTATGCTATTTTGAAAATGACCAAATGATATGGTACATTTTTTAAACCAAACCTATGCTATTAAAAATGACCAAATGATATGGTGCATTTTAAAAGTAAATCTACACTCTTAAAAATGACCAAGTGATACGGTGCATTTTTAAATCAAATCTACACTATTACAAATGACCAAATGATATGATGCATTTTGAAAGCAAATCTACACTATTTTGAAAATAACCAAATGATATGGTGCATTTTTGAAATTAAATTTAGCGGATACTATTTGATTTGAGAAAAGGTAGAAAGAGGAAAGAAACTAGTTCAATTTGGTGTATTTTTATGTCTACCTACAATTTCCAACCTCTAGGTGCTTTCTAAAATCTGACACACTATGCTCTATGTGCCAAATTGGAAAATGTACCTACCAATACATTTTTCTACAAAAGTCATTTTTTGGGTTATTCTGTGGTTGTCTCGGGCTGGGGTGCCTAAAAGTTTGAATTTTGGACTATACCTACAAGTTTGGGAGGTAGAAAAGTCAAATTTCTTAATAATAAAAATGTGTTTGCTTTTGCAACTAAAATTTGAAAGAGCTTGTTTTCAACAAATGAAATTTGAAACTACTACAAAAAAACCATAAAAGGATGAATCATAAAGTTGTGTAGGTTGGGCATGAGATAGGGTTATGCACAGTGGTGAATATTCACCAATTGGGCAAATATCTACATTTTCAAAAATTCAAATTTGTGAATTTGGGGGACCCGAACGTCGACCATTTCATCAATAAAATTTGGAACAAAAAAACTTTAGGTGTCGGTTTGTTGTGCGTTGATAATAGTATCATGAATATTTTTAAAAATTTGCTAGCAATCCCACCTAAATAGAGGACCCTTTTTGCCATAAAATTTTAAAATTTCTAAATTATCCCACCCAATTCGCCAAGTATACCACTATATATAATTAATACCCCAGTGATACTTTTTCATTTATGGACCCTGTTCTACACAATACGGATATCCTAAACCAGTTTTGCATCAGACCCAACCCATTTCTACACCAAACTAGATTGAATTCAGTACTAGAAAATACCAAACCCTATTCTACACCAAACCGAACCCATTTTTGTGACATAATGGATCCTGTTTAGTACTAGAAAAGATCGAACCCTGTTCCACACCAGATCAGACCCATTTTTTCAATAGACTAGACCCTATTCAGGACCAGATAAGACCAATCATCGGATATTTTTATGTGATAGACCAAACATTGTTCTGCACTAGGCCAAACCTTATTTTACACCAAGCCAAACCTTGTTCTGCATCTGGCCATACCCTATCCTAAAGAATACTGGATCATGTTCTGTAGCAGGTCGACATTGAACCTTTTTTGCACCAGGTCATTTTTCGAACCTTGTTTTGCACCAGACCAATTTTTGAACCTTATTTTGCACCAGACCAATTTTTGAACCTTTTCTGCATTAGGTCAATATCCAAACCCTATTCTGCACTAGGAAAATTTTTTGATCTTTTTCTCCACCAGGTTAATTTTTGGATCTTGTTTTGCACCAGGTTAATTTTTAAACCTTTTTTACACTACATCGATTTTTGAACCTTATTCTACTTTCGTATGAATTTTCAAACCACATTCTACACTAGGTTCTCTGTCACTGCTCTATTTGCCATATTTTTCTCTATTTTGCCTTGTTCTGCATGTTGTCACCTATTTTCTCTCTTTCTATTAAAACTCTTTGATTCTCTATTTCTATTTAGATCTGTTTTTCTATTATAAGATAATAAATAGGTGAATGCTTTGGTTCTTTAAAGACATTGTGATGCTCTGTTTCTCCGAAGATATTGTGATTCTCTATTTCTAGTCCATTTTGTACTATAATCTAATATTTTTTGACATGTATCTCTAATTATTTTTTGATCCTGTTCTGCACTAGACCAATATTCAAACCCTGTTTTGCATCTAGATGGTCATTGCTCTGTTTCCATGTTTTTCTCTATTTTACCCTATTCTGCATGTTGTCCCCTATTTTCTCTCTTTCTATTAAAACTCTTTGATTCTCTATTTCTATTCAAATATGTTTTTCTGGTATAAGATTATACATAGGTAAATGCTTTGGTCCTCTAAAGACATAGTGATGCTTTGTTTCTCCAAAGACATTGTGATTCTCTATTTCTAGTCCATTTTGTACTATAATATAATATTTTTCGACATACATATCTCTAATTATTTTTTGCATAGACAAGTTTTTTTCTTAAATTGATTTGAATTTGTATGTTAATTACTTTTGTGCTCTTATTAGTTACAAGTGCTATCACTAAAAAATGGAGTAGTGGCATAAACTGACAAAATCACAATAAAGCATGGTAGGAAACATGTATGTATTTTCTACCAGCCAACCATCTATTTATTCTAACATAAGTAAGACCTCTTCAACATTTTATTACTTTTCTAAATTGAAAAATATTTTCTTTACAAGTAAAATGTCACCTACTGGTGATGGAAAGAAGGGGGCCAAATATTTTGCTGAAAAGAGTATCCTCAAATATTTTAGCCATATGTCGAAATGCAATGAGCCATCGACATCCGTGCAAATTCAAGGTACAAATGATTTTTTACTTCTAAACAGTTAGTTGTATATTCTGTAATTATTTTAAATACCACTTTCTTCCTCAAATAGTTACTTCTCAGTATGTATGAATATTTTTTTATTTTTAAGTTTGTTTTGTTTAATCCAAGAAAGATAAAAAATATTATGGTATGCTACTATGCAGAATACCCTATCGACCCTAATATACCTCGACTTGAAGATATTCCCCACCAAGAGATGCCTTCTAATGAAAATTCTCTTGACAAAGACATCCAACAAACACTTGAAGATAATCCTCAAAATGACATATCAATTGAAAATGAAAGTGATAAATCAAATACATTACAAACTTCTTTTGAATCTTCAAGCAAAAATTCTAAAAAGAGAAAGGCATCTAACTAGATTATTGGAAGGGGATTTAAGAATGAATGGGCAGAAAAATTTCCCTAGATTGAGCCTATCCTGACTGAGGACAACCAAGTTGATCAAAAAGAATGTAGATGCAAAATTTGCAGTTGGAAACTTGGTAAGGATCACAAGATGCAAAATAAGATAGATACAATAGAAAAACATGTTGGCAAATCTTATGTAAAAGTTACAAGAAGTAATGGTGAAGTTAGTAAAGAATTAGGTGGAAGGATGCATCAGAATGTATGCATGTCATATATGCAATAGAATATGACAATCACTTAAAGCAACAACAATCTCTTGTTGAGAAAGGTGGAACGATTGTAGCCCAATTTCATAAAATTCATAAGACCACCT
Source organism: Wollemia nobilis (assembly GCA_028583015.1). NCBI lineage: Eukaryota > Viridiplantae > Streptophyta > Pinopsida > Araucariales > Araucariaceae > Wollemia > Wollemia nobilis. Next base: position 2,197,380 of record JAQPPZ010001613.1, on the reverse strand, counting down.
TAGCTTCAAAAAGTTTGTAGTTTGTTGTTGTATATAGTATTCTCAAGAAAGGTAGACCCATGTCTAATTTTATTGATTATAAGCACCTCTTTCAACTAGTTGATGTGCAAAACCTTCCTAGTTCCCATTGGTCAGATCAAAGTGGTTGGAAAATGATAAAATGTCTATCATTAGTTGAGAAGGAAGACTTGAGGGAGCAAGTAAAACATGTCAGATTCATTTCACTTTCTATTGATGAGGTGATAGTTGTGGACAACACATCCTAGATTTGTATGCATGTGTACACATTTCAAAATCATGTAAGGAGGCCTAGTTTTCTAGGATTACATAAGATGGTTGAAAGTTCAAATGCAGAAAATATCTATAATGTTGTTGTGACTAGTTTAAAGGATATTGTAGGAATGGATGATATAGACATAGCCACAAAGTTAATTTGTGTTGGAGCTGATGGTGCTGCTATTATGCAAGGGCACAGGAATGGTCTTTGTGTTTGACTCCAAACCTCAGTTACCCCATATATGATTCCCATTCATTGTATGGCTCATAGAGTGAATCTTGCATATAAAATCATGAGCACCTTTGAAAATGTTGGTAGAGTGGAAGACCTCATTCATGAAATACATTCTTATTTTTCATGCAGCCCAAAAATATTTGCATAGTTTTAAAAGTTTGCACTAGGAGTTACAGAAGGAAAAAAATTGTTAAAATATGTGGATACAAGATGGATTTCACTGTATCAACCTGCTCACAGAGTTTTTATAGAATATCAATCATTAACGGGGTTTATGCACTCAAATCATAGGGTAGTTGATAAGGCAAAATATTTGTTGTTCCATTTGAATGACTTGGAAACCCTTTTTACCTTATGTGGTATTCTTCCAATGTTACAAGAAATGAACAGATTGATTAAACATGCACAAGAGAGATCCATCTATATCATTTGATTTCATGAGGATGAGGAAACAAATATGTTTGATTATTGATATGTTATATGTGTCCAAGGCAGATTTTAAAGATCCCTTGTTTGATAGTTGGAATACATTGACAAACGTGGACAATCCAAAAAGCTTTTTGAAGTTTGACATCAATGATCATCTTTGTATTAATGTTCATGGAAAGTTGATACCTCTTTATTATTTTGAAAGGTAATCAAGTATAGTTGTGGATGATGTTGAAGAAGTTCCTGTAACACACAATAGATTTCATGTTGTTTTACAAAAAACTAAGGTAAATTTGTCAAAAATAACAAAACCTTTGACAAGTGAGATAAGACAATGGTTTCAGAGAGATGAGTTGCTTGAGGCCATGGGTGTGGTTAACCCCATGTTTTGGGGTCCTTGTACTAAATACAATTCTACAAATGAGTTGTTTATTAAATATATGGGCATCCTCATTCAGCATTTCAGTAAAAGTGTGGAAGTTAATGGTGTTGAAATCAAAGGTATACTCAACAAAGATATTTTAAAACAATAGTCAATGTATTTTGGAAGAACAATGGTTGGGCAAACATCACTTTTGAGTAACATCCATGAGATTGGTTCCATTGCACGTTTGTGGCAAAAATTATATCCAAGTAGTGTCTTACAAGATACGATGAGTGAATACTTTTGTTTATATGAATTATGTGAAACAATGATTTTGGGGTCTGTGGAAGATGAGAGAGTTTTTAGTGCACTATCTTTTGTTAAATCTAAGCTCCACAACAGGCTCGACAAAAATTTAGAAAATTGTTTAAGAATTTATGTGTCATCGTATCAGTTGGACAAATTTTTGTATGACAGAGCATTGGCATACTAGAATTCCCTTGTAGGTAGAAGGGGTACCATGAATATGATCGATAAGGATGATAATGATGATTTTAGTGATCAGATGGTGGAGACACAGATATCCGCTATGCTTAATAATGATTTTGGACAAGCTGATATGTGTTTGTTTCAGCTACCTAAATTGTAATTTTTCCATGATTTCATGGACATTGATAAACATGAATTCATTTGATAGCAAATTTCACAATATTGTTTTAGATTTATAAGATTTCAAAAAAATTGTTTATTCATAAATTGTATGTTTTATATCACATTGTTGTTTTATAAATTGCATGTTTTATATCACATTGTTGTTTTAAAAATTATATGTTTTATATCATAGTGTCTCAACTGCCTTCATTGATAAATCGTTATGTTTTATGTTTTAAATCATAGTATTGGTATTTTATTGTTAATGTATGTATATTAAACAACAATAAGTTTAGGATCTATTTTAGTTCATGAGATCCTAAAGATGCTTGGTTTGCATGAAGATCTATGATCTTATCTATGATGCTTAAGATTATAGTTTTTGTTTATTTTAGTTTAGGATCTATTTCAGTTCATGAGATCCTAAATATGCTTGGTTTGCATGATGATCTATGATCTTATCTATGATGCTTAAGATTATAGTTTTTGTTTATTTCAGTTTAGGATCTATTTCAGTTCATGAGATCTTAAAGATGCTTGGTTTGCATAAAGATCTATGATCTTATGTATGATGCTTTTGTTGTTTGAGATGAACATAGTAAACAATATTGGCTAGAAATAAACTAAAAAAACAACACAAAATTATAAATGCATACAAACTTTGAATGATGGAAGACACAAAATGAGTAAATGTCTTTTTCATTAATTCAAATAGAAATATATTACATCGAACAAAATTGTTGATTGTTGTCAACTTGAAAGCATTTTACATTGTTAAACATTTGATTTTGGGTTGGCTACCTCAATATCACTTGGAGTTGCCTTTTCTTTTCCTTTATCTACTTTCATGACACCCTCTTCTGGCAGTGCTCTAGCTTTGACTAGGTTTTCACGTACTTTCACAATACTCCTCACTAATGTTACTTCTTCTTTGTTTGGATCTTTGAGAATTGTTGGAAGCAGTTCTTTTGCTTTCTGCTACTCTAGTATGAGGTCTAAGATCTTCATTGAGCCTATCCCTAATATATTTTCTTAAAATATTATTATCTACTATTTTTTATTGCATTTTATTTTTCATTTCCATTGCATTATGCAAAAATGTCTTCGCCCTATTGATATTGATGTCCATGCTCTTAACTTGTCTTTTCAAGTTATCAAAATTTGACTACAAAAATAAATTGAAAACATAATTCAAAAGAGTTATATGAAAAATTATTACTTGTTTTAATGAAATATAAAAATTTACCTGCAAAATAAAATTGAAACATAAAAAAATTCTTACCTCAGCCATGTCCCTTGCAACCTCAACAACTGCAACTTTGTCCTTATAGGAAGCCCAATGGTTATAAAAATCTTGGGCTTCAACATTAATATTCTCTAATCTCGCGACCATAATATTTAAAATATTATCTTCATACACAACATCAGACTTCACTGATCCTGTTGTGGCCTGATGTAGCAGGCCACCAAGCTTTTCTAGTTCATACTAAACCAAAGAATAAATAGAATCTCTTTTTGTAAAATTCTTATATCGGGCATTAATTTCCCTTATAAGGACTTTGGCCTAATATTCCCAATCCTTCATCTCTTGCAAATCTCTAAGCACAACCTATTTTATGATTGCTTCAATATTTTCAACCATTAAAATATTTTCATCAAAATTTACAATGTCATCCTCAGTTTGAGGACCTTGAGGATGAGGGTCATTTCTTTGAGTAGATGGCAATAATGTCTGCTCAACTTTAGGAGCTTCTCTTTATTCTACTTTACCATGTGGATCATGAAGCACATTCATTTCTTGAAGCCTAAAATATTGCCCTACAATAAAAAATCATCATCGAGTTGGATATTATCCAATCCTATGGTTGAAACTTTTGGTGCCTGTGAAGTTGTGTGAAATGTAAAAGACCACCACCAATACCCATAAATTGGTGTTGGCCCCTATGATATCTGTGAGAACCCATACCCAAAACTTGCTGTTGCCCCCCATGATATCTATGAAAAAAGTTGTTTTCCACCTCCAACATGCATATGGCCTCACATTTGCGTAGGTTGTGTCTATCATTGATGTGGTGGAAGTGGGTGTGGTTATGGTGCAAGTGATGGTTGTGGTGGAGGTGGTGGCAGCATATGGCCTCTCATTTTCATAGGTTGTCGTTGAACTTGAGAGTTGGTTGAAAATAGTTTAAACAAATTTTGTTACAATTTTTTAGAAAATAAAATAGAAAAAAATATATATTTAAAGTAAATACACATAGATTTACCTGAAGATAATGAAATTTGTTGAATTTGGGTGCCAATGGGTGAGGGGTTGATCGCACTAGATTCAACTTACACATTTTGTGCATACCTAGGTGTACGAGAACCCCCAGGAGAAGCAACTTGCCTAGAACATTTATACAACCTCTACAAAGGTGTCGCTTCTGATCCAGTGTCTTTAGAATCACTAGTTTGTTCTAGCCTGTAACCCCTATTGGCAACATCCTATTTATTTCTTGTAATGGCTACCCTAACCTACATTTATATGAGAAGAAAAATTTAAAAAATAAAATATGATAAAATGTAAAATACTATTTCATGGTCAAAGATGGACTTATCACCTTCAATTCCTCTAGTGTCATTGCAATAGCTTGTAGTGTTGCATGCACTATAGTTGGTACAAGAGTATTTTGTAAATTATGAAAAAATTCATAATAAAGAGCTAAAATGTAATTAACGATGCCCACAATGGGTTGTGTCTTGTTGGTTTGCATTTGCACACCATGTAACTTAGCCCTAATTTGATCCAAAATATACATGCACCAATTGAACCTCTCATGCTTCTCACAAAGAACAATATAGGCAAGTGCCCAAAATAAAATTTTCAGTCTTTCGAGTAGAATCAATCTTGCTTGGAAGAACTCGATAATGGCCTTCAGAGTTGCATGGTTAACATCGCTGATTGTTAACCCTCTTTTTGACTTGGCGGTGAAAGCTACAAAAACAAAATTAGATGATAATTTACAAATTTAAAATTTTAAACATTAATAGAATCTAAGTAACAAGAATTATACCTGCCAAATATTTTGATCCCAGATGGTATATTGTTTTGAGGTATCCTTTATCATCTAGAGTCAGCTACAACTTTGTTGACATTGGAGGACAATCATTGAAAGGAAGATTTGTCAATATGTTAATATCTGCAGGCATGATGGTGAAAAACATATTTCTATTTTGTATTTTCATTTTGACTATAGCCTTGTCATGGTCATAACCGGCTATGATATGTTGCAGGAGGACTTTATCAATTTTGAATTGTGGCATTGAAACCAAGGTTGTCAAACCTGTGTCATCTAACCATGAAAATTCTAAACCTAGGGTTATTAATAAATCTAAAATTAAAGTGCAAGAAATGTTCTTGAACTTTGGTGCAGGGGTATATGTGGTGGCCATTACAAGAGGTTGGAACTAGGAGAAATTGGATTGGGAACCGTAAGGTTGCTTGTAATGTTTAGATCTAGTTGGGTGTAGTCATAAAAATAAACTGGAAAAATAATTGTTGATGCCCTTTTATAGAGAGAATAGATAGGGTTGACACATGGTAATATTGTATTGGACATGGAGTGTGGCTGAATGAACGTGTGATACATGGCAGCTGATCAATGGGAGAATGTTTTCAAAGTTGAATATTTATCTGCATATGAACCATATTTTGCATGAGTTCCTAGCATTGGCTCTTATTCTACATCAAGCCTGAGACTACACCACAATCTACATTTGATCCTATACCAAACCATATTTTGCACCCGATCCAATGTTGGATAAAATTTTGTATCAAGCTCGATACCAGACCATATTTTTGTCATGACCTATTACCCTCTAATCTTGTCTAAAGGATAGTAATTGATCTTGGGGATCAAGTAATGTTTTATAAAAGGGGCGTAGACCCTAAATAATCCTAAAAATATTCTAATAGATTAATTTTATGAAGGTTAGAAAAATATTTATTATATTTTAGAGAAGATAATTAATTAAGAACTATTTATGAGGTCTTGTGAAAGATAAATTTGAGGAATTATATTTTACAAAATTATAACAATAACCTAGTGGACCCAATTTAGATGGGACTTAAAAGGACTATAGGATTTTTAAATATTATATAAACTATCCTATCTATTGGTAAATACCCATATGGCTTCCTTATATTTGTGGAAATTAAAGGGAGATTTCTTATCCTATCAAAAATAGTTTTAACTTTGTAACAATCCTATGCCTTAATAGTATGGATTTTGTATTTGTCCTCATGAAAAGGGGACACAAAAAAAAAATAAGGCCATTCACCTTACTTCTAGTGGACCCTTTAGTGACATGATAAGCCTTAAGGGACCCAAGGTATCTTTATAATAATAAAATAATGAGATATCTATTTGACCACAAGTGGAGAAATTTTCCTATAAATAGAGGATATTTTGAGAAGAATGGGGGGAAGGAAATCCAGAAAACCATAGGGAGTATGCTCTCCACCTTGGTGGATCAGAAACTAGAATTTTTGAAGGATTTACTAATTTTGTAGGAATAAATAGCCATGGAATACAAGGAAGGAATCAAGCAAGGAGAATAAGAATGAAGAATTCCAAGCATATCGAGCAGTTGAGGTTGGGGATCCTTACTCCATTTGGTCTTAATTTTGTTTGGTTTATAAGCTCATAGTATATGATATTATTCTCCTAAATGATAAAACTTCGAAATGTTTTATTTGAGTTGATTTTTGCGTTAAGCTTAATACTCAGAGTTTGATTGGATTTTAAAAGGAACAATCCACTATGGTGTTTGTCATGTGATTTACTTTATGATCTTATGTATTAATCAAATAATTCACTATGGTGCTTGTCATTAAATCATTCCCTTAAGTTGTGTACCATTAAACTACCTTAAGTGTGGCTATAAAAATATTATAATGGTAAGTGGGAGGAGCCCACTAAGACCCCCATCTATGTTATTAATCAAATCACCTCCATAGGCAAGACAAGCGAACGCGGTGGTCTGGATGACCACGAATTGGTGATGGCTCATTCCTCCCTATATGGAATGATATGTGCTTCCCTATGGTGAATATGGTATTTGTACCATAAAAGATTTTGATGTAGTGCCATAGTATTCCATCAAACCCAGATCACAGAGTGATCTACTGGCATGGTCGATCCACCACGAGATTTGGCAACTTTCAATGTAGTGCCATAGTATTCCATAAAAATCCTGATCGAAGGGTGATTCACTTGTATTGGAAATCTACCATGAGAGAAACCCTGCTACTATCGAATACTTATGGTCATCATGTGTATACAACTGGAGATGTCGACTATGGGTTAAGCTCCTCTAACCTAGGTTTTGCCCATTTTAAATAGAGGTATTATTATTGCACCATTGAAACTGTACTTTACGATCGAGATACACAAGTTGGCTTCCTAGTTTATCTCTACTCAATAAAACCTCATTGAGTTCTCTATTTCTTGCCCTGGACTATGGTGAAGCAAACATGAGATGAGGTTTAATTAATGGGATTACAAATTTAGTTTTCTGCAAGTCCCTATGATGTGTTACCTTGGAGCAATCCTTATCGATGAGTCATTTCCCTAACAAGTGACAAGTCCAAGGTCGAACATTTGTAAACCATACTTAAGAGCTTACACCCTAGTTGTACAATGAATTAACATCTAATATTTTTTCCAATGAAGGGAATTTTTTCTAATCTATGATTTACTGTAAGAGAAAACATCAATTATCACTACCCAAAAACACTGCACTTTGTCTTCAACCCTATAAATGTATGAGTACTCAACCCACATACTGCCTCCTTTAGTCATCCTTGCAGAATCCTATCATTGAATGAATCTCATACTATAATTACCTCCTTTGAAATCCTTCGTGAAGTCAAAAATTTAAATTGGCTTAGATTAATGTTTCCTAAAAGATAATGCAGGATTTACCTCAGTTTAGAATAGAGCCTGTGTTGATTTACATGTCAAACAACATGCTATCTGTGCCTGGATGATCACAGACATGGGGCCGATTGGATCCTCTTGAATTTTTTTATCACACATCAAAAATGTAATAGGTTCTTTGTACCTTAAAACTCAATGCTCACACTTAATTAACCATTCATCACTCGATTATCATAGACCACACTTGGCATCGATGGAAGGTGACGGGTTAGGTTTGCTTGCTTATTAAGATATTGTCATGTGGTCAACTCAAAACCTACCACATATCATTATTAATTTCACCACGTGTTGGGTTGTTGTTGCATGTTAGTTGAAGGTCCTTATTGACTTTGAGTGTATCATGTGTATTGAGGGTCTAGAGGCCTTGATAATAATAGTAATCTCTTATAGATTTATTATCACTCTGTGATTAAGTTTATATTACTTAATAAAGAAATTGATTATCACTCTATGATTAATATTATATTAGTTTAGGATGAAATGTGATCTATTAACACCTTTAGCTCTATGATTAAGAATATGTTAGTTACGAATAAAGTATGATCTACTCACACTTATATGGATATTAGGATTATTCTTAGTTAAGAATAGAACTAAGAATAGAAATTATACAATGATAGTTATTCAAAAACTAGATTTAAATCGTTGGTATGCTTGTTAAAATATGATAGTATGTTCAATACGTGAATTAATGGTATGGGACTTTAAATCGTAGGATGTGTTGAATCAAACTCAAAGAATGAATTTGAAAATTCTTTCTTGAAGGAATTTCTAAGATTTCATCTAAAGTTGGTGAGACTTCTCCAAAATGTAACTCCAATGATTATCATAAACATAAGCTAAATATTATAACTCATATGATGACATTAAAAATAAATTTAATAGATTCCTTATTTGCATAATGTGTTTCAAAGGAACGGATGAGTTCCTTAAGTATGTGATAAAATGAGATGATGTCTTAGAGAAAGGAATTTGGAAATTCCTTAATTGCATCATGAACTTGAAATGGAATAGTTGTATTCCTTGACTTGTATTGATTAAAAGGGACATGTAGTTGCCCTTCTATAATTGTAACCTTGACATTCTTGAGTTTATGAATATGAGGAAGGACATATTTTGGAGGCTGGGTTTATTCCCCATGAGGGTTCCCAGGATAAATCTTTGTGTCACTCTATTTTGTGGTTTGCTTTATTATATCTTGTGGATGTTGCATTTATGTTCAAATGAAAATGATATATGATGTAATGTTTATTTCCATGCACTATAATTGAGAATAATGATAGAATGTATGCTAAATTTTAGTAGGTTAATGATGTATGGATGTTAGAAATGTATGCTTAATTCTTAATATGATAATGCAATTATGTCATTTACTTTTGGAATATGATGGGTAATGATGAATGATATAGTTAAGTAGAGTTGCTCAAATATTAATCTCATGTGAAGGATGTATGCTTACTTAAATGTGATAATGAATCAATGGGATTTGTCTAACTTTCTATAATGTTGTGGGATAACTATTTATGAATGATGCACCTTTCCATATACAACACTGATTATATTCATGTTGGTTATTCTATGTCGGATTCCAAGAACTATTATGTAATAGAAGCTAATTCTTAAGGGGATAATTAGATTTATGTTAATCTAAACATTAAGCACTTATTCTTGAATGGAACATAAACCTTGCTTAAGAAGAATTCTCATGTAGTGCTTCAAACCTAAGGATATGATGTAAAGAATTTTACCATAAAAGGGCCTCATGGATTAAATTCACCTCATAAGCACTCAAGATGGTTTAGTTGAGATTACATTGTGGAATGAAACTCTCAAGATGGCAAAATGACCTTGATCTACAAACCAAGATAGACCCTACACTCTACACTAAAGAATTAAGTTTACATGTGGAGGAAAACACCCATATGGGACAAGTAATGTCCATTTGTAATGAACTCAATGTGAACAACAAGAGGGTTGCCTAAACAAAGAGTGTACCAATATGCTCTAAGAGGTTTAAAGATAGGTAATCATGTTTAAGAGGACATTCCATGGATTCTTATCATGATAGTGATATTGTTGTCTTAGAACTCCCTTCTAGATGGAGTGGATCGGATCTAAGATCTATGAATAACCATTGGTGTGGTTATTTCATCTATGATGGTTTACCATTGGTGTGGTTCTCCATCTTCAAGGCATTCACCTGGTCTTGGTGGACCATTTGGTGATTTCTCCTTTTATGGGGATGAAACCTAATGCTTGGCCAGCGTACTCATACCAAGTGGGGTATGAGGGTTTCATAGAAGCTGATCACTTCTACTTAAAGAGACTCTGATCAAGTCTCTATAGCTCTTGAAGCTATTTGCCTTGAAAGTTACAATCCAAATGGAATATGTCTATCCTAGGACATGATTAGGTCTTTTTCCATATGAAGATGAACATTTATATATGTAAAAAAATATGTGGATAAGAAGGGGTAACAATTAGGGTTGTTACAGTTGGTATCAGAGCCCAGGCTAACTGATAGACTCTAGTTAAGGTCTAGGTTAGCAAAGACTTGGGGCATGAAACTAAACTTGAGAGAAAATTCCACAACTTTAAAATGCACACTTGGTAAGTGCTTGGGATGATGATGTCTGAGTTCCTATCCCCCACGAGTAGATCCACAGTCGTTCAAAAGTGGAAGAGCTAAGCGAACCCTCTTGCATGGATTTTAAGTGGTGTACCTTAGACTCTTTTGGAAAATTACTCGACATCTATATCTTTAAGACTTACTTGTGTATGAGTCAAGGTTCATATGTACTAAGGATTCACTTGAATTATAATTGTCAAACCAATTTGGACAACTTAAATGACTATAGTCATAACTAAAAGTGAAACCTTAGGAGATACAAACATAAATTTAACCATTTAAGTTAGTCAAAAACTAACTAGTGGAAGTTCAAACAAAATAATGTTTTCTTTATTTTCATTTTTTATCAATGTTACAATACACTCTGGAATTTTCCAATTAGAGGTTATGGTGCAATGGCGAAAGAAGTCACCCGACAACACTAGAACCTAAAACTTTGATATGTTGGAGGAGAGCAAGGAGGGTGAAACTTCACGTCTAAGTATGGAAATATCCCAAATCTCACTAGACTCATCTCTGACATGAGAATTAGGGAACTCCACCAAGTATGCTCTGGAATCCCAAGAATCACCACCACATGCAGCTTCGCCAACATCCCAAAGTAGCCCGACTCCTCAGAAAAGTATGCACCCGACCACCCGGGTGGTGGTTGAAAGAAATAATGAGTGATAAGCTATTTAAATTGGGAACTGACCACTATGTCATGAATGTGGTATTAAAACTTATAAGAAAACTAGAGTGTAGTTTTGAAATAGTTGTTTGGAGCATAGAAAACCACGTATATGAAACCGGTGTAAACCAAACACCGAAGTTAGAAGTAAGATGATACGAAATTAATTGCAATTCTACCATATGACAATAAGGTCAATAGGGGTACACTTTACAACAATAGTACCATGCGATAGATGCATTTTTCCAATAGAGAAATAAGGTATAAAATCATCCATTGGAGTCATCGAAGGGTCGATGATAGGACGTGATGCAAACTAAGGAAAGGACACGTGGGTTATGATGATGTGTTCTATGCACATCAAAAGAATATTACTCCCTTGAGAATTGGAGGAGAACCCAATAACTCAATTTGATGGATCTACGAATCTACGAAAATAAATGGACCTCGAAATACTATCCAACGAATAAAATTGAAGTAAAACTCCAACATCGTAGAATGGAGTAAATAGTGTAGAATTTATCTCAGTTTTAGATACAAAAATAACCTAAGCACTATTCATGGTAGTGAATATCATATTGCTTGTATTAGGGTTTACCCTATTAGTACTAGTGATCTCGGGGACAAACATCATAGTGTGTCTCGTAATTATCTTACTCCTACTAGCCGATCTGTTGGTACATACTCTTTGAGTTATGGCTTCTAAAAATGTCAGAACCGATAGCGGTAATCCTACAGAAATATCAGAAATTCGACCATTAAATATCATTAGGGCAAGATATCCTTTGAGGATGATCTTTCAGAATGCCAAGAATAGACTGGATGTGAGCGACTGGCAATGGTTGAAAGAAGTAGGATTTGAGGGAGCGGCTCGATTAGAGCCAATACATGTAGACAGATGTTATCTGTCTACCCTAGTAGAAATATGGGATCCCAATAGAGGGACATTTTAGTTACCCATTGGAGAAATGATTGTTATGTTGGAAGACGTATACAGAATATATCGGATACCGGTAGAAGGTTGTGCAGTAACCATTGCTAATGAAGCAGAAATGGGACATATTCTAGAAAGAGTGTTCGGAGTAGATTGGAGGAATGTGAACATCGATAGGGGGTGTATAGAGCATGAACTTCACTATGTGCAGGGTAGACTGACACATAAGCATGCGGTTATAATGGAGCTCTTATCGGGTGTCATTTTACTCGAATCAAGAAGTGCACTATTTCCTTGGAATTTATTGGGAATCATGCAGGATATAGTGGAAGAGTCAGTAATATATGCATGGGCACCAACATTATTGGCCCAAACCTATAGAGAGTTGTTCGATTTAAGAACAATGATGAAAACTGGATTGAACTATAGCACTTTGCTACAAGTTTGGGCATGGGAGCACATAGCGGTAGCAAGACCCCAAGGGCTACCTTATGATGCACACCAATTTATGGGGCCAGAGATGCCCTATGCATTGAGATGGCAATAAAAAAAGGAATGGTCTAACCGTAGACCCCTTGAGGGAAATAAAGAGTGATTCTACTCTATTTGGGAGAATCTACACTCCCATGATGTTATTTGGAGACCTTGGAGAGAGGGCCCATTTTGGGCAAAATATGGTGTTCAACTCACTCGGGTGAGGTGAGCAAGATGGTTGATCGGATGTACTAGTATGCAATACGAGTATTTTCAATATACTCGGGTATTGTGATAATTCGGTATTACACAATGGATACCGGACCCATCCATGGTTTATATGAGGAAGGGGTGAACAACCATGATACCTCCACCAATAGAACCACTAGCTTTAGAACCTGATGAGGCTATATGGACACCTGAGGAGGATGATGCAGGCATGACCCCTGACTATGACATTTGGTGGACCGCTCAACAGCAACACCAAGAGGAAGATTCCAGTGAGGAAAGCAACTGTAGAGAAATAGCTAAAGTTGTAGAGGAGGAACACTCATCTAGGAAGAGAAATGAGGAAGAACCTTCCAGAATATGTGTGCGCCAATGGTTGGATATAGGAGCTGGACCATCCAGCCTAAGAGAAGAGGAACCTATGAGGAAAGCGCAACATGAAGTGGAAGCATTGAAGAAACAAATTCGACTATTAGAAATTCAATAGTTGAAGTTAGTAGACAAATGGGTGCAACAAAGGTTTAAGTTGGAGACTGAGAGAGAAGCCACCATCTCAGAGTGAGAGAGGTTTCGACTGGAGTTAACACAAATACGCTACTGGAGAGATACAGTAGGGACAACCTTGCAAGTAGAGAATGCACAATTACGTGATGGAAGAGATATATATCGAGTTGCATTCTTGACTTCTTGTATGGATGCACTTATAAGCCATGGTTTGCTTCTTCCATCACAACCAGCTACTGTATGAATAGGGAAACACAACTCAGGCAACTGGTCAAAATAGAACCCAAGCCACTTCTCGAGCAGTTTCTCCAATAGACTCTCAAACTGGTAATGTAGTTATGGAACCGATAGGTGAAAGATCCGAGGAAGAACAACCTTGAGATCCAAAGCCACTAACCTAGAAACTATATGTATTAGTATGCCAATAATTTTGGCCAATTGTAAGCAAAAATTATTTGAAATATATATATTTCTGGTATAAAAATGAAATATTGTGTCTTCTATCATGAAACTCAGAATAGCTTATGAATGTAAAGCAAACTTATTTAAATAGAAGAACACTAAATGAATTTGAAGAATGGATTGGTGTCCATTCTTGGAGAAGGTATGGGACTTCTCCATGATGATATAAACCAGGAGACATCTGGGTGGATGCTCTGGTATTAAAATGCATATTAGGATATATGTGAATATCCTAAATTGAGATTCTAAAATTATGATGTGTCTTTGTTAACACTTGATTTTATCAGGTTAATTCATGCTAGAAGTTAACCAAATTATATTGTGATACTCCTTGGTGGGAGTTTTGATAAAATTAACAAGAATTTTTATGTCTAATAAGGTACAAATGCATAATTTCATGATATCTCTGTAACATCATTTTGCAAATTCTAATACTACAGTTCCCTAGATCAATTGTTTGTGCAATTTGAAATGAGTTGAAACTGTAGTTTTGTGATAATATTGTGTATTGATGATGCTTTCAATACTTGTTGATATGCAAAATGGATGTTATATTGTTTATAAGGACATGGTACTACTGATATTTTACATTTTTGCAGGTCCAGGTACTCTCATGGATGGAAGATGAAGCTTGCCATCGAGATTGAAGTGTTGGATGAAAGAAGAATCTGATTGTAAAATAACAGGATAAATGCTAGCTTTTGCTAGACAAATGTGCTTTTGTAAGGTAGATGTCCAAACATAGAGGACTGTGTTTAATCTAAGGGGGGTGTATGTCATGACCCGTCACCCTCCTACCTTATTTAAAGGATATTAATTGATCTTGGGGATCAATTAATGCCTGATAGAAGGGGCATAGACCCTAAAGAATCCTACAAAAATTCTAATAAAATAATTTTATGAAGGATAGGAAAATATTAATTATCTTTTAGAGAAGATAATTAATTATGAACTAATTATGAGGTCTTGTGAAAGATAAATTTGAGGAATTATCTCTTGCAAAATTATAACAATATGATAAATTAGGTGTAAATTTAGTGGACCCAATTTAGATGGGACTTAAAAGGACTATAGGATTTTTAAATATTATATGAGTTATCCTATCTATTGGGAAATACCCATATGGCTTCCCTATATTGGTGGAAATTAAAAGGGAGATCCCTTACCCTATCAATAATAGTTCTAACTTTGTATCCATTCTATGCCTTAATAGTATGGGTTTTGTATTTGTCCCCATGAAAAAGGACACAAAACAAAAATAAGGTCACTCACCTTATCTCTAGTGGACCCTTTAATGACATGATGAGTCATAATGGGCCCAAGGCATATTTTTAATATTATTATAATGTGGCCACTATTTGGCCCATGAGTGGAGAAGTGCCCCTATAAATAGAGGACATTTTGTGAAGAATGGGCGATCTAGGAAATCCTGGAAAACCCTAGGGAGTATGCTCTCCACCCTTGGGTGGATCAAAAACTAGAAGGTTTGAAGGATTTCCTAATGTTGTAGGAAGAAATAGCCATGGAATACAAGGAAGGAGTCAAGCAAGGAGAAGAAGAATGAATAATTCCAAGAATATCGATGAGTTGAGGTTGGGGATCCCTACTCTATTTGGTCTTAATTCTATTTGGTTTATAAGCTCATAGTATATGATATTATTCTCCTGAATGATGATACTTTGGAATGTTTTATTTGATTTTATTGTTGTGTTAAGCTTAATACTCGAAGTTTTATTGGCTTTGCAAATTATTAATCGAACAATCCACTATACGTTTTTCATGTGATTTACTCTATGATCTTATGTATTAATCAAATAATCCACAATGGTGCTTGTCATTAAATCATCCCCTTAATTTGTGTGTCATTGAACTACCTTAATTGTGGCTATCAAAATATTATAATGTCAAGTGGAAGGAGCCCACTAAGACCAGCCCACTAAGACCCCCATCAATGTTATTAATCAAATCACCTTCTTAGGCAAGACAAGCAGATGCGGTGGTCCGGATGACCATGAATTAGTGAGGGCTCGTTCCTCCCTATATGGCACGATATGTGCTTCCCTATGGTGAATATGGGATTTGTATCATAAAATTTTTTGATGCAATGTCATAGTGTTCCATAGAACCTAGATCACAGAGTGATCTATTGGCATGGAAGATCCACCACCAGAGTTGAAAACCTTTGCACCATATTATTCCATCAAAACATGGATTGAAGGGTGATCCACTTATATGGGAAATCTGCCATGCGAGAAACCCTGCTATTGTCAAATGTTTCTAGTCATTGTGTTCATCCAACTGGAGATGTCGACGATGGGTTAAGCTCATCTACCCTAGGTTTGGCCCATTTTAAATAGGCTGATTATCCATTGTTATTACACCATTGAAACTGTTCTTTATGATCGAGACACACAGGTTGGCTTCCCAGTTCGTCTCTACTCAATCAAACCTCATTAAGTTCTGTGTTTCTTCCCCTGGATGATGGTGAAGAAAATATGAGACGATGTTTAATTAATGGGATTAAAAATTTGGCTTTCTTCAAGTCCCTGTGATGCATTACCTTAGAGTAATCCTTACCGGTCAGTCATTTCCCTAACAAGTGACAAGTCCAAGGTCGAACATTTGTAAACCGTAGTTAAAAGCTTACACCCTAGTTGTACAATGAACTAAAATCTAAGTTTTTTGCCAATGAAGGCAATTCTATCTGATCTATAGTTTATTATAAGGCAAAACATCGATTATCACTACCCAAAAACATTGCACTTTGTCTTCAACCCTATAAATGTATGAGTACTCAACCCAAATATTGCATGTGTTAGTCGTCCTTGTAGAATCCTGTCATTGAATGAATCTCATACTGTAATTACATCCTCTAAAATCCTCTGTGAAATCAGAAAAGTTAAATTGGCTTATATTAATATTTTTTGAAATATAATGTAGGATTTACCTTAGTTTAGAATAGAGTCTCCGTTGATTCACATGTTGAACAACACGCTATCTTCACTTGGGTGATCGCAAAAAAGGGGCCTATTGGATCCTCTTGAATTTTGTTATCCCACATCAAATATGTAATAGGTGCTTTGCACCTTAAAACTCAATGCTCATCACTCCATGATCATAGACCCCGCTTGGCATTGGTGGAAGGCAATGAGTTAGGTTTACTTGCTTGTTAAGATATCATCACGTGGTCAACTCAAAACTTGCCATATTTCATCGTTACTTTCACCACGTGTTGGTTTGTTGTCGCATGTTAGTTGAAGGTCCTTCTTGACTTTGAGTGTATCATGTGTATTGAGGGTCTAGAGGCCTTGATAATAATAGTAATCTCTTATAGATTTATTATCACTCTGTGATTAAATTTATATTACTTAAGGAAGAAATCTACTATCACTCTATGATTAATATTATATTAGTTTAGAATGAAATGTGACCTATTTATCTCTATTATTAATAATATGTTAATTAAGAACAAAGTATGATCTATTCACACTTTTATGGATATTAGGATTATTCTTAGTTAAGAATAGAAAGAATAGAAATTATACAATGATAGTGATTCAAAAACTAGATTTAAAAAGTTGGTATGCTAGTTAAAATATGATAGTATGTTCAATACATGAATTAATGGTATGGGACTTTAATTCATAGGATGTTTTGAATCAAACTCAAATAATGAATTTGAAAATTATTTCTTGAAGGAATTTATGAGATTTCTCCAAAATGTGACTCCAAATATTATCATAAAAATAAGCTAAATATTATAATTCATATGATGACATTAAAAATAAATTTAATAGATTCCTTATTTTCATCATGGGTTTCAAAGGAATGGATGAGTTCCTTAAGTATGTGAGAAAATAAGATGATGGCTTAGAGAAAGCAATTTGGAATTCCTTAATTGCATCATGAACTTGAAATGGATTAGTTGAATTCCTAGACATGTATTGATTAAAAGATACATGTACTTGCCCTTCTATAATTATAACTTTGAAATTATTGAGTTTATAAATATGAGGAAGGCACACATTTTGGAGGTTGGGTTTATACCCCATGAGGGTTCCCAGGATAAATATTTGTGTCACTCTATTTTATGGTTTGATTTATTATATCTTGTGGATGTTGCATTTATGTTCAAATAAAAATGATATATGATGTAATGTTTATTTCCATGCACTATAATTGAGATATAATGTATGCTAATTTTTAGTAGGTTAATAATGTATGGATGTTAGAAATGTATGCTTAATTCTTAATATGATAATGCCTTTTGGATTATGATGAGTGGAGATGAATGATATAGTTAAGTAGAGTTGCTCAAATATTAATCTCATGTGAAGGAAGTATGCTTACTTAAATGTGTTAATGAATCAATGGGATTTGTCTATCTTTCTATAATGTTGTGGAATAACTATTTATGAATGATGCCCTTTTCCATATACAACACTAATTATATTCATGTTGGTTATGCTATGTCGGAGTCCAAGGACTATTATGTAGTAGAAGCTAATTCTTAATGGGATGATTGGATTTAGGCTAATCTAAACATTAAGCACTTATTCTTGAATGGAACATAAATCTTACTTAAGAAAATTCTCATGTAGTTCTTTGAACCTAAGGATAGGATGTAAAGAATTTTACCATAAAAGGGTCTCATGGATTAAATTCACCTCATAAGCACTCAAGATGGTTCATTTGAGATTACATTGTGGAATGAAACCCTCAAGATGGCAAAATAGCCTCAATCTATAAACCAAGATAGACCCTACACTCTACACTAATGAATTAAGTGTACATGTGGAGGAAAACACCCGTATGGGACAAGTAATGTCCATTTGTAATGAACACAATGTGAACAACAAGAGGGTTTCCTAAACAAAAGGTGTACCAATATTCTCTAAGAGGTTTAAATATAGGTAATCATGTTTAAGAGGATATTCCATGGATTCTTACATTAGTGATATAAGAACTCCCCTTCTAGATGGAATGGATTGGAGCTAAGATTTATGAATAACCATTGGTGTGGTTATTTCATCTATGATGGTTTACCATTGGTGTGGTTCTCCATATTCAAGGAATTCACCTGGTCTTGGTGGACCAATTGGTGATTTCTCCTCTTAAGGGGATGAAACCTAATGCTTAGCAAGCGTACTCATACCAAATGAGGTATGAGGGTTTCGTAGAAGTTGATTCCTTCTACTTAAAGAGACTCTAATCAATTCTATATAGCTCTTGAAGCTATTTGCCTTGATAGTTACAATCCAAATAGAATATGTGTATCCTAGGACATGATTATATCTTTTGCCATATTAATATGAACATTTATATATGTAAATATATATGTGTGTATGTGTGTAGATAATAAGAGGTAATAAATAGGATTGTTACAATTTTACATCAATTTAGACCATAATATACATCATATCCTATACCAGATCATATTCTACATCAGGCCCAATACTAAACCACATATTGTATCAGGTTGAACCATATTCAACATCTGGTATGATATCAAACCATATTCTGCATTAGGCCTGATAATAGATTACACACTACATCAGGTCAGATCATATTCTACATCTGGTCCAATACTGAACCACATTCTATATGAGGTAAGATACCAGACCACATACTGCATCATGTCAGATCATATTCTGCATCTAAACTAATACCAAACCATATTGTGCATCTAGACCAATATCGAATCACATTCGACATCTAGTCTAAGATCGAATCATATTTTACATTCGGATCGATACTAAACCACATTCTACATACGGTTTGAGAATGGATCATCTTCTACATCTGAACTGATACAGAACCACATTCTACATCTAGTGTAAGATCAGATCATATTCTACATTTGGATCAATATCTAACAACATTCTGCATATAGTACGAGATAAGATCATGATTTGTAACCTGGCCATCATCGTCAAAACTCGTTTTCCACCCGATCTGATCAAAAATTTGAAATTCATTAATATTTTATAATTTTTTTTGAAAAAATAAGGTGATTCACCATGTCCTCCTAGATGAAGTTGACTAGGATTCGCTAAATTTTTGTAATAGATTTGTTATTTTTTAAAAATCATATTTTAGGTCTGACCCCTTATGCATAACCCTGGCCTGAGATGCATTTTAGGGCTTTGGGAGACTCCTACACCAATTTTGTAGTACCTACAATATAGCAAGACCACAAAAGTTATTATTTATCTATAAAACCAACAAAAAACATATAAATTGTGATCACCAAAATGAACTGATAGAAAATGTGTCGCATTTCATTGATAATGTGTAAAAGGTGTTACAATGTGAAATAATATCCTTTTACAGTGGTACAAAATAGGGCCTCTAAGAGGATGTACCCTAGCATTGAATGTCTTTATAGCAACACAAGAGTCTTCTATAAGATCCTTAGGGGAGTGGGCTTATCGGATGTGTGTCACTGCTAGCTACATTGGTCCTCAAAAACTATGTAACACTACAAAAAGCATTAGAAATATTTGCATGCTTTTCTGGATTAGGCCTCACATAAAGATAGAAAAAAAGGACACAAAAATAATGAAAATGTATGAAGGAAGCACTAAAATAAAATAAAATTGAAGTAGCAAGGAGGGGTTACTTGGCTGGTTGATTTGATAATTGTTTGTGGAAAACATACCTATCCATACATTTTTTGAGAAAACACACCCATCTGTATGATTTCCTATTTCTTTCTCTGGTTGGTTGGTCCTTTGACCATAGATGTCTTTGGTGTGATTTTATATTATAAGGGCATGTTAGTGGAACCTACCAAGATCCACACTATAGTGGAATATATTATACTCACCAATGTTACTAAGGTTTGAATTTGTATGTATTTTGTTGTATATATTGAACAACTATAGTAGAATGGTTAACATTTACCAATATTACTAAGTTTTGGTCCTTCAAATTCATTTATTTAGTGGTGAATGCTAGTCACTTATTACTTGAGTTTTTTATGGAATAGGATGTAGAGGCCAAAGGATATGGAACATGTTGTTTTATCATTTTCATGAAGAGCATTTGTGACTAGTATGATAGTGTTTTAAGGAGCACCAACCTTATGATAAGCTATCCAAGTGTTTCTTTCTCCAGTGATAGATTCAATATTTGGGATATATTTTTTCTTGTAAGGGCATCTTAGTGGAATCTACCAAGATCCACACTATAGTGGAATAGATGATACTCACTAATTTTATTAAGGTTTGAAATTTTATATATTTAGTAGTAAATATTGAATAACTATAGTGAAGAACATGTGCTTAACTGAGAGGGAGGGGTGAACAGTATAAGATGAAACTTTTTACTTTTCAAACTATATGATAACATCAACAATCTTAAAGTAGTAAATATTACACAAAGAGACACACACATAAGAGACATGATTTAACATGGTTCACCCAATGTGGGCTACTCCACAGAGAAAATATTCCTTATAAGATTTTCTTAATAAATTCTCTTGGGAATCCTTCCCTATTACAATGTTTATGGACCTCTTTCCAAAGGAGACACCAATCCCCTAATCAAGTTCGTAGATATCTATCCACAAGAGAAAACTTTCTTATCTACTCTAGTTGATGATCTTCTAGAAGACTATTACCTCCACTGCACTGGCTTGTGGATCTCTCTCCATTGAAGACCCCTATCCTCACTTAGAATACCTCCATCCTCACTATCCTGGCTAATGGATCTCTATCCAATGGAGACTACTATCCTCTGCTATGTCACATCCAAATCCTGATCTAAACTCTGCTTTATTTTTATCTTAGATATATAATAAACACTATCCTCTACCTTGTACAAATATGTCTCTACTCTAGCACAAATTTGCTCTCAAATATATACCAAACTCTATCCTCAAATTTGTCCTCAAGACTTAACACAAAGCTTGATTAAATCACAAACCAACTCTACTCAAATTTTTCCAAAGCCTTAACACAAGGCTTGAACAAATGAATCAAATCTACTCTCAAGTCTTCACCAAGACTTGTTGTTGATTTGTCCTTGAACTTCCACACAAGCTCATTAAAACAATTTTAGAAAACACAATTTCAATCACATAGACAAGTTTCACTCAAAATCTTGTTTAACCATAGAAACATATAGAGAATGGTAAGAGACTCAATATGTTTCACAATCATAAAACACTCTATCACTTTCAAACTCACTTTCAAATCAATTCAAAAACAAATAATATTTTTTTTCACAAATATTGAACTATCACTCCAATGCTCTCAATCAATTATGCTCAATCAACTTCATTCAACCATCCACTCAATGTAACACAACTTGCATACGAACCCTAACCAAGTGTTTCACTATACTTCCAACAACTCACACTATGGAACTCAAACCTTGACTCAAGAAGATTCTAGTTTTCACATAACAATGATACTCATGTTCTTTCACAATCCCTAGTTTAAGATAGTTCTCAATTTCATATAACTGTGATACTCATAATATTTTACAAACCCTAACTCACATAACAATGATACTCATGATATTTCACAAATTCTAGCTCAAGATAATTCTCAATCTCACATAACAATGATGCTCATGATTTTTAAACATCCACAAATTATGCACATGAAAACCTACTCAATATTTCCAACAATGCTTATCAAACAATCCTTTTTACTCCAACTTTGCATTTCACAACATTCAATCCAACAATATTTCACTCATAAGGAAGATGTGCCCATACCTTTTTTTTTTATGGAGATATGTCTTCAAAATCTATCTTAACCACAATTAAATCTTCTTTGCCAATTTTAAGGTTAGGTAACAACAATCTTTCTCAAAATATCCTTGCAAATATTTTCCCAATAATTATTTTACCATACAAAAATAACAAGTCTCAAATACACCTTATAATTTCCAAACTTTGAAAATATAATTCAACAATTTTATTAAAGGAAAAAATACACAATAATATCCTTTATGCACCTTATTTCGCCTCTCAAAATAATTAACACAATATAGCTTTATCTCAAAATATAAAATATAATTTTCCTTGCATACATTATCACTCCTATCTTATAGAATAAATTTCAACCACCAAAATTAAAATAAAATATTTTAATTTTCTTATACCTTATATCGCCCTTAACAAACTCACAAACTATATTTTAAATTTCACACAACCCTTTAATACAGATTTCTAAATATCAAAAACCTTTTAAAAATCAAATCATTAATTGCATACCTTTAATTTTTATCTTACGCAAAAAGTGTTCCCAGTAAATTTTGAACTCACAACCTTGTCTTCTCAACATCCTAGCTCAATGCTAGGTCAGCGGTTGGGCTATACACCCACATGAAAATCAAGAGCGCACAAGTTTCCTTTTAATCCTTATCTCCTTTGTCCTTTAGCACAAACAAAAAAAATGATTTCTCTTGCAAAGCACAACGGTGTGAATCGAACCCATGTTCTTGCCCTCACAATGCTCTAGCTTGGCCTCAACTACCACTTGTGCTAACGACATCGATGGAACTTATTCCCATGTCGCTTTCACTTAAACCCTTGTCTTTTCTTTCAATATTAAATGTGAAATCTTTCTTCTATCATAGCAAGGCAGCGTACGAAGTATTTTTCATAGCACAACATTCAAATATCATATAATCAGGAGGGAGGAAAATAATGAAGATTATTTTTCCTATAAATATATTTGCTTCTTGTCCTTACACATCAACCAATATTCGATTTTTGAAATTCGAATTTAAATATTAAATTTAAAACCTTTGGCACCCATTATTTATTTAAATTAAAATTTTAACCATGGGTTAAAATTTTTTAATTTAAATAAATTAAATTAAATCTTTTGCAAGTTGCTTAAAGGGTCTTTTCAAGGATAGATTATTTTAATAATTCCTTGGACCCCGTTTTCTTCACCTCATCATTTTTCCCGATAATATTAAATATTATTTTAATTTAAACCTGCTTCTCCTTCCTTAGGTCTTCAACCTTTTAGGCCTTTTTAGGCATATAATATTAAAAATAAATATTATATCCTATTTCTTTTAAAACCTTTCTTGCCTTTGGAAAAAACCACCTGATGTCATTAATGATGATGAAATTGAAACAACAATCTCTTGACATCAATGACAATAAACCTTGCTCAAATTTCCAACATACAGTAGAATGGTTGACAATTACCAATATTACTAAGGTTAAGTCCTTCAAGTTCATTTAGTTAGTGGTGAATGTGTTAGTCTTACAATGACACTGAGAGGGGGGGTGAATCAGTGTAGCTCTATAAACTTAAATTTACAGCTCTTAATACTGCAGCAATTAAAACTTATTATTAAATACAGCAAGTATAACAAAAGAGCATCACACAACACAAGATTTAACAAGGTTCACCAATGTGGCTACTCCTCAAAAATTGACTACTTGGACTACCATCCAAATCTAGCCTTTGCAAAGCACCAACTTTACAATCAATTTATTGGCACCAACTGGAAGGAGCACCAACCCCTGATTTATCTGGACCAACAGAGAGGATCACCAACCCCTGATTTACTAGCACCAACTAGAAGGAGCACCAACCCCTTATTTATCTGCACCAACAGAAAGGAGCACCAACCCCTGATTTACCAGCACCAAATAGAAGGAGAACCAACCCCTGATTTACCAACACCAACTAGAAGGAGCACCAACCCCTAATTTATTAGCACCAACTGGAAGGAGCACCAACCCCTGATGCCAAGCACCAACTTGGACTTCAATTTTGAAACTAGAAGATTGAAAATAAAATACCTTTGCTTTTACAAGACCCTGACTGGTCTTCTTCACCTTTGCGTTCTCTATGCACTCTACTTTCTCTGTGCAATCACAGTAGCACCTGGTCGAACTTCAACCTTTTCGCTCTCTGCGCACTCTACTCTCTTTGCACAATCACTTTGCACACTCTACTTCGTTACAGTCAAACTTCACGATCATCTTCTCCCTTTTGTGCACTCTGCTCTCTTTGTGAATTTTGCACTTAGCACGATTCGACATGACTTGCTCTCTGCACATACCGACCGTATCTCACACACCTTCGACACACCTCCAATTCTACAAATAGCCCTCCTTTTATAACAATATTTTCATGATGAAATCCCTAATCTTAGTCGGCTTCCATAACAAATGTAAACCCTAATCTTAGTTGGCTATCATCGGTCTTAGTCGGCTTTAACTCATGAAGATATTCGGTAATTCCACTACTCAAAGATTTCATTAGATAACAATCCTTGTAGCCACCACACTGACTTTTGTTCACTCTTCATATTTTAGCTGCATGAATTCACTCTGTATCTGCCCCTGTAAATGTTGTAGAGATGTTGGTCCACTGTCATACTTCTCATTTTAGTTGGGTTCTTCTTCTTGTCTTGCGCACATACGACCTATCGTGAAATCATGACATTTCTGCCTCTAAAGCTTCTTTTGTTGCTGTTGCCATGAAAACACATGTCACGATATCACGACACTTTTTCTTTCTCTCTCTTTCTCCTTGCATCGGACCATGAAAATGCTACATGTCATGATATCGTGACACTTTTTCTCCTTGCTCTTTCTCTTTGCATCGGACCACAAAAATACATGTCGCGATATCGTGACACTTTTTCTCCTTGCTCTTTCTCTTAGCTTTGGCCCATGAAAATACAACATGTCGTGATATCGTGACACTTTCGCCTCCGTACGCTTTCTCTATTCTTTTGTCACGATATCATGACACTTCTGCTTCCATAGACTTTGACTTTTCTTTTGTCACAAAATCGTGACACTTCTGCCTTCGAAGTCTTCTTCTCTGCTTTTGTCATGAAATCATGACACTTCTGCTTTCGTACTTTACTTCTTTGCTTTTGTCATGAAATCGTGACACTTCTGCCTTTGAAGTCTTCTTCTTTGCTTTTGTCATGAAATCGTGACACTTCTGCTTCCGTACTTTACTTATTTGCTTTTGTCATGAAATCGTGACACTTCTGCTTTCGAAGTCTTGCTTTCTGCTTTTGTCACGAAATCATGACAGTTCTACTTCGTACGCTTCCTCTCTTTCTTTTTTCATGAAAATGCGACATGTCGCGATATCGCGACACTTTTCAAACTTACTTTCTCTCTCCTATTTTAGTCGCAAAAATGTGACATGTCACGAAATCATGACACTTTTCCAACTTTCTTTCTGTCTCCTATTTTATTCGCAAAATTGTGACATGTCACAAAATCGCGACACTTTTCCAACTTACTTTCTCTCTCCTATTTTAGTCGCAAAAATACATGTCACAAAATCGTGACACTTTTCTTACTTGTTCTCTTTCTTCGAACTTATCGCAAAATCGTGACACTTTTTCTGCTTTCTCTTTCTCTTCCAACATGTCGTGAAATCACGACAGTTTTTCCACTTGCCTTTTTCTCTTCCAAAATGTCACGAAATCATGACAGTTTTTCCTGCTTTTTCTCTCTTCCAACATGTCGCGAAATTGCGACAGTTTTTCCACTTGCCTTTTTCTCTTCCAACATGTCGCGAAATCCTAACAGTTTTTCCTGCTTTTTCTCTCTCTTCCAACATGTCACAAAATCGTGATAGTTTTTCCTGTTGTTTCTCTTTCTTCCAACATGTTGCAAAATCGTGAAAGTTTTTCCTGCTTTTTCTCTCTTCCAACATGTCACGAAATATGACAATTTTTCTTTCTTGTTGTATATGTCGCGATATCGCGACACTTTTCTTACTTGTCTTTTTCTTTGATCTTTTGCATATGGGCCACTTTGGTCTTCTTGGAAAATCATTGTACATACTATGAATAACATTTGAACTCCTATATTTTGCATCTGAATAGCTTTTGAACTTCCTATCCACTGCATCAACAGATCTATCTGACTGTGTTGACAACAATGACAATACTATTGCTGTACCTTGCTCAATAATCTCCCCCTTTGGAATTTTTGGCAACACATGCAATTTCCTATAACTCTTCTCCCCCTTTGACAATAATACCAAAGGGCTACTGCAGACTCTCCCTGAGTCCATGCACAACATTCTCAGGCACAATTTATTACACTTAGCAAAAATCATGAACATGAGCAAAAAGATAATCAAATACTTAAATGCTCCCCCTGAGAATGTGATCCTTGTAGCTAGTCAATTCTTGGGAAGTGTGACCACTCCCAATTTATTGTGAAGGTACTCAAAAACTTCCTTGGGCAATGGTTTTGAGAAGATATCTGCTACTTGCTCTATAGTTGGAACAAAATCCAACTTGACCTCACCTTCCACAACTTTCTCCTTCAAAAAGTGATACTTGATAGCAATGTGTTTTGTGCGTGAATGCATAACCGGATTCTTGGAGATGTTAATGGAACTGGTGTTATCACACTTAACTGATATTGGCTCACTGAAGCTAATACCAAGATCTTTTAGGGTTTGTTTCATCCACAATACCTACATACAACATGTTGTCACTGCAATATATTCTACCTCTGCTATCGATAAAGAAATTGACTCTTGTTTCTTACTATGCCATGTGACCAATCTGTCTCCAAGATAGAATGCACCTCCATTGGTACTCTTTCTGTCATCTACACATCTTGCCCAATCTGCATCTGAATACAAAATAAGGGTGAAGTCTTTACATTTTAGATACCATAACCCATACTCCATAGTACCCTTGAGGTACCGAAGAATCCTCTTCACTACTGTCACATGAGTCTCCTTGGAGCTATCAGCCTTTTAGATACCATAACCCATACTCCATAGTACCTCAAAGAATCTTTACCTTTGAGGTACTGATCTCATACTTCCTGCAAAATATCTAGTCTAGGAGCTATAAGATACAGTAAGCTCCCAATCATAGATCTGTACATGGTTTGATCAATAGGTGGAGATTTGTCATCCTTGCTCAACTTGCAACCTGTCATCATGGGAGTGCTAACTGGATTACAATCCTCCATTGTGAACTTTTTTAACATCTCTTTCACATATTTAACTTGAGAAATAAATATGCCCTTCTTGTTTTGATTAACTTGCAACCCGAGGAAATACGAAAGTTCACCAATCATTGACATTTCAAATTCTTTTTGCATCTTATTTGCTAAATATTTACACGACTCATATTTGTTGCTTCCAAATATGATATCATCTACGTATACAACAAGAAAAATAAGATGCCCATTTTCTATTTTGACATACAAATTACTATCCACCATACATTTCTTAAACCTTTGTTGGGTGAGATAGTTGTCTAGCCTTGCATACCATGCTCGAGGTGCCTATTTTAAGCCATATAATGTTTTTTTCAACTTGCAAACCAATTTGGGATCTTCACCAAGTTGGAAACCATCTGGTTGCTCAATATAAACCTCTTCTTTAAGTTTCCCATTCAAAAATGCTGATTTCACATCCATTTGATAAACTTTGAAATTCTTGTAGACTGCTAAAGCCAGAAACATTCTAATTGCCTCTAGTCTAGCTACTGGTGCAAAAGTTTCCTCAAAGTCAATACCTTCAACTTGTGCATAACCCTTACATACCAATCTTGCTTTATTTCTGACTACCTGTCCGTCTTCATTCAATTTGTTTCAAAAAATCCATTTAGTCTCGATTATATTTTTATTTGTAGGTCTAGGTACTAACTCCCAAGTTTTGTTTTTCTTGATCTGATCTAATTCTTCATTTATTGCCTTCATCCAACTTTCATCTTTGCTTGCGTTAGCAACATTTTTGGGCTCAATGCTGGATAATAGAGAGTAGTTACTTACTACTCTTCTTCTTGTCTGAACACCAACTTTGGGGTCTCCAATTATTTGCTCTCTAGGATGATTTTTTTGCTAGCTGCCTGTTTTGAATTTCTTATTTTCTTCCACTTCTAAATCACAACTTAAATTATTTGAGTCAATTTTTTGTATCTTTTCCATTTCGTTTTCCTCATCTCCTTCAATAACCTCTTCATAAATTGGGTAGTTCGTTTCATAGCTAATTACTTGTTCTCTACCTTCATCAAATTTAACATCGATATTGTCCACAATTTTCTTTAGCCTCTTGTTGTAGCATTTGTAAGCTTTGCTTTTTAATGAATAACCAACAAAAATACCTTCATCCTCTCTATCTTCAAACTTACCAAGATTATCTTTAGTTCTTTTGATGTAGCACTTGCTGCCAAAAACTTTGAGGTATTTTGTTGTTGCCCTTTTACCGAACCACAACTCATAAGGAGTTTTGCTTTCATGTGTTCTTAGCATGTACCTATTTTGGATATACACCGTAGTATGGACTGCTTCTTTCCAAAATCTATTTGCTACTTTGCTTTCAGCCAACATAGTCCGTGCCATTTCCTGCACTGTCCTATTCTTTCTTTCTACCACTCCATTTTGTTGAGGTGTCCTGGCTGCTGAAAATTGTCTCCTAATACCGTATTTTTCATAGTACTCTGTAAACTCCTCTGAAATGAATTCTCCTCCTCTATCTGATCTTAAACATTTGATCATCTTTCCTATTTCATTCTCAACATGGTTTTTGAAAATCTTGAAATATCAAAAGCTTCTAATTTATGCTTCAAGAAAAATATCCATGTCATTCTGGAATAGTCATCAATGCACAACATAAAATATTTGTCACCATTTAAGCTTTGTGTTCTCATGGGTCCACATAAATCAGTGTGTATTAGTTCCAAAGGTTTGTGTGTTTAGTACTCTTTTGTTTTGAATGTGACTCTAGTTTGCTTCCCCTTTTGGCATGAAGCACAAATGTTGTTTGCAGGTTTGCTGATGGTGGGAATATCTCTCACTGCCATTTTTGAGGTGATTTTTACTAGATTATCAAAACTGATATGACCGAGTCTCTTGTGCCACAACCAATTTTCTTCTCCCTATCCAATAAAATAAGCTCCTTTTGAAGTCTCTAAGAGTGTGTACAGGTTGCCAGATGTCCTTGATTTAGTTGCTATCAATTTTCCACTGTTTGTTTTTCTGACTTCACAACCCTGCTTCATAAAAACTACTTCATGACCTTTATCACAAATTAGACTTACGCTCAACAAGTTATGTTTCAAACCATCCACAAATAAGACTTCTTATGACTTAATTTTTCCATCACTAATTTTAACTGAACCTTTGCCAACTATCTTAGCTCCATCATTATTTTCAAACTTTACTGAACCACCTTCATATTTTTGTAACTTCTCAAATTTTTGTTTGTCACCTGTCATATGACTGGAGCATCCACTATCAAGTATCCATGGTACATATTTATTTTGTGCTTTAAATGTTGTTTGTATGATTAAGGATTCCTTTTCTTCCTTAAGT
Source organism: Wollemia nobilis (assembly GCA_028583015.1). NCBI lineage: Eukaryota > Viridiplantae > Streptophyta > Pinopsida > Araucariales > Araucariaceae > Wollemia > Wollemia nobilis. Next base: position 2,167,240 of record JAQPPZ010001613.1, on the reverse strand, counting down.
CGCTCTTTTCCTTTCCACTCCGTTTTGATAGTAGTTTTGGGTTCTTGTTTTGCCTTTCCCTTATCAATAGCTTGTGCATGTTTTTTGGGAAGTTTTCTATTTTGTCTCATCCTATTTGGTTGAAATTTTCTTTCTTGAAACTGATTTGATGCAAATGTACTTCTATAGTTTCTTGCAATGTGCCCAAAATTATGACAGTTATAACATTCTATTGTATAATTCATCAGAGGAGAAAAAGCATTTCTACTGGTGAAATTCCTTGGTCTTACATTATATTTGCAGTCTGAGATTTTATGTCCATAGCCATTGCATTTAAAATAGAAACTAGAAAAGGGATAATTGAACCTAGGTGATGGTCTTTGCCATGTTGCCGTAGGAGCCATAGGTCTTCTTCTTCTTTGATGTGTGACATTGGTGAATCCATCATTGTCAATTCTCCTTTCGTGCCTGGCATTATTGCTTTCTTTTGCATGAGACGTTTTTCCTTGATCAACTTATTTCTTATCTTCATTATTTATGGATTCTACATTTTTGGCCTTTGATCCATTTGATGATTCTCCTTCGACGAAACCTAGACCAAATTTGATGCTTGCAGGTCTTTGGTCATTTATTATCTTATCCAGATTCATAGAAATTTCTTCACGTTTGTGATAGCAACTAATTTTGTGATTCATCTCTTCTATCTACATCCGTAAACCAACATTCTCTTCTTCTAGTTTGCAGCAATAATCTATTTTCATGGTAATTTGTACTTCGAGATCTTCAGATATTTTCTTGTATTCTTCTGTCTATACTTTCAGATCGGTTATGATTTTGTTTGCATCCTCAAGCATTTTTTAAATTTTATTATTCTTTTTCCTCTATTTTCCACTCTTCAAGTGCAGATATCAACTCATGTTCTAGATATACTTCAGCCTCAGGGTTTTCACCACATACTTCAAAGTTCACTCCTTCCTTTTTTGATTTTACTTCTTCAAATGCCATGAAAAGAGCTTCACCACCTGCCATTGTGTTACTTCCAAGATCACCCTAGCCGGTTAATATTGTACAGGAACTTAGCTCTGATACCAATTGTTAGTCTTACAATGACACTAAGAGGGGGGGTGAATCAGTGTAGCTATATAAATTTAAATTTATAGCTCTTAATACTAGCAGCAATTAAAAATTATTATTAGATACAACAAGTATAACAAAAGAGCATCACACAACACAAGATTTAACAAGGTTCACTAATGTGGCTACTCCTAAAAAATTGACTGCTTGGACTACCATCCAAATCTAGCCTTTGCAAAGCACCAACTTTACAATCAATTTACCAGCACCAACTAGAAGGAGCACCAACCCTTGATTTATCTGCATCAATAGAAAGGAGCACCAATCCCTGATTTACCAGCACCAACTAGAAGAAGCACCAACCCCTTATTTATTTGCACCAACAGAAAGGAGCACCAACCCCTAATTTACCAGCACCAACTAGAAGGAACACCAACCCCTGATTTACTAGCACCAACTGGAAGGAGCACCAACCCCTGATTTACCAGCACCAACTGGAAGGAGCACCAACCCTTGATGCCAAGCACCAAATTGGACTTCAATTCTAAAACTAGAAGATTGACAGTAAAATACCTTTGCTTTTGCAAGACCCTGACTAGTCTTCTTCACCTTTGCGTTCTCTACACACTCTGCTTTCTCTGTGCAATCACAGCAGCACCTGGTCGAACTTCAACCTTTTCACTCTCTACGCACTCTGCTCTCTCTATGCAATCACTTTGCACACTTTGCTTCATTACATTCAAACTTCACGATCATATTCTCCCTTCTGCACACTCTGCTCTCTTTGGGAATTTCACACTTAGCATGATTCAACATGACTTGCTCTTTGCGCACACCGATCGTATCTCACACACCTTCGACACACCTCACAATTCTCCAAATAGCCCTCCTTTTATAACAATATTTTCATGATGAAAACCCTAATCTTAGTCGGCTTGCATAACAAATGTAAACCCTAATCTTAGTCGACTGTCATCGGTCCTAGTCGGCTTCAACTCATGAAGATATTCGGTAATTCCACCACTCGAATATTTCATTCGATAACAGTCCCTGTAGCCGCCGCACTGACTTTTGTTCACTCTTCATATTTTAGCTACATGAATTCACTCTATATCTGCCCCTATAAATGTTGTAGAGATGTTGGTCCACTATCATACTTCTCATTTTAGTTGGGTTCTTCTTCTTGTCTTGCGCACATACAACCTATCGCAAAATCGTGACATTTCTACCTCTAAAGCTTCTTTTGTTGTTGTTGCCACGAAAACACATGTCGTGATATCGTGACACTTTTTCTTTCTCTCTCTTTCTCCTTGCATCGGACCACAAAAATGCTACATGTCATGATATCACGACACTTTTTCTCCTTGCTCTTTCTCTTTGCATCGGACCACGAAAATACAACATGTCGCGATATCGTGACACTTTTTCTCCTTGCTCTTTCTCTTAGCTTTGGCCCACGAAAATGCAACATGTCATGATATCACAACACTTTTGCCTCTGTATGCTTTCTCTATTCTTTTGTCGTGATATCGCGACACTTCTGCTTCCATAGACTTTGACTTTGCTTTTGTCATGAAATCGTGACACTTTTGCCTTCGAAGTCTTCTTCTCTGCTTTTGTCATGAAATCGTGACACTTCTGCTTTAGTACTTTACTTCTTTTCTTTTGTCGTGAAATCATGACACTTCTGCCTTTGAAGTCTTCTTCTCTGCTTTTGTCACAAAATCACGACACTTCTACTTTTGTACTTTACTTCTTTGCTTTTATCGCAAAATCGTGACACTTCTGCTTCCAAAGTCTTGCTTTCTGCTTTTGTCGTAAAATCACAATAGTTCTGCTTCCGTACGCTTCCTCTCTTTCTTTTATCACGAAAATGTGACATGTCGCGATATCGTGACACTTTTCAAACTTACTTTCTCTCTCCTATTTTAGTCGCAAAAATGCGACATGTCACAAAATCGTGACACTTTTCCAACTTGCTTTCTCTCTCCTATTTTAGTCACGAAAATGCGACATGTCACGAAATCGTGACACTTTTCCAACTTACTTTCTCTCTCCTATTTTAGTCGTGAAAATGCGACATGTCACGAAATCGCGACACTTTTCTTACTTGTTCTCTTTCTTCGAACTTGTCACAAAATCGTGACACTTTTTCCACTTGCCTTTTTCTCTTCCAACATGTCACGAAATCGTGATAGTTTTTCCTACTTTTTCTCTCTCTTCCAACATGTCACGAAAACGCGATAATTTTTCCACTTGCCTTTTTCTCTTCCAACATGTCTCGAAATTGCGACAGTTTTTCCTGCTTTTTCTTTCTCTTCCAACATGTCATGAAATCACGACAGTTTTTCCTATTGTTTCTCTCTCTTCCAACATGTCGCGAAATCATGACAGTTTTTCTTGCTTTTTCTCTCTCTTCCAACATGTCATGAAATTATGATAGTTTTTTTTGTCTGTTGTATATGTCACGATATCGTGACACTTTTCTTGTATTTTTCTTTGATCTTTTGCATATGGGCCACTTCGATATTCTTGAAAAATCATTGTACATACTCTGAATAACCTTTGAACTCCTGTCTTCTACATCTGAATAGCTTTTGAACTTCTTATCCACTGCATCAATAGATCTATCTGATTGTGTTGACAACAATGACAATACTGTTGCCACACCTTGCTCAACAGAATGCTAGTCACTTACTACCCAAGTATTTTATGGACTAAAAATGGTGTTGCCAAAGGATATAAAAAATGCTACTTGCTCATTCCATCCTAAAGAGAAATTCAAGGAGGAAAAGCATGAGGAAAATTTGTGACTAGGAGGAAAAGCATGAGGAGAATTTGTGACTAGGAGGAAAAGCATGAGGGATATATTTTATCTTATAAGGGCATCGTAGTGAAACCTACAAAGATCCACGTTATAGTGGAATGGATGACACTCACTAATTTTACTAAGGTCCAAATATTTATGTGTTTGGTAGTAAATATTGAACAACTATAGTAGAATGGTTGACACTCACCAATATTACTAAGGTTCAATCCTTCAAGTTCATTTAGTTAGTGGTGTTTCCTAGTCTCTTACTACCCGAGTGTTTTATGGAATAGGATGGTGGGGCCAAAGGATATAAAAAATGCTACTTGCTCATTTATTCCTAAAGAGAAATTCAAGGATGTAAAGCAGAGACTGCCCAAGCAATCTAGTTATGAGTAAGTTATTGATATAGCAATTATTGGGTTAGAGATAGCTCCAATAGGTCTTACAAATGCCTAATTTTGAAATAGAGGAATTACTCATGAAGGTAAAATGCCAACCAAGATAAAATATAATTTTTGAAATCTATTTCTTATGGGCCTAGGCTTGTCTTCCTCTCCCTTCTCCACTTATTCTAGAGTGCTTTGCTTTCCTAAGGTTTAATTGATATCAAGGCCCATAGGAACAACCGCTCAATTTTTCCCTTGCACCTACCTATACCTAAAAATTAAAATCTATCCATCACATCTATTGATTGAGCCCTTAATTAGAAGTAGTAGGTTATTATACATAAGGGCATAAAATTCCTCTTCCATTAAAAGGTCAAGTGCCCTTATGAAGTAGATATTTTTGAATAACCTCCATTTTAAAAGCTACATCCATTCCTTATGATGGTGTGGGTTGCCCATTTATAAAATGATAACCTACTAAATGTATCACCTTATCTGTCTAGTAAGACCCATAGGGGAGGTAAGATTGAAATTTTACAAGCCCTTTTGAGATATAAAACCAACGACAATGAACCTTTAAAGGTTAGATCTACTAGAAGGTTTACCTATAAAAATAGAGAGGATCAAAATAATAATGTAGCAGAGTGGTTGATATCTATTGGAATCATTATCTTCTCTTATATAAGGGTAAGGATGCACGCTTGGGGCACTAAATTACACAAATTTTGATTTTCAACATAGGTTTAATTCAACCATAGTAGTGGTAAATCATGGACATGATAATAGTGTTGGTATTTTTGGATAATCAGCCACACATGAAGAGAGGGAGCTTATGGAGTGTAGACACCAAAAATTGACCTAGCCAAATGAGTTAATTTTCCCTTAAAATACTAAGCAACCCTTCAAAATTATCAAATGCAATTTTATGCCCATTAACCTTCAATTTTTGAGATATTTCTCAATTTTATCAAATTTGTAGTCTTCCTTCACCGACCATAAAATTGCATCCCCTCTCTTTAGCTCTTATCCACCCTTAATGAATTCATAGCCTTGCCTAATGGACTGTGGAATTATTCATCATCGCTTCCTACCTAGTTTTCAAAGAGATCACCTAGCACCATTTACCATCATCTAATGTGATCATCCACAATCATATCTACATATTTATGATCAACCATTATCAATCGTGAAATTGTATCTCCGAGGTAAGGACTCCAAATCTTAGATTCTTTTTCCACCTTTGGGATATTTGGCCATTTATGGATCCATCCTTGGGTGTCCTCACCCAACTATCAATTTTCTATGTCCATATCCTCTTTCTATTATGAATTTCAAATTCAAATACCTCCATTAATGCCTTTCACTATCTCTCTCCATGCCCTAAAACTCTATAAATAGAGGCATTGGGCTTCCATTTGCATAAAACACTCTCATGGTAACAAAATTATTGCAAAATTATAGCTCAAATTTATCAACTTGCATTGTCCACATTGGATAGCATTGGGAGGAAGTGCTTGTTGTAATATATTACATTATTTGGTTCTTTACAAATGTACCATCATGGGTACATATTTATATTATGATTATATTAGGAGGTAAATAGTTTATTAAAGAAATGTAATAAATGCACAAGTGTCAAAATGTGTAATGATGTAAATGTGCATGTATTCCACATGTACATCAGTGTTAGGTTGAGTAAGGGGTAAGGAATCTATCTTCCTATATAAAGACCTCATTGTGAGTTTTTTGAGGGAGGATTTTGTAGTGTTTAGGTTGATTAGTAGTAGATACAATGTAGATCCATTTTGCAAGAATGGAGAGATTGTAACCTCCATTGTATAACATTGTATATTTTTATGATATTTCTTATATGCGTATTTCTGAAGCATTGTATCAAGTTTTCTATCATATTTTCATGCATATTAGTTAACCATTATCATAGCTATAACATTGCATGCTTATTTCTATACTTGTGGTTGCATTTCCTTTAATTTTAAATCTTCAAAAGCTAACAGTGATATCACAGCATACGATAGATCAATAAGAAATAGTGAGAGCCACATGAGTGATTGAGAGGAGATTGTAAATCTCATTTTTCATATTTCTAAAATTTACTATTGGGTAGAATTTTTCTACAAAGTTGTAGAAAAACTTGTGAAGACTGGAACTCAATATTGAATCCACTATATTGGCAATCCAACTAATGAAGATTTTTTCTATAGATTCAAATAGTGAATAAATAAGATTCAAATAGAGTTGGGAAGCTTCCTACAAGAGCTAGGAAGAATATCTTCTTTGAATCATTTTGGTACCTAAAGTAACAAGTTTGTGATTGAATATTTAGAGGCCTAAGAAGAAAGGTCCCATTGAAATATTTGTATATTGAAGACTCCTATTTGAATATTGAGGAGATATCTAGTGGCTAAGGAAGCCACATTGAATATTTTGAATCTAGGAAGGAGGTCCTTGAAAGAAGACCCCGTTGAAGGAATAAGATACTCAAGGAGAAGAGTCCTAGTGAAGATTTAAGATTGGTGATCTCCATTTAAGATTGAAAACTTCATATTGAAGAAGAGGTCCATAGAAGAGGCCCTATTGAAGAATTTCCACATTTGTAAGATTGATAATAGATGACTAAAAAAATTCCTATTGCAATATTTCAGTAGTAGCAAATTTCGGAGATACAAGGAGGAGATCTCATTGTAAAAATTCCATAGCTAAATATTGAAGAGATCAAGGAAGGTATCATTGAAGTTTTAGAAGTTACAGTATTGAAGACATTGGAGAGGTCTCAAGGAGAAACAAGGATAAGGTATGGTGAGCCTCATTGGAATATTTCCTTGAAAAACTTATTAGGGAAATTTACTATCAAGGAGAAGCTCCTACTAGTAAAAGAGTTGGGATAATTATCACCATCTGACAACAATCCCAAAGAAGAAATAGTTGGCAAGAAATTTTTCAAATTTCAAAGTAGATTGGAGAAGACCTCAAGACATTTAGAACCTTGATAATAAGGTCATTAGATAGTCCAAGAGTAAATTTATAACTTGACAAGAGAAAGGAGATAGAAAAACCACCAAACCTAAGATATTTAGGGATTGCCAATGAAGGCTTGAAGGTAATTTTAGAGATAGAAGATTTTTTGATTTCTACTGCAAATTACTGAAGAGATCTTGAGAAATATCTCAACTGTGATTTGGAGGAGTTTCCTACCAAGATTAAAGGATAGTGATTTTAGTGAGTTAGTTACTGCTATACAATCTAAATTTTTTTAGATTTGATGGAAAAAAGGCAGCAATTTGAATAGTGTTAGAATCTACTAAGGTTCAGATATCATAGGCATATCCTAAAGAAGTATTGGAGCCTCCAAGTTATAGTATTGGAAAACATATTAATCAACTGTTAAATTTGCAAAAATTTAATCCAAAGAGATGTTTTTGGATAGCCTAGAAGAGCTGCAATATCATCTACAAAAGGGAGCAATTGAGGTGACTTAAATCACCATCATCATCATCATCTATGAATATAGAAAGGTATGCAACAAAAGGTGCAAAATTTCATTAGTTGAGATTTTATATTTGAATTTTTATTAAGGTTATTAAGCACCAATTTCAATGATTAAAGGTTGCATAGATAGTATTAATTTAAGTTTTCAAGGTAGTGTAGAAGTTATAGTCTACAAGGTTCAAACCTGCACATAGAAGAAAAATAGAAGTTAGGTATATTTCAAGAGAAAGAAACATATCAATATTCTATTGCTTATTCTAAGTAAAATAAGACTCTATATATTTTGCATATTCTATAGTGCAAAAATACTTCATTGAAAAGCTTCGAATAGTAAGTGAAAGAATAACCAAGAAAGGAAGGTATTGCTAAGAGTGTGAATGCAATAGTTACTTCAACTTATATTAGCTAGAAAAATAATCTAAAGCCAGCATTTTGAGGATTCAAGAGACTCGGTTTAAGAGCATAGGGGGTAAATTTCTATACCATCATAGCCTACGTTTGCATAGTATACACCAACATTCATCACCCAAACAAAGCAACTATTATTTAAGATTTGTAGTCAACAAGAAGGTGATAGCAATACAAGAAATAAGAATGTTTGATTGAAGACATCTAGCATCAAAATAGTCTTTGGATAAGACATAATAAGGTGCATCAAATAGCCTTTCATAAATGTAGGTTAAGGTTCATCTACAAGTCTATGGTGAACACACATCAAAGAGGTACAACAAAGTCTACCTCAAGTAATGCACACAGATATAAGCATTATTGGGCATAAGTTCTATTTTTCATGCATCTCAGCATCGATGCATTGGAAATAATTTTCATTGACATCATGACATTTACTTGCACGAAGGCAAGCAACATCGTTTAGGCCGCATAAATAGAGTTAGAAAAACCCTTTAGATTAAAAGGAAATCATAGTGGGCATACACTGCCACAAAGAGGAGGTGTTAAAATAGTTCAATGTCTGCCATATCAAGGTAATAAAAGCACCATATCTAGGTGCAACATACGATGTAAGAGAAACATATTAGTGAGAGTTAGTTGCCACATAGAAAACCTACATCAATACAAGGACAACAAGGTGAATACAGTGCAAATAGAGTATATCTTGTTCTAGTTGATGAACAAAGGTAAGATATTATAGTTAGTTGGTAAGAACATAACGTAAGGAAAGGTGGAATAATTACCAAAGTAGCTAAGAAATACATTATGCATCGTTCCATCCACGTTGAAAGAATCATCCAAGTTGGAGGAGAAAAGCATCTCAAAGTTAGCCATCACATAAGATAAAAATAACCTAGAACAGTTGGCCAAAGGTAAGCATTGAAGCTTTAAGCTTCTTTGATATGTTGAAGGCAAATTGCATGTAAAAGGAGATTTAACACTTGCCAAGACTTCACAAGGAGGAGAGTTCCATTTGGCACAAGGAAGGAATCATCTCATAATGCCCACAACTAGGAAGAAGGACATCCATTTGAAGTAACGCTCAAAGGAAACCAGCATGGTACAGTAACTCTTCAAAGGGAGAATACTATTTCACATAAGACCATAACCACTTGTTTTATCTTATCATATGCTTGTAACATTTTTTGACAAGACATGCCAGACTTTAAAAATCTAAAAATTAAGTCACATTTCAAATATTTTTTATTGCACATAAGACCATCACCACTTGTATTATCTTATCATAAGCTTGTAAAACTATAGGTTCATATTCAAAGCAAGTTTGGCACTAGTTTTATTGAGTTCTACTTAGCTAGTAACACTCAACATGAAGGAATGTTTGTTGCCTTAGAGAATTGTGATATTTGTCACACATTACATAGGAGACAACCATATTAAAAGGTATTTACAAGAGCACATAACCAAGTGAGAAAGAAAGAATATAACATAGCAAATTTAAGTAGCATTAAAAGAGCTAATATAGTCAAATAGAAGCACACAATAAAACTCATTAGTGAAGAACATCGTTGATAGGAAATAGCAGCAACATTAAAAAATGTGAAACATTCATAAAAAATAGTGTTGGTCAACATACTATTATTGGAGAAGAGAACAAGTTGATCACAGGTTTTGTTGAGCACATAATACAGTGAACAACACACATTATAAAGGTAATATTAAAGTCTTATTACTTTGCAAATCCTTTGAGGAGTTATAAGGATATAAATATTAAATTTGATATTAATTAAGACTTCATAATCTAGAGATATTTAGTAGGAGTTACAAGGTAATAAAAGGTACCCTAGAAAGCACATTGCTTACTTTGATAAAGAAGAAGAAAATAGAAGCATTAAAATATTTATTATTATTGCTTTAAATATTTGCAAACCTTAACTCAAGGAGTTATAAGAATAGTAGAATGTAATTGGCAAATATATATTCTTTCTAAAACTTCTAACTTGGAAGACACAAGGAATCCTACATCATGTTAGAATATTAATGTGTACTTTATGTGCATGTTATGACATGTGTCCTTGATACTTGTCATGTTCTCATATAGGCCTCATGCCTATATATTGTAATCATTATTGTATCAATATCATCTCATCTCTTTAATTCCCAAAATCTGGTATTAGAGTGGTGAGATCCGCCTATGGGGACTCTTAGGGTTTGAGAAGTTTTTTTAGGTGTGGAGTCAGGGAGTATGCTCTCCATTGTATAATGGATCAAAAACCAAAAAATCCATTGTGAGATCTTTTTTTTTAAGAGGGCCTGGTGTTTCTCAAATCTGATGTGGTGGGGTTTGTATGAGGTTTGCTATCATTATTCAATAATATAGAGACCTATATTTTACCTCCATGTGATATGTATTGTGATTTGTAATATACACCAAATCTGTGTTCAATTTGTTGTAGCCCTCCTTCAGATCCAATGGTATTTTTTCTCAGTAAATGAAATTGTAAATCCATTCACCACCAACTATTGGCTCCATCTCAAACATTCATCCGATAGAAAAGGAACCGAAGTGCACAATCCCTATGAATTGTGTTAGAGGGAAGAAGTTGGAAGATTACATTTTTTTTTTACTTGCAGAGGAGGCGACTCCTTCACTAGCATAGTGGGAGATTTTTTTTATTCATTAAATTTTGGTTTGAAACTGGTCATGGTTTGGATCTATCATCTCGTCGTTAGAAATCAACATTGCAGTCAAGTGGATTAGGGGTCGCAGATCCACTTCAGTATACTGAGGATGTTGCCTTGATGGCATCATTACTCATAGTGTGCTATGACTACATGTTTCTGTTGTACCAAAAAATACGTGGTAATTTCTTTTTAAGGTATTGGTAGTTTCTTCTTATGCGAATGATCAAAAAATATTCTAATGCAGATAACACCAGATCTATTTTTTCCAAAAGGAAAGATATATTTTTAGTGCACAGTTGGTGCTAAGCTACCCAAGTTTGATCTGGATGATTTTTTTGTGTACGCACCTTTATTTCCAACCATGTAGTTGTTTTTTTGGAGCTTAGGTCCTCTCTGCCCTTCAAAAATTGTTTTTACGAGGATCCAAAGCCTGAGTTTTTTTTGGTGTTATTTTTTCTACTTCTTTAGCATCAAGAAGACACTGACATAATGGATCGAAGTATTGTGGATGTTGTGATCAATTTTTTGGGGTTGTCCTCAAATCGTAACTACTCTACATTTTGAACCCTATTCAACAAGACTGTAGACCCATGATTTTTCTCACGTAGACAAATCCAAATAATCATTCCTCCCACACTCGATTTTGGTAGTTGTTGAAAGCATGTATTTTATGGGCTTGCTTTATTTTTCAAACATCATAGATTTGATGCTATTCATTTGTCCCAAATAGTGTTGCTCATCGTAGATTGTATGTTGTTCATTTGACCATTCATATACATTTAGAATAGCTAGTCATCAGCCCACGTGTATCATGGAGAAATTATCAGGCAATTTTTAAAAAAATGGCATGAGCCACCACAATGAGCAACGCCTCCATAGCATATTACCCACCTCCACTGTGCCACTCCTTTGTAGCCAACTCATGTGTTTCCATAATGTGCAGACAGATCCTATGTTTTATGCATTGACAGTGGAGGACCATGACAATTTCAAATATGGAATGATGTCAAATATGAAATGCTCCTACCAAGCACCATTGTTCAAGCTACGTTAATTTGTGAATATCAACTTTCATCATGATGTACCACATCATTTTTTTGAAGTCACATATAATTGATCTACAAGGAGGAAGTTATGATTACTTGTAATCTCTAATATTTGCTTCATGTGTAGATACAATCTAACGTTAGCCCATGTCATAACATGCATATAAAAAGTACACATTAATATTCTAACATCCCCTCTTAATGTGTACTTTTCTAAAAATATAACCCTAACATTGTCCTTTAGTACATGATTTTGGTATAGGCTCATGCTCTTGGTGCTTGGCTCTCCAACTGTGAATAATGCAAAATCAACAGTGTATACATTTCAGTTTGTTGCCTTAGGATTAGCCACTTCCTCAGGTTTGTTTCCTCTGGTTCAGTCATCTTAGTGCCTCAGGGTCATCTTGGGTGTCTCAAAATTAGCCTCTTCCTTTGGGTCTATTTCCTCTATAGGTCATTCTTTGGGTATGTTGCCTCTTGTAGGTCACTGACTAGGTTCACCATGAATATCATCCTCCTCATGGTGAAAATCAATCTAGAAGGTGTCGATATTTGTCGAAAATGTACCTTAATACAAAATAAATATGAGCCATATGATAGTTTCAGTCTCTACCAAAAATACACTCAAAAATTATAATAAAATGATCCATAGAATCCAAATTGTGAAGGAGAAGAAGTAAGAAGAAAGAAGAGAATAAAATCTTCTAAAGTGTCTACGTCTGTAGTCTTCAGAAGTTGATCTAAAAAAATCCTCAAATAGAGTCTAGGATGTCTATGTCTGTAGTCCCTAGAGTAGGTGCGATTATGGTGACCTTCTCATCCAACCAAAATGCATGGGTAATCGGTCGCTGCATCTTCCAGGTTATATAGAGAAGGTGACTAGATACTAGGATCACATACAAATGCCTTAGGAGTGTCGAGTTCAACCGAGAGTGCACTCCATGATACAACATATTTTGAGGTCTAAAAAATCATAAAAAATGGTCTCAAAACTAAAAATGGATACCACCATTGTGTTCTTCTCATAAAAACCTTTTCGATAACTATAAATACCCCTATGTTTGGGTGTCAATAGGGCCTTCATTTTATAGAAAAACAACATGCATAAGAATCAGGAATAGTCTTGGTATCGCACAATGGCGGCATTGCACTATGGTGGAATTAAAACATGATCTCAATTTTCCCTTGCAATGGAATTACATACATAGGCCATGTGGGCCTTCCATTTCCACTGCCCATGTGGAAAAATATTAAAAATGGCCAATGAGACCATACAAAGTCCAAGTCCCTACACAATTTGAAAATAAAATGGCTTCCTTTTTTTAAAAAATTCCCCCTCCACTATGCTTTCAAATAACTTTCTCAAAAATATTTCCCCATTAATAAATAAATATCCCCCTTAAATATTTTGACCTTTTGCTTCAACCTAAAGAAAAGGTACACTATGAAAATAACATGATTGGTCTAGCTGAAGAAACTTTCCTCGCAGTAACCGATGAAGGATATCAGTGACAGGAAGCTCATTTTGCTTATTTCTATTGCAACAGAGGTGTCATGATCATAGAGTTCCATGCACGATCCAGAAACTTTAGTGGCAGTATACAACTAGTCATCATGAGCCCCTTATTTTTTTGAGCTTCGATGATCACAATTATGATATGAGAAAAAAATAAAAGGAACTTACAGTGTCATTTTTGGATCTGACACAAGCTCTTTATTTGACCCACTCCAATCGTACACTCACAGGCCCACCATTAAAATTGATAGCATGAAAACGGTCTTGTCTTTGTCAAATATTTCCAAAAGGTATGTGGTAAAAATAAACTATAGTACCCAATGTGGGGCTCATGTATAGAATAATAAATTTCAATGCCCACAACTGGTGCATATACCACCACCATATTGCCCACAATTGGTGCATATACCACCATATTCAATATGGGGCAGTGTGTAACCAGGCTCAGATTTGATTCGACATTCAATGGAAACTGTTATGAAGATTGACTCCAATAAGAATTTTTGGAGCACATCAAAGTCATTGATATCCTGGTTGGCATGGTAGATACAACCATTCTCAAATTTCCATATACATAAAAAATATAGTATATCTATGGCCATTTTATGCTACCTCTAAAAACTTGAATCCACCAGTGCTTTTGCCTTAGAATTTTGGCATGCAAATCAATCTAAAAAAATGTATATGAGGACCAATAATTTTGATGCCATTGTAGCGCCACGAAATACACCCTCATTGTGTCCTTCATTAACAACGCTGCAGCAAGAGACACATTCACATGATTGCAATTTGGCACAAAATCTATGAGATATAGGTCTATGAGACTTAACTGCTCCATCTGGTGCATTCCATCACCAATTTTTTTCACTATTTCCAAACAAGATGTTGGATATGTTTCTACACCTCCAAATAGTGGTCATCTACAGAACAACATTGCAATGAACAAATGGTTTTGTGGCACTGTTATTTTTTCATGGTGAAAGTAGCAGATTCAAAACAAATACTAAATCTGAAAACAAAATATGACATTCCAAGGATTTTCCTGCGGATAGATACAAAAAACTCAACTAAAACCTTCCCATACATGATCCTAAAAAAAATGACAGCCATTAATCTTCTTCAAATGTTTGGTTTTTGTTCCATCAATGATGGAGAGCATACTCTCTGATTTGAAAAGAAAATTGGGAAAAAAATGAGGTTTCACTACGGAATGGTAAGGGGAGGATTTCCATGAGGGAAATCCCTCCTCAAGGGTTTACACAGGGTGGGAGAGTGACTGATACCAAATATTAGGAATAAAAGATATAATATGATATTGATACAAGAATTATTACAATATAGATATATTAGGCCTATATGAGAACATGACAAGTGTCAAGGACACATGTCATAACATGCACTAGAAAAAGTACACATTAATATTCTAACACATCAACCTAATATCATAGAAGTGCAGAATTTTTCATAACATTGATTCAAAATTAAAGTTTATTGCTTGCATCAAATATTATTTGAATAAGTGAACTCACTAGTCTCATACTTTAAGAAAATAGACATAGACAATTCAACCAAGGACATTAAATATTTACTCTTTGAAATTGCATTTGTAAGTTTACTACAAAAAGAGTTAAATAGTTGATTACAAGTAAGATAAATGAATCATATTCATGGTATATTTCACTACTAGGGAGACAAAAGTAATTCAACCTAAAGCAAGTATGGAAAGCTTAGCATACTATCAAGTCCAATATTTACCAAACATATATTTTTACAAGAATTGGTAAAGCATTGTCAAGATTAATTTTATAAATTGAAGAAGAGTACTACTTTTTTTACTAGAGAATCATAAGGTGGACTACCTCAAAGATTCCATATATATAAATTAGGGAGTTATAATAATGTCTACTTCAAATAACTCACTAGTTAATGCAATTAGTAAAGGATCAAGGAAAATATCAATATGGCTTAGACATACACTCGATTCAATGATTGGTATTTCAGTGAATTCATTGGATAATAAGAAATAATCAATCAAATTTAACAAGGGTTCTAAAATTTCACAAACTAATAGTTTGGGTGAAAATAGATTCTTCAAGAGAATCTTCTGGTGAAATAGTAAAGGGAGTTGATGATAACTACCCTAATGAAGAAATTGAAAATATAGAAAAGAATATTGATCAAAATGATCTCATAGATTTTTATGAATGAAATAAATATGGCATAGCTTCAATTGTACATACTTGGTTTAATTATTTCATCAAATAAATAGACAAACATGGTATTCCTAAAATAGATAACAAAGAAGCTATGATGCCTTTGTGATGTACCTATTGCACCAAATTTAGGCATGAGAAGATAAGTTACTGGATTTTCCACCCATGCAAATATTATGGAGAGAAATTTTATTCATCTTACTCTTGTTAATACAAAGATAAGTACTAAAAAATATTTCAATAAAAATTGATTTTTAGATTAGATTATTTCCTCCAAATAATTTTCTCAAAAGCATTTACTAACAATGAGTTCAAACTCAATTTTTTTGAAGATCAAGGAAACAAACCATACATAAAATCAGGGAATAGAAAAGCAAACAGTGTTGATCCACTTATGGCTTGTCAAATTATGAGATCAATAGTTCATCAAAGTCACCTAAAATACTAATAAGACTCTTCCAAATACCTCGAAACGATAAGAAGCAGTGAAATGAGAAAGATAAGAAGAGACAATAGGAAGACAAAAGCAAAAGAAGAGGAAGAAGAAGAACCTCATCAAAAGGAAAATTACACAAAAGACAGATATCCATATTGAAGACTAAAGTCTTCAAAAACCAAACAATGTAATACATGGGGGTGTTGGAATATATTACATTATTTGGTTTTTAACTAATGTACCATCATGGATACATATTTATATTAGGATTATATTAGGAGTTAAACAATTTATTAAAGCAATGTAATAAATGCACAAGCGTCAGAATGTGTAATGATGTAAATGTGCATGTAGTCCACATGTACATTAGTGTTAGGTTGAGTAAGGGACAAGGAATCTATATTCCTGTATAAATGCCTCATTGTGAGTGTTTTGAGGGAGGATGTTGGAGTGTGTAGGTTGAGTAGGAGTAGATACAATGTAGATCCATTTTGTAAGAATGAAGAGGTTGTAACCTCCATTGGAGAGCATTGTATATTTTTGTGAGATTTCTTATATGAGCATTTTTTAAGCATCGTATCAAGTTTTCTATCATATTTTCATGCATATTAGTTAGTCATTATCATAGCTATAACATTGCATTCTTATTTCTATATTTGTGGTTACATTTTATTTAAGTTTAAAGCTTTAAAAGATAACAGTGCTAGGCTAAGTCTTGGATGACCTTTTCTCTACTGGTTGTAGCCTTCCCCTCCCACCCTCTTCCTTTTGATCTCTCTCTATTTTTTAGTTTAATTTTTAGCATTAGTCTTGTAATTGCTTGAAGATTTTTCTTTTACTTTGAATTTGGTTCATATTCTAATTCCTTGCTTTTAAGCTTTTGTGCAATTGTAGACTAGGCTCAACTTAGTCCCTTTGTATGTCCTCAATTCTTGAAGCTTCCTTGTTTGGAAAAATTTTGTCTTAGTTCTTCACTCAGGATGATTTTGTGGTTGGTCTGTGTCGAACGTGAATTTATTGTAAACCCAAAGGATTAGACTAGGATCTATATCTTGTTGGAAATTTTGAGTAGTTTTGTTGTCATTGATGTCAAAAGAATATTGGTTTAATGATGTCATCATTAAGGATGTCAAGTGGTTTTTCCAAAAGCAAGAAGGTCTTGGAAAGGAATAGGGTATAATATTTATTTTTAATATTGGGGGCGGAGGTCCAAGGTTCAAATCTTGGGCCTCGTCGGATCGAACACTTGTCCCTTTCCTGGTGCTTTCAGCAGCGTAAAAGGTTTAAAATGACGTAAAAGATTTAAAATGATTGTGGCATGGTGGTTATAGGGGCAGACTGTGTGAAGATCTGTGTGGCGACTTTTGAGGCGGACAACGAGAATACTATGGCGGCCATAAAAGTCGGATAGCCTACCCGGATTCGTGGCGGCTACTGATTCCACCATGTAAATTCAAATATATATATATATATATAGATATATTATATGCCTAAAAAGGGCCGAAAGGATGAAAACCCAAGAAAGGAGAAGCAAGTTTGAATTAAATGATAATATTTTATTATTATAATATTTTGGCCCAAATAACAAGGTGAAGAAAAATGGAGTCCAAATTGAAAAGACTATATATATATATATATATATATATATATATATATATATATATATATATATATATATATATATCTATATATATATATATATATATATATAGATATAGATATATAGATATAGATATATTATATGCCTAAAAAGGGCCCAAAGGATGAAAACCCAAGAAAGGAGAAGCAAGTTTGAATTAAATAATAATATTTTATTATTATAATATTTTGGCCCAAATAACAAGGTGAATAAAAATGGAGTCCAAATTGAAAAGACCCATGAGCAATTTTCAAAGGTTTAATTTAAATTAAAATATTTTAATCAAAGATTAAAATTTTAATTTAAATTAAAATATTTTAATCTTTGATTAAAATTTTAATTTAAATTAATAAAGGAGGCAAAGGTTTTTAAATTTAATATTTAAAAATTAAATTCGAATTTTTAAATTCAAAAAAGGGTCGACGTGAGAAATCAAAAGATAAATGTGTATTTATATAGGAAATTATTTCCATTTCCTAAGGCCTTTTATCACACCTTCGAATGCAAAAAGAGAAGATCGAGCGTTGTGTCTAAGGAGAAGATAATTTGAAATTTAAAAGTGCTTGGAGGGAAACGAGGCAACATAGATCGTGTGGTGATTTGACTTCCCACCAATGATGGTAGTGCAGGCGGTATTTGGGAGAGTGTTAAGGTATGTGTGGAGGAGATCACAGTTTGACCATGTGAACGACGTTTTAGAGAAAGAGCCCTTCATCCATTTTGTTCGATGTTTTCATACGACAGGTTTTTGTGGAACAATGTATGCATTGTGTTTCATGTGGGCACGCAGCCCACTTGGTGGCCTAGCTTGGAGCTAGGGTGTTGGGAGTGCAAATATAACATGGTCGAATCCACCAAAGTTAGTTTTTCCAAGGTGTTGAAAATTAAATGCTTTGAGATTATCGTGAATGCTAAGTGCTTAGGGGAGTTATAAGGTAAAGAAAAAATAAAATATTTTATTTTTATTTTTGGTAATTGAAATTTATAAGGTGTGGATATTATAAGGTGTATAAGGGTTTTGTTATGCATGTTGTTTTTAATGAAATTGTTGAGTTGAATATTGTGAGTTTAGATATTATAAGGTGTGCAAGAAAAATTGTTAAGTGTTGTGTTATGGTAAAATTATTGAGTTGAATATTGTGAGTTTGGAGATTATAAGGTGTACAAAAGGATTTGTTATTTTATATAAAAAATAATCTTTAAGAAAAATATTTTGTGGAGATCTTGAGAGAGATTGTGGTAACCTAACCCTAGTGTTGGTAAGTGTACAATCCTAAAAAGCATACACCCTAATCTTGCAACAATTGAATCACATAAAGAAGCATACAAGAATTGACAAAATTGAAATAAACCATAAATAAGAGTTGTCTTTTATTAAAATTGAATCAATTAGTGGCTACAAATTCGTTCCTCTTAGGGATACCCAATGTGATACAATGTTACAATCATAAGAAATCCCTCTCAAGGGTAGGTGTAATCCATAGAATTTTTAGAATGACACAAACTTCTCCAAGGTGTCGATGACCTTCTTCGTGATTAGAGGTATTTTTTGCCTTGTATGTCAACACCCTGTTAGTCATGCACACAATAAATAACAAGAAGCATAAATAATAAAGGAGGCCTCTCTTGATGAGGCTTTATGAGAAATCTTGCACAAATGAAGACATGGAAATCAAGAAAGCATATAAATCCATTAAAATTTGCAAGAAACTATCAAATTACAATAAATCATGTAAAAGAAGCATAAATCTAGCAATTAGGAAGCCTAATTAACCACAAGAACTTGAAAAGCATGAAACTAATCTAGATTGACAAATGTAAGGAAAATGGAAGCAAATATACCTCTAATTCCTAAATTAATTGGTCAAATATCTGCTACAATGTTAATCTATGCTAGATTAAGCTAATTGCATGACTGAAAATGGAAATCTACTACTAAAATGGAGGAAAGAGAGCATCAAACCCTAGTTGCAGGTCTGAGGCATAGCTAGCACTATTATCCATAGCTGATAGTCATGGCCAAGGTGAAAGAGTCCTTTCTATTGAAATCAGGGTCAAAAACTCTCAAATCCTCCAAGGAATTGATGATCAAGGGTCACCCAATATTCTGGAACCGATTGATGATTGAATTCAATGGAAATGGTAATGGAGGTGTGTCAATTATCAATCTTTCTCCTCAAGATCTTGAGATCTCTATTGATGCATGCACAGTTATCATTGGTTAATTGTACAGCACTTCATTACTCCTCAAGGGGATATGAAATTGCTCTCTAATTCAATAGGGCTCTGTTGTGCAATTGAGCTATTCTTCAAGATGGTTGCTTTCTGAAATTGAGGTCTTAAGTAGACTCCCAAAATCCTTGATCTAGCTTCATGTATAATCCAAGAACAAGATTTGGAAATTGGGAGGAAGCTTCTGGATGCTTCCAAGCTCGAACCACTTTGAAAACTGTTTTAAATGGCTATTGCAACTGATTTTACTCAACTCTGGTTGCCCGAGTTTGTTACAGGGCTAGTCGCAGGTGTCAGAAGTAACTAAAAACCCTAGCCATGGTTATCATAATTTACTAAGAATCCTAGCCATGAATTCCACAAGAGGCTAAGCCTAGATAGGCCAAAATGCCAAAATTGAATGGTTAGAACCATTGTTTTTGCCTTGGATCTATCCAAGATCATTCATATGGTTTGTTAGCATGTCCCATATGAGTAGTCCTCTATACATGATGTGTTTTATGTTTCTACAGATACCCCTTTTGGGATGCGTTATGAGATCAAAGAATGTTGAGCAAAAATAGACCTCCTAAAACGATGTCGTAGGTTGAATGATGATCATTGATCTAATCAATATTAGATACCCCAATTATAGAAAGAGCATACATCATTGAATCATTTACTTTGATGAGTTGAAGAACTTGATTCTGGTAAGCTTAATTCAAAATCCTAGCCTTAACAGCAGTTAGGAGATAAGCTTAAGTCAAATCCTAGCTTTAGCAAAAATTAGGAGACAAGTTGAAGTCAAATCCTAGCCTTGATGGCAATTAGGAGATAAACTAAAGTCAAATTCTAGCCTTAGCGGTAATTAAGAGACAAGCTTAAGTCAAATCCTAGCCTTGACGGCAATTAGAAGATAAGCTTAAGTCTAATCCTAAATTAGGCAACTAGCTGCCTAGTTTGCTTGAATTTGATCTTGATATTTTGCTTATTTGCCCCAAGAAAGGAGGGTGCATGATTGTATTTGACAATGATTCTTGAATGAATGCACTTAGTAATTATTGAGCATTTAATTGTTTATTTTGATTATGAATTTGATATTATGACTAACCCCTCAAGTGATGAGTCAATGAGGGTAAGGACAATGAATGAAGTGATGAGTTGCTTGACCTCATGATTGACCTGAACAGTTGAAGACTTTAGCACTTATGTTATTCTTTGGCAAGGCCTAACTCAGCCATGATTCCAACTATTCATAGTAATTGTATAACTCTATCCCATGAAGTAGTCTGGCCATAATATCCTTCTTAGGGAAGCAAAATGATAGCAATTCCAATTATGCTTGTGTTGAATCACTATGTTCGATGATTTGCTGAATTATTGTGAATTTTGATTTTTTTAATTATTTTTTTAATTTTGAATTTTTTGAAATTTTGAACCTGTAGATATGCTTAATTTTCCATTTTGAAACTCCTTATGGTGAGTAAATGTGTGCATTTATGACTTGAATAAAAATATCAAATATTTGAATTTCTTTGGAGCTTTTGGGGATCAATACTGATAATGCCCTAGTTGATGCTTGAAAATATTTTTTTGTTTTGATTTTATGTTTATGAGATGCACATGGATGCAATGCTTATATGTTATGTTTATTTTATGCTATATGATATGATGTATGAATGACATGCACTAGATAGATATGCGATAGATTATTAAATGCTATGAGATATATGTGTAGATGGACTACTTAAGATGGATGCATATGAATGCTATGTTTATTTTAAATGCATGTGTAATTTTCTAAACTTGAATGCATTTAAGTTATGCTATTATGACATAATTTATGCCATGTATGTACTGCATGTATGTATTTATTTCTTTGATAATGTGTTTGTAAAATGGACATGTATGCTTTAATCTCTTAAAACATACTATATGCAATATGAGTTTTAACAATCTAATGGATGACACCAAAGAATGTATAACAATCATGGATTTTAATTGCTATATATTTATGAACATTTGATGATTTCTACACCCAGATGTGATATGTAATGATATATGATTTCTATTTATAAGTTTTTGTAAATTAAAAGGAATATGGATAACATAGTCAGTGGTCGTATAAATATCATTTCTGATATCCATCCGATATCTAGCGTATATCATGCATGACTTTAACAAACAAACTCTCACAAATGAGAATTTATTTTGATGATTGCATTTGAAAATGGTTTGTTGCTATTTAGAAATTTTTAGAGGTTTTCCATGAAACTCAAACACCCTAGTTGTCTAATCAAAATTTGTATACTGACCATACAAGACTTCTAAACCATAAGGTTTCTACTAGGATAGGCCAGAACTATTCATTACCCATATGTGTGCAAGTGAATATATTTGATAATGCCTCAGCATACCCCGATGTCAGGCAAGATTATTTTAGCCCATTGCTAAGATTGGGGGTCTAAAAATGTCTTACCAAATCCTAGGTTTAGATTTTAGTTGGACTAGACCACTAGGTGATGCAGGACACCTGAAGCTAGCTCGTCCACATTCAAACATTGGTCTGCACACAAGAGAAATGCTAATGCATCAAACATATCATTGTGCGTAATGTACAGTAGTGCAAGCAACTCCAGGGATTTAGGTTTACTCTCTTATTTTCTTCAATTTTCCAAGATGTTTTCTCATATAAAGTGATAAAAATCACTGTTTATTGTACACTATTCTCTTTTTTCTTTCTACATACTTATTTTTTTTCTCTTGAGAAAGGGATTTGATTCCACTTTGACTTTGAACTTTATTTTGATCTTCATTTGATCTTAATTTTAACTTGATTTCTGATATTCATTTGATCTTATTTTTTTATCTTCATTTGATCTTAACTTTTTGGAATTTACATTTGATAATTTGCTTCAAAAACTTCCTTTGGGTATTTTGCTTTCAGGGAACTTTTTTTGGGATATCGATCTAGGATATCAATCTTATGATATCAATATGGGATATCAATTTGGGATGTCGATCTAT
Source organism: Wollemia nobilis (assembly GCA_028583015.1). NCBI lineage: Eukaryota > Viridiplantae > Streptophyta > Pinopsida > Araucariales > Araucariaceae > Wollemia > Wollemia nobilis. The sequence continues at coordinate 2,144,301 of JAQPPZ010001613.1, read as the reverse complement.
GATATAGATCTAGGGTATCAATATGGAGGATTGATATGGGATATCACTATGGGATATTGCTCATTTTATCATAAACAAGGGATTATAGGTTGGGAATAAACCTATCCTTTTGCCAATTACCCACATTTCCCAAACCATCCACACAAGGGGATAAGCAAGAATAACTCTTTTCACCTCAAGATACCCAGTCCTACTTCGTGGCTTTCATCTTCCCCTAGTCCTAATTAGGATTGTTTACTTTGTTGATTAGTGATAGGATTCTGATATGCTAAGGGCTATACTAACTAGACCTCATCTGCAAAAGAAAAGTAAGCTTTCTTATCAACTCTTGAGAAGACTACTACGTATGGTTGAATGACCAGAAAACCCTAGTATATTCTTCATAGCAATATGACGGGTTGTGTTGAGAAACACAATTACTCACAAGGGTGAATGGATGGATGATAATGTAATGCATAGATGCATGATTGAAACACAAACGTGGTGTTATTTGTAATATTGTAAAACACAACATATCCTAATGCAAGTGCGATGGATGGAAATGCCTAATGCAATGCAATGAAATGAAAAGCAAATGAAATACAATGATTCAAATGAAATGCAACATGTAATTGAAAATGCAATGATGCACCATGTTTTTGGATTTTTGATATTTCTATTTTTTTGGATTTCATTGCTTTTCAATTTTTATGGATTTTGAAAACTTGATTTGACCAAAGGGCTTAGATTCCTTTGAAGACTTTTATGAATTGACCAAAGGGCTTATGATGCCTTTGGAGCCTTTTTATGGGATGACCAAAGGGATTACAGATGCCTTTGGAGCCTTTTGTGAATTGACCAAAGGGCTTATGATGCCTTTGGAGCTTTTTGTGCATGTGTATGGATTTTGATGTTTTCCATATTTTTTATGTTTTGATATTTGAATTTATGATTTTTCAATTGTTTTTTAAATTTAAATGTTTTGAATGTTTTTGAAATTTTCTTATTTTATGATTTTTTTCTTAGGTACCCCCAGTGTGTGCCACTCAATGAAAGTGAGGAAGGTGTGATACCTTTAAAACCCTCTGATGAGTGCCAAATTGGCACATATTTTATGCAATTATTATCTATTTTATATCTACAAAATTATGAAAGTAAATGTGTTTTAATGATTATTTTTACCTTATTTATGTGACTTATCAATAAATTTGATAAATGAGGTTAAAATGATAAATGATCATATTTTACACAAATTGTGCGAAGTTTTTGTATGTTTTTGACAAGTAATATTACAGCAAAATACAGGTCATATATTGAAAAAATGATGAACAAATACCGAGGAGACATGTGGAAGGACGCTACAAAAGGGCGCCATGAAAGGGCGTTATGGAAGGGCACTACAAAAGGGTGTTATAGAAGCCTATAAAATTCTTTAGAAAAAACTATTTCGAAAATGCCACCTATGCTATAGCCTAGTCAAACACCACGTGGGTAGCTGAAATAATCAAGCACAAGAGGGTTCAAATTCCACAGGCATTTAGAAGAATCAAACATGGGTGACTCATCATTTATTTGGGGCATGAATTTGTTATGATATTTTCTATAACAATACGTGAATATTTGTAATAAATGCATCCTTCCCTAAAAGAAAGGATCAAAGTTGTAGAAAAAGTCTAAATCAAGGGTTGTATTGTTACGTAGTTATCCCACCAAGTCAAAGTTAGTATTATGTTATAATTAGTTGCCACTTGGACCAATTAGAATATTTATTGAGTCCAAGTATTTTAGGAGATGTGTTAATTTATATTATTCTTGTTAGAATAAATTTATTGCATGATAAATTCCAAACCATATGGGAGAGATGCGGGGAGTTATGTTCAAAATCGTATGAGTGATAATATATATTTGCATACGAGGTCTTTAAAAATGCTTGGTTGGATGATGAGCGAATGGAGAAATATCTGTAATATGTGATTATTCTCAATGTAATCTTCTATATGCAATTCTGAAATTTGGATGCGCAACCATGTATGTTTGATTTTCAATAATAAATCAACAGAAATATTTTCTTCAGGATATGGTAACTGTGTTTTATAATTATTTTATATTTTGCTTGCTTTAGTAACTTTTATTTCGTTTATTCTCTTGTAATTATGAAATAATTAAGAATTATATTAATTAAATGTGAGTCGATTATTGAATAGAAAATAGGGGAAGGGGTTCACACTAACCTTTCGGAGGCAAGGCCCACTCTAAAATTTTAGTCCCTAATCTCTTCTCTCTTGGTAAATAGAGTTAGAATATAAAATAATTTTTAAAGCATAAACTTAATTACATTGCATAATAAATAATTATAAATTATACTATGCATCATTAAATCATACATGGATCCACATATACTCATATAGAATAATTCATAAATTGCATGTTTTATTTTATTTTATTTTATTTTTGTAACACATGTAACCAGAAAGAGATATGAACTAAGCTTAGTATTAATTACTACGGTACAATCTATACTAGATTACTACTTTTTAAATCTAACCTGGATTAAGCTAGATTGATAAAATTAAATGTAAACTACTACAACCGATCATTTTGGTGTCGTTGTCGTGGAGAGTAGTGTCGTAGTGGTTAGTCAAAAATGTTGTTTGGTGGTGCAAAGCGAGAGGACTTACTTGTATGTGAAAAGTGGTACGTACGATATCTTGGTGTGCATACGAGTCAGAGTGGCCCATATATGGTTCCAAAAAGCCCCGCCTTTCGACGTTGCTAGGTTCATTTTTCATAAAGGTTTCATTTGTATGGCTTTCATAGATTAAAACTTTATTTCCTACAATTTATTTCCTGGAAATTTATTTCCTAGAAATTTATTTTCTATAAATTTCAATTTCAGTAAATTTTACTTTCATCAATTTCCTTGCTTTGGGTAATTATTATTGTTATTTTGATTTAGGACCTATGAAAAATAATAAGAAGTAGGTGAACGCTGAAAACAACCTAATATTATTTTAGGATCCTATTTTTGTTTTATAGGAAGTAGTTAGGTTGAGTGACACAACTATAATGAAATCTCTCCTAATAATCAAAAGAACATTAGTAATTTACCTTTTACTTCAAAAATTTTACTTCCAGTAAAAATTTACTTTCCAAGTACTTTTACCTTTTTCCTAATTATGCTGAAATTAGTTGTATAAACACATCTAATTTTAGTAGCATTAGGACTGGTTAGTAATTTTAAATTTATTTTTTTTCTACTGTGTTAAGAGAATTTATAAGTTTTGAAACTTTATATTTAGAATTTATCAGAAAATACATTAAGAATATTTATAAGTTCTGAAATTTATATTTAAGCTTAGAAAATAGTAGGATTGAAACAGAAAAATCAAAACCCAAACAGAAAAATTTAAATATATATATATAAAATAAAAAACTAATAATATAAAATCAAATAGAGAAAATAAAAAATAAAAAATGCTAGGTGGAGAAAAATAGTCCAATAAACCTCTAGAAAAAATTACAAAAATAAAAAATAAAAATTAAAAATAATAATAATAATAATAAATAAATAAATTTATTAAAATAATAATAATAATAATAATAATAATAATACATATATTAGGTCCGAGGTGTAGACCAATTGGTTCATCCAAACCCCATAAGGGGGATGGAGGTCCAAGGTTCAAATCTTAGGCCTCGTCGGATTGAACGCTTGTCCCTTTCCTGGTGCTTTCAGTAGCATAAAAGGTTTAAAATGATTGTGGCATGGTGGTTATAGGGGTGGACTGCACGAAGATCTATGTGGCGGCTTACGGGGCGGACAACACAGAATACTGTAGTGGCCGTAAAAAGCTAGACAACCTGCTCGGATTCGTGGCGGCTACCGATTCCACCATGTAAATTCAAAAAATAATAATAATAATATATATATTATTAGAAATGATAATAATAAATATATATATATAATTAATATATATATAATTAATAATAAAATAATATATATATATATATATATATATATATATTTATTTAATAATAATAATAATGAAATAAAATAGAGGTTCAATCAATGTAACTATAAAGTGGTAGGACAAACATATTGTATCATGAAAATTTCAATTAAAAAAAATATTTCAAAGGGTGTAGTAAAACTCAAATCCTATCGATAACTCAACTAGAAAATCACTAATTAATGGGCATAGATTTTAACTATACAAAGAGCCACTATCTAAAACAAATCATACACCACCTTAGAAAACAAACTGATTTGCAGTGCATTTCTGAACTGCAACCAGTTACTATCCAATAATTTCTCTCTTTGAAAAGAAAAAATATAATAATATAATTATATACATTAAAATGAAAATGATTATGCTTCCTTTATTTCATCATTAAGTATTTGTATTCCCTTCCATTTTTGGTCTTAATGTTTTAAAGATAGCTCAAGGAATATTTTCTCTAAAAATATTGTAGGAATATGATTACCACATTATGCGTAGTACCTTGTTGCTAGATGAAATCTAGGTATTCTTCAAATACTCAAATTATATCTGGTATTCTGAGCCAAATTTTCATGAAAAATTAAACAAATCTTTTAAAATGTTATAAGTGACTCCTATATGATCAAGTTTCTCTTTTGACCATGCACAAATACACATCTAAACACATTGTGAAGTTTTGGAAAAATTAAATCATGTGTTATTTTTGCCATAAAGTAAAATGTTTCTCTTTCTTATCTATTTTTACGCATGGTCTAGAGTACTAATGAATTGGCAAAAGGACAAGCTTGCCCTTCACCCTTCAAAAAAAAAAAAAATCTTGCTCCTTATCTAATTGAGCAAGTATCCTAATAAATTCTTGCTTCTCAAAATAGGCAAGAATCCCAAAAAGTACTGATAATTTTCTTGCTTCGCTTCAAAATAAGAAAGAACCTCAAAAAGTACTACAAATCCCTTGCTAAGCAAGTATCACAAATAAAGCACAAAACAAAAAGGGCAAAAAGAGTTTGAATCTCTAGAAGTCTTAGTATGTCAAACACCATGGGGTATTCTTTATTAAGGTATCCTTACGTATTAGCACTAAGTCTAGATAAGACCTCTAGATGCTCATTAGATAAGCTAACTTTTTTGGCATACATAATCCTTGTTGTTTTTCAATCCTTACTCATAATGGGAAATGAATCCTCATTGTACACATAGTGGTCTTGAAAGAGGCTTGAAAATACTAGGACAACTTTGACACTAAATTGATTTGTGAAAGGAGTAAATGAAGTTGTTTCAAAATTGCTAGAATGTTTGAAGTCCTTGAAGGATAACCCTAGAGGCATCACATGCAAGTAAAAATCAAAAGCAAATCCTCATGAAAGTACTATGGTTTTAATTTTTTCTACAAAAACATGGCTTGTGTCCATCACATTTTCATCCTTTAGAAAAAGCCATCTTAATATCTATTTCACTTTTTCCCATGATTGGCTAGAAGGCTGAAATCAAATTTTGTATTCAATACCTTTCTATCTCGGAAACTTCTTAATGACATACAGGAAGCACAATCACAAAAATTATAATAAACCCCCATAATTAAAACTTGTTATTATATTATCCACCAATATAAATAAAACACCATTCATCTTGTTTTGGCTAAAATTACAGTTTGGGGGGAAGTAAATAAGGTATACAAAGTTCACAATTCAGTTTGGGGGAGAAGAATCAGGTAAAGTATTTTCTTAAACTCTAACAACTACAGTTTTGTAGATATCTTATGTAGACAACTTCTGTAATAATCTTTAGTACTATAGTTTATAATACTTAACACAATAGAATTTATAATATAATTTAGAGGTATAGTATAAGTAATATAATATTTTATAGTTATTTAATAATAATAATAATAATAATAATAAAATGAATATATATTATATTAATTTACTATTTTTATTTACTATATCTTTACTTTGATCATTCTTCTCAAAAACAAATAATAATAATAATAATAATAAAATAAATAAACTTTAAAAGTTAATTTAAATTTTATATGTTACATATATAATGATGTTCTTATTGTTAGTATGGGTTTGTAGATAACATTATTATAGAAGTTATAAGTCTTATTTATGCATAGTTTTGATATACATCTAAATAAGTCCAATGAGCACTATTGACTTTTGCATTGGAAAGTGTGTTTAGATAGATAGAAGTTGAAATATTGCTACTATAGGAAGTGATTAGACTAAAATAAAACACATATTCATTGTATGATTTATAGTACCTTCTTGTTTCAACTTATTTAATTTGAAAAAAAAATGATGGTAATCCCAATTGAGCCAAATGACTATTTGCATTGTGCTTCTTATCAAATGTATATCACATTCCAAAAGAAATATCAAGGCAAATATTTGGATTTACATGAACAAGGCATCAATCATCCACTATAAACTGAATTTTGGATTTATGCAACTGTTATAACTGTAGATTTTATCCATTGAGATTGTTGTATTAATCATGTGTGCATGAGGACATGCACTTCCTTCAGTTTGGGAGAATGATGAGTGCCAAATTGACACATATTTTATACAAATATTATCTATTTTCTATCTGCAAAATTATGAAATTAAATGTGTTTTAATGATTATTTTTACCTTATTTATGTGATTTATCAGTAAATTTGATAAATGAGGTTAAAATGATAAATGATCATATTTTACACAAATTGTGTGAAGTTTTTGTATATTTTTGGCAGGTAATATTATAGCAAAATACATGTCATATATTGAATAAAGGATGAACAAATACCAAGGAGACATGTGGAAGGGTGCTACAAAAGGGTGCTACGAAAGGGCATTACGGAAGGGCGCTACGAAAGGGTGTTACGAAAGCCTAAAAAATTTTGCGAAAAAATCTATTTCAAAAATGCCACCGATGCTATAGTCTGGTCAAACACCACGTGAGCAGTTGAAATAATCAAGCATAAAAGGGTTCAAATTCCACATAGGCGTTTAGAAGAATCAAACGTGGGTGACTCATCATTCATTTGGGGCATGAATTTGTTATGATATTTTCTATAACAATACGTGAATATTTGTAAAAAATGCATCATTCCCTAAAAGAAAGGATCAAAGTTGTAGAAAATTTCTAAATCAAGGGTTGTCTTGTTACGTAGTTATCCCACCAAGTCAAAGTTAGTATTATGTTATAAATAGTTGCCACTTGGACCAATTAGAATATTTATTGAGTCCAAGTATTTTAGGAGATGTGTTAATTTAGATTATTCTTGTTAGAATAAAGTTGTTGTGTGATCAAGTCCAAACCATATGGGAGAGATACGGGGAGTTATGTTTGGAATCATCTGAGTGACAATATATATTTGCATACGAAGTCTTTGAAAAGGCCTGGTTGGATGGCGAACGAATGGAGAAATATCTATAATCTGTGATTATTCTCGATGTAATATTTTGTATGCAATTCTAAAAGTTGTATGTGCAACCATGTATGTTTGATTTTCAATAATAAAGTAGCAACAATATTTTCTTCATGATATGGTAACTGTGTTTTATAATTATTTTATATTTTGCTTGCTTTGGTAATTTTTATTTCGTTTATTCTCTTGTAATTATGAAATAATTAAGAATTAGATTAATTAAATGAGAGTCGATTACTGAATAGAAAATAGGGGAAGGGATTCACACTAGCCTTTCGGAGGCAGGGCCCACTCTGAAAGGTTAGTCCCTAATCTCTTCCTCCTGATAAATAGAGTTAGAATATAGAATAAGTTTTAAAGCATAAACTTAATTAAATTGCATAATAAATAATTATAAATTATACTATGCATCATTAAATCATACGTGGATCCACATATACTCATATAGAATAATTCATAAATTGCATATTTTATTTTATTTTATTTTATTTTCTGTAAACTTCAATTTTTGCAACACATGAAACCAGAAAGATACCTGAACTAAGCTTAGTATTAATAACTACAGTACAATCTATACTGGATTGCTACTCTTTAAATCTAACCTGGATTAACCTAGATTGACAAAATTAAATGCAAGCTACTACAGCCAATCACCCTCACTTTTCTTCATTTATTGTGATGTGGATGATGGGGAAGGTGTGACACCTTGAAAGCCCCCAATGTGCATTGTGTGTGATGCACCATGATTGGCTTGGTTAGGAGAAGTAGTAGAAATTGAACTCTCCCACTGTGATGTGCAATTTTATGTAGTGCCAATGTCCCACTGAGATGAGTCAAGCGAAGATGAAACATTGGATGATACCACAGGTTGTGTAGATTGATTTTGATATTCTTGTTTCTTTGTTACAACACTGATCATTCCCACAAACTCTTGGGGAGGTTTATTAATATGCATCTGATTATATTGCTCAACTTTATTGGCAAGCGTTGTGTTTGCTTTGTGTGCAGGCAAGGGGTCTTGGAATACTCCTATCTGAAGCTCTTGCCTCTCAATCATATCCTATAGTATATCTCTAAAGGGATGACATATTTGGATGTCATAACCTCTTTGTCTATGGTAAATACAATACAAATTTTCTTTGTGCGCCTTTTATCTATGCTTATTAGGTTTCAAAATACGTAGCTCTAGAAGATTGATTCTTTGTACCTCATATAATAGATCACAAAGCGATGCTAATGTCTCTAGAAAATTAGTATATTATCATTGTGGCTGACATTGTTGGCCTTGTATTTGTTTCTTTTACATATGATTTTGGGCTAGAGGAGGCTAAGTTTAGTAATTATGTTGCACTGGTATAAGTAGCATGACCTGGTTTGACGATTCAGGGATACTCAAAACAATTTGATTTACTGGGGTCACCTTATATTGTGTGTTGCCACTTATGATATTCTTTTTTGGCCATTCTCTTTTGTGGAGTTGAATATCGCCCTCTTATATATTGATTTTTTCAATGACATGGGCCTGTGCTAAGGCCTCCTTCAATGTTTGATACTGTTATAATTGTAAAAAAACTAAGATATGTTTTGAACAACTTCTCGTAAACATTCGAATAAGCTCTGTTGTGGGTATAGTGAAAAGTAATTTTGACATCACCTTCATCCATTTATTGTCATATTCAATGACTGGCTCATTGCCATGTTGACAAAGGCTAACCAAATCTGTCAAGTCGGTCATTTCCTTAGCACTAGAGGCAAAACGTTGCAGGAATGCATAATCTAATTGCTCAAAGTTGTATATGCTATGATGTGGTAGATGATTATACCATTCTAAAGCATCCTCAGCTAATGTTGTCATGAAGGTTCTCAACATGAAGGGATCATTATATTGAATATAAAAGCATATGATGAATCCTATCATGTTCTCTTGTGCATCTTCATCATCTTTGAACTTTTCAAGTGTAGGCATCTTGAAATTCGTTGGGTACATTGGTGATGACACTGAGGGATGCAAAGGCTAATTTCTAATCTGCTTCAGTGTGGGTTTTTGATAAACCAATATTTTATTTTACTTTTCGCATGCATTTATCCAATCAACTAGCACTTTGTATGGCCCTGACAAAATGATATAATCTTCATCTCATTGCCCTCGATTAGGCAGAGGAGGTCGCTTTTGATGTTGAGGTGGATGATAAGTATAATCATTAGGTACCTCATCATAATTGGATTCAGGGTAAGCATCTACTTCTTCTTGATGTTCCCACTAGGACTCTGCATATGATTCCTCATCATATTGATCTTGGTACTATTGAGTAGTATGAGGTTCATGATGATACCCAGATAACGGCCTATGATGTTGAACATGATTTTTATGTGGTTGTGGTGAAATATTCTGATATTTCACTGGGCGTATTATGCGTTGTTGCATCCTCTGGGTGCTAGGAGTAAGCACCACTTTATGTAATGCATTTTGAACTTGCTCTTGTTGTATCTTTTATTGTTATTATATCTTTCGTTGATACAACCTTTGTAGGTGTGCTTGCGATGAGTCCACCCGTTGTTGATTTAATTGTTGTTGATCCAACTAGAGTTGATATGTATGTTTTTGGTCAAGTTGTGACCTCAGTGCTTGATGTGTATGATCTTGTTGTTCAGTTGTATGGGGGTTATGTACCCTCGTATTTGAAATACGAATGGGTTTATCATGTCTTTTCCCCCTAGTAGGATCTACTACTTATTTTCCACACTCCTTAAAGGTTTCATTGACCTAACATTTTGAGCTATGAGTGGTTACCCCACGTACTCTTCATGAGGAGTAGGAGGATGAATTGGGTCATCTTCATCATCTATGAGAAATAACATATACTCGGGCTTAGATGTAAGTTATGTATATTCAGGTTGCACGGAATGCTCCCTATGAGGAGTAGGGGGGTGGCTTGCTCGACTATATGGGGTGGTTTGCTCACCCAAGCTAGGTCATGGTGTATGTTCATGATTACTTTTTAATTTGTGTATAGAGCAATTTGGGATGTGAATATGTGATATTGATATACTAGGCTCCTTAGTAGGCATATTATTCCTTATATATAATTCTATCAAAGATTTCCAGTCAGGAAGTTTTCCTAGAGGACCTGTGGGTGCTTCCTTAATACGGATATCTTGAAGATTGAACCCTCTATGGATGGTATTGATGTTATGATAAGATCTTGGATGCCACTCAAGGATGGCCATGTCTTCTGGACTGATTTGAATATACTCAATGGTTATGGAACTTGATTCCCTCTCTAGATTGGAGGTCTTGCTCACCATGGGAGGTCCCCCAGCCATATAAATTTTTTGGCTTTCGAAAAAAAAAATTAAGTGTTATATATCAAAATGATCAGTGCGATGAGATGATCACAATGAGCTATAATTAAAAAAAGTGATTTTCAAGTTAAAATTTTGTATTTTTGAAATAATTGGCCAACCAGGGCTCGTGGGGAAATGCCCACTTTTAGGATTTTTTGGGATATTTTAAACCATGAAGATTTAAGACCTAAAATTTTTGTGAGAGGTGTTCAAGGGCTAAACTAATACAAAAAAAACAAATTTGGAAATTTTTGGAGTTGTCTAGCCCACTTTATGACCATTTTAGCGCAATTTTTCTTTGTTTTTTGGGGTCAAAAATAGAGTAATCATAAAACCAAAATAATTTTTTTGTTATAGCTTCGATTTTCATGATTCTCGATCCGTTGGATACATAATCAAAAATTATATTACCCAAATATTAATAAAACACACAAAGTAGACAATATGATTACCCAAATTATTATTAGGGTTAGGGTTAGGCCCCAGATCAAGGATCTTATGTTGATTACCCAAATAATAATGAAACACACAAAGTAGACAATATGATTATCTCTTTTAAGTATTAGATGTGTGTCCTAAAACTAGTTTAGTGTGTTTGATATTTGTTGTGAATATACTCTAAAATCTTATTATGTTTTTCAAAAGTTGATGTTATACTCAATTTGTTCAAGGGCTTTCACCTATATACTCGCATAAGCCGAATATGGTAATGAAGTCCATACTCAATGAGGTAGCATAGGTCCTCTCGGTCCCTCACCCAATCTCACTCAGTCAACGTCATACTCTCTGAAGAGAAATATATACAAATTTTCTAGGCTACGGATGGTTCTTGGGTCTGGTATTGGTCATGAGCAGGTCCCGATAATACAATTTCAAATGAGCCAACCAAGTGGTAATGACATCCACTATTATTTTCAATAAAATGGGTTGGATGTGAGAGCCCAACACCACTGATGTTTGAATGAAACATGGTGTGTGGGGTTCTTTTTACTTTGCATGTGTTGTGGGTGATCCACAACACACCCCAAAATTGGGGACCCACCTTTTCGTTTTGATATCCGGGTGTTGGCATTTCATTTTTAGTGTCTAATCCTTCGTTTTGTCGTAGGTTTTGCAATTGTTGTCGGTTCTTGTTGGCAGCTTTTTCTTGTCGATGATATTTTATTGTCGACAACTTTTTCTTGTCGACGATATTTTATTGTCGACAACTTTTCTTGTCATTTTTTGTCCTTTTTCGTTTTTGTCGACAATTTTTTTTGTCAAATTGTGGTTGGCGTTTTTTGTTATCGTCAATGTTGTGTTAGCAACGTTATTGCTAACACTGTGTTGTTGTTTTATCAGGTATGTGTATAAGAATTACTTACTCAATAAAAGTAATATAAAAGATATATTATCATTAATATATATATATATATATATAATAATGATAATATATATATATATATAAAAAAGCAATAAAATATAAATAAAAAACAACGTGGTGAATGGGCTTCATTCACCACGTTTAGTTATGTTTTAAAATAATTTAAATTTAAAGTTTTTTTTTAACTTTATATTTTTTAATTTATTTTGTTAATCCCCTGTGTTTTATGTACAGGTGAAGTGGTGATGCCATGGACGAATATGGAGCGCGGGCTTGGCGATAGGCCGACAGTCGGTGGAGCTTGAATTTGAACGAACAGATCAGGGTGAATCACGGTAAACCCTCGCAGTGGATGTCACGTCATGGCAGAAGCATTCGGGGTCTGGCATTTCGTCAGTCAACAGCAGCGTACAGCAAGACGAGCTGGCCAAGGCACGGTAAATACTATGAGGGGATGGATGGAGAATGGGTGGACTGTATTGAGGTCTACGCGGCTGTGCTGGTCATCCACACCAATATTTGCATTTATAGACTGCATACACGACGACAGCGAGGACGTGTCAGAGAAATCAAACCCCATTCACCGATACAGATGGATTTTGGGCCGTAGCTTCGTGGATGTGGACCCCTTGGCAATCTGGGCAATTCACCAACCGCAAGAGTAACGTCCGTCGAATAGAGGGAATGCGTCAGGTGCAACAGTGAAGGCAGCGTCGCTTGCCATGGTAGATGATGTCGTTTCTATGGCAGAACTGACACGACTCAATTTTGAAAATTTTAATAATGACCAGGCGTTTCAACAGTGGTGATATGGGCTCACTAGGGCGACGCGACGCTGCCCACTTGACAGAGAAAGAACAACGCTGACGAAGATACTGGCATCAACAGGGACGGCCGAAGTAGAAATGGATGCGAGACGACGTCGAAATTGATGGTCCGGGTAACGGGGATAACAGTGCTACGGGGTGGCTGTGACTGCGCAGACGGCAACGTAGCATTGGCAGCGTTTGGCCAGGGTTGCGGCAATGGAAGTGGTAAAGCGCAGACCATGAGATCAATAAAATAAAAGATTTTTGTGCATTTCTTTGACTATAATACAAGGTCTCTATGTTTCATCTTGTCTCAAAACGGATATGTGATCAATGGCTTATGGTAAGCATATGGCCATTGTAATAAATGACAGAGAGGTATGGTGCATCGAAGCAAAGGACAAGCCCGAGACAGTGACGAAAATTCGAAAGATAAGGAAGTTAAGGTAGAATGCAAATTATTATCTCATCAGGGCACGCATAGTGAAGGTTACACAAAGTATAATTTTTTAAATTGAGAGTCCATTGTGAAGGGGATTTTAATAATATTATAAAAATATTTTAACTTGGATGGACGTGGGTCTATTAGAAGGAAAGTGGGGCGTTATAGAAACACGAAACAAAAAGGCGAAGAGTCTCCCATTGAAGCCGAAACGAAGAGACGTGGGGAAATGAAAGAGTTTTCAAAATTTTCAAATACCCCAGTGAAATATGAAGATAGGGGGAACGAAAATGGTGGCGTGGCCAAATGGGAACTTTGGGCATGGCCACATTTGTAAAACAGGGATTTTAATTTGAATGTGAAAACTTTTCTTCAGAAATTTCAGGCCTTGTTAGCAAGAAAGAATGAGAAATTTTCTGCATGCTTAATTTTAATTGTTTTATTTTTCTCCTTTCAGATTTCAGACTTGTATGTGAAATTGATGCCATTATTTTGGGTTGTTTCATGTGAATGTTTGCAATCTGGAAATTATTTAAAACCCTAGGAACCAGCACCTAGTTTACTTTGATTGTGTTTATTTTGCAGGTCAGATAAGCTAGGTTGCATGTACGAAACTCTCACGTATTCGGTTTTGCGGGAGGGGGTGCTATCAAACTGAAGGAGATTTTGCATTCGCTGTGTTTTCAACAATTATTTTGATGCAAACTTTAATTTTCTGTTTCCAAAAATTTTAATTTCAGAATTTTTTTCCTATTTTCAGACATTAAAATAAACATTAAAAAAATTTCAAAATCTAAAAATGATTTCACCATTGCGGAGATTATAATTCAGACTTCAAATACGCACTTTGAAATTTCATTTTCGGACTTGTTTAGTATTTTTAAAAATTCATCGAAGTTGTTGTTTTGTCATAGATTTTAAAATTCCGAAAATAGAAATTTTCCATTTTAAAGTCAAATTTCATTTTTCCAGTTTTGTTTTGCATTCATGAGCCTATGATGACATTCCCTTCATGGAAATTCCAATTTCATTGAAGGGGTTATGTTTTATGGCATTTTCACAAATTTCATTTTGGGCCTAAAATTACCCTTTCTTCATAAAAATTCCAATTTTACGAAAGAGGGGTAGTTTGAGTACTACATTGAAAGTCTTTTCCTTAAAGCACTTAATTGTTCATCTTGATGAAAATTTGATTTCATTTAAGAGGGATAAGTTAAAGTGACATTTTGAAGTTACATTTGAAGACCCTATTCATCATTGAGGATTTAATGCAAGATAAAATCTATCTTAAAACCATCAAGATAAAAGGAATTAAAGCATTACATCGTGGTCATATGAGGGCCAACTCACATTTACTTTATCAGGGTTCAATGAACAATCATTAAATTTTCATAGTAAAAATAAACCAACAGTGCCCCTTGTTTACAGTTACTTGCAATCACTAAGGTGTTCCAAGCATTTAAATTGAATATCTTTATTTGATGCACATAGGCAAATGCTAATATAACAAGAACCTTGGAGAAGTTGTTTGTTTAACTTCTTTGCAAGAGGGGATTTGGAACCCAAATCCTACCGGAGAGTGTGCTTTCACAATTGGGTGAAAACACCACTCAACAGATTGGCGCTAGAAGGAGGGCATGAAACGGTTTATTTCATCATGATTTTAAATGCTTAAAATTGCTTAAGAGCTTTACAACACATTTGGATTGTTCATACAGAAATAAAGTGATTTGATTTAATTTTTCAGAATTTTGGTCTCATGCAATTACTTTTCATTTGATTTTAATGAATACATCTCTTAGTTGATGCTAACTTGATTTCTGTTTTATATTGCAGGTTGAATATTCAACGATTTGGTTCTAAAATTACATTTTAAGTTCACTAATGGCAACACTTGAGGAGCAAAGGGTATCCCTGAGAGCTGAAATAACATCTCTAAGAGAGAGAATGGTATTAATAATAGAGGATCATTATAAGGGTTTGTCTATACCTGTGGTACCATATCATGTTCCTAAAATGTTATTGGATTTTTTACGGTGTTTTAATCAAGAGGTGCCACTAGGATACTTGCAAAAGCTGCATGTCTACAAGAATGCATTATGTCAATTCCATATTTTCTATGAGGAGGTGGCTTGTAAGTTATTTGCATACATTTTGGATGATAGACCATTCTTTTGGTATAGCCAACTACCCATGGAGGTTAGGACTTCTTGGATACAACTAGAAGCAGCCTATCTTTACCATTTTGGTAATCAGGTTGACTTAGAAATATTGAAAAATCAGTTTACCTCCATATGTAAAGAGTCTAATGAATCCTTGAGTCATTTCAATGGAAGATTTCGTGAGTTGCATTCCCAAATGTGGGAAAATTTTAACACATCAGAAGAAGAAGCCATGGAAGTATACCTAGGAGCCATACACCCCACACTTGCTTCACTCATTGAGGAAAAACTGAGTGGTTTGTCCCTAGAGAGAATCCATGAGATCTTAGAAGAGATAGAACGACAAGGTCTTGAAGAAGAAAAGGCACAACATATTCACATGAGAGATTGTTCTTTTGATGCCAACCTACACCAACCATCAAACATAGCACCCTCCACTCCAATGATATCTAAGGTAAATGATCAAGGGGATGAATTTGAATACCCAAATTTTATGACCACCTTAGATGTAGTCCAAGAGGAGGTGCAAATTGCTAAGACAACATCCGCTAGTGAGGATCATGTAGAGATACATGATTATCTAGATGAAGGGGTTCTAAATTCAACAATGTTTGATATATGTGATAAGACGGAACCCACTATAGAATTGAATGAAGTGGTTGGAAGTGAAATTGAAGAAAAACCAATAAATGAATTTGAAGATATGATAGAATTTCACCACTTGTTCTTGGAAGATACTATTGATGAAATGTGTAAAATTAAAGATCAAGAAATTCTTCACCCTCCAAATTATGATAATGAATCATGGGTTACTAATTTGGACAATGATAGCCTTATAAATTTGAATTCAAGAAATAACCCACTTTTGGAAATAATTGAACCATCTAAGGAAGGTGAAGACGAATTTGATGAGAAACACATTGATGAATTGGAAGATGTTGAAGAAATAGTTGAACGTCACCACTTGATTTTGAAAGATGATTATTATGATGCTTGGAAGAAGTGGGAAGACTTCACTCTTTCCAAAACTACTAATGAAACTTGTGTGCCAATTGATATACAGGACAACATAATTGCCTACTCAAAGGAAGATATTACAACTCCTGTACAATTTGAGGATGTTTTGGAAGAGGGTTTCAAATCTCATCAAATTTTGGAAGATTATAATGATCCTATTGCCAAGAACAAAGAAAGAAGAGAATCTATGAATGAATCAAAAGATCATGTCACAAATATCATGGAGTTTCATCCCTAAGATTTGGATGACGATTTTTACAATGGTTGGGGGAGGTATGGTAATGCATTCTTTTCTCACATCCCTATAGATGAAACTCATATTTCACTTGACATGCGGGATGGTGAGCCTTCTACATCATACGGGTTCTCTTTCGCAAGATTTGAAAAGAGGGACAAAATATAAATTCATTGAAAGTGTGGATGCAAGTTTGCATGATGATTTTGGGGATTCAAATGAAGAGATGCCATGGATAGTGAACAAAGAATTAGAACCAAATGATAAAGAGATTGATCAATTGGAAGCAGCTCAAATAAGTGATCATCAAGATGAATCATGGGACATACACTTTGACCAAGAGTGTTTGAGGATTGAAAATGATGACCATATTTTGAATTTAAATAATTTGAATGATGAAATGTCACTAAAGGTAAATGAAAAACAAGGTATAATTTTTAATCACACCTTTAATAACATGGTTTTAATGAATGGAAAAGAAGTTGATGCACTTGAATTGTTAAATAAAATTCATCAACAATTACTAATTGAATCTAGGATAAAAACTTTTAATGATCCTAATTTAGTAAATATCCTAGATGCTTGTAAATTGTTACACAAATTTGATTGGCCTACAAATTTGGAAAATGATTTGGCTTTGAAATTTGTAGAAATAGGCTACTACTTACAAAATTGCATATTTGAAAAGGATAGCCTAATTCTAAATCAAGGAAGGAATTATGAGGGTTACATTTTAAAGAATAGACATGATAAAATTGAAAATCATTTATTGTCTAATCATTCTAGTAATTTGATGCTCACCTATGGGAGTATTATTGGAACTAAATCAAATTGGTATGGTGAGCATGGCAAGTGGAAATTTGTTGCATTGTTTGGTCTGGTCTTGTTTTTGTTGGATTCCCACAACATTTGGCATGCATATTATGTCATATTTTTGTTGAAATGTTCTAATCATGTGTGGGATCCAGGGAAGTGATAAGCTAAGCTTTGCATCATCTTGTATTATAGTGTACATTTGTATATAAATTTTGGTTTTTGGTTTTTGGTTTTTGGTTTGTGTTTTCAAATTTTCATTTTGGGATTGCTATTTGGATTTGAATTTAAAGTTGTGTATTTATTTGACATGTTTTGTTTGTCTATATAAAAAAAAAAAAAAATGATGATGAAAAAGTTGCCTTGAGATGCTAACTTATGTTCTAGATCGGGAGAATATGAAACATTGGAATTGTCTTGTAAAAGCTCCACAAGTAACACAAACAGTTTAATAATATTGTTTGATTTTGTGATGCATGAAAGAGTCGGTTTTGCATGACAAATCATTTTCATTTGCAATTCAAGAGATAATGCATTCATGTTCCATCTCACTTTGCAATACATGCCATCTTAGTTGCAAATGCATTTCAAATACAAATCATTAAAGTGTGTCAAATCCTCTTAAGGTTATGCTATCACATAAATAAGAAGAGAATCCTAAGGTTGGAAACTGAGTCTTGAGATATCTAGAACCAAGCACGTCTCATACATTAAAAAGGATCTTGAGCAAAATGATCAAAACCTAACTTGGAAGGAAAGGTTGGGCGAAAGAAGTATTTCATGTCTATCCTATTTATGCAGCATGATCCTTAAAACAGTGGTTTTGACCACTTCCATAGAGCTTAAAGCCTAAAATCGAGTAGTAAGGATAGGGTTAAATCCTCATCGAACTTAGGTTGAGGATCCAATTCCCCAAAGCTTTGATTTGACCTACATGGAGTAGTAAGGATAGGGCATAAATTCTCATCTCGCTTAGGTTGAGAATCTGATTCCCCAAAGCTCCTATGTCTCATTTCATAATAAATCTTGGATTGTAAGGATCGTACTACTTGTCCTCTACAAAGGATGGGTAGTCATCCCCAAGGTCTAAGCAACAAAATTAATATTTTCCATTTACATCTAAATTTTGGATTGTAAGGATCGTACTACTTGTCCCTAGCAAGGATGGGTAGTCATCCCCAAGGTCCAAGAAGTAAAAAAATAAATTTTTCCCATCTCATCTTTATATTGGATTGGAAGGATCGTACTACTTGTCCTCTGCAAAGGATGGGTAGTCATCCCCAAGGTCCAAAGAAATGAAGATAAGTTTTGGATTGTGGGGTTAAGTATGCCCATGCATGGCAACATGTCTTGTCTAAAAAACAAGACCACTGATTGTCCAAAGGGTTAGACTAGCATGACCATTTCTTCCATAATTGGTTAAATTATTTTGCTTAAAGTGAGGTAATGAACTCTAAATCAGAATAGTAAGGATAGGGTTAAACTCTCATCTCGGTTGGTTGGGAGTCTGATTCCCCAAAGTTCTGATTTCACATTCACTTGCACATGGGTTCAAGATAGTAGGGACTCATAACCAACTTTGGGATATATAATAAAGCAATTCATATAGTTGATCCTAAGAGGGTTTGGCAATCTTGAATGTTTGTGTATGATAATAGAAGAATGACTATGCCTTTTACGAAAGCAAAATCTCTTAGCATATTCATTAGGGTACACAAATCATTCACCATCTCACATATGCATTCATGCAAAACTGATAATGGAGTGTGGATCAATTTCAAACGATAGGAAAAGAAATCCATTGCACACACTGAGCTAATACTTGATGATTCTAATGATTCATGTACTTCTGATCTTTGGGCATTTGTTATATTGCTTATGTGCTAATGCATGTTTTTGAGTTTATATAAGCTTGTATATTTTAGGTTGGGTTCTCACCAAATGCTCAGGAGCATTTGACAGTAGAGTCGCCATTTGTTGTGGCTGATCCACAACACACCCCAAAATTGGGGACCCACCTTTTCGTTTTGATATCCGGGTGTTGGCATTTCATTTTTAGTGTCTAATCCTTCGTTTTGTCGTAGGTCTTGCAATTGTTGTCGGTTCTTGCTGAACAACTTTTTCTTGTCGATGATATTTTATTGTCGACAACTTTTTCTTGTCGATGATATTTTATTGTCACAACTTTTTCTTGTCGACGATTTTTATTGTCGACAACTTTTTCTTGTCGACATTTTTTATTGTCGACAATTTTTTTTGTCAAATTGTGGTTGGCGTTTTTTGTTATCGTCAATGTTGTGTTAGCAACGTTATTGCTAACACTGTGTTGTTGTTTTATCAGGTATGTGTATAAGAATTACTTACTCAATAAAAGTAATATAAAAGATATATTATCATTAATATATATATATATATATAATGATAATATATATATAAATATAAAAAAAGCAATAAAATATAAATAAAAAACAACGTGGTGAATGGGCTTCATTCACCACGTTTAGTTATGTTTTAAAATAATTTAAATTTAAAGTTTTTTTTAACTTTATATTTTTTAATTTATTTTGCTAATCCCCTGTTTTATGTACAGGTGAAGTGGTGATGCCATGGACGAATATGGAGCGCGGGCTTGGCGATAGGCCGACAGTCGGTGGAGCTTGAATTTGAACGAACAGATCAGGGTGAATCACGGTAAACCCTCGCAGTGGATGTCACGTCATGGCAGAAGCATTCGAGGTCTGGCGTTTCGTCAGTCAACAGCAGCGTACAGCAAGACGAGCTGGCCAAGGCATGGTAAATACTGTGAGGGGATGGATGGAGAATGGGTGGACTGTATTGAGGTCTACGGGGCCATCCACACCAATATTTGCATTTATAGACTGCATACACGGCGATAGCGAGGACGTGTCAGAGAAATCAAACCCCATTCACCGGTACAGATGGATTTCGGGCCGCAGCTTCGTGGATGTGGACCCCTTGGCAATCTGGGCAATTCACCAACCGCAAGAGTAACGTCCCCCGAATAGAGGGAATGCGTCAGGTGCAACAGTGAAGGCAGCGTCGCTTGCCATGGTAGATGATGTCGTTTCTATGGCAGAACTGACACGACTCAATTTTGAAAATTTTAATAATGACCAGGCGTTTCAACAGTGGTGATATGGGCTCACTAGGGCGACGCGACGCTGCCCACTTGACAGAGAAAGAACAACGCTGACGAAGATACTGGCATCAACAGGGACGGCCAAAGTAGAAATGGATGCGAGACGACGTCGAAATTGATGGTCCGGGTAACGGGGATAACAGTGCTACGGGGTGGCTGTGACTGCGCAGACGGCAACGTAGCATTGGCAGCGTTTGGCCAGGGTTGCGGCAATGGAAGTGGTAAAGCGCAGACCATGAGATCAATAAAATAAAAGATTTTTGTGCATTTCTTCGACTATAATACAAGGTCTCTGTGTTTCATCTTGTCTCAGAACGGATATGTGATCAATGGCTTATGGTAAGCATATGGCCATTGTAATAAATGACAGAGAGGTATGGTGCATCGAAGCAAAGGACAAGCCCGAGACAGTGACGAAAATTCGAAAGATAAGGAAGTTAAGGTAGAATGCAAATTATTATCTCATCAGGGCACGCATAGTGAAGGTTACACAAAGTATAATTTTTTAAATTGAGAGTCCATTGTGAAGGGGATTTTAATAATATTATAAAAATATTTTAATTGTTGGGTGGGGGTGGGGGGGGGGGGGGGGGGGAAATGGGGGGGGCTGGGGGGGGCCCCCTTTGTAAAACAAGGATTTTAATTTGAATGTGAAAGCTTTTCTTCGGAAATTTCGAGGCCTTGTTAGCAAGAAAGAATGAGAAATTTTCTGCATGCTTAATTTTAATTGTTTTATTTTTCTCCTTTCAGATTTCAGACTTGTATGTGAAATTGATGCCATTATTTTGGGTTGTTTCATGTGAATGTCTGCAATCTGGAAATTATTTAAGACCCTAGGAACCAGCACCTAGTTTACTTTGATTGTGTTTATTTTGCAGGTCAAATAAGCTAGGTTGCATGTACTGAAACTCTCACGTATTCGGTTTTGCAGGACGGGGTGCTATCAAACTGAAGGAGCTTTTGCATGGCTGTGTTTTCAGCAATTATTTTGATGCAAACTTTAATTTTCTGTTTCCAAAAATTTTAATTTCAGAATTTTTTTTCCTATTTTCAGACATTAAAATAAACATTAAAAAAATTTCAAAATCTAAAAATGATTTCACCATTGCGGAGATTATAATTCAGACTTCAAATACGCACTTTGAAATTTCATTTTCGGACTTGTTTAGTATTTTTAAAAATTCATCGAAGTTGCTGTTTTGTTACAGATTTTAAAATCCGAAAATAGAAATTTTCCATTTTAAGGTCAAATTTCATTTTTCCAGTTTTGTTTTGCATTCATGAGCCTATGATGACATTCCCTTCATGGAAATTCCAATTTCATTGAAGGGGTTATGTTTTATGGCATTTTCACAAATTTCATTTTGGGCCTAAAATTACCCTTTCTTCATAAAAATTCCAATTTTACGAAAGAGGGGTAGTTTGAGTACTACATTGAAAGTCTTTTCCTTAAAGCACTTAATTGTTCATCTTGATGAAAATTTGATTTCATTTAAGAGGGATAAGTTAAAGTGACATTTTGAAGTTACATTTGAAGACCCTATTCATCATTGAGGATTTAATGCAAGATAAAATCTATCTTAAAACCATCAAGATAAAAGGAATTAAAGCATTACATCGTGGTCATATGAGGGCCAACTCACATTTACTTTATCAGGGTTCAATGAACAATCATTAAATTTTCATAGTAAAAATAAACCAACAGTGCCCCTTGTTTACAGTTACTTGCAATCACTAAGGTGTTCCAAGCATTTAAATTGAATATCTTTATTTGATGCACATAGGCAAATGCTAATATAACAAGAACCTTGGAGAAGTTGTTTGTTTAACTTCTTTGCAAGAGGGGATTTGGAACCCGAATCCTACCGGAGAGTGTGCTTTCACAATTGGGTGAAAACACCACTCAACAGCATGAAATAAAAATGTATAAAATAGCACTCAAATGATTCTACATGCTTTTAAAAAGGATATTTAATTTTTAGAGAATGCACAACTATGCTAGATGATATTCAGATAATGCAACTATCTATGATGAAAATGGCCACTGATTGGGCCTCATACATGCAAACTCAACATAAAATGGCCTAGACCATTGGATACTAGGGCGGACTACAATCAGAGATTTGCTATTCCTAGCAACGACTAGTAGAAAACTAAGAAAGCATCTAGGATTTTCCCATTTTAATTTTTTCTATGTTTTCTAATTAACATCCATCTATTACATTCTGCTTCTATAAAAACATAGAAAAAAAATACAGAGAGGAAAAAATGACCCTACCTCAGATCCAATTCTAATGGTGGTGTCTGATGTCTACTTTTTTTGGTCTTTGTTGACCACGTATGTCAGGCACGGCTGCGACTGTTGCCCATGGGTGTCAGTCTTGGTGACAACTATTAACCATAGGTATCAACCATGGTTAGCACCTGTAACAAAAAAATAAAGAAAAATTATCAATGATCATGAAATTTTTGGGGTTTTCATCATGATCGCCTTCTATACGATCCTAAAAAGCATACACCCTAATCTTACAACAATTGAATCACATAAAGAAGAATACAAGAATTGAAAAAATTAAAATAAACCATAAAGAAGGATTGCGATACCCAATGTGATACAATGTTATAATCATAAGAAATTCCTCTCAAGGGTAGGTGTAATCCATAGAATTTTTAGAATGACACGAACTGCTCCAAGGTGTCGATGACCTTCTTCTCCGTGATTAGAGGTATTTGTTGTCTTGTATGTCAACACCTTGTTAGTCCTATACACAATAAACAAGAAGAAGCATTAGTAATAAAGGAGGCCTCTCTTGATGAGGCTTTATAAGAAATCTTGCATAAATGAAGATATGGAAATCAAGAAAGCATATAGATCCATTAAAATTTTCAAGAAACTATAAAATTACAATAAAGCATGTAAAAGAAGCATAAATCTAGCAATTAGGAAGCTTAATTAACCACAAGAACTTGAAAAGCATAAAACTAGTCTAGATTGACAAATGCAAGAAAAATGGAAGCAAATCTACCTCTAATTCCTAAATTAATTGGTCAAATATCTGCTACAATGTTAATCTATGCTAGATTATGCTAATTGAATGACTAAAAATAGAAACTTATTGCTAAAATAAATGAAAGAGAGCAATAAACCCTAACCATGGGTCTAAGGCATAGCTAGCACTATTATCCATAACTGACATCCATGACTAAGGTGAAATTATCCTTTCTCTTGAAATTAGGGCTAAAAATGCTCAAATCCTCCAAGGAACTGATGATCAAGGATCGTCTGATGTTTTGGAATAGATTGGCAATTGAATTCAATGGAATTGGTAATGGAAGTGTGTCAATTATCAAGCTTTCTCCTCAAGCTCTTGAGATATCCATTGATGCATGCACAGTTGTCATTGGTTAATTGGACAGAACTTCGTTACTCCTCAAGGGGATATGAAATTGCTCTTCAATTCGATAGGGCTCCGCTATGAAATTTAGCTATTCTTCAAGATGGTTGCTCTCTAAAATTGGGGTCTTAAGTAGACTCCCAAAATACTTGCTCTAGCTTCATGGAGAATCCAAGAACAATATTTGGTAGTTTTAAGGAAGCTTTTAGATGCTTCCAAGCCTGAATCGCTTTGAAAACCATCACAAATGGCTATTGCAACTAATTTTACTCAGCTCTGGTCACCCGAGTTTGTTACAAGGCTAGTTTCGAGTTTCAGAAGAGGCTAAAAACCCTAGCCACAGGTGTCACAAGTGGCTAAGAATCCTAGCCATAGGTTCCACAAGCGACTAAGGCTAGATAGGCCAAAATGCCCAAATTGAGTGGTTAGAACCACTGCTTTTGCCTTGGAGTTGTCCAAGATCATTCATATGGTTTGTTAGCATATCCCATATGAGTAGTCCCCTACACATGACATGTTTTAGGTGTCTATAGTAAAAAAATTTGATTGTGGTTAAGACAGGTTTTGAAGACATATCTCCATCAAAATAAAAGGTATGGGTACATCTTCCTTGTGAGTAAAATATTGTTGGATTGGATGTTGTGAATGCTAAGTTGGAGTGAAAAGGATTGTTTGATAAGCATTGTTGAGTTTGGTATTGAGATATCCAATATTGATTGATGAAGGTTTTTTTGGAATAAAGGTTGATGATAGAAACCTTGTTTGATAAGCATTGTTGGAAATATTGAGTGAGCCTTCATGTGCATGATTAGGGTTTGTGAAAGATCATGAGTATCATTGTTATGTGAGGTTTTTTTGATAAGCATTGTTGAAAAA
Source organism: Wollemia nobilis (assembly GCA_028583015.1). Taxonomy (NCBI): domain Eukaryota; kingdom Viridiplantae; phylum Streptophyta; class Pinopsida; order Araucariales; family Araucariaceae; genus Wollemia; species Wollemia nobilis. The sequence goes on along the minus strand of JAQPPZ010001613.1, from coordinate 2,119,292 downwards.
TCTTTCATTGAGTGTTTGGTTGAGAGGAGTTGATTGAGCTTAGTTGATTGGAAGTGTTGAAGTGATAGTTCAAGTTCTGTGAAACAAATTGTTCTTTATTTTTGGATTGAGTTGAAGGAAAGATTGAAAGTGATTGAGCATTGTTGTGAGTGTGAAGCATATTGAGTCTCTAACAATTCTCTATATGTTTCTGTGGTAAAAATAGATATTGAAAGTGATTGAGCATTGTTGTGAGTGTGAAGCATATTGAGTCTCTAACAATTCTCTATATATTTTTATGAGATTGAACAAGATTTTGTGTGAAACTTGTTGGTGTGATTGAAGAGGATTTTGTGATAGATTGAGTTGAGTTGAGTAAGATTTTGTGGAAGCTTACAATGCAGATTTGAGACAAGTCTTGGTGAAGACTTGTTGAGCAGATTGGACAAGTTCTAGTGAGGACTTGTTGAGTAGATTTGAGGTAAGTCTTGGTGAAGACTTGTTGAGCAGATTGGACAAGTTCTAGTGAGGACTTGTTGAGCAGATTTGAGGCAAGTCTTGGTGAAGACTTGAGAGTAGATTGGACAAGTTCTAGAGAGGACTTGTTGATAGATTTGAGGTAAGTCTTTGAGAAGACTTGTGAGCAGAGTTGATTGATTGATTTGTTCAAACCTTGAGTTAAGGTTTGGGGCAGATCTAGCAGAGTTGATTTGTGATTGAGTCAAGATTTGTGTTAAGGCTTGAGGATAGATTTGAGGATAGAGTTTGGTGTAGATTTGAGGATATGTTTATGTCAGACCAAATAGAGATTGAGTAGATTTGTGCTAGATCAAAGGATTATGTTTAGTGTAGATCAGAGATAGATATTGAGCAGATTTGTGCTAGATCGAAGGATTATGTTTAGTGTATATTAGAGATAGATATTGAGCAAATTTGTGCTAGATCGAAGGACCATGTTTAGTGCAGATTTGAGATATAGCTGAGAGCAAGCTTTGGAGGTGATAGAGTATAGAGGATAATAGTCTCTAGTGGATAGAGGTCCATTAGCTAGGGTAGTGAAGATAGGTCTTCTGAGTGAGGGTAGGAGTCTTTAGTGGATAGAGATCCATAAGCCAGTGTAGTGGAGGCAATAGTTCTTCTAGAAGATCACCAGCTAGAGTAGAGGAGAAGGAGTTCTCCTGTGGATAGAGATCCATGAACTTGATTAGGGGATTGGTGTCTCCTTTGGACAGAGGTCCATAAACATTGTAATAGGGAAAGGATTCCCAAGAGATTTGTTGAGAAAATTTTAGTGAAATATTTTCTCCGTGGAGTAGCCCACATTGGGTGAACCACGTTAAATTGGTGTCTCTATTGTGTGTGGTGATTTGTGCATTGCTTTGATTACTATTGTTGATATTTCCATTGATATATTGCATAATATTGTTTGGGAAAGAAAAGTAAAAAGTGGTCTTATATTGTTCACCCCCCCTCTCAGTATAAGCTTGTGTTCTTCAATTGGTATCAGAGCGGGTTCCTTCGAAAGAGTTTAACAACTTGAAGGAAAAGCTTACAAGAACACAGATGGATTCTCAGAGTGGATCTTCAGGAAATTCAGCACCATTGTTCGATGGGAACAATTATACACTATGGAGCACAAGGATGAAGTTTCATCTAATGGCACTTGGAAATGAAATATGGGAAGCAGTTGAAAATGGATACACACCACCAACAACTCCACCTACAGATAAATATGGTAAGCTTCTACATCATTACAATTCAAAAGCAATGAATGCAATTCAAAAGGGCTTGCATGAAATAGAGTTTATAAAGATTATGCATTGCAAATCAGCAAAGGAAATTTGGGATAAGTTGCAAGGCATATATGAAGGAGATAAAAAGGTCAAAAGGGTAAAGTTGCAAAATTTCAAGAGAGCATTTGAAGACCTAAAAATGAAGGATGAGGAAAACATTGCTGCATATCTACTTCGTGTGGATGAGGTTGTTAACTCCATGCAAGGACTTGGGCTTGAAGTTACAAAACCTGATGTGTGTGATAAGATTCTAAGGTCACTCCCAAAAAGGTTTAGTGAAAATATTTCAGCTATAGAAGAGTCGAAAGATATTGATCTTTTGACAAGGGATGAATTACATGGCATTCTCACAACATTTGAGATAAGAATAAAAGAGGAACCTATTCCCCAGAAAGAAGCAACATTTAAAGCCACTAAGAAGACAAAGGGTAAGAAGTCAGATTCAAGCAATGAGTCATCTAGTGATGAAGAAGCAAACTATGGCAGAAGGAACAAGGACTCAAGAAAATATAAAGGTACAAAATCAGTTAGATGTTTCAATTGTGGAAAATATGGTCACTATGCATCTGATTGTCCAGAGGTAGGAAATAGCAATGATGAAGAAAAATAGGATCATAAGAACAGGGAAGCAGGTAAACACAAGTACCAAAAGAAAAATAGGGATGGACAAGGCACACAAGGAAAGAAGTTTTTCCAAAGGCATAAGAAGAGTTTCTATGCAGACAAGGCAAGTAAGAGCTCAAGTGATAGTGATGATAGTTCCTCAGATAATGATAAATATGAAGTTCTATTTCTAGCAAAAGAAAAATAAGTTGTTAGGAAAAGGGCACCAATGATTCTCAAGTGTTTTAGATGTGGTAACTTTGGTCATCTTGAAGATAGTTGTACAAGGAATGGATTTAGTTTCAGTGATGATGAATATGAAGATACACTTGAAGGACCAGAAGAGAATCTACTCTTGGCATTAGAGGAAGAAGGAGGTGATCCTATAGAAGACAAGTCAGAAAGGAATGAAGATGATCCCAAAGGCAAACAAATAGAGGAAGAATCAGAGAAAGGAGAAGTTGATCTTGAGGGTGAGCTTATTCATGCCCTTGATGCATTAAGGGAGGTAAGAAAGCAAAACTCAAAACTCAAGCTTAAATTTCAAGAATGTGATGAAGAGAAAGGAAAGCTTATAGAGGATCTAACCAACTCAATAGCTAAGACAAGGAGATTCAAAGAGAAGTTAGAAGCAAAGGTCTTAGAATGTGAAAGGTTAGAGCATGAGGTAGCTTTACTAAGGAAGGAAGTAAAAGAGTCTAAGGACAAGTTACACAGGTTTGGGAGAAGCTCAAAAATCATAGATAAGATGATCAAGGTACAAAGACGGTCATCAAACAAAATAGGACTTGGATTTGAACAGGAACAAAGAAAACAAGGAGAGGAGTCAATATCAAGCTCCGAAGAAGAAGAAGCTTCAGAAGAAGAGAGTGTAAGAGAAAGTGAGACTTTTGAGGATGAGTTGGACAACATAAAGTTCAACAAGGAAAGGAACAATGCACAAATGAGGAACATATGGAACAGGAACCAACACAGGGTAAAAGAAACTAGGAGACCAATGGGGTCAAGGCAAGGTAGTTTCAATGGATGATGCTTCTCATGTCACAGGTTTGGGCACAAGGCTACACAGTGTAGGACACATGAAAGACAGGAATATGGAAGTTTCAGAAATAGGCAGCTTTTTCAAGGGTATTGCTACTCTTGTAATCAGTTTGGTCACAAGGCAATAAATTGCAGGGTTCATGACAGGAATGGATATGGCTTCACCAGGAGAAACCCCAAGATATTTGCACCTTTAAGGAATAACAACATTAAGTGTTATAAGTGCAATAATGATGGGCATACAACAAAGTGGTGTAGAGCAAAAATTCCAGAGACAAGCAGGAACATGAATAGTCAGAGGAATCAGAAGAATCAGTTGAGGAAGAAAGTGGACAAAGGTAAAGATCAGTGTATGTTGGGAGTAGAAATACTCCCACCCCAGAATTAATCACCTCAAGAGGAGGTGGGGGAGGGGCTAAGCTAAGAATCTCATTCTTAGCCCCGAGCCCCAAAGGTGACCCTTTGCCATTGATGACAAAGGGGGAGAGATTTGAGTTAGGGGGAGAGCATTCAGTTAGGGGGAGCAGTTTCTCAAGGAAAGCAACTTTTGAAAAAGAAAAAGGAATGGTAAAAATAAAGGGGTTGCCATCAATGACAAAGGGGGAGATTGTTGGAAATTTTGAGTAGTTTTGTTGTCATTGATGTCAAAAGAATATTGGTTTAATGTCATCGTCATTAAGGACATCAAGTGGTTTTTCCAAAAGCAAGAAGGTCTTGGAAAGGAATAGGATATAATATTTATTTTTAATATTATATGCCTAAAAAGGGCCCAAAGGATGAAAACCCGAGAAAGGAGAAGCAAGTTTAAATTAAATAATAATATTTTATTATTATAATATTTTGGGCCAAATAACAAGGTGAAGAAAAATGAAGTCCAAATTGAAAAGACCCATGAGCAATTTTCAAAGGTTTAATTTAAATTAAAATATTTTAATCTTTGATTAAAATTTTAATTTAAATTAATAAAGGAGGCAAAGGTTTTTAAATTTAATATTTAAAAATTAAATTCAAATTTTTAAATTCAAAAAAGGGCCGACGTGAGAAATCAAAAGATGAATGTGTATTTATATAGGAAATGATTTCCATTTCCTAAAGTCTTTATCACACCTTCGAATGCGAAAAGAGAATATCGAGCGTTGTGTCTAAGAAGAAGATAATTTGCAATTTAAAAGTGCTTGGAGGGAAACGAGGCAACATAGGCCGCATAGTGGTTTGACTTCCCACCGATGGTGGTAGCACAGGTGGTAGTTGGGAGAGTGTTAAGGTTTGCATGGAGGAGATCGTGGTTCGATCCACGCGATCGATATTTTGGAGGAAGAGCCCTTCGTCTGTTTTGTTTGGCATTTTTGTGCGACAAGTTTTTGTGGGACAACGTGCGCGTTGTGTTTCATGTGGGCATGCAACCCACTTGGTGGCCTAGCTTGGAGCTAGGGTGTTGGGAGTGCAAAGGTCACGTGGTCGAATCCACCGAAGTTATTTTTTGTGGGCAAAACAAAACAAAAGGTATGCCATTCGATTTTGTTTTTCCAAGGTGTTGAAAATTAAATGCTTTGAGATTATCGTGAATGTTAAGTGCTTAGGGGAGTTATAAGGTAAAGAAAAATTAAAATATTTTATTTTGATTTTTGGTGATTGAAATTTATAAGGTGTGGAGATTATAAGGTGTATAAGGGTTTTTGCTATGCATGTTGTTTTTAATGAAATTGTTGAGTTGAATATTGTGAGTTTGGATATTATAAGGTGTGCATGGAAAATTGTTAAGTGTTGTGTTATGGTGAAATTATTGAGTTGAATATTGTGAGTTTGGAGATTATAAGGTGTACAAAAGGATTTGTTATTTTGTATGAAAAATAATCTTTGAGAAAATTATTTTGTGGAGATCTTGAGAGAGGTTGTGGTAACCTAACCCTAGTGTTGGTAAAGAAAAATTTGATTGTGGTTAAGATAGGTTTTGAAGACATATCTCCATCAAAATAAAAGGTATGGGTACATCTTCCTTGTGAGTAAAATATTGTTGGATTGGATGTTGTGAATGCTAAGTTGGAGTGAAAAGGATTGTTTGATAAGCATTGTTGAGTTTGGTATTGAGATATCCAATATTGATTGATGAAGGTTTTTCTAGAATAAAGGTTGATGATAGAAACCTTGTTTGATAAGCATTGTTGGAAATATTGAGTGAGCCTTCATGTGCATGATTAGGGTTTGTGAAAGATCATGAGTATCATTGTTATGTGAGGTTTGTTTGATAAGCATTGTTGAAAAAGCTTTCATTGAGTGTTTGGTTGAGAGGAGTTGATTGAGCTTAGTTGATTGGAAGTGTTGAAGTGATAGTTCAAGTTCTATGAAATAAATTGTTCTTTATTTCTGGATTGAGTTGAAGGAAAGATTGAAAGTGATTGAGCATTGTTGTGAGTGTGAAACATATTGAGTCTCTAACAATTCTCTATATGTTTCTGTGGTAAAAAGAGATATTGAAAGTGATTGAGCATTGTTGTGAGTGTGAAGCATATTGAGTCTCTAACAATTCTCTATATGTTTATATGAGATTGAACAAGATTCTATGTGAAACTTGTTGGTGTGATTGAAGAGTATTTTGTGATAGATTGAGTTGAGTTGAGTAAGCTTTTGTGGAAGCTTACAATGTAGATTGAGATAAGTCTTGGTGAAGACTTGTTGAGCAGATTGGACAAGTTCTAGTGAGGACTTGTTGAGTAGATTGAGATAAGTCTTGGTGAAGACTTGTTGAGCAGATTGGACAAGTTCTAGTGAGGACTTGTTGAGTATATTTGAGGTAAGTCTTGGTGAAGACTTGTGAGCAGATTGAGAGCAAGTTCTAGAGAGGACTTGTTGATAGATTTGAGGTAAGTCTTTGAGAAGACTTGTGAGCATAGTTGATTGATTGATTTGTTCAAACCTTGAGTTAAGGTTTGGGGCAGATCTAGCATAGTTGATTTGTGATTGATTCAAGCTTTGTGTTAAGGCTTGAGGATAGATTTGAGGATAGAGTTTGGTGCAGATTTGAGGATAGGTTTCTATCACAGAGATAGAGATTGAGTAGATTTGTGCTAGATTGAAGGACTATGTTTAGTGCAGATCAGAGATAGATATTGAGCAGATTTGTGCTAGACCAAAGGACTATGTTTAGTGTAGATCAGAGATAGAGATTGAGCAAATTTGTGCTAGATCGAAGGACCATGTTTAGTGCAGATTTGAGATAGAGCTGAGAGCAAGCTTTGGAGGTGATAGAGTATAGAGGACAATAGTCTCTAGTGGATAGAGGTCCATTAGCCAGGGTAGTGAAGATAGGTCTTCTGAGTGAGGGTAGGAGTCTTCAGTGGATAGAGATCCATAAGCCAGTGTAGTGGAGGCAGCAGTTCTTCTAGAAGATCACCAGCTAGAGCAGAGGAGAAGGAGTTCTCCTGTGGATAGAGATCCATGAACTTGATTAGGGGATTGGTGTCTCCTTTGGATAGAGGTCCATAAACATTGTAATAGGGAAAGGATTCCCAAGAGATTTGTTGAGAAAATTTTAGTGAAATATTTTCTCCGTGGAGTAGCCCACATTGGGTGAACCACGTTAAATTGGTGTCTCTATTGTGTGTGGTGATTTGTGCATTGCTTTGATTACTGCTGTTGATATTGCCATTGATATATTGCATAATATTGTTTGGGAAAGAAAAGTAAAAAGTGGTCTTATATTGTTCACCCCCCTCTCAGTATAAGCTTGTGTTCTTCATGTCTTATCTCTTCCTACTAGGTTGGATCATCATCATATCCTATTAGGTTCCATGTTTGATATAATATCAACTCCTATTGATCTTTTAGTTCTCTATCTATTGATAGAATGAATTCATGGCCCAATCTTTGAGGATGTAAATTTATCCCAAGCCAAAAAGGGGTTGCTTTCATTAGACCCCATAGTCTCCCTTAACCTATCCCCAAATATTTAATCCTTTGTCTATCACCCCAAACCCTTATGACTTGATGATTTATTCTTTGTTTTATTTCCAATCTTGTAGACCAATTTTATGATTGGTACATATTGGCCTTAAATTCTTGCAAATAAGATTGGGATAATTTTAAGTTACCCCTTGCATCCTATCTTGTCCTCTACTCCTTTCCTACTCTTTGCACCTAGTATTATGTCTAAACTACTGCTATCTCCCTCAACCATTCCTCTTTGATCTCACTCTTCCTCTAGCATCATGATCAACACCTACAGACCATGAAATCATTGCAACCACAAATATACCTTTTTATTATTACATTCTATTTTTTTCTTCCTCTGTCTCCTTAGCAATTTCATGCTCGATATTTGCAAAGCATGAATTCATCCCTACAACAAAAGGTCATCAATTTTTCATACATTTGTTTCATTCAACTAAAAGTACCAAGGGGACTTGATTTCCCATCCTATGAGCTCTACCACCTCTGTGGCCTAAGCAGGTCCCCAAACACTAACCATCAATTTTTAATTTTCTTATTTTATAGGTTTAGTGGATTCATGATCACTATTTTTAGGGTGAGAAAATATATTCGTGGTTGAGAGCTATGGGTTACAAAATCATGACAACCACTAATTTAGGTAAGCATACTTGATAAGCTTGCTAGGTATTTCTTTAAATTTTATTTTTTGCTTATTTTTTGTGTCTACTTTGTGTTTTACTCGCATACAAATTGAAAACGGGCATAAAATGAACCATATCTTCTTTTAGTTTTAAATCATTAAACAAAGGAGAAATCAAAGAACTTAGCAATTTGATTTGTTTATCTTTTCTCCCTTTTATTTAGGCATTTAAAGTTGAAATTGCATGTAGTCTTACATATTTAGGCTAGATTTTTTGTGCACCTTTCTTGCCTCCTTGCTAAAAGAGAGATATTTAACTTTTGTACTTTAGGATTAGTTGTCACACAAAAGAAAGAATCATTCTAGGATAGATCTTATCTTTTGCATATTTTGTGTTCTTGCATTTTAGTTAGAATAATAATTTTAATTGTTTAGACTAGTTCTCAAAACCAAACTTTGGTGTTTGCACAATTTACACATCAAACCCCATAAAGAGGCTTGGGGTGAGTCTTGAAAGCACTCTTGGTGAACTCCAAAAATCCAAAGCACGCTAAATTGAGGTGAGGATAAACATCACAAGGATTTTAGTCCCAATAGATCCATTGTGATATTCGTAGGCACATCCTCACATTTTGGAGAACCCGATGTGAACACCTCCTTATAAACCTCTTGAGACCATTCATATGATTAAAAGATAAAATTGTGTTTTAAACTTAAGAAATACCACTTAATTTTGTTTGCATAGATTAGATCAGTAATCAAGATTTAATAATTTTATGCCTTCAAGTCATTGTGGAAATATAGATACTAAGTCTCATATTCAAGAAAGTTTGATCTTCATATCATTCCTAGTCTAGTACCTCAAGGTTTGCCCTTGTGCATAGATGTGTATATTGGGGGAACCAAGTCACCTTAATACTATCGGGTATATTGAGGTAGAAGGTCTATCGAGAAATCTTATTGAGGTAAATCAGTCATTTGAAATCAATATTCACATCTTTGCTATATTTCTTTAATCACGAGTAGTTACTTTTAAAAAATTGAACCTCCTTTAAACATACCTCCTATTATGCAAAGCAAGAAAATGATCATAGACCCAAATGAGAATCTTTAATGGGATAACAATGATCTACTTGGTGGAGGAAAAAAATTTGCGCTGCTTGGGGAAAACACGACTTTGCTAGAGACTGGTTTTGGCGGGAATTCCTCTGCACTGTCGACGGCCGTGGCTCCAGGGTTTCAGTTCGGAAACCTCCTTCAGCGTGTTTGGGGTCTGTTGCAGGCCTCTGGACAAGGATCTTTCGGTTTCTGGGAGGGCCCAATGGGGTCTCTTCCTGGTTCTCGCGAAGGAAAAAATACCTCTTATGCGGAGATTCTTCGAGAGACTCCTGCGTCTTCCTCTGCTGAAGCTCAACGCAGTGCCTCCCATCTGCTAGCCAAGAATGCGGGCAAGGGCTCTCCTGGGCACAGAATAAATGGTTGTCTCCCGCAATCTACATTAAGACCGAAAATTGTCATCGAACCAGAGCTGGTTGAAGACACGATTAACTACCGGACCACGCATGATCTGATTTGCAAGTTCATGGGCATTCGACCCACCCTGCACTTTTTGCATTCCTGGGTGAGACAAAACTGGGAGCCAATCGGTGAGTACTCCTTATGGCCCATTAGCAATGGGTATTTCATTATTAGTTTTTCTTCCCTAATGGATAGAAACAGAGCATTTGAATCAGAGAAGAGGAGCCATGGCCCGGCAAGGTTATTTGTCCAACCATGGAGAGCGGGTTTTGATCCTCGCATTGAACCCACGGCTGTCCCGGTTTGGATCCAGTCGTACGCGCTCCCGATGGAGTTTTGGGGTGAGCGGATTCTTGAATTGATAGGCAACTCTCTAGGTAGATTTTTGGGAGTTTCTAAGGATACCATTGAAGGAAATACTGCCGTTTATGCAAGAATTTGTGTAGAATTGGATATTAGTCAATCGCTACCAGTTGAGATGGAATTGGAGCTAGCAGGACATTCTTGGGTACAACAGATAGACTATGAAGCCCTACCTTTCCGTTGTAGAGTCTGCCATTTGCATGGCCATTTGGCAAGGTTTTGTCCAAATATCTTGAGCTCCAATGCGGATGCTACACAGGGAATGTCAAATCGCTCCCGAGGAGGTAAGTCCACTTCGGCCAAGGAACCATCTCGTCATTCCCACCTGGGTCCGAGGGCCGGAATGATGGCTTTGAACAGCGAGAAGAGGAGAAGAAACAAAAAGAGAAATGGTAAGGAGCAAGCTCTCCCCAAGCCAACAAATCGGTATGAAATCTTCAAATCTCTTGTGGATCAAGAAGACCAACCTATGGATGGAGCAGATGGGATCCTTGAGGACAATATTATCCCAAATCATGCTCCTCCTTCCTCAACCCCTGTCCTTGAACAGGCTTTTGATTCCTCTGAGTCTTTGCACCATGAAAACCTTGGGACTCTGGTTATCCACGCCCCAGCCCAGCCCGTTATCAAAGATGTTTCTATGGGAATTGCAGAAAAGCTCAGAGAAAGACCAGCTCTTGGAATTTCACAGGTGGAGAAGAGATCGAAAAATAGTAATTCCCAAGGGGTGGGCAGGAAAATCCAATAAGGATCTAATCGCGAGTGCAAGGGGATAAGCTAATCAATGGAGGACTGGCAAGAACAATTGATTCGTATTGCTCCCAAGGTTTCCAATGATTGTACAATCTTGGAATGTGAGGGGTTTAAACAGTAGAACCCATCAATCTGCTGTTCAAAGACTTTTAGAAAGAAGTAAAACAGACTTCCTGCTCATTCAGGAAACAAAAATGTCATTAGACCTCATGAGTAAAACTGTTGGCCGAATCTGGAGGGGTGCTGGCCATATGGCAGTGGCTGCTCTTGGTGCCTCGGGAGGGATTGCTACTCTTTGGAATCCTTTGGCATGGATAGCGATAGATCATATAGCCCTGGAGAGGGGTCCTAACATCTCTTTTCAAGAATATAGTTACTGACTGAACAAGTCTTAATTACAAATTTTTATGGGGTACGAGAATACCGAAGGTCGGCGGTCTCAATGGAAAGTCTGTTCAAAACATGAGGTCCTCCAGGAAGATCTTGATTGGATTTTAGTCGGGATTTCAATGCTAAATTATCCGCTAGAGATCGGGAAGGTGGCATCCCTGTTCGGATACGAGGGGATAGGTCGTTTATTGCCCACGTTCGGGCCTTTAACCTTGTTGACATCAAAGGTCCTGGTACAAACTTTACATGGACTAATAAGAGAAGAGAGCCATACAATAGGAGGGTTAAGCTTGACAGGTTTTGGTCTCGGAGGAAGCTTATGTTAGATGGAATATCAAATTCCAGATCTTGGAGGGCCCAGTTTCTGATCACTCTCCCATTTTGCTGGAGGGAGGGACCATGTCAGGAAAGTATTACAAACCTTTTAAATTTGAAAATTTTTGGTTGCAAAAAGAGGACCTACGAAGGAAAATTCCACAGTGGTGGAAAGAAGGCCGTCCCCCTTTTGGAACAGCTATGTTCAAAATTCACAAACGACTTCTCTATGTTAAGAGTAAACTGAAACAGTGGAAGCAAACTAACAAATCTGATTTCCAGCTTCAACGGGCCCCCTTGCTGGATAGATGGAATGAGGTGCAAAAACAATTCAGAGAAGGAATTATTTACGAGCATCTTAAATTTGAGGATGACGCCTTACGCAAAGCAGTTGAGGACATTGATAATCAAGAAGAGATCTACTGGAGACAGAGAGCCAGAAATACTTGGCTATTAGAAGGAGACAGAAATACTAAATTTTTTCATCGTTCTGCCTGTGCTAGAAGGCAATTGAATAACATGGAGCTCCTCAAAGATGAGTTTGGAAATTCCTTTGACACTCTTCTTGACATGCACTCCATTTCTATGGAGTACTTCTCAAACCTCTTCAAGGAAAGTCTGCAGCATGATGTGGAAGCACAAAATGAAGTCATTGACGGAATTCCCTCTATTATTTCTCATGAAGAGAATCAGTCCCTTCTTAAGCCCATAGATCGTGATGAACTCAAGAAGGTAGTCTTCGGGATGTGCACAGGAAAGTCGCTTGGCCCGGACGGTTTCCCTATTGAGTTCTTTCAGGCCTTCTGGGACATCCTGGAGGAGGACGTGTTGGTTGTCATTGAGGAATCCCGAATTAACAAAAGAATGCTCAAGGCTCTAAATCATACCTTTATCTCTTTAATTCCGAAAGGAGAGGGGGGGGCTCTCATTTCTGATTTCAGACCTATTGCTCTATGTAATGTGATCTATAAAATTATTTCTAAACTTATGGCTGAAAGACTAAAACCCCTCCTTCAAAAGTTAATTTCCCCTGAGCAAGGGGGTTTTGTTGAAGGAAGACAGATCTTGGATGGAGTGATCTTGGCTCAGGAGGCTATCCATTCTATGCATAATTCAGGTAACAAAGGAATGTTCATCAAATTGGATATGTCTAAGGCTTATGACAGAGTAGAGTGGGGTTTCTTGGTCAAGATGTTGGCAGCCTTTGGTTTTTCTCAGGACTGGATTGCTTGGGTCATGAGCTGTATCTCTACGCCTTCATACTCTGTTTTAATTAAGGGGCTTCCCTCGCCACCTTTTGGAGCCTCTCGGGGTCTCCGTCAAGGAGATCCTTGCTCTCCTTATCTCTTTCTTATCTTGGTCGAAGGTCTTGGCGGACTCTTCCGAGAAGAAGACGTCAAGGACAGATTACCAGGAATTAAAATTGGAGCCGAAGTTTTGACTCATTTACAGTTTGTGGATGATACGGGCTTGGTGGGAGTTGCCAGTCTCAGAGAAGCAAGAGGAATCAAAGATACTCTTAACGTCTACCTTCGGGCTTCTAATCAAGCCATCAATGATTCAAAATCAAAAGTGGTCTTCTTCAACCTTGATCAAAGGTCGCAAGAGAGAGTTATGGAGATTATGGGCTTCACTCGGACCTCCCTTCCCGTTGTTTATTTGGGGGTTCCTCCGCACTTTAAAAAGCCGACAGACTGATTTCTGGAAGGACCCGCTTGATGGCATCAAAGAGAGAATGAATCATTGGTCCCATAGATGGTTAAGCTATGGGGGCCGATTAACTTTTTTGAAGTCCGTTATTCAGGCTATGCCTATTTACAAATTTTCAATTCTGGCCGCCCCTCCCTCAATCTGGAAAGAGTTGGACAAAGCGGCTAGAAGTTTTCTTTGGGAAGGTGCCAATGGAGAGAGGAAATGGGCCTTGGTTGGTTGGGATAAGGTCACCTAGCCCAAGGAAAAAGGTGGGTTGGGCTTGAGAAGCTCCAAGTTTAACAATCGGGCCCTGGCTGGGAAATTGTACTGGAGGTGGATTTCTCAGCCTTCGTCTCTCTGCAGCAGAATCCTTTCTAGTAAATACTTGGGTACTGTTCCTCCCAATGACTTGGGCCGCTATCCTCTGGAAGGTAATGGTTCTCTTGTGTGGCAAGCGCTCAAGCTTGGTTCTTGCATTATCAAAGATCAATTGTTCTGGAAAGTTGGGAGAGGGGAGAAGGTCCGGTTCTGGACTGACTCTTGGGATCAGCATCCTCCTATTCTTGCAGTGTTTCCCGATCTGCTTCCGCTAAAAATAGCTCTTGAAGACAAAGGCTGGATTCATATTCAGTCCTACTTTACTACCGACCCTGCGGGGGAATACAAGGTTAAAAAATTTAAGCGGGTCGGGTGAATGGCCTATTCCAATCCCCCGGAGCGAGGCCCCAACTCCGGAAAAACTTTTGGCTGAAAGGTTTCTATCTGGGAGTGATGAGGAGGATGAGCTTGCTTGGGGCTTTGGGAACCTTGGGGTTTATTCTGTGAAGGAGGGCTATGCTTCGATCCTACCTGAGCCCCCCCCACACTCTTTTCCTGTTCATGAATGGAGGAAGATTTGGCATCCCAAGAGCTGGCCGAAAGTGAACTTCTTTGCTTGGCAACTGATGCATAATGGTATTTTGACCTTTGACAACCTTAGAATTAGAGGCATCATTGGTCCTTCCCAGTGCGTCTTATGTTATAGGAATGAGGAAGCCGTGAACCATCTTCCGTTTGATTGCTCTTTCACACGACAGATTTGGCAACGTTGGTTCTCCCACTTTAAACTTCGGGTGCTTGGAGATCTGTCCCGGACCAATTTATGGGAAAGTTTGGAAGAGAGGTAGATTTATTTCTAAAGCTCTTCGTGCTTGGGTCGGGAGATCGGTTTCCTTTTGTTTGGTGGCAGGTTTGGTTGGAAAGAAATGCTCGTATTTTTCGTGAAACCTTCTCTTCGGTGGAGGGGATTTGGCGGATCATTTGGAGCAAAGTTGTGGAAACCGTTGCTATCTATCTTTGAGAAGGAAAACCGACCTGCTTCTAGGTCTTTGAGTGGGAGAGGTGCTGATCCGGAGAGACGGGTAAGAAGTGGTTGGAAACCTCCCCTAGAAGGTCGGGTCAAAATCAATACCGATGGAGTCGCTAAAGGTAATCCGGGCAATCTCTGGCGAGTGGTGTTATTTGCCGTGATCATGCTGGGACTGTGCTATATTGGGAATTGCAAGGTCTGGGATATGCCACTAACAATGAAGCTGAGGCCTTTGCTATTAAATGCTGCTTCCATCTGGGCCGTCAAGCATGGCCATAGAAAGATAATCATTGAGTCTGATTCTCAAATCTTGGTTGGTGCTCTTGATTGCATGCGGAACTTTGCCTTAAAAGCTTGGAGGCTCCAGATTTTGGTTGCCCAAATTTTAGAGCTTTGGAAAGAAATTGAGGATGTGATTCTTTTTATGCTAGTAGATCTCTTAATAAAGCGGCCGATTTCCTTGCTAAGTTGGGTGCTGAGAGAGAGGTTGGGATTCATCTGCATAGCAATTTGCCTGTGGAGAATGTCGAGATCAGACAAGGCCTTGATCAATTCCTGAAATAATGTGCAAAAGTTTTTTTGCTAAGGGTCCTTTCTGTCGCGATTTCGCGACATGTTGCCCTGTCGCGGCTGTTGGTTGGCTTCTGTCGCGATATCGCGACAGGTTGAGTCTTTGTAGTCTCCGGCTGGTTTCTGTCGCGATATCGCGACATGTCGCGTTATCGCGGGTCGCGATTCCGCGACATGTCGCGTTATCGCGGGTCGCGATTCCGCGACATGTTGCGCTATCGCGACATGTCGCGTTATCGCGTGATGCGATCCCGCGTCTTGTCGCGATATCGCGACATGTCGCGTTTTCGCGCCTCGCGATTCCTCGACATGTTGCGATATCGCGACAGGTCCTACCTTCCTGGCGTCTGGGTGGTTAACTGTCGCGATTTCGCGACCTGTTGTGATGATGCTTCTTTGTGCTGGTTTTTGTCGCGATTTCGCGACAGGTTGTGCCCTCCTGGTCTCTGGCGTTTTTCTTGCGCGATTTCGCGGCATGTTTGGCTCCTTTGCGATTGGGTGGTTTTCCGTCGCGATTTCGCGACCTTGTTGAGGCTTGTTAGTTGCTTTCTTTTTCTGTCGCGATGTCGCGACGCTTTCTGCGGGTGGCTGTCGGTGGCCTTTCCTGTCGCGATTTCGCGACATGTCGCGTTTTCGCGCCTGTTGGTGCCTTCGTGGCCGTGTTGGGTTTTCCTGTAGCGATTTCGCGACATGTCGCGGTTTCGCGACCTGTTGCTGTTTCGTGCCTTCCGTTCTCTGTGCCTTGCGGTTCTTTGCCTTGCCTTGGTGCGCCTTCCCTGTTGTTTTGCTTGTGGCTCTGGCTCGGGATGTGTTCTCTCCCGCTTGTATCTGGTTCTTGTTTTAATACAAGTTTTTCATTTTTTCAAAAAAAAAAAACAATGATCTACTTGATAGAGAAAACCCTAACATTAATGAAAATAATAATACCTCAACCAATGACACTCTTAATTCTATAGAAGGACTTCATAACCAACTCAACTTCAAATCTCATAACCATGTCATAAATTTCTTAAAACAAATATCATAAATTTGTTAAAACAAAATAAACATATCATAACAAAAATGCTAAAAAAAAAATATCTACTTTAATGAAGCTAAAACATCCAACAATCAACAAATTCCTCATTTCCTCATTTTAGTTCTATATCAATCCACTTACTTCCAACTTAACTTATGTCAGGATAACTTTGAGGGTTTTTATCAACCACCCAAAATAATAATTTCCTCCTAACAATAATCTATTTTCTTGAATTCCTCTTTACGATAGTTTTTCTTCTATCAAATCAAATATCAAATCAAATGCCAATAATTTTTCTTCCATGCCACCTGATGACATGCCCTTTGGGTGTTTTATTGTCGGAATCCAAGCGCTTTGGGTCCCCTAGTACATACCAGTGATTTTTCGTAACCATCGCATAAATAATTTTTTAATGAATATTTACTTCTCACATACTTACCACATCACTGTTTGAATCTTAAATTTACCGAAAATTAAACCAAAACACGAAAAATTACACTATCAAATAATATTATTTTTATTGAAATATATAACATAAAATAATAATAATTCTACACGAGGACTTCTCGGCTTCTCCGAGAGTCAAGGTAGCCTTTCGATGGGGCTGCGATGTTGGATCATGTTTTAGATAGACTATCGACATTTCTAATGTGGTTTGGTTGTAGTTTTTACCTTTAAGGGCAAAAAGGGACAACCAACTACAGTAAAAGTCGAGGGGCCGTGGCATGGATCGAGGAATTTATTAGAGGCGATTGACGCCATGTTAGTTGTTGCAGGCACTTTGTCGGAGCTTATTGGGCCACGTGCCAACGGCGCGCTTGCGGAGTTAAGGGCCTGTCGTCTTGTCAGATCGGGCCATCACACATTTGCCACCGCTGTGGGAAAAGCGTGGACTCCCTTGCCTACCCCTTAAACATTGAAATCAAATGCGATCAAAAATATTTGAAAGGTGGGACCTACCATTTGGTGAAGAAAAAGATGAAGACTAGCTCGAGGTTTGAACTGAGGTATCTTTTTAGTGAGCACATGATCAAACAAGCACTTACCAATCCACCTAACCCTCTGGAACAAACATTTAATATAGTTTTTATACTGTTTTTTCAATGAGTTTACACGGGGTTTTATGAGGGGTCTCAATCCCCTCATATGAATGGGGTTTGAACCTTAAACCTTTCAAAGAGAAGCCAAAGCCCACTCCTTATGCACCTAAGGTATCCTATAATCAATAAATAAAACTATTTGTTAACAAAGGTTTATTTTTGCCTGTCGGGATTCGTGGCTGCTACCGATTCCACCATGTAAATACAAAAAAAAAAAAACAATGGTTTATTTTTTAAGTTTTTTTGAAGTCACACTCTCCTCTTTTGCTTTCCTTCTCGTCATGGTCAAATTTGTTCCCACAACATTATTGTGACGAATATAATGCCAAGGGCTAGGTGGATTGGTAAGTGTTTGTCTGGTCAAGCATTTATCAAGAAGACATCCAGGTTCAAACCTCGGAGCAACCTGTTTGTAAAGGTAGTAGTCTGATCTGAATCCTCTGAGTGTGCGTCAGATTGATGATGATGGTACGAATCCCAAGCAAATGGTTTCACTCAGGTCAACAATAACAAAACATAATAGGTTATGTGGAAGCAGCCCATGTGGTTTGAACAACCTTACGTTTATCAGTTACTAAAAATAGTGTGGTTGTGACCAACTTATGAATTACTAAAAATAGTGCAGTTGTGACCAACTTCCTTATATAACCGGGAAAAAAAAATTGTTGTGAGGAACAAGGTGATTCTCCTTTTCTTTCCCTCTTCCCTTTCTTTTATGACGAACAAGGCGATTAGATTATAATGTGTAATTGGATGAGGAAGAGGAACTCTCACCCCCCGCTCCCATGATCTCGGCCATTTGTACCTCGTACACGAATGGGTAACTGGAAAGGAGCAGGGTTTCTTCCAGTAGCATACGGAATGCATAATCGTCATTAGACGCCTAGATGGCCTCTCGCACATGATGTTCGAATTCTCCATCGGACCTCACGAAAACATAATCGTTTCAATTTTGTCTAGATTCCACTAAGATTGGTGTGGAACCGCGTGTTAGAAATATTAATCTCGATTTCATGCCTTTGCCAAACTACGCTTCGAACTTGGGCAAAGTCGGACTGCGCTCGCGAAGGCGGGCATCCCAACAAGATTTCTGACTTGACGTCACACGTGCCTTCTAACAGATGTGATGTCTGGCAAATCTGATCACCACACTTTGCCAAGCATGCAAAGTAATGTCAGTTCGACGATTAGTCAGAAACCCTAGTTCAGGGTCTGTCAGAACCTGTTAGAAGATAAACCCTATCTTCCTCTCCCCACGACTATATAAGGTAGTTTGGGTCTACAGACAATGTGTGGAGTAGGATATTTTGGAGGAGCAGTCATTTTGCAGAACAATTTAGTGAGCAAACAAGCTCATCTGTTCAATTTCGAGCAGCAGTCTCGATAGTTTAGATTTGTTTATGTATCCTGCAGTTTTATCTGTAGAAGCCTGTACGTCCTCGGTTGAGGATCTTTGTAACCCTGTTGCTTCGATAAATATATAAATATTACCACAGTTCATGTCTTAAAAAGGGTTCTTGTTTAGATTTGGCTGCGTCTCGCTCCTCTGCATTATTATTTTTATTTATAGCATTTCTTACAAATTTGTCTACAAAAGCTTGTTGTCAGGGCTTGTTGTTTCCTTTGATAAACTTCTTCAATCGCCTCCCCAACGGAGCGATTTCAACTCTTGACCAGTCTCGGTGTTCGATGCCTCCAGATCTGAGGCCATTCTCCTACCAACGCTACGACTGATAAGGAAGGCGTCGTCGCAATTGTGCAACACGTAGAACAGCCCAACTGGGGCAACATAGTCTAACGGGACTTTGCATTCTTTTGCTAAGTCAAGCTACTCCACCCAACTTCGTTGCGCAGCCCAACTGCGTAGTAGTTGACTTGCGCAGCAAGACATTGACCAGCGCAGTCAGTCAGGGGAAGCAACCAATTTTTGGCTGTCCTAGGAATCACCCGACTACGCAGTGTAGTCGGACTGCGCATCGTTTGACTAGCGTAGCCGGGAGTTGACTGGTACCATTTGCCCAGCTTTGCAACTCTCTTCCTGTGCAACCCGATTGCGCATAGTTTGAATAGCGCAGTCAGGCGTTGACCACCCCCTCCGCTCGACTTCACACATTTCTTCGTGCATAGTCGAGTTGCGCAAGTACAGTTCGACTGTGAAAGTTTCACTTGCACAGCCCAACTGCGTAGAAGTTCGAGAGCGCAACCTGACTTCGGGAGCGCCACCCGACTTCGGGACTACAGCCCGACTTCGGGCCCCCTTCACCCTGCGCTACCCGACGACGACCGAGCTCAAAAAAAAAAATTTAATTACAAATTGGTATCAGAGCCACTAATCCCTTGACGTAGAGACCGAAGCAGAATGACTTCCAATAGCAACAACTTGCAGTTGTAGATCTCGCACTTCAATGGGAAGAATTACGATTACTGGAGCATCTAGATGAAGATCATGTTCGGATCTCAAGAGCTGTGGGAGTTAGTCGAGAACAACTACCTAGAATCGGTAGATGCAACAACACTAGCTGCCCTCTCTCAAGCAGACAAGGACCTATTGAAGGAGAACACGAAGAAGAACCAGAAGGCCCTCTTCTACATCATGCAAGTGGTCGAGGAGTCCATATTCTCACGGATCGCATCATCCACCAAGGTAAAATAGGCCTGGGAGATTCTGGCTAGCTCGTACCAGGGCACCAACAAGGTAATGTTGGTGAAGCTACAGATGCTCAGGAGGGAGTTTGAAAATCTGCAGATGAGTGAGTCCGAGTCCATGAGTGATTTCTTCACCCGGACGATGGACATTATCAACCAGATGCGGTTGAACGGAGAAATCGTGCAAAGCCAGAGAATCGTGAAGAAGATTCTCAGAAGTCTATCTGCCAAGTTTAACTCGGTTGTGATACCAATCGAAGAATCGAGGGATCTGACAACCCTCTCGACAAACGAGCTCATGGGTTCTCTGCAGACACATGAGCAGAGGTTGAGCCATTCATCTCAAACCTCTCTAGAGCAAGCATTCAAGGCTTAGGTCTCATTCCGAGATAGCGACAGACAAGAATCCCACCATGGTGCTTCTAGCTCTCAAGGAGGAAGAGGCAGAGGCAGGCATGGGAAAGGCAACAAGTCAGGAGGACGGTCAAACCCTAGTGAGGGAGAGACCAACTGTAATTTCCATCAGCAAGGTGGAAGAGGCAATTCGAAAAATCAACAAGCTAGATCTGGTCAGAAGAAGGACATGTCAAAGGTCCAGTGATATTACTACAAGAAGTTCAACCATTACATCTCATAGTGTAGAAAATGGATGGCCAAGGAGAACCAGCAGCAGGCCCATTACACGGACGAAACCAGAAATGCGGCAGGAGGAAACGTGTTACTGACTTGCAACATTGAGGAGTGCTAGAAGAATATCTGGTATTTAGACAACGGGTGCAGCAACCACATGACGGGGAACAAAGAAATGTTCTCACCACTGGATGAAACAGTCCAATCTGATGTGATGGGGAACAACAGCAAGGTTCCCATGATTGGGAAAGAAAATATCCTCATCCACACCATGCACGATGAACGAAAGCAGATCTGTGACGTCTACTATGTGTCTGGCCTGAAGCACAACTTGTTGAGCATTAGACAACTCGTGTAGAAGGGACATACGGTCCAATTCAAAGACGAAGTATGCACCATCAGAGACAAGTCACATGGGCAGATTGCAACCGTGTCCATGATGAAAAACAAAATGTTTCCACTATAGATTCAGAATGAATCATTGATGTCTCTGAGTGCAGTTGTGAAAGATGCTACCTGGTTGTGGCATCTCAGATTTGGTCACCTGAACTTTAGTGGTCTGAATCAACTGCACAAGAAGTAGATGGTGAAGGTTTTACCTCTAATAGAGCAACAAAATCAAGTTTGTGAGGGATGCTTAGTCGACAAACAACATAGGGATTCATTCCCTTTCGGTCAGTCTTGGAGAGCATCACAGGCATTGGAGCTGGTGCACTCAGACATTTGCGGTCCGATGCAGACCAAAACGTTTATCGGCAACAAATAATTCTTGACATTCATAGATGACTTCAGCCATAATACTTGGATCTATGCCATCAAACTGAAGTCAGAAGCATTTACCAGATTCAAGGAGTTCAAGGCTCTGGTGGAGAAATAGAGCGGATATCAGATCAAGACTCTCAGGACAGATGGCGGAGGTGAATACATCTCCAATGAATTCCACAACTACTGCAAGCAACATGGAATTTGGAGGTAGCTCACTGCCAAATACATGCCGTAGAAGAATGACGTAGTTGAGAGGAAGAACCGGACCATCATGGAGATGGCACGCAGCATGATGAAGGTGAAGGGATTATCGCACGAGTTTTGGGCAAAGGCTGTAACATGTGCATTCTACCTACTAAACAAATATCCCACCAAAAGTGTGAAGGACAAAATCCCTCAGGAGGCCTAGAACGGTGTGAAGCCAAGTGTGGCTCACTTGTGTGTGTTCGGGTGCATTGCATATGCACATGTTCCAGAAGAGAAGTGACAGAAGTTGGATGATAGAGTTGAGAAATACATTTTCATAGGGTATAGTGAGTAGGCGAAGGCATATAGGTTGTACAACACTGTGATGAAGAAGCTCATCATCAGCCGTGATGTGAAGTTTCTTGAAGATGAAGCCTGGAACTGGAAGTCGAAGACTGGCTAGCCTGAGCCAACAGTAGTGGAGTTTGTTGACTTGGAGGAGGGCAGCATGCAACCACCTACAACCTCAAGTAGGAGCAACGATGCCAGCAGTAGCACAACCTCACCATATCTGATGCCTCCACTTGCAAGCAAGACCCCGAACTTGAGGACTCCGACAAAGATGAAAAGCTTGCAAGAAATCTACGAGGCAACCCAAACCCATGAAGATGAAGAGTACTCTGACTTTGCATTCTTTATTGAAGTTGATCCAGTAGAGTTCGAAGATGCAAGTCAGAATCAAAGTGGGTGCAAGCGATGGACGAGGAGATTGAAGCCATTGAAAAGAATGATACATGGCAACTGACAAATATTCCAGCAGGGAAGAGGACCATTGGGGTCAAGTGGGTGTATAAGACAAAGTTCAACGCCCAAGGAGAAGTTGACAAGCATAAGGCCAAACTGGTGGCAAAGGGCTACAAGCAGAAGTCAGGCATCTATTACCATGAGGTATATGCGCCTGTAGCCCAACTTGACACAATCAGGATGATCCTAGCATTGGCAGCCCAACAAGGTTAGAAGATGTACCATATGGATGTCAAGTCAACCCTCGTCAACAAAGTGTTGGAGGAAGAGGTCTACATAGATGAGCCACCACATTACGAAATTGAAGGCCAGGAGGGCAAAGTCTTGAAGCTGAAGAAGGCCCTGTACGGTTTGAAGCAGGCACCTCGAGCTTGGTACAACAAGATTGACAACTATTTTTAGGAGAATGGGTTTGTCAAATGCCCATATGAGCACACCCTGTACATGAAGACAAATGAAGCAGATGAGCTCATTATCGTTTGCCTGTATGTGGACGATTTGATTTACACTAGCAACAACACAACACTATTTGCCCGGTTCAGAACAACCATGAAGGAGTTCGAAATGACGAACTTAGGGCTGATGAAGTATTTTCTTGGCATTGAAGTTGACCAATCGGCTGATGGCATCTTCATTTCTCAGGGTAAGTATGCGAAGGATGTCCTGAAGCGGTTTAAGATGGAGGACAGCAAACCTACCATCACACCTGTAGCCACACGTTTGAAGCTGAGCAAGCTGGATTCAGGGAGGAATGTAGATCCAACTCTGTTCAAGAGGCTAGTTGGCAGTCTGATGTATTTGACTGCAACTCGACTAGATCTAATGTTTGGAGAGTCTGATCAACCGTTTTATGGAGACTTCGAAGGACACGCACTGGCAAGCAGGCAAGAGGATCCTACGCTATGTCAACGGGACGCGAAACCATGGCCTATTTTACGCCAGACAGGACCAGTTGGAATTAGTTGGCTATATAGACAATGACTGGGTTGGCAGCACCGACGATCGGAAGAGCACCTTCGGGTATGCTTTCCATCTCGGATCGGGACAGTCTCATGGGCATCCAAGAAGCAACCCATCATTGCGTTGTCCACAGCCGAAGCAGATTATGTCATCGCCACGTCAATCGCATGCCAGGCAATTTGTCTACGAAGAGTTATGAGTGAACTAAACCATCCTTCGAAAGGCGCGACAACAATTTTCTGTGACAACAATTCGGCCATTGCACTATCAAAGGATCTCGTGTTCCATGGGCGGACGAAGCACATCGACATTTGTTATCACTTCATAAGAGAGTTGGTGAAGTTCGAAGAAATTCAGCTGTAGTCTTGCAGATCCAAGGAGCAATTGGCAAATATTTTCACGAAGCCTTTGAAGGAGGAAGACTTCAGCAGATTGCGAGAGGAGCTTGGAGTCAAAGCGCTCATGAAATCATGCTTAAAGGAGGGTGTTAGAAATATTAATCCTGATTTCATGCCTCCGCAAAACTACGCTCCAAACTTGGGCGAAGCCGGACTGCGCTCGCGAAGTCGGGCATCCCGACAATATTTTTGACTTGACGTCGCATGTGCCTTTTGACAGATGTGACGTCTGGCAAATCTGATCACCGCACTTTGCCAAGCATGCGAAGTTAATGCCAGTTCGACGATTGGTCAGAAACCCTAGTTCAAGGTCTATCAAAACCTGTCAGAAGATAAGCCCTATCTTCCTCTCCCCTCGGCTATAAAAGGCAGTTTGGGTCTACAGACAATATGTGGAGTATGATATTTTGGAGGAGGAGCAGTTGTTTTGCAAAACAGTTTAGTGAGCAGACAGGCTCATCTGTTCAATTCCGAGCAGTAGTCTCGGTAGTTTAGATTTGTTTGTGTATCTTGTAGTTTTATCTGCAGAAGCCTGTACATCCTCGGTTGAGGATCTTTGTAACCCTGTTGCTTCGATAAATATATAAATATTGCCACAATTCAAGCATTAAAAAGGGTTCTTGTTTAGATTTGACCACGTCTCGCTCCTCTGCATTATTATTTTTATTTACGACATTTCTTACAAATTTGTCTACAAACACTTGTTTTCAGGGTTTGTTGTTTCCTTTGAGAAACTTTTTCAATCGCCTCCCCAATGCAACGATTTCAAATCTTGACCAATCTCGATGTTCGACACCTCCAGATCTGAGGCCATTCTCCTGCCAACGCTAGGACTGATAAGGAAGGCATCGCCACAATTGTGCAACATGCAAAACAACCCAATCGGGGTAGCATAGTATAACGAGACTTTGCATTCTTTTGCTAAGTCAAGCTACTCCACCCAACTTCGCTGCGCAGCTCGACTGCGTAGTAGTTGACTTGCACAGTCGGACGTTGACCAACGCAGTCAGTCAGGGGAAGCAACCAATTTTTGGCTAAGTGTCTTGGGAATCACCCGACTGCACAACACAGTTGGACTGCACACCGTTTGACTAGCGCAATTGGGCGTTGACCAGTAGCATCTGCCCAGCTTCACAGCTCTCTTCCTGCGCAACCCGATTGTGTATAGTTTGACTACTGCAGTCGGGTGTTGACCACCCCCTCCGTCCGACTTCACACATTTCTTCATGCGCAGCTCGACTACGCAAGTTTCACTTGCGTAGCCCGACTACGCAGAAGTTTGGGAGCGCAACCCAACTTTGGGAGTGCAACCCGACTTCGAGAGCGCCACCCGAATTTGAGAGTGCAGCCCGACTTCGGGCCCCCTTCGCCTTGCACTCCCCAACGGCGATCGAGCTCAAAAAAAAAAATTAAAATTACACCGCGAATGGAAGCAAATGGGAAGATGAAGACGAAGGTGTCGTTGATGTTGATGTTTAGCTATGTTTTTGTGGAGGTGACAAAAGAGATGCCCATGGCTTTATCTTTGTACATTGGTAGGAATGTGTAAGTGTATTGCCCCTAAGTCCTAAAGATTTATATGGAGTTGCATACTTGCAGCCGCTAGAATCAGCTTTGTACGATCCAAATGGGTTTTAGGGTACGGTTATGCTCAAAATTAATATGGCTAAATAATTAGGTATTATTTTTATTAAAATTGTTAATGTAAAAATCATCTACTTTCCATTTGGGAATCGTATTACACAAGGTGATTCTCCTTTAACACATTTGTGTGGGTAAAATGCAAATGAGGTTGATGAATAATGTGTTTTAGTAGTACCTAGATATATCATTTTTAGTCTTAACACTTTTGAGAATCATGAGGAGCATTTGTGACTAGTATGATAGTGTTTTAAGGAGCACCAACCTTGAGGTAATCTATCCAAGTGTTTCTTCCTCGAGTGATGGATTCAAATATTTGGGATATATTGTCTTGTAAGGATATCTTAGTGGAACCTACTAAGATCTACACTATAGTGGAATGGATGATACTCACTAATGTTACTGAGGTTTGAATATTTTTATGTATTTGGCAGTAAATATTGAACAACTATAGTAAAATGGTTGACACTTACCAATATTACTAAGGTTGGGTCCTTCAAGTTCATTTAATTAGTGGTGCATACTAGTCACTTACTACCCAAGTGTTTTATGGAATAGGATGGTAGGGCCAAAGGATATGGAAAATGCTATTTGCTTATTCTGTCCTAAAGAGAAATTCAAGGAGGGAAAGCATGCAGAGCATTTGTGATTAGTATGATAATGTTTTAAAGAGCACCAAAATTGTGGTAAGCTATCCAAGTGTTTCTTCCTCTAGTGATAGATTCAGTATTTGAAATATATTTTGTCTTATAAGGGCATCTTAGTGGAACTTGCCAAGATCCACGCTAGAGTAGAATAGGTGACACTCACTAATGTTACTAAGGTTTAAATTATCGTGTGTTTGGTAGTAACTATTGAACAACTATAGTAGAATGGTTGATACTTACCAATATTATTAAGGTTCAATCCTTCAAGTTCATTTAGTTAGTGTTGTTTGCTAGTCACTTACTATCCGAGTGTTTTATGAAATAGGATGGTGGGGTCAAAGGATATAAAAATGCTACTTGCTCATTCCATCCTAAAGAGAAATTCAAGGAGGAGAAGCATAAACTACCTGAGCAATCTAGTTATGAGTAGGTTATTGATCTAGCCATTATCAGGTCAAAGATAGCTCCAACAGTTCTTAACAACCTTTAAATATTGAAAGAGAGGAAGTACTCATGAAGGGGAAATGCCAACCAAGATCAAATATAATTTTTGAAGTCTTTTTCTTATGGGCCTAGGATTGTCTCCCTCTTCCTTCTTCACTTATTCTAGAGTACTTTACTTTCCTAAGGTTTAATTGATCTCAAGGTCCATAGGAACAACTGCTCCCTTTTTGCCCTTTATTTTATTTATTGTGCCTGCCTCTACCTCAAAATTAAAAGCTAGTCATCCCATCTATTGATTTAGCCCTTAATTAGAAGTAGTAGGTTATTATACATAAGGGCATAAAATTTCTCTCCAATTTTAAAGGGTCAAGTACCCTTTTGAAGTAGAGCTTTTATAATAATCTCTCTTTTAAAACTACATCCATTCCTTATGATGGTATGGGTTACCCCTTAAAAAATGATATAACCTATGAAATGTATCACTTTCTCTGTCTAGTAAGACCCAAAGGAGGAGGTAAGATTGAAATTTTACAAACCCTTTTGAGATATAAAGTCAACTATAATGAACCTTCAAAGCTTAGAGCTGTTATAATATTGACCTCTAAAAATAGAGAGGATCAAAATAATGATGTAGTAGAGCGGTTGATTTCTATTGGAATCCCTTTCTTCTCTTATATAATGGTAAGGATGCACCCTTGGGGCACTAAATTCCACTAAATTCCTTTTGATCTCTCTCTATTTTTTAGTTTAATTTTTAGCATTTGTCTTGTAATTGCTTGAAGATTTCTCTTTTACTTTGAATTTGATTTATATTCTAATTCCTTTCTTCTAAGCTTTTGTGCAACTATAGGCTTGGATCAACTTAGTCTCTTTGTATGTCCTCAATTCTTGAAGCTTCCTTGTTTGGAAAGATTTTTCCTTAGTCCTTCACTTAGGATGATTTTGTGGTTGGCCTATATCAAACGTGAATTTATCATAAAACAAAATGGATCAAACTAGGATATATATCTTATCTCTTCCTACTAGGCCAGCTCATCATAATATCCTATTAGGTTCCATATTTGATCTAATATCAGCTCCCATAGACATTTTAGTTCTCTATCTATTGATAGAAGGAATTCATGGACCAATATTAGAGGATGTAAATTTATCTCAAGCCAAAAAAGGGTTGCTTTCATTAGACCCCACAATCTCCCTTGACCTATCCTCAAAGATTTAATCCTTTGCCTATCACCCCAAACTCTTATGACTTGATGATCTATTCTCTATTTAATTTTCAAGCTTATAGAACAATTTTACGATAGATACATATTGATGGGGGACCGGGGAACCGAAAACAAACACTCCGGAAATTTCATTAATATTTCATTAATTTAGCTGGAAAATGCATATAATAAAGCGGTTCTCAATCTCGAATCCGACCTTTCTTCATTAATCTAAAAATTGCTTACAAAAAACAGCCTGCAGGCTTTTCCTTAACCAGAGTCCCGGTCTGGTTTTCCTAACAGCAATCCCTTCGTCCGTTCTCCAGTCCACCACCTTTCTATTACAATTTTCGAGTTTTTATCGAGGTCTCGGCCCTCTAGGTCATTAATGACCCTTCTAAAAAAACATTAAATAAAACCAGCCACAATCGGCTTCCCCCGTCGAGTCTTCAAATTTTCCCTCCGTAATTGGCAACCACCCCCGATCCGCCATGAAAGCACGCATTAACCTTGACCTGCAACCGTTGTTTGCCAGACTGTCCAACGGGAACTATTGCCTTGTTAAAACATTTAACTGTACCCGCTGTCTCTTTTCTCGCACGTGCGGCCTGTCCACGTGCTCAAATTTAATTTGTCTTCAATCGACCACAAAATCGTGACATGTCGCGATATCAAGACCAAACTGTCACCTTGCCTTCATCTGCAAATATCATAGCGAAATCGCGACCAAAATGCCCCTCGTGCCTTAGTCCACAAATAACGTCGCGATATCGCGACGTCGCGATATCGCGATATCGCGATGTTGCAACATCGCGACGAAAATGCTTCCGTGCCTTAGTCTGCCAATAAAGTCGCAAAGTCGTGACGAAAAACCTCCTTCGTGCCTCAGCTGCAAAAACGTCGCGACATCGCGCGGACTAAGGCATGGAGGCATTTTCGTCGCGATGTCGTGACGTTGCGATATCACGACGTTATTTGCGGACTAAGGCCCGGGGGGCATTTTGGTCGCGATGTCGCTACGATATTTGCAGATGAAGGAAAGGCGACAGTTTGGTCGCGATATCGCGACATGTCACTATTTTGTGGCCGGTTGAAGACAAATTAAATTTGAACACGTGGATAGGCCATGCGTGCGGGAAAAGAGACAGCGGGCACAGTTAAATGTTTTGACAAGGCAACAGTTCTCGATGGGCAGTCTGGCAAACGGCGATTGCAGGTCAAGGTTAATGCGTGCTTTCATGGCGGATCAGGGGTGGTTGCCAATTACGGAGGAAAATTTTGAAGACTCGACGGGGGAAGCCGATTGTGGTTGGTTTTATTTAATGTTTTTTTAGAAGGGTCATTAATGACCTAGAGGGCCGAGACCTCGATAAAAACTTGAAAATTGTAATAGAAAGGTGGTGGACTGGAGAACGAACGAAGGGATTGCTGTTAGGAAAACCAGACCAGGACTCTGGTTAAGGAAAATCCTGCGGGCTGTTTTTTGTAAGCAATTTTTAGATTAATGAAGAAAGGTCGGATTCGAGATTGAGAACCGCTTTATTATATGCATTTTCTAGCTAAATTAATGAAATATTAATGAAATTACTGGAGTGTTTGTTTTCGGTTCCCCGGTCCCCCATAAGTGGTATCAGAGCCGAAAGTTCTTGAGTGTGTAACAGATCGCCGGACGTGAGGCAGTTACACCAGGATCTGTGGGAAGGCTCGTGAAAAGTGAGTAGAATGCCTCCAAGAAGAAACCCTGTTGGTGGGGGAGGCATGATGGCAGCAGCAGATTTTTGAGCTTTGCAACGACAAGTTCAGGCCCTGCAAGAAGAACTGCGTAGAGGACACGAACCAAGAAGAGATGCAAACAGTGAAGACGAAGTGGATGAAGAAGAAAATCGGTCAGACGAAGAAGAGGAGGCTATAGATCCGGCACAGGCCAGACTGTACAAAGCCATATCCCAGATTGGGAAGAGGCCGAAGATAGAAGTTTCCACGTATTTCGGGAACTTGGATCCGGAGGAATTGATCGACTAGATCAATGATCTGGAAGAATACTTCGAGTATAAAGAAGTTGAAGATCCCGAGAGGGTCAAATTCGTTAAAACCAAATTAAAAGGTCATGCTAGCATATGGTGGAAGGGAGTATAGCTGGAACGGAACAGAAGAGGAAAAGAACGAATAACAAGATGGGAACGGATGGTAGAAAAATTAAAAAGACAGTTTATTCCGACAGATTACGAGTTGGATCTACTGAGAAAAATGCAAGGTTTGAGACAGATGAATAAAATTTTCCAAGAATATACGGAGGAGTTTTATAAAATCTCCATCAGAACTGGCCATTTAGAAGCAATCAAGGAGAATGTGGCCTGTTATATTAATGGGTTGAGACCCAGTATCCAGGAAAAGTTGAGCTTAGTTCGGGTGAGCACCATTGAAGATGCTTACCAGTTTGCTCTGAAAGTTGAAGAAAAACTGAACAGAAGGTTTGAGAGCAAGCAAAGAGGAAAAGGACATGGAGGAAATACTGGTGGAAGAAAATATGAAGGAAAAGAGGAGAAGAAAGAAGAGGTTAGCAGCAGCTGGGATCAGAAGGAAGATGAGGAACCCAAACCCCAAGTTCAGAACAATGGCTAGCCAAGGGGAAGAGGTAAATCTAGACGTGGGTATGGAAGAGGAGTGTTTCGGGGAACATGTTTTCACTGTGGAGAAGAGGGACATCGGGCATATGAGTGTCCCCAACACCTCGAGAGGGTGAACAAGAAACATGTGGGTCCTGCCAAAGCTGTTGTGGCAGAGGAAGATGCTGAATCAGAACATTCTGAAGAAGCTGAGAAAGGTGAAGCAATGATCGTGAGGAGAACCATGCTGATTGAGGAAGACAAACCAGAGCAAAGGAGAAGCTTGTTCCACACACGATGCAAAAGTGCAGGCAAAGTCTGTAATGTTATTATAGACAATGGGAGTACAGATAACTTAGTCTCCGAGGAGATGGTTGCTAAGTTACAGTTGGAGAGAAGGAGACACCCGCATCCATACCGGATTGCGTGGTTGTGGAAGGACCATAGAGCATGGGTCCGTGAACAGTGCTTAGTCACGTTCAATATTGGGAAGTACCAGGATGAGGTCCTGTGTGATGTTTTCCCCATGGATGCTTGCCATTTGCTGTTAGGGAGGCCATGGCAGTTTGATCGGAGTGCAGTGCATGATGGTCGTGCAAATACATACTCCTTGATGAAATATGGAGTGTGCCACAAATTAAAGCCATTACAGACAGTGGATGAGAAGGTGTGCAGCAATGCCAAAATTTTTCTGGTAGAGGGCAGAAAATTTTTTTGCCAGGAGACGGGATTTGAGCAGGTTGCAAAGGCAGATGAGTGTTTGGAGGTGTTACAGAAGACGCGGACCGAACAACACAGAAGTGAAGGTCACTTCTCCATTTACCCCGGGTGTCTGATGCAGGAGCATCCGGCGGCAACAGAGCAACCTTGCATCAACCGAAACTTAAAACAAGGGGGAAGTTTAAGTTTGGTAAAGCAAGTTTTTTCCCAAGGCAAAAGTTGGGGGGGGGTCGTGAAATCGTGACATGTCGCGATTTCGGGACATGTCGCGAAATCGCGACCCCAAAGGCTGCGGCAAGGCAAAGGCAGGTTTTGTCGCGATATCGCGACGTCGCGATATCGTGACGTTTTCAAGAGCTAAGGCGTGGAGGGGTTTTTCATCGCGATATCACGATGTCACGATATTTTGAAGTCATGATGTCGCAACGTTTTTGAGAGCTAAGGCGTGGAGGGGTTTTTCGTCACGATATCGCGATGTCGCAACATTTTTGCAGCTGAGGCATGGAGGAGGTTTTTCGTCGCAACTTCGCGACGTTATTGGCGGACTAAGGCATGGAGGCATTTTCGTCGCGATGTCACGACGTCGCGATATCGTGACGTTATTTGCGGACTAAGTCCCAAGGGGCATTTTGGTCACGATTTCGCTATGATATTTGCAGACGAAGGCAAGGCGATAGTTTGGTCATGATATCACGACATGTCGCGATATCGTGGCTGGTTGAAGACAAATTAAATTTGAACACGTGGACAGGCCGCGCGCGCGGGAAAAGAGACAGCGGGCACAGTTAAATGTTCTGACAAGGCAACAGTTCCCGATGGACAGTCTGGCAAACGACGGTTGCAGGTCAAGGTTAATGCGTGCTTTCATGGCGGATCGGGGGTGGTTGCCAATTACAGAGGGAAAATTTGAAGACTCGGCAAGGGAAGCAGATTGTGGCTGGTTTTATTTAATGTTTTTTTAGAAGGGTCATTAATGACCTAGAGGGCCGAGACCTCAATAAAAACTCGAAAATTGTAATAGAAAGGTGGTGGACTGGAGAACGGACGAAGGGATTGCTGTTAGGAAAACCAGACCGGGACTCTGGTTAAGGAAAAGCCTGTGGGCTATTTTTTGTAAGCAATTTTTAGATTAATGAAGAAAGGTCGAATTCGATATTGAGAACCGCTTTATTATATGCATTTTCCAGCTAAATTAATGAAATATTAATGAAATTTCCGGAGTGTTTGTTTTCGGTTCCCCGGTCCCCCATCAGTGATCACTGATGGGGGACCGGGGAACCGAAAACAAACACTCCGGAAATTTCATTAATATTTCATTAATTTAGCTGGAAAATGCATATAATAAAGCAGTTCTCAATCTCGAATCCGTATCACTGATGGGGGACCGAGGAACCGAAAACAAACACTCCGAAAATTTCATTAATATTTCATTAATTTAGCTGGAAAATGCATATAATAAAGCGGTTCTCAATCTCGAATCCGACCTTTCTTCATTAATCTAAAAATTGCTTACAAAAAACAGCCCGTAGGCTTTTCCTTAACCAAAGTCCCGGTCTGGTTTTCCTAACAGCAATCCCTTCTTCCGTTCTCCAGTCCACCACCTTTCTATTACAATTTTTGAGTTTTTATCGAGGTCTCAGCCCTCTAGGTCATTAATGACCCTTCTAAAAAAATATTAAATAAAACCAGCCACAATCGGCTTCCCCCATCGAGTCTTCAAATTTTCCCTTTGTAATTGGCAACCACCCCCGATCCACCATGAAAGCACACATTAACCTTGACCTGCAACCACCGTTTGCCAGACTGTCCATCGAGAACTGTTGCCTTGTCAGAACATTTAATTGTGCCCACTGTCTCTTTTCCCATGCGCGCGGCCTGTCCATGTGTTCAAATTTAATTTGTCTTCAATCGGCCACAAAATCATGACGAAAAACCCCTCCAAGCCTTAGCTCTCGAAAACGTCGTGATATCGCGACGTCGCGATATCACGACAAAACCTGCCTTCGCCTTGTCGCAGCCTTAGGGGTCGTGATTTTGCGACCCCCCCCAACTTTTGCCTTGGGAAAAAACTTGCTTTACCAAACTTAAACTTCCCCCTTGTTTTAAGTTTCGGTTGATGCGAGGTTGCTCTGTTGCCGCCAGATGCTCCTGCATCACATATTAACCCTAAATTCCTATGAATAAGGTTGGAGCAATTTTAAGTTGTCTCTTTCATCCTTTCTTAGGGTTATGCATAGTGGCGAATTTCACAATTTAGCGTGAATATTCAAATTTTCACAATTTTAATTTTACGAATTTTGGGACCATAAAGGTTGGCCCATTCACTCAAAAATTTCAAGATAATTTTTTTTAGGGTAAATTCATCACGTTATCATAAGGCTTCCTGCATAATTTTTACCTTAAATTTATTAAAAAAAATATCCCACCCAATTCGCCCCTTGTACCCCATTATATATAGCTAACCTTGACAACGACTCTTATACTATTACAACATTAATTTTTTAGATAACGAGTGATACAAAGTAGACGACTAACACAACACGACTGACAAAAGGTGACTGGCAAAAGGTGACTGGAGAAAGGCAACTAGCGGAAGGCGACTAGCAGAAGGTGATTGGTAAAAGATGACTGACAAAAGGTGAGTGGCAAAAGGTGACTGACAGAAGGTGACTAATAGAAGGTGACTGGAAGAAGACGATTGGCTTAAGGTGACTGATAATAGTTGATTGAAATACAACGATCATCATTTACCGATAAGTTTCTTTTACCATTAATTTTCCTTTTTTAACATTTTTTTCATGGACACTCAATAAGGAGGTTTTCCTATTATTTGGGCACCAATCTCAAGACTGCTTGGGATAGATATTATGTTGTCTCTAGTAGTAGTTCTCTTTTTCACTAGTTATTTTTATTTTTAAAAATGATGTTCATTGTTCATGTTACTCTTATGTTCATACAGATAAAATATCATCGGCTAGCAGTGGAAAGAAATGAGGTCAGTCTTGTGATAAAATGAGTATCCTCAAATACTTTCATAATATTTCAAAATCTAGTCATCCATCTACATCTGCACAAACTGAAGGTATGAATGCCTTTACTTACTAACCAACTATTTTTTGTACATTGTTAATTTTATATATAATGTCTTCATTCATAAAGAAGTGTGTTTTTTGGTTGATGGTTTTGTCCATTGTTTATCTATATTTTTAATAGAAGGTATGTTTTTAAATGCCATAATGATAATGACCCTACTATTAATACTAGTATTATCTCTACAGAAAACATTGTTAACCCTAGTATACCTCCACTTCCACATATCCATGTTAATGAAAAGTCCATAGATGAAATTATTCTTAGTCAAGTGGAACAACATGAAGAGATTCCTAAATCTAACATGCCAAGTGGAAAAGAAAATAATAGTTCTTATGTGGTCCCTACTTTCGGAGAATCTTCTAAAAACATAAAAGTGCAAGATTATCTAGGTGGACAAATAACAAATCATTTCAGCCTGATTAGATATCAAAATTTCCATTTATTGAGCCAGTGCTACCAGAGAATAGTAGTGAGGAAATAACAGAATTGAGATGCGTAATTTGCAGTTGGAAACACGAAAAAGATCATAGATTGCAAATTAAAAAAGATACAATAGAAAAACATTCTGGAAAGGTTTATATCAAAACAAAATAAGGTGATCGACCAATACCAAAAAATTATAGGTGGAAGGATGCTTCAAAGTGTGCACATATAATATATGTGCAATAATATGATAAAGAAATGAAACAAAAGTAAACTTTGGTTGAGAAATGTGCAAGGATTCAAGCCTAATTTCAAAAAATGAATAAGTTAACTTTAGCTTTAAAAAGTTTGCAGTTTGTTGTTGTATTCACTATTCTTAAAAAGGATAGGTCTATGTCTGATTTCATTGATTATAAATCTCTATTTCGATTAGCTGATGTGTAAAACTCACCCAACATCCATTGGTTAGGTCGAAGTGGTTGGGAAATAGCATAATGTATCTCATTGATTGAGTAGGATGACCTCAAAGAGAAAGTAAAAAATAGCAAATTCATTTCACTTTCAATTAATGAGGTGACTACTGTTGACAACACATCTTGGATTTGCATGCATGTTTATAGATTGAAAAATTATTTACGGCAACCTCATTTACTTGGACTATGCAAGATGGTGAAAAATTGCAATTCAGAAAATATTTACAATGTTGTTGTAACTAGTTTAAAGGAAGTAGCAGGAATGAATAAAATTAAAATAGCCACTAAGTTAATATGTTTCAGATTTGATGGTACTACTACAATGCAAGGGCACATCTGTTACTCCATTTGATGGTACTACTACAATGCAAGGGCACATCTATTACTCCATATTTGATTCATATTCATTGCGTGACTCACAGAATAAATCTTGTATACAAAATTGTGGATACATTTACAAATGTTGTGAGAGTGGAAGAGCTTGTTCCTGAAATTCATGATTATTTTTCATGCAGTCCAAAAGGATTTTTAAAGTTTCAATAGTTTGCACTAGGAGTTACTTAAGGTAAAAAACTATTAAAAGATGTAGATACTAGGTGGATTTCGATGTATCAATCGACATTTAGAGTTTTCAAATAATAATAATCCTTGATATGGTTTATGTATGTAAAATGTAGGGCAGTTGATAAGGCTAAAGATTTAATTTTTTGAATGAGTGACTTTGAAACACTTCTCACATTGTGTGGTATTCTTCCAATGTTGGAAAAAATGAATACTTTGATCAAAATTGCACAAGAAAGATCGATTTATACTATGGATTTCATCAGGGCAAGAAAACAAATTTACATTCATATTGATATGATGTACGCATCTGGTCAAATTTTTATGGATTCCATGTTTGAGAGTTGGAGAGCATTAAAAAATGTGAATGGTCCTCAAAACTTTTAAAAGTTCAATATAAACGATCATTTATGTATTAATGTTCACAGAAAGGAAAAACCTTTATATTATTTTGGTCAGCGAATGGATATAGCTATAAATAAAGTTGATAAAATACCCATAACCTACAACATATTTCATGTAGTTGTACACAATACAAAAATTAAACTAAAACAAATAGAAGAATCATTGATAAAAGAAATAAGAGAGCATTTTCAAAGAGATGAATTGCTTGAGGCTATGGGTGTGGTTAATCCGATGTTTTGGGATCCTTGTAATGAATACCATATTATAAATGGTTTGTTTCTCAAATATATGAGCATTCTTGTTAGTCATTTCAATAAACGTGTGGTAGTCAATGGTATTTAAATCAATGGCATTCTCAATAGATATCTTTTGACAAAACAATTAAACTGTTTTGGAACAACAATATCTACTCAAGTTTCATAACTCTCTAATTGTCATGAAACAGGTTCTCTTTCACGTTTCTGGAGAAGATTACATCCCAGTAGTATCTTACAACATACTATGAGTGAATATTTTCATTGATATGAATTATGTCAAATGATGATTTTAGGATCTATGGAAGATGAAAGGGTATTCAGTGCATTACCATATGTAAAATCTAAAGTTTGAAATAGCTTGGAAAAAAAATTGGAAAATTGTTTGAGTATATGTGTCGACCTATGAGGTGGAGAAAATCCTTATGAAATATATTTTTCATACTGGAAATCTATGGCAGAGAGAAGAGGTATAACGAATACTAAGGATGATGAGGATGATGGTAACATTGATTAGATTGTGATGACAAAATTTTTGGGTATCAGTGTAGACGATTTTGTACAATCTGAAAAGAGTTTGTTCCAACTTCTAGTATTATGATGCAAGGATGCTTTCATTTGATTTGATTTCACATATTATCATTTGATTTGATTTCACATATTAGAATGAAAAGATGGTTTCATTTTATTTGATTTTATTTCAGAAGTATAATGAAAGGAATATTGAGATTATATTGTAATTTGATACATGTAATATTGATGTCATTAATCATATAATATGATACTAGAATACTAATCTATATAATTTTGATGTCATTAATCATATAATATGATATTATAAATGCCATTGGATACTCTGTATATCATAGCCCTTTGATTTGATTATGTATATTTGAATGAAATTTGATTATTTGATTACACATATGTTGATTAGAACACTGCATTATCTTTTATATCATAAATGTGTTATTGGATATTTTGTATATCATTTTACATAAGCCTTGTTATTGAATTATTAGTCTAAAGTTTCAATTTTTTTAGTAGATTTGTATTGTATAAACCATTTATGGTGAAGTAAATATCTGTGCTGCATTTCTAGTCATTTCAAATTATTTCGTAAAACATAAAAGAACATTTTATTGCATCTAAATAATTCAAAGTTACTTAATGCATCAACACAAATAATCCAAACATAACAATATTTAAAATAAAATTTCAAAAATATAATACAATTTTTTTGGAGCAACACTTCCAAAAGTAACAGGAGTCGTACGTGTATGTTGAATCTGATTACCATGAGACCTCATACATTTGGAGGGATTTACTGGTGATAACTATGACTACGTGTTAGAATCAGAAAACATTTCTTGAATCCTAAATGTGGCATTCCTTTTACTAGAAGACCGAGATGCTCTTATTTGTTTTGAAAATAAAATTAGAAAATAACAAGAGTGATTGAAAAAAAAGAAAACAAAGATATTTCAAAAATAATTTTACCTGTATTTCATTCCTAATACTACCAATAGCCAAGAAACTTGGGTGCAATGCAGTGGGAGGATTGCTTTGTTGAATATTGAAGTAAGCTTCATGAAAAATAAAGTTGTTGGTTGTTACTGTATATGAAGATTGAATTTTTTGGGCACTCAAAAGGTCATGTTTCAGGCGGTTGGAAATGTGCATGGACCAATCAAATATTTCACCACCAATACATCGAATCAATAAATACAATGCCCAAAAAGGTATTTATGTAGGTTGCCCCTACAAAATAAGCCTTTCCTGGAAAAATTCAATGCAGGAATAAATAAATTTATCTCCAACATTGAAAATGTTTAAGCCCCTTTTGGATTTAGAAGAATTAGTTGAAAAAAGAGATTAGAAAACAAAAAGTACAATAGGGAGAACATTATTAGATAATGGAAACTACAATACACTAAAATTTAAGATAAATAAAAACTAAATTTAAAAAATATACCTTTCAAATTGTCTGAATGAACAACATATTTGGATGCTAGCGTTCATTTGTCATCTCCGGTTAAGGCGTACTGGTTGTTCACTAGTATACCATCTAAAAATGGCAGCCCTATTAGCCGATTCACATCTGAGGGTTTAATATAAAAAAAATATCCTTGTTATCCACTTTGATCATAACAATGGACACGTTATAGTTGTAACAACTAACAATCTATTGCATCAGCAGAACGTTAATGTTCAACTGTGGCATCTTCATTACACTAGCAAGTCCATAGGTGTAAAGACATTCCGAATATCTTCCAGGAGTGCTAAAAATATTCTTGATGTTGGGGTAGTAGAAGCTCCTAAAATTCACTTTTGAAGGTAAAG
Organism: Wollemia nobilis; assembly: GCA_028583015.1. Classification (NCBI taxonomy): domain Eukaryota; kingdom Viridiplantae; phylum Streptophyta; class Pinopsida; order Araucariales; family Araucariaceae; genus Wollemia; species Wollemia nobilis. The sequence goes on along the minus strand of JAQPPZ010001613.1, from coordinate 2,081,041 downwards.
GAGAGGAAGATCTAGCCATTTATGAAAACAAGCAAGAAAATGCTCTAAAACACCCAGGAAAATGCTCTGAAACACCCTAGAAAACACTCTAAAAACCATATAAAAATACTGTGAAAACCCTCTAAAAATGCTCTGAAAAGCATTTGAAAAGGCTCTAAAACTATTGTGGAAAAAGCTCTAAAAATGCTGGAAAAAGATTTGAAATTGCTCTGGAAAACATTGTGGAAAAAGTGAAAATGACCCTACATATGTATTTATAGAATTATACATGGTGAAAGATAATAGATGTGTGACACATGGCAGAGGATATGACACATGGCAGCTTCTTATTGACGATCATCATTTGCCAGTCGTCATTTACCAGTTGCCATTTTGTAGTCGCCATCTACCAATCATCATCTGGAAATCATTATATTCGAGTCGCCATATTCCATTCACCATATTCTAGTCACCATATGCCAGTCACCATCTACCAATCACCATCTATCAGTCGGTATCTACCAGTCAGTATCTACCAGTCATCATCTATCAGTCACCATATGCCAGTCGCCATCTACTAGTCGCCATTTTCTAGTCTCCATTTTCCACTCACCTTCTGCCACTCACCTTTTGCCACTCACTTTCTACCACTCATCATAATTTTTTTTTTATAATACCTATGCAAAAAAAATAAAAAATCGTCATATTTTGATAAATTTTCTACAAAAATTTGAAAAATTTGCCCCAAAGTTTATACACATTTATCTAGATTCACCCCAAATTTATAATTACTCTTTTGGTACTACCCCTTATGCATAATCCTATCCTTTCTTGTCCTCTACTCCTTTCCTATTCTGTACACCTAGTATTCTGTCTAAACTAATGCTATCTCCCTCAACTATTCCTCTTTGATCACACTCTTCCTCTAGCAATACAAATTCGTGATCAACACCGACAGAACATAAAATCATTGCAACCACAAATCTACTTTTTTTATAATTACATTCTATTTTTTGATTCCTCTGTCTCCTTAACAGTTTCATGCTCGGTCTCTACGAAGCTTGAATTCATCCCTACAATAAAATATTATCACTTTTTCATGCATTTATTTCAGTCAACTTAAAGGACCAAGGGGACAACTAAAACCAAATAAATAAGAAGAAAAGTAAACTAAACAAACCTTGTGTATTTATTAGTCATTCTTGTCCCTATTAATTATGAGGATGAGTCTCATATCCTCATTTAAGAAACCATATACATCAACATTGGAACTTTAGAGAATCTAAAAATCCTTAAATTAGGGTAAGCCATCTCTATTGAAGAGTAAGAGTAATTGACCAATTTATTGAAGGAGTTTCAAGACATATTTGCTTGATCATACACTAACATGCTTGGGCTAGACCCTTCTTTGGTTATGCACCATCTAGTAGTCTAACCTAATGTTAAGCCCATCAATAAAAAGCTTAGAAATATGCACCCTAGGATTACCTTATTGGTCAAATAAGAGCTTCAAAAGCTTCTTGATGTCGGTTTCATAAAAATCATTGATTATTCTAATTGGATATCTAATATCAATCTTGTTGCCAAGAAAGAAAGCACGATCATAATATGCACTAAATTTTTAGATATCAACTTAGCTTACCCAAAGCATGATTTTCATTTTCCCAACATAAACATGATTGTAGATTTCATTGTCAAATGTGGAATTCTATATTTGATGGATGGTTTTTTATAATACAACCAAATCAAAATCACTCCTGAATAATAAATTAAGACTGCTTTAATTACTCAATGAAGCATATTTGATATCAAGTTATATCTTTTGGTTTACAGAATGCAGGTGCCACATATCAAAGTGCCATGACTTATATTTTCCATGACTTAATGCATGACATTGTAGAAGACTATGTGAATGATATCCTTGGTTGCTTCACAAGATCTAAGGTATATCTTTGACTGATTAAGATAATATAAAGTTTCCTTAAAGCCTCTAAATTTGTTTTGGAGTCACATCTAGTAAGTTTTTAGGTTTCATTATGTCTAGGAAAGGCATTGAAGTATATCATACCAAGATCTTAACTATTACCAAACTGAGGGTAATTTGTCATCCCTATTTTCTCCATTGCATTCTAAATTGCATCTAGTGCATAGTGGCATACTCTTTTTTGTACTTTCTGCATTCTAATTATGTTGTATTGCATTAATGTTTGTTTTCTTCTAAAGTTCAATTTTTGCTTTTAATTACCAAAGGTCAGCTAAAAGGACGTAGGGGGCTTGAATGTTGTGCCTCCAAGCACTGTTGTACAATGGCCTAAGCAGCCCTCTTAACACTAATTCCATTTTTCAAGTTTTTTTTGAGTTATCTTGTAGGAACATGTATTATTGATAGCTTTGAACAAAGGGTTAAAAGCAAGGATCAATCACCATATAAGCTAAGTATTATGATTAGTCTTTTAGGTTATTTGTTGAGTGTTCTTATTTCTATCATAAAACCCTAGATATGATTTTATTAAATATACATAATTAATTCTAGTCATTTGAAAGGAAAATAGCATATAGTGTGCATTTAGGGTTGATTCAGTTTGTGCATATTTTATTGAGCCCTTGCTTAAAATATTATTTACTTAAAACCCTAGGTTAGAGAAGCATTAAAAATAATAATAATTCTAGGGCTAACTCTTGTATTCTTTCATTCTGTATTTCTACATTGTCCTTTATATTTTATATCATAAATTTAGAAAGGCCAAATCTAGGTGTTTGTCTGAAAATTGAATACATTAAACATTCCTAAAATTCCTGTGGACTTGAAGCAAGTCCTTAAAGTCATTCTTGGTGAACCCTTCCTCCATCCTTTTAGCATCGAGTGTAGAGAACAACATAGCCCTCGCAGTTCACCCCATAAGGATTCTCTTCTATCTCTACGGATCCAGTCTTGTTTGGAAATTGTATGCGGTAGGGTGGTTTTCCCCCTCTAGATATTTTGTGAACCCGACGTGAACACCTCATTTTATTTTAAACCTTTTAAACAAGATCATTAAATTTGTTTATGTGGTTGAAAAATCTTAATAATATCTTTAAAAATATTTTTTCTTATGTTGTTAGCATTCTCTTCTATCCTTTTGATTTTCTAATGGCTCTTTTTCTTAACAGTCAGTGAAAGCATATTGAATCTAATTGTATTCCTCCATAATGTGATCATATTGATAGAGATGACCCTAACATATATCTAGAAGAGCAAGACAACATGGATATTGAGATGATTTTCGATCCTTATAAGGCACCTAATGGTAGTTTTGTCTTTTCATCATTTGAGCATATTTAGAGATTTATTAAAGCTAATAGGGATAATATATTGGGAGGCATGGAGAAATAAGCTCACCTCAAAAGAGATGAGACTCCTCCACCTCCTTCAATAAGCTCCCCTATGCTTAACCAGGAAAATCCCTTTCCTAAATCAGTACATCTTGATAAGTTGAACTCAGCTATTGATACTACTACAACCACCAACCTTGGAAGAAATATGCAAGATCCTCCAATTGGTTGTGTCACTCAAAAGTGTTTTCAATTTCTTCCTCCATATTATAATATCAACACCTTTGCTTATATTCTTTCCAATGTTAGTTTTCCACTTTCACATGGTGCCACATATAACAATAATACCCATGCTTCCAACCTGAATCAAGAATTGGTTCCTCAACACACATATGGGAATCTAGGAACAATGCATAAAAATAATATAGAAGTAAACAATTTGGCATATATAGTGAAATAATTGGTTTCAAAAGTTGAGATGATTCAACCTTCAAGTTTTACTTATAGTTATAAGGAAATGTGTAATCAGCCATTGGATCCTATGATTGCGGCTAGGCCTTATCCTAAGCATTTTCCTATGCTGGTATTTACTATTTATAAGGGTATAGAAGATCCAATAGAGAATTTAATAAGAGATATAACAACTTGCCATGATATCATCTATGATGATATGTTGTTGCTTAAAACATTCCCTAAAATTTTGAAGAACACAAGCTTATACCGAGAGGGGGGTGAACAATATAAGACCACTTTTTACTTTTCTTTCCCAAACAATATTATGCAATATATCAATGGCAATATCAACAATAGTAATCAAAGCAATGCACAAATCACCACACACAATAGAGACACCAATTTAACGTGGTTCACCCAATGTGGGCTACTCCACGGAGAAAATATTTCACTAAAATTTTCTCAACAAATCTCTTGGGAATCCTTCCCTATTACAATGTTTATGGACCACTATCCAAAGGAGACACCAATCCCCTAATCAAGTTCATGGATCCCTATCCATAGGAGACACCAATCCCCTTAGCTGGTATGTGGATCTCTATCCATAGGAGAACTCCTTCTCCTCTGCTCTGGCTGGTGATCCTCTAGAAGACTACTACCTCCACTACACTGGCTTGTGGATCTCTCTCCATAGAAGACCTCTATCCTCACTACCCTGGCTAATGGATCTCTATCCACTGGAGACTACTATCCTCTACTCTATCACCTCCAAAGCTTACTCTCAGCTCTGCTCAATCTCTATCTCAAATCTACACTAAACACAGTCCTTTGGTCTAGCACAAATCTGCTCAATATCTATCTCAAATCTACACTAAACATAGTCCTTCATCTAGCACAAATCTACTCAATATCTATCTCAAATATGCACTAAACATAGTCCTTTGGTATAGCACAAATATTCTCAATATCTATCTCTAGTCTGGTATAAATCTACCCTCAAATATACACCAAAATCTATCCTCAAATCTATCCTCAAGCCTTAACACAAAGCTTGATCTAATCACAAATCAACTCTGCTAGATCTACCCCAAACCTTAACACAAAGTTTGAACAAATCAATCAATCAACTCTGCTCTCAAGTCTTCTCAAAGACTTACCTCAAATCTACTCCACAAGTCCTCTCAAGAACTTGCTCAATTTGCTCAACAAGTCTTCACCAAGACTTACCTCAAATCTCATCTAACAAGTTCTCTCTAGAACTTGTCCAATATGATTGTAAGCTTCCACAAAAGCTCACACAAATCTATCCTTAAGATTTCATAAAAGCTTACTCAACTCTCTTTTAATTCCACTAGCTTTCACAAAAGCTTATTCAAATCAATTGCAAAACTTGCATACAAAACTCAACTCAATCTCTTTCAGAAAACTTCTTCAATCACTCAAACAAGTTTCACTCAGAATCTTGTTTAACCTCATAAACATATAGATAATGGTTAGAGACTCAATATGTTTCACACTCACAAAACTCAACTTAATCTCTTTTAGAAAACCTCTTCAATCACACAAACAAATTTCACTCAGAATTTTGTTTAACCATAGAAACATATAGATAATGGTAAGAGACTCAATATGTTTCACACTCACAAATCACTCTATCACTTTCAAACTCCTTTTCAAATCAATTTAGAATAAAGAACAATTTGTTTCACAGAACTTGAACTATCACTCCAATGCATTCAATCAATAATGCTCATCCAATCTTACTCAACCATTCACTCAATGAAACACAACTTGCTTGCAAACCCTAACCAAGTGTTTCACTATACTTCCAACAACTCACACTATGAATCTCAACCCTTGACTCAAGATGATTCCACATTCACATAACAATGATACTCATGATCTTTTCACAAACCCTAATCATGCACATGAAAGTTTACTCAAATATTTCCAACAATGCTTATCAAACAATCTCACATAACAATGATACTCATGATCTTTCACAAACCCTAGTTCAATATAGTTCTCAACTTCACACTCAAATGTTCTCACAAACATTCACCAATCATGCACATGAAAACTCACTCAACAATGCTTATCAAACAAACCTTTTCACTCCAACTTAGCATTCACAACATTCAACCCAACAATATTTCACTCACAAGGAAGATGTGCCCATACCTTTTGTTTTTATGGAGATATGTCTTCAAAACCTGTCTCAATCACAATCAAATCTTCTTTGCCAATATCAAGGTTAGGTAGCAACAATCTATCTCAAAATCTCCACTCAAAATTTTATTTCACCATACAAAAATAACAAGTCTCAAGTACACCTTATAATCTCCAATATTTTCAAAATACACCTAGCAAAGGTTCAATTAACACACTTTCACAATAATCCACTTCAGAATTTTAATGCATAAAAATAATCAAAATAACTCCCTTATATCTCCCTACTCAAAAATGCATTATCAAATAATCAACACACCTTTCTAGAAATAATTCAATTCACTTTTAAACCACACTTAAATCCTTCACAACCTTTAATTAAAATAAAAATAAAATTTTCTTTAATCACCTTATATCTCCCTAGGCGCTCACAATACAACCTTAGACCACATGCACATTATCAAAAATTAAAGTACCTTAGCAAACACCTCGGTGGGATTCGATCCTAGGTCAAACTATCACCTGCACCTTAGCCACGGCTACCCTATCGCATGAGCTAAGCGCTCACATGGGAGGTAAAAGTGCTTTGAGCACTTTGTCTCTTCCTCCAACACCAAAGCCAACAAAAGGCTTTGTCCCTTCACAACCATCGAGACTCGAACGTAGAACCTCTACGTACCCTGCACCTTACACACCTCAAACTTGCCGCTAGCCCAACCGATTGGTTGGTGTCAAGGCTTTATGCCTTGGTCACTTTGTCCTTCACATTTTTAGGTGCAATTAAAAAATAATAAACTCTTGTCTTTATTTTCTCATGAATCTTTCGCATTCACTTTCACAAATCACATGTGCATTAATATTTTGGAGACTTACTTTTGTGAGGTAAACTTTATGGTATTTATACCATATGCTCCTTTCCTTCGAACGTCGATGGGGGAATAAAAATTTAAATCAAATTTTGCGCCCAACCCAACTTTGGGTTTTAATAATATTATTTTATAAATTAATTTATAATATAAATATTATAAATAATTTATAAATTACCTTAGGCTTTTAATATTAACCTTTAATATTATAATAAAAATATTATAATATTATTTCCTTTGGGCCTAGGTATTTTTCTCTTTCACCCTTAGACCTTTTTTGACTTCCTTTAATATTATAATAATAAATATTATAATATTATTTCCTTTAGGCCTTTCCTTCAGGGTATTTAACCATCCTTTTGACCAATCATGTGAAGCCCTTAAACCAAATCTCTTGGGCTTAAAATATAAATATTTTAACCCTTCTTTTTCCAAGTCCTGCACTGATCACTGACACTTACTCTTGACATCAATGACAACACAACTAACTCAAAATTTCCAACAATATCCCCCTTTGTCATTGATGGCAACCCTTTTTCTGTAACCAAACCTTTTTCCTTTTTCCAAAATTGCTCCCCTTGAGAAACTGCTCCCCTGACTGAATGCTCTCCCCTTAACTCAAATCTCTCCCCCTTTGTCATCAATGGCAAAGGGCCACCTTTGGGGCTTGGGGCTAAGAATGAGACTCTTAGCTTAGCCCCTCCCCCACCTCCTCTCTTGAGGTGGTTAATTTTGGGGTGGGAGTATCTCTACTCCCAGCATACACTGCTCTTTACCTTTGTCCACCTTCTTCCTCAATTGATCCTTCTGATTCCTCTGAATGTTCCTATTCCTGCTTGTCTCTAGAATTTTTTCTCTACACCACTTAGCCATATGCCCAACATTATTGCACTTATAACACTTAATGTTGTGATTCCTTGAAGGTGCAAATATCTTGTAGTTCCTCTTGGTGAAGCCATATCCATTCCTATCATGAACCCTACAATTAACTACCTTATGACCAAACTGATTACAAGAGTAGCAATACCCTTGAAAGAGATGCCTATTTCTAAAATTTCCATATTCCTATCTTTCATGTGTCCTGCATTGTGTAGCCTTGTGCCCAAACCTATGACATGAGAAGCATCATCCATTGAAGAAACCTTGCCTTGACCCCATTGGTCTCTTAGTCTCTTCTACCCTGTGTTGTTTCCTATTCCATCTGTTCCTCATTTGTGCATTATTCCTTTGCTTGTTGAACTTTCTATTGTCCAAATTATCCTTAGAAGTCTCACTCTCTCTTACACTCTCTTCTTCTGAAGCTTCTTCTTCTTTGGAGCTTGAGATTGACTCCTCTCCTTGTTCATTGTGTACCTGTTCAAAGCCAAGTCCTGTTTTGTTTGATGAAGATCTTTGTACCTTGATAATCTTATCCAAGGTCTTTGAGCTTCTCCCAAACTTGTGTAGCTTATTTTTAGACTCTTTTACTTCCTTCCTTAGTGAAGCTACCTCATGATCTAATATTTCACATTCTAAAACCTTTGCCTCTAACCTCTCTTTGAATCTCCTTGTCTTAGCTATTGAGTTGGTTAGATCCTCTATAAGATTTCCTTTCTCTTCATCACATTCTTGAAATTGAAGCTTGAGTTTTGAGTTCTACTTTCTTACCTTCCTTAATTCCTTAAGAGCAAAAATAAGCTCACCCTCAAGATCAACTTCTCCTTCCTCTAATTTTATTCTTCCTCTACTCCTTTGTCTTTAAGATCATCTTCATTCCTTTCTAATTCATTTTCACTAGGAGCACTTCCTTCTTCTTCTATTTCCATAAGAAGACTTTCTTCTTCTAGACCTTCAAGTGCATCTTCATATTCATCTTCACTAAAATTGAATCCATTCCTTGTACAACTATCTTCAAGATGACCAAAGTTACCACACCTAAAACACTTGAGAATTATTGGTGCCCTTTTTACCTTTTTCTTAACATCTTCTTTTTCCTCTACCAAAAATAGAATTTCTTCTTCATCATTATCTGAGGACCCTTCATCACTATCACTTGAATTCTTACCTACCTTATCTACATAAAAAATCTTTTTATACCTTTGGAAAAACTTCTTTCCTTGCTTGCCTTGTCCATCCCTACTTTTCTTTTGATACCTATGTTTTCCTGTTTCCTTGTTCTTATGATCCTGTTTCTCATCCTCACTACTATTTCTAGCTTCTGGACAATCAGTTGCATAGTGACCATATTTACCATAATTAAAACACCTAACTGATTTCGTACCTTTATACTTTCTTGAGTCCTTGTTCCTTCTGCCATAGTTTGCTTCTTCATCACTGGATAACTCATTGCTTGATTCTGACTTCTTACCCTTTGACTTCTTTGTTACTTTGAAGGTTGCTTCTTTCTGGGGAATAGGTTCCTCTTTTATTCTCATCTCAAAGGTTATGAGAATTCCATGTAACTCATCCCTTGTCAAAAATTCAATATCTTTTGACTCTTCTATGGCTGAAATATTTTCACTATACCTCTTAGGAAGTGACCTTAAAATCTTGTGACAAACATCTATTTCTTCAACTTTGAACCCAAGTCCTTGCATGGAGTTAACAACCTCATCCACATGAAGTAGGTATGCAACAATATTTTCCTCATCCTTCATCTTTAGGTCTTCAAATGTTTTCTTGTGATTTAGCAATTTTGCCATCTTGACCTTTTTGTCTCCCTCATATATACCTTTCAACTTATCCCAAATCTCTTTTGTTGATGTGCAATGCATAACTTTTATAAACTCTATTTCATGCAATCCTTTTAAAATTCCATTCATTGCCTTTGAATTATTCAGTTGTAGGAGCTTACCATCTTTATCTGTAGGTGGAGTAGCTGGCGGTATGTATCCATCCTCAACTACTTGCCATATTTCATTCCCTAGTGCCATTAGGTGAATCTTCATTCTCACACTCCAAAGTGCATAATTGTTCCCATCGAACAATGGTGTCGTATTCCCTAAAGATCCATTCTGAGAATCCATCTGTGTTCTTGTAAGATTTTCCTTCAAGTTGTTAAACTCTTTCGAAGGAACCCACTCTGATACCAATTGAAGAACACAAGCTTATACTGAGAGGGGGGTGAATAGTATAAGACCACTTTTTACTTTTCTTTCCCAAACAATATTATGTAATATATCAATGGCAATATCAACAATAGTAATCAAAGCAATGCACAAATCACCACACACAATAGAGACACCAATTTAATATGGTTCACCCAATGTGGGCTACTCCATGGAGAAAATATTTCACTAAAATTTTCTCAACAAATCTCTTGGGAATCCTTCCCTATTACAATGTTTATGGACCACTATCCAAAGGAGACACCAATCCCCTAATCAAGTTCATGGATCCCTATCCATAGGAGACACCAATCCCCTTAGTTGATATGTGGATCTCTATCCATAGGAGAACTCCTTCTCCTCTGCTCTAGTTGGTGATCCTCTAGAAGACTACTACCTCCACTACACTGGCTTGTGGATCTCTCTCCATAGAAGACCTCTATCCTCACTATCCTAGCTAATGGATCTCTATCCACTGGAGACTACTATCCTCTACTCTATCACCTCCAAAGCTTACTCTCAGCTCTACTCAATATCTATCTCAAATCTACACTAAACATAGTCCTTCGGTCTAGCACAAATCTGCTCAATATCTATCTCAAATCTGCACTAAACATAGTCCTTCGATCTAGCAAAATTTCAATCTCTTTCAATTCTACTAAACATAGTCCTTGTCTAGCACAAATCTTCTCAATATCTGTCTCTAGTCTAGCATAAATCTACCCTCAAATCTACACCAAAATCTATCCTCAAATCTATCCTCAAGCCTTAACACAAAGCTTGATCTAATCACAAATCAACTCTGCTAGATCTACCCCAAGCCTTAACACAAAGCTTGAAAAAATCAATCAATCAACTCTGCTCTCAAGTCTTCTCAAAGACTTACCTCAAATCTATCCACAAGTCCTCTCAAGAACTTGCTCAATATCTCAACAAGTCTTCACCAAGACTTACCTCAAATATGCTCAACAAGTTCTCTCTAGAACTTGTCCAATCTGATTGTAAGCTTCCACAAAATCTCACACAAATCTATCCTTAAGATTTCACAAAATATTACTCAACTCTATCCTTAAGTCCACTCTAGGACTTACTCAAATCAGCTCACAAGCTTTCACAAAAGCTTGCTAAAATTTTTCCTTAAGTCCACTCTAGGACAAGTTCACTCAAATCTTTTAACCAAAACAATATAGAGAATGGTTAGAGACTCAATATGTTTCACACTCACCTTACAAAACTCAACTTAATCTCTTTCAAAAAACCTCTTCAATCACACAAACAAATTTCACTCAAAATTTTGTTTAACCATAGAAACATATAGAGAATGGTAAGAGACTCAATATGTTTCACACTCATAAATCACTCTATCACTTTCAAACTCCTTTTCAAATCAATTTAGAATAAAGAACAATTTGTTTCATAGAACTTGAACTATCACTCCAATGCATTCAATCAATAATGCTCATCCAATTTTACTCAACCATTCACTCAATGAAACACAACTTGCTTGCAAACCCTAACCAAGTGTTTCACTATACTTCCAATAACTCACACTATGAATCTCAACCCTTGACTCAAGATGATTCCACATTCACATAACAATGATACTCATGATATTTTCACAAACCCTAATCATGCACATGAAATTTTACTCAAATATTTCCAACAATGCTTATCAAACAATCTCACATAACAATGATACTCATGATCTCCCCCCCTCCACACTTATTTCTCCTTCCCCCCCCCCCCCCCCCCCCCCCCCCCCCCCCCCCCCCCCCCACACACCCCCCCACACCAAATCCTAAAAAAAACAACTTTTCCCCCCCCCCCCCCCCCCCCCCCCCCCCCCCCCCCAACCTCCCCCCCCAAAGAAATACCCCCCCTTTCTTTTTTTTTTTTTATATTTTTTCTACAACACCCCCCCCCCCCCCCACAAAATTTTTTTCTCCTCTCCAAAAAATATAACAAAAAAATCCCCCCAAAAAAACCCCCCAAAATTTTTTTTTCCAAAAAAAAAAAAAAAGTCTCAAGTACACCTTATAATATCCAAAATTTTCAAAATTTTCCCTCTCCCCTCTCCCCCCCACCCACCCCCCACTACCCCCCCCCCCCCCCCCCCCCCCCACCCCCCTTTTTTCCCCCAAATCAAACCAATTTTTTCAAAAAAAAATACTATAAAATTTTAAAATACAACTAGCAAAGGTTCAATTAACACACTTTCACAATAATCCACTTCAGAATTTTAATGCATAAAAATAATCAAAATAACTCCCTTATATCTCCCTACTCAAAAATGCATTATCAAATAATCAACACACCTTTCCAGAAATAATTCAATTCACTTTTAAACCACACTTAAATCCTTCACAACCTTTAATTAAAATAAAATTAAAATTTTCTTTAATCACCTTATATCTCCCTAGGTGCTCACAATACAACCTTAGACCACATGCACATTATCAAAAAATTAAAGTACCTTAGCAAACACCTCGGTGGGATTCGATCCCAGGTCAAACTATCACCTGCGCCTTAGCCGCGGCCACCCTACCGCGTGAGCTAAGCGCTCACATGGGAGGTAAAAGCACTTTGAGCGCTTTGTCTCTTCCTCCAGTGCCAAAGCCAACAAAAGGCTTTGTCCTTTTGCAGTCATCGAGACTCGAACGTAGAACCTCTGCGTACCCTACGCCTTACACACCTCAAACTTGCCGCTAGCCCAACCGATTGGTTGGTGTCAAGGCTTTATGCCTTGGTCACTTTGTCCTTCACATTTTTTGGGTGCAATTAAAAAATAATAAACTCTTGTCTTTATTTGCTCACGAATCTTTCGCATTCACTTTCACAAATCACATGTGCATAATATTCGGAGACTTACTTTTGTGAGGTAAACCTTATGGTATTTATACCATATGCTCCTTTCCTTCGAACATCGATGGGGGAATAAAAATTTAAATCAAATTTTGTGCCCAACCCAACTTTGGGTTTTAATAATATTATTTTATAAATTAATTTATAATATAAATATTATAAATAATTTATAAATTACCTTAGGCTTTTAATATTAACCTTTAATATTATAATAAAAATATTATAATATTATTTCCTTTGGGCCTAGGTATTTTTCTCTTTCACCCTTAGACCTTTTCCGACTTCCTTTAATATTATAATAATAAATATTATAATATTATTTCCTTTAGGCCTTTCCTTCAGGGTATTTAACCATCCTTTTGACCAATCATGTGAAGCCCTTAAACCAAATCTCTTGGGCTTAAAATATAAATATTTTAACCCTTCTTTTGCCAAGTCCTGCACTGATCACTGACACTTACTCTTGACATCAATGACAACACAACTAACTCAAAATTTCCAACAAAGTCTTGGTGGCATGATATTAGAGTGGTACTATTGGCTGCCTAATTATTCCTTAAATGTTTTTGAAGAGACAATGGAATTATTTGTTCAACAGTTTGGTGCATCCATTGAGAAAGAAGTGACAATGAAATATGTTTATACTTTAAAGCAAAGTAAAGAAGAAATCTTTTTAGAATTTTTGGCTCGTTGGAGAAGTTTAGTTGGACGTTTGAGATATACTTTACCTCCTAAAGATATGCTTGATATATTTATTGGAAATTTATAAGAACAATTATCTTATGCATTAGAGAATACTACTATTACATCTTTCGATCAGGAAATTGATTTAGCAAGACAAGTAGAATAGGCTCTCATTAGGAAAAGTCAACTCAAAGTCAAAGAAGAAAATCCTACAAAGTCTCAACACAAAAATAAATATATAGGAGGTGATAATGGAATGGATAGTAGGCCTATTAATAATGTTACTAACAACCTACAAAAGATAGTACTTCATAAACCTCCACAAAAGAATTTTACAAAGCTTAATATGTCTATGGAAGTAGTTTTGAAATAACTCTTAAAAGCTAATGCAATTGATTTACCTCCTATTAGACAACCAGATATCACAACTCATTGGTATAGGATAGGTCAGCATTGTGCATATCACAGATTAGAAAGACATTGGATGAATTCTTGTAAGAAGTTAAAACATGTGGTTCAGGATTTGATTGATGTAGGAGGTATTGACTTAGGAAATTCTCAGGTAGTGAACAATCAAGTACCTATCCAAAAAAATGTGACTACCAATCAAGATATGGGAATATTTAAATATTCATTGCCAAATCATAATCAACAAATAGCAAATCTGGTGGTCCATTAAAATGAGCCTCCTCCCTATGGTAATATGGTTGGCATGGTTGGGGTAACTACAAGAAGACAAGCTCAAAATTAGCATCCTTGGTAAGGACAAAATTTCATGTTACAATCTAGTTCAGTTTTGAATAACAATCAAGAAAAAGTTTCAAATGCAGGAGTTCCACCTATTATTTTGAGACCACAACCTAAGGTTTCATTTTATCTCCAAAAGCATTTGCCTAGTACTCCAGCAAATATATTAGTTTTAGAACTCATTCAAACTTCTCCCAACCATAGAGATGCTTTGATGGAATTTTTAAATCAACAATCAGTTCCTTCAAATATTTCACCCAATGCTATAGTTGATGTCGTAGGTTCTCTTGGGATACATCACATCTTATTTTCGAATGATGATAAACCTTCGTCAAACTTGCAAGAAGATTCTTCACTTTACATAACTACTCTTATTGGGAATACTTTTGTCAAAATAATTTTTATTTATAATGGTTCTTCTCTCAATTTGTGTACATATCAATTCTTTCAAAATTTGTATTAAAAGAGGAAGATTTAACAAAACCCGATATCACTATAAAAGCTTTCAACAATGAGTATAAAGAAGCCTGTGGTGTCATATCTCTTCCTCTCAAAGTTGGGCCTAAAATATTGGATACTTTGTTCCATGTGGTACATTATCCTACATATTTTAATCTTCTCCTCGGACATCCTTGGATTCATGCAATGAAGGTCATCCCTTCTACTCTTCATCAATGTCTCAAATTTGAGTTTAAGAATCAAGTTATCACCATTTCGGGTGATCCTTGACCATTTGAATTTTTTTCAAATGTAGAGCAAGCTCGATCTGAGTTCAATCTATGTCCCTCAATCTCTTCAATGGTCTCTCCACGTTCCTCATATCAAATATCAGAGCAATTTAAAAATTTAAAAATGAGTGAGGAACATATCTTAAATTCTTCATATTAGGATCATGATAATCTATTTCTTCAAGAACCTCTTTTGGATCTAGCTAAGCTACCACCATCACTAAGAACCATGGGCTTACCCCATAAGAAAGGTGATGTTGTACACTTTGGCATGTGTACCTTTTTCTTTATAGGAACTACCTTTGAGGATAAGATACGTGGTAGCAACCCCTCTCTTATTGAGTGTTATTTTACTCATTGTTACCTTTCCAATGATTACCCACTTCCTAAACATATCCTATCTAGTATGGGATATGTAGGTAAAGGTTTGGGGCCACAACAGAAGGGCATTCAAGAGCATTTGGATGTTGAGATCTAGCCTAGGAGATGTGGCATAGGTTTTATACCTAGTAAAGACCAACCTTTACCATTTGACAATGATGATCATCTTATGACTTATGCTGAATATATGGATTATCAAAATTCGGGAGTGGGTGATGAGGATGATGGCCCTCCTTATTCTTCTGATGTATTTTTTTGTAATATGGTTGATTCTATGTGTTCTAAAATTAAACCTTCTATTTTAGGAGAGGATCCTACTTCGCTATCCTATAGCGATCTAGCGAAGCTAGGAATTGGTTCTCCTTATGATAATTAGAATGGTTATGTTCATGAGTGTATTTATTATCGTGCTATGGCTACCAAAGAAATAACTATGAAGGAGCCTCTCCATAATTCTAATTATCAAGAAGGCTTACCTTTTAGAGATTTCTTTGATAAAACAACCCATGACACACCTATTATTTTTGTTAGTAAAGGCAACACACTTAGGTATTGTGTCGGATTTCATTCTGCCTACTTAAATTAAATTAATTAATATTAAAAACATAAAAAAAAATACATCAAATCAATTAATCATCATTTAGCTATGCATTTGAATTTTTGTTGCATCCATATGCTTGATCATATTGCATTGTTTCTTGTCATCCTTTTGCATTGTCTGTCTAACATTTAATTCAACTTGCATGCTTAAATGTCATACCTTGCATGATTTTTTATTCATGATTGGCTGATCATATAGATTTTGAGAATTTTGTGACAATGACGTGTGATGATACCTAGTTAGATCATAACTCATATGCATTGCACTCTCTCTAGGGTTCTGACACCTAGTAAGATCCCCACCTAGGAATTTCTTCTTCAGTCTTCTTTCTTGTCTTCATAAAATGTCTTCCTTGATCTTGGAAATAGTGAGAGTATCTCTTAGATCAAGGGTGATAGCTCGTTAATATTTCCTTGTCGCTTTTTCATTGCCTTCTTTTTCTTTGTCTTCCTTTTCTTTTGATAAGGAGATACGTGCATTTTGTTTCTTCCTTTATCCTTCTTAAGTTGTCTTCTCAACACAATTGCACACACTCACTATCTTACTTTATGATCTAAAGCCCTATCGAGGGTAGCACTCACCTAATATATATTTTATCCTTATATATTACACCCCACATGGGATAGCTATACATCCTAGTGGGTATCTTATCGAATATGATCTTCTATCGGGTTATACTCCCTTTTGACTCAGCAGGCTCAACACCCCATTACAGGATAAGCTCCTTGGCCATTTTTAGTAGGCCTCGACATACATCCTAGTGGGTAATCATCCCACAATAGTCAATAAGTGAGAAACCACCCATAGCGGGTCAGACTCCAACACCTCATCCCTCTTGGTGAGCACTACACCCATAGTAGGTTTAGTTCCCCCTTTTTCTGACATGATTCATAGTTTTTAGTCATATTGGTCTCTTACGACCTACGTTGACTTCAATACTATGTTTTTCCCATCCTTCTCTATTTAAAATGGTTGACCTTTGGAATCTTCTTCTTCATCATCTTCTTCTTTCTTATTTTTATCTCTTCTTCTTCTTTGTATTGTTGGTTTTCTTTCCTTGTCTTTTTCTCGTGTTTTCTTTATTTTCTTCCATCTATTTTCATCCATGCATTTCATATAGCATTGCATTTAAGATAAATTGCATACATAAAACATCAAATTAAAGAACATATAAGATAAAAATTAATCACATGCTCACATTCATAAAATATAAAAGAAAGTAGTTATATATTACTCAATGAAAAAGAGAGAGATACTATTATGTCTGGTTAGTGTACCATAGTCCAGTATCGGTACACTCAACCAATCTCTAAGGGTGCATGCCACAATAAAAATTGGTGTTTCATCCTGATACCTAGCCTAGCTTTGAGATCCTATCTCCTTTGATTTTCCTAAAGGAGGAGGTGTTCTAGGTAGTCGCATACCCACGAATGGTGATACCAAGAATATTAGTGATCAAGACCATGACCTGCTAGCTAACTAGAGGGATATAATAAGCGTTCCTCTCTACTTCACTGGTACTACTTGATAGTACACAGTATCATAAAAGGTAGCCCACAGAATGGCCATCTCCAACCTCTCTCCTACTCTCTATAGCTCTACCTAATGAAGGTAAACTTCATCACTAGCTTGGCTGCTCTCGATGATAGTCTAGCTCTCTACCACTATGTGTCTAGTCGGCTCACCTCTCCTCAGACAAAATTGACCTCTATTCAAGTTGCATCCCTATCCCTCTCTATGATACTCAATGAGCCTCATAGTCCCTCGATCCTCTTAGACTTGTCTTCCTAGAGCAGGTCCACCTACCTCTGTAGAGTCACTACCTGTGACTATAGTGCTTCTACCTTTGCCCTCAAATCCCCTCATCTAGGAGCCTAATACTGATCGATTGCTACTGATGTGGAGGTATCTACTAATATTGTACCTGGTGGTACCCTAGCCTCTGTAGGGGCAACTTTGGATATCTCTATCTCCCTAGCCTCAGTAGCGCCGGTGTCCTCCATCACCAACTAAATCTTGAGCTGAGCCTACCTCTATCTCAAAGCTACTGGTCTTTGTTGAGCCCTCTCTTTGGTCCTGTGAGCTACCTCTTAGAATGTTTGTTGCATACTTAGGACCATCACCTAGAATCTCTATATTAGAACTGGTGGGGAGACCCTACAATGCATGAATTATTTATACCATCTCTAGTAATCAAAGGCTACTCCTATGTCATCCACCCTGGGATCCACATAAGGAGGATCATCTAGGTCCTCCTTGGCCCACCTAGTCAGGTTGGGTTTGCCTCCTACCCCTACTGGATCTCAGTAAACTCTTTGGTACCAGTTATCCCCCAGGTCCGAGATGCCCTACAAGATCCCAAACTACCTTAGGACTTAGTCAAATCTGAAGACCTCTGGCTCCTCCTTCATCATCAACCACCTGATACTCCTAACCCTCACCAAATCTATCCTATCCTTAGCCCATCTTGGATGTAGACGTTAGTGTCATCATACTATCTTGGCCTCCCTTAGCTCATATACTATTTGCCTTTCTAATAGCAGATGTTTTACGTAGGTTCTTACGACCTACTCTAGGGATTTGGGCCATCTGTATGCTACTAATCACTTTGAACTAGGCAATTGACCTAGCAGTGCATCTAATCTTCGCATTGCTATGTGCTCCTAGCTCCATACCTGGAGCAACTTTATACACACTATCCATGTATGCTACTTATACACAATATTGTACAACATCCTATACAAGTAAGCCAACACATATGGACCCCATGCAAACCTAGCCCTCTGGTCTTGCATGTCTTCCACTACACCCACCATCACCCATGGTAGATGTTGCCTACTAGTGTGGCACATCAGCATACCCGCAACCACCCCGCAGAGCATGGTCATCAATGGGTCCACCCCATATTGCCCCACCAAGTCATCCATGACTATGGTGCTTTCTCACACCTAGTGGGTCCAACCTCCTGAAAATTGCTACAAGGTAGCTAGCCTCCCTTGCACTCTATAAAATGCTCTTCCCTGATGTGGATGTGCAAGATGCACCACACATCCTAGATTGTGATGGTCATCTCTCTCGTGGGTAACTAGAAGGTAGACAACTATGGGTACCACCTCTCTGCCATTATTGTCGATAGAGCCATGTCTACCTCTACCCGAGGTAGTTTGGCTAGGTGGTCTAGCCCCAACACTACTAATGTATCCCTCTCTACCTACCCGAGTGCCTCTAGCTCCACCTCCAGGGATGCTCTCCACTCGCGGCTCTCGAGTACCCTAAGCTGCAATAACAACAAAATAAAAAATTTCCATTGATAAATTTAATCAAAAATTAAAAAAAAATAAGTAATTAATTAATTAATTTAAATCAATAAAAATTCATGGCAATTAAATCTCCACATCTTTAAATTTGTTTTCTTGCATCCTTTTCCTTCTTTCTTCCTTCCTTTTTTCACTCTGTTTTCCTCTTTTCTTTTTCCTTTTTCTTTATTCCCCTTTTTCGATGAAATTGCACCTAGTCGATTTTTATCAAGCGCAATTTCATTGCTTCTACCCAGGGTAAAATCATGCTTGGGTCATACACAAAAACTGTCGATTTTAACGGAAAACCACTAAAAATGCATGAAAAAAATGGAAAATTTTGAAATGCAAGGAATGTTTTTCAATCCTACCTGTGCCCGCTTCACCTCTGTGCCAGCTTCATCCCTCACAATCGTTGAATAGTGTATCGGTAGTGACATATCTTTTGTTTCTCCAAATCTCCTTTCTTCTTCCTCATGCAGTTAAAATGAATTAGGGTTTTATCCCCTTTTAACTTTTTTAACCCTATTTTTGCATGATTTTCTCCTTTTGATTTTTCTCACTTCTTTTTTTGAGTTTTTATGAGGAACGTGTCCCTCATAAAACTCGAGGGGGCACCCTGGTCTTAGAGGTATTAATGTCCCTAATGCCTCAATTTGTATGCAAAACTTGAAAGTGTTCGAAGTAACACCATTTTTGCACCATCCCTTTCTTCTAAACCAACCACCCTATTTCTTCTTGTCATTTTTTGTTTGTGGGTGTTTACATCTCTTCTTTGACACATTTATTAGGCCATAAATATGTTAAAGAGGAGGAAAAATGTAGACACATAAAATTGATCCACTTCAATGGAAAATCTTCCCTAAGCCCTCCAAGGGGACCCCTTAGACTTGCCTAGAGCAAAGACAAGGCTTTCCCCCTTTTTTCGTCTATTTTCCCTCTTTATGTGAAATCATGCCCGGTCCTTGATAGGGCGTTACTTCGCATTGCGATATCACGATTGGCCCAGATGTGGTGTGATTTCACCCTTTTAGGGCTTGATGCATGAAAACCCTAATTTTTTAGGTTTTGTGTGTTCTACATTGGACCTCCTTGGTTTTCTTGCTCTTTCTACCTTCAAATTTGCTATATAAGGAGGGTTTGATTTCACTTTTCAGACACGATACCATGACACAAGTTAACACATGCTTAATTATTGATTTATTTCTCACATTTTGATTTCTTGTAAAGTGTTTTTTGATCTGCATCCTTCTTCTTCTTCTTCTCTTGCAAGCAACTTTGAAGTTTGGAGTTTTATTGTCTATTGGATCGAATTTGTTTTTGTTTACTCTTGGTGGATTTTTGTTGGAGCCTTAAGGAGATATTGACCATCTAGGAGATCCTAAACCCTTATGTTGTGCTTCTACACTCTTTTCCAAGTGAATTCGCTCTTCTACATGCATTTTTAGTTTTTTTAAATGACGTGATCAAGATTTTGAATTAGTATTTCCTTTTTTTTATAGTTTATATAAAATCACATCTAGTTTGCTATAGGGCGCAACTTCACCTAGCGTTATCATGGTCGCCCATTATAGGGCACAATTTCACTTGAGACCAAACTAGGAGTAATTTTCCATCCATATTTTCTCCATTGCATTCTAAATTGCATCTAGAGCATAGTGGTAAATTTTACACATGAGTACCCTAAGCTACAATAACAACAACAAAAAAAAATTTCCATTGATAAATTTAATCAAAAAATAATAATAATAATTAATTAATTAATTAATTTAAATCAATAAAAATTCAAGGCAATTAAATCTCCACATATTTAAATTTGTTTTCTTGCATCCTTTTCCTTCTTTCTTCCTTCTTTTTTTTCTCTTTTTTCCCCTTTTCTTTTTCCTTTTTCTTTTTTCCCCTTTTTCAATGAAATCGTGCCTGGTCAATTTTTTTCAAGCATAATTTCATTGCTTCTACCTAGGGTAAAATCATTCCTGGGTCATACACAGAAAAATTGCCGATTTTAATGAAAAACCACTAAAAATGCATGAAGAAAATTGAAATGCAAGGAATGTTTTTCGATCCTACCTATGCCCGCTCCACCTCTGTTCTAGCTTCGTCCCTCACGATCGTTGAAAAGTGTATTGGTAGCGACATCTCTTCAGTTTCTCCAAAGCTCCTTTCTTCTTCCTCATGTAGTTAAAATTAATTAGGGTTTTGTCCTCTTTTCACTTTTTAACCCTGTTTTTGCATGATTTTCTCCTTTCGATTTTTCTCGCTTCTTTTTTTGAGTCTTCTTTTTCAAGTTTTTATGAGGAACGTATCCCTCATAAAACTCGAGGGGGCACCCTGGTCTTAGAGGTATTAATATCCCTAATGCCTCAATTTGCATGTAAAACTTGAAAGTGTTTAGAGTAACACCATTTTTGCACCATCCCTTTCTTCTAAACCAGCCACCCCGTTTCTGCTTGTCATTTTTGTTTGTGGGTGTTTACATCTCTTCTTTGACACATTTATTAGGCCATAAATGTGTTAAAGAGGGAGAAAAATATAGACACAAAAAATTGATCCAATCCAGTGGGAAATATTCCCTAAGCCCTCTAGGGGGACCCCTTAGACTTGCCTAGAGCAAAGACAAGGCTTTCCTCCTTTGTTTTGTCTATTTTCCCTCTTTATGTGAAATCATGCCCGGTCCTTGATAGGGCATGACTTCACATTGTGATATTACGGTTGGTCTAGATGGGGTGTGATATCACCCTTTTAGGGCTTGATGCATTAAATCCTAATTTTTTAGGTTTGGCGTGTTCTACGTCGGACCTCCTTGGTTTTCTCGCTCTTTCTACCTTCAAATTTGCTATATAAGGAGGTTTTGATTCCACTTTTCACACACAATACCATGAAAAAAGTTAACACATGCTTAATTAATGATTTATTTCTCACAATTTGATTTCTTATAAAGTGTTTTTCGATTTGCATCCTTCTTCTTCTTCTTCTCTTGCAAGTAACTTTGAAGTTTGTAGTTTGATTGTTTGTTGCATTGAATTTGTTGTTGTTTTCTCTTGGTGGATTGTTGTTGGAGCCTTAAGGAGATATTAACCATTTGGGAGATCCTAAACCCTTATGTTGTGCTTCTGCACTCTTTGCCAGGTGAATTCGCTCTTCTGCATACACATTTAGGTTTTTTAAATGACGTGATCAAGATTTTGCATTAGTATTTCCTTTTTTCATAGTTTATACAAAATCACACCCGATCTACTATAGGGCGCAACTTCACCTAGATTTATCATGGTCACCCATTATGGGGCACAATTTCTCCTGAGACAAAACTAGGAGTAATTTGCCATTGCTATTTTCTCCATTGCATTCTAAATTGCATCTAGAGCATAATGGTAAAATTTATTCTATGATTTTTGTATTTTATTATGTTGTATTACATTAATGTTTGTTTTCTTCCAAAGGTCAATTTATGCTTTTAATTATCAAAGGTTAGCTAAAAGGACCTAGGGGGCTTAACTTTTGCACCTCCAAGCACTATTGTATAGTGGCCTAAGTAGCCCCCCTAACACTAATTTTTTTTTTCAAGTGTTTGTTGAGTTATCTTACAGGAACAGGTATTATTGATAGCTTTGAACAAAGGGATAAAAGCAAGGATCAATCACCAAATAAGCTAAGTATTCTAATTAGTATTTTAGGTTGTTTTTTAAGTGTTCTTATTTCTATTATAAAACACTAGATCTAATTTTATTAAATATTGTAGACACCAAAACCTAGCCACTTTTCATCCATCCTAGTCTTTCTCGCCATTTTACCCATTTATTTATATATATTTAGGCATATTTATTAAATATATGTTTAATATTAATATTTTAATATTATATTTTATATATATTTAATAAATATAAATATTATATATGTGAATAAATCCTAGCCATCCAATTTAACTTAATCTTAGCCATCCATCCACATCAATCCATGCCACACACCCAAAATTAATATCCACTATCCGTTATGTTTTAATCTGAGCCATACAATTTGTGTCGCTGAAACCCTAGCATGCCCTAGGTTGGATTATTAATAGGAACTATTTTGATGGCTCAATACCTGAATCCTGAGTTGAAGTTGGTATCCGTGTTCCCTAGAGTATCCAAGCACTCATACCCTCAGTACTCGCTTGCCATAGTTCCTATATTCGTCATCGTCTCTCTTGCCTAACCATATCTACTTCTAGAGATCTTTGCCTCAGTCGTCGAACACCTTAAGATGCTCCTTGTCATTCCTGAGCACCTATGGGTGCTCCTTCCCTACCACCAAGCACCTCTAGATGCCTTTCACCATTACCGAGCACCCACAAGTATTTTTTGTAGTCAAAAAGCACCCACGGGATTTTTTTGCTAACGTTCTATAGTATTACTAGCTCTCGGGCAATGCTAGGGCATCGTCACACTAATACACTACAAAAAATTACATATGATCATAGAATGACATATAAGTAAGGTAAATATTTTTATTGTTATTTCATTCTATGCATTTTCAATTCTTTTTATGCTATTTACATCATATAGCTAGGGTTTTTGTATTGATTATAGAGGGCCTCACATTGTGGAGCCCTCATAGTTGCTACTAACCTACTTGCTATTTTTTTGTGTGCAGATCTAGAAGTGTTACATTAGCATTGTGTAGTTGCTTAAGCTAGAGTAGCTTGGCATCAGATAATTAGAAGCCCACTCACTTCTATTGGGACCAAGAACATATTCTAAAGACACCACCAACGTTGTTTGCTAGGAGTTTAGAGAACCCTAGCTATTGTAAAATATGTATCAAAGGATTCAAATATTCTTATTATAAAAATGGATTTTTGAGGCTCCCCCCATTAATATAAAATAATTCATTGTGCAATATTATCTTTTGAGTTCAATTTATATCTTGTTATTTGATGTTATATTTTTTATTCACAAATATACATATTTAATTCTAGGCATTTGAAAGGAAAACAACATATAGTGTGCATTTAGGGTTAAATATATTTGTGCATATTTTTTTGATCCCTTGCTTAAAATATTAAATACTTAAAACACTAGGTTAGAGAAGCATTCAAAGAAAGAATCATTCTAGGGTTAGCTCTTGTATTCTTGCATTTTGTATTTTTGCATTGTCCTTTATCTTTTATAGCATAAATTTAGAAAGGCCAAATCTAGGTGTTTGTCTGAAAACTGAATACATCAAACATTTTTAAAATTCTTGTGGACTTAGAGCGAGTCCTTAAAGCCATTCCTAGTAAACCCTTCTCCCATCCTTTTAGCACCAAGTGTAGAGAACAAAATAACCTCTATGGTTCACCCCATAAGGCTTCTCTTCTATCTCTGTAGATCCAGCCTTGTTTGGGAATTGTACGCAAAGGATGGTTTTCTTCCTCTATAATTTATACTTGGAGAGAACGACCACCATTGAAGAGCACAAGGAGATACCATAGGATCGCTATTGAGAGTGTCATATAACCAAGAAACAATATAGCTAGTGCCATCCATTATCCTCATCAAGACAGCGTGCGAATAGAAAAGAGAATGCTTGCGTTTCAAGAAACATAGTAAGCAAACACACATTTCAAATATATAGGCACATATAGGGCATCAACACCTAAAATTGGAGCATTAGAAGAAAGGTTTACATGCACAAGCTATGAGTGCCACTTGGCACAAGAGATATAAGCATCCAACGATCGTAAATAATCCAACTCTCACCCAGAAGGAGTTACAAGTTTGTGGGAAGTTACCACCAAACTCATCATTACATATGTTGGAATATCAATGCCTACTAAGTAATGCTCAAGTGACATTTGTTCGAAAGTCACAAAGAACTAGTGCTATTTAAGGTATCCATATTGAAGAAGGAAAAGTGTTAGAGATCAAAGAGAAGGCTAGCATTGAATGGTGTGAAGCATATTCAGAGGAAGAAGGCTAATTCAAGCATATGCATCATTTAAAGGAGAAAAGCAATATTTAAGAAGTTTTTATAAGATCAAAAAATACAACACTTTATTCGATGAACAATCCAACATCTCATTTGTGTAAGGAATACATCATAAAACCAACCATACCAACATTCAATTCATAGAGGATAAGATCGAGCATTCTTTAAAAAAATATCAACATCGATTATAGAGAAAAGAAGCACTATGTAAGGGAGAATTCAGTTTTAGTCAAAGAAGGCATTGACTACCAATTAAAAGGATTCAAATTTTCCACCTCACAACGTCAAGGTAAAGGAATACAAAGGTAAATCTCATACTATTTATTGTTTGTTATAAACTAAGGATATATTGGAGTTATAAGGGCACATTATATTTACTATTGCAATTCATTCACTTAGCATTAGTAATATATTAAGCAAGCACATTTAAAAATACTTATATTTGTAAAAAATAAAGTAGGAGGAATAAGGATTTCAACTTGGAAATTAAAAATCCTATTATTGTAAATATTATATTGTTTTCTAATATTCCATATTAGGGAGTTATAAGGAATACTACATCAAAGTAGGTAATTGAAATTTAGAAACATTAAATATTAAATATCTAAGGCTATAAAGGAGGTCTATTAATAAAATCAAGAGTTAGAAATAAATTGGCAAACTTATCTCAATCCATATTAAATGGATAAAAGAAATCCAACCAATAGAACCTAATCAAAACACCCAGGTGTTGTAGGTGAGTTGGAGAGGAGAGGGCAATCCTCCAAGGGAGGTCCCAGGTTCAAATCTTCACCCTACCAAAAAGCTGAATTGGGCATCTAAAATCCAATTGATAATGTTGGTGCGGGTAGGGTCGGGTGCGACCCTCGGGTGACTTTGACGGTGTAGAACCCCCTATTCATGGTCTCTCAGACCAAGGTGGCTCCGCAAGGGGTTTTTTGCTTAAAAAAAAAAATAGAACCTAATCAAATTAGAAAGTGCTTAAGTTCAATAAGAGAAATTAGGTGTAATAGAAGTTGATTTTTGCTACTTATAAAACATTACAAAATCAACTCAAAATTGAACTACTATTCTCAAAAAACACTTTATCAATCATAAAGCATATCCAAAATCACTAGGGAGTTATAATGTATTCTACAAAACTTGATAATATTAGAATTCATCGAATATTACCAAGTACTTAATCTATTTGGGACTTAATCTATTTGGGATTCATAAGGTGTCTATAAAACCTAAGCTCTAAAAAGGTTCTATCAAATCCATTCCTACAATACAAAGGAATTATAAGATACAAGCTCTATCAAAGCACTTTATACTCCAATACAAGAAGCTATAAGAATGTCTACCTCAAGTAAGACAATAAACAATGATATGAATAACCTCTCTAGAAAGGAAAAAGCAAGTGCCATAAAAATTGGAATCATGAATCTACTTATAAAGGGAGAAGCATGTTTAGATATTACTTCAAAAGTGATTCATAGTGAAGCCTTAAATGATGACTTTGATACCATGGAACATTATCTACAAGAACGAATCAATGAAGAAATTATAGATGGGAAGGATGACATTCCACTTCCCTTAGATTTTATAAGCATATTGTATATGGCATTACTTACATACAAATGCTATAATAATGAGAATGCAGAACTACAAGGATTGATAGTAGCTCATAAAAAGAAATTAAAATTGAATGAATTATACTTAGAAAATATACTTCAATCCTCATGCAATATTGGTACTTCAAAATCTACTAATTCAAGATCTTATCTTGATGTCGTGAGAGGTTGTTTGGAAGCTTATGTATAGAGTAAGGATAAATGAGGAGAAATATCTTTACAATAATCAAGCAACAATACTACCACCTATATGAAAACAGAGACTAGATTCAAAGACCAATATAAATAAGGAGATGAAGATGAACCAGATCAAGGAGGATTATAGTGTAAAATTCCATTGATGAAAGAACTTGATCAAGATAAATAGCATCCACAAGAAGAAGATCCATATTGAAGATTAAAACCTTCAATACCCAAATAATGTAATACTAGGGGGTGTTAGAGTTATAATATATTACATCATTTGGGTCATGTAAATGTACCATATTTGGTACATAGTTAGAGTAGAGATTACTTTAGGGGGAAGTTAGCTACTTAATTCAAACAATGTAATAAATGCATAAGTATCAATATGCATTATATAATGTGCAAGGTGTACACTTGTACAGCCAGGTAGAGTTTTGGCCAAGGAATCTATTTTCCTATATAAAGGGCCTCATAGTGATATATCATAAGATGCAACATATTGATCTCAAGAGCATTGTAGTAGAGAGTAGTAGATAGTGGTAGAGCTCCTATATGGAGCATCATGTAGTTCTTTAGCTTATATTAATGGAGCGACCATATCCTCCATATTGTATTGTATTTTTACCACTTTCTATTTATAGTATATTTTAGTCATATTGTAGACTCACTTTATTTCATCTTATCAAGACCTGTGTTAGATCTCTCCCACTGCATATATCCTCAAAAGATAATAATGATCTCCATTGAATATTCAAAACTTCACATTGAATAATAGGTCCATAGAAGGCCCTATTTAAAAACTTCCACATTTGGAAGATTGAGAATAGATAAGGACTAACAAAAAGTCCTATTGCAATATTTCAGTAGCAACAGATTTAGGAGATCCAAGGAGGATATCTCATTGCAAAACTTCCATAGCTGAAGATTGAAGAGATCAAGGAAGGTCTCATTGAAGTTTTAGAAGCTGCAAGATTGAAGACCTTGGAGAGGTCTCAAGGAGAAACAAGGAGAAGGCTTGGTGAGCCTCATTGGAAGATTTCCTAGAAGAACTCATTGGAGAAATTTACTATCAAGGAGAAGATCCTACTAGTAAAAGAGTTGGGATAATTGTTGCCATCCGACAACAAGCCCAAAGGAGAAATATTTGGCAAGAAGTTTATCAAATTTTAAAGTAGTTTGGAGAAGACCTCAAGATATTCAAAATCTTGAGAAGAAGACCATTAGATAGGCCAAGAGTGAAGTCAGAACTTGACAAGAAGAAAGGAGATAGAGAAACCACCAAATCTAAGATATTTGGGGATTACCATTGAAGGCTTGAAGGTCATTTTAGAGATAGAATATTTGCTAATTTCTACAAAAAATTACTAAAGAGCTCTTGAGAAATATCTCAGCTATGATTTGGAGGAGTGTCCTACCAAATTTTGAGATTCAAGGATAGCAATTTTAGTGAGTTTTGTGACTACTTTACAATCTAAAAATTTTCAGATTTGAGGATAGAAAAAGGTAGCAATTTGGGCAGTATTAGAAGCTTCTAAGTTTCAGATTTCAGAGGTACATCCTAAAGAAGTATTGGAGCCACCAAGTTACAGTATTGGGCAGAATATTAGTGAAGTGTTAAAGTTGCAAATAGGTGAGCCAAAGAGCTATTTTTGGACAACCTAGAAGAGTTGCAATATCATCTACAAAAGGTAGCAATTGAGGTGACTTAAATCACCATCATCATCATCATCATATACAAATATAGAAAGGTATGCAACAAAAGGTGCAAAAGTTCATTAGTTGAGATTTTATATTTGAATTCTTATTAAGGTTATTAAGCACCAGTTTCAAGGATTAAAGGTTGCATAAATAGTGTTTATTTAAGTCTTCAAGGTAAGTGCAGAAGTTATAGTCTACAAGGTTCAAACCTACACATAGAAGAAAATAGAAGTTAGGTATATTTTGAGAGAAAGAAACATATCAACATTCTATTGCTTATTCTAAGTAAAATAAGACTATATATTTTTGCATATTCTATAGTGAAAAAATACTTCATTGAAAATATTGGATTAGTAAGTGAAAGAATAACCAAGTAAGGAAGGTATTTCCAAGAGTGTGAAGGCAATAGTTACTTCAACTTATATCAGCCAACAAAAGAAGTTGAAGCCAACATTTTGAGGAGTCAAGAGGCTCGGTTTAAGAGCATAGGGGGGCAATTGTCTATACCATCACAGTCTACGTTTGCATAGCATCTATATAGAACCATTCAAAGGGCTCTAAAAGTGAAACTTCCTCAAGGAAAGGAAGATAGTTTTGGGTTAGTAGCATCCACCAACATTCATCACCCAAACAAAGCAACTATTACTTAAGAGTTGTAGTCAGCAAGAAGGTGATAGCAATACAAGGAAGAAGTACGTTTGATTGAAGACGTCTAGCATCAAAATAGTCTTTGGAGAATACATAAGAAGGTGCATCAAATAGTCTTTGGTGAAGGTAGGGTAAGGTTCATCTACAAGTCTATGGTGAACACACATCAAAGAGGTACAACAAAGTATACTTCAAGCAATGCATACAGACATGAGCATCATTGGGCATAAGTTCTATTCTGCACACATCCCAACATTGATGCATTGGAAAGAAGCGTCATTGACATCATAACATTGACTTGCATGAAGGCAAGCAACATCGTTCGAGCTACGTAAATAAAGTTGGAAAACCTTGCAGATTAAAAGGAAATCATAGTGGGCATACACTACCACAAAGAGGAGACGTTCAAAGAGTTCAACATCCACCATCTCAAGGTACTAAAAGCACCATAGCTAGGTGCAACAAGTGATGCAAGGGCAACATCTTAGTGAGAGTTAGTTGCCACATTGAAAACCTACATCAACATAAGGATAACAAGGTGAATACAATGCAAATAGAGTATATCTTGTTACAGTTGATAAACCAAGGCAAGATATTATAATTAGTTGGCAAGAACACAACATAAGGAAAGGTGGAATCATTACCAAAGTAGCAGAGAAAGCCATTACACATCATGCCATCCATGTTGAAAGAATCATCCAAGTTGGAGGAGAAAGGCATCTCAGAGTTTACTATCATAGAAGAGCAAAATAACCTGGAATAGTTGGCCAAAGGCAAGCATTGAAGCTTTAAGCTTCTTTGATATATTGAAGGAAAATCGCATGCAAAAGGAGATTGAACACTTGCCAAGACTTTGCAAGGAGGAGAGTGCCACTTGGCACAAGGAAGGAATCATATCATAACACCCATGACTAGGAAGAAGGGCATCCATTCAAAGTAACGCTCGAAGGAAACCAACACAGTATAGTAACGCTTCAAAGGAAGAATATCGTTGCACATAAGACCAATGCCACTTGTCTTATCTTATCATAAGCTTGTAACACTTTAGATTCACATTCAAAGCAAGGTTGGCACCATTTGTCTTGAGCCCTACTTATCTAGTAACACTCAACAGGAAGGAACGTTCATTGCCTTAGAGAATCATGATATTTGTCACACATTACATAGGAGACAACCATATTAAAAGGTATTTACAAGAGCATGTAACCAAGCGAGAAGGAAAGTAAGAGCACATAGCAAAGTCAAGCAACATTAAAGGAGCTAAGGTAGTCATAGAGAAGCACACAATAAAGCTCATCAGTGAAGAACGTCATTGATAGGAGATAGCAATAGCATTAAAGAATGTGAGACCATCATAAGGAAGAATGCAAGTCAGCCTATAAATAATATGAGGCCATCATAGGAAAGAGCATCGGTCAACATACTATTGTTGGAGAAGAGCACAAGTTGATCGTAGGTTCAGTTGAGCGCATAACACAGTGAACAACACACATTATAAAGGTAATATTAAAGTCTTATTACTTTTGCAAATCCTTTGAGGAGTTATAAGGATATACATATTAAATTTGATATTAATTAAGATTTCATAATCTAGGGATATTTAGTAGGAGTTATAAGGTAATAAAAGGTACCCTAGAAAGCACATTGCTTACTTTGAGAAAGAAGAAGAAATTAGAAGCATTAAAATATTTATTATTATTGCTTCCAATATTTGCAAACCTTAACTCAAGGAGTTATAAGGATAGTAGAATGTAATTTGCAAATATATATTCTTTCTAAAACTTCTAACTTGGGAGATATAAGGAATCCTACACCAAACTATCATAGAAGTGCAAAATTTTTCATAGCATTGATTCAAAATTGAAGTTTATTGCTTGCATCAAATACTAGTTGAAGAAGTGAACTCACTAGTCTCATACTTAAAGGAAAGAGACATAGACAACTCAACTAAGGACATTAAAGGTTTACTCTTTGAAATTGCATTTGTAAGTTTACTACAAAAAGAGTTAAATAGTTGATTACAAGTAAGAGAAGTGAATCATATTCATAGCATATTTCACTACTAGGGAGACAAAAGGAATTCAACCTAAAGCAAGTTTGGAAAGCTTAGCATACTATCAAGTCCAATATTTACCAAACATATATTTTTACAAGAATTGGTAAAGCATTTTCAAGATTAATTCTACAAATTGAAGAAGAGTACTAATTGTTTTACTAGAGAATCATAAAGTAGACTACCTCAAATATTCCATATATATAAACTAGGGAGCTATAAGAATGTCTACTTCAAAGAACTCACTAGATAATGCAATTAGAAAAGGATCAAGGAAAATACCAATATGGCTTAGAAATACACTTGATTCAATGATTGGTAGTTCAGAGAATTCATTGGATAATAAGGAAGATGAAAATAGAAGGGAAGAATCAATAGAATTTAAAAGGGGTTCTAAAAATTCACAAACTAATAGTTTGGTGAAAATAGATTCTTCAAGAGCATCTTCTAGTGAAATAGTAAAGGGAGTTGATGATAACTACCCTAATGAAGATATTGAAAAGGTAGAAAAGAATATTGATCAAAATGATCTCATA
Source organism: Wollemia nobilis (assembly GCA_028583015.1). NCBI lineage: Eukaryota > Viridiplantae > Streptophyta > Pinopsida > Araucariales > Araucariaceae > Wollemia > Wollemia nobilis. Next base: position 2,049,191 of record JAQPPZ010001613.1, on the reverse strand, counting down.
CATTTTTATGAAGGAAATAAAGATGGCATAGCTTCAATTGTACACACATGGTTTAATTATTTCATCAAAGAAATAGACAAACATGATATTCCTAAAAGAGATAACAGAGAAGCTATGATACCTTTGCTATGTACCTATTGCAGCAAATTTGGGTATGAGAAGATAAACTGCTAGAGTTTCCACCCATGTAAATATTATGGAGAGAAATCTCATTCATCTTACTCCTGTTACTACAAAGACAAGTACTACAAAATATTTGAAGAAAAACTAATTTTCAGATTAGATTGTTTCTTCCAAATTATTGTTTCAAAAGCATTTACTAACAATGAGTTCAAGCTTGATTTTTTTGAAGATCAAGGAAACAAACCATAAAAAAACAGGGAACAGAAAAGGAAACAGTGTTGATCCACTTATGACTTGTCAAATTATGAGATCAATAGTTCATCAAAGTCACCTAAAAGACTACAAGGTCAAAGACTCTTCCAAATACCTCGAAACAACAAGAAGTAGTGAAATGAGAAAGACAAGAAGAGACAACAGGAAGACAAAAGCAGAAGAAGAAGAAGAATAACCTCATCAAAAGGAAGATTACACAAAAGACAAAGATCCTTATTGAAGACTAAAGTCTTCAAAAACCAAACAATGTAATACAGGGGGTGTTGGAATATATTACATTATTTGGTTCTTTACTAATGTACCATCATGGGTACATATTTAGATTAGGATTATATTAGGATTTAAATAGTTTATTAAAGCAATGTAATAAATGCACAAGTGTTAGAATGTGCAATGATGTAAATGTGCATGTAGTCCACATGTACATGAGTCTTAGGTTGAGTAAGGGGTAAGGAATCTATCTTCCTATATAAAGGCCTCATTGTGAGTGTTTTGAGAGAGGATTTTGGAGTGTGTAGGTTGAGTAGTAGTAGATACAATGTAGATCCATTTTGCAAGAATGGAGAGGTTGTAACCTCCATTGGAGAGCATTGTATATTTTCATGAGCTTTCTTATATGAGCATTTCTTGAGCATTGTATCAAGTTTTCTATCATATTTTCATGCATATTAGTTAGCCATTATCATAGATATAACATTGCATGCTTATTTCCATACTTGTGGTTGCATTTCCTTTAAGTTTAAAGCTTCAAAAGCTAACAGTGCTAGGATAAGTCTTGGAGGACCATTCCTCTATTGGTTGTAGCCTCACCCCCCCACCCTCTTCCTTTTGATCTCTCTCTATTTTTTAGTTTAATTTTTAGCATTAGTCTTGTAATTGCTTGAAGGTTTCTCTTTGACTTTGAATTTGGTTTATATTCTAATTCCTTGCTTCTAATATTTTGTGCAACTATAGGCTTGGCTCAACCTAGTCTCTTTGTATGTCCTCAATTCTTGAAGCTTCCTTGTTTGGAAAGCGTTTGCCTTAGTTCATCACTCAAGATAATTTTATGGTTGGTCTGTATCGAACATGTATTTATCGTAAACCAAAAGGGATCAAACTAGGATCTATGTCTTATTTCTCCCTACTAGGCTGACTCATCATCATATCCTATTAGGTTCCATGTTTGATCTAATATCAACTCCTATAGACCTTTTAGTTCTCTATCTATTCATAGAAGGAACTCATGGCCCAATCTTAGAGGACGTAAATTTATCCAAAGCTAAAAGGGTTGATTTCATTGGATCCCATAGTCTCCCTTGACCTATCCCCAAAGATTTAATCCTTTGCCTATCACCCCAAACCCTTATGACTTGATGATCTATTCTTTGCTTAATTTCCAAGCTTGTAGAACAATTTTGCAATTGGTACATATTGGCCCTAAATTTCTGTGAACTAGGTTGGGATAATTTTAAGTTACCCCTTGCATCCTATCTTGTCCTCTACTCCTTTCCTACTCTCTGCACCTAGTATTTTGTCTAAACTACTGCTATCTCCCTCAACTATTCCTCTTTGATCACACTCTTCCTCTAGCAATACAAATTCATGATCAACACTTAAAAACCATTAAATCCTTGCAATCACAAATCTACCTTTCTTTATTATTACATTCTATTTTTTGCTTCCTCTATCTCCTTAGCAATTTCATGCTCGATCTCTACGAAGCATGAATTCATCCCTATAAGAAAAGGTCATCACATTTTCATGAATTTGTTTCAGTCAGCTAAAAGGACAAAGGGGACTTGAATTCCCATCCTATGAGCTCTACCACCTTTGTGGCCTAGTAAGGTCCCCAAACACTAACCATCAATTTTTAAGTTTCTAATTCTGCAGGTTCGATGAATTCATGGTCATTATTTTTAGGGTGAGAAAATGTATTCACGGTTGAGAGCTATGGGTTACAAAATCATGGCAACCACTAATTTAGGTAATCATACTTGATAAGCTTGCTAGGCATTTCTTTAAATTCTATTTTTTGCTTATTTTTTGCATGTACTTTGTGTTTTGCTAGCATACAAATTGAAAAGGAGCATAAAAAGAACCTTATCTTCTTTTAGTTTTAAATCAATAAACAAAGGAGAAATCAAAGAACTTAGCAATTTGATTTGTTTATCTCTTCTCCCTTTTATTTAGGTATTTAAAGTTGAAATTGCATGTAGTCTTATGCATTTAGGCTAGATTTTTTGTGCACCTTCATTGCCTCCTTGCTAAAAGGGAATTATTTAACTTTTGTACCTTAGGATTAGTTGTCACACAAAAGAAAGAATTATTCTAGGATAGCTCTTATCTTTTGCATGTTTTGTGTTCTTGAATTTTAGTTAGAATAATCATTTTAATTGTTTAGACTAGTTCTCAAGATCAAACTTAGGTGTTTGCACAATTTACACATCAAACCCCATAAAGAGGCTTGGAGTGTGTCTTAATAGCACTCTTGACGAACTCCAAAAATCCAAAGCACAGTAAATTGAGGTGAGGATAAACATCACAAGGATTTTAGCTCTAATAGATCCATTAAGATATTTGTAGGCACAACCTCACATTTTGGTGAATCTGAAGTGAGCACCTCCTTATAAACTTTGTGAGACCATTTATATAATTAAAAGATAAAATTTTATTTTAAATTTAAGAAAGACCACTTAAATTGGTTTGCATAGATTACATCACTAATCAAGATTTAATAATTTTAAACCTTCAAGTCATTGTGGAAATATGGATACTAAGTCTCATATTCAAGAAAGATTGATCCTCGTATCATTCCTTATATAGTATCTCAAGGTTTGCCCTCGTGTATACATGTGTATATTGGGGAAACCAAGTCACCTTAGTATTGACGGGTATATTGAGGTGACTAGTCTATCGGGAGATCTTACCGAGGTATATTGGCCATCTGAAATCAATATTCATAGCTTTGCTACATTTCTTTAATCAAGAGTAGTTAATTTTAAAATCGAACCTCCTTTAAACATATCTTCTACTATTCGAAGCAAGAAGAGGATCATAGACCCAAATGAGAATCCCTTATGGGATAACACTAATCTACTTGATAGAGAAAACCATAACATTGATGAAGATGATGATACCTCAACCAATGACACTCTTGACCCTATAGAAGGGCCTCATGGCCAACTCACCTTCAAATCTCATAACCATATCATGAATTTCTTAAGGCAAAATAAGCATATCATGGTCGAAATTCTAAAAAGGAATATCCAATTCAATGAAGCTAGAAAATCCAACAATCAACAAATTCCTTATTTGTTTTTGAATTTACATAATGGAATCGTTATCCGCCACGGATCCGAGTAGGCTGTCCAATTTTTATGGCCTCCACAGTAATTTGCGATGTCTGCCTCTGAAGTCGCCACACAATTCTTCACGCAGTATGCCTCTATAACTACCATGTCACAATCATTTTAAATCTTTTACGGCGCTGAAAGCACCAAAAAGGGATAAACGTTCAATTTAACGAGGTTCGAGATTTGAACCTTGAACCTTCGTACTCGATACGGGGGTTGGTTAAACCAATTGATCTACACCTCGAACCTCCAAATTCTTCATTTTAATTCTATGCCACTTCATAATTCTTATCGTAACTCTTTGTTCAATCAATCTCCTGTAAATCCAAATATCAATCCACTTGCTTCTAACCGAACTTTGCCACAACAACCACTATCAATTTTGAGGGTTTTTCTCAACCACCTCCAAACAATAATATTCCTTACAACAATAATCTATTTTCTTGAATTCCTCCTAACGATGGTTTCTTTTCTATCAATCCAAATGCCAATAATTTTTCTTCCATTCCACCTGATGTCGGGTGTTTTATTTGTGGGGGGCAAATCTATAGTACGTGCTAATATTTTTGCTTCATTTTTTTTACTGAAATAAACCGACGTAACCCTCGCATAAATAAATTAAATTTATTGAAGTATGTAAAATAAATTAATAATAATTCTACACGAGGGCTTTCGGCTTCTCCAAGAGTCAAGGTATCCTTTAGATGGGGCCGTCATGTCGGATGATGTTTTAGATAGACCGTCGACATTTCTAATGTGGTTTGGTTGTAGTTTTTACCAAAAAGGGGCAACCAACTATAGTAAAAGTCGAGGGGCCGTGGCATGGATCGAGGAATTTATTGGAGGTGATTGACGCGATGTTGGTTGTTGCAGGCACTTTGTCGAAGCTTATTGGACCACCTGCCCACGAGATAAGGCACGGCGCGCTTGCGGAGTTTAAGGGCCCGTCCACATCACCTGTCTTGTCAGATCGGGGCATCACACATTCCCCACCGCTGTGGGAAAAACGTGGACTCGCTTGCCCACCCCTTAAACATCGAATGCGATCAAAAATATTTGAAAGGTGGGGCCTACCATTTGGTGACTCCCTTGACTACCCTTTAAACATCGAAATCAATTGCGATAAAAAATATTTGAAAGGTGGGGCCTACCTTTTGGTGTAGAAAAAGGTCACAACATGAAGACTAGATGCCGTGTGAAAGAAGGCAACCCTCGCTTCTAGAAGAGCCTACTCATTCCCACTAAGAGTTAATCACAACTTACACTATTTTTAATAATGGATAAGTATAGTCTAAAATATATGGATTGTTTTTATCAAACTTATTTCATCTAGTTATTGTTGACTGATGTGAAGGGAACCACTGGTACCGGGACTCATACTATCATCGTCGGTCTTGCGCACTCAGAATATTCAGATCTAATATCTTTACAAACAAGTTGTCCTCGAGGTTTGAACCAGGACGTTTGTTTGGTTAGACAAGCACTTACTAATCCACCTAGCACTCGGAAACAAATGTTTAACACAATTTTTATAATGTTATTTCAATGAATTTACAAATGATTTTAAGAAAGGTCTCGGTCCCCTTATTTTAAATAAAATTTAAACCTTAAACTTCTTAAAAAATCCAAAATCTTAAATAGCTAAGATATCTTACAATCAATTACTAAACCTATTTCTTGGTTTTTTTTTTAAAGTCACACTCTCCTCTTTTGCTTCCTTGTTCGTCATGGTCAAATTTGTTCCCACAACATTGTTGTCACGAACAAAGGCGATTCTCCTTTTCTTTCCCTCTTCCCTTTCTTTTGTGACGAACAAGACGATTAGATTATAATGTGTAATTGGATGACCAAGAGGAACTCTTACCTCGGCTCTCATATCCTTGGTTATTTGTATGGTTAGTGAATTGGCAAGAGTTTATTTAGCCAAGTATTTATGAAGAAGACATCCAAGTCTAACAATGATGGTAGAGTCCCCAGCGACCAGTAATCCCTTCAAGCCGATGAATAATAATGAAACAAAATAGGATTTGGTGGAAGCAGCCTTATTCAAACCGAATCAACAATAATGTAACAGAATAAATTTGATAAAAAAAATTTTTTTACGATAAAACACAAAAAAGGGTTGCTCATACAACTTGGACACCCAATTTAAACTAAACAAAACCCTAATTCTCATATCTCTGCAAATGAAGAAGCACTCTCCACTCGACTGCGGTGGAAGTTGCTTTCTTCCTCGCTAAGATTGGGGTGGAACCACGAATGGAAGCAAATGGGAAGATGAAGACGAAGGTGCTGTCGATGTTGATGTTTGGCTATGCTTTTGTGGAGGTGACGAAAGAGATGCCCATGGCTTTATCTCTGTATGTTGGTAGGAAGGTGTAAGCGTAGCTGCCCCTAGATCCTCAAGATTTATAAGGAGTTGAAACTGTTAGAAAAATTAAATCTAACTTCACGCCTGTAAATGCTTCGGCGCGAAGCACTTCCGAAACGCATTCGAAAAATGCTTCGGCGCGAAGCACTTCCGAAATGCATTCGAAAAATGCTTCGACGCGAAGCACTTCCGAAATGCCTTCGAAAAATGCTTCGCCCCGAAGTAAAATAAAATTGCCCTCCGAAGCAGAATTCAGCCGAAGCGAAAATCGGCCGAAGAAGAATTCAGGCACGTAGATCGGGGCATTAATTGTCCAAGCGTGCGAGTAGCTGGAGTGTTCGGCGATTTTTCAAGAACCACACTTCGGCATTTAACTCTTGTCAGTCGGTCGATGAAACTCTCCCGCCTTTTGTCCTCATCCCCCGCCTATAAATATCGGGGTCATTTTGTCATTTAGTAAGGAGTTGGAAGTGTGGGAGGATAGAGGTTGGAGCAGAGCAGCAGAGAGCAATAGCGAGCAGAGGGCAGCCGCAGAGCTAGGGTTTCAACCAACAGAATAGCAGAAGGGTGAAACCAACAGCTGCCAACAACCGGAGAGTGGAGCAGCAGCCTCCAGATAAAATCCGTGTTTCTATCCTGCAAAAGTTTATCTTGCAGAAGTTTGTATTCGCTTCAGAAGGAAGCCCTTTGTAATCCGACATTATATTTAATATATAATATTTTTCTGCAAATTCGGGTCTCTACATATTTGTTCTCGGCCTCGAAGTATTGTCTTGTCCGTAGACATCTCTCAACTAGGGTTTGCCCCGAAGTGGCAAAATACCCGTTCGATCCAGAAAGGAGTCGGGTTTATTTGTTTGTGCCGAAGCACATTACGGCACTTCATTTCGCCGAAGTTGCCGCGGGCTGCCGAACCTCGCAGCTTTCCCGTCCGAAGTAGTCACTTCAGAAGAAACCTGTGCGAAGCAATTGCTTCGCCAAGATTTTCCCCGAAGTAGTTCTACTTCGGCAGATTCTTCCCCGAAGTACTTACTTCGGGAGTATTTCCCGAAGTAGTTTTACTTCGGCAGTTTTCCTCGAAGTACATACTTTGGGACTATTCTCCCTGAAGTAGATTTACTTCGGCACTTTGTTCTCCGAAGTAGCTACTTCGGAAGTTTTTTAGCCGAAGCTCCTCCCGAAGCTTATAAATCATCGAAGTTTATTTTCCGAAGCATTTCTTTTGACGCGATTTATTTTCTGAAGTTGATTTAATTCCTTCAAATTGGTATCAGAGCTTGTGGTGCCGTGACGCGGAGATAGAAGCATGGCTTCCGAAAGAAATTCCCTGCAGTTGCAGATCCCACGATTTAACGGCAAGAACTACGATTACTGGAGCATCCAGATGAAGATTCTCTTCGGGTCTCAAGATTTGTGGGACTTCGTCGAGAATGGTTACCCGGAACCGACAGATGCAGCAGCACTGGCCGCCCTCTCCCAAGCTGACAAAGATCTTCTGAAGGAGAACCGGAAGAAAGACCAAAAGGCCCTGTTCTATATCATGCAAGCGGTTGAGGAGACCATCTTCCCGTGGATCGCATCAGCCACCAAGGCCAAGCAGGCCTGGGAAATTTTGGCAAGTTCGTACCAGGGCACCAACAAAGTGAAGTTGGTAAAACTACAGATGCTCAAGAGGGAGTTCGAGAACCTACAGATGAGTGAGTCCGAGTCGATGAGCGACTTCTTCACCCGAACAATAGATGTCATCAACCAGATGCGGTTGAATGGTGAGATTGTGCAGAATCAAAGGATCGTGGAGAAAATTCTATGAAGTCTGCCAACAAAGTTTGATTCTGTGGTAATTGCAATAGAGGAGTCAAGGGATCTGACAATCCTCTCTGTGGATGAACTGATGGGTTCTCTCAGCACACATGAGCAGAGGCTGAGCCGCTCAACTCGATCCTCTCTGGAGCAAGCGTTCAAGGCGCAAGTCTCAGTCCGAGACAACAACAGACAAGACTCCCACCATAGCGCCTCTAGTTCTCAAGGTGGAAGAGGCAGAAGTAGGCGTGGGAGAAGTAACAAGCAAGGAGGGAGATCAAACCCTCATGTCAGTGAGACCAGCTGCAACTTTCATCAGCAAGGAGGAAGAGGCACTGGCAAAAATCAGCAAGGTAGCTCTCAACAGAAGAAGGACATGTCAAAGGTCCAATGCTACTACTGCAAAAAGTTCGGCCATTACATCTCACAGTGCAGAACGAGGATGGCGAACGAGAATCAGCAGCAAGCCCATTATACAGAGGAAGCTAGAAATGCGGCAGGAGGAAATGTGCTGCTGACTTGCAGTGTTGAAGAGGAGAGCAAGAAAAACATCTGGTATCTTGACAATGGGTGTAGCAACCACATGACTGGGAACAGAGAGATGTTCTCACAATTGGATGAAACAGTCCAATCCGAAGTCAAGATGGGGAACAATAGCAAGGTTCCCGTGATGGGGAAAGGAAAAATCCTCATCCGCACCCGACACGATGAAAGAAAGCAAATTTGTGATGTTTATTATGTGCCTGGGTTGAAACACAACCTGCTAAGTGTTGGACAGCTTGTGCAGAAGGGACACACTGTGCAGTTCAAAGATGGTGTTTGTTCCATCAGAGACAAAGTGCATGGACAAATCGCAACAGTGTCCATGACGAAAAACAAAATGTTTCCACTGTAGATTCAGAATGAATCATTAATGTCTCTGAGTGCAGTTGTGAAGGATGCTACCTGGCTGTGGCATCTCAGATTCGGTCACTTGAGTTTCAATGGCCTGAATTTGCTGCACAAGAAGCAGATGGTGAAGGGTTTACCCCTTATTGAGCAACCGAACCAAGTTTGTGAAGGTTGCCTGGTCGATAAGCAGCACAGGGATGCATTCCCTGTAGGACAGTCTTGGAGAGCATCACGACCATTGGAGCTGGTGCACTCAGACATTTGCGGTCCCATGCAGACCAGCACATATGCCGACAACAAATACTTCCTGACCTTCATTGATGACTTCAGCCGAAAGACCTGGGTTTATCCCATCAAGTTGAAGTCAGAGGCATTTGCGAAGTTTAAGGAGTTCAAGGCTTTGGTTGAGAAACAGAGCGGGTATTACGTGAAGACTCTTAGAACAGACGGAGGAGGAGAATACATCTCCAACGAATTCCACAACTTCTGCAAGCAGCATGGAATTCGAAGGCAGTTCACTACCAGATACACACCACAGCAGAATGGTGTAGCTGAGAGGAAGAATAGAACTATCATGGAGATGGCACGGAGCATGCTGAAGGCGAAAAGTTTGCCACATGAGTTCTGGGCAGAAGCTGTAAGTTGTGCAGTTTATCTGCTGAACCGATGTCCCACCAAGAGTGTGAAGGACAAAATTCCAGAGGAAGCTTGGAGCAATCTGAAGCCAAGTGTGGCTCATTTGCGAGTTTTTGGGTGCATTGCATATGCACATGTTCCAGATGAGAAAATACGAAAGCTGGATGACAAATCTGAAAAGTGCATCTTCACAGGGTACAACGAACAAGCAAAGGCATACAGGCTGTACAATCCGGTGACGAAGAAACTTGTCATCAGCCGAGATGTGAAGTTCTTGGAGAACGAAGCCTGGAACTGGAAGTCAAAGACTGGTGAGCCTGAACCAACAATTGTTGAACCTATAAACTTGGAGGAAGACAGTGTACAACCACCTGTACCTTCAAGCAACAATAGTGGTGCCAGCAGCAGCACACCCTCATCATCCCGATCACCTCCACTTGCAAGCAAAATTCAAAATTTGAGGACACCTGCGAAGACTCGCAGCTTGCAAGACATTTATGAGGTAACCCGTAATCAGTTAGATGAAGAATATTCTGACTTTGCTTTATTTATTGAATGTGATCCAATGGAGTTTGAAGAGGCAAGTCAGAATCGCAAATGGGTGAATGCGATGGATGAGGAGATAGCAGCCATTGAGAAGAATGAGACATGGCAGCTGACTGATCTTCCAACAGGGAAGAAGACCATTGGGGTCAAGTGGGTGTATAAAACAAAGTTTAACGCCCAAGGAGAAGTTGACAGGCATAAGGCCAGATTAGTGGTGAAAGGCTACAAGCAGAAGTCAGGAGTTGACTATCATGAGGTGTATGCACTTGTAGCCCGACTTGACACAGTCAGAATGATTCTGGCACTAGCAGCTCAGAAAGGCTGGAGTGTGTACCAGATGGATGTCAAGTCTGCCTTCCTGAACGGAGTGTTGGAAGAAGAGGTCTACATAGACCAGCCACCCGGTTATGAAATACAAGGGCAAGAAGACAAGGTCCTGAAGCTGAAGAAGGCCCTGTATGGGTTGAAGCAAGCACCTCGGGCATGGTACAACCGGATTGACGACTATTTTCAGGAGAATGGGTTTCAAAAATGCCCATATGAGCACTCCCTGTACCTGAAAACAAATGAAGCAGGTGAGATGATAATCGTCTGCTTGTACGTGGACGATCTGATATATACTGGCAATAGCAGCAGCCTATTTGCACAGTTCAGAACAGCCATGAAGACCGAGTTTGAAATGACAGACATGGGGTTGATGAAATTCTTTCTTGGCATTGAAGTTGACCAATCAGCAGATGGCATCTTCATTTCTCAGGGCAAGTATGCAAAGGATGTCCTGAAGCATTTTAAGATGGAGGACAACAAACCTGCCATCACCCCGGTAGCCACTGGTTTGAAGTTGAGCAAGACTGACAACAACAGAAGCGTTGATCCAACTCTCTATAAAAGGTTAGTTGGAAGCCTGATGTACTTGACTGCAACTCGGCCAGATCTGATGTTCGGAGTCAGTCTGATCAGCCGTTTTATGGAGACTCCGAAAGACACTCACTGGCAAGCAGGCAAGAGAATCCTGCGATATGTCAATGGCACGAGGAACCATGGAATTCACTATGCCAGACAAGACCAGCTTGAGTTGATTGGCTACACTGATAGCGATTGGGCCGGTAGCGTAGATGATCGGAAGAGCACTTCGGGATATGCCTTCCATTTTGGATCCGGAGTTGTCTCTTGGTCCTCGAAGAAGCAGCCAATTGTTGCTTTATCTACAGCAGAAGCAGAGTATGTTGCTGCCACCTCAGCCGCCTGCTAGGCAGTCTGGCTGAGAAGAGTTCTGTGTGAACTACATCATCCGCCCGAAGCAGCAACAACAATATTTTGTGACAATAACTCTGCCATCGCGCTCTCGAAGGACCCAGTCTTCCACGGCCGGACGAAGCACATAGATATCCGGTATCATTTCATCAGAGAGCTAGTGAAATTCGGTGAAGTACAGTTGCAGTTTTGCAGGTCCAAGGAGCAGCTAGCTGACATCTTCACAAAACCCTTGAAGGAGGAGGACTTCGCCAGATTGCGAGAAATGTTGGGCGTCAGAGAACTCGTGAAGTTCAATTTAAAGGAGGGTGTTAGAAAAATTAAATCTAACTTCATGCCTGCAAATGCTTCGACGCGAAGCACTTCCGAAACGCATTCGAAAAATGCTTCGGCGTGAAGCACTTCCGAAATGCATTCGAAAAATGCTTCGGTGCGAAGCACTTCCGAAATGCCTTCGAAAATGCTTTGCCCTGAAGTAAAATAAAATTGCCCTCCGAAGCAAAATTCAGCCGAAGCAAAAATCGACCAAAGAAGAATTCAGGCACGTAGATCGGGACATTAATTGTCCAAGCGTGCGAGTAGCTGGAGTGTTCGGCGATTTGTCAGGAACCACACTTCGGCATTTAACTCTTGTCAGTCGGTCGATGAAACTCTCCCGCCTTTTGTCCTCATCCCCCGCCTATAAATATCGGGGTCATTTTGTCATTTTGCAAGGAGTTGGAAGTGTGGGAGGATAGAGAGTGGAGCAGAGCAGCAGAGAGCAATAGCGAGTAGAGGGCAGCCATAGAGCTAGGGTTTCAACCAACAGAATAGCAGAAGGGTGAAACCAGCAGCTGCCAACAGCCGGAGAGTGGAGCAACAGCCTCCAGATAAAACCCGTGTTTTTATCCTGCAAAAGTTTATCTTGCAAAAGTTTGTATTCGCTTCAGAAGGAAGCCCTTTGTAATCCGGCATTATATTTAATATATAATATACTTATTCCGCAAATTCGGGTCTCTGCATATTTGTTCTCGCCCTCGAAGTATTGTTTTGTCCGCAGACATCTCTCAACTAGGGTTTGCCCCGAAGTGGCAAAATACCCGTTCGATCCAGAAAGGAGTCGGGTTTATTTGTTTGTGCCGAAGCACATTACGACACTTCATTTCACCGAAGTTGTCGCGGGCTGCCGAACTTCGCAGCTTTCCCGTCCGAAGTAGTCACTTCGAAAGAAAACTGTGCGAAGCAGTTGCTTCGCCAGGATTTTCCCCGAAGTAGTTCTACTTCGGCAGATTCTTCCCCGAAGTACTTACTTCAGGAGTAGTGTTCCCCGAAGTAGTTTTACTTCGGCAGGTTTTCCCCCGAAGTACATACTTCGGGACTATTCTCCCCAAAGTAGATTTACTTCGGCACTTTGTTCTCCGAAGTAGCTACTTCGAAAGTTTTTTAGCCGAAGCTCCTCCCGAAGCTTATAAATCGCCGAAGTTTATTTGCCGAAGCATTTCTTTTGACGCGATTTATTTTCCGAAGTTGATTTAATTCCTTCAAAAACTAGCAGCTGCGGGAATCAGCTTTGTACGATCCAAATGGTTTTAGGTAAGGTTATGCTCGAAATGGATATGGTTAAATAATTATATATATATTTTAATTAGTTTTAAGGGTTAGTGGATTGGTAAGTGTTAGTTTAGTTTGGTATTTACTAAGAAAAGATCTAGGTTCAAATAGTGGTGGTGCCATTTAGCAAAGGAAGTAGTCAGATCTGAATCCTTTATAAGGAGTTGAAACTTGCAACCGTTGGAATCAGCTTTGTATGATCCAAATGGGTTTAGGGTAAGGTTCTTCTCAAAATGGATATGGTTAAATAATTATATATAATTTTTAATTAGTTTTAAGGGTCAGTGGATTGGTAAGTGTTAGTCTAGTTTGATACTTACCAAGAAGAGATCTAGGTTCAAACTGTGGTGGTGCCACTTAGCAAAGGATGTAGTCTAATATGAATTCTTTGAGTGCGCATCACATCGATGACGGTAAGAAACCCGAATGAACGGTGATCCCCATCTTGCGCTAGGTCAACAATAATGAGACATATAGGTTTGTTGGGAGCAGTCCTTATGATTTGAACCTTGCATTGACTAGGTACTAAAAAATAATGACTGTAACCTCTAATCAACTCTAACAAAAAAAAATATTTTCCGTTAAAATTGTTTTTGTAAAAATCATCTACTTAGCATTTGGGAATCATATTACACAAGGCGATTCTCATTTTGACACAATTGTAGGGGTAAAAATCCAATGAGGTTGATGAGTAATGTGTTTTAATAGTACCTAGATAAATTTATATTAGTGTCATTAGATTATATCATTTCTAGTCTTACACTTTTGAGGATCATGAGGAGCATTTGTGACTAGTATGATAGTGTTTTAAGGAGCACCAACCTTGAGGTAATGTAATTTATCCAAGTGTTTCTTCCTCCACTGATGGATTCAATATTTGGGATATATTATCTTGTAAAGGCATCTTAGAGAACGTACAAAATTCACATTATAGTGGAATGGATGATACTCACTAATGTTAATTAGGTTTGAATTTTTATGTATTTGGTAGTAAATATTGAACAATTATAGTAGAATGGTTGACACTTCCCAATATTATTAAGATCTGGTCCTTCAAGTTCATTTAGTTAGTGGTGAATGCTAGTCACTTACTATCCAAGTTATTGATCTAGTCATTATCATGTCAGAGATAGTTCCAAAAGGTCTTACCAACCTCTAAATGTTGAAAGAGAGGAAGTACTCATGAAGGGGAAAGGTCAACCAAGATCAAATATAATTTTGGAAGTCTTTTTATTATGGGCCTAGGCTTGTCTCGCTCTCCCTTCTCCACTTATTCTAGAGTGCTTTGCTTTCCTAAGGTTTAATTGATCTCAGGGTCCATAGGAACAATTGCTCCCTTTTTGTCCTTTATTTTATTTATTGAGCCTACCTCTACCTCAAAATTAAAAGCTAGTCATCCCATCTATTGATTGAGCCCTTAATTAGAAGTAGTAGGTTATTCTACATAAGGGCATAAAATTCCTCTCCCATTTTAAAAGGTGAAGTACCCTTTTGAAGTAGAGCTTTTTCAATAACCCCCCTTTTATAAGCTACATCCATTCCTTATGATGGTATGGGTTGCCCCTTAAAAGAATGATATAACCTACTAAAGGTATCACCTTCTCTGTCTAGTAAGACCCATAGGGGGAGGCAAGATTGAAATTTTATAAGCCCTTTTGAGATATAATGTCAACGACAACAAACCTTCAAAGCTTAGAGCTACTAGAAGATCGACCTCTAAAAATAAAGAGGATCAAAAGAATGATGTAGCAGAGTGGTTGATTTCTATTGGAATCCCTCTCTTCTCTTATATAAAGGTAAAGATGCACCCTTGGGGCACTAAATTCCACAAAATTGGATTTTCAGCATAGATTTAATTCAACCATAGTAGTGGGGAATCATGGATTTGATAACAATGTTGGTATTTTTGGATAATCAGCCACACTAGGAAGAGAAGGAGCTTATGGAGTTTAGACACCAAAAAATTGATCAAGACAACTGAGTCAATTTTCCCTTAAAATTCTAAGCAACCCTTCAAAATTGTTAAATGCAATTTTATGCCCATCAACCTTCAACCTTTGAGATCTTTCTCATTTTTAGCAAATCTGTAGTCTTCCTTGACAGACCACAAAATTTCATCCCCCTCTCTTTAGCTCTTATCCACCCTTAATTAATTCATAACCCTGCCTAATGGACTATGGAATTATTCATCATTGCTTCCTGCCTAGTTTTCAAAGAGGCCACCTAGCACCATTTATTATCGTCTAATATGATCGTCAACATTCATATCTACAAATTTATGAATGACCATTATCAATTGTGAAATTGTGTCTCCGAGGTAAGGACTCCATATCTTGGATTCTCTATCCACCTTGGGATATTGGGCCATTTATGGATCCATCCTTGGGTTTCCTCACCCAACTATCAATTTTCTATGCCCATTTTATCTTTTCCCTTATGAATTTCAAATTCAACCACCTCCATTAATGCCTTTTCCTCTCTCCCTCCATGCCCTAAAAATCTATAAATAGAGGTATTGGGATCCCATTTGCATAACACACTCTCATGGTAACAAAATTCTTGCACATTGTAGCTCAAATTTATCAACTTGCATTGGACACTTTGGAGAGCATTTGGAAGAAGCGCTAGGATAAGTATTGGAGGACCATTCCTCTATTTGTAGTAGCCTCACCCCCACCCTATTCCTTTTGATCTCTCTCTATTTTTTAGTTTAATTTTTGGCATTAGTCTTGTAATTGCTTTAAGGTTTCTCTTTTTCTTTGAATTTGGTTTATATTCTAATTCCTTGCTTCTAAGATTTTGTGCAACTATAGGCTTGGCCCAACTTAGTCTCTTTGTATGTCCTTAATTATTGAAGCTTCCTTGTTTGGAATGCTTTTGCCTTAGTTCTTCACTCAGGATGATTTTATGATTGGCCCATATCGAACATGAATTTGTAGTAAAAGGATCAAACTAGGATACATGTCTTATCTCTCCCTACTAGGTTGGTTCATCATCATATCCTATTAGGTTCCATGTTTGATCTAATATTAGCTCCCATAGACCTTTTAGTTCTCTATCTATTGATAGAAAGAATTCATGGCCCGATATTAGAAGATGTAAATTAGTCCCAAACCAAAAAAAAGTTGCTTTAATTGGATCCCACACTATCCCTTGACCTATCCCCAAATATTTAATCCTTTTCCTATCACCCCAAACCCTTATGACTTGATGATTTGTTCTCTATTTAATTTTCAAGCTTGTAGAATAATTTTGTGGTTGATACATATTAGCCCTAAATTCCCGTTAATAAGGCTAGGGTAATTTTAAGTTGCCCCTTGTATCCTATCTTGTACTTTACTCCTTTCCTACTCTTTGCACCTAGTATTCTATCTAAACTGTTGCTATCTCCCTTAACTATGCCTCTTTGATCACACTCTTCCTCTAGCAATACAAATTCATGATCAACGCCTATAGACCATGAAATCATTGCAACCACAAATATACCTTTTTTATTATTACATTCTATATTTTTCTTCCTCTATCTCCTTAGAAATTTCATGCTCAGTCTCTACGAAGCACAAATTCATCCCTACAACAAAAGATCATCAATTTTTTATGCATTTGTTTTAGTCAGCTAAAAGGACCAAGGAGACAACTAAAACCAAATAAATAATAAGAAAAGTCAACTAAAAAACCTTGGGTAGTTATGAGTCATTCTTACCCCTATTAATTATGAGGATGAGTCCCATATCCTCATTAAAGAAACCATATACATCAATAGTAGAGCTTTAGAGAATCTAAATATTATCACATTAGGGCAAGCCATCTCTATTGAAGAGTAAGAGCAATTGATCAATTTATTGAAGGAGTTTCAAGATATCTTTTCTTGGTCATACACTGACATGCCTAGGCTAGACCCTTCTTTGGTTATGCACCATCTAGTAGTCTAACCTAATGTTAAGCCCATCAATAAAAAGCTTAGAAATATGCACCCTAAGATTGACTTATTGGTCAAATAAGAGCTTCAAAAGCTTCTTGATGTTGGTTTCATCAAAACCATTGATTATTCTAATTGGATATCTAATATCATTCTTTTTTCCAAGAAATAAAGCACAATAAGAATATGCACTAAATTTTGAGATATCAACTTAGCTTGCCCAAATTATAATTTTCATTTTCCCAACATATACATGATTGTAGATTTCATTGTCAAATGTGTAATTCTATCTTTGATGGATGGTTTTTTAGGATACAACCAAATCAAAAGCACTCCTGAAGAATAAGCTAAGATTGCTTTCATTACTCAATGGAGCATATTTTGATATCAAGTTATACCTTTTGGCTTAAAGAATGTAGGTGCAACATATCAAAGTGCCAAGAATTATATTTTCTATGACTTAATGCATGACATTATAGAAGACTATGTGGACGATCTCCTTGGTCGCTCCACAAGATCTAAGACATATCTTTGAGTGATTTAGAGAATGCAAAGTTTGCCTTAAGTCCTCTAATTTTTTTTTGGAGTCACATCTAGCAACATTATAGGTTTTATTATATCTAGGAAAGGTATTGAAGTAGATCCTACCAAGATATTGACTATTACTAACATACCTTCCCCATGCAACCTTACTGAGTTGCATAGTTTTCAAGGTAAGCTTTAATCCATTAAATATTTCATATTCCAATTAGTTGATAAGTATCAACATTTCTTTAATATCCTCTATAAAAATATGAAATATAAGTGGGATGGTGAGTGCCAAAGAGCTTTTGATGAGCTTAAAATATATACCACTTCCTCCTCTATTCTCATAGTACCCAATCTATCCAAATATTTATTGCTCTATATAGTTTCCATAGTCCAATCCATAGGGAATATGTTAGCTCAACATGATGATCAAAATAAGGAAAGAGAAATTTATTATATTAGTAGAACCCTTATCAGCTATGAAACCCAATACACCCCTTTAGAAAATATTTATCTTGTTGTAGTGTTTGCATCTCAAAAATTGTGACATTATATGATTAGCCACAATACATAAGTAGTTGTAAGGTTTTATCCCCTTCATTACTTAATGTCAAAGACTTACCTTTCAAGCCAAGCTACCAAGTGGGTTCTTTCCCTTAGTGAGTTTGATTTAACCTTTTTACTTAAAAGGCTATAAAGGGTCAGGTTATTGCTAACCAGTTAGCCATAGATTCCATAGAATCTACCTATCGCTTAGTAATAGAATTTTATAATAAGTGCATATTCAACATTGATGTAGATTTGTAATATTCTTGGACATTGTATTTTGATGGATCCCATTGCCTAAAGGACATAGGGGCTAGAATCATTCTAGTCACTCCACAAAAGCAACTAATCCCTCTTTCCTTCAAGTTTCACTTCTCTTGTACCAATAATTCTAAAAAATATGAAACCTTTATCTTAGGTCTTAGGGCCACCCTAGCCTTAAAAGTCATGATCCTTTTTCTTTGGTGACTCTCAACTTGTAGTCAATCAAGTCAATGATGTATATCATACTAAAGATAAAAAGTTGAAGCCATAAAAATATATTGTTGCAAAGCTTATGTCAACCTTTGAAAAGATAACCATAGAGTCTATCCCTATATCATATAACCATCATGCATATGCAATGGTTGTAGTTGCATCCCTTATCCCCATGGAGTTAGAATATGATCAAGCTACAATTATCATTCGACAACTCCAAGAGCCTGCAACCCATAGTTCTAGCCAACTTTCTTTAGATATCTTAAACATAGGAGTTTCTCCTTTTGAGCCTTGGTACAAGGATATCTTTGAATTATTGAAATATGGCACAATACCTAAAGGTTTAGATCACAAAAAAAATATTTTGTGCAAAAGAGAATGTAGATTTGTTATAATCGATGATACTTTATATCAATGCTCTTTTGATGGTATCATTCTATGGTGCCTTACATCCGATAACACAAGACAAGCCCTTTGTGAATCCCAATAGGATCATGTGGAGGTCATTTTAGCGATGATGCAATTGCCAATAATCTCCTTTGAATAAGATATTATTGGCCTTCCATAGAGAATGATGCATACAAATATGTTTGACATTGTGATAAGAGTAAACATCATGATAATCTTATTCATGCATCATCACAAAACCTTCAAGTCATTTTTTTCTCCTTGGCCATTATCCATATGGGATTTGGACATTATTGGAAAAATTAATCCCACTTTCTCTAATGGTCATAAGTTTAACATCACATCGATTAAGTGCTTCACTGAGTGGGTAGAAGCCATGCTACTATCCATGGTCACTAGAGTGCAAGTCTTTGAGTTTATTCTTAACCAAATTTGTGTCAGTATGGAATACCTTCTATTATCAGCTCTAACAATAGAACTCATTTCAAGAACAAGGATATCCATAATATTTGTGTTAAATATAAGATTCAATATAAATGGTCAACCCCTTATTGCCCTCAAGGTAATGGTCAAGCTGAAGCGTCTAAAAAATCCTTAATCAAGATCCTTAAAAAGTTGGTTAATAAGACCAACCATGAATAGCATATTCAAATTTATCCTACCTTGTGGGCTTATCATACCATTGTACAAACACCCACAATTATAAACCCTTATGTCTTGGTCTATGACACTGTGGTTTTTTGATGCAGGAGCATCTGGTGGCAGCAGAGCAATCTTGCATCAACATAAAAATTCTAAATGTTTGCCTTGATGTCACGATATCGCAACAGAGAAAAGTGTCGCGATATCGCAACAGAGAAAAGTGTTGCAATATCGTGACATGTCACGTTTTCACGACTTAGGAAGGAGAGAGAAGGCACAGAGCAAAAATGTCACGATTTTGTGACGTCGCAAAATCGCGACCAAAAGAAGACAGGAAAGGCCAGAGAAGAAAATGTCACGATTTTGCAACATGTCATGAAATCGCGACCGAATGAGAAGAAAGAAAGTAAGGCAGGAAATTGTCACGATATCATGACATGTGATTTCGTGACCCAAAACAGAGAGAGAAAGTAGAGAGCAAAGCTGTCGCAATATCACGACATGTCGCAATTTCATGACCCGAGAGGCGAGGAGGAGGCAAAAAGGAAAGATGTCACGATATCGTGACATGTCACGATTTCACGATCAAAAAGAAGAAAGAAGAGCCAAAAAGGAAAGATGTCGCGATATCACGACATGTCACATTTTCACGACCAGAAGATGAGAGGAGGCGCAAGAGAGAAAAGTGTCGTGATATCACGACATGTCACATTATCACGACCAAAGGACGAGAGAAAGTGCAAAGGAGAAAAAGTGTCACGATATCGTGACATGTCACATTTTCGTGACCAAAGGACGAGAGAAAGCGCAAAGGAGAAAAAGTGTCGCGATATCACGACATGTCGCATTTTCATGACCAAAAGGCGAGGGAAGGCGCAGGAGAGAAAAGTGTCGCGATATTGCGACATGTCGCATTATCACGACCAAAATGCGAGAGGAGGCATAGGAGAGAAAAAGTGTCATGATATCGTGACATGTCGCATTTTTGCGACTCAAAAAGGGTAGGAAGGCCGAAAAGCAAAAGTGTCGCGATATCGCGACATGTCGCATTTTCGCGACTCATAAAGGGCAGGAAGGCCGAAAAGCAAAAGTGTCATGATATTGTGACATGTTGCATTTTTGCAACTCGAAAAGGGGCAGGAAGGCAGTGAAGCAAAAATGTCATGATATCGTGACATGTCGTGTTTTCATGACCAAACAAAAGGAAAGAAAAGGCAGGCGATTATAGAGGTCATTACAGAGGAAATTATCGAGCGATGGGTATACCGAACGTCATCATGGGTTGACAGGCGGACAGAGTCTATAGTGGCAACATTGGACAAGCACGTGGCACCAAGGTGCAATGAAAGCAGACGAAGATCAAGAGTCGAAAAGAAAGACGTTTCGAAAGCCAAGACAATGAAGAGGCATGAGAAATGAAACGAAGGGTCAGAAAAGGGAAACGGAGAGTCACGTCAGAGATTTTAAAAGGGGAAGCGAAGGCATGCACAAGGGTCAGAAAATTGTGGAGACAGAGTTGCAAACGTAAAGGCAATAAGGGCCATTCTGGACCTGTTTAGGCTGTTTTTCTTCCAGGGCGAAAGACGTAATATAAACTATCTTTTAGGATAAGGAGTTTATTTGGCAGACTGCTACCATTATTGTAATATTTTTCCGAATTGTTGAATGAGAATTGAGAATTTGGCATGAGCTATTTTGGCTCCCCATCATTGTTTTCCCTTTTGAGTTAGAAATCCCTTGCATATTTTGTTGCAAGATGCTTTTGTTGATGATGAGTATCACCTTGCTCATCTAAACCAATTAGAGTTACTGGATGAAAAGACCATCCATACCTTAGAGAGTCTTTGAGCCTATCAAAATAGGCTCAAGAAAACTTACACTAAGAAAGTTTACAATCATTCTTTTGAAGTAGGGTACCTTATCCTCAATGAAAGCCAAAAAAACACTAATGCTCAGATTGATATCAAAGACAAATTCTAGCCCAATTGGTTAGGCCCACTTTTCATAATAGCCAAGTTTGTCTCAAGAGCCTATCATCTAGCAACCCTAGACAAAAAATATATCAAAGAACCCATGAATATTATGCATCTCAAAAGATGCTATTCATAGCCTCATTATTTCATCTTATCATTCATGTCTAGTCTTCTCGAGTTCTAGAATTTTGAGGTGAGTTCAAAGTGTTTACCGTAATATAATTTCCTCATTATAGAGAATTTTTCTATTTCAATACTTCTTTGCACTCTTTTGATCATATTATCTCAATTCCTCTGCTTCTCCTACTAGATTTCCCAAGATCTCTTTTGTGCCAACTTGCATATGTTTTCTTGCTCATATTGCATGCTTATTTACCATATTTTACATGGATTGCTTGACATATAATTAATTTTTATTAAATGTTCATACTTGCATAAGACTGCTTGCTCATGAATATTATTAGGAATTTTGCAATGGGGCAATGATAACATCTAGTTAGGTTTAGCTCACATGCATTGCACTTACACTAAGTCACTAACGCTTAGAAAATTTCCAAACCTAGGGTATGATTATTTTATTTATCCAAAAAGATGCTATTTTTAATCCTTTTACACACACACACACATATATATATGGGTAGCTCTATGCTAGTGGGATTTATTTCTTTACTTCTATGCATTTACATATGACTGCATGAGTTGGCACAAAATTGCTCTTGGATCTCTTCTTATTTTCTCTTGACTACCAACATTCTTTATTCCCTTCATGTTCATAACTTAGATGTTAATTTCTCATCCTCTTACCTTTTGTTTCAACACATTTGCTTTTAACCACCCTTTCTTTACTTTTGCTTGTGTACCTTCACTCTTCTCACATCTTATGTTTACTTGGAGATATTGTGTGGTGGATCATGGCTCATTGTTCTTTGGTTCATATATATGCTCACTAGATGTATTTACATTTATCATGGGATGATGATGCTAGGATTCATCACCCAATTCTTTAAGCAAACACAATCCTTTCTCCTTATTCTTCTTGTATATCCCTTGACCTTATAAGTATCAATTTATTCTTCAAATTCTTAAATTCAAGGGATTTATTCTTCTTTATTCATACACTTCTACTTATTACTCTTATTGTATATCCCTTGACCTTGTAAGTATTAATTTATTCTTTAAATTCCCCAAATCAAGGGATTTACACATTTCTTATTCTTCTACTTCCTGAATGGCTCTCCAATAATCAAGGAGGATGTCTTATAATGCTTAAAAATTGTTATACATCCCTCTTTGGATTATGTGTATCCTTAAACATTGTAAGACATCCCTTTATAGTTATTTGTCATTTGATTAAGCCTTCTCTTCCTTTATAATGCATATACCCTTTTACCTTTCTTTTTACTGAATAAATCCTAGATAAGCAAGGAGGTTGTATGAAATTTGTAAATTAGCATGCATCTCCTCTAGACTCCGTTGGTCCTCGAATGTTATATGGTGCCCCTTCCAAGTTATATTTGAGTTGGTTGGGACTTTTATTCCTCTTAAATAATTATGTATTTTACTTCTTATTTTTACTTTGTTATTCCTAAATAACTCCCATATAGTAAAGGAGGATGTCTATGATATTTGTGGATCAACATGTATATTATCTAGACTCTACTCATCCTTGGATGTCATATGGTGCCTCTTCTTTGTTATATATGAGTTGGTTAAGGCTCTCTTTCACTTTGAGCCTTCTATATTCTCCTTTGTATTCTTCACACATTTCTTTAGATATAAAGTGGAGTAATGTAGATAGCAAAGTAGCAAGTATAATATTATAGGATGTTAAAAAGTCTCAAGGCAATCAAATCTGGTAACATAGAGTAAAAATATAAAAACTTCGCTAAGAATATTGGTTAGATATTTTGAGTTTTTATGTCAAAAAATATATGCTAAAATTATGATATCCAGTAGAATGAGCACATGCAAAAGCATATGGAATCCTGGTGTCCATCACATGACGTTCGACATTCAAGAAAAATCAAATCCAAGAAATACAAGTAGACAAATAAATAACAACACTGACATCATCAAGGTGACATTAAAAATTTAACATAATCTAAAGGGCATAAATATTCTAAGGCATTGTGTTCAACATCCAAAATTCAACTTCATAATCTACAAAGCATCTAGAGGTATCAAATTTTAAGAAGCAATGATGTCATCATCATGAGCTTAAACATTTGATAAACCAAAATAAAGGCTAGATGTAAAATAAATATAAAGTAGGGGTTCAAAATCGATGCATTAAGGATTAAAAAAAGACATCCAATGTCTGACATCTAGCATAGGTAAACATAGATATCGAACTCTTTAAACTAACATCATAAAAAAATAAGAAGACATCTAGCACCCAATAAAGTAAAGTGCAAAGCCCAATATGAAGAGATACCAAAGAAACAAGCCTTGGACAAGATAAATCACCTAAAAATAGGAAATATGATTTTATGTCACTATGCCTTGCATGACTAGTCTAGAATCTTCCTAGCCACCAAGATCATACTTGCCAATCAACTACCAGATATCATTATTATCAGAAGATCTCAATGGTTGAATCCTTCTCCATCAAACACCTACTCCTACTAAGCTGGTTGAACATAATAAAAATAAGTGGACTATCATTAGATATTTAGAATTCAATTATGCAACATGCAACCTAACCTTACAATAAAATTTGTATCACACACATTAGTAGAGCATGCTTGAAGTGCTCAAGCATTAGTTACTTGAGTGCGATAGCCACACCCCACACCTATTCTGACAATATGCTTTGAAAAGCAATCATGATAGTAAATAATTATATTTGTAAATTTATATATACCTAAATGTAAGTTATTCTAATGATCAAATCTTTAGAATTTACAATTGCATAGTTGTATGATTGAGGTTATAAAACTTTTGAATGAAAACTGAATTACTATCTGGCATCTTTCTCAATTCTCTTAAAAAACATGTATGTATGTCTCAGTGAGTCTGTTGGAAATTTGAGTTATTTTATGTTGTCATTGATGTCACATGGATCATTGATGTCACATGGATCACATTGAGTTTTGGTGGCCAAAGCATTTCATAAATAAGAATTTATGATATTTTGGAGAGCATGGATATATACAAGGTTTTTGTGAAAACCAAGGCAGGAAAAATAAAAGATTATATTTAAAACTATGGATGGCATATTTGAAATGGGTTTTTCTTAAAACCCAGATTGGCTTTTTGTTTCGTCCAAAAAGGTACCCCGGTGATGGAGATATTTATTTTTAAATATCTAGCTTAAATTTTAAATTATTTAAAATTTAAATTTAAATTTTAAAATTAAATATATTAATTTTAGCGCCGACTAAAGAAAGGAGGAAAGGATATATTAATGTATAGTGCCGATGTCTAAAGAAATAGGAAAGGCATATATATATGCCAAAAAGAGCTTAGACAAATAATCCCAACATTTATTTTTCGAATGCCTTCGATTGGGGAACAAATTATGAAAAGAGAAGTGTGACTTTGGTCTATTGAAAAATCATTCACGAAGTTTAATAAGATGCATAGACATATTTGGCATAGCAGTTTGTGTGCTGTGTGCTACACAGGAGGTATTGTGATCGAGTCCCACTGTGGTTATTTTCTTTGTTGAAGTGCTCGAAGCGCTGTTAAGTTTTTCAAAGGGTGTAGAAGTTTATAGTATAAGTTTTTGTTCATGTACCTTTGGAAACATGAGGGCGTGTGGCCCAACGATAGGTTGGCTATGGTTAAAGTGGTGAGCAAGGAGACATCACGAGATTGAATCTCGTTAGGGACAGAGGCAAGTTAATAATTTTTTAATATATTTTATTTTTCTAAAGTTGTCCTAGGAAGAATAAGGGTTGTGATGCATGTTTAGAAAAAGAGATATTTTTGGTGTTTCTCCTTTTGAAATTATATCATATTATATATTGTTGGAAAACTTATTTCAAGGGCTATTTTATTAACTTTTTTAGAGGGAGAAATAAGGTGTATGTAAAGAGATATTTCTGTTTTGTAAAGGATTTCAAAAGTGAAGGTTGTTTTGTTATTTTTCAAAGGTGATTAATTCTTTCATGAGAGGACATGTTGTATCTTATTTAGTAGGAGTGATAAGGTGTTATTTGGATATTATTGTTGTGATATTAATCATAATATCTAGCCCTTATTGAAAGTTAAAAAAGAAGTTTTTTGAGTGTGGCAGATTTAGTGGACATCCAATAAGGCATAAAAAGGTATGATCAATATTCCCCATTGACTTTGTTTATGGTGGTTGATTTCTGAAATATCATTGGAGAGAAAAGGATTGATTGTGGTTTCATTTTTGAAAGTGGTTGGTTGAATGCTTCAAGGTTTTATGGTTTGAGAGTTGTGTTTAAACTTTGTTTTATAAGCATAGTCATTGAAGCCCATTGGTTATGCAAAGAACTTGAGTTAGAAAAGAACATGAGTATCATTGTTATGTGAGATTTGTGATTGAGCATTGTTGGAAAAATTTGAGTTGGTTGATACATGCTTAGACTAGGATTTTGTGAGAAAGAGTTATCCCTTGTGGTGATTGGTTGAGTTGAGTTGATTGAGCCTAGTCAAGTGATTGAGTGATGTAATTGTTTAAGTTCCATGAAACAAACTATTCTATAATTCTAATTTGAGTTGAGATTGAGCTTTGAGATTAAAAAATATTGAGTCTCTAACAATTCTCCTTATGCTTCTATAAGACTTGAGTTGAGTTGAGATGATTTGAGTTGAGATCATTGTGGATCATTGTTGTCATCCATTGTGGAGTGCATTGCCTTTCATTATTGAGTTCATCATTGAGCCTTGCCTTCATAGATTTGTGGATGATATTGGAGTGCTACTTGAGCATGATTGGTTGAGCCTTTGAGAAGGCTTTTGGGATATATTTTTGGACAGATTTGTGGTAGTTTTTGTGTATGATTGATTGAGCCTTTGAGAAGGCTTTTGGGACAGATTTATGGATAGTTTTGGGACAATATTTTGAGCAAGTTCTTGGTGAGCTTGTTGAGAAGATTTTGAGCAAGTTCTTGGTGAGCTTGTTGAGCATATTTTTAGCAAGTTCTTGGTGAGCTTGTTGAGAAGACTTTGGGCAAGTTATTAGTGAGTTTGCTAGAGAAAATTTTAGGTAAGTTCTTGGTGAGCTTGCTGAAGTGATTTTGGGTAAGTTCTTAGTGAGCTTGCTAGAGCATTTTTGGGCAAGTTCTTAGTGAGCTTGCTAGAGTAGTTTTGGGCAAGTTCTTAGTGAGCTTGCTAGAGCAGATTTTGGGCAAGTTCTTAGTGATATTGCTAGAGCAATTTTGGGCAAGTTCTTAGTGTAGACACCAAAACAACACCAATACGATTATGTGACTGCAAACACTAATTGAGTTGACACACACAACCCCAAAGGCATCCCCCAGAGGTTAAACAATGGTCCTAACCACTCTCACAGTAGTTTTGGAAGGTTAAAAATAGATTTGGCACCTTTCAGGAACTTTGATCCTTATTCGTTCCACCTAGGGACGATTACAGATTGGTATTCATTCCACCTAGGAATGATTAGCAGTATTCGCTCCGGGGTGGGGCGAATAGCAGGTTTGATGAGCAAAAGGTCAAATCTTGACAAATGGCAGCCCAGATCTGCCACTTAACTCCTCATTCATTGCATGGGAGTGCGAGTGAGCGTTTTGGAGTGCTAGAGGTAGTTACAGAGGCAGTCATGGGGCCCTTAATCAAGGAGGAATCTTCTCCCCTCATGGAAAGGCATGATTTCCAAGTGGCGCCTCTGCATGCTCATACACAGAGACCATCAGGTCTATAAAATGGTGAGTCTTCTCACCCAAAAAAGATAGAATGAAGGAGAATTTTGAGCAATGAAGTGCTGCCATTTTGCATACTCACTTTTGATTGTGCATTTCACATCCTTGATCTCTCTTTTGGAAGGGAGGTCATTGGGTGGTTATTGGAAGCACAATTCGGACCCCAAACCCGACATTTGGCCATAATATCCCACCCAAATTTTTTGATAACAAACCACAAGAGGTTTTGGACCCATACCAAGTGGATTGGTGCCGAAATTGGGCCCTAAACGATGGGCGTCCTGCCTCCGAGTGCCCCCCACACTACTGCAGTCCTAATTGCCCCACCCCGAAGCGATTAGAAATCTATAGCAGATTTTAGTTCTATTCTTTTTGCATTTTATTCTAGGTTTCTTAGATAGGCTTGCATTCAAATTTCATGTAATTCTAAGCAGTTTTGATCATGTTTTTGTTATTTCTTGCTTTCGCTAACCTGTAGGTAGCATCATCAAATTCCTGATGATAGAGGCCGAATTGGCAAAATCTGACCTTTCGGGTGTTTCCAAAATACCCCATTTTACCTAACCCCCAACTTTGCAGGTGATTTGAAGCCTCTTGGATGGGACATTTGGGACAGTGCTTTTTGACATTTTATTGTAGGTCTAATCGTCCCACCCCGGAGCGATTAGAAATTCGTGGTGAATTTTTTGACTATTATTTTTGCAGTGCCTTCCCAGTGATGTTATCATGCCTCTGTCAAGTTTTCAGCTCATTTGGATCTCTTTTAGTTTCTGTGAATTTTTATTTTGATTTTGTTTTTTTGTATTTTATTTATCAGTTTGAACTAAAGTTAGAAACCCTAGGTAACTGACAAATGTGTTTTTTTATTTATTTATTTATCAGTTGTAACTAAAGTTAGAAACCCTAGGTAACTGACAAATGTTTATTTTGAATTTGTTTTTTTTGTATTTTATTTATCAGTTTGAACTAAAGTTAGAAACCCTAGGTAACTGACAAATGTGTTTTTTTTTTTTTTATTTATCAGTTGTAACTAAAGTTAGAAACCCTAGGTAGCTGACAAATGTTTATTTTGATTTTTTTTTATTGTTGGCATTGCATTGTTTATTTGATTTTTTGAATGTTTGTATTGTACATGTTGTTAATGTTTTTGCTGTACATTTATCAAATGTTTTAGTTGTACACTTATTAAATGTTTTTGTTGTATAGTTTTTTTGTTTCATGTTTTTAATGTTTTTGTGTTGTTTTTTATTTTTAGGTGGTGAAGAGCAGGTACCGTGTGCCGACGGTGTTTTCGAAGGCATGGGAGGCGCTGACTGCGACGGACTGGGATTGGCTTGATGCCCTTGGGATTAAGCATGTGACTCGGTTAGATCCTGTGGTGGGGGATCGGGCATATCTAACTAGCCTAATCATCTTATGGGATCCCCGCACCAATACCTTTCATCTCCCAACAGGGGAGATGACGGTGACTCTGGAGGATGTTTATCGAATTCTATGGATTCTGATAGATGGGCTTCCTATTCGGACTACTCCACGTGATCAACAGATGATGGTGTTGACACAGTGCTTTAGGCATGGGGTGGAGATGGCGGTGGATAGTTCGGTGGAGAGGGTAGAGGGGGATTGCCTGATTGGCGGTATTTTGGTGCGATGGTGGTTAGAGAAGGGCATGTTGGGGGTGAGGCATGTATTATTGATGACCCTCATCTCCAACATGCTGCTGCTCGACTCCTCAGGCACGAGGTTCCCGTGGAACTTGTTGGAGGTAGTTTTTAGACTGGTTGAGTATCTGACCTCAGAGCCACTGATTATGAGGTGGGGTCAGACACTACTAGCATAGCTCTATGATGAGCTATACAAGGTCTGTTGTCAAAGGTATAAGGGGATTGGATGTAGCTACCTATTGCAGTGTTGAGGATGGTAGCACATAACTGTGGAGCGGCCACAAGGTTTGCCATGGACTACTCGGGTAGAGATGGTGGATAGGGAGATAGGGTATGCGGCTCTATGGCAGAGGTCCGAGGAGCAGGGGCAGAGTCGACAGTGGGCAAGTGCAGTAGGGAACTATGCTGATGCCTTTGCGGTTCTTGTTCCAGGGGATGTGTCCGTATCGAGACTGTCTAACCTGGTTTGAGGCTGGAGAGTGGCTCCGATGGGTGTGCAGAGGGAGATGGCTGATTGGGTGACACGGGACCGAGTAAGAGTATTTCCCATACATTTGGGTGACGTAATAGTATGGGGTGCACTAGGGGTTTCCTGGTGAGCCTTTGATCTATCGACGTCAAGGTGACGAGAGGACTTTGGCCTGGTCGATCATCGAGCCACCGAGTGAGGAGTCAGATGCAACGATCGATGTCCCTGACGTGGACAATGTTGGGGTGACTATAGATTATGACCAGTGGTGGACGATGCAACGATGGTGGGGCAAGGGGCCTCTAGGAGGTCCAGAGGTGGTAGCAACATGTGGGGAGGGTGTAGAGGCATCGGGAGAGGGTTGGGGGGCTCTGCTCGAGGATGTGGACATGGTGGAGGTTGATAGCTTTGGGGGGCATGATTTTGGGATTTTGGAGCAGTCGAATACGTAGGACATCCCGAAGCAGTGGGAGTCGGAGTAGCCTATCATTCCAGATATGCCTATACCTCAAGAAGTCCCAGAGGGTATGGAGGTGAGGCATCGTGTTAAGATAGCACGATTGGAGGATCTGCTTCAAAGATAAGATGAGGAGCTCGGGGATGCTCTGCAGGAGAGGGATTTCTTACGAACTTAGTTGGTGGAGTGGGAGAACGCATTGGCTATGTACCATCGATGATATGGGGACATAGATGCTTTGTGAGAGAGGGATCTCCTACAAACTCAGTTGGTGCAATGCGATGATGCATTGGTTATGTACCGTCGGTGGGAGATGGATTTGGTTCGACATCGGATGGAGTTGGAGGCAGAGATTATATGCCTCGGTGGGTGGTTACATGAGCTCCCTGGAGGTGGATCTTTATGCAAGACAAGAGACAATGATACTAAGTAGTCAACATATTCTCATCACAAGTGGTTGGATGAGAGGGGCGCTAGTGGGCATGATGAGGGGGCTAGCAGCAGCTGCCCTGAGAGGTCCCATAGGACCCATACCACTGGGGGTAGTTTTCGTCGCACCGATCCTGCGTGATCATGGTGGCCGACACCCTAGGCTTGGGGGTTTTTAAGATTTTGCTTTTTTTGGTGAGGTCTGAGGACTGTTTTATTGTAGCCTGAGGGCCTTTTTGATGATATATATACATGAATTTCTTTGTTTTTATACACTTGTTATGGTTTGATTTTATGCACATGTATTTACATTGATGTATGCATATGTTATTGTGAATGCGATGTTTCTAATTATATGATGTATGCATATGGTATGGATGAATTGAGTTGTGGATATTTGGCGGTGGCACCATAAACTGTACAAGGACTTAATGGCTTTTTTGTACTAGGCGATTGCGTTATGAAATGACTTTGTATGTATATATTTTTCTTTTGTTTTGTATATATTTTTGATGATGGTGTAATAATGGAATGTATCATAGTTGGTTTAGAATGTAGTTAAGGTTTTCTGAGACTCAGATGTTTTAACTAACTAGCCAAGACTATACTTTTATCTTACAAGACTTTTGAACAAGGTACACATTGGACTTGAGTTTGACTAAGTTATTTTGCATCTGTGTGTGTGCAATTGAGTTTGTTCATGTGGTATTTGTTAGGATACCGCCAGTGCCAGATAGGTTGTCAACCAAACCTGTATTGAGGATCACCTAATTAGCTCCACTAACTCCTTTTTTGTATTTAGTAAGATTAATCTATAGTGCCATCTAGGATACCATAAGCTAGCTCATCCACATGCAAAACTTGATTTACACACAATTTAATGTGACAGATATATTGTCATGCGGGAGGTTTGCCACTAGTGACCGATAGGCTATCCACCAAACCGATACTGAGGATCACCTCATGACCTTTCGAATGCTGAGAGTTCCAGGGATTCAAGTTTGAATCCCTTCTTTTCTTCAATTGTATTGGGATACTTGCTCTTATATAGTGATAAAAATCACTGTTTATTTTTGTTGTTGTTTTTTTTTTTTTTGAGCAAGGGATTTAGATATTGAGTGATGAGAATCACTATTGCTTGTGCTTTTTGATGTATGCACTTTGTGGGTTTTGATGTCAAATTTTGGAGTTTTGACTGTTGCGAATTTTTTGATGGTTGCAACTTTTTGAGAACTTGGGATTTTTGGGGAATTGGGTAGGGAAGATGCTTGTCCTTTTGCCAACTCTCAGCATTCTTGGGGTCATTTGCATAGGGGGATGAGCAAGATAATCCTTTTCACTGTATGGTATCTTGGATTGCTTTGTAGGTTTCATCTTTCGTTCACACAACTTGGGAATTTTTTTTTTTGTGTTTTAGCTTGTGTTGGGATGCTACGTAACAAGGTGTGATCCAAGTAGAACTCTACCTTTGTAAAATCTATTTGACTCTATACTATTTTTGGCTAGAAATATAATGACAGCTGAATGATGAAAACTCTAGATACATTAGAAGGCAACTGACTATGGTATGGTGAAAAATGTGGCTGGCGTGTATTTTTGCTGAATTATTTTCAAAGTGGAAAAATGTGGAGAATGATGGAATTGCCCGTAATTACAGTCTATGGTGCTCTTGACCTGTATGATAAAAAAATGTGCAATGTATGTATGCGATGCCCAATGTAGCTATATATATATATATATTTTTGTGTTTTGATTTTTTACGATTATGCATGGAAGTGAGATGCAAATTTTTTTGTTATTTTTGATTATTTATTGTTTTTGAAAATTCTTTATGGTTGATTTATCCCGAGTGGGTGCGGACCAAGTGATTCTTTTGGATCCTTGGAGGTTTTGACCAAAGGGATTATGGGCACCGTTGGGGCATTTTTGGGTTGACCAAGCGATTATGGGAATCCTTGGAGCTTTTGGGGTGACCAAAGGGTTTATAGATACCTTTGGGGCATTTTTGGGGTTGACCAAGCGATTATGGGAATCCTTGGAGCTTTTTGGTTTGACCAAAGGGTTTATGGACACCTTTGGGGCATTTTTGGGGTTGACCAAGCGATTATGGAAATCCTTGGAGCTTTTGGTTTGACCAAAGGGTTTATGGACACCTTTGGGGCATTTCTAGGGTTGACCGCACGATTATGGGAATCCTTGGAGCTTTTAGTTTGACCAAAGGGTCTATGGACACCTTTGGGGAATTTTTGGGGTTGACCAAGTGATTGTGAAA
Source organism: Wollemia nobilis (assembly GCA_028583015.1). Taxonomy (NCBI): domain Eukaryota; kingdom Viridiplantae; phylum Streptophyta; class Pinopsida; order Araucariales; family Araucariaceae; genus Wollemia; species Wollemia nobilis. The sequence goes on along the minus strand of JAQPPZ010001613.1, from coordinate 2,016,736 downwards.
ATCCTTGGAGCTTTTTGGTTCGGCTATGGCTCTCTTAAATGTGGAATAGCCTCAAATGACTGATGTTCAAGGGTTCTAGTTCCTTGATTCCATCAAGAGAGGCTAGCCGGTATGTCCTAGGTCCTATTTTACTGTCAATTACATAAGGACCTAACCAGTTTGCCGTGAACTTGTCCCTTAGATGGGGCGGCAAGTTAGAGTTTTGTTGGTTCTATTTTAAGACCAGGTCACCAACCTAAAATTCCCTTAGGTGAACTTTCATGTTGTATGATTTCTTAAGTCGCTCTTGGTAGATACGCAAATGCTCAAGAGCATTGATGCATCATTCATCAAGCAACGTAAGCTGGTCTAATCAGGCCTGTCGTGTAGTGTCATCATCGATGAAATATTACATTGATATGTGCAAGGAAGGAATTTCCAACTCGAGAGGCATGACTGCCTCAGAGCCATACACCAACAAAAATGGAGTTGCCCGAATGGGCGTCCGAATGCTAGTGTGATAAGCCCAAAGAGCAAGTGGTATTTGAATGTGCCAATCCTTATGACTGTCTACGATTATATTTTTTAGGATGGCAACTAGAGTTTTGTTTGATGCCTCTGCTTGCCCATTTGCCTATGGATAATAAGGTGTCAAAAAACTATACTAAATTTTGTACTTTATGGTCAAAGCACGCACGTATTTGTTCTTGAACAACGTCCCATTATCCGAGATGATCTTGGATGGAATACCAAAATGACATATGATGTTTTGTAAAATAAACTCCGCAATACGGGTTCCAGTCGTAGAGGTAAGAAGAATTTCTTCCACCCACTTGGTGAAGTACTCTGTGGCCGTTATGATGAATGTGTGATGACCCGATGATGCAGGGGAGATATTTTCAATTAGATCTAAGCCCCACTGCAAAAATGACCAAGTTGATTGGATAGGCTACAAGGCCTGAGAAGGTACGTGTGTCAAATTAGCATGGTGTTGACACTTCATGCACTTCCTTACATAGGCACAACAATCTCGCTCTAAAGATGGCCAATAATAGCCCATGCAAAGAATACACTTTACGATCACCATACCGTTGAAGTGGCCATCGCATGTACCATCGTGCACTTGGATGATCACCCAAGTGGACTCCTACTGGTCCAAGCAATGAAGGAGGATTCCATCGTAGCTTCGATGGTATAAAATGTCTCCTAGAAAGACATATTTTTTTGCTTTCTATTTGAATGATATTTTCATGATGTGCATCAATCCAAGTGGGAGGTTACCTAGATTGAGGTAGTCCCTTATGGGTGTGTACCAATCCTGCTGATCAGATGCCTCGACGGTATGAAAAACCAATCCCTCTTGAAGTTCGTCCCTAGAAAAAGCTAAGCGGGAAAGAAATTGTAAGAATAGTGTTGTGTTGCTATTAAGGGGAATAGGGGAGAACAAGGACCCCCAGTTGGCTTGATTCAGACTATCATGGATTCGAGAGAACCTATATTGAGATAGTTCAATCTGGATCATGTGGATTCTTGGCGTTAAGTCAAAGCTTACATGCTCCATCATGGATTGCAATAGTGTTTTGACTTGAATGTTTGTCATATCACCAGAACTGTCTTGCGGGATTAGTGACCCCAAGGAGGCCATAGTGTCCGCAAAATGATTTGATGATCAAGGGAGTGCCTCGATGTCGTACCATTCAAGATTTTCTAGGAATTTGTCCACAAGGGCTTTGTAGGCCTACAAAACTAGGCATTTACATTGGAATACCCCTTTTACTTGGTTGACAATTAACAGTGAATCACCAAAGATGTTCAAGCATTTGATGTTCATGGTGATTGCTATCTGAAGACCTATGAGCAAGGCTTCATATTCGGTATTGTTATTGGTGCATGGGAAATCAAGTTTAAATGATAGAGGCATTGGAGCCCATTGCGGTGTGAAGAATACAATTCTCGTGCCACCCCCTTGCTCACATTTTGAACCATCAAAAAATAGGGTTATGTCGACCTATGACTCAGGCTCATCAGAATTTGGAGATTCTAAGACATGGAAGACCCCATCATCGGGTAACTCTATGGTCAGACATTGATCATCTTCAAGAGGAGCCTCTGCTAGTTGATCGACATTGACTTGACCTTTGATGGACTTGTGTCCAATGAATTCGATGTCAAACTCCGTCAACAACATGATCCATTTCATCATGCGACTACTATGATAAGTACGACTAATCATGTACCAAAATGGATTCTCATTAGACACAACATACGTCATGTTGCTTAGCATGTAGTGGCATAACTTTTTGGTAGCAAACACCACCGCCAAGCATAGATTCTCGACATATGCATAGTTAAGTTCATAACTGACCAGGGTGTGGCTAAGATAGTAAGTAGCCTGTTCTTTGTGTAGTTCATTTTTATGGGCTAGCATGGCGTCCAGTGCCACCTTAGTAGCTGAGATGTATAAATAGAATGACACTCCTGGTCTAGGTGGTGCCAATATTTGCGGTGAAGCCAAGTATTGTTTAATGTCATCGAAGGCTGACTGGCACTCCTCATCCCAGTGAAATGCTACCCCCTTGTGTAATAATTTATTCATGGGTTGACACTTTTCAGATAGCTGCACTATGAAGCACTTGATTGATGTGACCTTTCCCTACAGGTTTTTGAGCTGCTTGATGGTAGTTGGGGGAAGCATTTCAAGGATTACCTTGACTTTGTTTGGATCTACCTCGATTCATCATTTTGAGACTATGAAACCCAAGAGTTTTCTAGATGTGACACCAAATACGCACTTCTTGGGGTTTAGTCTGACTTTATGTTCAATGAGGCGATTGAGGATCTTGCGCAGGTCATTGAGATGATATGGGTGCAAAAGAGATTTGGCAAACAAATCATCCATATAATATTCCAAAGTTTTATGCATGTGATCATGGAAGATGTATGTCATAGCGCGTTGGTAGGTGGCGCCAATGTTTTCAAGGCCAAAGGGCATGACCTTGTAACAAAATGTCCCCTAAGGCGTTGTGAACACCATTTTTAGTTGGTCCTCGAGATTGATACAAATTTGATTGTATCCTAAGAAACCATCCATAAGGGATAATTTCATGGCCTGCTGTAGCGTCTACCAATGCGTCAATACTAGGCAAGGGGAAATCATCTTTAGGAATCGCTTTGTTTAGATCTTGAAAATCAGTGCATATGCGAATCCTCCTATCAGGCTTTTTGACGGGCACCATGTTGGACAACCATGGTGGGTAATCTACGTAGATGACAAACTATGCGTCCAACAACTTTTGTAATTTGTATTTGACCATTAAGGTCACTATTCAATGCATCTTACGTAGTTTTTGCTTAACTGGCTTGATTGTCAAATCAAGCATTAGATTATGCGTGACTAGCTACGGATCTAGCCCTGGCATGTCTTTGTAGGACCATGCAAAAACCTCCTTCTTCTCTTTAGGGGATAGACTTACCCCCAGCTTGATGATCTGTGGATTCATTGGATCAGAGCCGATGTCTATGTTAGTCGTCTCCTCGATCGACATGTGGGATTCATCCTCCAACTGGTGTGGAGTTGGGATCAAGTGGATATCATTTGCTGAATTTAGATATGCGTGAGGAACTTTAGGTCCCTCTTCAGCATGGAAGATAGACTGAGTTGGTCCTGAGGTGAAATGAAGCATCTCACCGCAAGGCCAGTACTCTGATGGGGATGGTGGTGAATTAACACGATCCTAGTCTATGGCATCTAGGTCTAGATACAATGACCATGTTGGATCGGCTGGATTGTGGATGGGGGAGGTTAAGTCAATGGAGATCATGTTGATGAAATTATTTTGGTCTCCATTACCATGGGGGTGGTGACTTGGACATCCTGAATGATTTTTGTGCTTCGAATCTGGCTCTGGGGGTATTGGCACAAATGGATTGGCCCTATGTGCAAATAAAAGGATAGGGTCTACCCTTGGCACTGGCAACTCTATAGGTTCTCTAGGTGAAAGGTGCTTTTTGTATGCCCAAAGTAGCGGATGCAACACTTGGTCTAACTATGCTGGGTTTAGGTGCCACCTATGCCTTGGCACCATGTTTAGCTGTTGAAACATGTCGTCAAGGTCCATGGGGTATTGTTGTTGTCACATATTATTGAGATATGCCATCTCAGTTTCATCTTCATAATCACTTTCAGAGATCCACAAGCCTTCATTGGCTCCGATAACTATTTGCGACATGTGAGGCTTGTCATGCTTGAGCAAATTGATCTGGTCCCATCGAGGTTGTTCCACTGTCTACGGGAGGAACTGATTTTATTGAGGTGGCACTTTCTCGATTAGAGCATCCAAAGGGAACATTGCCAAGATGCTTTCTTGGTAGTCATCCATGGGGATCACTTGTGAGTGATTGCTATCTGATTTGAAAGGGTCCCATGGTGCTACCTCATATTCTGAATTGTCTTATGAAGATCCTTCTTGACCTTGTCTATATCCCTATTGTAAGTGAGCTCTCAAAATTTCTCCTTTCTCGATCAAAGGGACAGGGTTATCAAGGTCAAAAATGTGTGTTGTCAACAATGGGAGATAATCCCCCAATGTATATGTTGTGTTAGGATTGGCATATGGATCTAATGCCAACCCATTCTTGTTGCCTATCCCTAGGCCTTGCATGTTCTCTACCAAGATGTCTAGGGGTAGGGGGTGGTTGAACCCTACTCCTGACTTATCGTATGACATCTGATATCTTGGTTGGCAAAGAACGTGCATTCCTTGCTCATATCGGCCCAACCCATATCCATGCCAATTGCATTGGCCAAGATATCTCAAAGCAAAGTTTGGGTTGGAAAAATAGTTGACATCCTCAACAAAGGGCTCTTCATCTTATTCTTCTTGCATGTAAGGTTCAATGCCATTATCGAGGCCCCCATATACAAAGTTTGTTTGATTTGGTGGGTAGCCTAGAGGGACAATATTACTGATGGGGAGGCGAGGTCTCCCCATGTCCTGCGTGGACTCAATTGTGAGTGTTGCTACAATGTTCCATACCAGATACTCCTCCAGGACCATATTGGCCATCTCAATAGTTATTATTGGTGGTTGAGGGGGAGAGAATGGGAGTTCTTCCTAAGTCCACTCCATGTCGGGAAAACTAGGTGTATCGAATTCCATTCAACTAGGCATCTCCTCGGTAGAGATGGTTGAGACTGATGGCGGTGCCTCTTCCAGGGGTTTCTTCCCATTGTCCTTCGATGTGGCCACCATAGGTGGCATCATTGGTGAAGGACCAGATGATGAATATGGACCCAGATGGGGGTTTTATGGACTTAACAGTGGGGATGTATGCAAAATTAGACCCTGTTTAGATGGATTCAACTAAAAATCCAAATGTGTTGATGGAAGGGTCAATTGCGGCATTAGATGTACCACATTGCAATACTTGAAGGGTTCTAAGTCCATCGAGACTACATGCACTTGCCCTTCAAATGTGTACTTTAGGCATTGGTGGGCTATCGAAGGGACACACTTCATGTCCCTGATCCAAGGCCGACCTAGCAAGATATTATAGGCCATCTCACCTTCCAAGATGTGGCACAACATAGGAATAGTATTTTGTCCCACCTGGATGGGCAGGACAATTGTGCCAATCATCGAGCATATCGCAACATTGAATACTCGCAGAGTATAGGTGGAGGCCATGATGTGAGATGCCAACAATTCTAGGTGTTTCAATGCCACTGTTGTAATTATATTACTGGACGATCCAATGTCCACCAACACCCTCTTATACGAAATCCTGTTGACCCGCGTAATGACGTGCAGGGGTGGATCCGCCATGTCACCAGTCACTGATTTTAGTTCATCTTCTCTAAAGGTGATGACTGGATCGGTGCATCGTTTGACATGTCCCACGAAGTTGTTGAAAGAGTTTGCTTCGTGGGGCTGTAGCTTGATGGCTTTTAGTATCTCCATTAGAGCATACTGATGGGGTGATGATTATTGTATGAGCTCGTAGATGGAGAGCCTAACCGACATGGTCCTCAAACTTTGGGTAAGTTTGGTCTGAATCATGGCCACTGGTCTAGGCAGAGGAGGTTGTGTAGGGTGTTGTTGAGGTTGTGATGTTGACGAAACCTCTCATGTAGCTACAACAGGGGCAACTGTGATTGGGTACCTCTTGTTCCTAGTCATGATGCTTGTAATTCCCACATACCCCTGCATGGGGCAATTCTGTGTCACCTCATTGACTTGTAGGGTTTTTACCTATGCATCATGGGCAAGCAGGGGGTCTTTGAAAACCTCCATCTATTGGTTGTTTGGTGCTATAGGATTATCCACCACTAGCATCTTGTTGTCGATTAGGTCTTGCACTAAGCTTTTAAATTTCCAACATGCATAAAGATCATGTCCCTTATGTCGGTGAAACCTATAGTACAAGTATTCCCTATAATCTTTGGGTTTTGGCACGTTGGGGTCTATAGGTCGACTTTTTAGCAGGTTCATCAAGTTTACCACTGACAGACAGTCAAACAAAGAGTCTTTAGACTCTATGAAAGGTGTGAATTGTCGCCTAGGGTGATGCTACTAATTTTGCTCTTGCTGATGATTTTATCTTTCATAAATTTCAAGAGGGACCGCCTGATAGTTAGCCTTTTGGGGCTTTGTTGCTTGTGCAGGCTTTGGTGCATTTATAGCAACCTGATTGACTGCAATGGGTTTCGGTTTTGTGGTCCCTATTTTGGCATTTTTAGGCCACTCTTTCTTCCATGGCTTGGCAATCTTGCCATCCTATATATTTATCTCCTCAATAATTCTGGCTTGCGCCAGGGCTTCCTCAAGAGTGGCATATTGCTACAGCTGTAATAGCATGGAGATCGACCTCAAACGACTCTTTGAAAACATTTGGGTTAGGTTGGCCATGGGAGGGAGGTAAGGCAGCTTTGAAAGAAACGTCCTCCATAGATTTCCATAGGCCACCATGGTTTATTCCTCATACTGCCTGAGGCTAGCTAGGTCACTTAGTGACACCTTCTTCTTGGTGTTGAAGGTGAAGCATTCGAGGAACGCGTCCAATAGCTAATCTAAGTTACTGATGCTATGTTTTGGCAACTGAGTGAACCAATCCGAGGCAAGGCCTATGAATGTGGTTATAAATGTTCTTAGCAGCAAAGCATCGTTGTCCTGAATGCCAAAGCATTGGCTTAGGAATCTAGTCACGTGCTCTTGGGAATCCTCCTCCCCTCTAAAGATTTCCAATTGGGGCAGCTTAAAGTGTTCAGGGTATAGGGGTGCCGGCACTGACGGATGCACAGGGTGACTGTGAAGCTAGTGTAAAGTGGGATTTTGGGGCCCAAAAGTCTTGGTCTCCATAGACTCTAAGAGCTCTAGCAGTGATTTATATGCATCAGAAGATTTGATCTCTTCCACATTGGTTTGTTCCTATTGTGGGTTGTGGGGAACTTGAGGCCTATGGAGGGGTGGCCGGATAGCACCCCCTTTGCCTTGGTAGGGCGTTTCAGCCCGCTCTTATTCTTGTTCATACTACTCATAGGCTTCTTGAGGAGTTCCTGGGCATGACCTATAAATACGGATGGGTGCCCGTGGAGGGTGCCCATCAATGGATCTAGGGGTGGTCTCTATCTTAGGTCTAGGAGGTCTTAGAGGCAGTTGATAAGGTCATAGAGACCTGTCTTGCACCAAGGGGTTGTACCTCTCATACAACTCTGTTCTATGCGTGCGAGGGGTTGGGACCCTCTCAGGCATAGTGGTATGGATCAGTTCATCTATTTGATGTCGAATGCATTCTTTGCTAAGGGGATACAGGTGCTACAACTACTGTTGGTCTTGCTCAAGCTGTGTGATTTGCGCTTGGTAGGCGGTATGTCTGGAAAATACCAGGTCAATTTTTTTTGTCGTCTTGAGTCTAGGAGGCCTAGATGCCTCTCCTACATATTTATCTTGGTCATGATGATCCGAGATCTATATAGGTTGATTTCCTATGTCGAGGTTGGTGGCATTCACCCGAGGCTCTGGCCTCATTAGGTGATCCTGATAGATAGCAGGTGCGGAGGCACATTGCTCCCACACTGTGTATTGCTCTTGAGGAATGTAATGGTCTTCCTCATGCTCCCTTTCATATATGTGAAAGGGGCGGGCAGAGTTGGCTCACCCTGTCTAAAGAGCCTTGTGCTCTGGATTTGGCTTATTATTCCTAACAGTGATGAGGGGTATAGGAGGGATGACATAATCATGTGCCCCCTCCTTATGGACCCTATACTGTTCTAGTGCTTCATTGCACGGTGGCCACTCATAACGAGCGTCTAAGGGAGTATTCCAATTTATGTTGAGTGCCACATGTAGGGACTCCTCCTAAAAGGGTCTACGCTGAATGGGAGTGCCCCTCGAAGGGGTGCCTCTATAGTCCCATTCTGAAATGGAATGATGTGGACTATCTTGTGGGTCGGGCCACCAAGGTGGTATGACCAAGTCCTTGGGGCTGTAGTGGAGGCGACTTGTGCCCCCTTGTACACTCTCTGCAGCTTCCACCCATGATTGGGCTTGGCTATAGGTGTACACCATGGTGGTGTCTCTCTACAAGCTATGTAGGTTTTTATCTTTTTATGCTACACTAAACAAAGGGAACCACACAATCAAAGAAGTGATTATCTCATTTATAGATTAAAGGTGTGCCCTAAATCTGGTTTAGTGTGTTTTGATTTTTTTTTTGAAATATTTGCAAAGAAGTGTTGTTGTACATGCAATATGATGGCTCTTATGTCTCCCAAAATGGTCGCCCCTTCAATATACCATTGCCAGGTCATTATACCAAACCTCTCAATATACCCGCCCTTACGTGAGGGAAACTATTGGTACACGAGAGCATAATGGTACGTGGAACATAGGCGGTACAAAAGGGGAATCACTCTATTTTTGACACCTACCATAGAAGACTTATCCTCATGCATTGGGAATCACCCCAACTACACTTGGTCAGCTTTCGTTAGGATTTACGTCTAGAAACAATAGCGATCAAGGTTATGTATGCAAAAATTCAAGCCAAGGTGGTGATGAAATCCATCGTTGGTCTTGATCAAGGGTTGGGGTTTTACGACAAACTCCTTGGTATTTAAATTACCATGTGGTGTGTGGGGTTCTTTTTATTTATGTAAAGAAAGAAAAACATGCAGCAAAACTCTCCTATGCAAGCAAAGAAACATGAAATGACAGAGATAAAAAACATAAAATGACAAAGGATGCTCAGAACCCCTACCTCTTCTCTGCCCAAACTGGATGCCTCTGAGATTCTGCTCTGAAATTACACAGAGAGCTAATCATCATGGTGTGGGATGAATAATAGATCTGTATTCATCACAAGGTGGGACGAATGCCCATTCGTCCCTGGGTGACACGAATTCCAGCTCTATATTCGTCACAGTGTGGAACGAGCAGCAGTCTAGTGTTTGAAAGATTGACACCTGCAAGCAAAAAAACACAAATTTTGATCATAAATTTGATCTCAAAATTAGGGGACAGGGTCCCACCATGATTGCCATTGAAAGCAGGAGGATACAAAATCAAAAAAAAGGGGAAATGTAACGCTAAGTCCTACGAATGCGAATGCATGAAAAGAGGGAAAACAAACAAATTAAAACAAGATTTAAAGAAAATGTAAAAGTGCAGCACTTTATTTTATTAATTTGATTGAGAATAGGTTACAATGCGTCTCCTCCCTTTTCAAGGGCTGGGAGCGTTGGACATAATTTTGTTACACCACAAGTGAGATATTCCTCTTTGGGATCTTCCACGTGCCCACATTGAAAATGGGCAGACCAAACATCACCGCCGCTTGTGTGAGTGTGTTTATAGTTCCTTGCTGCCCCTCTGGTTTCAAGATCCTACGTTTAGAGAAACAGTAAATGGATAGTAGCACCTGCGGATGGAGGGAAACATGCGATCCCCAAGGCCTACGGTTAATGCATGCATAAAATAATTAAAACGATAATTGAAACATATTAGAATGAGCTAAAAATTTGAAAAAATCAAGAAAACATTAACAGGAACACACTGCAAAAGGAACAGTCGAGCAATCTACCATAGATTTCTAATCACTCCAGGGTGGGACAATGAGGATTATCATAAAATGTTAGTAGGTGACCTCAATGTCCCATCTAGGTGCATCCAAAACACTTAAAAAGTTATGGTTAGACAAAATAGGGCATTTTGGGATGACCCAGATGGTCGGATTTTGCATATTCTGCCTTGATCACCCTATATCTGATGATGCTCCTTGTATGTTAGTGAAAGCGAGAAACATTGAAAGCATAGTCAAAAATCATCAAAATCACATGAAATTTAAATGATAGCATATATGGATGACCTAAAATAAAATGCAAAAGAAACAGTAGGGAAATATGCCACAAATTTCTAATCGCTCTGGGGTGGGACGATTAGGACTGCAGCAGTACGGGGGGCGCCCGGGGGTAGGACGCCCACCGTTTGGGGCTCGGTTTTGACACCAATCCACTTGGGATGGGTCCAAAACCTCTTATGGGGGCATGTAAGAAAATTATGTGGGGTATTGTGGCCAAATGTTTGGTTTTTGGGTCCAAATTTTGCTTCCAATAATCACCCAATAACCTCCCTTCCAAAAGAGAGATCAAGGATGTAAGAAGCACAAACGATGGGTGAGGATGTAATTCGGTAGCACTCCATTGCTCCAAATTCTCCTGCTCTGTCCTTATTTTGGGGTGAGAAGACTCACCATTTTATAGACCTGAGGGTCTCTATGAATGAGCATGCAGAGGCGCCACTTGGCCATCATGCCTTGCCAGGGGGAAGAAGATTCCTCCCTGATTAAGGGCTCCATGACTACCTCTATGACTACCTATTTGAGCTCAAAAATTCTCACTCACACTCCATGCATTTAATGAGGAGTTAAGTGGTGGATTTGAGCTACCATTTGTCAAGGTTTGACCTTTTTCCCGTCAAACCTGCTATTCGCCCCACCCTGGAGCAAATGCTGCTAATCATCCTAGGGTGGGACGAATACCAGTTTGTAATCATCCCAGGGTGGAACGAGTATGGAGCAGAGTGCCTGAAAGGTGCCAAATTGACCTTTGACCTTCCAAAACTATTGTGAGAGTGGTTATGACCATTGTTTAACCTATGGGGGCTGCCCTGGGGGCTGTGTATGTCAATTCGATCAGTGCTTGTCATCACATAATTGGATTGGTGCTATTTTGGTGTCTACAACATCATCGAGGTGACATTAAAAATCTAGAACAATCTAAAAGGTAGAATATGCTAAGGCATTATGCTTGATATTTAGCATCCAACTTCATAATCTAGAAAGCATCCAAATGCATTATATTTGAGGAAGCGATGATGTTATCATCAAGAGCTTAAATATTCAACAAACCAAAATGAAGGTCAAATGTAAAATAAATCTAAGGCATGGGATCCAACATTGATGCATTAAGGATTAAATAAAGATATATAGAATATGGCATATAGTATAGGTAAACAATTTTATTAGAATCTTTATACTAACATCATTAAAAAATAAGAAAGCATCAGACACCTGACAATAAAAAGTGCAAATCCTAGCATGAAGAGATAATACTTGGCCAAGATAAATCACTCGATAGTAGCCAATATGCTTTCATGCTACTATACCCTGCACAACTGATTTGGAGTCTTCCTAGCCAACAGGATCACACATGCCAATTATACATTAGATATCATTATTTTTAGAAGATCTCAATGGTTTAATCCTTCTCTATCACAAACCTACCCCTAATCAACTAGTTGAGCATAACAAAAAGAAGTCGACTATCGTTTGTTAGAATCCAATAATACAACATGTGATCCATCCTCACAATGAAATCTTCATTGCACACGTCAGTAGAACATGCTTGAAGTATTTAAGCATAGTTGACTTGAGTGTGACAACCACACCCTACACCTATTCTAACAAGTCTGCAATATGTGAAAAGCAATCATGATAGAATAACTAATTATATTTGTAAATGTATATATACCTAAATGTAAGTCATTCTAATGGTTGAATATTTAGTGTTTACAATTGCATAGTTTTATTATTGAGGCTATACATATATTTAATGAAGACCGGATTGTTTTATGGCCTCTTTCTCAATTGCATAGTCATTAATTTTTTTTGTTAAATCTATGAATTGATAATTCTATTATAGTTATTCTACTTTCTATATTTATTCATGGATTTACTGTTCTAGTTATGGAATCATTTAAAAATGCTTCAATTTTATTATGATTAATTGTTTAAGCATAAGAAAAGCAAGTTCATCTATTAGATAGTTTTGTCTAAAATTTGATTGCGATGCTTTATACACTATGTCTCTTGATGTTGCTAAATTCATACTATTTTTAGATGAGCCTTCTAACACTTTGCATTCTTTTGTTTGTAGCCCTATATTATTAGATTACCTAGGACTAAAGGATTCAGTCTTCTCTAAAGCTTGACTCAAAACCCCTATTTATTAGGCGTCCAATCTTGGTCAAGGTATTGAGGGTGCAACACATCCACTTAAAAATTTTGGACCAAGACCTAGGCTTCCCTGCCATCTTTTATCACCTATCTATATTTTTTTGGGTAGCCTCTCAAAGTGCTAACTACATACCTTGATCCATCACTCAACACCTCTAGATAGGAATTGCTAATGAGATCCTCACTAGTGTGATATCCCTATACCAATGTTTGTACCCTAAGGCTACTTTGACATCATCCACCCTTGGATTTACATACAATGGATTACCAATTTTCTCCTCTACAAAGCTATTAGGATAAAATCATCCCCCAATTCCCAATAAGTCACTCGCCATCTATTATTACTAGTAGTCTCTCATCTCTGGTATATAATGTTGGATATTGAACTACATTTGCACTCAATCAAAATGGTGTAGCTCTTGCTAATCTTGGTCTATGATAACCCACCTAATATATCAATCCCATGCCAACTTAAACCCATTCTCTTTTCACATAGCGTGTAGATACCATGAACACCAAATCATATTCTCATCTTGTAGTTTGTCTATCACCCTCTTCCCAAATGCTAGAGATACCAAAAATATTTGTTTAACCCCCTCAAAATGATGCATCTATCAATAAGCTACTAGTATTATGGCCTTGGCTATCCCTATGGTCATTGCACTATAATGTGCTCCCAACACTAAATCTATAGAAGGGTCATGCAAGTAAATTTGTGACCTCTCTTGTACATGATGTATAATGTTCTATATAATCAAGCCAAAACTAATGATCCCTAGGTAAACCACACCTATTGATATTTTATATCAGTTATAACACATACCAGAGACTATGGTATGTGCCTCCTACTAGTATGACACACCAATAGCCGAACCACCACCCTACAGAGTACACATGTAAGACCTAAGATATAGTATCTCTTAATCATATTATCTACATGAAGTCCTCTCTACTAGATCTCATGGTATGAATCCCCTGATAATATTTGTGGTACCTCATATGGCATTGAGGGCCTATAAACCTCCCTACCCCTGATAGAAATCCTAAAAATCTACCACATGTTCTCAAGTGTGATGGTAGCCTCCCCTATAAGTAGCCAAAAACTTAATGACTCTAGGTACGGCCTCTCCATCAAGGTTGTCAAGAGTGTCCTATCATACTCTACCCAGGCCATTTTACCACATGTAGGAGCCCCACTATCCTCAACACCCCTCTATATACTATTGTTAAATCCCTCAAGTATTTCTCAACATCTATGGTCTCCACTCTCTACTTTCTATCACATCTAGCTATAAAATAAATTACAAACACAAAATTCTTGTTAGTATCCATATTATCAAATCAAATCATAACAAAAAATAACATTTATTATTCATCACTATATACAACTTATCACTACCCTATCACTCATATTCTATCTCTTCTATCTTTAATTCTCTCTCCTTCTCTTCCTCTTTTTCTTCTTCTCTCTTCATCCTCTATGATTTCACACTCTATTTTTCTCGAGTGTGAAATAATGAATTCTCAATCCATATTTATAGGCCATGAATTCACTCGTCATAGATATCACAATTTCATAAAACCCCTATTATTTCATGAATCCTAATAATTTTGTGATAGGACCCATGAATTCTTGTCGGGATTCACGGTGAGTTCCTTCAAAAATTCAAAAAATTACAAAAAAATATCAAATTCTAGCTTACATCTAATTTCTAAATCATAGCCTATTGAGAAAGTTTCAAAGATTACCCAAACCCTCTTCTCTAGTGTTCCCACCTTTCCCCTCACAATCATAAAATGGTGTGTTGATAATGCCATCTCTCTAGAGCTCTCTCTCCTCATTTCTCACACGATGAAATAAATTTTATTTTTCACCCTCCCCTCCTTTTTACACTTCCCTTCTTTTTCTTCTTGTTTATTTCTTTCCTTTTTTCTTCCATCCTTCCTAATCTACCATTTTAATTTTCTTTAGGAATATTCTCTTCTCTTTGAAATTAAAGGGGGTACCTTGGCCTTGGGGGCATTGATGCCATGATTTCCCCATAAGGCATGCAAAATATTTTAAGTTTTTAGAATCACACTATTTTTACACCATACCTTTGCCTAAACCTTCCACCCATTTTGGTACCCTTCTTTCCAAATATAAAGGTATCTACAACTTTTTTAATGTATTTATTACACCATAAATGCATCAAAGAGAAGGAAATATGTAGACACTAAAAATTAAACCAGCCAAATGAGTGATTTTTCCTTTAGAAGCCCAAGTAGCTCTTAAAATTTTTCAAATGCAATTTTATGCCCATCAACCCTCAAATTTTGATATCATTCTCATTTTTAGTGAATTCATAGTCTTCCTTTATAAACCATGAAATCACATCCCCTTTATTTATATCTTGCTTACCGTAAAACAAATTGTGGCCTTGCATGTCCTCAACCCTTGAATCTTCCCCATTTGATAAGCTTTTGCCTTGGTCCTTCACTCAAGATAATTTCATGGCTGGCCTATATCAACCGTGAATTTATCATAAACTAAAAAAAGTCATACTAGGCTCTATATCTTATTTCTCAATGCCTAGTTGGCTCACAATCATATCCTAGTAGGTCCCCTATTTTATCTAATATCAATTTCCATAGCCCTTTTAGTTCTTTCTCTGTTGAGAAAAAGAATTAATGACCTAATATTAGAGGGCATGAATTCATCCCTAGACAAAATGGGACCACTTTCATCGAGCCCCACAATCTCCCTTGACCTATCCCTAGATATTTAATATTTGGCCTATCATCCCAAAACCTTATGAGTTTTGTTCTCTATTAAATTTCTAAGGTTGCGGAATAATTTTGCGCTTGAGAATTATCGATCATGAATTTGTGTGAATAAGCTTGGGGGCAATTTTATTTTACCCTTGCATCCTATCTTGTTCTTTACTCCTTTTCTTCTCTCTACACTCGATATTCTGTCTAAACTACTACTATCTCTCTCAATTATTCCTCTCTTATCACACTCTTCCTCTAGCAGAATGAATTCATGGTCAACAACTATAGAATAAAATTATTACATCTTCAAATATACCTTTCTAATTAGTATATCCATTTATTTACTTCCTCTATCTCAGAAATTTCATGCTCAAAATTTTTAGAGTGCAAATTCATCCCTACAAAAAAAGGTCATCATTATTTTATGCATTTGTTTTAGTCATCTAAAAAGACCAATGGGACTTGACTGACATCTTGATCAAGATAAATAATATAATAAAATGATATTGCATTCAACATATGATAGTAACTTTAATAATAAAAAGTTTTCAAATTCAAAACTTTATTATTGTGATGATTAACTGATTCAATATCTAAAATTAGTAAGACAAATTCCATCAAAGACCAAGACCGAGAAGAACAAAGAAAAGAGCTAAATAAAGAAGAAAACCCAAAACTAAATAGGAGGACAAAGAACTAAAAATTGAAGACTAAAAGTCTTCAATCCAAATAATGTAATACAGGGGGTGTTAAAGATATTATATTATTTGGTAACATATGATAACAATTGTAAAAATTATATTAGGGAGTGAGTTATAATTTTCTAATATATGTGTCAATGTGTGAGAAGTGTCCAATTGTTATGTAATAAAATGTGCAACTGTGCAAACTATGAGAGTGTACAATATGTCAAAATATTAAGTCAAGAGTCATAGGATTTAGGTGTCAAATATGCAAGTGAATAGTCACATGATATATTGTAAGATGTAAAGTGAAGAGTCATGAGATTTCTGTCATGTGTAAGGAATATGAAAGGATACATCTCTTGGATGATTAAGGAGAGCAAAAGTCAGTATTGAAGAGTCATATTCTAACATTATATTATGGAAACAATGATCTATGAATTGTAATTCAAAAGATTGAGAATCAAATATGTTATATATTTTATGATTTATGAACAATATTGTGAGTTTTATATTAATAAATATTGTTGTTATTATTTAAATGATATTAGTTGATATTGGCCAATGAGTTGAATGCTATAATATTAAGTTTTATTAAGATCCTAGGAAATAGTATCTATGAAATAATGTCTCTATTGCCATCACTATGTAATTTTATTTTTTGGTTTTGGTATAAATATCTCTTTCTCATTCCCCATTTCTTTATCATAGTGTTGTGTAATTTTATCTATAGATACAATGATTATTTATAGTGACAATGGGTGTTCCCAAATATCTTTGTCTCATTTTATTTGCTCCATATTTTAATGCTTTCTATAAAATATTTGTGGATATTATTTAACACTTTATATATAACATTTAAGTGTATGGATTACTTCTATTCATTTTTGATTTTTTTTTTGAATTTTAATAACATTGATGATTTATTTATCCAAATTAGAGGAGCCAAAATGTTTCCCAAAATATATTTAATATTTGGTTTTAATCAACTCCATATCCAAAAGAAATATCTTCCAAAAATATTTTTTTTATAACTGATAATAGAATTATAAGTCTATAGTGGTAGATTTTGGCTTGAATAACACATTAATCATATTCATGAGGTTGATGAATAACATGTTTAATAGTACCTAGATAAATTTATATTAGTGTCATTACATTATATCATTAGTAGTCTCAAACTTTTGAGGATCATGAGGAGCATTTGTGACTAGTATGATAGTGTTTTATGGAGGACCAACATTGTGGTAATCAATCCAAGTGTTTCCTCCTCTAGTGATAGATTTAATATTTGGAATATATTTTGTCTTTTAAGGCCATCTTAGTGGAACCTACCAAGATCCACGTTACAGTGGAATTGATGATACTCACTAATGTTATTGAGGTTTGAATTTGTCTGTATTTGGTAGTAAATATTGAACAACTATAGTAGAATGGTTGAAACTTACCAATATTACTAAGATTTCATCCTTCAAGTTCATTTAGTTAGTGGTGAATATTGGTCGTTTACTACCTATGTGTTTTATGGAATAGGAAAGGGTGTCCAAAGGATATAGAAAATTCTACTTGCTCATTCCATCCTAAAGATAAATTCAAGGAGGCAAAGAAAAGACCACTTGGGCAATCTAGTTATGAGTAATCTATTTATCTATCCATTATCAGATCAGAGATAGCTCCAATAGGTCTTACCAACCCCTAAATATTGAAAGAAAGAGGACTCATGAGGAGAAAAGGCCAAACAAGATCAAATATAATTTTTGAAGTCTTTTTATTATGGACCTAGGTTTGTCTCTCTCTCCCTTTTCTAGAGTGATTTGCTTTCTAAGGCTTAATTTATCTCAGGTCCCATAAGAACAACCATTCCATTTTTAACCTTTTTTTTTTAATTTACTGTATCTACCTCTACCTTAAAATTAAAATCTAGCTACCCCATCTATTGATTGAGCTCTTAATTAAAAGTAGTAGGTTATTATACATGAGGGTATATAATTCCTCTCATATTTTGAAAGATCAAGTACCCTTTTGAAGTAGATATTTTTGAATAACCCCAATTTAAAATCCACATCCATTCCTTACGATGTTATGGGATGCCCCTTAAAAAAATAGTATAACCTACTATAGGTATCGCCTTATCTATCTAGGAATACCCATAAGAGGAGGTGAGATTGAAATTTTATAAGCCCTTTTCAAATATAAATCCAATGGTAATGAACCTTCAAAGATTAGAACTACTAGAAGATGGACCTTTAAAATAGAGAGGATCAAAAGAATGATGTAGCAGCGACTTTGATTTTGTTAGAATTATTGAGTTGTTTGAGTTGTCATTGATGTCAAAGGTAGACTTGGTGATTGGCAAACCATGGTGTGCTTGAGAAAATATTAGTAGTGGAGTATACTTTATTATTAATGATGGTGTATGCTTTAATATTTAAATATTAAAGTATTATAAAGGTTTGTTATATTTAAATAAAAAATATTTAAATATTGAAAATATTATTGAAAAGCAAGAGGGCGAATTTTGAGTGCCAAAAGAAAAGTGAAACGTTTGCATAATATTATTGAAAATATTATTGAAAAGTAAGAGGGCCGACTTTGGGTGCCAAAAGGAAAGTGAAACATTTGCATATATAAGAGGCCATAACTCATTTTAATGAGGTTTTGAATAAAAAAATCTTGAGCACTCGTGGCCAGAAAAACTAAAGGAGAGCACGAATATAGAAGAATAATATGGCCAACAAAACTAAAGGAGAGCATGGATATAGAAGACTCGTGCCATGTGAAACTAAAGAAGAGAGTGGATATAGAAGACTTGAGGCCAAAAAAACCAAAGAAGAGCACTAATATAGAAGACTTGTAGCTAGTGAAACAAAAAGAGGTGAAGAAGAGGAAACAAAAGAATGAGCATCATTACGGAAGATTTGTGACCAGAAAATCAAAAATAAGGGTGCAACGAACAAAGATCTCCAATCGGAGATTGTGAGAACAAAGGGACAGCGATAGAAGATTTGTCATGTGGAAGCTCATGAGAAAAAGAGTAGTAGAGAATGAAGCTCGTGTGGGAGCTCGTGAGACAAAGGTACAATGAACGTAGCTCGTGTGGGAGCTCATGAGACAAAGGCACAATAAACATAGCTTGTGAGACAAAGGCGTAGCAAACGTAGCTTGTGTGGGAGCTCGTGAGACAAATATGCAGAGAACATAGCTCTTGTGGATGATGGTGTTGTGGAAGATAACTTGGTAGCTTGCAATAGAAAGAAAAGAGCACTGTGAAAGGCAGAGTGGTAGATTGCAGAAAAAGAAGTTTTTGAAACAACAAGAATCGAGATCCAAATCAAAGAAGAGAAAGGACGTCATCTAAAGCAATTGCGTTAAGCACAATGGTATGGTGATTTATTTAAATAAAATATTTCAAAATTACTAAATGTTTAATAGATATATCTATTGGTGAGGACAATATTTGCCTATAATTTTTGTTGGCTTATCCGAGAACGTTTGGCAAAAGAACAATTCTTTTTCCTGATTGCACAATGAAGAGAGAAGACCTGGGTTTGCTAGTGTAAATGATGACTACACAATAATGCAAAACTGATATGCTTTCCACGATGACACAATGAGAGCATCAGAGAAATTTTAGGGTAGAGTTCATGATAGGGAAACTTCAATTCATCTTGTGAGTGAACAAATGATGTCATAGACATTCACGTTAGCTAAAATGAATGCCTAGGAAAATGTGAAAGAGATCAGTGGTAGTCAAAGAGCGCATGGTGTGTTGTGCGGTTGTTGATGGTTTTGTGATAGGGAGTGTTACAAAGGAAAACGTGAAGCAGAAAATATACATCTCTATAAAGGCCCATCACCACATGATTGCTTGCTCTTGAAAGGTTGTTTTGCGCACGCCATAAGAGGTACAAATTATTGTTTAATTTTATAAAAGTGTGAAGAGATAAGGAATCAGTTTTGAAAAGGGAATACAAGGTATTATTAGATGCATTACAATGGAATGAGTTAGAAAAGGGTTTGTTGTTTTGAGTTTTATATTTTGAAGCAAATATTGTTGTCTTTAAAATTTGGAGATATAAGGAGTCAATTTTTAATAAAAGTTATATTTTGTAAGTTTTATTATTGGAGTGATAAGAGTGTTTGATTTGAAATTGAAACAAAAAAAAATTATAAGATAGATTTGGAGTGTATCATTTTTGAGATAAATTGAAGTGCATCATCTTTGTTGAGATAGATTTGAGGTGCATCATTATTGTTGAAGATAGATTTGGAGTACATCATTTTTTTAAGATAGATTTGGATTGCACATACAAAAGAAAGGTCAACATTTTTGTTGAGGCAGATTTGGAAGTGTCATATAGTGCAAGGATAGAGTGAAGGGATTAATGCACATCTTCACCCAAGCATCAAATTGAAAGGAAGGACTTTTCAGCTATCTACAAGAGGAAGAAAAGAAAGGTATTAGCATCTCCAATTCAACACACAAGGTTAAGAGCAGATTTGTGCAGTGTTGGAGAGCATATTTGGGAGATTTGAGATGGTTTGAGGCAGATATTAGTTGTGAGTAGGTTTTGGAGAATATTTGTGAAGTATGGAGAGCAATTTAGGAGTAGATTTGAGCATATTTAAGAGCAGGTTTGAGTAGTTCAAGAGGTTTTGAGTAGTGTTATGAGTAGGTTTTGGAGTAAATTTGAGCAGTTTTGGAGAGTAGATTTAGGAGTAGGTTTGAGTAGATTTAGGAGCAGGTTTGAGAGTAGACTTGACCAATGTTGTGAGCAGGTTTTGGAGCAGATTTGAGCAGTGTTATGAGTAGGTTTTGGAGTATATTTGAGCAAATTTGACAATAGGTTTTAGAGCATATTTAAGAGTAGGTTTTGGAGTAGATTTAAGACTAGGATTTGGAGTGGAATTGAGAAAAGAGGATTGGTGTCTCCTGTGGATTGGTGTCCACAAACTAGAATAGAGGGGATTGGTGTCTCTTATGGATTGGTGTCCATGAACTTGAGCATAGGGGATTGGTGTCTCCTGTGGATTGGTGTCCATGAACTTGAGCAGAGGGGATTGGTGTCTCCTGTGGATTGGTGTCCATGAACTTGAGCAAGGGGATTGGTGTCTCCTATGGATTGGTGTCCATGAACTTGTATAGGGGATTGGTGTCTCCTATGGATTGGTGTCCACGAACTTGTATAGGGGATTGGTGTCTCCTGTGGGTTGGTGCCCACGAAATTTATTGAAGAAATATATAAGCAATATTTTGTCGTGGTTTTCTCCCAAGAGGGAGTTTCCACGTAAAATATTTGTCTCTTATGTGTGTGGTGATTTGTGCATTGTTTCATTATTGCATTGATATTATTTGAAGTTATTGCTTTGGAAAGAAAAGAGAAAAGTTTTATCTTATACTTTTCACCCCCCTCTCAGTATAAGCTTGTGTTCTTCAATTAGTATCAAAGAGTTGGTTCCTTCATGAAAGCCTAACAGCTTGAAGGAAGATCTTACAAGAACACACATGGCACATCAGGAAGGGTTTTCATCAAATAGGGCTTCATTGTTTGATGGGACTAACTATGCTTTTTGGAGTGTGAGGATGCAGACTTATTTGATGGCACATGGCTATGATATATGGCAATCCGTTGAGAATGGGTTCACACCACCTACAACTCCTCCCATGGATGGATATGGTAAGAAACCATATAAAAATAATTCCAGGGCAATGAATGCAATATTAAGTGGGTTATGTGAAATAATATTTTGTGAAAGTCATGCAATGCACTTCAGCAAAAGAAATATGGGACAAGTTACAGAGAACATATGAAGGAGATGACAAGGTTAAAATGGCAAAACTTCAAACCCACAGGAGGAAGTTTGAAGACTTGAAGATGAAAGATGAGGAAGATATTGCTAGGTATCTGCTTCATGTTGATGAGGTTGTCAACACCATTCATGGACTTGGAGAAAGTATTGAAGACTCTAAGATTGTTCAAAAAATCTTGAGGTCACTTCCCATGAGGTTTGATGCAAAGGTTTCAGCAATTGAAGAAATGAAGGATCTCAAAACTTTGAGCATGGATGAGCTACATGGAATTCTCACAACCTATGATATGAGGACTGAGAAAGATCAAACATCAAAAAGGGAGGCCACATTCAAAGCTTCAAAGAAGACAAAGAATAAGGAACCAAAATCAAGTGAAGAATCAAGTAGTGGAGAAGAAGCTAACTTTGTGAGAAGAAATAAGAAGGGTCCAAGAAAACACAAAGGTATGCATACTGTGAAATGTTTTAATTGTGGTAACTTTGGTCACTATGCATCTAATTGCCCACAAGCTAGAAGTAGTAGCAGTGAAGAAGAAAAGGAATATAAGAAATAGAAAGAAAGAAAATTTTATCATGAAAAGAAAAATAGGCATGGTCAAAGCAAGCATGAGAAAAAGATCTTTCAAAGACATAAGAAGAGTTTTTATGTTGAAGAAGCAAGCAATTCCTCCAGCAGCAATGATGAAAGTCTCTCCGATAGTGAAAAAGAAGAAATCCTATTTTTGGCCATAGAAGAGAAAGAAGATGATCCTGTTGTTGAAGACCAAGAAGAAGAGAAAAATTCAGAAAATGAAGAGGAAGCCATGGTTGATATAGAAGAGGAACTTGTTGTTGCTCTTAAAGAATTGAAGAGGGTTAGAAAGAAGAACTCAAGATTGAAGGCCCAAGTACAAGAGGATAAGGAAACAAAAGAAAAGCTTCTACAAGATCTAACCAACTTGAAGGTGAAATTTGAAGAGGCAAAATGAATTGAAGAAGGTATGGCTGAGCAGTTAAAGGCAAAAGAGTTGGAATGTGAAAGACTAGAACATGAAGTTGTCTCTCTAAGGAAGGGACTTGAAAAATTTAATGATAAGATATATCAGTTTAGGAAAAGTTCAAAAATATTGGATGATATTATCAAAGTACAGAGATCTCCATTTATAAATACTGGACTTGGTTTTGAAGAAGGTCAAGAGAAACAAAAGGGGGAGTCAAGCTCAAAAGAAATAGAAGCATCAAAGAAAGTAATTGAAGAAGAGCTTAAGACCTATGTTGATGTGTTGAGAAGTGGAAGCATCAATGAGGAAGAAAACAAAGCACCATCAAGGAACAGGGACCATCACAGAAAAAGCAATGAGAGAACCATGCAACAATATCCTCCAAGGCAATCAAATAGGTTTCAATATTCCTTCCAAGGTCATTGTTTTTCATGTCACAAATTTGGTCATAAAGCTATAAATTGTAGAAGAAATTTCAATTCATTTACACCTTTCATGGACTACAACATCATTTGTTACAATTGCAACAATTTTGGGCATAGAGCTAAATGGTGTAGAATAATGTTCCCTGAATTTCCAAAGTCAAGAAAAAAGGAGAATGGTCAAAATGTTCAAAAGGGTATGACCTCCAAAGTTTGGAGAAAGAAAATAAAACAAGAAGAGGAACATAGTAATTTGGGAGTTTCACTCCCATCTCATAATTGAAGTCTCAAGTAAGAGCAGGGAGGAAGGGGGCATTGTCAAGTGTCTTATCTTACAGTCCCAAGGAGCCTTTGCCATTGATGTCAAAGGGAGAGATTTTTTAGTAAGGGGGAGCAGCTTTGTGATCATGTTGCAGTAAAGGATAGATTCTTTGCAGGGTTGCCATCAATGACAAAGGGGGAGATTGTTAGAATTATTGAGTTGTTTGAGTTGTCATTGATGTCAAAGGTAGACTTGGTGATTGGAAAACCATGGTGTGCTTGAGAAAATATTAGTAGTGGAGTATACTTTATTATTAATGATGGTGTATGCTTTAATATTTAAATTAAATATTTAAATATTAAAGTATTATAAAGGTTTGTTATATTTAAATAAAAAATATTTAAATATTATTGAAAAGCAAGAAGGCCGAATTTTGAGTGCCAAAAGGAAAGTGAAACATTTGCATAATATTATTGAAAAGTAAGAGGGCCGACTTTGGGTGCCAAAAGGAAAGTGAAACGTTTGCATATATATAAGAGGCCAAAACTCATTTTAATGAGGTTTTGAATCAAAAATCTTGAGCGTGGATATAGAAGACTCGTGGCCAACAAAACTAAAGGAGAGCGTGGATATAGAAGACTCGTGGCCAGCAAAACTAAAGGAGAGCATGGATATAGAAGACTCGTGGCCATCGAAACTAAAGGAGAGCATGGATATAGAAGACTCATGCCCTATGAAACTAAAGGAGAGAGTGGATATAGAAGACTTACGGCCAACAAAACTAAAGAAGAGCATTGATATAGAAGACTTGTGACAAGAGAAACAAAAGAATGAGCATCGTTGTAGAAGACTTGTGACTAGCAAATCAAAAATAAGGGTACAACGAACAAATATATGCAATCGGAGCTTGTGAGAACAAAGGCATAGAGAATGAAGCTCGTGTGGGAGCTCATGAGACAAAGGTACAGAGAATGAAGCTCGTGTGGGAGCTCGTGAGACAAAGGCACAGTAAACATAGCTCATGTGGGAGCTCATGAGACAAAGGTGCAATGAACGTAGCTCGTGTGGGAGCTCATGAGACAAAGGTGTAGCAAATGTAGCTCGTGTGGGAGCTCATGAGACAAAGATGCAGAGAACATAGCTCTTGTGGACGATGGTGTTGTGGAAGACAACTTGGTAGCTTGCGATAGAAAGAAAAGAGCTTGTGAAAGGTAGTGTGGTAGATTGCGGCAAAAATAAGTTTTTGAAACAACAAGAATCGAGATCCAAATCAAAGAAGAGAAAGGACGTCGTCTAAAGCAATTGCGTTAAGCACAATGGTATGGTGATTTATTTAAATAAAATATTTCAAAATTGCTAAATGTTTAATAGATATATCTATTGGTGAGGACAACATTTTCTTGTGATTTTCGTTGGCTTATCCGAGAACGTTTGGCAAAAGAATAATTATTTTTCCTAATTGCACAATGAAGAGAGAAGACCTGGGTTTGCTAGTGTAAACGGTGACTACACAATAACGTAGAACTGATATGCTTTCCATGACGACACAATGAGAGCATCAGAGAAATTTTAGGGTATATTTCATGGTAGGGAAACTTCAATTCATCTTGTGAGTGAACAAACGGCGTCACAAACGTTCACGTCAGCTGAAATGAATGCCTAGGAAAACGTGAAAGAGATCAGAAATAGTCAAAGAGCGCATGGTGTGCTGTGTGGTTGTTGATGGTTTTGTGATAGGGAGTGTTACAAAGGAAAACATGAAGTAGAAAAGATACATCTCTATAAAGGCCCATCACCACATGATTGCTTGCTCTTGAAAGGTTGTTTTGTGCATGCCATAAGAGGTACAAATTATTGTTTAATTTTATAAAAGTGTGAAGAGATAAGGAATCAGTTTTGAAAAGGGAATACAAGGTATTATTAGATGCATTACAATGGAATGAGTTAGAAAAGGGTTTGTTGTTTTGAGTTTTATATTTTGAAGCAAATATTGTTGTCTTTAAAAGTTGGAGATATAAGGAGTCAATTTTTAATAAAAGTTATATTTTGTAAGTTTTATTATTGGAGTGATAAGAGTGTTTGATTTGAAATTGAAACAAAAAGAAAATTATAAGATAGATTTGGAGTGTATCATTTTTGAGATAAATTGAAGTGCATCATCTTTGTTGAGATAGATTTGAGGTGCATCATTATTGTTGAAGATAGATTTGGAGTACATCATTTTGTTAAGATAGATTTGGATTGCACATACAAAAGAAAGGTCAACATTTTTGTTGAGGTAGATTTGGAAGTGTCATATAGTGCAAGGATAGAGTGAAGGGATTAATGCACATCTTCACCCAAGCATCAAATTGAAAGGAAGGACTTTTCAGCTATCTACAAGAGGAAGAAAATAAAGGTATTAGCATCTCCAATTCAACACACAAGGTTAAGAGCAAATTTGTGTAGTGTTGGAGAGCATATTTAGGAGCAGGTTTGGGTAGATTTAGGAGTAATTTTGAGAGCATATATGAGCAGTATTGTGAGAAAGTTTTAGAGAAAATTTATGCAGTGTTGGAGAGGATATTTGGGAGTAGGTTTGAGCAGATTTGGGATCAGGTTTGAGAGCCAAATTGAGCAGTGTTGTGAGCAAGTTTTGGAGAATATTTAAGTAGTTTTGGAGAGCATATTTGGAAGCAGGTTTGAGAATATTTGGGAGTAGGTTTGAGAAGGTTTGAGAGAATATCTGAGCAATTTTATGAGAAGGTTTTGGATTAGATTTGAGCAGTGTTGTGAGCAGGTTTTGGAGAAGATTTGAGAATAGGTTTTGGAGCAGATTTAAGAGTAGGTTTTGGAGCAGATTTAAGAGTAGGATTTGGAGTAGACTTGAGCAAAGGGGATTGGTATCTCCTATGGATTTGTGTCCATAAAATAGATCAAAAGGGATTGGTGTCTCCTGTGGATTGGTGTCCATGAACTAGAGTAGACGGGATTGGTGTCC
The DNA here is from genome assembly GCA_028583015.1 of Wollemia nobilis. Lineage (NCBI taxonomy): Eukaryota > Viridiplantae > Streptophyta > Pinopsida > Araucariales > Araucariaceae > Wollemia > Wollemia nobilis. The sequence continues at coordinate 1,990,352 of JAQPPZ010001613.1, read as the reverse complement.
ATGAACCAATAGAGGGGATTGGTGTCTCTTATGGATTTGTGTCCATGAACTTGAGCAAGGGGATTGGTGTCTCCTATGGATTGACATCCATAAACTTGTATAGGGTATTGGTGTCTCCTGTGGATTTGTGTCCACGAACTTGTATAGGGGATTGGTGTCTCCTGTGGGTTGGTGCCCACGAAATTTATTAAAGAAATATATAAGCAATATTTTGTCGTGGTTTTCTCCCAAGAGGGAGTTTCCACGTAAAATATTTGTCTCTTATGTGTGTGGTGGCTTGTGCATTGTTTCATTATTGCATTGATATTATTTGAAGTTATTGCTTTGGAAAGAAAAGATAAAATTTTTATCTTATACTATTCATTGCCCCTCTCAGTATAAGCTTGTGTTCTTCAGATTTCTAATGAAATCCCTCTCATATCTTATATAAGGGAAATGATGCACCCTTGGAGCACTAAAATTCCTAAAATTGGATTTTGAACATAGGTTTAATTCAACCACACTAGTGGAAAATCTTGGATATGACAACAATGCTATTATTTTTGGATTATCGACCACACTAGGAAGAGAGGAAGCTTATGGAGTAAAGGGTTTTATTAAAAAATGAGAATAATATTTTTTTTGTTGCATCATGGATAAATGGAATTCCTTACTTGCCCCCAAAATTATAGGGTCTAATGGAATAAAGGGATTTTTTGGAGCTTTTTGAGGGCATGACCTTTTCTAAGAAGTAGTACATTATTATCCCTATCACTTCTTGCTTTGAGCACCATGGATTTGGAAAGTTATTATAGAATATTTATTATTTATTTTTCTATAGTATCCCACCTAACTACTTCCCTCTAGAAGGAATAGAAGAAGTTTGAGTGGACAAAAAAGTGTAAGAAAACTTTCCAAAAGAAAATAATGGCCAAAGTTCTAAATGCTAATTGATATTTTCTAGTGTTTATGTATACCTATATTGAGGTACTTAAATGTATTCTCATGTAATATGGATTACTCAATTCTTGTGAGAATATAAATCTTAACAACCATGAGCTTAACTTTCCTAATCATTATTTAGATCTAGCAATGGTGATGCATGTACTTTACAAGTGAAACCATTCTCTATTGGGATTTTATTTCAAGATAAGATATAATGATGATATATTTCAATATATTTCACTCAGTGTAACCTAAATATCTCATAATGAAGGTGAACAAAGATATTGCATGATTTAAACTTTGAGATTATATATATCAAAGTGAAAGAGAATGATGTAGAAAATGCTCTTAGCACACAAAAATATGTCTGGTCTACCAAAAAATTTAGCTCAACAAAAAAAATCAAATTTTGGAGTGGCTCAGAGGAGATAAGTGGTATTAGAAGTAACATGAAATGATGTACTAAAGTGAGCAAAGTGGTAGGAGGATCATGTGGTATGATTTTGAGAGTAATGAATTACTTTCCTTCCATAAGTGAATGTATGCTTCCTATAAAAATTAGGATTCTATTCTAGTATAGGGATATAAGGCCCCATATTTAACTCAACCTAGGTCAAATAAGATGCATGCAAACTTGAGATATTTATAATTTTTACCAAATTTTAGGTATGACATGATAAAGTACATTTTTATTTATTCAAAGTTCTAAAGGTGAAGATAAAATACCAACATATTATGTGATCATTATATCCACATGACATCCTAGTATGGAAATGGGATGTAGTCACCATCACTTTTATCATTGGATTGCCTATATCAACTCATATTCATACTGTCATCGTACAATAGCATATAAGTTTACTCAAATAGATTGCTTATGACCAACTAAAGTAACCTAAGAGACCTTGACCATTTTAGAGTATATATTAATAATATCATGAGATTTCATGGAGTTCTCATGACCATAACTTGATATAGAGATCCCTTTTTTCCTTCTCAAATTTAGACCACTTTTCTAGAAGGATTTGGTATGAATATAAATGTTATCATAATTTATAATTCTAAATAAATGGTTAGAAAAAAATAGTGAAGTAGGTATTAGAGAAAAAATTAAGGATATATATGATATATTGTCAATATCCATGGGAGGAGTACCTATTTTTTAATACTTATAATAAAAACTACAAAAATTATAGCAACGTGAAATATTATAATATTTTGCATGGTCATCCATATAGAATCCTATTAGGTTTGGATAGATTGGAGGATAGACTAGTAGATATACCATATATATTGTTTGAAGCAGAGGACTAGTTATCCTTGATTTGGAATCACTTATTGGAGATACAAATTTATTAGAAGAGTTTCATAGATACCAAATATTTTGATGATATTTTTTGTTATTTAAGAAAAATTCCCCTTTATAGTAAGGCCCAAAAATATTGGTATCTACTATATCAAGGGTTTGAAGTTGATATTGTTATTTTAACTCTACCACCTAGCATGTCATAATATCATGACATATTCTATGTTTATGTATTATGAAGATACATCATATATCAATACCTGTTTTATATTAGATCAAACTTTATATAATTTAAAACAAGGGTATGTATGCGGATCTCATATAGGTCTTTGATGATTGTAGTAAGAGCTAAACAAAAATATTATGGACTAGTTTATGGTCTTATGGGTTTGTTACAAGAAGGACTATGTAATGTGGTAAGATAAAACTATTCTTGGAGATAGAGATCATCATATTTTTAGATGAACTTTGAGGAGGAAGTTTTATATCAGGAGATTATGTCACACCTTAATTTATTTTGTGGAAAACATCCCAGAAGGGATGCCACTTTCAAGTAATACCCAAGGATGCAGGGGTATCTCTTTCACCAAAATCACCCAGGGCTCACACCTAGCCTACCACCTTTGACATACTCAAGGAGCAAACCTGAAATAATAAAAAATAAGAACACACAAACACAAACACAAACACAAACACAAACACATAAGAAGATTAAAAAAAATATGCTCCTTGAGTGTGTCAAAAAGATAAAGCACAACCAAACACACACACAATAAGATAAAAAAATACAACATGAACCACATAGAAAACACAAGAACAACATAAAAAACACAAACATGACAAAAACAACAGAAAGCTACAAAGACAACCAACAAAAACATGAAAAACAAAAACAACCAAAACATTAAAAATAATAATAAACAAAATAAAACAAAATAAAAAACCAAAAATAGATAATAAGCACAACATAGAAAACACTCACACACAAAAAAAAAACACCAATTAACACAATCATACAGAAACACAAGAACAAGAAAAATAAAAACACAAGAACAATAACAAAAAACACAAAAATAACAAAACAATAAAAACATAATAACAACAAAAAATAATACAAAAAAAAAAAAAAAACAAAACAAAAAAACACATACACCTCAAAAAACTAAACTACCATGACTAAACCAACGAGAAGCAAAAATAAAGCAAGAAGAAACTAGGTACCTTCAGAACTGGAGCCATCCAAAGAAATGATAGATAGAAGAGCTTCCCTTATTTGTGAAGCCCACCATATAGGAGGGTGGACATAGAAAGTAAGATCACCTTTGTCCAAAGCCCAATTAGATAAAGCATCAACACTCTTGTTTTAATATCTGACCACATCATTGTAATCAACTTTTAAAAATTCCATCTAGATTAACTGAATCTTCTCAATAATTCTTTTTATTCTCCAATCAATATTATGATTCTTAGGAGGAGTCTTCAAAATATTAATCATGAGTTGAGAGTCATACTCAACTAGCACCCTTTCCCATCCAATATTAGTAGCCTCTTGAAGGCCTCTAAGGATACCATATCCCTCAAAAAGGTTATTGAAAAGAATACCCAGATTATAAATAAAAGTAAAAACCAAGGAGCCATCTAAAAACCTACCAATTCCTCCTACACTAGATTTTCTAGGGTTCCCTTCAGAGGCTCCATCAGTATTGGATTTTACAAAATCCTTAGGAGGAGGTTGCCAATTCCTTTTTCTATCCATCTTGCAATTGTTGACATTCCCTTGAGTATGGTTTCCCTTAGAGGAGTTAATATTCAATCTTTTCATCACTTGATCCCATATTTGGTGGGATTTTTGGGGGTGATTAAGGAATTGTTGGACTGATTCAACTAAGTTGGCAATGGTCTTTTGCCAAATATAGTGAATATCCTTCCAATATTGATTAAAAATTCAACTATTCCTTTCATTCTAGATATTCCAAAGAAGAATGGTAGAACCCATTCAAACTAACTACCTAATAAAATGATCAACACCCTCTTGTTTAGGCCAATCCTTCCAAATTTGTTCAAAATTAGAAAAATTGGACCACTGTAAGTCAAGTAAAGTGGCCATTCTCCTTCATAGCTCAAAGGATAGAGTAAACTCAATAAAAATATGGCTGAGAGTTTCCACATTCTCTCCACACATTTCACATCTAAAAGGACCATGAAAACCATGCTTCATAAGATGCTCACTAGTAAGCACCCTATGATGCAATAAAAGCCAAGTAAAGAACCTCACCTTAGGCCAGAGCTTTTGAGCCCACAATTGAGAAAATATATCAGATGATTGGTTGGGATTATTATGGCATAAGGCCAAATAACCTTTAGCAACTAAATACTCACCCTTAGTAGTGTTGTTCCATCCAAAATAATGTTTTTCATGGGACCAAGAGAGAGATATCATATGAAGGATGCATTGGATATCTTGTCTTTGCCTTTTTTAGGATTTGAATAGGCCAGTCCTCACTAAGGATCCAATATCTACCAACTTTTGAATTAACAATATGGTAGCGACATTAATTAGCGACCTTATCTAGTTAGCTCGATGAAGCTGATCTATCCAATGCCTCCATTTGGGAAACTGAGTTATCAAAGGCTTGTGACCATCCCAAGAATCAGTCCAAAAATTTACCTGTTGACCATTATGAATGATTCGAAAGAAATTTTTCTTTATCAAATCCTCACTAGTCTTAAGAACTACTAAAATGGGAGAACCTTTGGTAGGCAATTTATAGTGAACAATGCCTTTAGTACTTTTGTTCTCACCATATTTAGCATGAATATTTTTGGCCCAAAGAGCATTAGGGTTATGTAAAATCCTCCAATACAATTTAGAAGCTAAAGCTTTGTTATTATTAATAGGATACCAAAATCTTAACCCTCCTTCATTCTTAGGAAGACACAAAGTGTCCCATTTCACCAAGGCCCATTTTATTTTCTCTTAAGTACCACTCCAGAGGAACCGATGTTTGATTTGATCTAGTTCATGAAGAACAACCTTTGGGATATTCAACACGGTAGAAACATAAAAAGGAATAGCTTGAAGGACTAATTTTACCAAGGTGATTCTACCCCTAGAAGAAAGACACCTATTGATCCACTTTCCAATTTTTTTCTTGAATTTGTTCAACAACAAATTCCAATATTTTTTTTGTCTTTGAATATTGATGGGAATACCCAAATAAGTGATTGGAAGGGAGGTCTTCTTGTACCTTAATTTATCTAAGACCATGGATTCCTGTCTGGTAGAGCAGTGAAAGACAATGACTTTAGATTTATCTCCATTGATCAATTTATCGATAGCCCTAGAAAATAACTAATGATTTTCTTAATTTTAGAAGCTTCCTTAACTGTAGCTTTACCAAGAAGAGTAGAGTTATCAAGAAATTGAAGATGAGAGATATGTATGCCTCCATAAGCAATGGTAACTCCTTCAAGGGTTTTGTTTTCTCTATTTTTTGGTTGTAGTCCTACCCAAGCATTCAACAAGAATGATGAATAAATAAGGGGATAGGGGGTCACCTTGCCTAATACCTCTGGAGACTGGTATGTCACACCTTAATTATAGCCACTATTTTTTTGTAGTTTTATAGGTTATTAGTAGGGATGGATTTATTAGTTGGATTTAAATATTATTATTTAATATTATATTATGCTTTTATTGTTATAGATTTATTAATGTATAAGACCTATCTTTATCAGGATAAATATTATAATCTCAAATGTTGGATTATGAGTATGAGTAATATAGTCTTCTCCATTCATTGATTTATTTTTGCATAGGTAAATGAGACACATTTAATTAGTAATGAGATAACTTAATTAAAACAAGAATTATTATGACTCTCTTTTAATACATTAAATTACTGGTGCTCATTGTTATTAAATTTAGAAATAACCCATTTATTAGTATTGAAAACATATAGAAACTAAAGTGTAGTAAGTAATTTAGTGTTTGGAAAAATTAATTCATCATTTGAATTTCTAATTTAGAATTAGATTTAGTGTTTGAGGGTTGATAGAAACTCCCTATCCATGGGAAGGGATATTAAAGTGGAAAAATATCATGTCCCCACTAGAGGTCCCTTTCTAGTCATGAGTAAAGGATACTTAATGTCAAATGGGAGAAAAAAGACTCGTAAAAATTCTGCATCATAGGAAAATAGATAGATCTAGATTAAGAACCAAGTGAAATATTGCTATTATGATAAGGTGTAATAAGAACTAAAAGGTAAGTCTTTGGCCCTTATACTATTGTATGAGCGTGTAATATGAATATAGAATATAGAAGGAATATAAATGTATGATGAATTAATAATTAGAGGAAAGTAATATAAATGTACATAGTATGTAATTTATATTTATTAGGATAAATTCTACCATAGAAAACATTGCATTACATTTTAAATTATAATATACATTTTTAAAATTTGCTTTCTTTATCATGTTCATAAATCAATCTACTATGAAAATAAAAAGAGCATAAAGTTATGTTATTTAGGTTCTTATTATGAAAAATGAAAAGAAGATATATATTTGTTATTTTATTTATATTCAAAATAAAAATAAAAAGAGATAAATACTTGTTATTTAGTTTCAATTATGAGAATGAAAAGAGAATATATATCAACTATTAAGGATATAAATCTACAATATTGTTTTCAATTATGATAGAAATATTAAGAGAATAATTGTTTATATCCTACTATAATGTAGTGAAGTTTAATTTAAAAATATTGTTATGCATGAGACTATGTCTACATTATAGACCTCTAGATTGAACTAGATGGGTATGTGTATGTTGTATACTATTGCAAAAATCTATTGTTGTATATTGTTATGTTTATTGGATACATGGTTATGCATAGTGGTGAATATTCGTCAATTGGATGAATATTAGGATTTTCAAAATTGGAAATTGGTGAATATGAGGACCCTCGACGTCAGCCCATTCGCCTAAAATTTTCAGGACCAATTTTTTATTAGGGTCAATTTGCCATAATATATATCCAAACATAGGCATATTTGTACTCGTTGGAAAGCTCTTTTCAAGCCTGATCTAATTGTGGTATTTTTATGAATTTATAAGATGATTTAATATGTCAAAAGTGGCTCCAAATATGATATTACATTTTAGGTCTTCAAATACCCTAAATTTTGGTATGAAGATGCTCGATTTGATTTTCTTAGGATTCTTCATGATTCAACTTGATTTTTATTAGGATTCACCATTTTTATACAAGTACATTTTGAGTCCAACCCCTTATGCATAACCCTCGATTGGATAACTAATACATGAAAAATGAGTACTCATAATAGGAATCATGATTAGTGTTTATTTTGGGATAATGCTTTTATAGATAGTACAAATCATCTAGGATTTGTGACACAAGTTCCTCCTATAGACTCTTCTCTTATTGCTTTACAATTTATTATGTTTGTTCAATAGTTGTCAATTGCCCTTACTTTGCTTGTCTAATTATTGCCTTAAAGCTTGCAATAAATTTTTTAAAAAGCAAATTTCCAATGTCTACCATTATCATTTGATAAATCTTAATATTATTAGAATCAAAATTACTTTAATGTTTTGGTGATTATGCATAAAAGTATCAATCCTTCTTCTCATATTTTTGGACTAACTTGTAATCTTGATCTTCAACATAAAGTATTTTTATCATTGATTGTATTCTTTAATGACACACTCACTAACATGATTTTATTAATTCTTGATATCATCCTCATTCATCTCATAATAAAAGTAACATCATTAAAATTGTTAGAGAGACTCTATCACATTACCCCTTCCTAGCCAAGCCATTATAGGTATATGCTATTTCATAGTCTAAATGAAAATCATAACATATTTAGATAAATGGGCTTGAGATAGGAACTTTCCTCATATTTTATAGAGTACACTTCTTCAAATCCTAGTTGTGACTAGAATTGGGTATATAAGTTTTATCTATGCAATAGTTCTTCAATATTAATCAAAAAATATTTTTGGTAAAAGAGTTAGATGAGCTCAAGGTGGGAATCACTTATCAAATATAGTGAACATTATGTTTACCAAAATTTATCACCTAATTATTTAGTAAAATATATGAAATGAATATACATGATTGAAGATAGTAGAGATTGGATTAAAAATTGTGATAGCATAATTATAACTTTTCCATAAGAAAACCATGGATATAGTCGCTAAGAAATATTTATTATATGATAACACCCATGAGTATAAAAATTATAACCCACATAAAATTAATTGATGAAAGTTATTAATTTTGAAATGACCCTTGTAAATAGGATTCTTCACAAAATAAATTCTAGTATTACCATAATAAAAATAATTTATCAGGGGTAAGATGATAATTTCCATAGTAATAATACAAGATTTTTAAGTTTTTGGAGGATATCACAATGGTTCTAGGTTCGGGCTTTGGCTCTTCTTTGGGAGGTCCAAGGTTTCTCACAGGGGTTTCTCACACTAACCAAATCTTAAAATAATAATAATAATAAAAGCTTTTTACTACATTGTAAAATGTAAAGTCATTATAGTAAAAATAACCAAGGGTAAAAATATCTTTATAAGGTGGGTAAAAACATAATTACCATAAGATACCACCACTAATTAGAATGGTCCCTATAATGGAAATAAAAATATCAATCTTTGGAAAAGACTATATATCTTCCTAGGTTTTTCTCTTGTAATTATCTTTTATCAACATGCATAGAGTGAACATGGTGGTTAAAAACTTTTGTAATTTACAAACAAAGCACATCAAGAAATAACACCATAGAGATCTAAAAGTAAGAACATTAGTATAAAAACAAAGCATGACAAGAAATAACAACATAGAGATATAAAAGTAAGAACATTAGTATTTTATTACATGTACAAAAGACACACACTAAATTGCCTCTAGCAAGTGTTTCAGTCCTCCTATTGAGATCCCACATCCTATGGACTCACTCAATGATTGTATCCCACACTCTCACCTAGAAAATTTCTCTTACACATGCTTCAGTGATACTTTCATTTTTTGATATGCTAGGGCTACTAGACCTCTACTTTTGGCAAGATAGACTAGCTAGCCTTCATTCTCATACTTACTCTCACCTACTTGCTTGAGCTCTCAAATGCTTATTTTTCCTCTAATGGCGGAGAAACCCTATATTCATAGTCTCATGGGAGCTAGGAGATTCATGGATGAAGAATTCATGGACAAAATATCAAAATATTTGAGATGCCTTCTCTTGAAAGCTTTCCATGATATTTTATAATTACTTAAAATAAGATATACATCAAAATTTGAAGCATATCCTACGATATTTTATTTTTTCATAAAGATATTTTACCATAATAATAACACTTTTACTATTGGTTTTTTAACTTGATCTTTTCTTATCACTATGTTTTCATTGTATCCTTTCATACAAACATCTTTTTTGTTGTACCATTATCCCTTAACAATTGACACATTCTTCCCAAATAAACTGCCCAATATGATAATATGCATGATCATTATGCTACAATACATTTATATAACTCAAAGTTTAATATTGGTATAGCTCAATCAATTTAATCATAAAATTCAGTTAAGAACATCCATGATATCTATTTCATTATTTAACATTGATCTAATTCCAAAACTTGAATAGTTTATAAGCTCCATCACTTGTATAACTCTTTTTCAATAGATTAACAAACAACCAATCTCATAAACACAAGAATAATTAACCCTTTATTGTTTTACTTAATATTCTCTATAATATCTAATTAAATTTCATTCAAATTTAATATCCATTTAAATAAAATTTTATTTGTATAGTATCCACTTGGGGGAATACTTTTTGTCCTAAAACTAAAAAGAAGATAACACTCTTCATTTCAACCAGTTTTGAAATCTTACCATATATAATTGTATAGTATCCACTTGGGGGAATATCTCTTGTCATAAAACTCAAAGAAAGATAACAGTCTTCATTTCAACCAGCTCTGAAATCTTACCACAAATATCAAAGTTGAGTTTGAATGTGAAGGAGAAGACCTTTAGTACTTAAAGGTGGAAACCCACCCTAGGCATTCCTGAACCAATAAATAGTATAGTTTGAAACAAACACAGAAGTTGTTCTCTGCGTCACGCCAGGAAGGAAGCACAGTTGTTCATTTGTTTTTGGGCTGAAGTTTCACTGGTAATCCCAATGCAGGAATGGCTAAAGGATCCAATATTGTTTTTTCGTCAGGAATAAGCATTGACCACTTGTATCTGGATACCAGATGGCACAAAAATATTACAGATTCCATCTTTGCAAAATCAAAGCCAGGACACACGCAAGGTCCACCTCCAAACGATATGAAAGTATAGGGCGGAATCTGGCCATCGAAATGAGATGGATCAAATTTATCTGGCTCGGGGAAAATCTTTCCATTCCTATGCGTAGTACCAGCCGCCCAATATAACTGCATAGCAACAAAGAAGGAGTTACAAACATAAGTGCTAATAATCCAGCACTACGTTCATGTATTTGCTTCTACTGCATCCCAACTTACCTGCCAACCTTTGGGAATCGTATACCCTTCATGCTGCACATCCTTGATTGCTTTTCTGAACCCACCAGACACAGGGGGTGTCAAACGTAGTGTTTCCTGTGCCACCTTCCATGTATATCTCATTTTCTGAATTTCACCCCATGTTATGGGCTCATTGGGCTGTTTTCCTGCTAAGACCTCCCTGTGCTCTGTTACACACAGACATGTAAAATAATATTCACAGTTAATTCAATCAATAAACATCATATTCTTCTGTTGTGATAGTTAGAGTGTTGTCTCATTTTAGCTGGTATCAAAGAGTTTTATTGCAGTTATTAACGTGAATGAAATTTAATCATGCATCAACACAATCGTGAAATATATCATCAATAATCAGTTTTATAACAATAAATAAATAAATAGATAAATATTAACATAAAATAAAATTCTAGTATAAAATTTCAATCATAAAATAAACTTATATCATCACAACAATGAAATATACTATTAAACATGCATCATGAATTAAAACAATATCATACCTTGAACAATGGTTTCGTAGATGTGTGGGTTTTCTGCCAACGCTCTCACGAGATGAGTGAGAAGAACAGCAGTGGTGTCGTGACCTGCAATCATGACCATGATGGTGTTATCTATGATCTCCTCCTCTGTGAGAGCCCTGTTATTCCCATACCTCATGCTCAGCATGCACGACATCAAATCATGTCGAGGGGAGATCTTTCCCTCCTCAATCCCCTTCTTCTTGACATCCAACAGCAACGAAAGCCGCCTGGATATAGCAGAGCGAGCGTTCAAGCACCTGCGAAAATTCGTCCCTGGCAAATCCAATGGAAGAGACCACAGACCCTTCACAAGCATGGAAAATTCCTCGCACAGTGTTTCCCTCTCTTGGCCGTCCTCCAAACCGAAAAGCAACTCCGAGGCGACGCCGAAGGCGAGATTCTTCATCAAAGGCCACACCGTAACGCTCTCCTCTCCCTCCCAGAAATCCTCGAAATGCCGGCAAATGACGGACTCCATTTTTCCGGCGATTGTCTGCAGTGCCTCAGGCTTGAGGAAGGTCATGATGGCTTCTCTTACACGTTTGTGATCTTCCACTGGAAGTTCCAGCAGGCTTCTCCGGCCAAACACCCGGGTAACGGATCCGGTGGACTGCTTGGAAAATATGTTGTTATAGTCATTGTGGAAGATGAAGCGGTTACCGGCCTGGCCCGTGAGGACGGCTGTGGGGTACCCCATCAAAGAGGTTTTAAAAACTGGACCATATTTCAACACCTTCCCTTCTATCCACTCTCTGGATTGGTTGGTTTTTCGTGCTTTCAGAAATTGAAGGGTTTCCCCTATCACAGGCAGCCCCAGACTTCCAGGAGGAACATTCTTCCCTATTCCTTTGTGGGCATTCTTGGCTATCATGAGCAGCGACAGTATGCAAGCAATTAGAGTGAAACATAGTATGAGAAATGATGGACTGGTCTGTTGTAGTAGATCCCTGAAATCCGAAGGAAGCTCCATTGATGTTAGAACAATTAGAAAAATAAGGACTCAAATGCAAGATCTCCATTTCACATCTCTCTGAATTATCTATATACACTTGTTATGATTCCATTCCAAGACTTCAAAATCTCTTTCCAACTTCTTGAACATTGGTTTACTCACAATAGTTTAACTTATTTTAGTTTGGACTGATCTTCCAAGAAGTATTGAATCAACAGTGAACCAGGCATCAATTTTTCTCTGCTATTTGAATTGACTTACAAGAAAAGCTGAAAGAATGGGTTAAGATACAACATTGGGTTTTACAATGCCCGTTCTGTTTTATGTCTGACGACGAATAATCTTCTCGGGATACATGACTTTGTATATTACGATCCAGTCAATTCACAAGAAGACAAGGAAAGATAAGGTTAGGTTATGTCTTATTACGAACTCGAATATTCTTCTCTGGATATATTGTATTTCGATCCAAGAGGAGTCAATTCACAAGAAGACGAAAGAGTCGGCTAAGTTATGTTTTATGTGCAACGACGAATATTCTTCTATGGACACGTGTTTGTTTTCTCATATATAAATTGTAGTATGATGATCTAGACAGTATTAAATATAAAAGAAATAGATAGGTATTAAACCTGAAATATTAGAATGGAGTAAATTTAGAATGTTATTATTTGAAGGGAAACAATATATCTTATATCTTATTATGTTGTGATCTGGTTGGAATTAATAGTAAAAGGTAAACTCTATTGTTATCCTCATAACATTGGGCAATTCATTGTTATTTTAGAACAACTTAAATCATGATTTTAAAAATAAATAAATTAGTTGACAGCAACAATTGTTAATTGATTGCCTTATTTTATTTCATTAAAAATATAATTTTTTTTGACTTGTTACCTACTCCTTATAATTTAAAAAATATATATACTAATAACATAATCTTACTTTTGTATTTGCCTTCTTCAGCCACAATTCACATTCAAAAGGAACAAGACAAGGCCAACTCTTTTGTGCAACATTTGCAGAGTCTTCAAGCCAAAGTGGTTCAAATTCTTCAGAAGACCCGAACAAAGCGTAAAACAACAGATGGACAAGCACCGCACTCCTCATTCCTTTCAGAGTTGGTGACAAAGTATGGTTTCATCTTGACAAACGACGATTTGCAGATAAGGCATATAGCAAAATCAAGCCTCTTCGTTATGGGCCTTATACTATCATTCAACAAGTATCTGAGAATGCCTTTCGCTTGGACCTTCCAACACATCTTGGCATTCACGATGTTGTCAATGTTGATCTTCTCAAACCATACTATGATTCCACATTGGAAATAGTTCCAACCATCATTCATCCAGTTGATGTGGTTCCTAATGCTCAGCTTCTGCTTGACACCGATACAGTCTTTGATACGAAGACCCAACACACCCGTCAGGGTGCTTCTACTTCATATCTTGTGGCCCGACAAGGCCAATTTCCACATCAGGCTCGCTGGATTTCTGCTCACATTCTGTCCTGGGATTTTCCCTTTTTGTTAAAAGCATTGAAGTCCAATTCTTCTTTTGTTGGGACGAATGATGAGGAAATTTAGACCTAGGGGCTAATTTATTTTTAGACCTAGGATATTTTAATTAGGACTTAGTAATTGGAATAATCAACGTGAGTTGTTTTCTTTCCTCCGTTGAATGGTCTAGGTCTAGGTGTCTTTCTTTTCATCATTTTAGGGCTTTCATATTTAGCCTTTCCTTGATTTTGTACGTAAATCCTTGGAGCAGTTGATGATTTCCAGGATTACGGTTTTTTTTTGGACTTATTTAAAGTCCTATGTTTTCAATAATATGTAGCTTCAATATTTCCATATCACCAATGGTCTTCCCAAAACTTGATTTTTCTCCCATCACCAATGATACACCTACTTTTAGCCTTCATAAAATCCTTGATCTTCGTTAAGCTTCTCCAAAAATGGAGCCTCTTGGGGAGAGATCGTCTGACAAAAAATAATTAAATTCGTATTTCGCTTTAAGGATAGAACACCAAGGTCTCTCGGCGTTCGAAGAAACCAACCACCCTGATTTACCAACCAGGGCTCTATTCATAAGTACTGCTCTTTTCAAAATAAGACCCCCATCCTTTCTCCTCTTGCAAATCTGATTCCAAGCGACCAAGTGGTACTTACCTTTTAAATCCCATCCAGCCCAAAGGAGCATTTTACAAATACGATTAATTTTATCCATTACTTTAGCAGGGAGCATGAATAAAGACATGAAATAAATGGGTATGCTCTCGAGAGTGCTTTGAACAAGTACCACCTTCCCCGCTTGGCTCAACAACACCCCTTTACAAGAGGCTAGTTTACGTTGGATTCTTTCAAACAAAGGGTCCCACAGTGAGTTTTTCATTCTCCCCATGAAGAGAGGCAGTCCAAGATAGGTCGCTGGAAACGTGACAATCCTACAATTGAGAATATTCATAATCTTTGATTTCTTGGCTTTCGGAGTGTTAACAAAGTAGAGAAAGCTCTTTGTAAAGTTGATCTCCTCACCAGCAACCCTCTCATAACACAATAATATCTTTTTAATATCCCAAGCGAAAAAATATAGATGCACGACTAGGAATCAGAGTATCATCAACAAATTGATGATGAGATATAGGCGGACATGGGAGAGCTGGATGAAGACCCACCTTCCTACTCAACCTTCCAATTGCTCTTTCCAAAGCCTCCACCATAAAAAAAAAGAGGAAGGGGAAAGCGGGTCGCATTGCCTCAAACTGCGGTGAGACTTAAAAAATCCAGACACCAATCCGTTCACTAAAATAGAACACCAAACTAAAAAAATACAAACCGAAATAAAAGTGACCTATTAAAGTAATAATAATAGTAATTTATATCAATATTTATTAAAAAAATAAATATTAATACAATTACTATTATTATTACTTTTAATAGATAAACTATATGGTGTTGGTTCCTCAAAACATATGTAATTGTACATAAAACAAGACGTCAATTTCACTATATATTTATATTACTATATAATAGGTATTTGATGAACTATAGAAACTAAATATTAAAAAATAATAATAATAATAAGATTTTTTATTTATATAAAATTAAAAATAAGCATTATTAGAAGTGCTAAGCACGATGGTTAAAAAGCGAAGTCCATTTATTTAGTCATATTTATTTATTATTTTAAATAAATTTTGTTTCAATATTTATGTAGCAACAATCAAACATAAATAAAGATTCAAAAGCTAACCCTCTCTACTTTCCAATTTGAAAATATTAGTAATGTAAAATGTAGCCATTTGTATGCTCCATGTTTCAATACCTAATGCGTTAGGCAATACATCTCACAGGAACAAAATATATAAAGCCATTACCATTTTGTACTTCTAAAAAATTTCATACTGCGATGATAAGCCATTGCCATTTTATTTTGTTTTGTTTTTTTTTTTTTTTGACAACACACATGCATATCCACGAAGAGAAACATAGGAGTGTGCAAGAAAAATAAATAAAGAGTAAGACATGAAACAGACCAAACACCGTCAGATATATCTGAAATGTTTAAAATCGATTCCCATAGAATGATCAGCCATGATCAGCCATGAGGGTCAAACGTAAAGAATATTATTTTGGCAGGCGCCACCACAAGAGCCGCCACCAGAGTGCCCAGGACCACACTTGTACCCACAGGCCATTGCAGCGGGCAATGCTGCTACACCTATCAGTAGGCTGTCGTTTTGCGAAATGCACCTGATAGTCGTGTGCCATGCAATCGATAGGTTGTTCTAAGTTGTTATGTGCCATGTTGCCGGTAGTCTATCAAATGTCGTGTGCCATACAACCGGTTTCCATATGTCGACGTGTGTCATGCTTCGGTCCATGTATGTCGTGCCATGTAACGAAGAGGCCCGTCTATATCATCATGTACCATGCAACAGTTATTCTTCTATGTACATTTAAAATTTTGTTGTGGTCTATTGGTAAGGGCGCCACTTGCATTATCGGTGATGTGAACTGGGTTCAATCCCATGTATAAAAAGTATTTACTCAATAATAATAATAATAATAAAATATTATGATAAATTCGTCACCTTTCTATATTTTTATAATTTGCCATTTTTTGGTCTTTGTTTCGAAATTGATTCACCTTATTATTATAAATGCATTCCATGTATTTAGGGACCTACTTTCTATACATAACCCTATATAAATATAAAACACAATCCTTAATCTAATATTTAGAAAGGTACAAAATAATATAATATCTTCAACAAATTTTCAGAAATAAAAATTAATAAAATTACATAGCAAATGAATTTTAATGCATATCATTCATGTAATATATTATGAAAATATTGTCTTGTGTTTGTCTAGTTTGAGGTGCCTTCATCCCATAGCTAGTGGTTAGTGGTTTTAGGAATATGTGTAAGCTCCACTTTTTGGGTTCCACCTTTATGGATGTTTTTTTGTTGTAAGTTGTCTGGTCAGTTGTGTCTTTTTATGTGTTCTTCCTTAGGTGGAGTTGATGTAAAAGGTTGAGGGACGCCTTTCAAAAACCTCTTTTCTCAAACACATTGTAATAACACTTTTTCCAACGGGTGACCATAGTCTCCCCCATGGCGAAAATAAATATTAAAACCTCATGCTAAGATAATATAAATTTGCTTTACATGTGATTAAAAAATGAATATGTATATTAAGCCTACATCTTCTAATCCTTAGAACTACAAATCTAACTAATTAACCTAATCATCGTTTACATATAATCAATTTAATAGGCCATGCTAAACCTCTCAAATTTGTCTAACAATGCTTAAAAAGTCCAACTAAAATCACAATGGCCAAATTCTAAATACATCCAAAGTGTTTACAACTATAAAATATACTTAGTTTTCTATAGTTGGAGAATTTTACTGTGATGCATAATAAAAAAATATTTCATACCCCAAATTAGTGGACAATACATACATTGGAAGTGATTTTCAAGTTGAAATCTAATATGAGAAAAATGTTATGTTCATGATTTACAATTATCCATTTGTGATATGTGGTCAACTGACAAGTAGCACTAGGAAAATTTCTTCAACATGTTATGTTACACCACATGCTCTTTCCATTTTATGGATTGCACATTAATCTCATATATTTGGCTTAAATAACATTCCCATAGTTAGGCCATAGTTTCTTGTTAGATTTTGATGAGTATATGATATAGGAAATGCAACCACAAGATGTAAGATAAGCAATCTAAGATGATTGTATGATAATGACACTATAATATGTAGGAAAACAAAGAGATAAAATTTTGCAATAACTCAAAAATATACCATTAATAAAAGCTCATAAAAATAGTACAATGCAATATAATGGAGGACATGAACACTCTATAAACTTTTTTAAGGAACTATATTGTACTCCTCTATCAATCTATACTATGCACTCTCTATATTTTCTACTTCCTTGATTTCACTTACTATAAGGCCTATATATAGGAAGATAAGTTCCTTGGCCCTTACTCTATCTTTGACTCTATCCTATGACTTATGTACATGTGGACTACATGCACATTTATATCATTGCATATTCTAACACTTGTGCATTTATTACATTGCTTGAAGTAACTACTTAAATTTACTCTAAAGTACACTTCTACTTTAGTAATGTACCAAAGGTGGTACATTGACATGTACCCAATAATATAATATACTCTAACACCCCCTGTATTACATTATTTGGGTATTGAAGAGTTTAGTCTTCAATATGGATCTTCATCTTCAATTTGATCATATCTTTTAATTTAATCTACATTATATGCCTCCTTGATCTGGTACCTCTTCTTATTCTTTATCCTTGTTTTTGAAGCTAGTTTTTGTGCTTTCATAAGTGGTCATACTATCACCTGATTCTTGTAAAAGTATTTTCTCTTTACCTTTGTCCTTCTTATCATTATTTTGGTTTTGTATAGAAGCTTATGAACAAACACTTAAGGCATCATGATAAGATCTTGAGTTAGTAGAACTTGAAGTATCAATACTGCATGAGGATTGAAATATTTTCTCTAGGTATGATTCATCCATTTCTATTTTTTTAAGTGATTCTATCAATCCTTCTTTGTTCTACATTCTCATCCTTGTAACATTTGAATGTACATAACACCATATATAATATGCTACCAAAGTCTAAAGTAATTTGAATTTCACCCTTCCATTACCAAAGTCTAAAGTAATTTGAATTTCACCCTTCCATTACCAATCGCTTTAGTGAGTTGAACATGTATATAATGTTCCAAGGTTTCAAAGTTATATTTTAAAGCTTCACTATGAATCACTTTTGAAGTAAGATCTAAGTCTTCTTCAAACTTTATAAGTAAATTCTTAATTCTAATTTTTATGGCATTTGCCCTTTTCTTTCTAATAGTGTTGTTCATATCATTGTTCATTATAGTCTTTGAGGTTGACATATTTCTTTATCCTTAGCTTTAATAGACTTCTTTTAGATCTTCAATATTTTTGAGAATACTCTTGATAGAACCTTTGATGTAGTCTACCTTATGAATCCCTAGTTTAGAGTATGTGAAATAATTTTAGAAAACATTTCTAAGACTTAGATTTTGTAGGATCCTTATGTCTCCCTAAGAATTAGAGTATGCTCTAATCTTGATGAAGTCCTTAGCAACTATTAGTTCACCTTTTGAGTTGATTTTGTAATGTTTTGAGAATGATAATAATAAACTCCTATTTCACCTTATTTCTCCTATTGAACTATGCACTTATCAATTTGATGAAGTTCTCTATGATTGAATTTGTTTTGTCTCTATAATGTGACTATGAGATAAGTATAAGCAATAAAGTCCAAATTTTTTAAAGCAAGCAATAATTTTGTTTCTCTATCCTTAAATGTCCAATAGTTCAATTTTTGAAATTCCAATAAACTAAAATTTAATGTAGCACAACTTATATCTCCCTAATTTGGAATTGTAGAAATTGATTATATTTGCAATAATAATGATTTGGTTTACCAAGTAGAAACCATTATATCTCCTTAATTGCAAATATTATTATTCTTTTATTTCAACAAATGTGTTTTAAAATACTATTTAAGGATATAAACTCATTTTAATTTGCTTTCAAATTTACTAAGGTTGATTTTGCTTCTATATTAAATGATAATAATTTCAACCTTATATACTACTCCTTATCACTCCTTAATGAAAGTAAATATTAATCTAAGTTGAAACTATACCTTTGTAATGCTTTACTTTGACTTCTATCTCCAAGGCGAGCGTTGTATCTTTGTGGCTTATGACAACAAGTTTTTTGGCTAATGGACATCCTCTTTAATGTGCACTACATCCCTTAAATCTCTACACAAACCCATGGATGCTTAATCTAAGCTCTTCCTTTCTATTAAATTCTGAGAGCTAATTGGCATTGGTATAGCCTTCGATGTACTATCTATGAGCACTAAAATTTCTCCTTATAACATTACCATTCAATTCTATTCTTCGAACGATGTTCTTCTATGATGGTCTCTTGCTCCCTTTAATGCTCTTTGACTACTGCACTCAAGTTTCATTGGAAATGTACTTTTCTACATAGTCTATCCAATGGCATATATTAATATGCACTCCTTATTGAACCAAGTGCCAAGTGTTACTTTTATGTTGTTCAATGGCTCTCCTTAGGTGGTGGTACCCTATTATTAACCCTGCAATATGTAACTCCATGTGGTGTAGGTCTAGAAATGTTAGGTAAATTATTGAGCATTGAAAATACTCTTTTTATGAGCATTGAGGTAATAATGTGGGTCTTACCCCTCTTGAGTGCTCATTGATATCTCTTGCAAGTGTTAGAATAGTTGCTACCTTTCCTTTCTTGTGTACCAAGTGGTACAAGATGCCTTACTTATTTAGGGTAAATATAGGTACTCTTTTGCATGCACTCAAGCTACTAAAATATCTCTTATTCCCTTGATGCCCTTTCAATTCTATTGCAAGTTGTATCAAGCCTTTTCCAACATGCATCTAACTAATTCCTCCTATTCAATATAAGGTGCTTCTTCCTTCACAAATTTGGCTCTAGAAATGGTGTATCCATGGTGTTTCAATGTTGCGCTCTCAGCTGGTGATATTATCCCAATGATGATGGATCTAGTTGTCCATCAATTTCCAATGATGTTGGATTTTGAGTGCTTGCTACATTCAATGGTAGCTTACTATTGTGAAGGTAATTATTCAAATATTGTTTTATGGTAATATTCCTCATTGCACTTTGATTTTTGGCCATGTATTCTATGTAACCTATGTGTTGTCCTTGTTCTTACTTGCACTCATTATAATGGCATTATATTATGTAGAATTTCTTGAACCAATGCAGGTTTTTTCCTTGTGCACTATATCGATGCTGAATCTAGTTGTTTTGGAACTATTATGGGTGTCTTTTAACACCTCTAATGGAAGTATATTGATCCCTTGGATGGCTCTATATTTTACTGCTAGAGCTCCTTATTTAGACTATGTAAAATACCTAAATTAATGGCTAAAATATGGATAATGTAGTATCCTTTTTACTGTACCTTTATCTTGATAATACGACGTCTTGTAGAATATAATAGGCTCAATGTAGTACTGTCCTTAGACACTCTAGATTTTACATATAATTTTCTACATAGAGTAGGGTGTAATGATGTAGATAAATCTACCTTGACATGCACCAAAACTTGAGACTTTTACAGTCTCTTTTTGAAGCTTTCTTGCTTCTTTGATAAGTTGGTTTTCTTATCCAATTTATGGAGGTTCTATTGCTCTTTTGGTGGCTTCTCCTTGTCAAAAAATATTGTAGGTTTTGTATTCTCAATAGTGTCTCTACAAAATTCACTCTTACCCTATTTTGTGTACTAAAACTTCCTTCTTGATAAAATTTTAATGCACTTTACAATATTAAGGGTAACCAGTATAATGCACTAATGATAACTTCAAATTAATGCACTAAAATATTTGAAAATTTCTCTTAAGAGTAATGTCTTATTTACTTTCAAAATATATCTAACTCATATTTTAATGTGTAGGTATTAACCTTATAAGAATCTATCTTCTGCACTCCTTTGAAGACTTTAATATGCAACCTTCTCTTTGCAATTTTTAAACCCTAATAAGGTGCCTAATGGAACTTGATAATAAACCAAATAATTAAAGTTCATCTAATGAATATTCTTGCACCTGCGTTTCTCACATTAATGATATTTGTAGATGAAGGATTGCAAGGTCATTAGATTCACCTTATTGCTACCTTTTATTGGATGAACTTGTAGCTCTTCTTTGCTATCCAAAATAGCTTATCCACTTACCAAATTTGTAGCTTTGTACCTCTTCTAACTTACATATTGAATCTATAGTTTTGTGGTTTCAACTCTCCTTTATGATATATCTTGGAATTTTATAACTCAGCAGCTTGAATCTATAGTTTGGTGGTTTCAACTCTCCTTTATGATATATCTTAGAATTTAAAAACTCAGAAGCTAATGATGCTGCACAAATTGTCATTTTTTTGCTAGTCTCAAATATCAAAATTTTAGATTACAAAGTAGTCAATATCGCCACTAAAATGATGTCCTTATATATCAAAAATTTGGTAGGGAACTCTTCCAAATCGTACCTGAGATTTTCTTTCAAGAATCCTTTAGTTTTTTGTTGTAGAAGCCAATAAATATCCTTTCTCCAAATGAGCCTTATAGCCTTCATAAGGAATTTTTAAATATCTCATATTTGATAGCTCCTTCTATATCCTTTCTCCTTCAACCTTCTTGTTGAATCCTAACTTCAATCTAGGTCTTCTTATCAATAATATGAAATTCTTTAGGTCTTTACCAATATCCTTTGAAATTTGATAAACTTATTGTCAAATATATCTCTATTTGGGCTTGTTTTAAGACGGTAATAATTGTCCCAAAAAATTCCTTTATTAGGAAATTCTTGCTGGTAATTTTCTCCAATGAGTTCTCCTAGAAACTCATTCAATGGTATTCTCTGAATCTCCTTCAATGAGGCTCTCCAAACCTTCTCCTTATTTCTCCTTGAGACCTCTTCTCTAGGATTTTCAATCTCGTAGCTTCTTTGGTCTTTCTCAATGAAACATTTATCTCAACCTTCTACTATATAAGTGTTGTAATGAGATCTCCCTTAGATATTTGAAATCTATTGCTTTTGGAAAAGGACCTTTACTACTCCTCTATATTCAAGCTTCCAAATCTGGAAGTTCTTCAATGGGACCTATTGTAGGTCTCTTTAACCTCTTAGGTTGATTTCTTCTTCTCCTTCAAGGTGAAGTCTTCAATCCTCAATGGAGATCACCAATATCCTATCTTCATCGAGACTCTTCTCCTTGAGTCTCTTCTTTCTCAAATTTACAACAAGGCTCCTATGATATTTTATTTGCTTCTACAATTTGTAGGCCTATAATCTCTAGAAATGGGACCTTTTATATAGGCCTCCAAGTCTTCTCTCTTTCATTTGTTTCTTTTGGTACTGGATTTATTCTAAAGAATATATTATTCCTAGATATTTTGTAGGAAGCTTCCTAACTTTCTTTGAATCTTCTTTTTCCTGTAACAAACTATTAGGATTTTAATGGAAGAAATTGTAAATCTAGAGATAATCAATATTTACTAGTTAATTATCAATCTAGTATAATTAATGTTGAGTCCTAGTCTTCATGAGTTTTTCTACAATCCTATGGAAAGACTCTAGCCAAATGCAATCTCAACAAATTTGAAAATGAGATTTTTTGATTCCTCTCAATATCACTTGTGGCTCTCTATTTCCTATCAATCTACCATGTGATCTGATACTACTGTTAGCTTTTAATGAGTATATGATATATAAAATACAACCACAAGATGTAAAATAAGCAATCTAAGATGACTATATGATAGGTACTATAATATTCAGGAAAAAAAAGAGAAACTTTTGCAATAACTTAGAAATATACCTTTAATGAAAGCTCACAAAAATAGTACAATGTAGTATAATGAAGGACATGAATAGTTCATAAACTATTTTAAATAACTACATTGTACTGCTCTATCAATCTATACTATGCACTCTTTATATTCTCTACTCCCCTAATTTCACTCACTATAAGGCCCATATATAGGAAGATAAGTTATTTGACCCTTACTCTAACTTTGAATCTATCATATGACTTATGTACATATGGACTACATGTACATTTACATAATTACACATTCTAACACTTGTGCATTTATTACATTGCTTGAAGTAACTACTTATATTTACTCTAAAGTAAACTCCTACTCTAGAAATGTACCAAAGGTGGTACATTGACATGTACCCAATAATGTAATATACTCTAATATTTTTATTAAAAAAGTTAGATGATTAGTCCTATAGTTTTCTATTCAATGTCAATACCATAGGAATTTTCTTAAGCAATGTTCCCATAGTTAGGCCAATGCTTAGCCTTATATTTTTAATATAAATAACCTCAAAATAGAAGGAAACCAATTCATAGATATCATACCCATGTACCATATTAATCCTTTTTTTTTAAAGAAAAAAATACCTTACGGGGCTGCCTTGGTCTAAAAGACCACAAAAAAGGGGTTCTACACCTCTACACCGTCAAAGTCCCTTGGGAGTCGCACCCGACCTTGCCCACACCAACATTATCAATTGGATTTTGGATACTCAATTCAGATTTTTGGTAGGGTGGATATTTGAACCTAGGACATCTCTTGGAGGATTTCCCTCTTCTCTCCAACTCACCTACAACACCTGGGTGTACCATAGTAATCCTTGATCATATAGTATAAAAAGGAAATAGAGGTTCACTTTAAGGTGAGATAGGTAAGTATCTAAAACACATTAAAATTTATAGATAAATATAGGTAAAGCCTCTAATTTTCATAAGAACTATTGATTCACATAGTCCTTTATAAGACTATAAGCATTGGCATCTTTCATAACTTAGGAGTTTTAGACATGATTATTCTTATGAAAATATTTTTTAGATAAAATATTGTATTTATTTAGTCAATTGGGAGACTCTTCAATGTACTCAATGTTGCAATAACTAGGACCAATATGTATTGTATACATCATATCACTTACACTAGCAAATAGGTGGAGCTTTGACCATATCATTGGGTTGATAAAAATATGAAAAATAATTTTATATCTGTAACATTTTGTCATTATGATGATATTGATCATATATAGAAATATAATGATTCTTTAACTTCTCTTAATTGAAAAGGTATTGTTGTCATAGTGAATAATGAAAATTCTAAGAGTGACCTTTGGCATCATCAGTTGGGCTATACTAATTTTAAATGCTTTAAATACACAAGTTATCTTCACATGGTTCATGACCTTCCATCAATTGGTACATGTTTAGGATCTTGTGATGGATATAACATAGTGAAACATCATTATGAATATTATCCTAGGAAAAATTATTGGAAAGCCTCTTAACCTTTGAAATTTATCCATATGATACTTATGGTCCTATGTCAATCTAGTGTCTTCCATGTAATCACTACTTTATCGCATTTATTCATATTTTTATTAGTGTGATTTTAACCTACAACATCAAATCCATAGATAAATACTTTACTAAGTTTGAGGAGTTTAAATCCATCATAGAATATCATAAACAAAAGGAAGGTAAAGTACTTAATAATCATGGTGGAAAATTTATTGGCAATCATTTTTAGGTTTTTAACTTCCCATTACATTTCCTAGCATTTTATTATTTAATATATATATCCCACCATAACAAAGTAACTAAGCTAAAGAAGAGGTCATTATGGAGATGGATTAATTTATAATATATACCTACAAAGTGAAGATAAGAATTTTGGTAGAGGTAGTAAGTTATGAATTATATATCATCAACACGTATGCTACATGTGCAAGTAATGGTATAATTTCTTTTGAGAGGTTGGTAGGGAGAATCCTTTAGTTTAAAATTTTTGTGTTTGTATGTTAGCTGTTTAATTCAATATTTCTATTAATAAACATAACTCACATCAACTAAATAGTCATTAAAGAATACTTTTATGTATGATATGATGTCAATAGCCTATTGAATTTATGGCTAGATTAACTATGAAGTTCTTATAAGATATGCTGTTCATTTTAATGAGTCATACCTTGACCAGTATTTAGAACCACTTCAAACTCTCTTCATAATTTTTATTCTTCTTACAATGTGAATATTTATTTTTTTCCATAGTCACTTCTAGATGGGTTTCTTTTACTTCAACTTCTAGATAGTTTAAAATTTTAGATGGTGGTCATAAATTTACTCACATGGTTTCTAGTGGAGGATGTTGATCTCCCTACTTTGAAATATCTATGTTGATATCCCTACTTTGAAAGATCTAGTTCTTGATATCTTTTTAGATTTTTATGATGAATAGGTTCATCTTGTTCCTCTTGTAGTATAATTAGTCATATGCTTAAGTGAGATCAATTATTGGTTAGCAAAAAAATTATGAAAATTCATTCCATTCCATACCTTGCTAGATAAGGTGGCTGTCGATAACTTGACTACTTATAAGAATATAAGGTATGTCAAAGTGAGAAAAATATATGTGGATGAAGTATGATTCTCTTATTATGAATCATATATAGGAGTTAACTTTCTTACCTAATGATAACAATTTTTTTTTTTTCAAATGGGTATATAAGAACATGGTTTATGCTTAGGGACAATTTAAGAAGCATATGCCTCATCTTGTTGTAAATAAAGTCTCAAAAAGTATTTTTTTATAAGGATATATTGTTATCATTTCTTACATGGAATCCATTTATGTATCCCTTCCCATTTTTTATTAGAAACATTGGGATATGCACTTATCATGAACACCTTTAATAGGAGATTTATATGCAACAATCTCTAATATATTTTAAGGATGTCTTATAACCTTAGTTCATAAAATTATAAATTCCTTGTATGTGTTAAATAGAAAACTCATATTTACAATGAGAAGATACATAATATCTTTGTTGAGAGTGGATTTTATCAAAGCAAGGTAAATAATGGTGTGTACATCAAGTATCAAGAAGGTTAGATATTGATGTGGATTTTAATGATCTAAGAATTATGAGAAGATCTTCTTCTATGATTCAAGAATTGAAGCTATATTATCTTATCAATCATTTGAGATGATAGATCTAGTCTTACTTTATTAATTCTTGAGCATATAGAATACTAGGTCTTCTTGAAGTACTCCCTTTCTCATGTTTGATTACTTTTGATTTTGGATTAATCTACAAGCTAATTATCCATCTCCTCTAGGAGATATTTTTATCAATCATTGGTGTATATTCTTCCTTATTTCACCCATGCTAGACTAAACATTTTATTATTCATTATTATGATTCTATTCTAGTGTCTCTTGAAAGTCTCAAAAGGGCTATAAAGAAGAATTTTTTGCTATGTCATAAGTTCTATTGATATGGGTATACCTTCTACAATAGGGATTCCTTTTTTATATAGAGGTGTTCATATATAGTTTAGGTTGAAGATCCAAATGATTAAGAATGAGTAAAAGTTCACCTTGGGTTATCTATTATATATAGGTCCTAGAATTATTTCTTGATATTTCAAGAATCAATATACTCTCTCCATATTATATGTGGAGATAATATTGCAATGCTAATCATATTAGAAAAGATACCTTATTGTTGGTTATATTTATTAAGCAATTGGGTCTTCCTCAAAATATGTGTAGAATTAGTGGACTAACCACATTGAGATTTAGATGTCTAATATTTGATAGATTCACTCATAGCATATCAATTCATATACATCTTGATGAGGGTTATTTCTCAATTCACTTTTACTTGGTTACCAAAATCATATCTTCTATTGAGGGATTATAAGCAATAAATTCTTCTCTCCATGGCCCCATAGATTCATGGGGATGTTGAAATGTGTTATCTTTCTCTTATTGATTATGACCAATATTGTTTGTTGTAATATATTGTGTATGCTTACATTACGACAATCAATATGATATTATATTTACCAAAGATATTTTCATTATAAATTCATTGGGATATCTGAAATTATATTTAAGGAGTATTTATACTACATCCCTACCTATCAATTGGATTGTTGAAGATCATTTAATTTTTAGTGAAAACCTAGAAATAATTTTCTAGTGATATCTAAAAATCATTTAATTTTTAGTAAAGACCTAGAAATAATTTTCTAAGCCCACATTCTTGATGACTATCATGTATTTTGGTATTTCTTCTTTTTAGTTATATGAATAATTTAGTAATTCCATTCATTCCTCTCTAGGTACTATTAAATTTTAGAGTATGTTGAATCTTCTATTCAGAATTCTTTCATTCTTAAGATTTAAATCTATAGTTAAATTTGGTAGTAGTCCTGCCTCTAAAACACTCTAGGTATCTATTAATGATAATTATGTTTTTGAAAAAAAGTTATTAATGATAATTATATTTTTGAAAAAAGTAAATAGAAGAACACTATCATTTATAATGTAATGCTTATATACATTAACATGTTTTAAATTTGATATCAAAGTTGATTTTTAATATCTGAGAGGGATTGATTCTATTGGCAAATACTATAAACTAACTTTTGTACATTTGTTCCTAATTTTTTAAGTATGTATTTTCAGTTTGCATTCCTTATAAATGTGTTTCTAAATTGGTTTTCCGATCATAAGAGATACATGATAAGAAAATTCATCATACGACATCTTATATGATTATATGACATCCAGTTATGCTTGAACTTCAACATGATTCCTAGCAACAGAGAGTCATGAACTAACATTCATTAGAAAGTCTTATTGGTTTTTCTCAACAACTAAAAAACAAGTTAGATATTGTATCTTGTACATTTTATCACGGACAATGGCTACAAAGTAAAGTACATTTGAGCAATGTTTTTTACAGATAATTTATGATACAAAACTAATAGCCGAGACTATGGTATGTGCCACCTACTAGTATGACACACCAATATCCAAACCACCACCCTACAAAGTACACATGTAAGACCTAAGATATAGTATCTCTTAATCATATTATCTACATAAAGTCCTCTCTACTAGATATCATGGTATGAATCCCCTGATAATATTTGTGGTACCTCATATGGCATTGAGGGCCTATAAACCTCCCTACTCCTGATAGAAATCCTTAAAATCTACCACATGTTCTCAAGTGTTATGGTAGCCTCCCTTATAAGTAGCCAAAAACTTAATGACTCTAGGTACCACCTCTCCATCAAGGTTGTCAAGAGTGCCCTATCATACTCTACCCAGGCCATTTTACCACATGTAGGAGCCCACTATCCTCAACACCCCTCTATATACTATTGTTAAATCCCTCAAGGATTTCTCAACATCTATGGTCTCCACTCTCTAATTTCTATCACATCTAGCTATAAAATAAATTACAAACACAAAATTCTTGTTAGTATCCATATTATCAAATCAAATCATAACAAAAAATAACATTTATTATTCATCACTATATACAACTTATCACTACCCTATCACTCATATTCTATCTCTTCTATATTTAATTCTCCTTTCTTCTCTTCCTCTTTTTCTTCTTCTCTCTTCATCCTCTATGATTTCACACTCTATTTTTCTCGAGTGTGAAATCATGAATTCTCAATCCATATTTATAGGCCATGAATTCACTCGTCATAGATATCACAATTTCATAAAACCCCTATTATTTCATGAATCCTAATAATTTTGTGATAGGACCCATGAATTCTTGTCGGGATTCATGGTTAGTTCCTTCAAAAATTCAAAAAATTACAAAAAAATATCAAATTCTAGTTTACATCTAATTTCTAAATCATAGCCTATTGAGAAAGTTTCAAAGCTTACCCAAACCCTCTTCTCTAGTGTTCCCACATTTCCCCTCACAATCATCAAATGGTGTGTTGATAATGTCATCTCTCTAGAGCTCTCTCTCCTCCTTTCTCACACGATGAAAATAATTTTATTTTTCACCCTCCCCTCCATTTTACACTTCCCTTCTTTTTCTTCTTGTTTATTTCTTTCCTTTTTTCTTCCATCCTTCCTACTCTACCATTTTAATTTTCTTTAGGAATATTCTCTTCTCTTTGAAATTAAAGGGGGTACCTTGGCCTTGGGTGCATTGATGCCATGATTTCGCCATAAAGCATGCAAAATATTTTAAGTTTTTAGAATCACACTATTTTTACACCATACCTTTGCCTAAACCTTCCACCCATTTTGGTACCCTTCTTTCCAAATATAAAGGTATCTACAACTTTTTTCATGTATTTATTACACCATAAATGCATCAAAGAGAGGGAAATATGTAGACACTAAAAATTAAACCAGCCAAATGAGTGATTTTTCCTTTAGAAGCCCAAGTAGCTCTTAAAATTTTTCAAATGCAATTTTATGCCCATCAACCCTCAAATTTTGATATCTTTCTCATTTTTAGTGAATTCATAGTCTTCCTTTATAAACCATGAAATCACATCCCCTTTATTTATATCTTGCTTACCGTAAAAAAAATTGTGGCCTTGCATGTCCTCAACCCTTGAAGCTTCCCCATTTGACAAGATTTTGCCTTGGTCCTTCATTCAAGATAATTTCATGGCTGGCCTATATCAACCGTGAATTTATCATAAACTAAAAAAAGTCATACTAGGCTCTATATCTTATCTCTCAATGCCTAGTTGGCCCACAATCATATCCTATTAGGTCCCCTATTTTATCTAATATCAATTTCTATAGCCCTTTTAGTTATTTCTCTGTTGAGAAAAAGAATTAATGAACTAATATTAGAGGGCATGAATTCATCCCTAGACAAAATGGGACCACTTTCATCGAGCCCCACAATCTCCCTTGACCTATCCCTAGATATTTAATATTTTGCCTATCATCCCAAAACCTTATGAGTTTTGTTCTCAATTAAATTTCTAAGGTTGCAGAATAATTTTGCGCTTGAGAATTATCGATCATGAATTTATGTGAATAAGCTTGGGGGCAATTTTATTTTACCCTTGCATCCTATCTTGTTCTCTACTCATTTTCTTCTCTCTACACTCGATATTCTGTCTAAACTACTACTATCTCTCTCAATTATTCCTCTCTTATCACACTCTTCCTCTAGCAGAATGAATTCATGGTCAACAACTATAGAATAAAATTATTACATCTTCAAATATACCTTTCTAATTAGTATATCCATTTATTTACTTCCTCTATCTCAGAAATTTCATACTCAAAATTTTTAGAGTGCAAATTCATCCCTACAAAAAAAGTTCATCATTATTTTATGCATTTGTTTTAGTCATCTAAAAAGACCAATGGGACTTGACTGACATCTTGATCAAGGTAAATAATATAATAAAATGATATTGCATTCAACATATGATAGTAACTTTAATAATAAAAAGTTTTCAAATTCAAAACTTTATTATTGTGATGATTAACTGATTCAATATCTAAAATTAGTAAGACAAATTCCATACCAAGACCAAGACCGAGAAGAACAAAGAAACGAGCTAAATAAATAAGAAAACCCAAAACTAAATAGGAGGACAAAGAACTAAAAATTGAAGACTAAAAGTCTTCAATCCAAATAATGTAATACAGGGGGTGTTAAAGATATTATATTATTTGGTAACATATGATAACAATTGTAAAAATTAGATTAGGGAGTGAGTTATAATTTTCTAATATATGTGTCAATGTGTGAGAAGTGTCCAATTGTTATGTAATAAAATGTGCAACTGTGCAAACTATGAGAGTGTACAATATGTCAAAATATTAAGTCAAGAGTCATAGGATTTAGGTGTCAAATATGCAAGTGAATAGTCACATGATATATTGTAAGATGTAAAGTGAAGAGTCATGAGATTTTTGTCATGTGAAGGAATATAAAAGGATGCATCTCTTGGATGATTAAGGTGAGCAATAGTCAAGTATTGAAGAGTCATATTCTAACATTATATTATGGAAACAATGATCTATGAATTGTAATTCAAAAGATTGAGAATCAAAGATATTATATATTTTATGATTTATGAACAATATTGTGAGTTTTATATTAATAAATATTGTTGTTATTATTTAAATGATATTAGTTGATATTGGCCAATGAGTTGAATGCTCTAATATTAAGTTTTATTAAGATCCTAGGGAATAGTATCTATGAAATAATGTCTCTATTGCCATCACTATGTAATTTTATTTTTTGGTTTTGGTATAAATATCTCTTTCTCATTCCCCATTTCTTTATCATAGTGTTGTGTAATTTTATCTATAGATACAATGATTATTTATAGTGACAATGGGTGTTCCCAAATCTCTTTGTCTCATTTTATTTGCTCCATATTTTAATGCTTTCTATAAAATATTTATGTGGATATTATTTAACACTTTATATATAATATTTAAGTGTATGGATTACTTCTATTCATTTTTGAAATTTTTTATGAATTTTAATAACATTGATGATTTATTTATCCAAATTAGAGGAGCCAAAATGTTTCCCAAAATATATTTAATATTTGGTTTTTATCAACTCCATATCCAAAAGAAATATCTTCCAAAAATATTTTTTTATAACTGATAATAGAATTATAAGTCTATAGTGGTAGATGTTGGCTTGAATAACACATTAATCATATTCATGAGGTTGATGAATAACATGTTTAATAGTACCTAGATAAATTTATATTAGTGTCATTACATTATATCATTACTAGTCTCACACTTTTGAGGATCATGAGGAGCATTTGTGACTAGTATGATAGTGTTTTATGGAGGACCAACCTTGTGGTAATCTATCCAAGTGTTTCCTCATCTAGTGATAGATTTAATATTTGGAATATATTTTGTCTTTTAAGGCCATCTTAGTGGAACCTACCAAGATCCACGCTATAGTGGAATTGATGATACTCACTAATGTTATTCAGGTTTGAATTTGTCTGTATTTGGTAGTAAATATTGAACAACTATAGTAGAATGGTTGAAACTTATCAATATTACTAATATTTGTGCCTTCAAGTTCATTTAGTTAGTGGTG
Source organism: Wollemia nobilis (assembly GCA_028583015.1). Lineage (NCBI taxonomy): Eukaryota > Viridiplantae > Streptophyta > Pinopsida > Araucariales > Araucariaceae > Wollemia > Wollemia nobilis. Next base: position 1,957,945 of record JAQPPZ010001613.1, on the reverse strand, counting down.
AATATTGGTCATTTACTACCTATGTGTTTTGTGGAATAGGAAAGCGGGTCCAAAGGATATAGAAAATTCAACTTGCTCATTCCATCCTAAAGATAAATTCAAGGAGGCAAAGAAAAGACCACTTGGGTAAACTAGTTATGAGTAATTTATTTATCTATTCATTATCAGGTTAGAGATAGCTCCAATAGGTCTTATCAACCCCTAAATATTGAAAGAAAGAGGACTCATGAGGGGAAAAGGTCAAACAAGATCAAATATAAATTTTGAAGTCTTTTTCTTATGGACCTAGGTTTGTCTCTCTCTCCCTTTTCTAGAGTGCTTTGCTTTCTAAGGCTTAATTTATCTTAGGTCCCATAAGAACAACTATTCCATTTTTAACCTTTTTTTTAATTTACTGTAGCTACCTCTACCTCAAAATTAAAATCTAGCTACCCCATCTATTGATTGAGCTCTTAATTAAAAGTAGTAGGTTATTATACATGAGGGTATATAATTCCTCTCATATTTTGAAAGATCAAGTACCCTTTTGAAGTAGATATTTTTGAATAACCCCAATTTAAAATCCACATCCATTCCTTATGATGGTATGGGATGCCCCTTAACAAAATAGTATAGCCTACTATAGGTATCGCCTTATCTATCTAGGAATACCCATAGGAGGAGGTGAGATTGAAATTTTATAAGCCCTTTTAAAATATAAATCCAATGGTAATGAACCTTCAAAGATTAGAACTACTAGAAGATGGACCTTTAAAATAGAGAGGATCAAAAGAATGATGTAGCAGCAACTTTGATTTTGTTAGAATTATTGAGTTGTCATTGATGTCAAAGGTAGACTTGGTGATTGGCAATCCATGGTGTGCTTGAGCAAATATTAGTAGTGGAGTATAATTTATTATTAATGATGGTGTATGCTTTAATATAAATATTAAAGTATTATAAAGGTTTGTTATATTTAAATAAAAAATATTTAAATATTGTTAAAAATATTATTAAAAAGCAAGAAGGCCGACTTTTGAGTGCCAAAAGGAAAGTGAAACGTTTGCATAATATTATTGAAAATATTATTAAAAAGTAAGAGGGACGAATTTGGGTGCCAAAAGGAAAGTGAAATGTTTACATATATAAGAGGCCAGAACTCATTTTAATGTGGTTTTATATAAAAAAATCCTGAGCACTCATGGCCAGAAAAATTAAAGGAGAGCACAAATATAGAAGACTTTATGGCCAAAAAAACTAAAGGAGAGCACGGATATATAAGACTTGTTCCATGTGAAACTAAAGGAGATAGCGAATATAGAAGAGTGGCAACCAACAAAACCAAAGAAGAGCACTAATATAGAAGACTTGTGTTCAACAAAATAAAAGAATGAGCATCATTACAGAAGACTTGTGACCAGTAAATCAAAATAAGGGTGCAATGAACAAAGATATACAATTGTAACTTGTGAGAACAAAGGCACAAAGAAAAAAGCTCATGTGGAATCTCATGATAAAAAGGTGTAAAGAATGAAGCTCATATGGGAGCTCGTGAGATTAAGATACAACGAATGTAGCTCATGTGGAATATCATGATACAAAGGCACAATAAACATAGCTCGTGAGACAAAGGCGTAGAAAATGTAGCTTGTGTGGGAGCTCATAAGATAAAGATATAGAGAACATAGCTTTTGTGGATGATAGTGCTATAGAATATAACTTGGTAGCTTGCAATAGAAAGAAAAGAGTACTATGAAAGGCAGTGTGGTAGATTGCAACAAAAAGAAGTTTTTGAAACAACAAGAATCGAGATCCAAATAAAAGAAGAGAAAGGACATCATATAAAGCAATTGCATTAAGCACAATGGTATGGTGATTTATTTAAATAAAATCTTTCAAAATTTCTAAATGTTTAATAGATATATCTATTGGTGAGGACAACATTTACCTATAATTTTTGTTGGCTTATCCGAGAATGTTTGGCAAAAGAACAATTATTTTTCCTAATTGGACAATAAAGAGAGAAGACTTGAGTTTGCTAGTGTAAACGATGACTACACAATAACACAAAACTAATATACTTTCCACGATGACACAATTAGAGCATTAGAGAAATTTTAAGGTAGAGTTCATGACAAGGAAACTTTAATTCATCTTGTGAGTGAAAAACGAAATAAAAGACATTCACATTAGCTAAAATGAATTAGGAAAATGTGAAAGATATTAGTGGAACTCAAAGAGCACATGGTGTGTTGTGCGGTTGTTGATGATTTTGTGATAGGGAGTGTTACAAAGGAAAATTCAAAACAGAAAAGATACATATCTATAAAGGCCCATCACCACATGATTGCTTGCTCTTGAAAGATTGCTTTACGCATGCCATAAGAGGTAAAAATTATTGTTTAATTTTATAAAAGTGTGAAGAGATAAGTAATCATTTTTTAAAAGGGAATACAAGGTATTATTAGATGCATTACAATGGAATGAGTTAAAAAGGGTTTGTTATTTTGAGTTTTATATTTTGAAGCAAATATTGCTATATTTAAAATTTGGAGATATAAGGAGACAATTTTTAATAAAAGTTATATTTTTTAAGTTTTATTATTGGAGTGATAAGAGTGTTTGATTTGAAATTGAAACAAAAAAAATATATAGATTTGGAGTGTATCATCTTTGAGATAAATTGAAGTGCATCATCTTTGTTGAGATAGATTTTAAGGTGCATGATTATTGTTGAAGATAGATTTAGAGTACATTTTTTTAAGATAGATTTGAATTACACATACAAAAGAAAGGTCAACATCTTTGTTGAGGTAGATTTGGAAGTGTCATATAGTGCAAGAATAGAGTGAAGGGATTATTTTACATATTTACCCAAGCATCAAATTGAAAGGAAGGAATTTGCAACTATCTACAAGAGGAAGATCTCCAATTCAAAACACAAGGTTAAGATCAGATTTATGGAGTGTTGGAGAGCACATTTGGGAGCACGTTTGAGCAGATTTGAGAGCAGATATGAGCAGTTTTGTGAGTAGGTTTAGGAGAATATTTGTGAAGTATGGAGAGCAAATTTAGGAGTATATTTGAGCATATTTAAGAGCAGGTTTGAGTAGGTTCAAGAGGATATTTGAGTAGTGTTATGAGAAGGTTTTGGAGTAAATTTGAGCAGTGTTGGAGAGTAGATTTAGGAGCAGGTTTGAGCATATTTAGGAGCAGGTTTGAGAGTAGACTTGACCAGTGTTGTGAGCAGGTTTTTGAGCAGATTTGAGCAGTGTTATGAGTAGGTTTTGGAGTAGATTTGAGCATATTTGACAATAGGTTTTAGAGAAAATTTAAGAGTAGGTTTTGGAGTAGATTTAAGAGTAGGATTTGGAGTGGAATTGAGAAAAGAATATTGGTGTCTCTTTTGGATTGGTATCCACAAACTAGAGTAGAGGGGATTGGTGTCTTTTATGGATTGGTATCCATGAAAAAAAGCATAGGAGATTGGTGTATCCTTTGGATTAGTATCCACGAACCAGTAGAGGGGATTGGTGTCTCTTGTGGATTGGTGTCCATGAAATTAAGCAAGGGGATTGGTGTCTCCTATGTATTGGTGTCCATAAACTTATATACGGGATTGGTGTCTCCTATGGATTGGTATCCACAAACTTGTATTGGGGATTGGTGTCTCCTATGGGTTGGTGCCCACAAAATTTATTGAAGAAATATATAAGAATATTTTGTCATGGTTTTCTCCCAAGAGGGATTTTCCACATAAAATATTTGTCTCTTATGTGTGTGGTGATTTGTGTATTATTTCATTATTACATTGATATTATTTAAACTCATTTTTTGGAAATAAAAGAGAACGGTTTTATCTTATACTATTTAGCCCCATCTCAATATAAGCTTATATTTTTCAATTAGTATCAGAGAAGTTTTATTCATGAAAGCCTAACGTCTTGAAGGAAGATCTTACAGGAATGCATATGGCACATCAGGAAGGGTTTTCATCAAATAGAAATTCATTGTTTAATGGGACTAACTATGCTTTCTAGAGTGTGAGGATGCATAATTATTTTATGGCACATGGATATGATATATGGCAATCCATTGAGAATGGATTCACACCACATACAACTCCTACCATGGATGTAAATGGTAATAAACCATACAAAAATAATTTCAGGACAATAAATGCAATCTTAAGTGGGTTATGTAAATAATATTTAGTGAAAGTCATGTAATGCACTTTAGAAAAAGAAATATGGGACAAGTTACAGAGAACATATGAGGGAGACGACAAGGTTAAAATGGTTAAACTTTAAACCCATAGGAGGAAGTTTGAAGACTTGAAGATGAAATATGAGGAAGATATTTCTAGGTATTTGCTTCATGTTGATGAGGTTGTTAACACCATTATTGGACTTGGAGAAAGTATTGAATATTAATATTGTTCAAAAAATATTGAGGTCACGTCCCATGAGGTTTGATGCAAAAGTTTCAGTAATTGAAGAAATGAAGGATCTCAAAACTTTGAGTATGGATGAGCTACAAGAAATTATCATAGCCTATGAGATGAGGACTAAGAAAGATCAAACATTGAAAAGGGAGACCACATTCAAATCTTCAAAGAAGATAAAGAATAAGGAACCATAATCAAGTGAAGAATCAAGTAGTGGAGAAGAAGCTAACTTTGTAAGAAGAAATAATAAGAGTCGAAGAAAACACAAAGGTATGCATAATGTGAAATGTTTTAATTGTGGTAACTTTGATCACTATGCATATAATCACCTAGAAGCTAGAAGTAGTAGTAGTTAAGAAGAAAATGAATACAATAAATAGAAAGAAAGAAAATGATTATGATTATGTTGTTGAAGAAAGAAAGAAAGAAAGAATATAATCATATTTTTGGCCATAAAAGAGAAAAAATATGATTATGTTGTTGAAGACCAAGAAGAAGAGAAAAATTCAAAAAATGAAGAGGAAGCCATGGTTTATATAGAAGAGGAACTTGTTTTTGCTCTTATATAATTGAAGAGGGTTAGAAAGAACTCAATATTGAAGGCCCAAGTACAAGAGGATAAGGAAACAAAAAAAAAATCTTCTACAAGATCTAACTAGCTTGAAGGTGAAATTTGAAGAGGCACAATGAATTGAAGAAGGTATGGCTAAGAAGTTAAAGGTAAAAGAGTTGGAATGTGAAATACTAGAACATGAAGTTGTCTCTTTAAGGAAGGGACTTGAAAAATTTAATGATAAGATATATCAGTTTATGAAAAGCTCAAAATTCTTGGATGATATTATCAAAGTACATAGATCTCCATTTATAAATACTGGACTTCGTTTTGAAGAAGGTCAAGAGAAACAAAAGGGGGATTCAAGATAAAAAAAATAATAGCATCAAAGAAAGTAATTGAAGAAGAGATTAAGACCTATGCTAATGTGTTGAGAAGTGGAAGCATCAATGAGGAAGAAAACAAAGCACCATCAAGGAACAAGGACCATAAAAAAAAAACAATGAGAGAACCATGCAGTAATATCCTCCATGGCAATCAAACAGGTTTTAATATTCCTTCCAAGGTCATTTTTTTTCATATCACAAATTTGGTCATAAAACTATAAATTATAGAATAAATTTCAATTCATTTGCACCTTTTATGGACTACAACATCATTTGTTACAATTGCAAAAAGTTTAGGCATAGATCTAAATGGTGTAGAATAATATTCCATGAATTTCTGAAGTCAAGCAAAAAGGATAATGGTCAAGATTTTTAAAAGGGTATGACCTAAAAAGTTTGGAGAAATAAAATAAAACAAGAATATGAACATAGTAATTTGGGAGTTTCACTCCCATCTCATGATTGAAGTCTTAAGTAAGAGCATACCGGAAGGGGGCATTGTCAAGTGTCTTATCTTACAGTCCCAAGGATCCTTTACCATTGATGTCAAAGGGAGAGAGTTTTTAATAAGGGGGAGTAGTTTGTGATCATGTTGCAGTAAAGAAAAGATTCTTTGTAGGGTTGCCATCAATGAAAAAGGTAAAGATTGTTAGAATTATTGAGTTGTTTGAGTTATCATTGATGTCAAAGGTAGACTTGGTGATTGGAAAACCATGGTGTGCTTGAGCAAATATTAGTAGTGGAGTATACTTTATTATTAATGATGGTGTATGCTTTAATATTTAAATTAAATATTTAAATATTAAAGTATTATAAAGGTTTGTTATATTTAAATATTATTGAAAAGCATGAAGGCCAAATTTTGAGTGCCAAAAGGAAAGTGAAAAATTTGCATAATATTATTGAAAATTAAGAGGGTCGACTTTGGATGCCAAAAGGAAAGTGAAACATTTACACATATATAAGAGGCCAAAACTCATTTTAATGTGGTTTTGTATAAAAAAATATTTATTGTGGATATAGAAGACTCGTGGCCAACAAAAATAAAGGAGAGCATGGATATAGAAGACTTGTAGCCATCAAAACTAAAGGAGAGCATGGATATAGAAGATTCGTGGCTATCGAAACTAAAGGAGAGCACGGATATAGAAGACTCGTTCCCTGTGAAACTAAAGGAGAGAGTGGATATAGAAGACTTACTACCAACAAAACCAAAGAAGAGCATTGATATAGAATACTTGTATTCAGTAAAACAAAAGAATGAGCATTGTTGTAGAAGACTTATGACTAGCAAATCAAAATAAGGGTACAACGAATAAAGATATGCAATTGGATCTTGTGAGAACAAAGTCGTAGAGAATGAAGCTCATGTGGGAGCTCATGAGAAAGATACGGAGCATGAAGCTCGTGTAGGAGCTCATGATATAAAGGCATAGTGAACGTAGCTCATGTGGGAGCTCATGAGACAAAGATGTAGTGAAAATAGCTTGTGTAAAAGCTCATGAGACAAAGGTGCAGTGAATGTAGCTTGTGTGGGAGCTCATAAGATAGATTTAGCAAAAATAGCTTTTGTGAACGATGGTGGTATGGATGACAACTTGGTATCTTGCAACATAAAGAAAAGTGCGCTATGAAAGGAGTGTGGTAGATTGCGGCAAAAAGAAGTTTTTGAAATAACAAGAATCGAGATCCAAATAAAAGAAGATAAAGGACATCATATAAAGCAATTGTGTTAAGCATAATGGTATGGTGATTTATTTAAATAAAATATTTCAAAATTGCTAAATGTTTAACAGATATATCTATTGGTGAGGACAACATTTTCTTGTGATTTTCGTTGGCTTATCCGAGAACGTTTGGAAAAAGAACAATTATTTTTCCTGATTACACAACAAAGAGAGAAGACCTAGGTTTGCTAGTGTAAGCGATGAATACACAATAACATAGAACCGATATGCTTTCCATGATGACATAAGGAGAGCATAAGAGAAATTTTAGGGTATATTTCATGGTAGGGAAACTTTAATTCATATTGTGAGTGAACAAACAACGTCACAAACATTCACATTAGTTGAAATGAATGCCTTGGAAAATTTGAAAGATATCAAAAATAGTCAAAGAGTGCATGGTGTGCTATGTGTTTTTTGATGGTTTTGTGATAGGGAGTGTTACAAAGGAAAGCATGAAGTAGAAAAGATACATCTCTATAAAGGCCCATCACTACATGATTGCTTGCTCTTGAAAAGTTATTTTGCACATGCCATAAGAGGTACAAATTATTGTTTAATTTTATAAAAGTGTGAAGAGATAAGGAATCAATTTTGAAAAGGGAATACAAGGTATTATTAGATGCATTACAATGGAATGAGTTAGAAAAGGGTTTGCTATTTTGAGTTTTATATTTTGAAGCAAATATTGTTGTCTTTAAAAGTTGGAGATATAAGGAGTCAATTTTTTATAAAAGTAATATTTTGTAAGTTTTATTATTAGAGTGATAAGAGTGTTTGATTTGAAATTGAAACAAAAATAACATTGTAAGATAGATTTGGAGTGTATCATTTTTGAGATAAATTGAAGTGCATCTTATTTTTTGAGATAGATTTTGAGGTGTATCATTATTGTTGAAGATAGATTTGGAGTATATTATTTTGTTAAGATAGATTTGGATTGCACATACAGAAGAAAGGTCAAAATTTTTGTTGAGGTACATTTGGAAATGTCATATAGTGCAAGGATAGAGTGAAAAGATTCATGCACATCTTCACCAAAGCATCAAATTGAAAGGAAGAAATTTTTAGCTATCTACAATAAGAAGAAAAGAAAGGTATTAACATCTCCAATTCAACACACAAGGTTAAGAGCAGATTTTTGTAGTGTTGGAGAGCATATTTAGGAGCAGGTTTGGGTAGATTTAGGAGCAATTTTGAGAGTAGATATGAGCAGTATTGTGAGCAAGTTTTAGAGAAAATTTATGCAGTGTTGGAGAGGAGATTTGGGAGTATGTTTGAGCAGATTTGGGAGCAGGTTTGAGAGTCAATTTGAGCAGTGTTGTGAGCAAGTTTTGGAGAATATTTATTTTGGAGAGTATATTTGGAAGCAGGTTTGAGAATATTTGGGAGTAGGTTTGAGAAGGTTTGAGAGAATATTTGAGAAATTTTATGAGAAGGTTTTGGAGTAGATTTGAGCAGTGTTGTGAGCAGGTTTTGGAGAAGATTTGAGAATAGGTTTTGGAGCAGATTTAAGAGAAGGTTTTGGAGAAGATTTAAGAGTAGGATATGGAGTAGACTTGAGCAAATGGGATTGGTATCTCCTATGGATTTGTGTCCATAAAATAGAGCAAAAGGGATTGTTGTCTCCTATGGATTGGTGTCCACAAACTAGAGGAGAGGGGATTGGTGTCCATGAACCGGTAGAGGGGATTGGTGTCTCTTATGGATTTGTGTCCATGAAATTGAGCAAGGGGATTGGTGTCTCATATGGTTTGGCATCCATAAACTTGTATAGGATATTGGTGTCTCCTATGGATTAGTGTCCACAAACGTTTATAGGGGATTTGTGTCTCCTGTGGGTTGGTGCCCACAAAATTTATTAAACAAATATATAAGCAATATTTTGTTGTGGTTTTCTCCCAAGATGGAGTTTCCACATAAAATATTTTTCTCTTATGTGTGTGGTGATTTGTGCATTGTTTCATTATTGAATTGATATTATTTGAAGTTATTTTTTTGGAAAGAAAATAGATTTTTTATTTCATACTATTCACCGCCCCTCTTAGTATAAGCTTGTGTTATTCAGATTTCTAATGAAATCCCTCTCATATATTATATAAGGGAAAGGATGCACCCTTGGAGCACTAAAATCCCTAAAATTAGATTTTGAACATAGGTTTAATTCAACCACACTAGTGGAAAATCTTGGATATGACAACAATGCTATTATTTTTGGATTATCGACCACACTAGGAAGAGAAGAAGCTTATGGAGTAAAGGGTTTTATTAAAAAATGAGAATAATATTTTTGTTGTTGCATCATGGATAAATGGAATTCCTTACTTGCCCCAAAAATTATAGGGTCTAATGGAGTAAATGGATTTTTTGGAGCTTTTTGAGGGCATGACCTTTTCTAAGAAGTAGTACATTATTATCCCTATCACTTCTTTCTTTTAGCACCATGGATTTGGAAAGTTATTATAGAATATTTATTATTTATTTTTCTATAGTATCCCACCTAACTACTTCCCTCTAGAAGGAATAGAAGAAGTTTGAATGGACAAAAAAGTGTAAGAAAACTTTCCAAAAGAAAATAATGGCCAAAGTTCTAAATACTAATTGATATTTTCTAGTGTTTATGTATACCTATATTGAGGTACTTAAATGTATTCTCATGTAATATGGATTACTCAATTCTTGTGAGAATATAAATCTTAACAACCATGAGCTTAACTTTCCTAATAATTATTTAGATCTAGCAATTGTGATGCATGTAATTTACAAGTGAAACCATTCTCTATTGGTATTTTATTTCAAGATAAGATATAATGATGATATATTTCAATATATTTCACTCAGTGTAACCTAAACATCTCATAATGAAGGTGAACGAAGATATTGCATGATTTAAACTTTGAGATTATATATCAAAGTGAAAGAGAATGAGGTAGAAAATGCTCTTAGCACATAAAAATATGTCTGGTCTACCAAAACATTTAGCTCAAAAAAAAAAAATCAAATTTTGGAGTGGCTCAAAGGAGATAAGTGGTATTAGAAGTAACATGAAATGATGTACTAAAGTGAGCAAAGTGGTAGGAGGATCATGTGGTATGATTTTGAGAGTAATGAATTACTTTGCTTCCATAAGTGAATGTATGCTTCCTATAAAAATTAGGATTCTATTCTAGTATAGGGTTATAATGCCCCATATTTAACTCAACCTAGGTCAAATAAGATGCATGCAAATTTGAGATATTTATAATTTTTACCAAATTTTAGGTATGACATGATAGTACATTTTTATTTATTCAAATTTCTAAAGGTGAAGATAAAATACCAACATATTATGTGATCATTATATCCACATGACATCCTAGTATGGAAATGGGATGTGGTCACCATCACTTTTATCATTGGATTGCCTATATCAGCTCATATTCATACTGTCATCTTACAATAGCATATAAGTTTACTCAAATAGATTGCTTATGACCAACTAAAGTAACCTAAGAGACCTTGACCATTTTAGAGTATATATTAATAATATCATGATATTTCATGGAGTTCTAATGACCATAACTTGATATAGAGATCCCTTTTTTCCTTCTCAAATTTAGATCAATTTTATAGAATGATTTGGTATGAATATAAATGTTATCATAATTTATAATTCTAAATAAATGGTTAGAAAAAAATAGTGAAGTAGGTATTAGAGAAAAAATTAAGGATATATATGATATATTGTCAATATCCATGGGAGGAGTACCTATTTTTTAATACTTATAATAACAACTACACAAATTATATCAACATGAAATATTATAAGATTTTGCATGGTCATCCATATAGAATCCTATTAGGTTTGGATAGATTGGAGGATAGACTGGTAGATATACCATATATATTGTTTGAAGCAGAGGACTAGTTATCCTTGATTTGGCATCACTTATTGGAGATACAAATTTATTAGAAGAGTTTCATAGATACCAAATATTTTGATGATATTTTTTGTTATTTAATAAAAATTCCCCTTTATAGTAAGGCCCAAAAATATTGGTATCTACTATATCAAGGGTTTGAAGTTGATATTGTTATTTTAGCTCTACCACCTAGCATGTCATAATATCATGACATATTCTATGTTTATGTATTATAAAGATACATCATATATCAATACCTGTTTTATATTAGATCAAACTTTATATAATTTAAAACAAGGGTATGTATGCGGATCTCATATAGGTCTTTGATGATTGTAGTAAGAGCTAAAAAAAAATATTATGGACTAGTTTATGGTCTTATGGGTTTGTTACAAGAAGGACTATTTATGGTCTTATGGGTTTGTTACAAGAAGGACTATGTAATGTGGTAAGATAAAACTATTCTTGGAGATAGAGATCATCATATTTTTAGATGAAATTTGAGGAGGAAGTTTTCTATCAGGAGATTATGTCACACGTTAATTTTTTTTGTGGAAAACATCCTAGAAGGGATGCCACTTTCAAGTAAGACCCAAGAAGGCATGTTTATCTCTATCACCAAAATCACCCAGGGCTCACACCTAGCCTACCACCTTTGACATACTCAAGGAGCAAACCTGAAATAATAAAAAATAAGAACACACAAACACAAACATAGAAGAATATTAAAAAAAATATGCTCATTGAGTGTGTCAAAAAGATAAAGCACAACCAAACACACACACAATAAGATAAAAAAATACAACATGAACCACATAGAAAAACACAAGAACAACATAAAAAACACAAACATGACAAAAACAACAGAAAGCTACAAAGACAACCAACAAAAACATGAAAAACAAAAACAACCAAAACATTAAAAATAATAATAAAAAACTAAAAATAAAATAAAAAACCAAAAATAGATAATAAACACAACATAGAAAACACTCACACACAAAAAAAAAACACCAATTAACACAAACATACAGAAAAACAAGAACAAGAAAAATAAAAACACAAGAACAATAACAAAAAACACAAAAATAACAAAACAATAAAAACATAATAACAAAAAAAAATAATACAAAAAACACAAAAACAAAACAAAACAAAAAAACACATACACCTCAAAAAACTAAACTACCATGAATGAACCAACGAGAAGCAAAAATAAAGCAAGAAGAAACTAGGTACCTTCAGAACAAGAGCCATCCAAAGAAATGATAGACAGAAGAGCTTCCCTTATTTGTGAAGCCCACCATATAGGAGGGTGGCCATAGAAAGTAAGATCACCTTTATCCAAAGCCCAATTAGATAAAGCATCAACACTCTTGTTCTAATATCTGACCACATGATTGTAATCAACTTTTAAAAATTCCATCTAGATTAACTGAATCTTCTCAATAATTATTTTTATTCTCTAATCAATATTATGATTCTTAGGAGTCTTCAAAATATTAATCATGAGTTGAGAGTCATACACAACTTGGACCCTTTCCCATCCAATCTTAGTAGCCTCTTGAAGGCCTCTAAGGATACCATATCCCTCAGCAAGGTTATTGAAAAGAATACCCAGATTATAAATAAAAGTAAAAACCAAGGATACATCTAAAAGCCTACCAATTCCTCCTGCACTAGATTTTCTAGGGTTCCCTTTAGAGGATCCATCAATATTGGATTTTACAAAATCCTTAGGAGGAGGTTGCCAATTCCTTTTTCTATCCACATTGCAATTGCTGACATTCCCTTGAATATGGTTTCCCTTAGAGGAGTTAATATTCAATCTTTGCATCACTTGATCCCATATTTGGTGGGATTTTTGGGGGTGATTAAGGAATTGTTGGACTGATTCAACTAAGTTGGCAATAGTCTTTTGCCAAATATAGTGAATATCCTTCCAATATTGATTAAAAATTCAACTATTCCTTTCATTCTAGATATTCCAAAGAAGAATGGTATAACCCATTCAAACTAACTACCTAATAAAATGATCAACACCCTCTTGTTTAGGCCAATCCTTCCAAATTTGTTCAAAATTAGAAAAATTGGACCACTGTAAGTCAAGTAAAGTGGCCATTCTCCTCCATAGCTCAAAGGATAGAGTACACTCAATAAAAATATGGCTGAGAGTTTCCACATTCTCTCCACACATTTCACATCTAAAAGGGCCATGAAAACCATGCTTCATAATATTCTCACTAGTAAGCACCCTATGATGAAATAAAAGCCAAGTAAATATCCTCACCTTAGGCTACAGCTTTTGAGCCCACAATTGAGAAAATATATCAGATGATTGGTTGGGATTATTATGGCATAAGGCCAAATAACCTTTAACAACTAAATACTCACCCTTAGTAGTGTTGTTCCATCCAAAATAATATTTTTCATGGGACCAAGAGAGAGATATCATATGAAGGATGCATTGGATATCTTGTCTTTGCATTTTTTAGGATTTGAATAGGCCAGTCCTCACTAAGGATCCAATATCTACCAACTTTTGAATTAACAATATGGTAGCAACATTAATTAACGACCTTATCTAGTTAGCTCGATGAAGCTCATCCATCCAAGGCCTCCATTTGAGAAACTAAGTTATCAAAGGCTTGTGACCATCCCAAGAATCAATCCAAAAATTTACCTGTTGACCATTATGAATGATTCGAAAGAAATTTTTCTTTATCAAATCCTCACTAGTCTTAAGAACTACTAAAATGGGAGAACCTTTGGTAGGCAATTTATAGTGAACAATGCCTTTAGTACTTTTGTTCTCACCATATTTAGCATGGATATTTTTTGCCCAAAGAGCATTAGGGTTATGTAAAATCCTCCAATACAATTTAGAAGCTAAAGATTTGTTATTATTAATAGGATACCAGAATCTTAACCCTCCTTTCTTAGGAAGACACAAAGTGTCCCATTTCACCAAGGCCCATTTTATTTTCTCTTTAGTACCACTCCAGAGGAACCGATGTTTGATTTGATCTAGTTCATGAAGAACAACCTTTGGGATATTCAACACAGTAGAAACATAAAAAGGAATAGCTTGAAGGACTAATTTTACCAAGGTGATTCTACCCCTAGAAGAAAGACACCTATTGATCCACTTTCCAATTTTTTTCTTGACTTTGTTCAACAAAAAATTCCAATAGTTTTTTTGTCTTTGAATATTGATGGGAATACCCAAATAAGTGATTGGAAGGGAGGTCTTCTTGTACCTTAATTTATCTAAGACCATGGATTCCTGTCTGGTAGAGCAGTGAAATACAATGACTTTAGATTTATCTTCATTGATCAATTTATCGATAGCCCTAGAAAATAACTAATGATTTTCTTAATTTTAGAAGCTTCCTTAACTGTAGCTTTACCAAGAAGAGTAGAGTTATCAAGAAATTGAAGATGAGAGATATGTATGCCTCCATGAGCAATGGTAACTCCTTCAAGGGTTTTGTTTTCTCTATTTTTTGGTTATAGTCCTACTCAAGCATTCAAAAAGAATGATGAATAAATAAGGGGATAGGGGGTCACCTTGCCTAATACCTCTGGATACTGGTATGTCACACCTTAATTATAGCCACTATTTTTGTGTAGTTTTATAGGTTATTAGTAGGGATGGATTTATTAGTTGGATTTAAATATTATTATTTAATATTATATTATGCTTTTATTGTTATAGATTTATTAATGTATAAGACCTATCTTTATCAGGATAAATATTATAATCTCAATTGTTGGATTATGAGTATGAATAATATAGTCTTCTCTATTCATTGATTTATTTTTGCATAGGTAAATGAGACACATTTAATTAGTAATGAGATAACTTAATTAAAATAAGAATTATTATGACTCTCTTTTAATACATTAAATTACTGGTGCTCATTGTTATTAAATTTAGAAATAACCCATTTATTAGTATTGAAAACATATAGAAACTAAAGTGTAGTAAGTAGTTAAGTGTTTGGAAAAATTAATTCAGCATTTGAATTTCTAATTTAGAATAAGATTTAGTGTTTGAGGGTTGATAGAAACTCCCTATCCATGGGAAGGGATATTAAAGTGGAAAAATATCATGTCCCCACTAGAGGTCCCTTTCTAGTCATGAGTAAATGATACTTAATGTCAAATGGGAGAAAAAAGACTCGTAAAAATTTTGCATCATAGGAAAAGAGATAGATCTAGATTAAGAACCAAGTGAAATATTGCCATTATGATAAGGTGTAATAAGAACTAAAAGGTAAGTCTTTGGCCCTTATACTATTGTATGAGCTTGTAATATGAATATAGAATATAGAAGGAATATAAATGTATGATGAATTAATAATTAGAGGAAAGTAATATAAATGTACATAGTATGTAATTTATATTTATTAGGATAAATTCTACCATAGAAAATATTGCATTACATTTTAAATTATAATATACATTTTTAAAATTTGCTTTCTTTATCATGTTCATAAATCAATATACTATGAAAATAAAAAGAGCATAGAGTTATGTTATTTAGGTTCTTATTATGAAAAATGAAAAGAAGATATATATTTGTTATTTTATTTATATTCAAAATAAAAATAAAAAGAGATAAATACTTGTTATTTAGTTTCAATTATGAGAATGAAAAGAGAATATATATCAACTATTAAGGATATAATTCTACAATATTGTTTTCAATTATGATATAAATATTAAGAGAATAAATGTTTATATCCTACTATAATGTAGTGAAGTTTAATTTAAAAATATTGTTATGCATGAGACTATGTCTACATTATAGACCTCTAGATTGAAGTAGATGGGTATGTGTATGTTGTATACTATTGCAAAAATCTATTGTTGTATATTGTCATGTTTATTGGATACATAGTTATGCATAGTGGTGAATATTCGCAAATTGGACAAATATTAGGATTTTCAAAATTGGAAATTGGTGAATATGAGGACCCTCGACGTTGGCCCATTCGCCTAAAATTTTTAGGACCAATTTTTTATTAGGGTCAATTTGCCATAATATATATCCAAACATAGGCATATTTGTACTAGTTGGAAAGCTCTTTTCAAGCCTAATCTAATGGTGGTATTTCTATGAATTTATAAGATGTTTTAATATGTCAAAGTGGCTCCAAATATGATATTACATTTTAGGGCTTCAAATACCTTAAATTTTGGTATGAAGATGCTCGATTTGACTTGCTTAGGATTCTTCATGATTCAACTTGATTTTGATTAGGATTCACCATTTTTTTACAAGTACATTTTGAGTCCAACCCCTTATGCATAACCCCGATTGGATAACTAATACATGAAAAATGAGTACTCATAATAGGAATCATGATTAGTGTTTATTTTGGGATAATGCTTTTATAGATAGTACAAATCATCTAGGATTTGTGACACAAGTTCCTCCTATAGACTCTTCTCTTATTGCTTTACAATTTAATATGTTTGTTCAGTAGTAGTCAATTGCCCTTACTTCGGTTGTTGTCTAATTATTGCCTTAAAGCTTGCAATAAAATTTTTAAAAAGCAAATTTCCAATGTCTACCATTATCATTTGATAAATCTTAATATTATTAGAATCAAAATTACTTTAATGTTTTGGTGATTATGCATAAGAGTATCAATCCTTCTTCTCATATTTTTGGACTAACTTGTAATATTGATCATCAACATAAAGTATTTTTATCATTGATTGTATTCTTTAATAAAACACTCACTAACATGATTTTATTAATTCTTGATATCATCCTCATTCATCTCATAATAAAAGTAACATCATTAAAATTGTTAGAGAGACTCTATCACATTACCCCTTCCTAGCCAAGCCATTATAGGTATATGCTATTTCATAGTCTAAATGAAAATCATAACATATTTAGATAAATGGGCTTGAGATAGGAACGTTCCTCATATTTTATAGAGTACACTTCTTCAAATCCTAGTTGTGACTAGAATTGGGTATATAAGTTTTATCTTTGCAATAGTTCTTCAATATTAATCAAAAAATATTTTTGGTAAAAGAGTTAGATGAGCTCAAGGTGGGAATCGCTTATCAAATATAGTGAACATTATGTTTACCAAAATTTATCACCTAATTATTTAGTAAAATATATGAAATGAATATACATGATTGAAGATAGTAGAGATTGGATAAAAAATTGTGATAGCGTAATTATAACTTTTCCACAAGAAAACCATGGATATAGTTGCTAAGAAATATTTATTATATGATAACACCCATGAGCATAAAAATTATAACCCACATAAAATTAATTGATGAAAGTTATTAATTTTGAAATGACCCTTGTAAATAGGATTCTTCACATAATAAATTCTAGTATTACCATAATAAAAATAATTTATCAGGGGTAAGATGATAATTTCCATAGTAATAATACAAGATTTTTAAGTTTTGGAGGATATCACAATGGTTCCAAGTTCAGGCTTTGGCTCTTCTTTGGGAGGTCCAAGGTTTCTCACAGGGGTTTCTCACACTAACCAAATCTTAAAATAATAATAATAATAAAAGCTTTTTACTACATTGTAAAATGTAAAGTCATTGTAGTAAAAATAACCAAGCGTAAAAATATCTTTATAAGGTGGGTAAAAACATAATTACCATAAGATACCACCACTAATTAGAATGGTCCCTATAATGGAAATAAAAATATCAATCTTTGGAAAAGACTATATATATTCCTAGGTTTTTCTCTTGTAATTATCTTTTATCAACATGCATAGAGTGAACATGGTGGTTAAAAACTTTTGTAATTTACAAACAAAGCACAACAAGAAATAACACCATAGAGATCTAAAAGTAAGAACATTAGTATACAAACAAAGCATGACAAGAAATAACAACATAGAGATATAAAAGTAAGAACATTAGTATTTTATTACATGTACAAAAGACACACACTAAATTGCCTCTAGCAAGTGTTTCAGTCCTCCTATTGAGATCCCACATCCTATGGACTCACTCAATGATTGTATCCCACACTCTCACCTAGAAAATTTCTCTTACACATGCTTCAGTGATACTTTCATTTTTTGATATGCTAGGACTACTAGACCTCTACTTTTGGCAAGATAGACTAGCTAGCCTTCATTCTCATACTTACTCTCACCTACTTGCTTGAGCTCTCAAATGCTTATTTTTCCTCTAATGGTGGAGAAACCCTATATTCATAGTCTCATGGGAGCTAGGAGATTCATGGATGAAGAATTCTGGATGGACAAAATATCAAAATATTTGAGATGCCTTCTCTTGAAAGCTTTCCATGATATTTTATAATTACTTAAAATAAGATATACATCAAAATTTGAAGCATATCCTAAGATATTTTATTTTTTCATAAATATATTTTACCACAATAATAACACTTTTACTATTAGCTTTTTAACTTGATCTTTTCTTATCACTATGTTTCATTGTATCCTTTCATACAAACATATTTTTTGTTGTACCATTATCCATTAACAATTAACACATTCTTCCCAAATAAACTGCCCAATATGATAATATGCATGATCATTATGCTACAATACATTTATATAACTCAAAGTTTAATATTGGTATAGCTCAGTCAATTTAATCATAAAATTCAGTTAAGAACATCCATGATATCTATTTCATTATTTAACATTGATCTAATTTCAAGACTTGAATAGTTTATAAGCTCCATCACTTGTATAACTCTTTTTCAATAGATTAACAAACAACCAATCTCATAAACACAAGAATAATTAACCCTTTATTGTTTTACTTAATATTCTCTATAATATCTAATTAAATTTCATTCAAATTTAATATTCATTTAAATAAAATTTTATTTGTATAGTATTCACTTGGGGGAATACTTTTTTTCCTAAAACTAAAAAGAAGATAACACTCTTCATTTCAACCAGTTTTGAAATCTTACCATATATAATTGTATAGTATCCACTTGGGGGAATATCTCGTCATAAAACTCAAAGAAAGATAACAGTCTTCATTTCAACCAGCTCTGAAATCTTACCATATATATCAAAGTTGAGTTTGAATGTGAAGGAGAAGACCTTTAGTACTTAAAGGTGGAAACCCACCCTAGGCATTCCTGAACCAATAAATAGTATAGTTTGAAACAAACACAGAAGTTGTTCTCTGCGTCACGCCAGGAAGGAAGCACAGTTGTTCATTTGTTTTTGGGCTGAAGTTTCACTGGTAATCCCAATGCAGGAATGGCTAAAGGATCCAATATTGTATTTTCGTCAGGAATAAGCATTGACCACTTGTATCTGGATACCAGATGGCACAAAAATATTACAGATTCCATCTTTGCAAAATCAAAGCCAGGACACACGCAAGGTCCACCTCCAAACGATATGAAAGTATAGGGCGGAATCTGGCCATCGAAATGAGATGGATCAAATTTATCTGGCTCGGGGAAAATCTTTCCATTCCTATGCGTAGTACCAGCCGCCCAATATAACTGCATAGCAACAAAGAAGGAGTTACAAACATAAGTGCTAATAATCCAGCACTACGTTCATGTATTTGCTTCTACTGCATCCCAACTTACCTGCCAACCTTTAGGAATCGTATACCCTTCATGCTGCACATCCTTGATTGCTTTTCTGAACCCACCAGACACAGGGGGTGTCAAACGTAGTGTTTCCTGTGCCACCTTCCATGTATATCTCATTTTCTGAATTTCACCCCATGTTATGGGCTCATTGGGCTGTTTTCCTGCTAAGACCTCCCTGTGCTCTGTTGCACACAGACATGTAAAATAGTATTCACAGTTAATTCAATCAATAAACATCATATTCTTCTGTTGTGATATGTAGAGTGTTGTCTCATTTTAGCGGGTATCAAAGAGTTTTATAACAGTTATTAACGTGGAATGAAATTCAATCATAAAATATGTTATTAGATGTGCATCAACACAATCATGAAATATGTTATTAAACTTGCATCATAACAATAATCAATTTTATAAATAAGTATTAACATAAAATAAAATTCTAATAGTAAAACATAGAATAAAATTTTATATCATCACAAAATATACTATTAGACATGCATCATGAATTAAAACAATATCATACCTTGAACAATGTTTTCGTAGATGTGTGGGTTTTCTGCCAACGCTCTCACGAGATGAGTGAGAAGAACAGCAGTGGTGTCGTGACCTGCAATCATGACCATGATGGTGTTATCTATGATCTCCTCCTCTGTGAGAGCCCTGTTATTCCCATACCTCATGCTCAGCATGCACGACATCAAATCATGTCGAGGGGAGATCTTTCCCTCCTCAATCCCCTTCTTCTTGACATCCAACAGCAACGAAAGCCGCCTGGATATAGCAGAGCGAGCGTTCAAGCACCTGCGAAAATTCGTCCCTGGCAAATCCAATGGAAGAGACCACAGACCCTTCACAAGCATGGAAAATTCCTCGCACAGTGTTTCCCTCTCTTGGCCGTCCTCCAAACCGAAAAGCAACTCCGAGGCGACGCCGAAGGCGAGATTCTTCATCAAAGGCCACACCGTAACGCTCTCCTCTCCCTCCCAGAAATCCTCGAAATGCCGGCGAATGACGGATTCCATTTTTCCGGCGATTGTCTGCAGTGCCTCAGGCTTGAGGAAGGTCATGATGGCTTCTCTTACACGTTTGTGATCTTCCACTGGAAGTTCCAGCAGGCTTCTCCGGCCAAACACCCGGGTAACGGATCCGGTGGACTGCTTGGAAAATATGTTGTTATAGTCATTGTGGAAGATGAAGCGGTTACCGGCCTGGCCCGTGAGGACGGCTGTGGGGTACCCCATCAAAGAGGTTTTAAAAACTGGACCATATTTCAACACCTTCTCTTCTATCCACTCTCTGGATTGGTTGGTTTTTCGTGCCTTCAGAAATTGAAGGGTTTCCCCTATCACAGGCAGCCCCAGACTTCCAGGAGGAACATTCTTCCCTATTCCTTTGTGGGCATTCTTGGCTATCATGAGCAGCGACAGTATGCAAGCAATTAGAGTGAAACATAGTATGAGAAATGATGGACTGGTCTGTTGTAGTAGATCCCTGAAATCCCAAGGAAGCTCCATTGATGTTAGAACAATTAGAACAATAAGGACTCAAATGCAAGATCTCCATTTCACATCTCTCTGAATTATCTATATACACTTGCCATGGTTCCGATCCAAGACTTCAAAATCTCTTTCCAGCTTCTTGAACATTGGTTTACTCACAATAGTTTAACTTATTTTAGTTTGGACTGATCTTCCAAGAAGTATTGAATCAACAGTGAACCAGGCATCAATTTTTCTCTGCTATTTGAATTGACTTACAAGAAAAGCTGAAAGAATGGGTTAAGATACAACATTGGGTTTTACAATGCCCGTTATGTTTTATGTCTGACGACAAATAATCTTCTCGGGATACATGACTTTGTATATTACGATCCAGTCAATTTACAAGAAGACAAGGAAAGATAAGGTTAAGTTATGTCTTATTACGAACTCGAATATTCTTCTCTGGATATATGTCTTTGTCTTCCTGAAGTATAAATTGTATTTCGATCCAAGAGGAGTCAATTCACAAGAAGACGAGAAAGAATCGGCTAAGTTATGTTTTATGTGCAACGACGAATATTCTTCTCTGGATACATGTGTTTGTTTTATGAAGTATGATCATAGATAGTATTAAACTTTAAATGAAATAATGAAATTTTAATCATAAAATATGGAATATTAAAATGAAATTAATTTATAAAGTTATTATTTGAAAGGAAGCAGATTGTGTTGTGATTTAAGTTGGAATTAATAGTAAAAGGTAAACTAGGGTGTTATCCTCATAACATCAGGACAGTTTATCATTTTGAGTTTTTTTAAGATATTCAAATTTAAATCATGATTTCTGAAAAAGATAAGTTAATTGATAGCAACAATTGTTAATTGACTGTCTTATTTTATTTTTAAAAAAATAAAATTTATTGACTTGTTACTGCTCCCTCTATATTAAAAACAATAAAATAAATAACATATTCGCTAATTCATTGGTTCCCGTTATCGTTTTCCATCGTTCCAGATGTTACCTACTCTCTATCGTTATCCATCATTCCAGGTTGAAGTTAACTATTTCCTATGTATTAAAAAAAAAAAAAAAAACAATAACGGTAATTCATTCGTTCCTCGTTATGATCTTTCCAGGTTGTTGCCATGTATTTTAACTTGAAAATCTTTCGAATTTTAAGAACACAACTGTAGTCCGACTTTGTCCTCTTTTTAGCCAGATTTAAAACTTCTGTTTGCATATCATGATTGTCCTCGAGTCTCATCAAAAGCCTTTAAAATTTCTTGTTTTGGTTTGGGAAGGGCAATTTCATAAGAGGAACGATTCCTTAAGTTTATATAAATATAAACATCAGTTGGCAGGCAAGATAGCAAATAATTTGAATATATATATAAATATCCAAAAGATATTATAAAAGACACTTGTAAAAATAGAAAAAAAAAATTATTTCTTTATAGTAATTTTTATACAACAATTACGTTGTCAAAGCTATAATAGATTTAGTATTATAATTATAAATCAAGATTTATTATTAAAAATTTGAATTTACATGGTGGAATCGATCGCCACGAATCTGGCAGGCTGTCCAGCTTTTTATGGCTGCCACAGTTTTCTGCGCTGTCTGCCCTGGAAGCCGCCACACAAATTGTTATGTGATTTTTATTGGGACCATTTCATTAAAAATAAATAAAACATTACATTGCTTTTATTATATTTATATTAAATTAATTAAATCATATCTAACCTACCTTTATATCAAAAATATTATTCATCTACCTTTCTTATCAAATAGATTTGCCATCTTCTTCATATTAAGTTTGCTAAGCATTCACAATCAACTTCTTTTTATATTCCACTTTTTTTTTTTTGTCAAGAAAATTCAGCACCATGAATACCTAAAATATTAGTTGCCCATTTTCATATCTATAAATATAAATATATCATAACAATATGAGAGTTTCATAATACCTTTTAATATTCCAAGATATTATTTTCATTGTTATTTTTTATTTTTATTTGTGGGTTTAGTCCCACTTCCGATATTTGCTTTTGTTTTGCCATATCAATATCCCTCTCGGTTTATTTTTCTCTTTATTTTTCCTTCTTGGGTCTTCCTTTTTTTTTTTTTTTCATTTCCACCAATACTTTCATCTTCATCCATCTCTTCAATCTTCTCACATTACTCAAAATAAGACTTATCATCTATAGATTTGTCCTGTTGTGTAGGATTTGTAGGGTAAGGAATAATCTCAAAAGCACATTCTTATTTATATTGCCCTCAAAACTCGAAAGTGCAAGGATGCTATTCCAAAGTAGTTACCTTCTTATTTTACCTTAAAAAACCCTAAATTGTTATAGACTTCCTTCATCATCATTTATTTATTATGCTAATTTTGAAACCCTAAAGTGCGAGGGATAACCTCTCTATCAATTTCACTATTATTACCAATAGAGGATTCTAGAGTACTTGAGATAAATAAATATGATTTACATGGAAATATTTTGATCTCTTTTCTCGTGATGTTTGGACTTTTCTCCACAATTTTTTTGTTAATGAGGAATATTTTATATACAACATTTCTGCAACATGTGAGGGGAGATATTTGAACCTGGGCCTCTCCATAACTAGAGAGTTTTAACTACCCACTTGCTCTCCAACTCCTCTACATGAGCAGATACTTTTCTCCACAATTACCTTTGCACCTTTAGTTCCTTTTGAACTTGAACTTTCATATTGTACTTTATCATCCCTTATATCCTTCTTTGTTTCTTCTAACTATTGATCTAAGTGAGTTATGGTGGCCTTTTCCATAAGATGTTGTAGATAGGCTTTCTTTACCTCTTCTTTAGGAGTGGAATATCCTTGATCTGATCCATTTTCTATTAGTGTATAATTTCTTTGCTTTACCTTAAAGTTTTTCTTATGACCAATTTTATTATCTCTTTCTTCATAGTTTTCACTTTGTAAACTCTTGCCAAGTGGCTATATAACAAATGCAATAATGAAATAGGATATTTTATAATTTATTTTTATGTGGGAGCCTATCTTTCAGAGGACATGAATTTTGATCTAATTGTTAAATAGGCTTGAGATTTTTTGAAGAGCTAGATATTAAGCAGGACAATGTCATGGCTAGGTCACAAAGCAACATAGACTACCATTTTCAAGCCTTTTCAAGATTTTTTTAGGCTCTAATTCCTTCATCTAGTGCCCCAAAAATGGATTTTAGTGTTTTTTAGTTTTTTTCCAAGTTACTAAAAATAGCAGGTCTTTGACTAAAAATAACAATTTGCCAAAAATAGTAATTTTTTATCTTTAGAAATTTAATATTTAGGGTTTAATTTTAGGGTTTCTCTTGGGATATATATTCCCCTTGTATTGCATTATTAAGGGTGGATCCAAGAATGAGAAAATAAAATCATTACAAGTTTACATTTTTAATTTATTTATAAATTTCATGTGATTGTAGGTATTTGTTCTGATCTTTTGCAGTTGGATTTACACCATTTGGTATAAGAGCAAGGTAGATCTTATTGGAGAAGAGAAGGTAATCTTGTTGATTACATTTATTCTACTATTCTTATTTTTTGTTTGGAATAGCAAAAATCATATTAGCACAAGGAGAGAAAAAGGAGGTTATGACTAGGTTAATAGACATGTGGAGGAGTTGCAGGTCCAAATAGCTTAGTTGACTGGAGTAATTGCCTATATCAAGGAAATACATCCAATAGATTTTATAGATCTAGATTATGATAATTGGAGAACATAAGCTTATACTGAGAGGGGGGTGAACAGTATAATATAAAATTTTTTACTTTTTAATAAAAATGATAACAACAATAATATCAAAGTAGTAAATAGTGCACACATCATCACACACATGAGAGACATGATTTAACGAGGTTCACCCAATGTGGATACTCCACAGAGAAAATATTCCTTATAAAATTTTCTCAATGAATATTTGAGAATCAAATTCCTATTACAATGTTTATGGACCTTTGTCCAAAGGAGACACCAATCCCATATGCTCTAGTTTGTGGATCTCTCTCCATTGGATACATTTATCCCCACTATTTTAGTTTGTCGATCTCTCTCTACATGAGAACTCTATTTCCTCTACTATGGCTGGTGATCTACTAGAAGACTTTTTTCCCCATTGCTTTGGCTTGTGGATATCTCTCTATAGGAGACCTCTATCCCACTACCCTAGTTGATGGATATCTATCCACTAGATACTGTTATCCTCTCTACTTTGTCACTTCTCAAAGCCTACTCTCAATTCTATCTCACAAAATCTGTCCAAATCTAGCATAAATTTACTCTAAATCTAGCCATAAATATGTACTAAATTTTTCTTGAATCTGCCCTAAGACTTAACACAAAGACTTTCTCAAATTTATCCTCAAGCCTTCTCAAAGAATTGATTAAATGTATCCTCAAGCCTTCTCAAAGACTTGTTCAAATTTGTCCTCGAGCCTTCTCAAAGACTTGCTCAAATTTGTCCTCAAGCCTTCTCAAAGACTTGCTCAAATTTGTCCTCAAGCCTTCTCAAAGACTTTCTCAAATCTATCCTCAAGCCTTCTCAAAAACTTGCTCATTCATATTAAAAAGTACCCAAACCAATACTCAAATATTTTCAACAATACTTATCAAACACTTATTTTATCTTCACCTTATGTTCCAAAGCATTCATTTCAACAAAAAAATTTCAACAAGGAATAATGTGCCCATACCTATTTATATTATTTGATGAAGATATGTCTTCAAAATATGTCTTAACCACAACCAATTCCTTTTGTGCCACTTCAAGGTTAGATAGCAATATTCTATCTCTAAAATATCCACATGAATTTTTCCTCAATAAAGTGCTCAATGAATTCTAAAAATAATGTTCTAGGATTCTTATTTTGTTTTCAAAGAAAATGCATCCAACCTCAATAAAGTTCTCTCAATAATTTCCCTTTTCATAAAGCAATAATTACAAACAATAGCATCACCCTTTATACCTTTTATCTCCCTCTATTATAACATAATTTCCAATTTTATTTCAATGTCCAAGAACCAAAAATTACAGTCTTAAATAAACCATTTAAAAACTTATCACTTCAACATTTGCATTTAAAATAACTAGTAGCAATATTTTTTAAATAAACTTATCAATCCAACCTTTGCATTTAAAATAACTAGCAACAATATTATTTAAATATCATGCAAAAACTTATATCTCCTTATACCTCCTATATTGCAAACTATACACCAAATCACATCCGCCAAATATACACTAAAGCCAACATTTAATTAAATTTTAGAGCATACCTTAAAAAATTTATTCCTTGATATCGTGGATGGGAATCAACCCTCCAACCTCTACCTTCCAAGCGCAATACTCGACCACTTGTGCTAGCCAAGTGGTTGAGACCTAACCTTTGAACTCAACATTTTATCCCTTGTTGCCTCTGATGAAAATGAAACAAAAACACTTAAAGCAGTGCTCGGGGGAATTGAACCCCAAAAATATCCTCTGCCAACACCTTGTGTAGGACCCGCCTGTCACTTGGGCTACCAACCCTTAATGAAACAAGACTTCCTCTGCCTTATCCTTATCTCATATCACTTTCTCGATGAAAGGATTTTCAACACGTTTCACTATGCTCCATGATCAATTTGTATTCACATTAACTTCATATTGCTCTCAAAATAATTTTTGCTTCTCCTTTTATATGCTTTCAAAGTATTTTCATGACGTCGACGAAAACCTTATTTACCCATAATTAAATTTGAATTTTGGCATCCTTTACCAATTTTAAATTTAATTTTATATTTAATATAATATTTAACATTGTTTAAATATTATATTATTAACTTTAGTATTTAAATAATACTTTTGCATGGGGTCTTCGTCAATTTTTATTTTTCCTTCTCATAAGCCCTTTTGGCTTAATTATTATAATATTAAAATAAATATAATATTTTCTCTTTTTCCTTTTAAAACATTGGTGTAAAATTTATATTCAACCTTTTAATCAACCACTTTGGCTTATAATATAAAATATTATAACCATTTATTTTGACCAATTTCCTTGTATAAAAATGAACTTTACCTTGCATCAAATGCTTGACATCAATGACAACATAATTACTCAAAATTTTCAACAATAATGAGACTGTGAAAGGAGACAATAGATCAGAGGTCATTGTAAAGGAAGAACCAAATGGTCAGCCATAGGAGTATCATTTTGAGGATAGACTAGTTGATTCTTAGAAGAAAATAGAGATGAAATCAAAATTGATGTCCTTGAGCATGCAGAAGGGTTGAAACCAGAGGAGTTTATAGACTGGTTGAATAGCATGGAGAAGTTCTTTGAGTGGAAAAGCCTTTCAAAGTAAAATAAAGTTAAGCTTGCATGCACGAAGTTGAAAGAACATACGTTGATTTGGTGGAATCATATATATAAGGAGAGGTAAATAAAATGAAAGGAAAATATTAGGGTCTAGTATAAAATGAAGAAAAAAATGAAGGAAAACTTCTTGCCTAAATATTATGTCCAAATATTGTTTTTTAGACTTCAGAACCTCAAACAAAAGCATGAAATCATCGAGGAATGCACCAATGAATTCTACAAGTTATAAATTTGAGTGGAGCTTAAATATTTAGAAGAAAATAAGGCTGCAAGGTATGCAAATGGATTAAGTTATGTCATACAAGATGTATTGAGTATGCTTTAGATCTATAGTGTAGAGGATGCATATCAGTTAGCATTAAAAGTGGAAGAGAAACATAAGAGTAATTTTAGAAGAGGAGTGAAGAAAGGACCATCATCACCTCTAGTTAAAGGGCATGGTGGATTTAATCCTTCAAAGGAAGAATATTCTAATACAAAAAAATAAAAAGAGTTTGGGCAGGGTCAAAGTAACCACCAAAGAGGTGGAGGAGTTTAGAGAGGAAGAGGCTATGGTGGATGACAAAATATGGATGGACCACAAAAGGTATATAACTATTATAGATACAATGAGGAAGGGCATAGAGCTTTTGAGTATCCACACTATCCCATATAAGAAAGAAGATAGAAGAACACATTAGAGTCAATATAGTTTAGGTAGAAGAGTAAACTGAGACATAAATTATTGTAGATGCAGGGAATATTCTCATGATAAGGAGGATGATGATCATCCCAAGGAAGGAGAAAGTGTAGGATAATGATGGTGGTGATTCTTGGTTACATACAAATATCTCTTAAACAATATGCACATTTTGAGGAAAGGTATGTAAGATAAATATTGATAGTGATAGTTGTGAAAATATGGTTTCAAATGAAATGGTTCAAAAATATAATTTAAAGTGTGAGAAGAACTCGTATCTCTACCACATATTATAGTTTAATAAATGGAACAAGTAAATTGTAAATAATAGGTGTTTGGTTAATTTTTCAATTAGAAATACCTACAAGGATGAAATATGGTGTGATATAATTTTGATGGATGCATGTCACATATTGTTGGGGAGGCCTTGGCAATATGATAGGATGGCTACCTATGATAGATGAAGGAATACTTATACATTCTCGAAGGATGGAGTAAAAATTCTCTTGTTACCACATAAGGAAGAAGGCAAAGTGAAATCTTGTTGAAAACTAAGTAATTTATCATGAGTTTAAAAGAAGTTAGTTTTTTTGTGTTGAAAACAAATAAGGTGGATATTAAGGATGTTACTATACCATCTGCAATAACATAATTGCTGAAAGAGTATGTAGATGTCAGACAATAGGAGTTACTAGATGGATTACCCTCAAAAAAGGATGTTCAACATCATATTGATCTAATTATAGGATCAACTCTTCCAAATCAAGTAGCCTATAGGATGAATCCCATGCAAAATAAGGAGTTGAACAGACAAGTGATAGAATTGATCAAGCAGTGAGTTGTTAGAGAAAGCATGAGTCCATGTGCAAGTCCAACATTGTTGACATAAAATAAAGATAATACATTGAATATGTGTACGGATAGTAGGGCAATCAATAAAATTAAAATTTAATATTGATTTTTAATTCCAAGACTAGATGATATGATGGATGTGCTAGTAGGAGCACAATATTTCAGCAAAATTGATCTACATAGTGGATACTATCATATTCAAATCTGGGAAGGAGATGAATGGAATATGTGTTGTACAAATGGTTGGTGATGTTGTTTATATTATCTAATGCACCCAATATATTTATGAGGATGATGAACAAAGTACTATAGGAATTTATTGGTAAGTTTGTGGTTGTGTATTTTTATGACATTCTAATATTTAGTAGGAATGAAGAACACCTGTTGCATTTGAAATTAGTGTTAGAGTTGTTAAGGAAGGAGAAGTTGTATGTCATTCTGAAGAAGTGTAGATTCCTTTAGAAGAGTCTAGTGTTCTTAGGAGGATGGAATAAGGGTGGATGAAGAGAAGGTGAAAGAATTGCCCATTACAAAAAATGTGATAGAGGTAAGAAATTTCCATGGCTTGGCAACCTTTTACAAAAAATTCATCAAGAATTTTAGTAGCATTGTTGCACCTATAACAAAGTGCACGAAGGGGAGAGAATTTATGTGGACAAAGGCAACAACATAGAGTTTTGAATTGTTGAAGAAGAAAGTGTCAAAAGTGTCTTTTGATATTACCATATTTTAGAAAATTATGAGGTTGATTGTGATGACTGACATGTGGGAATTGGAGCCATGTTGATTCAAGAAGGGTGACTTGTAGCATTGTTCAATGAAATTTTTAATGATGTAAGGAAGAAATATTCTACTTATGATGTGGAATTCTATGCTATTATGTAGGCATCGAGATATTAGAGACATTATTTAGTGGCTAAAAAGTTTGTGTTATTTACTGATCATGAAGCATTGAGGTATGTAGATATCCATACGAAATTAAACAAAAGGTATGCAAAGTGGGTATCATTTTTGTAAGAGTATACATTTGTTTTGAATAAAAATTTAGGTAAGAAAAATCAAGTTTTTGATGCTTTGAGTGGGCATGTAGTATTATTCACTACTATAGAGCATGAAGTAGTTGGATTTGATACAATTAAGAAAATTTATGATTATGATATAAACTTTAGTAATATTGTGAAGTAGTGTAAGAATCTAGTGTTGAGATAAGTTGGTAGTGTTTTTTGTGACTATTTGATGCAAAATAGTTATTTGTTTAAATAGAAGCAGATGTGCATTCTTGTTGGTTTAATAAGGAAGAACATTATTAGAGAACTACAAAGTGAAGTTTTGGTTGGGCACTTTGGAAACTATTGGTACACGAGAGCATAATGGTACATGGAACATAGGCAGTACGAAAGGGGAATCTCTCTATTTTTGACACCTACCATAGAAGACTTATCCTCATGCATTGGGAATCACCCCAGCTACACTTGGTCAGATTTTGTCAGGATTTACGTCTAGTAACAGTAGCGATCAGGGTTATGTATGCAAAAATTAAAGCCAAGGTGGTGATGAAATCCACCGTTGGTATTGATCAAGGGTTGGGGTTTTATGACCAACTCCTTGGTGTTTAAATTACCATGTGGTGTGTGGGGTTCTTTTTATTTGCACAAAGAAAGAAAAACATGCAGCAAAACTCTCCTATGCAAGCAAAGAAACATGAAATGACAGAGACAAAAAACATAAAATGACAAAGGATGCTTAGAACCCCTACCTCTTCTCTGCCCAAACTGGATGCCTCTGAGTTTCTACTCTGAAATTGCATAGAGAGCTAATCATACTGGTGTGGGATGAATAACAGAAATATATTAATCACAGGGTGGGACGAATGCCCATTCGTCCCTGGGTGACACAAATTCCAGCTCTATATTCGCCACAGGGTGGAACGAGCGACAGTCCAGTGTTTGAAATATTGAAACCTACAAGCAAAAAAACACAACTTTTGATCATAAATTTGATCTCAAAATTATGGGACAAGGTCCCACAATGATTGCCATTTAAAGCACGAGGATACAAAATCAAACAAAAGGGGAAATGTAATGCTAAGTCCTATGAATGCGAATGCATGAAAAGAGGGAAAACAAATGAATTAAAACGAGATTTAAAGCAAATGTAAAAGTGCAGCCATTTATTTTATTAATTTTATTGAGAATGGGTTACAATTTGTATCCTCCATTTTTAGGGGCTGGAAGCGTTGGACATAATTTTGTTACACCACAAGTGAGATATTCCTTTTTGGGATCTTTCGCGTGCCCACATTGAAAATGGGTGGACCAAACATCACCGCCGCTTGCGTGAGTGTGTCTATAGTTCCTTGCTACCCCTCTGGTGTCAAGATCCTACATTTAGAGAAATAGTAAATGGATAGTAGCACCTGCAGATGGAGGGAAACATGCGATCCCCAAGGCCTACTGTTAATGCATGCATAAAATAATTAAAACAATAATTGAAACATATTAGAATGAGCTAAAAATTTGAAAAAATTAAGAAAACATTAACAGGAACACACTGCAAAAGGAACAGTCAAGAAATCTACCATAGATTTCTAATCACTCCGGGGTGGGACAATTAGGATTATCATAAAACGTTAGTAGGTGACCTAAATGTCCCATCTAGGGGCATCCAAAACACCTAAAAAGTTGTAGTTAGAAAAAAAAGAGCATTTTGGGATGACCCAGATGGTCGGATTTTGCATATTCTACCTTGATCACCCTGTATCTGATGATGCTCCTTGTATGTTAGTGAAAGTGAGAAACATTGAAAGCACAGTAAAAAATCATCAAAATCACATGAAATTTAAATGATAGCATATATGGATGATCTAAAATAAAATGCAAAAGAAATAGTAGGGAAATCTACCATAGATTTCTAATCACTCTGGGGTGGGGCGATTAGGACTGCAGCAGTGTGGGGGGCACTCGGGGGCAGGACGCCCACCGTTTGGGGCTTGATTTTGACACAAATCCACTTGGGATGGGTCCAAAACCTCTTATGGGGGCATGTCAACAAATTAGGTGGGGTATTGTGGCCAAATGTTTGGGTTTTGGGTCCAAATTTTGCTTCCAATAATCACCCAATAACCTCCCTTCCAAAAGAGAGATCAAGGATGTAAGAAGCACAAATGATGGGTGAGGATGTAATTTGGTAGAACTCCATTGCTCCAAATGCTCTTACTCTATCCTCATTTTGGGGTGAGAAGACTCACCATTTTATAGACCTGAGGGTCTCTGTGAATGAGCATGCAGAGGTGCCACTTGGCCATAATGCCTTGCCAGGGGGAAGAAGATTCCTCCCTGATTAAGGGCTCCATGACTGCCTCTATGACTACCTATTTGAGATAAAAAATGCTCACTCACACTCCATGCATTGAAGGAGGAGTTAAGTGGTGGATCTGAGATACCATTTTTCAAGGTTTGACCTTTTGCCCGTCAAACCTGCTATTCACCTCACCCTGGAGCAAATGTTGCTAATCATCCCGGGGTGGGACGAATACCAGTTTGTAATCATCCCAGGGTGGAACGAGTAGGGAGCAGAGTGCCTGAAATGTGCCAAATTGACCTCTGACCTTCCAAAACTATTATGAGAGTGGTTAGGACCACTTTTTAACCTATGGGGGCTGCTCTGGGGGCTGTGTATGCCAATTCGATCAGTGCTTGTCGTCACATAATTGGATTGGTGCTATTTTTGTGTCTACAACATCATCGAGGTGACATTAAAAATCTAGAACAATCTAAAAGGTAGAATATGCTAAGGCATTGTGCTTGAAATTTAGCATCCAACTTCATAATCTAGAAAGCATCCAAATGCATTATATTTGAGGAAGCGATGATGTTATCATCAATAGCTTAAATATTCAACAAACAAAAATGAAGGTCAAATGTAAAATAAATCTAAGGCATGGGATCCAACATTGATGCATTAAGGATTAAATAAAGATATATAGCATATGGCATATAGTATAGGTAAACATATTTATTAGACTCTTTATACTAACATCATTAAAAAATAAGAAAGCATTAGACACCTGACAATAAAAAGTGCAAATCCTAGCATGAAGAGATAATACTTGGCCAAGATAAATCACTCGATAGTAGGCAATATGCTTTTGTGCTATTATACCCTGCACAACTGATTTGGAGTCTTCCTAGCCAATAGGATCACACATGCCAATTATACATTAGATATCATTATTTTTAGAAGATCTCAATGGTTTAATCCTTCTCTATCACACACCTACCCCTGATCAACTAGATGAGCATAAAAAAAATAAGTGGACTATCATTAGTTAGAATCCAATAATACAACATGTGATGCATCCTCACAATGAAATCTTCATTGCACACGTCAGTAGAACATGCTTGAAGTATTTAAGCATAGTTGACTTGAGTGTGACAACCACACCCTACACCTATTCTGACAAGTCCGCAATATGTGAAAAGCAATCATGATAGAATAACTAATTATATTTGTAAATCTATATATACCTAAATGTAAGTCATTCTAATGGTCAAATCTTTAGTGTTTACAATTGCATAGTTTTATTATTGAGGCTATACATATTTTTAATGAAGACCAGATTGTTTTATGGCCTCTTGCTCAATTCTATTTCAAAACATCTATGCATGTCTCACAAAGTCATTAAACATTTTTGTTAAATCTATGAATTGATAATTCTATTATAGTTATTCTACTTTCTATATTTATTCATGGATTTACTGTTCTAGTTATGGAATCATTTAAAAATGCTTCAATTTTATTATGATTAATTGTTTAAGCATAAGAAAAGTAAGTTCATCTATTAGATAGTTTAGTCTAAAATTTGATACTTTATACATTATGTCTCTTGATGTTGCTAAATTCATACTATTTTTAGATTAGCCTTCTAACCCTTTGCATTCTTTTGTTTGTAGCCCTATATTATTAGATTACCTAGGACCAAAGGATTCAGTCTTCTCTAAAGCTTGACTCAAAACCCCTATTTATTAGGCGTCCAATCTTGGTCAAGGTATTGAGGGTGCAACACATCCACTTAAAAATTTTGGACCAAGACCTAGCCTTCCCTGCCATCTTCTATCACCTCTCTATATTTTTTTGGGTAGCCTCTCAAAGTGCTAACTACATACCTTGATCCATCACTCAACACCTCTAGATAGGAATTGCTAGTGAGATCCTCACTAGTGTGATATCCCTATACCAATGTTTGTACCCTAAGGCTACTTTGACATCATCCACCCTTGGATTTACATACAATGGATTACCAATTTTCTCCTCTACAAAGCTATTAGGATAAAATCATCCCCCAATTCCCAATAAGTCACTCACCATCTATTATTACTAGTAGTCTCTCATCTCTGGTATAGTATCTCTTAATCATATTATCTACATGAAGTCCTCTCTACTAGATCTCATGGTATGAATCCCTTGATAATATTTGTGGTACCTCATATGGCATTGAGTGCCTATAAACCTCCCTACCCCTGATAGAAATCCTCAATATCTACCACATGTTCTCAAGTGTGATGGTAGCCTCCCCTATAAGCAGCCAAAAACTTAATGACTCTAGGTACCGCCTCTCCATCAAGGTTGTCAAGAGTGCCCTATGATACTCTACCTAGGACATTTTACCACATGTAGGAGCCCCACTATCCTCAACACCCCTCTATATACTATTGTTAAATCCCTCAAGGATTTCTCAACATCTATGGTCTCCACTCTCTACTTTCTATCACATCTAGCTATAAAATAAATTACAAACACAAAATTCTTGTTAGTATCCATATTATCAAATCAAATCATAACAAAAAATAACATTTATTATTCATCACTATATACAACTTATCACTACCCTATCACTCATATTCTATCTCTTCTATATTTAATTCTCCTTCCTTCTCTTCCTCTTTTTCTTCTTCTCTCTTCATCCTCTATGATTTCACACTCTATTTTTCTCGAGTGTGAAATCATGAATTCTTAATCCATATTTATAGGCCATGAATTCACTCGTCATAGATATCACAATTTCATAAAACCCCTATTATTTCATGAATCCTAATAATTTTGTGATAGGACCCATGAATTCTTGTCGGGATTCATGGTGACTTCCTTCAAAAATTCAAAAAATTACAAAAAAATATCAAATTCTAGCCTACATCTAATTTCTAAATCATAGCCTATTGAGAAAGTTTCAAAGCTTACCCAAACCCTCTTCTCTAGTGTTCCCAACTTTCCCCTCACAATCATCAAATGGTGTGTTGATAATGCCATCTCTCTAGAGCTCTCTCTCGTCCTTTCTCACACAATGAAAATAATTTTATTTTTCACCCTCCCCTCCTTTTTACACTTCCCTTCTTTTTCTTCTTGTTTATTTCTTTCCTTTTTTCTTCCATCCTTCCTACTCTACCATTTTAATTTTCTTTAGGAATATTCTCTTCTCTTTGAAATTAAAGGGGGTACCTTGGCCTTGGGAGCATTGATGCCATGATTTCCCCATAAAGCATGCAAAATATTTTAAGTTTTTAGAATCACACTATTTTTACACCATACCTTTGCCTAAACCTTCCACCCATTTTGGTACCCTTCTTTCCAAATATAAAGGTATCTACAACTTTTTAATTGTATTTATTGTACCATAAATGCATCAAAGAGAGGGAAATATGTAGACACTAAAAATTAAACCAGCCAAATGAGTGATTTTTCCTTTAGAAGCCCAAGTAGCTCTTAAAATTTTTCAAATGCAATTTTATGCCCATCAACCGTCAAATTTTGATATCTTTCTCATTTTTAGTGAATTCATAGTCTTCCTTTATAAACCATGAAATCACATCCCCTTTATTTATATCTTGCTTATCGTAAAACAAATTGTGGCCTTGCATGTCCTCAACCCTTGAAGCTTCCCCATTTGACAAGCTTTTGCCTTGGTCCTTCACTCAAGATAATTTCATGGCTGGCCTATATCAACCGTGAACTTATCATAAACTAAAAAAAATCATACTAGGCTCTATATCTTATCTCTCAATGCCTCGTTGGCTCACAATCATATCCTATTAGGTCCCCTATTTTATCTAATATCAATTTCCATAGCCCTTTTAGTTCTTTCTCTGTTGAGAAAAAGAATTAATGACCTAATATTAGAGGGCATGAATTCATCCCTAGAAAAAATGGGACAACTTTCATCGAGCCCCATAATCTCCCTTGACCTATCCCTAGATATTTAATATTTTGCCTATCATCCCAAAACCTTATGAGTTTTGTTCTCTATTA
The DNA here is from genome assembly GCA_028583015.1 of Wollemia nobilis. NCBI lineage: Eukaryota > Viridiplantae > Streptophyta > Pinopsida > Araucariales > Araucariaceae > Wollemia > Wollemia nobilis. Next base: position 1,921,626 of record JAQPPZ010001613.1, on the reverse strand, counting down.
AATTTTTAAGGTTGCAGAATAATTTTGCGCTTGTGAATTATCGATCATGAATTTATGTGAATAAGCTTGGGGGCAATTTTATTTTACCCTTGCATCCTATATTTTTCTCTACTCCTTTTCTTCTCTCTACACTTGATATTCTGTCTAAACTACTACTATGTCTCTCAATTATTCCTCTCTTATCACACTCTTCCTCTAGCAGAATGAATTCATGGTCAACAACTATAGAATAAAATTATTACAACTTCAAATATACCTTTCTAATTAGTACATCCATTTATTTGCTTCCTCTATCTCAGAAATTTCATGCTCAAAATTTTTAGAGTGCAAATTCATCCCTACAAAAAAAGGTCATCATTATTTTATGCATTTGTTTTAGTCATCTAAAAATACCAATGGGACTTGACTGACATCTTGATCAAGATAAAGAATATAATAAAATGATATTGCATTCAACATATGATAGTAACTTTAATAATAAAAAGTTTTCAAATTCAAAACTTTATTATTGTGATGATTAACTGATTCAATATCTAAAATTAGTAAGACAAATTCCATACCAAGACCAAGACCGAGAAGAACAAAGAAAAGAGCTAAATAAAGAAGAAAACCCAAAACTAAATAGGAGGACAAAGAACTGAAAATTGAAGACTAAAAGTCTTCAAACCAAATAATGTAATACAGGGGGTGTTAAAGATATTATATTATTTGGTAACATATGATAACAATTGTAAAAATTAGATTAGGGAGTGAGTTATAATTTTCTAATATATGTTTCAATGTGTGAGAAGTGTCCAATTGTTATGTAATAAAATGTGCAACTGTGCAAACTATGAGAGTGTACAATATGTCAAAATATTAAGTCAAGAGTCATAGGATTTAGGTGTCAAATATGCAAGTGAAGAGTCACATGATATATGGTAATATGTAAAGTGAAGAGTCATGAGATTTTTGTCATGTGTAAGGAATATGAAAGGATGCATCTCTTGGATGATTAATGAGATCAATAGTCAAGTATTGAAGATTCATATTCTAACATTATATTATGGAAACAATGATCTATGAATTGTAATTCAAAATATTGAGAATCAAAGATATTATATATTTTATGATTTATGAACAATATTGTGAGTTTTATATTAATAAATATTGTTGTTATTATTTAAATGATATTAGTTTATATTGGCCAATGAGTTGAATGCTCTAATATTAAGTTTTATTAAGATCCTAGGAAATAGTATCTATGAAACAATGTCTCTATTGCCATCACTATGTAATTTTATTTTTTGGTTTTGGTATAAATATCTCTTTCTCATTCCCCATTTCTTTATCATAGTGTTGTGTAATTTTATCTATAGATACAATGATTATTTATAGTGACAATGGGTGTTCCCAAATCTCTTTGTCTCATTTTATTTGCTCCATATTTTAATGCTTTCTATAAAATATTTATGTGGATATTATTTAACACTTTATATATAATATTTAAGTGTATGGATTACTTCTATTCATTTTTGATTTTTTTAATGAATTTTAATAACATTGATGATTTATTTATCCAAATTAGAGGAGCCAAAATGTTTCCCAAAATATATTTAATATTTTTTTTTAATCAACTCCGTATCCAAAAGAAATATCTTCCAAAAATATTTTTTTTTATAACTGATAATAGAATTATAAGTCTATAGTGGTAGATTTTGGCTTGAATAACACATTAATCATATTCATGAGGTTGATGAATAACATGTTTAATAGTACCTAGATAAATTTATAGTAGTGTCATTACATTATATCATTACTAGTCTCACACTTTTGAGGATCATGAGGAGCATTTGTGACTAGTAAGATAGTGTTTTATGGAGGACCAACCTTGTGGTAATCTATCCAAGTGTTTCCTCATCTAGTGATAGATTTAATATTTGGAATATATTTTGTCTTTTAAGGCCATCTTAGTGGAACCTACCAAGATCCACGCTACAGTGGAATTGATGATACTCACTAATGTTATTGAGGTTTGAATTTGTCTATATTTGGTAGTAAATATTGAACAACTATAGTAGAATGGTTGAAACTTACCAATATTACTAATATTTGTTCCTTCAAGTTCATTTAGTTAGTGGTGAATATTGGTCGTTTACTACCTATGTGTTTTATGGAAAAAGAAATGGGGTCCAAAGGATATAGAAAATTCTACTTGCTCATTCCATCCTAAAGATAAATTCAAGGAGGCAAAGAAAAGACAACTTGGGCAATCTAGTTATGAGTAATTTATTTATCTATCCATTATTAGGTCAGAGATAACTCCAATAGATCTTACCAACCCCTAAATATTGAAAGAAAGAGGACTCATGAGGGGAAAAGGCCAAACAAGATCAAATATAATTTTTGAAGTCTTTTTCTTGTGGACCTAGGTTTGTCTCTCTCCCTTTGCTAGAGTGTTTTGCTTTCTAAGGCTTAATTTATCTCAGGTCCCATAAGAACAACTATTCCATTTTTAACTTTTTTTTTAATTTACTATATCTACCTCTACCTCAAAATTAAAATCTAGCTACCCCATCTATTGATTGAGCTCTTAATTAAAAGTAGTAGGTTATTATACATGAGGGTATATAATTCCTCTCATATTTTGAAAGATCAAGTACCCTTTTGAAGTAGATATTTTTGAATAACCCCAATTTAAAATCCACATCCATTCCTTACAATGGTATGGGATGCCCATTAAAAAAATAGTATAACCTACTATAGGTATCGCCTTATCTATCTAGGAATACCCATAAGAGGAGGTGAGATTGAAATTTTACAAGCCCTTTTCAAATATAAATCCAATGGTAATGAACCTTCAAATATTAGAACTACTAGAATATGGACCTTTAAAATAGAGAGGATCAAAAGAATGATGTAGTAGCGACTTTGATTTTGTTAGAATTATTGAGTTTTTTGAGTTGTCATTGATGTCAAAGGTAGACTTGGTGATTGGCAATCCATGGTGTGCTTGAGCAAATATTAGTAGTGGAGTATAATTTATTATTAATGATGGTGTATGCTTTAATATAAATATTAAAATATTATAAAGGTTTGTTATATTTAAATAAAAAATATTTAAATATTGTTAAAAATATTATTAAAAACCAAGAAGGCCGACTTTTGAGTGCCAAAAGGAAAGTGAAACATTTGCATAATATTATTAAAAAGTAAGAGGGCCGACTTTTGGTGCCAAAAGGAAAGTGAAACGTTTACATATATAAGAGGCCAAAACTCATTTTAATGTGGTTTTATATAAAAAAATCCTGAGCACTCGTGGCCAGAAAAATTAAAGGAGAGCACAAATATAGAGGACTTTATGGCCAAAAAAACTGAAGGAGAGCACGGATATATAAGACTTGTTCCATGTGAAACTAAAGGAGATAGCGAATATAGAAGAGTGGCAACCAACAAAACCAAAGAAGAGCACTATTATAGAAGACTTGTGTTCAACAAAAAAAAATAATGAGCGTCGTTGCAGAAGACTTGTGACCAGTAAATCAAAATAAGGGTGCAACGAACAAAGATCTACAATTGCAACTTGTGAGAACAAAGGCACAGAGAAAAAAGCTCATGTGAAAGCTCATGAGAAAAAGGTGTAAAGAATGAAGCTCATATGGGAGCTTGTGAGATTAAGATACAACAAACGTAGCTCGTGTGGAATATCATGATACAAAGGCACAATAAACATAGCTCGTGAGACAAATGCGTAGCAAATGTAGCTTGTGTGGGAGCTCGTAAGACAAAGATATAGAGAACATAGCTTTTGTGGATGATAGTGCTATAGAATATAACTTGGTAGCTTGCAATAGAAAGAAAAGAGTACTATGAAAGGCAGTGTGGTAGATTGCAGCAAAAATAAGTTTTTGAAACAACAAGAATCGAGATCCAAATAAAAGAAGAGAAAGGACGTCATATAAAGCAATTGCATTAAGCACAATGGTATGGTGATTTATTTAAATAAAATCCTTCAAAATTTCTAAATTTTTAATAGATATATCTATTGGTGAGGACAATATTTACCTATAATTTTTGTTTGCTTATCCGAGAATGTTTGGCAAAAGAACAATTCTTTTTCCTGATTGGACAATAAAGAGAGAAAACTTGAGTTTGCTAGTGTAAACGATGACTACACAATAACATAAAATTGATATACTTTCCACGATGACACAATGAGAGCATTAGAGAAATTTTAAGGTAGAGTTCATGACAAGGAAAATTTAATTCATCTTGTGAGTGAAAAATGAAATAACAGACATTCACATTAGCTAAAATGAATTAGGAAAATGTGAAAGATATTAGTGGAACTCAAAGAGCACATGGTGTGTTGTGCGGTTGTTGATGATTTTGTGATAGGGAGTGTTACAAAGGAAAATTCAAAGCAGAAAATATACATATCTATAAAGGCCCATCACCACATGATTGCTTTCTCTTGAAAGATTGCTTTACGCATGCCATAAGAGGTAAAAATTATTGTTTAATTTTATAAAAGTGTGAAGAGATAAGTAATCATTTTTGAAAAGGGAATACAAGGTATTATTAGATGCATTACAATGGAATGAGTTAAAAAGGGTTTGTTATTTTGAGTTTTATATTTTGAAGCAAATATTGCTATATTTAAAATTTGAATTGCACATACAAAAGAAAGGTCAACATCTTTGTTGAGGTAGATTTGGAAGTGTCATATAGTGCAAGAATAGAGTGAAGGGATTATTTTACATATTTACGCAAGCATCAAATTGAAAGGAAGGAATTTGCAACTATCTACAAGAGGAAGAAAAGAAAGGTATTAGTATCTCCAATTCAAAACACAAGGTTAAGATCAAATTTATGCAGTGTTGGAGAGCATATTTAGGAGCACGTTTGAGCAGATTTGAGATGGTTTTAGAGCAGATATGAGTAGTGTTATGAGTAGGTTTAGGAGAAGATTTGTGAAGTATGGAGAGAAAATTTAGGAGTACATTTGAGCATATTTAAGAGCAGGTTTGAGTAGGTTCAAAAGGATATTTGAGTAGTGTTATGAGCAGGTTTTGGAGTAAATTTGAGCAATGTTGGAGAGTAGATTTAGGAGTAGGTTTGAGCAGATTTAGGAGCAGGTTTGAGCAAGTTTGAGAGTAGACTTGACCAGTGTTGTGAGCAGGTTTTGGAGTAGATTTGAGCAGTGTTATGAGTAGGTTTTGGAGTAGATTTGAGCAGATTTGACAATAGGTTTTAGAGAAAATTTAAGAGTAGGTTTTGGAGTAGATTTAAGAGTAGGATTTGGAGTGGAATTGAGAAAAGAGGATTGGTGTCTCTTGTGGATTGGTATCCACAAACTGGAGTAGAGGGGATTGGTGTCTTTTATGGATTGGTATCCATGAAACAGAGCATAGGAGATTGGTGTATCCTTTGGATTAGTATCCATGAACCAATAGAGGGGATTGGTGTCTCTTGTGGATTGGTGTCCATGAAATTGAGCAAGGGGATTGGTGTCTCCTATGTATTGTTGTCCATAAACTTATATACGAGATTGGTGTCTCCTGTGGATTGGTATCCATAAACTTGTATTGGGGATTGGTGTCTCCTATGGGTTGGTGCCCACAAAATTTATTGAAGAAATATATAAGCAATATTTTGTCATGGTTTTCTCCCAAGAGGGAGTTTCCACATAAAATATTTGTCTCTTATGTGTGTGGTGATTTGTGTATTATTTCATTATTACATTGATATTATTTAAACTCATTTTTTGGAAATAAAAGAGAACAATTTTATCTTATACTATTCAGAACCCTCTCAATATAAGCTTATATTCTTCAATTAGTATCAAAGCAGTTTTATTCATGAAAGCCTAACGTCTTGAAGGAAGATCTTACAGGAATGCATATGGCACATCAAGAAGGGTTTTCATCAAATAGAAATTCATTGTTTTATGGGACTAACTATGCTTTCTGGAGTGTGAGGATGCATACTTATTTTATGGCACATGGATATGATATATGGAAATCCATTGAGAATGGGTTCACACCACATACAACTCCTCCCATGGATGTAAATGGTAATAAACCATACAAAAATAATTTCAGGACAATAAATACAATCTTAAGTGGGTTATGTAAATAATATTTAGTGAAAGTCATGTAATGCACTTTAGAAAAAGAAATATGGGACAAGTTACAGAGAACATATGAAGGAGACGATAAGGTTAAAATGGTTAAACTTTAAACCCACAGGAGGAAGTTTGAAGACTTGAAGATGAAATATGAGGAAGATATTTCTAGGTATTTGCTTCATGTTGATGAGGTTGTTAAAACCATTCATGGACTTGGAGAAAGTATTGAATACTAATATTGTTCAAAAAATATTAAGGTCACGTTCCATGAGTTTTGATGCAAAAGTTTCAGTAATTGAAGAAACGAAGGATCTCAAAACATTGAGTATGGATGAGCTACAAGAAATTATCACAGCCTATGAGATGAGGACTGAGAAATATCAAACATTAAAAAGTGAGACCACATTCAAATCTTCAAATAAGATAAAGAATAAGGAACCATAATCAAGTGAAGAATCAAGTAGTGGAGAAGAATCTAACTTTGTAAGAAGAAATAATAAGAGTCGAAGAAAACACAAAGGTATGCATACTGTGAAATTTTTTAATTGTGGTAACTTTGATCACTATGCATATAATCACCTAGAAGCTAGAAGTAGTAGTAGTGAAGAAGAAAATGAATACAATAAATAGAAAGAAAGAAAATGTTATCATGAAAAGAAAAACAGGCACAGTCAAAGCAAGCTTGAGAAAAAGATATTTCAAAGACATAAGAATAGTTTTTATGTTGAAGAAGCAAGCAATTCCTCTAGAAGCAATAATGAAAGTCTCTCTGATAGTGAAAAAGAAGAAATCATATTTTTGGCCATAAAAGAGAAAAAATATGATTATGTTGTTGAAGACCAAGAAGAAGAGAAAAATTCAAAAAATGAAGAGGAAGCCATGGTTTATATAGAAGAGGAACTTGTTTTTGCTCTTATATAATTGAAGAGGGTTAGAAAGAACTCAAGATTGAAGGCCCAAGTACAAGAGGATAAGGAAACAAAAAAAAATCTTCTACAAGATCTAACTAGCTTGAAGGTGAAATTTGAAGAGGCACAATGAATTGAAGAAGGTATGGCTAAGAAGTTAAAGGTAAAAGAGTTGGAATGTGAAATACTAGAACATGAAGTTGTCTCTCTAAGGAAGGGACTTGAAAAATTTAATGATAAGATATATCAGTTTATGAAAAGCTCAAAATTCTTGGATGATATTATCAAAGTACATAGATCTCCATTTATAAATACTGGACTTCATTTTGAAGAAGGTCAAGAGAAACAAAAGGGGGAGTCAAGCTCAAAAAAAATAACAGCATCAAAGAAAGTAATTGAAGAAGAGATTAAGACCTATGCTGATGTGTTGAGAAGTGGAAGCATCAATGAGGAAGAAAACAAAGAACCATCAAGGAACAATGATATAGAGAACAGACAACACACAGCAAAGATCAACACAAAGCTCGAAAACACACAGACGAATTCCAACAAATTTTCATTAAACAGAGGTCTTTCTCTGAATACACAGCGATCCTATTCCAAACTGGCCAAGAGTCCCCTTTACAATGTATGCGTGGCCTTTTTATCCTCGGCTGCCACCTCCTTTTCACATCATTACACTAAGTGCGGGCCTTCTCTAACCACCCGCACGAATTTTCTGTTGCACCTGCGAGATGCTGCCAGGAGCCCTATGTTATCATGGTCTGGGGTGGCGGAGTGCGCTGCAGCTGCCTGTCAATCCATCCGCCATATCATCATTCATAGGAGTGCGCCAAGTCACTTGTAATTTGATGCCACGTGTCCCCTTGCCAAAGTCCCTGTAATTGCTCCATACTCTCAGGCCACCTGTAACTTCACGCCATGTGTCCCTCTGCACTGGTCTCTGCAATCGCTGGCTGGTCAACGTCGTGAGTGCTCTGGTCGCGATATCACGATGTTTTTGCTTCAATACTTTCTCTCTCCTCTTTGGTCATGATATCGTGATGTTTTCGACGTTAGGCTTCTCTCTCTTCCTTGGGGTCGCGATTCTGCGACACGTCGCGATATCACGACGTCTAGGCCTTTCTTACTCACTTTCCTCCTTTGGGCCGAGAAACCGTGACACATCATGATTTCGTGACATCTTTGTATTCCGTACTCGCTGCTTTGTTCCGGGCCGTGAAACCGCGACATGTCACGATTTCGTGACCATTTCACGCCCTTGAGTCATTGGCTCAGAAGTGTCACGATTTCGTGACCACTTTGCGTTTTGGAACCTTGCCTCCGGATATGTCACAATTTCATGACGTCTTTGAACCTAGTCTTCGAAGGTGTCACGATTTCATGACGTCCTTGAACTTTGTCTTCGAAGGTGTCACGATTTCGCGACGTCCTTTAAGCTTGCCTTCGAAGGTGTCATGATTTCGCGACCATTCTTGTGCCTTAGAACTTTTTGCCAAAGATGTCCTTGTGCTTTCAAATCTTGCTTCCTGGATGTGTCACGATTTCATGACCATTTGGCACTCAAGTGACTTTGCCTCGGAGTTGTCGCGATTTCGCGACCAATTGGCGCTCGAACTGCTTTTCTCTAGAACTGTCGTGATTTCGTGACCATTTGGCGCCTTCATCTCTCTGACCCAAAAATGTTACGATTTTGTGACCATTTCGCGTCACGCTGCGTTGCCTCAAAAATGTCACGATTTCGTGACAGTTTTGCACCTTGGCCCCTTTTCATCAAAAAGCGTCGCGATATCGCGACAGTTTGGCCTGCTGGCGCCCTTCTTCAAAAAACGTCACAATATCGTGACAGTTTTGCACCTTGGCCCTTTTTATAAAAAAGCATTGCGATATCATGACTGTTTTTCCCGCTGGCACCCTTCTTCAAAAAAGCATTGCGATATCACGACAGTTTTAGTACTTAAAGAAAAAAATACATTTTGGGTGATGCAAGATTGCAGCTTTGCCACCGGATGCTCCTGCATCAGACACCTGGGGTGAGTTTAGAAGTGACCTCACTTCTGATCTTTCTGAGGTAGACCCAGGCAATCAACCTCAGCCTTTGATAACCAAGTCGCGTCTTCAATGGGTCGATTCTGATCAAGATTTGGCAGAACTCTTTAGTATATTCCTTGACAGTCCTACTAGCCTATCGAAGACTGCATTTTTTTTAACAAATTGAACTCATAATCTGTAGGGATGAACTGCCTCTTTAGTTTCTCTACCATCCTATCCCACCTGGTGATCCTTTCCTTTCCCCTCCTGTTCCTTTCCAACTGTACTCCTTTCCACTAGATGCTAGCATGTCCCTTCAGCTTGGTTTTCGCAAACCTGATCCAATTTGGATCTGATATCTCTTTGTATTCAAAATACTCCCCATGTCGTTGATCTAGTCTATCAACTCCTCAGGGTTGAGGTTCCTAGAATAAGTGGAGACGTCAAATTTTGGCTTCTTCTCGATCTGGGAGATGGCTCTATACAACCTAGCCTCTGCTGGATCCAAGGTCTCTTCCGCATCGGATGGAACCTCTTCTTCCCACACTTTGTATTTGCTGGGTTCCTCCCTTCTCGGCTTGACTCCTCTTCTAATTTCATCTTGCAGGGCCTCAACTTGCCTCTGCAGGGCTCTTAGATTGACCTCCTCCCTTCTTGCTCGCCTATGCCTCACACCACCACGATCTCTATGCGGAGGCATCCTACTTCTTCTTCGTAACCGACAACCATAGTCCTGGTGCAAACTGCGTCACTGTCGACGTTCGGTCTGCACACTCAAAACCAACCTGCTCTGATACCACTTGATATAGAGAATAGACAACACAACAAATATCAAAACAAAGCTCAGAAACACATAGATGAATTCCAACAAATTTTCATTAAACAGAGGTCTTTCTCTGAATACACAGTGATCCTATTCCAAACTGGCCAAGAGTCCCCTTTACAATGTATGCGCGGCCTTTTTATCCTCGGTCGCCACCTCCTTTTCACATCATTACACTAAGTGCGGGCCTTCTCTAACCACCAACACAAATTTTCTACTGCACCTACGAGATGCTGCCAGGAGCCCCGTGTTATCATGGTCTGGGGTGGCGGAGTGCGCTGCGGCCGCCTGTCAATCCATCCACCATATCATCATTCATAGGAGTGCACCAAGTCGCTTGTAATTTGATGCCACGTGTCCCCTTGCCAGAGTCCCTATAACCGCTCCATACTCTTGGGCCACCTGTAACTTCACGCCACGTGTCCCTCTGCACTGGTCTCTGCAATCGCCAGCTGGTCAACGTCATGAGCGCTCTGGTTGCGATATCGTGATGTTTTTGCTTCAATACTTTCTCTCTCCTATTTGGTCGTGATATCATGATGTTTTCGGCGTTAGGCTTCTCTCTCTTCCTTGGGGTCGTGATTCTGCGACACGTCGCGATATCGCGACGTCTAGGCCTTTCTTACTTGCTTTCCTCCTTTGGGCCACAAAACCGTGACATGTCATGATTTTGCGACATCTTTGTATTCCGTACTCGCTGCTTCGTTTCGGGTCACGAAACCGTGACATGTCACAATTTCATGACCATTTCACACCCTTGAGTCATTGGCTCGGAAGTGTCGTGATTTCGCGACCACTTTGCATTTTGGAACCTTGCCTCCGGATATCTCATGATTTCGCGATGTCTTTGAACCTAGTCTTCGAAGGTGTCACGATTTCATGACGTCCTTGAACTTTGTCTTTGAAGGTGTCACGATTTCGTGACGTCCTTTAAGCTTGCCTTCGAAGGTGTCACGATTTCGTGACCATTCTTGTGCCTTAGAACTTTTTGCCAAAGATGTCCCTGTGCTTTCAAATCTTGCTTCCTGGATGTGTTGCGATTTCGCGACCATTTGGCACTCAAGTGACTTTGCCTCGGAGTTGTCGTGATTTCATGACCAATTGGTGCTAGAACTGCTTTTCTCTAAAATTGTCACGATTTCGTGACCGTTTGGCACCTTGATCTCTCCGACCTGGAAATGTCATGATTTCGCGACCATTTTGCGTCACGGCTACGTTGCCTCAAAAATGTCACGATTTCATGATAGTTTTGCACCTTGGCCCCTTTTCATCAAAAAGCATCACGATATCGCGATAGTTTGGCCCGCTGGTGCCCTTCTTCAAAAAGCATCGCGATATCGCGACAATTTTGCACCTTGGCCCTTTTTATCAAAAAGCGTCGCGATATCGTGACAGTTTGGCCCACTGGCGCCCTTCTTCAAAAAGCGTCATGATATCGCGAAATTTTTAGTACTTAAAGAAAAAAATACATTTTGGGTGATGCAAGATTGTAGCTTCACCACCGGATGCTCCTGCATCAAACAAGGACCATCAAAGAAAAAGAAATGAGAGAACCATGCAGTAATATCCTCCAAGGCAATCAAAAAGGTTTTAATATTCCTTCCAAGGTCATTGTTTTTCATATCACACATTTAGTCATAAAACTATAAATTATAGAATAAATTTCAATTCATTTGCACCTTTTATGGACTACAACATCATTTGTTACAATTGCAAAAATTTTAGGCATAGACCTAAATGGTGTAGAATAATATTCCATGAATTCTTGAAGTCAAGCAAAAAGGATAATGGTCAAGATTTTTAAAAGGGTATGACCTAAAAAGTTTGGAGAAATAAAATAAAACAAGAATATGAACATAGTAATTTGGGAGTTTCACTCCCATCTCATGATTGAAGTCTTAAGTAAGAGCATGCCGGAAGGGGGCATTGTCAAGTGTCTTATCTTACAGTCCCAAGGATCCTTTACCATTGATGTCAAAGGGAGAGAGTTTTTAATAAGGGGGAGCAGTTTGTGATCATGTTGCAGTAAAGAAAAGATTCTTTGCAGGGTTTCCATCAATGACAAAGGTAAATATTGTTAGAATTATTGAGTTGTTTGAGTTATCATTGATGTCAAAGGTAGACTTGGTGATTGGAAAACCATGGTGTGCTTGAGCAAATATTAGTAGTGGAGTATACTTTATTATTAATGATGGTGTATGCTTTAATATTTAAATTAAATATTTAAATATTAAAGTATTATAAAGGTTTGTTATATTTAAATAAAAAATATTTAAATATTATTGAAAAGCATGAAGGCCAAATTTTGAGTGCCAAAAGGAAAGTGAAACATTTGCATAATATTATTGAAAATTAAGAGGGTCGACTTTGGATGCCAAAAGGAAAGTGAAACATTTGCACACATATAAGAGGCCAAAACTCATTTTAATGTGGTTTTGTATCAAAAAATATTGATTGTGGACATAGAAGACTCGTGGCCAACAAAAATAAAGGAGAGCATGGATATAGAAGACTTGTAGCCAGCAAAACTAAAGGAGAGCATGGATATAGAAGACTCGTGGCTATCGAAATTAAAGGAGGCACAATATAGAAGACTCGTGCCATATGAAACTAAAGGAGAGAGTGGATATAGAAGACTTACTACCAACAAAACCAAAGAAGAGCATTGATATAGAATACTTGTATCCAGTAAAACAAAAGAATGAGCATTGTTGTAGAAGACTTATGACTAGAAAATCAAAATAAGGGTACAACGAATAAAGATATACAATTGGAGCTTGTGAGAACAAAGTCATAGAGAATGAAGCTCATGAGAAAGATACAGAGCATGAAGCTTGTGTAGGAGCTCATGAGATAAAGGCATAGTGAACATAGCTCATGTGGGAGCTCATGCGACAAAGATGTAGTGAACGTAGCTTGTGTAAAAGCTCATGAGACAAAGGTGCAGTAAATGTAGCTTGTGTGGGATCTCGTAAGACAGATTTAGCGAAAATAGCTTTTGTGAACGATGGTGCTATGGATGACAACTTGGTATCTTGCAACATAAAGAAAAGTGCGCTATGAAAGGAGTGTGGTAGATTGTGGAAAAAAGAAGTTTTTGAAACAACAAGAATCGAGATCCAATTAAAAGAAGAGAAAGGACATCATATAAAGCAATTGTGTTAAGCATAATGGTATGGTAATTTATTTAAATAAAATATTTCAGAATTGCTAAATGTTTAACAGATATATCTATTGGTGAGGACAACATTTTCTTGTGATTTTCGTTGGCTTATCTGAGAACGTTTAGAAAAAGAATAATTATTTTTCCTAATTACACAATGAAGAGAGAAGACCTAGGTTTGCTAGTGTAAGCGATGACTACACAATAACGTAGAACTGATATGCTTTCCATGATGACACAAGGAGAGCATCAGAGAAATTTTAGGGTATATTTCATGGTAGGGAAACTTTAATTCATATTGTGAGTGAACAAACAACGTCACAAACATTCACATTAGTTGAAATGAATGCCTAGGAAAATGTGAAAGATATCAAAAATAGTGAAAGAGCACATGGTGTGCTATGTGTTTTTTAATGGTTTTGTGATAGGGAGTGTTACAAAGGAAAGTATGAAGTAGAAAAGATACATCTCTATAAAGTCCCATCACTACATGATTGCTTGCTCTTGAAAGGTTATTTTGTGCATGCCATAAGAGGTGCAAATTATTATTTAATTTTATAAAAGTGTGAAGAGATAAGAAATCAGTTTTGAAAAGGGAACAATGGAATGAGTTAGAAAAGGGTTTGCTATTTTGAGTTTTATATTTTGAAGCAAATATTGTTGTCTTTAAAAGTTGGAGATATAAGGAGTCAATTTTTTATAAAAGTAATATTTTGTAAGTTTTATTATTAGAGTGATAAGAGTGTTTGATTTGAAATTGAAACAAAAATAAAATTGTAAGATAGATTTGGAGTCTATCATTTTTAAGATAAATTGAAGTGCATCATCTTTGTTGAGATAGATTTTGAGGTGTATCATTATTGTTGAAGATAGATTTGGAGTACATTATTTTTTTAAGATAGATTTGGATTGCACATACAGAAGAAAGGTCAAATTTTTGGTTGAGGTAGATTTGGAAGTGTCATATAGTGCAAGGATAGAGTGAACAGATTCATGCACATCTTCACCAAAGCATCAAATTGAAAGGAAGAAATTTTCAGCTATCTACAATAAGAAGAAAAGAAAGGTATTAACATCTCCAATTCAACACACAAGGTTAAGAGCAGATTTGTGGTGTTGGAGAGCATATTTAGGAGCAAGTTTGGGTAGATTTAGGAGTAATTTTGAGAGAAGATATGAGCAGTATTGTGAGCAAGTTTTAGAGGAAATTTATGTAGTGTTGGAGAGGATATTTGGGAGTAGGTTTGAGCAGATTTGGGAGCAAGTTTGAAAGCCAATTTGAGCAGTGTTGTGAGCAAGTTTTGGAGAATATTTAAGTAGTTTTGGAGAGCATATTTGGAAGAATGTTTGAGAATATTTGGGAGTAGGTTTGAGAAGGTTTGAGAGAATATCTGAGCAATTTTATGAGAAGGTTTTGGAGTAGATTTGAGCAGTGTTGTGAGCAGGTTTTGGAGAAGATTTGAGAATAGGTTTTGGAGCAGATTTAAGAGTAGGTTTTGGAGCAGATTTAAGAGTAGGATTTGGAGGAGACTTGAGAAAATGGGATTGGTATCTCCTATGTATTGGTGTCCATAAAATAGAGCAAAAGGGATTTGTGTCTCCTATGGATTGGTGTCCACAAACTAGAGTAGAGGGTATTGGTGTCCATGAACCAGTAGAGGGGATTGGTGTCTCTTATGGATTTGTGTCCATGAACTTGAGCAAGGGGATTGGTGTCTCATATGGATTGGCATCCATAAACTTGTATAGGGTATTGGTTTCTCCTGTGGATTAGTGTCCACAAACGTTTATAGGGGATTGGTGTCTCCTGTGGGTTGGTGCCCACAAAATTTATTAAAGAAATATATAAGCAATATTTTGTTGTGGTTTTCTCCCAAGAGGGATTTTCCACATAAAATATTTTTCTCTTATGTGTGTGGTGATTTGTGCATTGTTTCATTATTGAATTGATATTATTTGAAGTTATTTTTTTGGAAAGAAAATAGATTTTTTATTTTATACTATTCACCGCACCTCTTAGTATAAGCTTGTGTTATTCATATTTCTAATGAAATCCCTCTCATATCTTATATAAAGGAAAGGATGCACCCTTGGAGCACTAAAATCCCTAAAATTGGATTTTGAACATAGGTTTAATTCAACCACACTAGTGGAAAATCTTGGATATGACAACAATGCTATTATTTTTGGATTATCGACCACACTAGGAAGAGAGGAAGCTTATGGAGTAAAGGGTTTTATTAAAAAATGAGAATAAGATTTTTGTTGTTGCATCATGGATAAATGGAATTCCTTAATTGCCCCCAAAATTATAGGGTCTAATGGAGTAAAGGGATTTTTTGGAGCTTTTTGAGGGCATGACATTTTCTAAGAAGTAGTACATTATTATCCCTATCACTTCTTGCTTTGAGCACCATGGATTTGGAAAGTTATTATAGAATATTTATTATTTATTTTTCTATAGTATCCCACCTAACTACTTCCCTCTAGAAGGAATAGAAGAAGTTTGAGTGGACAAAAAAGTGTAAGAAAACTTTCCAAAAGAAAATAATGGCCAAAGTTCTAAATACTAATTGATATTTTCTAGTGTTTATGTATACCTATATTGAGGTACTTAAATGTATTCTCATGTAATATGGATTACTCAATTCTTGTGAGAATATAAATCTTAACAACCTTGAGCTTAACTTTCCTAATCATTATTTAGATCTAGCAATGGTGATGCATGTACTTTACAAGTGAAACCATTCTCTATTGGGATTTTATTTCAAGATAAGATATAATGATGATATATTTCAATATATTTCACTTAGTGTAACCTAAATATCTCATAATGAAGGTGAACGAAGATATTGCATGATTTAAACTTTGAGATTATATATATCAAAGTGAAAGAGAATGAGGTAGAAAATGCCCTTAGCACACAAAAATATGTCTAGTCTACCAAAAAATTTAGCTCAACAAAAAAAATCAAATTTTGGAGTGGCTTAAAGGAGATAAGTGGTATTAGAAGTAACATGAAATGATGTACTAAAGTGAGCAAAGTGGTAGGAGGATCATGTGGTATGATTTTGAGAGTAATGAATTACTTTTCTTCCATAAGTGAATGTATGCTTCCTATAAAAATTAGGATTCTATTCTAGTATAGGGATATAAGGCCCCATATTTAACTCAACCTAGGTCAAATAAGATGCATGCAAACTTGAGATATTTATAATTTTTACCAAATTTTAGGTATGACATGATAAAGTACATTTTTATTTATTCAAAGTTCTAAAGGTGAAGATAAAATACCAACATATTATGTGATCATTATATCCACATGACATCCTAGTATGGAAATGGGATGTGGTCACCATCACTTTTATCATTGGATTGCCTATATCAGGTCATATTCATACTGTCATCTTACAATAGCATATAAGTTTACTCAAATAGATGCTTATGACCAACTAAAGTAACCTAAGAGATCTTGACCATTTTAGAGTATATATTAATAATATCATGAGATTTCATGGAGTTCTAATGACCATAACTTGATATAGAGATCCCTTTTTTCCTTCTCAAATTTAGACCACTTTTCTAGAAGGATTTGGTATGAATATAAATGTTATCATAATTTATAATTCTAAATAAATGGTTAGAAAAAAATAGTGAAGTAGGTATTAGAGAAAAAATTAAGGATATATATGATATATTGTCAATATCCATGGGAGGAGTACCTATTTTTTAATAATTATAAAAACAACTACAAAAATTATAGCAACGTGAAATATTATAATATTTTGCATGGTCATCCATATAGAATCCTATTAGGTTTGGATAGATTGGAGGATAGACTAGTAGATATACCATATATATTGTTTGAAGTAGAGGACTAGTTATCCTTGATTTGACATCACTTATTGGAGATACAAATTTATTAGAAGAGTTTCATAGATACCAAATATTTTGATGATATTTTTTGTTATTTAAGAAAAATTCCCATTTATAGTAAGGCCCAAAAATATTGGTATCTACTATATCAAGGGTTTGAAGTTGATATTGTTATTTTAGCTCTACCACCTAGCATGTCATAATATCATGACATATTCTATGTTTATGTATTATGAAGATACATCATATATCAATACCTGTTTTATATTAGATCAAACTTTATATAATTTAAAACAAGGGTATGTATGCGGATCTCATATAGGTCTTTGATGATTGTAGTAAGAGCTAAACAAAAATATTATGGACTAGTTTATGGTCTTATGGGTTTGTTACAAGAAGGACTATGTAATGTGGTAAGATAAAACTATTCTTGGAGATAGAGACCATCATATTTTTAGATGAACTTTGAGGAGGAAGTTTTATATCAAGAGATTATGTCACACCTTAAATTTTTTTGTGGAAAACATCCTAGAAGGGATGCCATTTAAAGTAAGACCCAAGGAGGCAGGGTTATCTCTTTCACCAAAATCACCCAGGGCTCACACCTAGCCTACCACCTTTGACATACTCAAGGAGCAAACCTGAAATAATAAAAAATAAGAACACACAAACACAAACACAAACACAAACACATAAGAAGATTAAAAAAATATGCTCCTTGAGTGTGTCAAAAATATAAAGCACAACCAAACACACACACAATAAGATAAAAAAATACAACATGAACCACACAAAAAAACACAAGAACAACATAAAAAACACAAACATGACAAAAACAACAGAAAGCTACAAAGAAAATCAACAAAAACATGGAAAACAAAAACAACCAAAACATTAAAAATAATAATAAACAAAATAAAACAAAATAAAAAACCAAAAATAGATAATAAACACAACATAGAAAACACTCACACACAAAAAAAAAAACACCAATTAACACAAACATACAGAAACACAAGAACAAGAAAAATAAAAACACAAGAACAATAACAAAAAACACAAAACTAACAAAACAATAAAAACATAATAACAACAAAAAATAATACAAAAAACACAAAAACAAAACAAAACAAAAAAACACATACACGTCAAAAAACTAAACTACCGTGACTGAACCAACGAGAAGCAAAAATAAAGCAAGAAGAAACTAGGTACCTTCAGAACTAGAGCCATCCAAAGAAATGATAGACAGAAGAGCTTCCCTTATTTGTGAAGCCCACCATATAGGAGGGTGGCCATAGAAAGTAAGATCACCTTTGTTCAAAGCCCAATTAGATAAAGCATCAACACTCTTGTTCTAATATCTGACCACATGATTGTAATCAACTTTTAAAAATTCCATCTAGATTAACTGAATCTTCTCAATAATTCTTTTTATTCTCCAATCAATCTTATGATTCTTAGAAGGAGTCTTCAAAATATTAATCATGAGTTGAGAGTCATACTCAACTAGCACCCTTTCCCATCCAATATTAGTAGCCTCTTGAAGGCCTCTAAGGATATCATATCCCTCAGCAAGGTTATTGAAAATAATACCCAGATTATACATAAAAGTAAAAAACAAGGAGCCATCTAAAAGCCTACCAATTGCTCCTACACTAGATTTTCTAGGGTTCCCTTTAGAGGCTCCATCAGTATTGGATTTTACAAAATCCTTAGGAGGAGGTTGCCAATTACTTTTTCTATCCATATTGCAATTGCTGACATTCCCTTGAATATGGTTTCCCTTAGAGGAGTTAATATTCAATCTTTGCATCACTTGATCCCATATTTGGTGGTATTTTTGGGGGTGATTAAGGAATTGTTGGACTGATTCAACTAAGTTGGCAATGGTCTTTTGCCAAATATAGTGAATATCCTTCCAATATTGATTAAAAATTCAACTATTCCTTTCATTCTAGATATTCCAAAGAAGAATGGTAGAACCCATTCAAACTAACTACCTAATAAAATGATCAACACCCTCTTGTTTAGGCCAATCCTTCCAAATTTGTTCAAAATTAGAAAAATTGGACCACTGTAAGTCAAGTAAAGTGGCCATTCTCCTTCATAGATCAAAGGATAGAGTACACTCAATAAAAATATGGCTGAGAGTTTCCACATTCTCTCCACACATTTCACATCTAAAAGGGCCATGAAAACCATGCTTCATAAGATTCTCACTAGTAAGCACCCTATGATGCAATAAAAGCCAAGTAAAGAACCTCACCTTAGGCCAGAGCTTTTGAGCCCACAATTGAGAAAATATATCAGATGATTGGTTGGGATTATTATGGCATAAGGCCAAATAACCTTTAGCAACTAAATACTCACCCTTAGTAGTGTTGTTCCATCCAAAATAATCTTTTTCATGGGACCAAGAGAGAGATATCATATGAAGGATGCATTGGATATCTTGTCTTTGCCTTTTTTAGGATTTGAATAGGCCAGTACTCACTAAGGATCCAATATCTACCAACTTTTGAATTAACAATATGGTAGCGACATTAATTAGTGACCTTATACAGTTAGCTCGATGAAGCTCATCCATCCAAGGCCCCCATTTGGGAAACTGAGTTATCAAAGGTTTGTGACCATCACAAGAATTAGTCCATAAATTTACCTGTTGACCATTATGAATGATTCAAAAGAAAATTTTCTTTATCAAATCGTCACTAGTCTTAAGAACTGCTAAAATGGGAGAACCTTTGGTAGGCAATTTATAGTGAACAACGCCTTTAGTACTTTTGTTCTCACCATATTTAGCATGAATATTTTTGGCCCAAAGAGCATTAGGGTTATGTAAAATCCTCCAATACAATTTAGAAGCTAAATCTTTGTTATTATTAATAGGATACCAGAATATTAACCCTCCTTCATTCTTAGGAAGACACAAAGTGTCCCATTTCACCAAGGCCCATTTTATTTTCTCTTTAGTACCACTCCAGAGGAACCAATGTTTGATTTGATCTAGTTCATGAAGAACAACCTTTGGGATATTCAACACGATAGAAACATAAAAAGGAATAGCTTGAAGGACTAATTTTACCAAGGTGATTCTACCCCTAGAAGAAAGACACCTATTGATCCACTTTCCAATTTTTTTCTTGACTTTGTTCAACAACAAATTCCAATATTTTTTTTGTCTTTGAATATTAATGGGAATACCCAAATAAGTGATTGGAAGGGAGGTCTTCTTGTACCTTAATTTATCTAAGACCATGGATTCCTGTCTTGTAGAGCAGTGAAAGACAATGACTTTAGATTTATCTTCATTGATCAATTTATCGATAGCCCTAGAAAATAACTATTGATTTTCTTATTTTTAGAAGCTTCCTTAACTGTAGCTTTACCAAGAAGAGTAGAGTTATCAACATATTGAAGATGAGAGATATGTATGCCTCCATGAGGAATGGTCACTCCTTCAAGGGTTTTGTTTTCTCTATTTTTTGGTAATAGTCCTACCCAAGCATTCGACAAGAATGATGAATAAATAAGGGGATAGGGGGTCACCTTGCCTAATACCTCTGGAGACTGGTATGTCACACATTAATTATAGCCACTATTTTTGTGTAGTTTTATAGGTTATTAGTAGGGATGGATTTATTAGCTGGATTTAAATATTATTATTTAATATTATATTATGCTTTTATTGTTATAGATTTATTAATGTATAAGACCTATCTTTATTAGGATAAATATTATAATCTCAATTGTTGGATTATGAGTATGAATAATATAGTCTTCTCCATTCATTGATTTATTTTTGCTTATGTAAATGAGACACATTTAATTAGTAATGAGATAACTTAATTAAAATAAGAATTATTATGACTCTCTTTTAATACATTAAATTACTGGTGCTCATTTTTATTAAATTTAGAAATAACCCATTTATTAGTATTGAAAACATATAGAAACTAAAGTGTAGTAAGTAATTTAGTGTTTGGAAAAATTAATTCAGCATTTGAATTTCTAATTTAGAATTAGATTTAGTGTTTGAGGGTTGATAGAAACTTCCTATCCATGGGAAGGGATATTAAAGTGGAAAAATATCATGTCCCCACTAGAGTTCCCTTTCTAGTCATGAGTAAATGATACTTAATGTCAAATGGGAGAAAAAAGACTCCTAAAAATTTTGCATCATAGGAAAAGAGATAGATCTAGATTAAGAACCAAGTGAAATATTGCTATTATGATAAGGTGTAATAAGAACTAAAAGGTAAGTCTTTGGCCCTTATACTATTGTATGAGCGTGTAATATGAATATAGAATATAGAAGGAATATAAATGTATGATGAATTAATAATTAGAGGAAAGTAATATAAATGTACATAGTATGTAATTTATATTTATTAGGATAAATTCTACCATAGAAAACATTGCATTACATTTTAAATTATAATATACATTTTTAAAATTTGCTTTCTTTATCATGTTCATAAATCAATCTACTATGAAAATAAAAAGAGCATAAAGTTATGTTATTTAGGTTCTTATTATGAAAAATGAAAAGAAGATATATATTTGTTATTTTATTTATATTCAAAATAAAAATAAAAAGAGATAAATACTTGTTATTTAGTTTCAATTATGAGAATGAAAAGAGAATATATATCAACTATTAAGGATATAAATCTACAATATAGTTTTCAATTATGATAGAAATATTAAGAGAATAAATGTTTATATCCTACTATAATGTAGTGAAGTTTAATTTAAAAATATTGTTACGCATGAGACTATGTCTACATTATAGACCTCTAGATTGAACTAGATGGGTATGTGTATGTTGTATACTATTGCAAAAATCTATTGTTGTATATTGTTATGTTTATTGGATACATAGTTATGCATAGTGGTGAATATTCGCCAATTGGACAAATATTAGGATTTTCAAAATTGGAAATTGGTGAATATGAGGACCCTCGACGTCGGCCCATTCGCCTAAAATTTTTAGGACCAATTTTTTATTAGGGTCAATTTGCCATAATATATATCCAAACATAGGCATATTTGTATTCGTTGGAAAGCTCTTTTCAAGCCTGATCTAATGGTGGTATTTCTATGAATTTATAAGATGTTTTAATATGTCAAAGTGGCTCCAAATATGGTATTACATTTTAGGGCTTCAAATACCCTAAATTTTGGTATGAAGATGCTCGATTTGATTTGCTTAGGATTTTTCATGATTCACCTTGATTTTGATTAGGATTCACCATTGTTTTACAAGTACATTTTGAGTCCAACCCCTTATGCATAACCCTGATCGGATAACTAATACATGAAAAATGAGTACTCATAATAGGAATCATGATTAGTGTTTATTTTGGGATAATGCTTTTATAGATAGTACAAATCATCTAGGATTTGTGACATAAGTTCCTCCTATAGACTCTTCTCTTATTACTTTACAATTTAATATGTTTGTTCAATAGTAGTCAATTGCCCTTACTTCGGTTGTTGTCTAATTATTGCCTTAAAGCTTGCAATAAAATTTTTAAAAAGCAAATTTCCAATGTCTACCATTATCATTTGATAAATCTTAATATTATTAGAATCAAAATTACTTTAATGTTTTGGTGATTATGCATAAAAGTATCAATCCTTCTTCTCATATTTTTGGACTAACTTGTAATCTTGATCATCAACATAAAGTATTTTTATCATTGATTGTATTCTTTAATAACACACTCACTAACATGATTTTATTAATTCTTGATATCATCCTCATTCATCTCATAATAAAAGTAACATCATTAAAATTGTTAGAGAGACTCTATCACATTACCCCTTCCTAGCCAAGCCATTATAGGTATATGCTATTTCATAGTCTAAATGAAAATCATAACATATTTAGATAAATGGGCTTGAGATAGGAACTTTCCTCATATTTTATAGAGTACACTTCTTCAAATCCTAGTTGTGACTAGAATTGGGTATATAAGTTTTATCTTTGCAATAGTTCCTCAATATTAATCAAAAAATATTTTTGGTAAAAGAGTTAGATGAGCTCAAGGTGGGAATCACTTATCAAATATAGTGAACATTATGTTTACCAAAATTTATCACCTAATTATTTAGTAAAATATATGAAATGAATATACATGATTGAAGATAGTAGAGATTGGATAAAAAATTGTGATAGCGTAATTATAACTTTTCCACAAGAAAACCATGGATATAGTTTCTAAGAAATATTTATTATATGATAAAACCCATGAGCATAAAAATTATAACCCACATAAAATTAATTGATGAAAGTTATTAATTTTGAAATGACCCTTGTAAATAGGATTCTTCACATAATAAATTCTACTATTACCATAATAAAAATAATTTCCACGGGTAAGATGATAATTTCCATAGTAATAATACAAGATTTTTAAGTTTTTGGAGGATATCACAATGGTTCCAGGTTCAGGCTTTGGCTCTTCTTTGGGAGGTCCAAGGTTTCTCACAGGGGTTTCTCACACTAACCAAATCTTAAAATAATAATAATAATAAAAGCTTTTAACTACATTGTAAAATGTAAAGTCATTGTAGTAAAAATAACCAAGGGTAAAAATATCTTTATAAGGTGGGTAAAAACATAATTACCATAAGATAACACCACTAATTAGAATGGTCCCTATAATGGAAATAAAAATATCAATCTTTGGAAAAGACTATATATATTCCTAGGTTTTTCTCTTGTAATTATCTTTTATCAACATGCATAGAGTGAACATGGTGGTTAAAAACTTTTGTAATTTACAAATAAAGCACAACAAGAAATAACACCATAGAGATCTAAAAGTAAGAACATTAGTATACAAACAAAGCATGACAAGAAATAACAACACAGAGATATAAAAGTAAGAACATTAGTATTTTATTATATGTACAAAAGACACACACTAAATTGCCTCTAGCAAGTGTTTCAGTTCTCCTATTGAGATCCCACATCCTATGGACTCACTCAATGATTTTATCCCACACTCTAACCTAGAAAATTTCTCTTACACATGCTTCAGTGATACTTTCATTTTTTGATATGCTAGGGCTACTAGACCTCTACTTTTGTCAAGATAGACTAGCTAGCCTTCATTCTCATACTTACTCTCACCTACTTGCTTGAGCTCTCAAATGCTTATTTTTCCTCTAATGGTGGAGAAACCCTATATTCATAGTCTCATGGGAGCTAGGAGATTCATGGATGAAGAATTCTGGATGGACAAAATATCAAAATATTTGAGATGCCTTCTCTTGAAAGCTTTCCATGATATTTTATAATTACTTAAAATAAGATATACATCAAAATTTGAAGCATATCCTAAGATATTTTATTTTTTCATAAAGATATTTTACCATAATAATAACACTTTTACTATTAGCTTTTTAACTTGATCTTTTCTTATCACTATGTTTTCATTGTATCCTTTCATACAAACATCCTTTTTGTTGTACCATTATCCCTTAAAAATTGACACATTCTTCCCAAATAAACTGCCCAATATAATAATATGCATGATCATTATGCTACAATACATTTATATAACTCAAAGTTTAATATTGGTATAGCTTAGTCAATTTAATCATAAAATTCAGTTAAGAACATCCATGATATCTATTTCATTATTTAACATTGATCTAATTCCAAGACTTGAATAGTTTATAAGCTCCATCACTTGTATAACTCTTTTTCAATAGATTAACAAACAACCAATCTCATAAACGCAAGAATAATTAACCCTTTATTGTTTTACTTAATATTCTCTATAATATCTAATTAAATTTCATTCAAATTTAATATCCATTTAAATAAAATTTTATTTGTATAGTATCCACTTGGGGTAATACTTTTTGTCCTAAAACTAAAAAGAAGATAACACTCTTCATTTCAACCAGTTTTGAAATCTTACCATATATATTGTATTGTATCCACTTGGGGGAATATCTCTTGTCATAAAACTCAAAGAAAGATAACAGTCTTCATTTCAACCAGCTCTGAAATCTTACCACATATATCAAAGTTGAGTTTGAATGTGAAGGAGAAGACCTTTAGTACTTAAAGGTGGAAACCCACCCTAGGCATTCCTGAACCAATAAATAGTATAGTTTGAAACAAACACAGAAGTTGTTCTCTGCGTCACGCCAGGAAGGAAGCACAGTTGTTCATTTGTTTTTGGGCTGAAGTTTCACTGGTAATCCCAATGCAGGAATGGCTAAAGGATCCAATATTGTTTTTTCGTCAGGAATAAGCATTGACCACTTGTATCTGGATACCAGATGGCACAAAAATATTACAGATTCCATCTTTGCAAAATCAAAGCCAGGACACACGCAAGGTCCACCTCCAAACGATATGAAAGTATAGGGCGGAATCTGGCCATCGAAATGAGATGGATCAAATTTATCTGGCTCGAGGAAAATCTTTCCATTCCTATGCGTAGTACCAGCCGCCCAATATAACTGCATAGCAACAAAGAAGGAGTTACAAACATAAGTGCTAATAATCCAGCACTACGTTCATGTATTTGCTTCTACTGCATCCCAACTTACCTGCCAACCTTTGGGAATCGTATACCCTTCATGCTGCACATCCTTGATTGCTTTTCTGAACCCACCAGACACAGGGGGTGTCAAACGTAGTGTTTCCTGTGCCACCTTCCATGTATATCTCATTTTCTGAATTTCACCCCATGTTATGGGCTCATTGGGCTGTTTTCCTGCTAAGACCTCCCTGTGCTCTGTTGCACACAGACATGTAAAATAGTATTCACAGTTAATTCAATCAATAAACATCATATTCTTCTGTTGTGATAGTTAGAGTGTTGTCTCATTTTAGCTGGTATCAAAGAATTTTATAACAGTTATTAACCTAGAATGAAATTCAATCATGAAATATGTTATTAGATATGCATCAACACAATCATGAAATATGTTATTAAACTTGCATCATCACAATAATCAGTTTTATAACAATAAATAAATAGATAAGTATTAACATAAAATAAAATTCCAAAATAAAATTCCAATCATAAAATATACTTGTAAACATATATCATCACAATAATGAAATATACTATTAAATATTCATCATGAATTAAAACAATATCATACCTTGAACAATGTTTTCGTAGATGTGTGGGTTTTCTGCCAACGCTCTCACGAGATGAGTGAGAAGAACAGCAGTGGTGTCGTGACCTGCAATCATGACCATGATGGTGTTATCTATGATCTCCTCCTCTGTGAGAGCCCTGTTATTCCCATACCTCATGCTCAGCATGCACGACATCAAATCATGTCGAGGGGAGATCTTTCCCTCCTCAATCCCCTTCTTCTTGACATCCAACAGCAACGAAAGCCGCCTGGATATAGCAGAGCGAGCGTTCAAGCACCTGCGAAAATTCGTCCCTGGCAAATCCAATGGAAGAGACCACAGACCCTTCACAAGCATGGAAAATTCCTCGCACAGTGTTTCCCTCTCTTGGCCGTCCTCCAAACCGAAAAGCAACTCCGAGGCGACGCCGAAGGCGAGATTCTTCATCAAAGGCCACACCGTAACGCTCTCCTCTCCCTCCCAGAAATCCTCGAAATGCCGGCGAATGACGGATTCCATTTTTCCGGCGATTGTCTGCAGTGCCTCAGGCTTGAGGAAGGTCATGATGGCTTCTCTTACACGTTTGTGATCTTCCACTGGAAGTTCCAGCAGGCTTCTCCGGCCAAACACCCGGGTAACGGATCCGGTGGACTGCTTGGAAAATATGTTGTTATAGTCATTGTGGAAGATGAAGCGGTTACCGGTCTGGCCCGTGAGGACGGCTGTGGGGTACCCCATCAAAGAGGTTTTAAAAACTGGACCATATTTCAACACCTTCTCTTCTATCCACTCTCTGGATTTGTTGGATTTTCGTGCTTTCAGAAATTGAAGGGTTTCCCCTATCACAGGCAGCCCCAGACTTCCAGGAGGAACATTCTTCCCTATTCCTTTGTGGGCATTCTTGGCTATCATGAGCAGCGACAGTATGCAAGCAATTAGAGTGAAACATAGTATGAGAAATGATGGACTGGTCTGTTGTAGTAGATCCCTGAAATCCCAAGGAAGCTCCATTGATGTTAGAACAATTAGAACAATAAGGACTCAAATGCAAGATTTCCATTTCACATCTCTCTGAATTATCTATATACACTAGCTATGATTCCATTCCAAGACTTCAAAATCTCTTTCCAACTTCTTGAACATTGGTTTACTCACAATAGTTTAACTTATTTTAGTTTGGACTGATCTTCCAAGAAGTATTGAATCAACAGTGAACCAGGCATCAATTTTTCTCTGCTATTTGAATTGACTTACAAGAAAAGCTGAAAGAATGGGTTAAGATACAACATTGGGTTTTACAATGCCCGTTATGTTTTATGTCTGACGACGAATAATCTTCTCGGGATACATGACTTTGTATATTACGATCCAGTCAATTTACAAGAAGACAAGGAAAGATAAGGTTAGGTTATGTCTTATTACGAACTCGAATATTCTTCTCTGGATATATGTCTTTGTCTTCCTGAAGTATAAATTGTATTTCGATCCAAGAGGAGTCAATTCACAAGAAGACGAGAAAGAATCGGCTAAGTTATGTTTTATGTGCAACGACGAATATCCTTCTCTGGATACATGTGTTTGTTTTCTGAAGTATGATCATAGATAGTATTAAACTTTAAATGAAATAATGAAATTTTAATCCTAAAATATAGAATATTAAAATGAAATTAATTTACAAAGTTATTATTTGAAAGGAAGCAGATTGTGTTGTGATTTAAGTTGGAATTAATAGTAAACGGTAAACTAGGTTGTTAGTAGGACAGTTTATCATTTTGAAGTTTTTAAGATATTGAGATTTAAATCATGATTTCTGAAAAAGATAAGTTAATTGATAGCAACAATTGTTAATTTGAATATATATATAAATATCCAAAAGATATTATAAAAGACACTTCTAAAAATAGAAAAAAATTATATTTTTTTATAGTAATTTTTATACAACAGTTACGTTGTCAAAGCTATAATAGATTTAGTATTATAATTATAAATCAAGATTTATTATTAAAAATTTGAATTTACATGGTGGAATCGATCGCCATGAATTTGACAGGCTGTCCAGCTTTTTATGGCTGCCACAGTTGTCTGTGCTGTCTACCCTGGAAGCCGCCACACAAATTGTTATGTGATTTTTATTGGGACCATTTTATTAAAAAAAAATAAAACATTACATTGCTTTTATTATATTTATATTAAATTAATTAAATTATATCTAACCTACCTTTATATCAAAAATATTATTCATCTACCTTTCTTATCAAATAGATTTGCCATCTTCTTCATATTATTCATCTACCTTTCTTATTAAGTTTTCTAAGTTTTCTCCACAATTTTTTGTTAATGAGGAATATTTTATATACAACATATCCGCAACATGTGAGGGGAGAGATTTGAACCTGGGCCTCTCCATAACTAGAGAGTTTTAACTACCCACTTTCTCTCCAACTCCTCTACAAGAGCAGATACTTTTCTCCACAATTACCTTTGCACCTTTAGTTCCTTTTGAACTTGAACTTTCATATTGTACTTTATCATCTCTTATATCCTTCTTTGTTTCTTCTAACTATTGATTTAGGTTAGTTATGGTGGCCTTTTCCATAAGATGTTGTAGATAGGCTTTCTTTACCTCTTCTTTAGGAGTGGAATATCCTTGATCTGATCCATCTTCTATTAGTGTATAATTTCTTTGCTTTACCTTAAAATTTTTCTTATGACCAATTTTATTATCTCTTTCTTCATAGTTTTCACTTTGTAAACTCTTGCCAAGTGGCTATATAACAAATGCAATAATTAAATACGATATTTTTATAATTTATTTTGATGTGGGAGCCTATCTTTCAGAGGACATGACTTTTGATCTAATTGTTAGATAGGCTTGAGATTTTTTGAAGAGCTAGATATAAAGCAGGACAATGTCATGGCTAGGTCACAAAGGAACATAGACTACCATTTTCAAGCCTTTTCAAGATTTTTTTAGGCCCTAATTCCTTCATCTAGTGCCCCAAAAATAGATTTTAGTGTTTTTTAGTTTTTTTCCAAGTTACTAGATATAGCAAGTTTTTGACTAAAAATAACAATTTGCCAAAAATAGTAATTTTTAATCTTTAGAAATTTAATATTTAGGGTTTAATTTTAGGGTTTATCTTGGGATATATATTCCCCTTGTATTTTATTATTAAGGGTGGATCCAAGAATGAGAAAATAAAATCATTACAGGTTTACCTTTTTAATTTATTTATAAATTTCATGTGATTGTAGGTATTTGTTCTGATATTTTGCAGTTGGATTTACACCATTTGGTATTAGAGCAAGGTAGATCTTATTGGAGAAGAGAAGGTAATCTTGCGGATTACATTTATTCTACTATTCTTATTTTTTGTTTGGAATAGCACAAATCATATTAGCACAAAGAGAGAAAAAGGAGGTTATGACTAGGTTAATAGACATGTGGAGGAGTTGCAGGTCCAAATAGCTTAGTTGACTAGAGTAATTGCCTATATCAAGGAAATACATCCAACAAATTTTATAGATCTAGATTATGATAATTAGAGAACATAAGCTTATACTGAGAGGGGGGTGAACAATATAATATAAAACTTTTTACTTTTTAATAAAAATGATAACAACAATAATATCAAAGTAGAAAATAGTGCACACATCATCACACACATGAGAGACATGATTTAATGTGGTTCACCCAATGTGGGATACTCCACGGAGAAAATGTTCCTTATAAAATTTTCTCAATGAATCTTTGAGAATCAAATTCCTATTACAATGTTTATGGACCTTTGTCCAAAGGAGAAACCAATCCCATATGCTCTAGTTTGTGGATCTCTCTCCATTGGATACATTTATCCCCACTATTTTAGTTTGTGGATCTCTCTCTACATGAGAACTCTATTTCCTCTACTATGGCTGGTGATCTACTAGAAGACTTTTTTCCCCACTGCTTTGGCTTGTGGATATCTCTCTATAGGAGACCTCTATCCCACTACCCTAGTTGATGGATATCTATCCACTAGAGACTGTTATCCTCTTTACTCTGTCACTTCTCAAATCCTACTCTCAATTCTATCTCAAATATGCACAAACTCTATCCAAATCTAGCATAAATTTACTCTAAATATGGCCATAAATATGTACTAAATTTTTCTTGAATCTGCCCTAAGACTTAACACAAATACTTGCTCAAATTTATCCTCAAGCCTTCTCAAAGAATTGCTTAAATCTATCCTCAAGCCTTCTCAAAGACTTGTTCAAATTTTTCCTCGAGCCTTCTCAAAGACTTGCTCAAATTTGTCCTCGAGCCTTCTCAAAGACTTTCTCAAATCTGTCCTCAAGACTTCTAAAAAAATTGCTCATTCGTATTCAAAAGTACCCAAACCAATACTCAAATATTTTCAACAATACTTATCAAACACTTATTTTATCTTCACCTTATGTTCCAAAGCATTCATTTCAACAAAAAAATTTCAACAAGGAATAATGTGCCCATACCTATTTATATTATTTGATGAAGATATGTCTTCAAAATATGTCTTAACCACAACCAATTCCTTTTGTGCCACTTCAAGGTTAGATAGCAACATTCTATCTCTAAAATATCCACTTGAATTTTTCCTCAATAATGTGCTCAATGAATTTTAAAAATAATGTTCTAGGATTCTTCTTTTGTTCTCAAAGAAAATGCATCCAACCTCAATAAAGTTCTCTCAATAATTTCCCTTTTCATAAAGCAATAATTACAAACAATAGCATCACCCTTTACACCTTTTATCTCCCTCTATTATAACATAATTTCCAATTTTATTTCAATGTCCAAGAACCAAAAATTACAGTCTTAAATAAACTATTTAAAAACTTATCACTCCAACATTTGCATTTAAAATAACTAGTAGCAATATTTTTTAAATAAACTTATCAATCCAACCTTTGCATTTAAAATAACTAGCAACAATATTATTTAAATATCATGCAAAAAATTATATCTCCTTATACCTCCTATATTGCAAACTATACACCAAATCACATCTGCAAAATATACACTAAAGCCAACATTTAATTAAATTTTAGAGCATACCTTAAAAAAATTATTCCTTGCTATCGTGGATGGGAATCAACCCTCCGAACTCTACCTTCCAAGCGCAATACTCGACCACTTGTGCTAGCCAAGAGGTTGAGACCTAACCTTTGAACTCAACGTTTTATCCCTTGTTGCCTCCAATGAAAATGAAACAAAAACACTTAAAGCAGCGCTCAGGGGAATTGAACCCCAAACATATCCTCTGCCAACACCTTGTGTAGGACCCGCCTGTCACTTGGGCTACCAAACCTTAATGAAACAAGACTTCCTCTGCCTTATCCTTATCTCCTATCACTTTCTTGATGAAAGGGTTTTCAACACATTTCACTATGCTCCATGATCAATTTGTATTCGCATTAACTTCATATTGCTCTCAAAATAATTGTTGCTTCTCCTTTTATATGCTTTCAAAGTATTTTCATGACGTCGAAGAAAACCTTATTTACCTTTAATTAAATTTGAATTTTGGCATCCTTTACCAATTTCAAATTTAATTTTATATTTAATATAATATTTAACTTTGTTTAAATATGATATTATTAACTTTAGTATTTAAATAATACTTTTGCATGGGGTCTTCCTCAATTTTTATTTTTCCTTCTCATAAGCCCTTTTGGCTTAATTATTATAATATTAAAATAAATATAATATTTTCTCTTTTTCCTTTTAAAACATTGGTGTAAAATTTATATTCAACCTTTTAATCAACCACTTTGGCTTATAATATAAAATATTATAACCATTTATTTTTACCAATTTCCTTGTATAAAAATGAACTTTACCTTGCATCAAATACTTGACATCAATGACAACATAATTACTCAAAATTTTCAACAATAATGAGACTGTGGAAGGAGACAATAGATCAGAGGTCATTGTAAATGAAGAACCAAAGGGTCAGCCATAGGAGTATCATTTTGAGGATAGACTAGTTGAGTCTTAGAAGAAAATAGAGATGAAATCAAAATTTATGTCCTTGAGCATGCA
This sequence comes from Wollemia nobilis, assembly GCA_028583015.1. Taxonomy (NCBI): domain Eukaryota; kingdom Viridiplantae; phylum Streptophyta; class Pinopsida; order Araucariales; family Araucariaceae; genus Wollemia; species Wollemia nobilis. The sequence goes on along the minus strand of JAQPPZ010001613.1, from coordinate 1,889,522 downwards.
GAAGGGTTGAAACCAGAGGAGTTTATAGACTGGTTGAATAACATGGAGAAGTTCTTTGAGTGGAAAAGCCTTTCAAAGTAAAATAAAGTTAAGCTTGCATGCACGAATTTGAAAGAACATATGTTGATTTGGTGGGATCATATATATAAGGAGAGGTAAATAAAATGAAAGGAAAATATTAGGGTCTAGTATAAAATGAAGAAAAAAATGAAGGAAAACTTCTTGCCTAAATATTATGTCCAAATATTGTTTTTTAGACTTTAGAACCTCAAACAAAAGCATGAAATCATCGAGGATTGTACCAATGAATTCTACAAGTTATCAACTTGAGTGAAGCTTAAATATTTAGAAGAAAATAATGCTGCAAGGTATGCAAATGGATTAAGTTATGTCATACAAGATGTATTGAGTATGCTTTAGATCTATAGTGTAGAGGATGCATATCAGTTAGCATTAAAAGTGGAAGAGAAACATAAGAGTAATTTTAGAAGAGGAGTGAAGAAAGGACCATCCTCACCTCTAGTTAAAGTGCATGGTGGATTTAATCCTTCAAAGGAAGAATATTCTAATACAAAAAAATAAAAAGAGTTTGGGCAGGGTCAAAGTAACCACCAAAGAGGTGGAGGAGTTTAGAGAGGAAGAGGCTATGGTGGATGACAAACTATGGATGGACCACAAAAGGTATATACCTATTATAGATACAATGAGGAAGGGCATAGAGCTTTTGAGTATCCACACTATCCCATATAAGAAAGAAGATAGAAGAACACATTAGAGTCAATATAGTTTAGGTAGAAGAGAAAACTGAGACATAAATTATTGTAGATGCAGGGAATATTCTCATGATAAGGAGGATGATGATCATCCCAAGGAAGGAGAAAGTGTAGGATAATGATGGTGGTGATTCTTGGTTACATACAAATATCTCTTAAACAATATGCACATTTTGAGGAAAGGTATGTAAGATAAATATTGATAGTGATAGTTGTGAAAATATGGTTTCAAATGAAATGGTTCAAAAATCTAATTTAAAGTGTGAGAAGAACTCGTATCTCTACCACATATTATAGTTTAATAAATGGAACAAGTAAATTGTAAATAATAGGTGTTTGGTTAATTTTTCAATTAGAAATACCTACAAGGATGAAATATGGTGTGATGATGGATGCATGTCACATATTGTTGGGGAGGCCTTGGAAATATGATAGGATGGCTACCTATGATAGATGAAGGAATACTTACACATTCTCGAAGGATGGAGTAAAAATTCTCTTGTTACCACATAAGGAAGAAGGCAAAGTGAAATCCTGTTGAAAACTAAGGAATTTATCATGAGGATAAAATAAGTTAGTTTTTTTGTGTTGAAAACAAAGAAGGTGGATATTAAGGATGTTACTATACCATCTGCAATAACAAAATTGCTGAAAGAGTATGTAGATGTCAGACAATAGGAGTTACTAGATGGATTACCCTCAAAAAAGGATGTTCAACATCATATTGATCTAATTATAGGATCAACTCTTCCAAATTAGGTAGCCTATAGGATGAATCCCATGCAAAATAAGGAGTTGAAAAAAAAAGTGATAGAATTGATCAAGCAGTGAGTTGTTAGAGAAAGCATGAGTCCATGTGCAAGTCCAACATTGTTGACATCAAATAAAGATAATACATTGAATATGTGTACGGATAGTAGGGCAATCAATAAAATTACAATTTAATATTGATTTTTAATTCCAAGACTAGATGATATGATGGATGTGCTAGTAGGAGCACAATATTTTAGCAAAATTGATCTACATAGTGGATACTATCATATTCAAATTTGGGAAGGAGATGAATGGAATATGTGTTGTACAAATGGTTGGTGATGTTGTTTATATTATCTAATGCACCCAATATATTTATGCAGATGATGAACAAAGTACTATAGGAATTTATTGGTAAGTTTGTGGTTGTGTATTTATATGACATTCTAATATTTAGTAGGAATGAAGAAGAACACCTGTTGGATTTGAAAATAGTGTTAGAGTTGTTAAGGAAGGAGAAGTTGTATGTCATTTTGAAGAAGTGTAAATTCCTTTAGAAGAGTCTAGTGTTCTTAGGAGGATGGAATAAGGGTGGATGAAGAGAAGGTGAAAGAATTACCCATTAAAAAAAATGTGATAGAGGTAAGAAAATTCCATGGCTTGGCAACCTTTTACAAAAATTTCATCAAGAATTTTAGTAGCATTATTGCACCTATAAAAAAGTGCACCAAGGGGAGAGAATTTATGTGGACAAAGGCAACAACATAGAGTTTTGAATTTTTGAAGAAGAAAGTGTCAAAAGTGTCTTTTGATATTACCAGATTTTAGAAAATTATGAGGTTGATTGTGATGTCTGACATGTGGGAATTGGAGCCATGTTGATTCAAGAAGGGTGACTTGTAGCATTGTTCAGTGAAATTTTTAATGATGTAAGGAAGAAATATTCTACTTATGATGTGGAATTCTATGCTATTATGTAGGCATCAAGATATTAGAGACATTATTTAGTGGCTAAAAAGTTTGTGTTATTTACTGATCATGAAGCATTGAGGTATGTAGATATCCATACAAAATTAAACAAAAGGTATGCAAAGTGGGTATCATTTTTGTAAGAGTATACATTTTTTTTGAATAACAATTTAGGTAAGAAAAATCAAGTTTTTGATGCTTTGAGTAGGCATGTAGTATTATTCACTACTATAGAGCATGAAGTAGTTGGATTTGATACAATTAAGAAAATGTATGATTATGATATAAACTTTAGTAATATTGTGAAGTAGTGTAAGAATCTAGTGTTGAGATAAGTTGGTAGTGTTGTTTGTGACTATTTGATGCAAAATAGTTATTTGTTTAAATAGAAGCAGATGTGCATTCTTGTTGGTTTAATAAGGAATAACATTATTAGAGAACTACAAAGTGAAGTTTTGGTTGGGCACTTTGGAGTTAACATTGTTATTTATCTTGTATAGGAGAAGTATTATTGGCTAAAGGTAAATAGGGACATAACCAAGTTTCTATTAAGATGTAGAGTGTACCAAATAGCTAAAGGCCATGCACAAAATATAGGGCTTTATATGCCTTTGTCATTTCCTATAGGACCATACATAGATTTGACCATGAATTTTATGTTGGAGTTGCCTAAAACACATCAAATTAAGGATTCAATTTTTGTTGTAGTAGATAGGTTTTCTAAGATGGCGCATTTCATGGGATTGTCAAAAAGTAATGATGATACTAGAGTTGCAGATTTATTTTTTAGAGAAGTTGTTAGACTACATGGTATTCTAAAAATTATCACTTCAGATCAGGACACAAGATTTTTGAATCACTTTTGGAAGACTCTATAGGGAAATATGCAGATAAAGCTATTCAGTAGTGCATATTGTAGACACCAAATCATAGCCACTAATCCTCCATCCTAACCTTCCCACCACCCACTTGTCCACCATACACCTTTATTGCCTTCAAAAGGCCCACTTTAGCCCTTTCCCGCCATTTCCTAACCCAATTGGGCTTATTTTAATATTATTTTATATTTAATATAATATTTTTTATTATATTATAATATATTTATTATAAAATATGTATTTATAAACCCAATTAACCACAATCGTCCAATCCAATCTAATCTCCACCATCCATATTCATTAATCCATGCCACACTTAAAGTACAATCTCAGCCCTAGGATATGATTTAATATTAGCCACATGATCTAAAGTGTTGAGCTAAAACCCTAAGAAACCCTAAGGTTGGATTATAAGTAAGGGCATTTGCAAATGCCCAAACCCTAGAACCCTGATATTGTAACGTGCATGCTGAAGAAGTCATTGGCGAAGCCCTAGTGAAGTAGAAAAAGATAGAGTTCTGAAGACCTAAAGCCCTAGCTTGCCAATAGGATTTATACTATTCCAAGCATCCTACATATCCATTCCCTCATCATTTTTCATCACCCCCATAATTTTCCATCCTTTGCATTTATCGCAACCCTCATGATCTGCTTCTATAGATTTTATCCTCCTCACTGTAGGTTCCATCTTGAACTTGTGAAGCTTGCTACAAAGCTTACCAAGTGCACACATGTATCTACTATATTGTAGGCTGACTCTAGAGCCTGTTGTTTCCCATAAGTGTGCACCATAGTCTACTATTTCCCATAGGTGCACACCCGAGCCTATGGTTTCTCACAGGTGTGCACTAGAACCTGCTGCTACACATCTGCTGCTACTGCCAAGGTATCACATTCAAAAAATTACAACAAAAAATAAGGTATCATAATAAGCAAGGTATATCATTATTTATTTTATTCTATTACATGATCTATATATTTAGCATACCATTTGATCTATTTTTGGTTAGGGTTTATTGATATATGAGGGTCTCACACTATGGAGCCCTCACAGGTGTTATTAACCTCTTTCTTTGTTTGTGTGCATGCAAGTTTGTAGATATTATTTATTATTGAATAGCTGTTGAAGCTGGAGTGGTCCGACATCGGATACCTGAAGCCCACTCATTCTGTTGGAAGCGAGGATACACTATTTGAAGATACTTCATTGTTGTAGCTAGAGTTTTAGAGAACCCTAGCGTATTGGCTCTCTAAGTATGGATTGTATCAAAAGGATTTTATTAGCTCCCCCTCTCGTTCATTGAATAAATTCATCTATTTGTGCAATCTTGTGTTTTCTTAGGTTATTTGATTTCTTTATTATTTAAGTGTCATATTCTTTTCTTCACAATTGGTGATCACAGTGGAACCGAACAAGGGTTTCATTATTTAAATTGATCTACCTTGCTGACTTGATTTTATTTTTGTTTGTTACAGGATTTTTAGAAGTGTAGAAGTCACCGATCTCATCGCTAGGGTTTCTGAAGCATTTTGTAGCACTTTCAAAGATTACGCAGACATTCGACGATAACTATAAACAACCATAGACACTCTTCTACGCCTACAAAGGTGCCCTAATGCACGTACGTAAGTGCCCAAATACACCTGACAGTGATTTGGAGTACAACTAAGGCTTCCAAGTAAGTCCCATAACCCTAGTTGGTCATTTCATAGTTTGCAAATTCTATATTTTTTTTGCAGATTTTCATTGTTTCTGGGTTATAAAAAGGAACTTAAAACTCTGGGAAAGAATCCTTAGCAAATCACTTTTAGGGTTTGTGTGCATTTAATCACACAAAATTCATTTCTTGTTCTAAATTTATAGATCTAGGTGATTGTCTGCATTTTGCATGCATATGAAACATAAAAGCATCCTATATTTTGCATTTTAGGGTTAAAAATCACTTCAATTTTGCATATCTAAGTAGGAACAACATCTTGAAGCATAAAGTAATCCTGCCCTAGGCTGGCCTCTTTGGCAGAGAGGTGGACAAACCCTCTAGTTGCTCTTGTGATTTTAATCACTTGTATGTAGGGGATTTTAAGGGTGTACTCTATACTCTTTAGGTGAAATTTACGTCTTTGTGTTGGCTTCTAATTTAGATTAGTAAATTTAGTAATATTTAATATTGTTTGCACACCATAGAGAATGAGAAATCTAATAAAATTAATCACACACTTGCATGATTCACTTTTGAACAGTAGTGGCTAGATTTCATCACCAACCATTGCTTGATATTTGGTGACGGTGGTAGTCATTTCCATCCACCAATCTCTACCCTAGAAACCATAGGACTACCCCCAAGCAAACTTGTTGGAGGTCATTACCAACAAGAATCTCGTTGCCCTGGCCAACATTATTTTTTACCTTTGTTTTCTTTAAATAAGATTAAGTTACATCAAAACACACAAGCCAACAATTTTAAAAATATTCTCATATTAACGAAAGAAAATAATTAATGAAAAAGGTAAGCCACACACGATGAAACCTAGGATTGATTGTTTTCTTTACTTTAAATTTTGAAAAAGTTTTTAATTTGTGTGATTTAGATTAAAATTTGAATCTTTGGTTTAATTACTTTATGGTACTAACGAGACAACAAAATAAAATAATAAACCAAAGTAGTTTAATGGAAAACATTTCCCATGCTCCCGCTACTTCGGTAGCCCCATCTAGTATGGTTTAGACTACTTTTTCTGGATCATCACATCCATCCCTATCTCAAGTAGGAACCCCTTCACACAATGTGGAGACAACCACCACCTACATAGACATGGATAAAGTGAAGGCTATCTACAAGTCTTCTAACTATGTCTTAGAGCCCCTTAGCCAAGAGGGTTTTGAAGAATCTGAATTGGCTACCTCCTACCATACCCAAGGATATCATAATTCAGGTTATGAATATGGTATGCCTTCTTCCATGAGCCAACCGCAACAAAGACCAAGTGTTCCAAACACTTACCTCACATCCACCAATTCAAACACATTGTATGAGGAGTATGTCAATGCTACCTCACAAATCCCTAACCACCAAGTTGTCAAATCAAATGCAACTTGCACCATACCCATGTCTTCTCATCCATAATCATCCACCCCTCCATCATATCACTTAGCCACCATACCCATGTCTTATCATCCATCATCATCCACCTTGCCATCATCTCATCCAACCATAACCTCATCCTTTGATACATGGTCAAATCAGGAACTTACGGACACATTAGAGCTCATAAATAGGTTGCTTTCACAATGAAAAAAAGGAAAAAAACCGGTTAACACAGACCCTATGACCCAAGTAGTTCCAAATCAACCTCACCTCACCAATAAAAATATAGCATGGGTTTCCCAACATTCCATAGTGTCCATCCCTAATCCACCATCAATCTACACATCAACCATACCAATTACCATTGCTTCCAACCAACCACACAACTCATTCTTCCATCAACATCCTCATAAATCATCCCCATCCTTCAACCATCAATCTTCACCACACACCCATCCCAAATCATTTCACAATACCATGTTGGTCACACCCCAAAATCTACCATCCAGCCCATCAACCAACCACCACATAATCCAAGGTCCTCACATTCTAGCAGAAGATCTTAGATTCTAGGCAATACAAAAGTAAATTGATCAGTTGATGCAAAATTCACTAGGAATAATGAGTCAAAAGCTCACCTTAAGCCAATTGATCGATCAACCAATCCACCCTTTGGTACCATCACCACCATATCTAGTAGATTTCACGATACCAAAATTTGACAAGTTCAAGGGAACCGAGGATCCCAAGGAGCATGTGATTTCATTTGTTCACACATGTTTTTGGATTAGCGATGATAATTATCTTATGCTCCAAATGTTTCCTCAAATATTAGGGAGAGATGTCATTGAATGGTACAATCAATTGCCTACACATAGTATTTATACTTTTGATCAATTGATGGACTTATTCTTTGAGCTTTTCACCCTTAATATTAGAAAGAAGGTATAATTATTGGAAATGTATTATTTTAAACAATGGGATGATGAACCTATATATTATTTTAGAAACCTTTGGAGGGCAGTCATAACAAAGTTGGCATTCTCCCTACCAATGGAAGAAGTTATAAAACTTTTCACCAAGAGTTGCTTAAAACCCATCTCTTGGATGCTACAACTAAATACCTATAGAACATTTGAAGAAGCTTTAGCATAGGCTAGTGTCATTGAGGAGATAAAAATCCAAGAAGGTGTCATTAAGCCTAAGAAAAAGGAATGGAAAAATAAGGGCCAATACCAAAATAATCAATCTAGCCAAACCAAATCCACATAAGCCTCAACGACTAACACAACTAATCAAGTCAATTAAGTGGTCATGAGCTAGCCCATAATGACTCAAAAACTAGTGCAACAAATTACCTATCATGTGGTCCCATCAGTAACCCAAGCACCAACGGTACAAAACACAATGCCAACTGTGGAACAACCTACCCGCCGCCAATTCAATCAACCCCAACATCAATACACTCCCTTAGCGGAGTTGTATTCATCCATATTTTAAAGGTTGTATGAGACTAATAAATTAGCCTTATCAAAAATTAGGCCCGATAGCCCCACTAAAAGACCTAAAAGTTATAGAGAGCACTTTTTTTTCCTATACCATAGGAAAAATGGGCATGATATTAACTCTTACCATGTTTTCAAAAACATAGTACAAGACCTCATAGACCTAGGGGTAATTAATGTGGATAACCCCTTAGCTCCACAAAACCAAAATATAGGTATATATCAGACACCTCTACCTAACCATGGGGAGGTCCAACATAATGTAGGAGGTAACAATCAACAGACACCTCCTAACCAAGTAAATCATGTCCAATAGTATCAAAACTTTTTAGGAGAAGTCCATGTGGTCACTAGAGGGCAACAAAAAAATCAATAAAATACTCAACAACCTTGAAATACACCCCCCATACAAATATTTCCAAATCCATCTCAACCAATCAATCTATCCAATCCATCCAATCATCCCATCCTTCATCTAATAAGGCTAGTAGTAACCTTAACCAACCGGTTAACCACTAGTTTGAAAATGGCATCAACCAAACTTTCTATGTATGAGATTATCCAACAATCCCCTAGGCATAGAGAAGCTTTAATGGAAATACTTAAGTCAATTGAGTTAGAATCCCAAGACTCTAATGACTTCAACAACTTTTTAGGGAGTGTTAGGACATGCCTGCAGCCAACAATCACCTTCTACGACTTTGAGATAAAGTCAATGAATTCTGAATCAGTAGACCCTCCATTGCACATAATAGCCTTAATAGATAGAAAACCATTCAAAAGTGTACTAATTGATACCAGATCGTCCATAAATATCATTACTACTACTACCCTTAGTCACATCAAATTACCTCCATACCACATTTCCAAATCATCATTCACCCTCAAAGCATTTAACGATGCTTTGTGTACCACAATTGGCACTATTGTTTTACCCATAGAAGTAGGGGCTGAAACATTTCACACAATGTTTCACATCTTGGAAGGAGCCATGGCGTATAATATACTCCTTGGTAGACCTTGGATGAGGGAAATGAAATGTGCTCCTTCAATTCTCCACCAATGCTTGAAATATATTCATGATGGACAAGTCCATTGCATCCCTACGAATGTCGAACCATTTAAGTATTGTAATTTCATTTCAATCCTTATGAATCCATGTTACCTTCCACCCATTTATTCTTTGTGCCATCATAGAATCCATCCACATCATCTCTTAATCCGTCTTCTTCTAATCCATTTACATCTTCTTCTAAGGCTCCCATCCTAGAAGAGCTACCCATCACATCACCTCTTCAACCATCCACTTCCTCTTGTACATGTGGTCACAATCAGTCCACTGTTAACACATTGTACATCACATCTACCCCTTCTTCTACAACCACTTCTTCTATTTCATCATTACCCCATCTACCACCATCTAATCCCACACCTCCATCCAACCCCACTCTGTCAGCCGATGTTTCACAAGTTGAAATTTTAGACTATGAAATATTTAATTCACCACCATCCACAACCAACCCAGAACCCTCTGGGTGCCCATCATCAACTACATCAGACCAAGTCAAAGTAAACATCACCAATCCTTGTATATGTGAGTACGTGGTCCAAGATGTCACCATCACACCCTTAGCCATTCCCATAGCCAAGGATTTTGAACGTCCCTGAGACCGTTATTTATCCATAGGTGTTGTTTATGACATGAGCGCAACTCCAAATAGCATTAAATTTGTTTATGGAGGGTTGGATTATTCAACTTGAGCAAACCCATCCAAATAACAAAAAGAGCCTAGACGTGCCATCATACCTAATATGGAAGAGTTTCCAGCTCACTACTTTAACATGTTCAATTGGCAGGGTCAAGGTCTAGGTTCCCATGAGCAAGGGATGCATGATATCTTAGAGGTCCCATATAGAGATGCCCATGATAATTTTGGTTTAGGCTATACCCAATTGTATTCCATCGCTTCTCTTGAGAAAGCATTTAAAAATATTAGTCTCAATGAGGAAGACCACCCCATCGATTGAAGACCACCCCATCGATCCATTACCCACAACATCCTCGCTTGAACAAGCCCTTCGAGAACTTCGCATTGACGAAGTAGAAGAGGATGATGCCATCAACTTCTCCTATCCTGTCTTTGATTCATACAATGAAAATTTCAAAAAGTTTGAAGTTATATCAAACACTTCTGACGATTTTGAAGAGGAGTCACGACCCATTTTCCCCATCACCCAACAAGAAAAGTTTTACCTCCAAATGTTCCCCCTCCATCATCCCATATTCCACCTACTTCTTCCATAAGAACAAGCAGATCCACCTATTAATCCACATTGAGCCACATACATCAGCCAAGAACTGTAACATATGTACATAATTTAAAAAAAAAAATCATCAAAAAAATCCAAAAAAAAAAAATGTTTCTCTCATATTAATTTCACGTCCATTATTATAGGGATAACACAACTTGACATAGGTTCAGATTCAATCGTTTCATCTACTCATTCATCCAAGCCATCCTTCCTTCCACTAGGTCAATATGAATCCTATTGACTTATTCACCCTACTCCATAATCCACATGATTTGGCTAACCCAATCCCAATTGGATTTAGCCTTGTTGACTTGGACCATATTTCTTCCCCACCCTCCTTTTCGGAGCTTGTCCTATCCAAGGAATTGTTAGGGGATTCAGACAACTACATTCCTCCTTCACCACCACCTTCACCTCCATCAGCTTCCACTAATGGTCCCAAGGTCTTTCATGCAGAGTTAGGCAATGATAGGGAAGAATAATTAGATGACACTCTAGACTATCCCAACTGGATCTCAAGGCTAGTACCCATTCACAAGATTAATGAGGCAATATGCATTTGCATTGATTTTCAAGATCAATCTTAGCTCTTCCTTGTCTGGGGGTCCTATTCTATGCATGACTATTTATATATATACATGGCTAAAAAAAAGAAAAATAAAAAACAACAAAAACAAATTGCATGCTTTCACATAGGCTTTACCACATTGCATACATTCCATTTTTTGTTTACATTTAGGTATTTGACATGCATTTTAATTTTTGCATTCATTACATCATACATATTCCATTGCATTGTACAATTTCCATTTGCATATCAAAACTCCATTGCATTAGGCATATACATTTGCATCCATCCCATCCAACGTTCAAATGATCCTGCATAGTAATGATGATATGGCCATAAACAAAAATCCAAGTTATAACAATTGGGGGTACCTAGTTTGAAAAAATCATGCAACTTTCACAAAATACATAAGCCAACAATACCATATGCCAAAAATCACAAGGCCTATATTTTCAATCACTCACCCAATACTAGTGTAACAAGCAACCTCCAAATGGATGTTTGATTTTCTTTAGGACCAAAAACACAATTTATACACTAAGAAAGTCTTGAGCATTGCCAATAGATCACAAAACAATCTTGAACCAATCACATTCCATCACACCTTAAAAACATTATGAGATAAGGGGGGATAGAACCATACTTGGGAAGTACCTTGAGGTAAAAAGGAGATATCCCTCGCTTGTACCATCATGCAACATAGTCCAAAAATAGTGGTTTTCACCACTACCAACATTGCTCCAAACATAAACATAAAAACATAGAGTAGTAAGGATAGGGTCAAAATTCTCATCACACTTCAATTGAGAATCCGATTCCCCAAAGCTCTTTACAAAGTTAACAAGTTCAATTCCCCCACCCTTGATCCCTAAAGTCATAAGGATTCATACTACACGTCCATAACAAGGATGGATAGTCATTCCCAAGGCCTAAAATATCAATCCCATTGGACTATGGAGAGAATCTCTACTAGGGCTATAGATGCTTGATTGGTAGTGGAGTAAGCTCATGTGAGGCAACATGTCTCTCTCACAAAAAGTGATACCTCTAACCGCACATAAGGACATGATAGCTTTGGGATCATATCCATAATAGGTCATGCCCAATTTACTCATAATGGGTTAATGAACTTCACATGCACACACATTGGTGCTTGATTGGATTGGGTCATTGGTTTACTCAAGATTTGGTAATTGAACCTCACTCGCACACACATTTGGTCCTAAAAAAAGTTAGACAAACTTAGTGAGTTTTGTTGAGGACACTAGTATGTTTGAGTCTTTGAAAACATTTCAGTATTCCATATCAACATCCATATCTTCTTCCATATATGCTTCCATATCAACATCCATATCTCCTCCCATATCAACATCCATATCTTCTTGCATGTCAACAATTGTATCACCATTGCAAGTAAAGTTGCATAACACAGCCAAATTCGGTACCCCCGATTGCCAAATGATGAACTACAAAATTAGCCAATAAAATTTCTGAACTATAAAAATATCATTCGAACACTATGCATTCCTCTCATATAGTTTAGATTCATTATACATTTACTTGCATTAATAATCCATAACACATGTCATTTAGCTGGCATTAATCATTCACATAAACATCATTCATATACATGTCATTTAGCTTGCATTAATCCTCAATATAGACATTATGCATACACATCATGATTAGCCGACATTAATCATCCATAAAACATTCAACAAAAATTGCATAAAACATAAAAGCATTCACACAAAAGATAACACAGTTATATAAAAGGCCATGTATATATATATATATATAAATTGCATATACAATGAACGCCAAAAAGGCTACAATGGAGCACCAAGGCTCATATACAAAATAGTGCATCTAAGCACTAAGATACTATCCATGAGAGGACCCCTAAGACCTAGTAGGATCCCTAGGCCTAGTACTCTAACTAGACTCAATATGCCTAGATGGCTCGAACATAGAAGAAGGAGGATCAGGCAATGTAATATGATGTTGCATACACAAATCCTCCAAGGAATGTACATATGCCTCCTTGGCCTGCAATCACCATAGGTCAAGCTGATGTCGATGCTCCTTCACTAGCATCTCTGTCTGAAGCCTCGTGACTATCACCTAATCATTAACCCTAGTTGCCTCCCACTCTTCTTGCAGCTGAGTAATGGTCGCCTACAAACCAATAATCTCCAAACCCTCCACCGCTATAGCCTCCACACACAAATGTCCACTAACCTCACTAAGCTCACCACACCCACTCCACTCACCAGATGTAGCTTCTTAAAATTCCAAATGCACAATTGAGCCTCACTATTCACTCAGAAAGCTATTTATAGCTTTCCTTAGTGCATTTAGGTGTAGACCTATGCCTACGAACCGCAGGCTCTTGTGGGCACCTGCGGGTGCACCCAGACGCACGTGGGTGCCTATATAATACACCAGGTGCAACCACACACCTGGCGTCAAAAAGGTATAAAGACAAAATCACTCAAAACAATAGCTCACCCCCTCCAAAGTTCACCAAATTTCATCCACATATCATATATATTATAAAATTTGGTTTTGTGAAAATAGAAATTATTTTACAGGCATATTTTGTGAGAGCAAACCAAATTATTAAAATACACATATCACATTACAAAACCAGCCAATTGAGGTCAAATTTTCACAAAATTGACATTCCATCAAATATTCTTCCATCATCATCTTCCATGAATCATTCATCATACATCATATTTTCATCTTGTTGAGTAGATGGTAAGCGAATCTTGTATCTAGTGGGTTATCCTATCAACTTGGCAATTGTAGTGATTTGCATCCATGCAATTCGGTAAGATGAATAACCTACAATAAGGACACTTGACCATGATCATCATAAATTACCTCATTGTCCAAGATCACAATCACATTGGGCACTTCACATTTTGGAGTGAAACCTTGCCAAGAAAAATTTGCACAACTACTGTCATTGATGGCCTAGTTCGTGAGGCTTAAAACATGAACACAAATCACCCAAATTTCATCATATTCATCAAAAACCTAATGATTGACACTAGCTAGGATGATTAGTTCCAATTGTGAGAACAGTCACCAATAGGCTATCCACGGTACTCTGCATCATCATACTTGCATATCAATGGCCTCAAAAAGCAAACTATTCAACAACATCAAATCATCCCAACATTTGGGGCAACCACAATTTGATCTCGATTTCCCACAATGGGATACATATTACATGATCATGACATCTACACTTGATAAAAATCCCTCTTCCACCGTTGGGGCAAAAAAGGTATCACATTTTACATCATCCATATCATCCACAATCACATGGTATTATACACCAACCTCCTTTCTTCCATCATTGGGGTAAAAATGGTATCACATTTTACATCATTCATATCATCCACAATCACATGGTATTATACACCAACCCCTTTGTTTCCACCGTTGGGACAAAAAGGTATCACATTTTACATCATTCATATCATCCACAATCACAGGGTATTATGCACCAACCCCCTTTTCCACAATTGGGGCAAAAATGATATCACATTTTACATCATTCATATCATCCACAATCACATGGTATTATACACCAACACCCTTTTCCATCGTTGGGGTAAAAATGGTATCACATTTTACATCATTCATATCATCCACAATCACATGGTATTATACACCAACCCCCTTTTCCACCATTGGGGCAAAAACAATATCACATTTTACATCATTCATATCGTCCACAATCACAAACATTGCATTACATCATTCATCACTTGCACAAAATTCTTTTTCAATTGGCTCATGAGATGCTTCTCATTCACCAATTGAGGGGGTAAGCTACAATTTTTTTTTATTATTTTATGTTCAACATCAGTGCTCAAATCCAACGACACAGAGAAGTTTCTTTTATGCCCATAGCCTTGGGGGTTGTCTCGTATTTTTGCACCATATTGTGTTTCACACAACATGGTACCAAAAGGGGCATCTGTAGACATCAAATCATAGCCACTAATCCTCCATCCTAAACTTCCCACCACCAACTTATCCACAATACACCTTTCCCACCTTCAAAAGGCCCACTTTAGCCCTTTCCTGCCATTTCCTTACCCAATTGGGCTTATTTTAATATTATTTTATATTTAATATAATATTTTATATTATATTATAATATATTTATTATAAAATATGTATTTATAAACCCAATTAACCACAGTTGTCCAATATAATATAATCTCCATCATCCATCTTCATTAATCCATGCCACATTTAAAGTACAATATCAACCCTAGGATATGATTTAATATTAGCCACACGATCTAAAGTGTTGAGCTAAAACCCTAAGAAACCCTAAGGTTGGATTATAAGTAAGGGTATTTACAAATGCCCAAACCCTGGAACCCTAGTTTTGTACCGTGCATCCTGGAGAAGCCATTAGCGAAGCCCTAGCAAAGCAAAAAAGATAGAATGTTGAAGATCCGAAGCCCTAGCTAGCCAATAGGATTTCTATTGTTCTAGCCATCCTCCATATCCGTCCTCTCATAATTTTTTTGCCCCCATAATTTTCCATCTGCCGCATTTGTCGCAACCCTCATGATCTACTTCTACATATTTTATCCTCACCGTAGGTGCCCTCCCAAGCTTACGAAGTTCATTGCAGAGTTTACCAAGTGCACACCTGCACCTGCTATATTGTAGGCTTGCCCCAGAGCCTACTATTTCTTGTAGGTGCACACCAGAGCCTATTGTTTCCTATAGGTTCGTACCCAAGCCTATTGTTTCCCGTAGGTGCACACCAGAGCCTACTGCTACACATATACTATTTATTCCAGCGTATCACATTCACGAAACTACAACAACAAAACAAGGTATCATCACAAGCAAGGTATATCATTATTTATTTTATTCGGTTACATGATATGTATATTTAGCATGCCATTTGATCTATTTTTGGTTAGGGTTTATTGATATCTGATGGTCTCATACTGTGGAGCCATCACAAGTGTTATTAACCTCTTTTTTTGTTTATGTGCATGTAGATCTATAGATCTTATTAATTGCTGAACTACTGTTGAAGCTGGAGTGGTCCGACATCGAATACCTGAAGCCCACTCATTTCGTTGGAAGCGAGGATACACTATTTGAAGACACTTCATTGTTGTAGCTAGGGTTTCATATAATCCTAGCATATTGTTAATATTTGTATCAAAGGCTCTCTGAGCATGGATTGTATCAAAAGGAGTTTATTAGCTCCCCCCCGTTCATTGAATAAATTCATCTATTTGTGCAATCTTGTGTTTCCTTGGGTTATTTCATTTCTTTATTATTTAAGTGTCGTATTCTTGTTTTCACACATATCATTCGTAGACTAATGGGAAGATATTAGTAAACAAAATTTTGGGAAATATTCTAAGGTGTATTGTTGGAGAAAAACCAAAATAGTAGAAATTAGCCTTACCACAAGCTGAGTTTGCATATAATAGTTTAGTCAATAGAAAAATCTCATTTTTAGATTATTTACAGTAAGAATCCTAATGGTGTTCTAGATCTGATTAATCTACCAATTCATGGTAGAACTAGTGATGATGTAGAGGCATTTGTAGAGCACATACATGAATTGTAGGAAGGTGTTAGAAAGAAGTTGTAAGATATTAATGAAAAGTATAAAATAGTACCATGTGCAAGCAAGAGAATAAAATTATTTGAGGTGGGATACATGGTGATGGTACAACTCAAGAAGGAGAGATTTCCGAAGGACTATAACAACCCAAAAAGTTAAGGGTTTACATTATTAATACTATTATTTTTTTAATTGATTAGCAACATTAAACACCATCACATACTTAACAACCACAAAGTTTATCTAATTAGATCAACAAGGAAAACAACTAGAAGATATACAATAAGAATAAGATAAAAGGAAGATAATCATAACACAATATATATCTTGGGAAAAACCCTTACGAGAAAGCCTAGCCTCAAATATTTTCTTTATTGCATAAGTTTGGTATTCACTAAAACAAGGGATCCCATATTTCTTTCTCTCAAATATATGCCAATACAATGCATAATAACTCATAGTTATCACATTTTTACCATGAATTGCTCTTTTAATGCACATAATAGATTTTATATTTTCTTCTCGAGGAGTAGCTCCTTCCTCCTAATCTATCATAGGAGTAGTACCTCCAAAAAGGTCTAATGTATTCATAATATCAGTACCAATTTTTACATAAGAATCATTTCATTTGTTTTAACTAAGATCCCATACTCTTAACACAACAACTGCATATCAAACTATCTTTTCCTAACTAACTAGGAGACCATACTAGTAATCAATAAAGCACATATTAGATTATCTTTCCTTAACTAAATAGGAGCCCATACTCCTAATAAATTAAGTACTTATTATATCATTTTTCCTTAACTAACTAGGATCCCATACTCCAAATCAATTAAGTACTTATTAAATCATCTTTCCTTACTTCATCCTTAAAATATGAATCTACTTTTCAGGTTATAAGTATAACCTATATTCTTTCATTTCAATATAGACCACACTATTTCACTTAGCATAATCCATATAACTTTATTTCAATACAAACTATACTATCTCACATAGCATAATACATATCCCTCATTTCAATACAAACTATACTATCTCATCTAGCATAATCCACATCCTTCATTTGAATACAAAATTAGCATAATCCATATCCTTCAATATAAAATATGATATTTTTGTTGAACATAATCTACTTATATTACAAACATAGACTATACTGTTCTTTCAATTGAACATAATCTACTTTTATTAAAAACATAGACCATATCTTTTAAATTGAACACAATCTATTTTATTTACAACATAGACTATATCATTTCAATTGAACATGATCTACTTCCATTGCAAACATAGACCATATCCTTTCAATTGAACATAATATATTTTCTTTACAACATAGACCATATCATTTCAATTGAACATAATCTACTTCCATTAAAACATAGACTACATTATTATTTCAATTGAACATAATCTACTTTCATTGTAAACATAGACCATATCCTTTAAATTGAACATAGTCTATTTTCTTTACAACATAGACTATATCCTTTCAATTGAACAAAATATACTTCCATTAAAACATAGACTACATTATTTTTTCAATTGAAGATAATCTATTTTCTTTGTAAACATAGACCATATCCTTTAAATTGAACATAATATATTTTCATTACAACATAGATGATATCCTTTCAATTGAACATACTCTTCTTCCATTAAAATATAGACTACATTATTATTTCAATTGAACATGATCTACTTTCATTGCAAACACAGACCATATCCTTTAAATTGAGCATAATGTATTTTGTTTACAACATAGACTATATCCTTTACACTGAACATAATCTACATTCATTGCAAACAGAGTCCTTATCCGTTAAATTGAACATAATCTATTTTCATTACAACATAGACTATATCCTTTCAATTGAACATAATCTACTTCTATTAAAACATAGACTACATTATTCTTTCAATTGAACATAATCTACTTTCATTACAAACATAGACCATATCCTTTAAATTGAACATAATCTATTTTCTTTACAACATAGACTATATCCTTTCAATTGAACATAATCTACTTCCATTAAATTATAGACTACATTATTCTTTCAAGTGAACATAATTTACTTTCATTGTAAACATAGACCATATCCTTTAAATTGAACATAACATATTTTCTTTACAACATAGACTATATCCTTTCAAATGAACATGATCTACTTTCATTGCAAATATAGACCATATCCTTTAAATTGAATATAATCTATTTTATTTACAACATATACTATATCCTTTGAATTTAACATAATCTACTTCCATTAAAACATAGACTACATTATTCTTTCAATTAAACATAATCTACATTCATTGCAAAAATAGAGGGTGGGGGTGGGAGCAAGTACAGCAGCACACACACTTTGAAGGTAATCTATTTTCTTTACAACATAGACTATATCCTTTCAATTGAATATAATCTACTTCCATTAAAACATATACTACATAATTATTTCAATTGAACATAATCTACTTTCATTACAAACATAGACCATATCCTTTAAATTGAACATAATATATTTCCTTTACAACATAGACTATATCCTTTCTATTGAACATAATCTACTTCCATTAAAACACAAACTACTTTATTATTTAATGCATATTAAATATTTCAAACCTATCTATCATATTTCATTTGATTCCAATATGAGCTATATTAATTCATTTAAATATGACCTAAAATATTTTCATTTGAACATATCTAATGTTATTTCATTTAGATCATATATTTTATTTATACATAAATGAAACATGATTATTTAAAGATATAAAAACCTATAATTCAATTTAAAATATTTATGCTCCAAATCGGTTTAGTCATCCATCACTAATAGATCTGTGATCAACAAAGGCTAATACATGACCCACACACCATCAACTGGTGTGTAGTGACCAACACTCGGTGGTTACCATGACCATCAAGTGATGGTCATTACCTTAAGTGAGTCTTATCCCTTAAAAACCCTTCATAATCTCCTGCATAGGATATGTGGGACAACACACTCCTTAGACAAAAAAAGAGGTCTCAATCAAGCACACAACAAGGAAAAATATGTGGTATCTATGAATGATAGAAAGCAATTGTGTGACAACCTTAGTGCAGGGAGAGAGTATATACTAATGCACTGCCAAGTAGCACTAGCTCATCCATAACTTTATGGTTGACAGGTATAGGGAGCCATTCTCCCCTTAAATATTCTAACACCTCAAACATATCCTATATGGTATAATGCTTGGGGGAGACCTTAGGAATATCTCACCTGAGCATTCTAAACGTGAACTAGATCACATTTGTTGCTCAAATAATGATGTACGGAGGACCAGAAACTCTTTCCAACCCATCCTAAAAACTGAAACAAATAAGGGGATGTTGTGTTTGGAAGGTTTAAGGAGCTAAAATAGTTTGTAGTAATATCCTTGGTTTATGCATCTACTATGGGGTAAGAAAGACTATGTATTAAAACCAAAGGATTGAAATGGTTTCAAGACCATCATTGGTCCTAAAAGCACATTTTGACATCAATTGTGGTTGTAGATCCAGTTTAAGCATACCCCATGCAGCATTCAGGCATAGTCACATGTCCTTACTCAATCAAATAAAGAAAACCCAAGCAAGAGATCCAATGGTATCCAGGACGTGTTCCAATAGCATAAAGGGGCATAAAAATCTTAAACATCTGCAAACAATCTTTCGAAAGTGCAACCACACCTATGAAGGAGAAGATATACTAATAGTTTATTTTCTTTAAAGCATAAAAACCAGTTTGAACATCACAATTTTAATAACCTTGCATCTATAAAAGAATAACAAAAATACCTCTTCTTTCATATACGAGCAATGATGCATGTGAGTAACCTGATTAGGTGTTCCTTTGGTTTCTTAATCCTCTAGAAAGCCTTCACTAGACCTCTACCATTGGCTATCCCTACTTTTGGACTCAAAGTCAATCTATCTAGATCTTCTTAAGTTGATCTATCTAGCTCTCCCTCCTATCCTTTTCAAGCAACTCCCCTCCCCAAGTCCCAAATACCACCCCAAATTTCTCCTCTCATAAATATCATGCATGCATGAATTGAAGGCTTCTAACCTCCAAGCCTAGGAAGTATTTCTTTCATAAATCCATATGATATTAGTGGAATAGATATTTAAAATATCTAAAATATTATTTTAAATTTCAAACTTCAAAATAATATCTCATCCCCTATTAAAATAAACGTTCTTTCCTTTTATTGTTCAAATGAACAAATGAATATTCAAATATAACATTATTTTATTATAAAATTTATTTTAATTATAATAAACCTTTATTATAAATATTTATTTATTTTAATATAATATTATTTTATTATAATTATTCTTTTATTTAAATAAATTATTTACTAATCCCAAGAAAACCCCTTTTTAAACATTCTCTCGCTCTTGGTATTAATTCTATCTCTTCTACCTGTGGATGCACCTAGCGTTGTTCACTAAAAACAAGTTAGAAGTACCATTATCTTTAAATATGAATCAGTCTAAACATCATATAGTCATTCATTTACAACAAAACTAAGTGTTAAAGCATCATTGATCAACATATAGTTTTTCATGCTAAAATTTCCACCAACGAGGGTCATGACATACTAATACCTAGGAATAAATATCATCTCGAGTGTTTCCTACAAAAACGTTATTGCTACATAAAGTTAGATGATCAAGGATAATTTCTAACTTTCATCCCATTGAGTTTAAACAAGATTTCATCATCCCTTGCTAGTATCAATATTACACTCACTCTATATGAGATGCAATCCTAATTATTGAGCAATAAAGGTAATAACATCCTTCTTCAAATCTATCCAGAAGGGGATTTTGTTCCTAATTTTCTACATATTTGTATACCTGCAAGGCAAGAGAAATAAGAAACGTTGTAATTTCTGCATAATGGATCATCTCAAATTACCAATTTTGGGTAAAAATACCCCATATTTAAAGCACAAGAGTCCATCATTCATGCTAAAATCTTACTACCTATAAGATTTTATTTATTTTTTATCTTGAAATACATTTCAACTCTTATCTTGAGATCACATTTCCTTGACATTATCTATTAAATCCAAGTGATTTCAATTCAAACAACTATATGCCTTCTTTAATGTTTGAAGCTAAGTAAGATGTTATTATTTCTTATACTCAATATTTGATCCCTAGGCAGATCATTTTGCCTTTAAGTGTTCACTAAACTCAAAATTTGATTCATTTTTTAATAAATTAAGGAGGTTCCATGATCCTCTCTATAGTAGATTTTCTACCTACTATTTTCCAGATAAGTAAGCTTAAATCCTAAGAATAGAACTCTACATCTATTACTTTTTATTAAGTATATTTAACTTAACCAAGAATAGTCGTTTCACCTATTCCTTCTCATTAAGTATGATCAACTTAACCAAGAATAGTTGTTTCACCTATGATGAGCTAACTTAAGGTATCTATCTCATCTCCTTATGAGCTAATTTATGCCATCCATCCCATCTTCACTATGAGCTGACTTAATCCATATATCTCATCTTATCGATGAAACAACTAAAGTTATCCATCCCATATTCACTATGATCTGACTCAATCCATCTATCCCATCTTATCTATGAGATAGCTAAAGTCATCCATCCTATCATCACTATAAGCTAACTCAATCCATCTATCTCATCTTATTGATGAGATGACTAAATTTATACATCCCATATTCACTATATGTAGATACCTAAAACACATAATGTTTAGGAGACTACTCATATGGGCACATCCGCAGATGATATGAATCATCTTGGACCTTTCCAAGAACAAGCACTAGTCCTAACCACTCAAAAGGGGTAGTTCTAGCCCATTCAGGTTTAGCCTCTATTAGTAAAAGTGGCTTTCAAACCTAGCCATTGAACCTTAGGGCAGCTAGCTCTAGTCGTTGTTGATGATAGTGGCTAGGACTGAAACATGAATTGCCATGAAGGATTACCCAAATAACAGGCAATAACGATAGTTTACATGCATTTTAAAGGGATCTCGATGAGGAACTCCTAGAGTTCCTCCTAACTACCTCTTCCATGCAATCCAAGACTAAACCAAGAAGCCAAGCCCTAGATCTGGATATGAAACCAAGAAGGCTACATATCCAAACTTCCAGGAAGGCAAAAGATATACAAAAAAGTTTAAATTATGTGTAAAAGATACAAAAAAGTTCAAATTGTGCGTAGCGAAGCCCTATCAAAATGGAGAGCCAATATATGCCCCTTGAATAGCATTGGAGCACCATTCAAAGGAGCCATATCCATGCATCAGTATTCAAATCCATCATTCCTAATTGACAACCAGTGTAGGAGACACATCTAGTGACCCTTGAACATCAGTTCGAGCAAGGGATCGACTACCATAGCCCATAAATCCCTAAGGTAAACCTTTCAGTTACTGGCTACTGTATTTAATAGCGGCTCATATTCACAACCATAAGGGTTTGAGTAGTCTTTCCCTTGGTTTTAGTCTATATTTAATATGTCTCTCTGCTTTACTATTTAGTTTTAGCATAGATTTCCTTTATGTACTGCATTTACATTAATATTGCCAAGTTTTACACATGCACATTGCTTAGATCTATTTCATTTTAGGTCATATCATGATTATTTATCGTATTCACCATATTTACTAATAAAAGCCTCATCAGGAGAGGTGACCCGTGCTACTAATTGTGTTATGTTGTTTCCATGCATGTAGGTTACAGGTTCACATGAATTTTTCAAGATATTCAAAGCACAATAACCCTATAGGATGAGAGAAGGAGAAGGAGGCATCTGTAAACCCTCATACAATTTCATGTGCGAGATCGGGAAGCCTACAAAAGCACACCACCCCTTTGCGAGGGGATATTTTATTCACCATTGTTCCACTTGTAATTCATTGTATCGAAATGGGTATCCCTCAAAGGGACTGACATGTAACCGGGGTTCAATATAAATAAAAGGATATTTCTTTTTTATTTCCATGTTATATGTGTTTCATGGTCTTTCATTTTATTTTGGTATAATATTGCAAGTAGAGCAGGGGTGTACACTTCCTAAGGTCACACACTATGAGCTGACTCAATCCATCTATATCATCTTATCGATGAGATAGCTAAAGTCATCCATCTCATATTCACTATGAGCTAACTCAATCCATCTATCTCATCTTTAAAATGAGATAGCTAAAGTCATCTGTTCCATATTTAGTATGATTTGACTCAATCCATCTATCTCATCTTATTGATGAGACAACTAAAGTCATCCATCCCATCTTCACTATGAGCTAACTCAATCCATCTATCTCATATTATCAATGAGATAGCTAAATTCATCCATATCATCTTCACTATGAGCTAACTCAATCCATCTATCTCATCTTATCAATGATACAACTAAATTTATCCATCCCATCTTTACTATGATCTGACTCAACTCATATTACTCATCTTATCGATGGGACAACTAAAGTCATCCATCCCATATTCACTATGAGTTGACTTAATTCATCTATATCATATTATCAATGAGATAGCTAAAGTCATCCATCCCATATTCACTATACTTACTTAAAACTACTAGATGTTTGTAGATCTAGCTAGTTTAAGTTTTTTATCACTAGCTTTGAAGTTATTTCATCATTCGAAAGCTATATCTTGCATGTGAATGGTAACCCTACTATTTTTGTTACTAATGAGTAATTCCTCAAGAAAATAATATATTTTTAATTCGTACAACCATAACTTGGATGATTATATCAATTAATTTGTATACCCTATTATTCTTTAGGTCCTTGGCTAGCTCTACCTTTATACAAGATTTTGCCTTCGTAATTATTTATAGCAAGATTTTCCTCTTGTCTACTTAAAAAAAATTATTCTAGGAACTTGATTAATAATTTTCAATCATTACTTTCATTGGCTCATTTGTTCCTTCTATTACTCAAGTGTTTTTGTAATAACTAAACTACAATTGTGAGGTTTCCTATCTCTATTGAAATTTCTTCCAAAAATTATCTTGAGGTCTAGCTTTCATTTCACTACACCTAACTAGCCTTGAGATTTGAGAAGGTCTTATTATTCTCCTCCTTATCTTGGTGTTATTTATCTTCACCATACTAAGGATTTGGACAAGCTATAATTACTTTTAATTGTGCTTTCCAAAGGTTAGTTATATCTCTCATAACTAACTTAGATCAATAATGGTCACCATCACACTTGTATCCTTATAAGGTCATCTTGGTTGTGACCATTATTACCTTTTTGGTAGTAATTTAGGTCATGCTTGTTTTGTTACAAGGTGCCATTCTCCTTAACTACCAAGGGATTGATTTCCTTTGTCTTTATATGCTAATTCCTTTTATCATATTTCATTTTCTAAAGGCTAAGTTATGCTTGCTTTACGCAAGATGTCATACCAGAGTAAAGTTGCTTTTCCTAGGATTAATCCTTACATAATTTTTGCTTATCCAAGGAATATTGTAGCCTGTCATACCTAGATATTTATCTAGGGAACCTTATAGTACTATGACTATGTGCTTTAACTTCAAGCAAATCGTCGTTATAGGTCTTCCTAACTTTAGCTTGTAGCGACATAAAGGTCTAAATAGGAATATACTTGAACCCTAGGCACATTCAAGAAAGTCTCTAGTCAATTATACCTAGAGCTCCTTTATGAAAGCGTCTACTCTATTGACCTATAGATTTGATACCAGATGTAACAACCTAAAAATATAAGGGGTTGCATTATTAATACTATTATTATTTTTAATTAATTAACAACATTAAACACCATCACATAATTAACAACCACAAAGTTTATATAACTAGATCAACAAGGAAAACAACTAGAAGAGATACAATAAGAAAAAAATCAAAAGGAATATACACATAACACAATATATATCTTGGGGAAAACCCTTATAGGAAAACCCAACCTCAAATGTTTCCTTTATTGCATAAGTTTGGTCTTCACTAATACAAGGGATCTCATAATCATTTCTCCTAAATATATACCAATACAATACATAAAAACTCATATTTCTCATGTCTTTATCATGAATTGCTCTTTTAATCCACATAATAGATTCTATAATTGCTTATCTAGGAGTAGCTTCTTCCTGATAATCTATTAGAGGAGTAGTACCTCCAAAAATTTCTAATGTATTCATAACATCAGTACTTGTTTTTACATAAGAATCATTTTATTTGTTTCAACTAAGAGCCCATACTCTTAACGTAAAAATTGCATATCAAGCCATCTTTCCCTAACTAACTAGGAGACCATACTCCTAATAAATTAAGTATTTATTAGATCATATTTTCTTAAATAACTAGGATTCCATACTCCTAATCAATTAAGTACTTATTATATCATCTTTCATTAACTAACTATGAGCCCATACTCCTAATAAATTGTGTACTTATTAAATCATATTTCCTTAATTCATCCTTAAAATACGGATCTAATTTTCACGATATAAGCATAACCTATATTATTTCATTTTAATATAGACCACACTATTTCACTTAGCATAATCCATATCCCTTTATTTCAATATAAACTATGCTATCTCATTTAGCATAATCCATATCTTTCATTTGAATCCAAAATATACTATCTCATATAGCATAATCCATATCCTTCATTTCAATACAAACTACACTATCTCATTTGGCATAATCCATATCCTTAAATATAAACTATGTTATTTCCATTGAACATAATCTACTTTCATTACAAACATAGACTAGATTATTCTTTTAACTGAATATAATCTACTTTCATTACAAACATAGACCATATTATTTTTCTTTTCAACATAGACTATATCCTTTCAATTGAATATAATACACTTCCATCACAAACATAAACCATATCCTTTAAATTAAAAATAATCTAGTTTCTTTACAACATAGACTATATCATTTCAATTGACATAATCTACTTCCATTAAAACATAGACTACATTATTTCAATTGAACATAATCTACTATCATTGCAAACATAGACCATATACTTTAAATTGAACATAATCTATTTTCTTTACAACATAGACTATATCCTTTCAATTAAACATAATCTACTTCCATTGAAATATAGACTACATTATTCTTTCAATTGAACATAATTTATTTTCTTTGCAAACATAGACCATATCCTTTAAATTGAACATAATATATTTTCTTTACAACATAGACTATATCCTTTACAACATAGACTATATCCTTTCAATTGAACATAATCTACTTTCATTGCAAACATAGACCATATCTTTTAAATTGAATATAATATTTTTTATTTACAACATAGACTACATCCTTTCAATTGAACATAATCTATTTCCATTAAAACATAGACTACATTATTCTTTCAATTGAACATAATCTATTTCCATTAAAACATAGACTACATTATTCTTTCAATTGAACATAATCTAATTTCATTGCAAAAATAGACCATATCCTTTAAATTGAACATAATTTATTTTCTTTATAACATAGACTATATCATTTCAATTGAACATAATCTACTTCCATTAAAACATAGACTACATTATTCTTTCAATTGGACATGATCTACTTTCATTGCAAACATAGACCATATCCTTTAAATTGAACATAATATATTTTATTTAAAACATATACTATATCCTTTCAAATGAACATAATCTCCTTCCATTAAAACACAGACTAAATTATTCTTTCAATTGAACATAATCTACATTCATTGCAAAAATAGACCATATCCTTCAAATTGAACATAATATATTTTCTTTGTAACATAGACTACATCCTTTCAATTGAATATAATCTACTTCCATTAAAACATATACTACATTATTCTTTCAATTGAACATAATCTACATTCATTGCAAACATAGACCATATCCTTTACATTGAACATAATTTATTTTCTTTATAACATAGACTATATCCTTTCAATTGAACATAATCTACTTTCATTAAAACATAGACTACATTATTCTTTAATGTATATTAAATATTTCAAACCTATCTATCATCTTTCATTTCATTCCAATATGATCTATATTAATTCAATTAAATATAACCTAAAATATTTTCATTTGAACATATCTAATGTTATTTCATTTAGATCATATATTTCATTTATACTTAAATGAAACATGATAATTTAAAGATCTAAAAACATATCATTCGATTTTAAACATCTATGTTCAAAATTGGTTTATTCATATATCACTATGACTAATCACTAATAGATCTGTGATCAATAGAGGCTAACACATGGACCATGTGTTTCCAACTAGCATGTAGTGACCACCACTTGGTGGTCACCATGAACACTAAGTGGTGGTCATTACATTAAGGGAGTCTTCTCCCTAAAAAACCCTGTACAATCTCCCACACAAGAGATGTGGGGAAACACACTCCTTAGACCACAAAAGGGGTCTCAAATGAGCGTATAGTAGGGAAAAATGTGGTATATGTGAATGATAGCAAGTGAATGCATGGTAATTTTGGTGTAGGGAAAGGTTATGTACTAATGCATCACCAACTGGTACTAGCTCGACCACCACTTGGTGGTCGACATGTATAGGGAGACATTCTCCCCTTAAAACTTATGGTACCTCGAGCATATCCCATGTGGGATGATGCTCGAGGAAGATCTTAGGGATATATCACTTGAGTATTTTGGATGTTAACCAGATCATTTTTACTACTTAGGTGATGATGTAGAGAGGGTCAATTAACAAATTAGGGGATGTCATGTTAAGAGGGTTCAAGGAACTAAAAGAGTTTGAAGTAATATCATTAGTTTATGCATTCTCTATGTGGGAAAGGAGGCTACACATCAAAACCAAAGGAATGAAATGTTTTCAAGCTCATCACAGACCGCAAATGCACTTTTCAATACCAATCAGAGTTGTAGATCTGGTTTAACATACCCCACATAGCATTCATGCATAGTTGCAGGTCCTTACTCAACCGAACAAAGTGGACTCGACAAGAGCACTAGCGACATCCAAGAGGCATTACAAAAACATAAAGGGGTATAAAAAGCTTAAACATCTTCAAATAATATTTTGAAAGCACAACCATACCTGTAGAGGAGGATATATACTAATAGTTTTTTAATTTAAAGCATAAAAACTAGTTTGAACATTATATTTTTAATAATACTACATCTAAAAAGGAATAACAAAAATACTTCTTCTTTCATATACGAGCAACTATGCTTGTGAGAAACCTGACCCAGTTTTCCTTTCATTGCTTAATCCTTTAGAAATCCTTCACCAAACCACCATTTATTTTCCCCACTTTTGGATCCAAAGTCGAGCTATCTAACTCTTCTTAAGTCAAGCTATCTAGCTCTCCCTTCTATCCTTTTCAAGAAAATTTCCTCTCCAAGTCCCAAAAACCACCTCAAATTCCTCCTCTCATAAATTTTATACCTACCCGAATTGAAGGCTACCAACCTCTAAGCCTAGGAAGTCTTTCTTTCATAGGTTTATATGATGATAGTGGAATGGATATTTAAAATATCTAAAATTTTATTTTAACTTTCAAACTTTAAAATAATATCTCATTCCCTATTCAAATAAACATTCTTTTATTATAAACATTATTTTAATTATAATAAACCTTTATTAGAAATATATTTTTAATATAATATTATTTTATTATAATTATTCCTTTAATTAAATAAATTATATACTAATCCCAAGAAAACCCCTTTTTAAATATTCTCTCGCTCTTGGAATTAAATCTATCTCTTCTACCTACAGAGGCACCTAGCATTGTTCATTGACAACAAGTTAGAAGTACCATTATATTTAGAGATGAATCGGTCTAAACATCATATAGTCATTCATTTACAATGACAACAAGTAATGCTTTGATTTTATTTCTATCTCCAAGGTGGGCGTTGTATCACTATGGATTATAACAACAATTTTATTGGCTAATGGACATCCTCTTTAATGTGCCTTTGAATCCTCATTTCAACCCTTGATTGCATCCCTTGAATTCTCTCTACATAGACCCACGAATGCTTAATATAAGCTCTTCCCTTCTATTAAACTCTGAGAGCTAATTGGCATTGGTCTAGAATTCAACATACTATATTTGGGTACTAAAATTTATCCTTATAACATGAGAATTCAATGGTAGTATTTGAATGATGCTCTTCTATGATGGTCTCTTTATCCCTTTAATGCTCTTTGACTATTGCACTCAATTTTCATTGGAAATATGCTTCTTTTCTATGTAGTATTTCCAGTGGCATCTATTAATATGCACTCCTTATTAAACTAGGTTCCAAGTGGTACTTTTACATTGCTCAATGGCTTTCCTTAGGTGGTGGTACCCTATTATCAACCCTAAAATATGTAACTTCATTCAGTGTAGGTCTAAAAGATGTTAGGTAAGGTATTGAGGGTTGAAAATACTCCTTTTATGAGCGTTGAGGTAATGATGTGGGTGTTACTCCTCTTAAGTGCTCATTGATATATTTTGCAAGAGTTAGAATAGTTGATACCTTTATTTTCTTGTGTAACAAGTGGCACAAGATGCCTTACTCCTTTAGGGTAAATGTAGGTATTCTTTTGCATGTGCTCAAGCTACTAAAATATCTCTTATTCCTTTGATGTCCTTTTAATTTTATTGCAACTTGTATCAAGCCTCTTCTAGAATGCATCTAACTCATTGCTACTCTTCAATGTAAGGTTATTATTCCTTCATAAATTTGGCTCCATAAATGGTGTATCCATGGTGTTTCAATATTGTGCTCTTATTTGGTGATCTTATCCCAATGATGATGGCTATAACTAGTCATTCATCTTTAGCGATGGT
This sequence comes from Wollemia nobilis, assembly GCA_028583015.1. Taxonomy (NCBI): domain Eukaryota; kingdom Viridiplantae; phylum Streptophyta; class Pinopsida; order Araucariales; family Araucariaceae; genus Wollemia; species Wollemia nobilis. Next base: position 1,859,171 of record JAQPPZ010001613.1, on the reverse strand, counting down.
GGATTTTGATTTCTTGCTACATTCTATGGTAGCTTGCTTTTATGAAATTAATTCTTCCAATATTATTTGATGGTAATATTACTTCTTGCACTTCTATTTTTGTTATGCATGCTATGTAACCTATGTGTTGTCCTTATTCTTACTTTCACTCATTGTAATGACATTATCTTACGTAGAATTTCTTGAACCAATGTAGGTTTGTTAGTTGTGCACTATATAGGTGCTGAGTCTAGTTGAGTTACCACTGTGATGGGTATATTTGGACACCTCTAATGGAAGGATATTGAGCCCTTTTATGGCTCTATATTTTACTGCTAGAGCTCCTTATTTAGACTATGTAAAATGCCCACATTAATGGCTAAATATGGGTAATGTAGTCTCATTTCTAGTGTATCTTTATATTGATAATACGACCTCTTGTAGACTATAATAGGATCAATGTAGTAGTATCCTTAGACACTCTAGATTTTACACTTGATTTTCTACATAGAGTAGGGTGCAATGATGTAGATAAATCTACCTTGACATGCACCAAAACTTGAGACTTTTATAGTATATTTTTGAAGCTTTCTCACTTATTTGATAAGTTGGTTTTCTTCTCCAATTTATGAAGGTTCTATTGCTATTTTGGTGGCTTCTCCTTATCACAAAATATTGCAAGTTTTGTGTGCTCAATAGTGTCTCTAGATATTTTACTCTTACCCTATTTTGTTCACTAAAAATTCCTTCTTGATAAACTCTTAATGCACTTTACAATCTTAAGGGTAACCAGTATAATGCACTAATGATAACTTCAAGTTAATGCACTAAAATATCTACAACTTTCTCTTAAGAGTAATGTCTTATTTACTTTCAAAATATATCTAACTTCTATTTTAAATTGTAGGTATTAACCTTATAAGAAACTATCTTCTACACTCCTTTGAAGACTTTAATATGCAACCTTCTCTTTGCAATTTTTAAACCCTAATAAGGTGCCTAATGGAATTTGATAATGAACCAAACAATTAAATTTCAACTAATGAACCTTCTTACACCTGTGTTGCTTACATTAATGATATATGTAGATGAAGGATTACAAGGTGATTAGATTCACCTTATTGCTAAATTTTACTAGATGAACTTGCAGCTCTTCTTTGCTATCCAAAATAGCTTCTCAACTTACCAAATTTGTATCTTTGTAACTCTTCTAACTTGTTGTTTTAATCTATAGTTTGGTGGTTTCAACTCTCTTTTGTGATGTATCCTAGAATTCTGAAACATAGCAACTAATGATACTGCCCAAATTGCTGATTTGTTACTATTCTAAAATCTAAAAATTGTAGATTACAAAGCAGTCAATATCTCCACTAAAACTATGTCCTTGAATATCAAAAATTTTGTAGGGACCTCTTCAAAATTGCACATGATATTTTCCTTCAAGAACCCTTTAATTTTTTGTTGTAGAAACCAAAAAATCTCCTTTCTCCAAATGAGCCTTCTAGACTTCAAAGGTAATCTGTAAATCTCTCATATTTGGTAGTTCCTTCTATCTCCTTTCTCCTTCAACCTCATTGTTGAATCCTGATTTCAATCTAGGCCTTTTTAATAATATCAAAGTCTTGAGCTCTTCACCAATATCATCAAAAATTTGGTAAACTTATTACCAAATCTATCTCAATTTGGGCTTATTGTCAGATGGCGATAATTATTCCAAAAAATTTCTTTATTAGGATCTTCTTGTTGGTGGTAAATTTCTCCAATGAGTTCTCATAGGAACTCCTTCAATGGTCTTATCTGAATCTCTTTCAACGAGTCTCTCCAAACCGACTCCTTGTTTCTCCTTGATACCTCTTCTCTAGGGTCTTCACTCTCGTAGCTTCTCTAGTATTTATCAATGAGACCTTTATTTCAACCTTCTACTATGGAAGTGTTGCAATGATATCTCCCTTATATCTTTGAAATATTTTACTTTTGGAAGAGAACCTTTATTAGTTCTTCTCTATCTTCAATATTCCAAATATGGAATTTCTTCAATGGGACCTTTTGTAGGTCTCTTTAACTTCTCAGGTTGATTTCTTCTACTCCTTCAAGGTGAAGTCTTCAATCTTCAATGGAGATCACCAATATCCTATATTCACCGAGACTCTTCTCCTTGAGTCTCTTATTTCTCAAATTTGCAACAAGCCTTCTATGACATTTTCTTCACTTCTGCAATCTATAGGTCTACAATCTCTAGCAATGGGAACTTTTCTACAGGCCTTCAAATCTTCGCTCTTTCATTTGTTGCTTTTGGTGCTGGATTGATTCTAAAGAATATATTATTCCTAGATCTTTTGTAGGAAGCTTCCCAAATTTCTTTGAATCTCCTTTTTTCTGCAACAAAGTATTAGGACTGCAATGGAAAAGACTCTAAATCCAAAGATAATCAATCTTCACTAGTTGATTGTCAATCTAGTGGAATTAATGTTAAGTCCTAGTCTTCATGAGTTTTTTCTCCAATCCTATGGAAAGACTCTAGCCAAATGCAATCTCAAAAATTTTAAAAATTATATTTTTGGATTCCTCTCAATCTCATTTGTGGATCTCCCTATTTCCTATCAATCTACCATGTGCTCTGATACCACTATTAGCTTTTAATGAGTATATAATATAGGAAATGCAACCACAAGATGTAAGATAAGCAATATAATATGATTGTATGATAATGGTACTATAATATGTAGGAAAAAAAGAGATAAAATTTTGCAATAACTCAAAAATATATCATTAATGAAAACTCACAAAAATAGTACAATGCAGTATACTGAAAGACATGAAAACTCTATAAACTATTTTAAGGAACTACATTATACTCCTCTATCAATATATACTATGCACTCTTTATATTCTCTACTCCCTTGATTTCACTCACTATAAGGCCCATATATAAGAAGATAAGTTCCTTGGCCCTTACTCTAACTTTGAATCTATCCTATGACTTATGTACATGTGGACTATAGGTATATTTATATCATTTCATATTCTAATACTTGTGTATTTATTACATTGCTTTAAGTAACTACTTAAATTTACTCTAAAGTAAACTCGTACTCTAGTAATGTACCAAAGGTGGTATTTTGACATGTACACAATAATGTAATATACTCTAATATTTTTTTTAAAAAGGTAGATGATTGGTCCTATAGTTTTTTAGTTAATGTCAATCCCATAGGAATTTCCTCAAGCAATGTTCCTATGGTTAGGCCAACACTTAGCCTTATAGTTTTAGTAGAAATGACCTCAAAATAGAAGGAAACCAATTCATACATATCATACCCACGTACCATATTAATCCTTGATCTTATCGTACAAAAAATAAATAGAGGTTCACTCTAAGGTGAGATATGTAAGTATCTAAAATACATAAAAATTTATAGATAAATATAGGTAAAGCCTCTAATTATCATAATAACTATTGATACACATAGTCCTTTATAAGACTATAAGCATTGGAATATTTCATAACTTAGGATTTTTAGACATGATTATTCTTATCAAAATATTTTCTAGATAAAATATTGTATTTATTTAGTCAATTGGGATACCCATAAATGTACTCAATGTTGCAAGAACTAGGACCAATATCTATTGTATACATAATATCACTTACACTAACATATAGGTGGAGATTTGACCATATCATTGGGCTGATAAGATTATGAAAAATGGTTTTATATTTGTAACATTTAGTCATTATGATGATATTGATAATCTATAGAAATATAATGTTTCTTTAACTTCTCTTTAGTGGAAAGGTATTGTTGTCATAGTGAATAATGGTAATTCTAAGAGTGACCTTTAACATCATCAGTTGGGTCATACTAATTTTAAATGCTTCAAATACACAAGTTATCTTCACATGGTTCATGATCTTCCATCAATTGGCACATGTTTAGAGTTTGTGATTGATATAACATAGCAAAATATCATTATGAATATTATCCTAAGAAAAATTATTGGAAAGCCTCTTAACCTTTGATGTTTATCCATATGATACTTATGGTACTATATCAATCTAGTATCTTCCATGTAATGACTACTTTCTCACATTTATTGATCTTTTCATTAGTGCAATTTTAACTAACAACGTCAAATCCATAAATAAATCCTTTCCTAAGTCTGAGGAGTTTAAATCTATCATAGAATATCATAAACAAAATGAAGGTAAAGTACTTAAGAATCATGGTGGAGAATTTATTAGCAATAGTTTTTAGCTTTTTTACTTCCCATTACATTTCCTAGCATTGTATTATTCAATATATATCCCACCATAACAAAGTAACTAAGCTAAATAAGAGGTCATTATGGAGATTGATTAATTTATAATATATGCCTACAATGTGAATATGAGACTTTGGGTAGAGGTAGTAAGTTATGAATTATATATCATCAAAATGTATGCTACATGTGCAAGTAATGGTATAATTTATTTTGAGAGGTTGGTAGAGAGAATACTTCTGTTAAAAAAATTTGTGTTTGTATGTTGTTGCTTGATTCAATATTTCTATTAATCAACATAACTCACCTCAACTAAATAGTCATTAAAGAATACTTTTATGTATGATATGAGGTCAAAAGCCTATTAAATTTATGGTTGGATTAGCTATGAAGTTCTTATAAGATATTATGTTCATTTTAATGAGTCATCCCTTGAACAATATTTAGGACCACTTCTAACTCTCTTGATAATTTTTATTCTTCTTACAATGTAAATATTAAATTTTTTCCTTAGTTCTTCTAGAAGGGTTTCTTATACTTCAACTTTTAGATAGTTTAAAATTTTAAATGGTGGTCATAAAATTTACTCACATGGTTTCTAGTGGAGGATGTTGATCTCCCTACTTTGAAATATCTATGTTGATATCCCTACATTGAAAGATCTAGTTCTTGATCTCTCTTTAGATTTTTATGACGAATAGGTTCATCTTGCTATCCTTATACTATAAGTAGTCATATGCTCAAGTGAGACCAATTATTTTAGCAAACATATTATGAAAATTCATTCCATAACATGCCTTGCTAGACAAGATGATTGTTGATGGAAAATTGACTACTTATAAAAAAATTGACTAGCGAGTTTCCACATCTTCAAGATCTTGCTCAATGCTTTTGGGATGCTGGATGGTTGAAGGTGGCAGATTTCAAAACTGTTAAGTCCTTTGGTCAGATGGTTAGTCTCCAGTGGAAGGATCCTTGAGAATGGCCTACTGGTGGCACTATGGATGCAAGGGCAGAGCTGGCCCGTATTCTCGCTAGCCATCCCTGCTCTTCTCTACCTGGGGATGATGTGCTAGCATGGGGAAGAGATAATAGAGGGATATTTTCGGTTGTTGCTGGTTATTGTGTTTTGGATCGGCAGCGGTTTGGTGAGGAGGAGGTTCCGTGGTGGAAGCAAGTTTGGAATAAGTTTATTTGGCTGAAGTGTAGTTTTTATGGGTGGCAGGCTACTCATAATCGTTGTCTCACTTGGGATAATTTTCAAAAGCGTGGGTTTGCTGGCCCCTCTTTATGCTATAACTGTGGGAAGGCTGAAGAATCTGTTGGGCATTTAATTCTCCAATGTGACTTTGCTCGACAAGTCTGGCATTATTGGTGGGGAGTATGGAATCACCCTTGTTCGCATGCTTCATCAATAGTTGATTTTTGGAGGAGTATGGGGCGGCCTCCTGCAGTGGATTTCTTTTTACAAGTTGGATGGAGTATTGGTCCTTCATGCATTTTTTTGCAGATTTGGCTTGAACGGAACCGTCGGATTTTCCAAGGTAAGGAGTTAACTACTTCCCAGGTCTGGCAGAGGATTTTGCGAATGATCCAAGAAACTGTGTCTACAAAATGTCAGATTATTTCTCTCGTGGACCATTCGAAACGTCAGATCATGGAAAGATTAGGCTTGATGGTTAATGGTCTTGGTCCTAATGTCTCTTGCAGATGGATGGGTCAGAATAATCGGGTGTGGAGGGCTGGCAAATGGAATCCGCCTCCTCCGGGAGTGCTGAAAATTAATACGGATGGATCTTCCCGGGGTAATCCGGGTAATGCTGGTATTGGTGGTGTGGGGCGGGATAGTAGTGGTACTATCCAATTTTTTTTCTCTTGCTTTAAGGGACATCATTCTAATAACTTCATGGAAGCACTCGCAATTTTATATGCTTTGGAGCAAGGGTATGCTTTGGGTTGGCGTCGGATTGTTTGTGAATCGATTCTCGGATTGTTATAAATTTGTTAAATTCGGAGATAGTCTTCATGGTTGTTGGTGGTTGAGTTGGGTTGCTCGGAAAATTCTTAATATCTCTGCTCACTTGGACTTCATTTCTTTTGTGCATATTCCTCGGGAGTGGAATAGGGTAGCGGATTTGTTAGCTAAATGGGCTTCTAAGTTTCAAGATGGTTGGGATGTTCAAAATTGGTCTCAACTTTCTTCTGATTGCTCTCAATCTCTCTCTTCTTTATTGAGAGCTGATATGTCTGAATAGCTTCTACTTTTTCTTTGTATCATGAATGTTTTGTTGAGTTAATAAATTTTTACCCTCTTTTACAAAAACAAAAAAAAGTGAGAAAAATATACGTGGATGAAGTATGATTCTCTCATTATGAATCATATATAGGAGTTAACTTTCTTACCTAAGGATAACAATATTACTTATTTCAAATGGGTATATAAGAACATGGTTTATGCTTATGGAAAATTTGAGAAGCATATGACTCATCTTGTTACAAAGGAAGTCTCAAAAAGTATTTTTTGGTAAGGATATATTTTTATCATTTCTTACAAGGAATCTATTTGTGTGTCCCTTCACATTTTTATTAGAAATATTGGGACATACATTTATCATGAACACATTTAATAGGATATTTATATGCAACAATCTCTAATATTTTTTAAGGATGTCTTATAACCTTGGTTTATAAAATTATAAATTCCTTGTATGCATTAAATAGAAAACTCATATTTACTATAAGAAGATATATAATATATTTGTTGAGAGTAGATTATATCAAAGCAAGGTAAATAATGATGTGTACATCAAGTATCAAGAATATTAGATAATGGTTGGTATACTTTATCTTAATGATCTAAGAATTATGAGAAGCTCTTCTTCTATGATTCATAACTTGAAGCTATATGATCTTACCAATAATTTGAGATGATAGATCTAGTATTTATTAATTCTTGAGCATATAGAATACTAGGTCCTCTTGAAGTACTCCCTTTCTCATCTTTGATTACTTTTGATTTTGGCTTAATCTACAAGCTAATTATTCATCTCCTCTAGGAGATGCTTATTTTTATCAATCATTGGTGTATATTATTCCTTATTTCACCCCTACTAGATTAATTTTTTTATTATTCATTATTATGGTTCTATTCTAGTGTCTCTTAAGAGTCTCAAAAAGGCTATAAAGTTTTTTTTTTTCACTATATCATAAGTTCTATTGATATGGGTATACCATCTACAATAGGGATACCTTTTTTTATATAGAGGTGTTCATATATATATTGGTTTGAAGATCCAAATGAGTAAAGGTCCCTTTGGGTTATCTATTACATATAGGTCCTAGAATCATTTCTTGATATTTCAAGAATTAATATACTCTCTCCATATTTTATGAGCACATAATATTTCAATGATAATAATATTAGAAAATATATCTTATTGATGGTTATGTTTATTAAGCAATTGGGTCTTCCTCAAAATATGTGTAGAATTAGTGGACTAATCACGTTGAGATTTAGATGTCTAATATTTGATAGATTCACTCATAGGGATTACTTTTCCTTTTTATTTCAACATATCAATTAATATACATCTTGATGAGGGTTATTTCTCAATTCACTTTTACATGGTTACCAAAATCATATTTACTTGTAAGAGCTTCTATTGAGGGATTATAAGCAATAAATTATGTTAGAATAAGATAATATTCTCTTAAGTTTCACTAGGATAGACACTTGAGTTTCCAATCCTCCATGTGTCACTTGAGTTTCCACTCCTCCATGTGTCAGGAGAACTCTTAGTGGTGTCTTCATTAGGTATGATGAGTTGTTGTAATCCAACGACTCTTAATGATCAACTCTGCTATTTATACAGAGTTGATCCTTGGAATAAATCAATTAGTTTCACTATTCTCTTCATATTTTGTAATGTTGTGCATATCTATTATTGTGAAATTATTACATGGTACCAGATCATGATAGATTTTGCTTTCATTCGATCTTGAAGGTTCTAGGATCTGCTTCATTACTTTAGATATTTTTTTTGACTAACTTGCTTAAATTTATGCAATAGTCAATTTTATCTATATATTTATTCAACAAAATTCTTATTATTGCTAACATATGTATTGTTTTTTTTAAATATACTGCTATTGTTTCGAGGGTAATATTTTGAATTTTTTCAGCACTCTCCTTTTAAAATAAGAATAAATTTTTTTGAAATATTTTCCCTTGTTTTTTTTAAATAGTTGTTTTACCTCTTAGAGAGGCACTGAGATATTAACTCATCGTCCAAATATTATTTGGAGTGCAACCTTTTCATAGCCCCTTGCCTTCGTTGGTGCATCCACTTATAATGGACCCAACGATTACCTTTAAGTTGGTGTTTGTTTTAAAAAAAATAATAATTTTTTTTATATGCGAATCACCTTTGTCTCTAACATTTATTGCAAGTTGTACAACATGTATTTTTTTTAATCTTGTCACCCAAAACGTAGCTCTCAAAGTGCTCCAATATGCCATTGAGAAAGATCTTTGTATCTAATCTCCATGTATACATTATCTGACACTCAATACCAATCACTCATTTTTTATTCTCTTCACCTGAGAATAATTTCACATATGCTCTTTTGTTCTATTTTGGTTCGAGACTTTCATTTTGTGATTCAAAATATATTTCATTTTTTTCTTACTCGTTTGTAGGGAAGGTTATCAAAGACAACGCTCCATTTTTGCTATTCTTTTATGTACTCATCTCCCCTGAAGCTCCACAAAGCCCTAGTCTACGAGATCAGAGAAAAACTATAGTTCTCTATTTTTTTTTCCTGCCTCCTAACTAGTCTGCGTAGGTGTTCGCTGGTTTTAGGCATCCTCAGCAACCATTCTTACCTTTGCTTAGTTCCAAATAGTGATGAATCAGAGGGGAACCTCTTCCTTGGGCACTTCATATCATTTATATACGTTTATTTCTTAAAAGAAGTTTATTTTCCCTCGTAATATAAAATTAAAGACGAGTTATTTTAGATATATATATATGTTCTCTGATTTTTTTTCCTATGTAGGTCTCTAAGTGGTCTTTCGTGGCATTTCAGGTTTCTCATAGCCTTCGCCTGACTCTTACCAGTGATGAAACATTTATTTATATGTATATATATATATATATGTGTGTGTTCTATGGATAGTTTATCTTTGTAGGTTTCTCACGGCTTTGGTGGAATCTCAGTCTCTCGCAGTATTCAAAAAGTATCTATTCTCTAGATATTTTATCTTCACAAGATTCTCAAGGCTTTGGTGGCATCTCAGTTTCCTCCAGCTAGCTCGAACCAGTGACAAATATAAAGTCTGAGTTTCTATTTTTTTTGTATCCTTCAGAGTGCTTCTTATTTCTCAGTAGATGCACGATTTATTTTGTTCCTCCTATTTTTTGTAAGGTTATTTTCACTTAAATTTCCGAGTAAAATATTGACTCCTTCTCAAAGTTTTTTTTACAAAAAACTTTTTGATAAGTCGTAGTCTATTTTTTTTATTTGTGGAAAACATCCCAAAAGGGATGCCACTTTCGGGTAAGACCCAAGGAGGCAGGGGTATCCATTCCGCCAAAAATGCCCAGGACTCGGACCTGGCCTACCACCTTTGACATACTCAAGGAGCAAACAAACACACAAAACCAATTTAAAAATAAGTAAATAACAACAAAAATAATAAAATAAAATAAAAAACATGCTCCTTGAGTGTGTCAAAAACAAAAGCACAACCAAACACACACAATAAGATAAAAGAAACCACAACACAAACCACATAGAAAAACACAAGAACCACATAACAAAACACAAACAAGACAAAAACAACAGAACACTACAAAGACATAACCCAAAAAAAACATGAAAAATAAACACAACCAAAACCTAAAAAATTAAAAAAATAAAATAAAAATAAAAATAAAAAACAACCAACAACAGACAATAAACAAAAACAAAAAACATAGAAAACACTCACACATAAAAACATGAAATAACACAAACAAAGAGAAACCCAAGAACAAGAACGAAAAAAACACAAGAACAATAACAAAAAACATAAAAAAAAAAAAACAACAAAAACACAAGAACAACAAAAAACAACACAAAGAACACAAAAACAAAACAAAATAAAAAAACCCACCCACCTTAAAAAACTAAACAAAAAAAACAAAAAAGAAAAAAGAAATAAAAAATGAACAAAACAATGACCTATCTAGACCAGAAGACTATTAAGGCAAGAATCAACAGAGGAAACAAAATAAAGAATAGAATGAGCTAGGGAACTAAAAAAATTGAATGAACCAAAGAGAAGCAAAAAAAAAAAAACAAGAAGAAACTAGGTACCTTCAGAACTGGAGCCATCCAAAGAAATGATAGAAAGAAGAGCTTCCCTAATTTGAGAAGCCCACCATATAGGAGGGTGGCCATAACAAGTAAGATCACCTTTGTCCAAAGCCCAATTAGCTAAAGCATCAGCACTCTTGTTTTGATCTCTGACCACATGATTGTAATCAACTTTCAAAAATCCCATCCTGGATTAACTGAATCTTCTCAATAATTATTTTTATTCTCCAATCCACCTTATGATTCTTAGAAGGATTCTTCAAGAGATTAATCATAAGTTGAGAGTCAGACTCAACTAACACCTTTTCCCATCCAACCTTAGTAGCCTCTTGAAGGCCTCTGAGGATACCATACCCCTCAGCAAGGTTATTGGAAAGAATACCCAAATTCTCAGAAAAAGTAAAAACCAGGGAGCCATCTGAAAGTCTACCAATTCCTCCCACCTTGGCTTTTCTAGGGTTCCCTCTAGAGGCTCCATCAGTATTGACTTTTCCAAAATCCTTAGGAGGAGGTTGCCAATTTCTATTCCTATCCATCTTACTAATACTCACATTCCCTTTAAGTTGGTTGCCCTTAGAAGGTTTAATATTCAATATTTGCATCACTTGATCCCATATTTGGTGGGAGTTTTGGGGGTGATTAAGGAGATGATGGACTGATTCAACTAAGTTGGCTATGGTATTTTGCCAAATATAGTGAATATCCTTCCTATCTTGATTAAAAATTTGGTTGTTCCTTTCATTCCAAATATTCCAAAGAAGAATGGTAGAACCCATCCAAACTAACTGCCTAATAAAATGATCAACACCCTCTTGATTAGGCCAATCCCTCCAAAGTCTGTTCAAAAGTAAAAAAATTGGACCACTGTAAGCCAAGTAAAGTGGCCATTCTCCTCCATAGCTCAGAGGCTAAAGTACACTCAATAAAAATATGGTTGATATTTTCTACATTCTCTTCACACATTTCACATCTAAAAGGGCCATGAAAACCACGCTTCATAAGTTGCTCACCGAGTAAGCACCCTACGATGCAATAAAAGCCAATTAAAGAACCTCACCTTAGGCCAGAGCTTTTGAGCCCACAATCGAGAAAATATGTCAGAAGAATGGTTGGGATTATTATGGCATAAGGTCAAATAACCTTGAGCAACTGAATACTCACCCTTAGTAGTGTTGTTCCATCCAAAACAATCTTTTTCATGGGACCAAGAGAGGGATCTCATATGAAGGATGCCTTGGATATCTTGTCTTTGCCTTTCTGGGATTTGAATAGGCCAGTCCTCAATAGGGATCCAATATCTACCAACCTTTGAATTACCAGTATGGTACCGACAATAATTAGCCACCTTTATCCAATTAGCTCGGTGAAGCTCCTCCATCCAAGGCCTCCAATCGGGAAACCGAGTTATCAAAGGCTTGTGACCATCCCAAGAATCTGTCCAAAAATTTGCATGTTGACCATTATGAATGATCCAAAATAATTTTTTCTTTATCAAATCCTCACCAGTCTTAAGAACTGCTAAAATGGGAGAACCTTTGGTAGGAAGTTGATAGCGAACAAGGTCTTCAGGACTTTTGTTCTCAACATATTTAGCACGAAGATTATTGGCCCAAAGAGCATTGGGGTTATGCAACATCCTCCAATATAATTTAGCAGCTAAAGCTTTGTTGTTATTAATTGAAGACCATAATCCTAACCCCCCTTCACTCTTAGGAAGACATAAAGTATCCCATTTCACCAAGGCCCATTTTCTTTTCTCCTTAGTACCACTCCAAAGGAAACGATGACTGATTTGATCCAATTCTCGAAGAACAACCTTTGGGATATTCAAAATGGAAGAAACATAAATAGGAATAGCTTGAAGGACTGATTTTACCAAGGTGATTCTACCCCCAGAAGAAAGCCACTTGTTGGTCCACTTTCCAATTTTCTTCTTGACTTTGTCCAACAACCAATTCCAATATTTATTTTTCTGCCTTTGAATATTTATGGGAATACCTAAATAAGTGATTGGAAGAGAGGTCTTCTTATATCTTAGTTTATCCAAGACCATGGATTCCTGTCTAGCAGAGCAGTGAAAGAAAATAACTTTAGATTTGTCTTCATTGATCAACTGCCCAATAGCCTTAGAAAAATAGCTAATGATTTGCTTAATATTAGAAGCTTCCTTAACTGTAGCTTTACCTAAAAGAGTAGAGTCATCCACAAATTGAAGATGAGAGATAGGTCTAGCTCCATGAGCAATGGTAACTCCCTCAAGGGTTTTGTTTTCCCTCTTTTTGGTTATAGTCCTACCCAAGCATTCAGCAAGAATGATGAATAAATAAGGGGATAGCGGGTCACCTTGCCTAATACCTCTGGAAGCTGGGAAAGACTGAGAAGGCCTGCCATTGATAAGAACTAAGTAGGAAACTGAAGAGATACATCCCATAATCCAATCCATCCAATCCTTAGAGAAACCAAATTGCCTCAAAACTTTGATAAGGAAGTGCCAATCCACTCTGTCATAAGCTTTGGATAAGTCTAACCGAATGAACATGGAAGGAGAATTTTGCATATCCATGGAATGGATGGCTTCTGAGCAAGAACTATCTCATCTACTATTTGACGTCCTTCCACATAACCCCCTTGCTCAGGGAAATAATCTTATGCAAAAGAGGCTTCAACCTTTCTGCCATGATTTTAGTAATGATTTTGAGAAGAACATTACATAAAGCAATAGGTCTAAAAGCTGAGATATGATCAACCTCTTGAGCTTTTGGAACAAGAGTAATATAAGTTTTATTGATAACCTTCAAAATTTCTTTGGCTTTCCTTGGCTTCTTCCACCACCTCTAATAAATCAACATGAAGGATATCCCAGAACTCTTGGTAGAACTCAATAGGAAAACCATCAGGACCTGGGGTTTTCCCTTTTTGCATTTTAAAAACTACTTGTTGAAGCTCATTGATAGTAATAGGAGCAGTCAAAATAGAGTTCTCCTCAGAAGTGATAAGAGAAGGGATTGCTTGAAGAACATTATATTGTGAAGTTGAGTCAAGGGGAGTAGCAGCAAAAATATTGGAAAAGTAATCAACAACAATAGAGTTCATGCCATCCCAAGTATAAACAACATCTCCAGAATCTGATTTTAAGGAAGAAATAAAGTTGTGAGATCTTCGAGCTAGAAGAGATTTGTGGAAGAAATTTGTGTTTCGATCTCCTTCTTTGAGCCATTGAATTCTAGATTTTTGCTTCCATAAGATTTCTTCTCTTTTTTCCCATTCCTCTAACTGAGTTGTGAGTTTAATTTCATCTGCACTTCTCTTCTCTATGAGGCCATCTAAATGGATTTTCTTATTCAAATTTTCAAGATGAGCAATAACTTCATGTTTTTTTTATGAACATCCCCAAACTCTTTCCAGTTCCAAGTCTTGATTTTGGATTTAATGTATTGCAGTATTTTGGCAAAACAGAACATCTTAGTCCCATGCCTAGGTTTACCTTCCTTCCACCATTGTTGCACATGAGGTCTGAAGGAAATGTCTCTAAGCCACATTAATTGAAAATGAAAAGGAGAGAAACTCACATTGGTTTTCCACATTTCCACCATGATTGGCCAATGATCCGAACCAACATTATTAAGAGTCTTCACTTTAGGAATGTGACCATGGATTAAGAAATTTTTAGAGAGCAAAAACCTATCCAATCTCTCCATTATACAAGCTAAGCCTTGCCTTCTATTAGACCAAGTCATAAGGCCATTATCTAGTTGGATATCCACAAGATGGAGGTTTGCAATATATTCGCTCATGAGGTCAGTGCTTTTGTCCAAATTTCTATTTCCCCCCTTTTCTCATCCAGAGAGAGGATGGTATTGAAATCTCCTCCGATCAAGATCCAAGCTTTAGGAAAATGAGAGATAATATGAGTAATATCCTTCCACTGTCTTCTTTTTTCCTCCAAAGAAGTCGGAGCATAAACAGTAATGCAGAGCATAATCTGGTTGGAATGTCTACTTTGAATAGCTATAGCCAACAAACCCCAACTGCCAACCATATGGTGAATAACTACCTCTTTTGGATCCCAAAGACAAGCAATGCCACCCGAAGTCCCTTGGGAACTGAGGGAAACCACTTTTCAACTGGCCAAATTTTACTGGCAATTAAGTCCATATCCTCCATTGACATCTTTGTTTCTTGAAGGAAAACAAGATGTGGATGATTTACCTGAATCATTCTTCTAATTTCATTTTGTTTTGAAAGACTCCCTTTGAGTCCTCTAATATTCCAAGTGATGATCTTCATTAATACCAGGGCTAAAAAAGTTGGGAAGGGCATTAATCTTACCTTCCTCTACAAGATTTTCACCTTCTTTTACCATATGATATTGATTGGTCTTGCGACCTACTTTTTGATTAGAATCCATCTTCAATTTTTTTTCCCTGTTTCTTGACTTATTCCAATTGAATCTGAGATGGCTTCTAACCTTGAAGAATGCTCGTACACAACCAAAATTTTACTAGATGGTTCAACGGAGTCTATATTGGGACCTGCATTATTTGAAGTTTTGACATTTGAAATATTGTTTTTCTTGTGTAAATTTTCTCCTTTTTTTTTGTTGAAAACCTTTGATTTGTTGGTTTGTCTCTGAGTTCTTCCCTTCATATTTAAATTGTGTTTCTAAGATTTCAGTTTCCATTATTTCCTCTTCCTCACTTGGGACATCATTTGTGGAAAGGATTTCAAACATATTAGCGAGATGACTTTGATTGATCCTTCATAAGCTGGTTTTTTTTTAGTGTTCTTCTTCTTAGGTATTTGGAAACCTGCTGAGTTTATATCTTCTTTCTTTTGATCAAGAATTTTATTTGGGCAAGCACTGGCCAAATGACCATATTCATGGCAAATTCTACAATGAAAAGGAATGTTCTCATAGTCCACTACTTGCTCCCAAGTGTCTTCCCCAAATTGTAATGTGATCTTTTTAGGTAGGGGTTTGTCAAAATCCATTAAAACACAAATTCGAGCATAAATAATATGTTCAAAATTTTGAGTACAATCAACGAGTCATCATAAAAGTTCCTAAAGAGTTTCCAATTGAAGAAAAAATAGTAGGATTCCAAAATTCAATAGGGAGGCCAAAGAGTCTAACCCACACGGGAGCTATAGAAGGCATCTCTTCTTCGGATTTAAATTTAGTATGCCGGGGCTTCATGAAAAGCCTCTGCCCTTCCAAAAAACCAAGGACCCCCTTGAAAAGTTTTCTCTCTATCTTCATTATTAGCAAATAAAACAAGAAAATAACCATTTGGATAAATAGAGATTTGTAACTCACCTTTAGTTTTCCAGCTTTTTGCAGCCCAGAATTTGAAAGCGAGATAGACTCGGATCGAAAACCCACGAACCGATAAATTAGTCCTCTTTTTGCCAAATCTTCAATGCCGGTCTGAATGTTACCCATATCAAGCTTAACAATAGGAGTTCCATCAGCTGCTTTAAGACATCCCGACTCCATTTTCCTGGGATCAATATTAGGCATTCTTAGAGGTTTATGGGAAGCCCTAATATTGATATTAGCATTGGGCTGAGGCTGTCCACCATGAAGGGCATCCCTAAAATTCATTTTTGGGACCGAGTCTTCAAAATTCTTACCCTTGATAGGGGTTTTCACAGTAGAATTATTTTGTGGGTGCACCTTAGCACCAGATTCACTTGAGATATGAGCCATTTTTTGATCAACTACTTGAAACTTGTTTCGTGATCTCTTTAATCCTTGCCCTAGACACCGTGGAAAGGTATGGTTTTCACTTTTCTTTTGTGCAACAAATTGGAAGCCGTTGTCACTCAAGTTCACAGTATGATCTATTGAAAGACAAATTTCTAACCCATATTGTATCCCCTACAACATTTCCTGCTAAAATATTGAGCATAAACCACAAAAATATTGGCCGCTAGGGCCCGAAGGCCCTAAAAACCAACCTCCGGAGCTGCTTGCACTCAACCCAGATGAAACCCTCGCATAGCCGCTTGCCAAATATGTCGTTCACACATAGGGATGTGCTAGGATCTGTGTTGCTCCAAATGATATGAAAATTGGTGGAGACGTTCTAGGGTTTTTCAGGCATCTACCCTCAAAATTTTAGCTCAATCCGAGTCCGGATGAGTGAGATATGGCCGAAACGAGTTCGACAGTTTGGGCAGTCCTACGAAAAACGTCTCATCTATATTTTCTACTTTCCTTCTAATAAGTCGTAGTCTATTGTAACCTTAATATAAAAAGTTTTTTTGGGGGTTTTATGTGCAACCATATGCACATTGGTGTCTCTTGAAGGGGGGGTTGTGTTTTTTTCTATCTCTTCCTCAAAGTATTTTTTAGGTTTTCAAGTTAATAGAGGTGTAATACTTAATATCTTTTTTTTAGCATACACTCTCTATTTAAAATTTAAAACCTAATTTGTTTATCAAAATTATTAACAAAAACTATCTTCTTCTCATTATTTTATCGAAATATTAAACTTATCAAGAAGTTCTAGTTTTTTTGTAATTATTCCCTTATCTTATTTATTTATTTTCTATAATATAGAGAATTTTCAAATTCTTTTCTCTAAGGATGCTATAATTATTCTCTTAATATTTGTTATTAATTTTTTTTTTTTTTTGAGAATCTCTATAGTTTTTTTTACACTTAAAGAATTCATAAACCTAAGGCTTAACTTATCTTCCTCAAAATATTTGCCTACGTTCCATGTACAAAAACCATTAAAAACTTATAGTTTTCCTCAAGTAAGGGCGGTTTTTTGGAGGCACTTGGTATAAAGGCCTGGCAAATATTTTTCATTCTTCCTTTTTATTTTGGTGATCTCTCTCACTGATAGTTTCCATATTGTAAGGGCAAGTATCGAGAACACCCAATTTAATCTGGTTGATATCTCTGCATTTCAAGCCAAACACCCTTGACAAATTCTTCTCTATACTTATAGTTTCCCTCAAGTAAGGGCGGGTATTTTGAGGAACTAAGAGGATTTGGCACTCTAAAGCAAACAATATTACAACCTCATTATACTTATAGTTTCCCTCTCTTTAGGGCAGGTATATTAAGTTTTCTAATATTCAAAAGCTTCATATCTTTTCCTTGTAACAATTACAAATCAATTAATTGAAGTTCTAAGGGGGGATACATTGGTTAATTAAAACTTCATTTTTCTATTGTGTTAAAATGATGAATTCAATTGAACCTCTCACCCCTCATAAATTTCACTCATGGGAACCCAAAATTTTAAATCTCTTTCTCTTTCAAAGGGCTAAGAGAAAAGCGTCATTTGTAACCTAATAATAAAATTCCTTTTTTTGTTGTTTTTTCTTTTAGGGAGGGTGTATTCTTCTAGATTTATTTATAGTAGCCTTTAATTTTTAGAGGTATATATTGTTTATAAAATCTCTAAAAAGTATACGAAAATATTCACTAACTTCATGCCCACCCTCATTTATATCAAAACAAATATTTTTTTATTTTATTTTAAAATGTTTTATAGGATCTTTACTGGAAATTCCATTACATTGGTATACAAAAATATACCTATATACATTACCTAAAGAATATTATTAAAACTCAAAAAATATATTTTTGGTCAACCAAATCTCTCATTTCACTTCAATTTCTCTTTTGAAGTTAATGGAGGCCTCATTGACACCCAATCATAGGGGTATTTATAGTCATCGAAAAGGTTTTTCCGAGATGGATACAATGGTGGTGTCCATTTTCAGTTTCAATACTATTTTCAATGATGTTTTTAAAATTGAAAATTATTGTATCATGGAGTGCACTCTTGGTTGAACCCAAAACTCCCAGCATTGGTGCCCTTGTTTTGCTGGTTGTCCATTTTTTGGACCTTGTTATTCACCACATTGTGTCATACAGGTGGATACCACTACTTATGCTTGCGGAGTCAATTTGGACATCCCTTGTAGTTTTTGTGGTTCTTTATCCATCCTATTTTCACATTCCTTTTTGTGAGACACTTTGGTTTCAAGGGATTTTTTTAGTAAGACATTCCTTTTTATGAGACACTTTGGTTTCATGGTTAAAAAGCACCAGTCTGGGAGTATGAATTCTTTTCTGCAATAAATATCAAATTTTTTGAGACATCTGATGGGTTTCAAGACTGTTTTCAATGATGTTTTTAAAATGAAAAATTATTGTATCATGGAGTGCACTCTCAGTTGAACCCAACACTCCCAAAATTGGTGCCCTTATTTTAATAGTTGTCCACAAGTTTTGGACCTTGTTATCAGCCCATTGTGTTCATATAGGTGGAAACCACATACTCATACTTGTGGAGTCATTTTTGGACTACCCTTACGATTTTTGTGGTTCTTTCTCCCTCCTATCTTCACACTCCTTGTGAGACACTTTGGTTTTAGGGGACTTTTCTTTAGTGATATTTATTCCTTTGATCACATGTTGTAAATGAGTACCTTATCAGGCCTTGCTATCGAGACTCATTTTTTTGGCTATACCATCTCTTTTGTACATGATAACCTTAACAGGCCTTGGTGTTGGGACTCATATTATGTGGGTATGCCACATAATGTTTATTACTTTTTTCACTTACCCCTACTATCACTTAAGGGAGGGTGTTAAAGTATCATTGGCTACATAGATTTATATTGGGTAGGTTCAATAGAAGAGATGTTCAACCTCAAGCTATGTCTTTTGCCTTGGTTCTTCACCAATAGCCTGGTTATGCAAGATCCAACAAGCAGTAGCATATTCAGAATGGGGATATATACTTGGAATGTATTCCAACTGAGGATAAAATTGTAGATATCTTCACCAAAACATTTCCTTCTCCACATTACATTCAATTGTGGGGAAACTTGGAGTAATACAGTTGCATTGACACAAAGGTCTTCCACCTCTCATTATATTGTTTGGAGAATGGTTTTTTCCCTTGTGTTTTTTTTTATCATCTCTCCAACAACAAGTATATTATGAGGACAATATTCGACATACGAAGACATGTCTCTATCAAGGATATTTTTGTGATAGGTAGTTTTTTCCCAAAGGGATTTTTCACTATCTATACATTGTATATGAGTACCTAATTAGGCCAAGTTGTTGGGACTCATCATTATTTTTATAATAAGAGGACAATATTTGTCATCCGAAGACAAGCCTCTTTACTTATGATAGTTGGTTTTTTCCCACAGGGGTTTTTTCACCAACTATATGTTGTATATGAGTACCTAATCAAGCCAAGTTGTTGGGACTCATCTTTCTTTTTGTATAAAGAGGACAATCTTCACCATACGAAGATAAGCCTCTCTTATTTTCATAGTTGGTTATTCCCCACATAAGTTTTTCACCAACTATATAATGTAAATGAGTACCTAATAAGGCCAAGTTGTTGGGACTCATCCTTCTTTTTTGTATAAATAGGAAAATCTTCGCCATACGAAGACAAGCCTCTCTTCTTCTCATAGTTGGTTTTTCCCCATAGTTTTTTTTACCAACTATCTATTGTATTAGGAGGACAATCTTCGCCATAAGAAGACAAGCCTCGTATTGTTGGTTTTTTTCCACAAGGGTTTTTTCACCAATAATATTATGTAAATGAGTATCTAATCAGGCCAAGTTGTCGGGACTCATCTTTCTTTCTTGTTAAAGAGGACAATCTTCGCCATACGAAGACATGCCTCTCTTCTTCTCATAGTTGGTTTTTTCCCACAAGGGGGTTTACCACCTATCTATTGTATTAGGAGGAGAATCTTCGCCATACGAAGACAAGCCTCTAAATTCCTTTTGATTGATGGTTTTTTCCCATTGGGTTTTACCATCTCTTCAAAAAAAGTCATTATACATGAGTACCTGATCAGGCCTTATTGCTAGGACTCATTTGTACAATTTACCCCTAGTATCACTTAAGGGGTTGTTAGAATAAGAGAATATTATCTTAAGTTTCACTAGGATACACACTTGAGTTTCCACTCCTCCATGTGTCACTTGAGTTTTCACTCCTCCATGTGTCAGGAGAACTCTTAGTGGTGTCTTCATCAGGTATGATGAGTCATGTGTCACTTGAGTTTCCACTCCTCCATGTGTCAGGAGAACTCTCAGTGGTGTCTTCATCAGGTATGATGAGTTGTTGTAATCCAATGGTTGTCAATGATCAACTCTTTCATTTATACAAAGTTCATCCTTCGAATAAATCAATTAGTTCCACTCTTCTCTTCATATTTTGTAATGTTGTGCATATCTATTATTATGAAATTCTTACAATTCTTCTCTCCATGGCCCCTAATTTAGATTCATGGTGATGTTAAAATGTGTTATCTTTCTCTTATTGACTATGCCCAATATTGTTTGTTATAATATATTGTGTATGCTTACATTACAACAATCAATGTGATATTATATTTATGAATAATATGTTCATTATAAATTCATTGGGATATCTTACATTATATTAAAGGAGTATTTATACTGCATCCCTACCTATCAATTGGATGGTTGAATCAATTGGATGGTTGAATATCATTTAATTTTTAGTGAAGACCTAGAAATAATTTTCTAGTGATATCTAAGCCCACATTCTTGATGACTATCATTTATTTTGGTATTTCTTTCTTTTCACTTATATGAATAATTTAGTGATTCCATTCATTCCTTTCTAGGTACTATGAATTTTTACAATATTTTGAATAGAAAATATGTTGAATCTTCTATTCAAAATTTCTTCAATGTATTGCATTCTTAACATTCTTAAGATTTAAGATTCTTAACATTTTATGTAAGAGTTTTTAATATACAACTAAATTTGGTAGTAGTCTTCCCTCCAAAACACTCTAGGTATCTATGTTTTTGAAAGAAGTAAATACAAGAACACTATACTTATGATGTAATGCTTATATACATTAACTATTATATGTTTTAAATTTGATATCAAAAGTTATATGTTTTGAAGTTGATTTTCAATATTTGAGAGGGATTGATTCTATTGACAAATACTGTAAACTAACTTTTTTACATTTGTTTCCTAATTTTTTAAGTATGTTCTTTCAAGTTTGCATTCCTTTTTAAATGTGTTTCTAAATTGGTTTTCCCATCATAAGAGATACATGATAAGAAAAATCATTATACGACATCTTATATATGATTATATGACATCCAGTTATACTTCAACTTCAACATGATTCCTAGGAACATAGAGTCATGAAATAACATTCGTTAAAAAGTCTTATTGGCTTTGCTCAACAACTAGAAAACAAGTTAGATTGTATCTTGTACATTTTATCACGGACAATGGCTACTAAGTATAGTAAGTTTGAGCAATGTGTTTTACAGGTAATTTATAATATAAAACTAATATGCAGTTCCGTTCAAGTTGCATGTGCAGTTCCACTTGGACATCCTAAAGTTGCATGTGCAGTTCCACTTGGGCATCCTATCAAATCACGGGAGGGACAAAGGCAAAGGTCTGATAGTGATAGTGATGAAACCCTCCTATAGGCACTAGGTATGTAGCCAGCTGCCATCTACAGTCTGCCTTGTACCAATCTCATTTTAAGTTTTTTTAGCAAAACGAAAGTAAATAATTTGAGTATTCGACGTACAGGTTCCTGTAAATCTTTAATCTTATAGAATCTCTTATTCAAAGCCATCGCGGTTAGGACTGATAGAGCTTCCTCTCACCAACTCATATCACATATATATGTAATTAACTCAACCTGGTTATATTAAACTTAATTTATTATTTGTATTATATTTATAATCATGTATAATTTGTGTAGAGTTGGATAAGTATATATTAATAAATCCTCTCTACTTTCCAAGTTGAAAATATTAGTAATGTAAAATGTAGCCATTTGTATGCTCCATGTTTCAATACCTAATGCTTAGGCAATACATCTCACAGGAAGAACAATACTTGAGTACTGTGTACTACGTTACAAAATATATAAAGCCATTGCCATTTTGTATTTTTTAAAAATTTCATACTGCGATGATAAGCCATTACCATTTTGCGCTTTTTTATTTATATTTTTTCAGCACAACACATGCATATCCATGAAGAGAAACATAGGAGTGTGCAAGAAAAATAAATAAAGAGAAGGACATGAAACAGACCAAACACCGTCAGATATATCTGAAATGGTTAAAACCGATTCCCATACAATGATCAGCCATAAGGGTCAAACGAAAAGAAGATTATTTTGGCAGGCGGGAGTACAAAATAACTTGCACACACATAAATCTGGAAGAGTGCATTACATCAGAAACCGTCTTACGAAATAAATAGTTTAGCCCTTAGTATTACAAAACAATAAAAATGTACACAAAAATCAAGGGCCTAAACTAACCCACACAATCAGAAATCTTAGCAACTAACTAAATGCTTACTCTGGTCCACCTCTATCTGAACCAGAACTTATTTGCAAGGTACATCGACTCACGCTTCGACGTACAAGTCACACATTGGAAAAAGAAGATGGTGATGATGACGACAAGAAGAAATCCCCTCATGGCAGCCTCAGCTCTTACAGAGTCTTAAGCGTTGATTATTGCAATACTACGTCCTGCTCCTGAAATCCATCAAGCCAACATTGTATACATCATATACCATCATTCTTGAACAAAACTAGACATCCCATGAAAAAAAGAAAAGAAAGAAGATTCAATGTTCCAAACCTAAAGGTACGATTAAATCCATGGAAGTTAAATCTAAAAACACATTTTCATGGGACACCCATGTAAGTAGGGTGAGTAGGGTTTTGGACTTTCTAGTCGAAACCCAGGTTCAAAGTGTGATCTTATGTATAAAAAAAACTCAAACGTAATCTTCCAAGAGGACATCAAGAAAAACATAAAATATTGGTAAGCTTACCTCATTAATTTAGAGGGGGACATGTGAATCCAGTAGGAGGGGTCAAGCCACACTGAACGAAAAGCTGCAATGCTATAGGCACTGGTTAACAACAGGATCTCCCAACCCTACGTGCACCAAATTGTTGAGGGCGTCAACGCAGGCGCCAAACTTCAAAGCATTAAGTGGACAGCTGCGGGTTGATCCACCACCAGAAGAACCACCATCTCCAGATGAACCACCACCACCACCAGAAGAGCCGTCACCAGTGTGCCCACAGGGCATTGCTGGGGCCAATGCTACTACACCTAACAGTAGGTTGTCGTTGTGCGACATGCAGCTGATAGTCGGTCGTATGTCGTCGTTGTCGTCCTTTGAGATATTCACCATGAGCCATGCAATCGGTAGGCTGTCGAATGTCATCGTGTTCACCATGAGCCATGCAATCGGTAGGCTGTCGAATGCTGTCGTATGCCATGCAATCGATAGGTTGCTGTAACTTGTCATGTGCCATGTAACTGATAGTTTATAAATGTCGTCGTGTGCCATGCAACCTGTAGGCCCATATGTGCCATGTAACTAGTAGGCACGTATATGCTGTCATGTGTCATACAACCTAAAATATTATAATAAATTCATCACTTTTTTATATTTTTTTTTATGAAAAAAAATAATAATTTGCAATGTCTTTTATGTGAGTCTGGATAATATTTGCCTACAAATTGATTCACCTCAATATTACAAATATACCTTTTATGCATAATTTTACATAGATAAATATAAAACACACTCCCTAATCTAATATTTACAAAGGTACAAAGGTACAAATAAGATAATATTTTTAATATTTTAAAAATAAAAATTAATAAAACTACATATCAAATAAATTTTAATGTATATCATTCAAGTAATATATTATAAAAATATAAATGATAAAACAAAAATAATTATTTGCAATTACAAAACAAATAATATTCAATTAAGTGTATGAATACAAGTATACTACCACAAGAATTCTTCTAATCCAAACACCTTATAATAACACTTTTTCTAACTGGTGACCATAGTCTCTCCCATGGCGAAAATAAATATTAAACCCTTGTGCTAAGATAATATAGATTTTCTTTACATGTTATAAAAAATGAATATGTATAATAAGCCTACATCTTCTAATCCTTAGAAAGATAACTATAACTAATTAACCTCATCATAGTTTACATATAATCAATTAAATGGATCATGCTAAAAACATATTAAATTTATCTAACACTTAAAAGTACAATTAAAATTATAATGGCCAAATTCTAAATATATCCAAAGTGTTTACAACTATAAAATATATTTAGTTTCCTATAGTTAGAGAATTTTACTGTGATGCATAATAAAAAGATATTTCATATCTGAAATTAGTGGAAAATACATATATTTGAAGTGATTTTCTGGTTGAAATCTAATATGATAAAAATATTGTGTTCATGATTTACAATTATCCATTTGTGATATGTGGTCAACTATCAAACAACACTAGGAAAATTTCTTCAACATGTTATGTTACACCACATGCTCTTTTCATTTTATGGGTTGCACATTAATCTCATATATTTGGCTCATAGTTAGGCCATAGTTTCCTGTTAACTTTTGATGAGTATATGATATAGGAAATGCAACCACAAGATGTAACATAAACAATCTAAGATGATTGTATGATAGTGGCACTCTAATAGACAAGAAAGCAAAGAGATAAAAATTTACAATAACTCATAAATATACCATTAATGAAAGCTCATTAAAAGAGTATAATGCAGTATAATGGAGGACATGAACAATCTATTATTTTTTTTAAGGAACTACATTGTACTCCTCTATCAATCTATACTATGCACTCTCTATATTCTCTATTCTCTTTATTTCACTCACTATAAGGCCTATATATAGGAAGATAAGTTCCTTGGCCCTTAATCTACCTTTGAATATATCCTATGACTTATGTACATGTGGACTACATGCACATTTATATCATTGCATATTCTAACACTTGTGCTTTTATTACATTGCTTGAAGTATGTTACACTCCAAACATGAAGAGTCGGCTATATTTCCAATTGTGTAAAAAATTCATTATATATGGTTCATAATAATTTAAATGAGAAACATCATATCTTTTATATTTTTCATCTCGCTCGTCTACAGTAAGGGTGTGCCCACCTTAAGTGGCCATTGATTTACTTTATTCGTTCACCGTGATTCCTTATTTCATATTCGCTTCGTCCTCTCGTCCGCATAATAATTGTTTGTTTTTATTTCATTGTGCAAGAGATAGAAATATCTCCGCAAGTGGTATCAGATTTCCATCTTCCGAACCTTGGGACCTCCATTGTCTGTTCTTCTTCGCACGTATCCGGGCGCCAGGGCAAGCAACGGCTTCAAGGAAGGTACATTGGCGTTGCTGGTTTGCATTTTTTTTCCAGTCTCCACAGCGCTCAACAGTAGGCGTACATACCCAATTTTACAAACACACCGGCCAGATCGCACTCCGTGTTCCTTTTCGTTCTCACGTCGCGGCCTGTGCAGCCATTGCAGCCTGCAAAACGCATCCGAAACAGACATACGCCAGAAAACGCGTCATCCAATCAAAAGCCAGGAAAGTATTATAATTACCATTTGCCTAAGGTTAAAATATTTGCTGATGTCAGCGTTTATTGTTTTCGCGGGTGGGCTTAAATATTTATCCCACACTCGACGCAGTATTTTGTTGTAGCGGTTTAAAAGGTGAAAGTCACACCTTCCATGGTGTGACTTCGGTCACACGGTGGGTTACTCCGTGTGTCGTGTTCTTTCATCTCGATCGCGGGTTCTTTCGTCTCGGTCGCCAGTTGTCTTGGTCGCGTGTCGTGTGTTCTTTCATCTCGGTCGCATGTGTGTCGTATTCTTTCTGTGTCCCATGTCTCGTCTCAGTCGCGTGTCGTATTCTTTCTGTGTCCCGTGTCGTGTGTTATTTCGTATCGGTCATGTGTGTGTCATATTCTTTCTATGTCCCATGTCTCATCTCAGTCGCGTGTCGTATTCTTTCTGTGTCCCGTGTCGTTAGCGTGTTCGTTCCGTTAAGCTGAGGTGGTGTCGCATCGCAACATCATAGTCCTTCTTCCAAATTCGAGTGTCGTGTCGTTTAGAGTTCCATCCGTTGGGGTGCTCATTGGGGTCTTGTCCGATTCTGTCATTTCTAGTGTCGGTTCACCGTGTCTCATTGGGTCCCTATTGTATCGTGTCAAGTTGTCACGTGTCCCAGTGTCTTGTTCATATCTAATCAAGTCGCGTCATATCTGAAGTGTTCTCACGGAGCCCACAACATCCTATCCCATGCCACAGTTGGAGTGGCGGTAATGTGTACAACAAATTTTGAATTTTGCAGAAATTTTGAAGTTCAAAGACTACTAAGCAAGAGATTGTAAGCAGTGCATGAGTAAAAGTTGGAGCAAGGGTCCTAAAGGTCGATTATCAAGCTTAGAAATGACCAACACCTACATAAGAAGAGCTAAACGCAGCCCAGGTACTAAAAATTCTCCTTCTCCTTTTAAAATTGGTAGTTATAATCCACATCATCCCCTAGTAGATCCTATGGCTACTAATCCTTCCCCAACTCACGAAAACATCACACAAGGAGACTCAAGTAATTCAGCCATGTCTGATAGGGAGTCTCTTCAAAGCATACTAGAGAGTCTACACGACATGGGTATCACCCTAAAAAAACTTGTGCAAACACAAAAACAACCTAATCCCAATACTAATCCCCAAAATCACTCCCATGCCCAACGGAATGAAGAAACTGTCGATCCTAATGATGATTGGCAACAACAACGAGGTGATTCGGATAATTACAGGGATCCCTATCAAAGACAACGGTATAACCAAAATCAAGAAAGGGACACGGGTTATCACCAACCAAGAGGCCCTAATATTAACTTTCCACGAATTGATATGCCCACTTTTGAAGGTCATGATCCTCGTGGTTGGTTAGCCAAAATGGAAGGCATCCTTGACTTATATCAAATTAAGGAAATTGATAAAGTTCCTTTCGCTGCAACAAAATTAGGCACTGAGGCCTACCAATGGTTTGTATGGCTTAAAAAAGAGAATGTAGCTATTATTACCTGGAGAAAATTCACTACCTCTTTTTTAGAAAGATTTGACGACGGAGCTACATCATCCTACACAGTAAGATTGTTATCTCTTAAACAAAAAGGGTCAGTTAGTGAATTCGTTTCGAAGTTTACCAGTTTACTACCATACACTTCAGACCTTAGTCCCGACACAGTGGTAGGTGCCTTTCGCAATGGTTTGAAAGAAAGTATTCGAGTGGAGGTAGACATGCACGATCCAACCTTGTTGAACAATTGTATAAGATTAGCCAAGTTGGCCGAGAAGAGACACCAGTTGTCTGCACAGCGGGAAACATATAGTCGTCCTTCATACCGCAACAATTCCTTTCATAGAAATGATCAACCATCAAGATATTTTTGTTATAAATGTCGCACTAATCACCCCAGGGAACAAGCTTGTGCCCAAAAACAAAACTTTCATATTGAAGGTGATCAAGGTGAAGGGGAAGAGGATGAACCTTACCAATCCGAAGAACCTATGCCAGAAGACCTACCAGGTACTATAGACGAAAAAGAAGAGGATACAATGGCAATTTCAGTGCATGCTCTCATGGGTTTAACCGCCCACCATACCATCAAGGTACCAGGTTTTCTCCGCCAGAAAAAGGTGAATGTGCTAATTGATTCTGGTAGCACCCACAATTTTATCGACATCAAAACAACAAAAGCCTTGAATTTATTCATTAACTCTTCCAACAAAGACAAATTCCAGGTTTTAGTGGCCAACGGGGTGAACGCACAATGCGTGGGTCGCACATCTCAAGTTTCCATAAAGATGGGAACTTATACCTGGTTAGGCTCCCTTTTTGTCATGAATTTAGGAAATTCTGATGTCATTTTGGGGGTTGAATGGTTGGAAACATTAGACACAGTTAGCTTCAACTTCAAAAAATTATTTGTGGAATGGAAGGAAAATGGACGAGTCATTCACTTACAAGGCATTACTACTCCTCCAACACAAATGGTGAGCTCTCATAGTATGGAAAAGATGTTAAAAAAGGGGTGGATATGGGTTTATAGCTCAAATTAATTGTTTGGAAAAACAATCGGCAGCAACTTCGGATATTATTGCACCTGAGTTACAAGATATCATCACACATTACGACGAGGTTTTCCAAGAACCTCAAGGATTACCACCTAAACGATCTCATGATCATGCCATCCATTTGATGCCGGGAAGTGTCCCACCTAACAATCGTCCTTATCACTATCCTCAGCCATAAAAGATAGAAATTGAACAGATCATTCAGGATTTTTTGGATCATGGAGTCATTCGTCATATCACTAGTCCTTATTCCTCACCTGTAGTCCTGGCTAGACGAAAAGATAACTCTTGGCGTATGTGTCCCGACTTTCGTTCTCTCAATAAACTCACTATCAAGGACAAATTTCCTATCCCCGTCATAGATGACCTATTAGATGAGTTGCATGGTGCAAAATTTTTTACAAAATTAGACCTTCGCTCTGGCTTTCACCAAATCCGTGTTAGAGAAGAAGATATTCCCAAAACGGCCTTTCGTACTCATGAAGGTCATTACGAATTTTTGGTCATGCCTTTTGGTCTCACTAATGCACCATCCACATTCCAAAGTCTCATGAACCAAGTGTTTCATCCACTCCTCCGTAAGTTTGTGTTA
Source organism: Wollemia nobilis (assembly GCA_028583015.1). Lineage (NCBI taxonomy): Eukaryota > Viridiplantae > Streptophyta > Pinopsida > Araucariales > Araucariaceae > Wollemia > Wollemia nobilis. Next base: position 1,829,933 of record JAQPPZ010001613.1, on the reverse strand, counting down.
GTTTTTTTTGATGATATTCTCATATACAGCAAAAATTGGGCGGACCATTTACATCATGTGGATAAAGCCCTTCACATCCTACACAAAGAAAAATTATTTGTTAAACGCTCCAAATGCTCATTTGGTGTTCAAGAAGTCGAGTATCTTGGTCATATAGTTTCACATGAGGGTGTCAAAGTCGATCCCAATAAGATTAAGGCAATTCAAGAGTGGCCTTTACCTAAAACCATCAAGAAACTTCATGGTTTTTTGGGTCTCACAGGCTACTATCGCAAGTTTGTACAGAATTATGGTAAGATTGCAGCACCTCTCACAGCACTCACAAAAAAGGATGCTTTTCGTTGGTCGGAAGAGGCTACTTTAGCTTTTGAAGCTCTTAAGCAAGCCATGTGTACAACTCCAGTCTTAGCAACTCCCAACTTTCACAAACCATTTATTATCGAATGTGATGCATCAAGAACAGGAATTGGGGCTATATTAATGCAAGAAGGTCATCCTTTGGCATTTGAAAGTAAACAGCTTTCCGAATTTTTTTTGGGAAGATCAACATATGAAAAAGAAATGTTGGCTATTCTTCATGCAATAGAAAAATGGAGACACTACCTAATCAGTAGCCGCTTCATTATCAAAACAGATCATAGTAGCCTCAAGCATTTTTTGGAGCAAAGGTTTTCTTATCCAAAACAAAATAAGTGGTTAACCAAACTTCTGGGCTATGATTTCGTTATTGAATATAAGAAAGGGAAGGAAAATATAGCTACCGATGCACTGTCCAGAAAATATGAAGATGAAGTAGTCATCAATGCTATTTCAGGTCCTTGTTCCCAATGGGTAACTCAATTACAAATTGAATGGTTGTCCAATAGTGAAACTGCCCAGATAATTCATGAATTATCTATAGGGTCTTCCAAACACCCTTTGTTCTCTTATGAAGATAACATCCTCCGGAAGAAGAACCGCATTTACATTCCACATAATTCAGAACTCAAATCAAAGATCCTCGATGAATCACACGCTTCTCCATCAAGCAGGACATTCAGGATTTTTGAAGACATATTTAAGGGTCAAACAATCATTTTGTTGGAAAGGATTAAAAGCGGAAGTCAAACAATGGGTAGCAGAATGTGAAGTTTGCCAGTGCAATAAAGGAGAAACAGTCAAATCACCAGGATTATTACAACCATTACCCATCCCTGAACGATAGTGGGAACATATATCCATGGATTTCATTGAAGGTCTTCCAAAATCATAAGGCAGGACAAGAATCTTCGTCGTCGTAGACCGGTTATCCAAATATGCTCACTTTCGTGCTTTACAACATCCATTTTCCGCAAGCAAGTTGGCAAAGGTATTTATGGATTCAATTTTCAAATTACATGGTATGCCAAAAAATATTGTAAGTGATAGAGATCCCATTTTTACTAGTAACTTTTGGAAGGAGTTATTTCACCTTAGTGGTACCAAATTGAACATGTCTTCAGCTTACCATCCACAGATAGATGGTCAAACAAAAGTAGTTAACAAATGTTTGGGTACGTACTTAAGATGTTTTGCTCAAGATAAACAATACCAATGGAGCCATTGGTTAGCAATGGCAGAATGGTGGTACAACACTTCTTACCATTACTCAATTAAGATGTCCCCATTTGAAGCATTGTATGGCACCAAACCTCCAGCCATTGCAGATTACGTCCAGGGATCAGCCAAAGTAGCCAAAGTGGATGATTGGTTCCAACAAAGGCAGTCTACACTCACCATCCTCAAAGAGAATTTAGTCCAAGCACAAAATCGTATGAAACAACAACAAGACTTGCACCGATCATAGAGAACCTTTGATATAGGTGATTGGGTGTTCCTAAAGCTGCAACCTTACAAACAATCCTCGTTAAAGTTAAAGTCCAGCCAAAAGTTGGCTCCACGATTCTATGGTCCTTACAAAATTGTGCGTCGCATTGGAGAAGTAGCCTATCAATTAGAGCTACCTACATCATCACGAATACACCCGATATTTCATGTTTCATGTCTCAAAAAAGTAATTGGTCAGAAAATACAAAGTCAATCAGACTTACCAGTGCTCGATGAGGAAGGACGCATACATCTCCACCCTGAAGATATACTACAACATAGAATCCGAAGACCGAGATCACGTCGATTCAAGAATTTCTCATTAAATGGCAAGATTTACCAGAGGAGGATGCCACATGGGAACCTGAAAGTATCTTCCAGACATTTCCAGCTTTGAGGACAAAGCTTTCCGAGGAGGGGAGTCATGTTACACTCCAAACATGAAGAGTCGGCTATATTTCCAATTGTGTAAAAAATTCATTATATATGGTTCATAATAATTTAAATGAGAAACATCATATCTTTTATATTTTTCATCTGTTGCTTCTGCGCAAGGGTGTGCCCACCTTAAGTGGCCATTGATTTACTTTATTCGTTCACCGTGATTCCTTATTTCATATTCGCTTCATCCTCTGTCTACATAATAATTGTTTGTTTGTATTTCATTGTGCAAGGGATAGAAATATCCCTACAAAGTAACTACTTTAATTTACTCTAAAGTAAACTCCTACTCTAGTAATGTATCAAAGGTGGTACATTGACATGTCCCCAATAATGTAATATACTCTAACACCCCCTGTATTACATTATTAGGGTATTGAAGACTTTAGTATTCAATATGGATCTTCGTCTTCAATTTGATCAAATATTTTAATTTATTTTACATTGTATGCCTCCTTGATCTGGTACCTCTTCTTCTTCTTCTTCTTTATCCTTGTCTTTGAAGCTAGTTTTTGTGCTTTCATAAGTGGTCATACTATCACCTAATTCTTGTAAAAGTGTTTCCTCTTTATCTTTGTCCTTCTTATCATTATTTTGGTTATGTATAGAAGCTTTTGAACAAACACTTAAGGCATCATGATAATATCTTGAGTTAGTAGATCTTGAAGTATCAATACTACATGAGAATTGAAATATCTTCTCTAGGTACGATTCAACCATTTCTATTTTCTTTTTAAGTGATTTTATCAAACCTTTTTGTTATACATTCTCATCCTTGTAACATTTGAATGTAAGTAATAACATATATAATATTCTATCAAAGTCTAAAGGAATTTGAATATCACTCTTTCCATTACCAATTACTTTAGTGAGTCGAAAATGTAGATAATGTTCCAAGGTTTCAAAGTTTTATTTTAAAGCTTCACTACGAATCATTTTTGAAGTAAGATGTAAGTCTCCTTAAAACTTTATAAATAAATTCTTGATTCTAATTTTTATGACATATTTATTTCTCCTTGGATTTAATAGATTTCTATACTCTTGATAGAACCATTGATGTAGTCTACCTTATGACTCCCTAGTTTGGAGTATGTGAACTAATTTGATAAGACCTTTCTAAGACTTAAATTTTATAGGATCATTATGTCTCTCTAGTGATTAGAGTATGCTCTAATCTTGATAAAGTCCTTAGCAACTATTAGTTCACCTTTTGAGTTGATTTGGTAATATTTTGAGAATGATAATAATCAACTCCTATTTCACCTTATTTCTCCTATTGAACTATGCACTTATCAATTTGATGAAATTCTCTACGATTGAATTTATTTTATCTCTATAATGTGACTATGAGACAAGTATAAGCAATAACGTACAACTCTTTTAAAGCAAGCAATAATTTTGCTTCTCTATCCTTAAATTTCCAATAGTTCAATTTTTGAACTTTTAATAAACTAAAATTTAATGTAGCACTCCTTATATCTCCATAATTTGGAATTGTAAAAATTGATGATATTGGCAATAATAATAATTTGGTTTACCAAGTAGAAATCCTTATATCTCCTTAGTTGCAAATATTATTATTCTTGTATTTCAACAAATGTGTTTTAAAATACTATTAAAGGATATAAACTCCTTTTAATTTGATTTCAAGTTTACTAAGATTGATTTTGCTTCTATATTTAATGATAATAATTTCAACCTTATATACTACTCCTTATCACTCTTTAATGAAAGAAAATATTAATCTAAGTTGAAACTATACCTTTGTAATACTTTACTTTGATTTCTATCTCCAAAGTGAGCGCTATATCTTTGTGGTTCATGATAGAAATTTTGTTGGCTAATGGACATCCTCTTTAATGCACCTTTGACTACTCATTTTAATCCTTGACTCCATCCCTTGAATTCTCTCTATGAAGACCTATGGATGATTAATCTGAGCTCTTCCTTTCTATTAAACTCTGAGAGCTAATTGGCATCTGTCTAGACTTCGATGTACTATCTTTGGGTACTAAAATTTCTCCTTATAACATGAGCATTCAATGCTAGTCTTCAAATGATGCTCTTCTATGATGGTCTCTTACTCCCTTTAATGCTCTTTGACTACTGTACTCAAGTTTAACTAAAAATATGCTTCTTTTGTATGTAGTATTTTTAGTGGAATCTATTAATATGCACTCCTTATTGAACCAAGTACTAAGTGGTACTTTTACATTCCTCAATGGCTCTCCTTAGGTGGTGGTGCCCTATTATTAACCCTGCAAGATTTAACTCCATGTGATGTAGGTCTAAAAGATGTTAGGTAAGGTATTGAGTGTTGAAAATACTCATTTTATGAGCGTTGAGGTAATAATGTGGGTGTTAATCCTCTTGAGTGTTGATTGATATCTCTTACATGCATTAGAATAGTTGCTATATTTTCTTTCTTGTGTGCCAAGTAGCACAAGATTCCTTACTCCTTTAGAAAAATATAGGTATTATTTTGCATGTGCTTAAGCTACTAAAATGTCTCTTATTCCTTTGATGCCCTTTCAATTCTATTGCAACTTGTATCAAGCCTCTTCCAGCATGCATCTAACTCATTCCTACTCTTCAATGTAAGGTGTTTCTTCCTTCACAAAGTTAGCTTCAGCAATGGTATATCTATGGTATTTCAATATTGCACTCTTATCTAGTGATGTTATCCCAATGATGATGGCTCTAATTGACCATTCATTTCCAGTGATGGTGGTTTTTGAGTGCTTTCTACATTGGATGGTAGCTTGATTTAGTGAAGGTAATTATTCCAAGCTTATTTGATGGTAATATTCCTCCTTGCACTTTGATTTTTGGCCATGTATGCTATGTAACCTATGTGTTGTCCTTGTTCATACATTCACTCATTGTAATGGCGTTATATTACGTAGAATTTCTTGAACCAATGCTGGTGTTTTCCTTATACACTATATAGGTGTTGAATCTAGTTGTGTTGGAACTGTGATGGGTGTCTTTGGACACGTCTAATGGAAGGATATTGAGCCCTTGGATGGTTCTATATTTTTCTACTAGATCTCCTTCTTTAAACTGTGTAAAATGCCCATATTAATGGCTAAATTATGGGTAATGTAGTCTCATTTCTAGTGTACCTTTGTCTTGATAATATGATCTCTTGTATACTATAATAGGCTCAATGTAGTAGTGTCCTTAGACACTCTATATTTTACACTTGATTTGCTACATAGTGTAGGCTACAATGATGTAGATAAATCTACCTTGATATGCACCAAAAATTGGAACTTTTACAGTCTATTTTTAAAGCTTTCTCGCTTCTTTGATAAGTTGATTTTCTTCTCCAATTTATGGAGGTTTTATTGCTCTTTCGATGACTTCTTCTTATCACAAAATATTACATGTTTTGTGTGCTCAATAGTGTCTCTAGATACTTCACTCTTATCCTATTTTGTGCACTAAAACTTTCTTCTTTATAAACTCTTAATACACTTGATGCAGGAGAATCCAGTGGCACCTGATGTAGAGGCATCTAGTAGCGGGAGGGCCACTTCTGAAAAGTTGGCTAAGGAGAAAAAATGTCGTGATTTCACGATGTGTCATGAAATAATGACAAAAAAAGGAGAAGAGGAGAGAGAAGGTGTGGGCCAAAAATGTCACGATTTCGTGACATGTCGCGAAATCGCGACTATCACGAAATTGTGACAAAGTGCAGCCAGAAGGGGGGAGCCATCGAGAATGTTGCGATTTCGTGACATGTCATGAAATCACAAAAGTCACAAAATCATGACAAGGTGCAGCCAGAAGGAGGGAGCAATCGAGAGTGTCACAATTTCGTGACATGTCATGAAATCGTGACAGTCGTGAAATCACAAAAAAGTGCAGCGAGAAGAGGGAGCAGTCGAGAGTGTTGCGATTTCATGACATGTCATGAAATCATGACCATCGCAAAATCGTGACACAGGGCAGCCAAAAGTAGTTACGACAGATGGAAGGTCATGAAATCATGACGTCATGATATCATGACCAAAAAGCAAGACAGGCGGTGCAGAGAAGGAGGATCGCGAAATCGTGACATGTCACGATTTCGCAACATGTCACAAAATTGTGACACAGACAAGGAGCGGAAGGCGTGTAGTAAAGAATGTCACGATTTCACGACATGTCATGAAATCATGACCAAGGCAGAGAAGTGAAGGCGTTCGAAGGAAGATGCCGCGATATCACGACATGTCACGATATCATGACACAAAGGCGAGAAAGGAGGCAGAAAGGAGAAATGTCGCGATATCGCGACATGTCACGATATCGCAACATGTCGTGATCTCGTGACCCAAAGGCAAGAAAGGCAATGGTGAAAGAAAACGTCGTGATATCGCAACCAAAAGGGAAAGGAAGTGCAAGAAAGGCAAAATGTCATGATATCATGACATGTCGCGATATCATGACAGGAAGAGAAGAAGACGAGGAAGAAGAAGGAGATGGAGCGAAACTGCGACAGGTGGTATTTTCAAGGATTGTTATAGATGACATGTGGCACAAGGTGCAGTACAGGTGGATGAGTACCAAGAAGCATGGGAAACAAAGAGGATGGTCGCGCAGAGTATCCTGACAGGAAGCGACGATGACAGGGGCCGTGCAGAGTGGGGTCATAAATCGGGTTGGTGGACTGATTTTTTGAAAGATGTTTCAAAGGGTCGGGGCCTCTATAAAAACCCAGTTTTTGTAATAGATTAGGTGGTGGATCGGAGATCGCACAGAAGTGTGAGTTGAAAGCTAAGCCGAGCGCTAGCTATTGTAAAGCCTACGGGCTGTTATTGTAAAGATTTTTTAGATTAATGCATGAAAATTTGGGAATTGCGTGAGTGTGACTGTGTGTGATTTTCGGTCCCCCCCATCAGTGGTATCAAAGCTAGTGTTCCTGAGTGCGCAAGCAGATCACCGGTCGTGAGGCAGTTTGTGCCAGGATCTATGGTAGGGTTTTGAGAGAGAGAGAAAAGAGAGTTTAGGATCTCAGAGCGGATATGATGACAATGAAAGATTTTAAAGCTTTGTAGAGGCAAGTGCAAGCCCTGCAAGAGGAACTGCTTAGAAGAGATTTGCAGAGGCAAGTGAAAGCCCTGCAAAGGGAGCTGCGCAAACAGCGTGAGGAAAAATAGAGAAAGAGAGAAGATGGAGTTCATCAGAAGATGAAGCCATTGAAGGCTGCATGCAAAGAGGTGTGCAGTAGTGCCAGGATCTGCTTGGAAGAAGGCAAAAATTTAACTAGCCAAGAGAAGGAGTATAAGCAGGCTACAGATGAGGAAGTGTGCAGTAGTGGGAGAATCTGTCTGGAGGAAGGCAGAAGTTGTTTGGGCCAGGAGAGGGGGTTGGAGCAGGCTGCTAAGGCAGAGAAATGTTTGGAGGTGTTGTAGGAGGTAGCAACCAGACAGCTCAGAAGTGAAGATCACTTCTCCACCAACCTCGGGTGTCTGATGCAGGAGCATCCAGTGGTAGCTAATGTAGAGGCATCCAGTAGCAGGAGGGCCACTTTTGAAAAGTTGGCTAAGGAGAAAAAACATCACGATTTCATTATGTGTCACAAAATCATGACAGAAAAAGGAGAATAGGAGAGAGAAGGTGTGGGCCGAAAATGTCATGATTTTGCGACATGTCACGAAATCACGATTGTCACGAAATCATGACAAAGTGCAGCCAGAAGGGGGGAGCCATTGGCGATAGTCACGAAATCGTGACAAGGTGCATCCAGAAGGAGGGAGCAGTCGAGAGTGTCATGATTTCATGACATGTCATGAAATCACGATAGTCACGAAATCGCGACAAAGTGCAGCGAGAAGAGGGAGCAGTTGAGAGTGTCACGATTTTACGACATGTCACGAAATCGTGACCGTCGTGAAATCACGACGCAGGGCAGCCGAAAGTAGTTACGACAGATGGAAGGTCACGAAATCATGACGTCATGACCAAAAAGCAAGACAGGCGGTGTAGAGGAGGAGGATCGTGAAATCATGACATGTCGTGATTTCGCAACATGTCACGAAATCGTGACACAGACAAGGAGCGGAATGCGTGTAGTAAAGAATGTCACGATTTTGCGACATGTCATGAAATCACGATCGAGGCAGAGAAGCAGAGGCATTCGAAGGAAGATGTCATGATATCATGACATGTCACGATATCACGACACGAAGGCGAGAAAGGAGGTAGAAAGGAGAAATGTCACGATATCGCGACCCAAAGGCAAGAAAGGCAGCGGTGAAAGAAAACATCGCGATATCGCGACATGTCACGATATCATGACCAAAAGGGAAAGGAAGCGCAAGAAAGCCAAAATGTCGCGATATCGTGACATGTCGCGATATCGCGACAAGAAGAGAAGAATGCGAGGAAGAAGAAGGAGATGGCGCGAAACCGTGACAGGCGGTATTTTCAAGGATTGTTACAGATGACACGTGGCACAAGGTGTAGTACAGGTGGACGAGTACCAAGAAGCATGGGAAACGAAGAGGATGGTCATGCAGAGTATCCTGACAGGAAGCGGCGGTGACAAGGGCCATGCGGAGTGGGGTCATAAATCAGGTTGGTGGACCAATTTTTTGAAAGATGTTTTAGAGGGTCGGGGCCTCTATAAAAACCCAGTTTCTATAATAGATTAGGTGGTGGATCGGAGATCGCACGCAGAAGTGTGAGTTGAAAGCTAAGCCGAGCGCTAGCTGTTGTAAAGCCTATGGGCTATTATTGTAAAGATTTTTTAGATTAATGCATGAAAATTTGGGAATTGCGTGAGTGTGACTGTGTGTGATTTTTGGTCCCCCCCATCAACACTTTACAATCTTAAGGTTAACCAATATAATGCACTGATGATAACTTCAACTTAATGCACTAAAATATTTACAAATTTCTCTTAAGAGTAATGTCTTATTTAATTTTAAAATATATCTAACTCCTATTTTAATATGTAGGTATTAACCTTATAATAAACTATCTTATGCACTCCTTTGAATACTTTAATATACAACCTTCTCTTTGCAATTTTTAAACCCTACTAAGATGCCTAATTAAACTTGATAATGAACCAAATAATTAAATTTCAACTAATGAACCTTATTGCACCTAACTTGCTTACCTTAATGATCTTTGTAGATGAAGGATTTCAAGGTGATTAGATTCACCTTCTTGGTACCTTTTATTGGATGAACTTGTAGCTCTTATTTGCTATCCAAAATAGCCTTTCAACTTACCAAATTTCTAATTTTAAACCTCTTCTAACTTGTTGCTTGAATATATTATTTTGTGGTTTCAACTCTCCTTTACGATGTATCCTAGAATTCTGAAACTTAGTAGCTAATGGTGCTATCCAAATTGTTGCTTTGTTGCTATTCTCAAATATAAAATTTTATCTTATAAAGCAGTCAATCTATCCACTGAAATGATGTCCTTGAATCTCAAAAATTGTTTAGGGAACTCTTCGAATTGCATCTGAGATTTTCCTTCAAGAACCCTTTAGTTTTTTGTTGTAGAAACCAGCAAATATCCTTTCTCCAAATGAGCCTTCTAGCCTTCAAAGGTAATATTCAAATATCTCATATTTGGTAGCTCCTTATATATCCTTTCTCCTTCAACCTCCTTGTTGAATCTTGAATTCAATCTAGGCCTTCTTATTAATAATTTGAAAGTATTGAGGCCTTCATCAATATCCTCTAAAATTTGGTAAAATTATTACCAAATCTATCTTCCTTTGGGATTGTTGTCGAATGGTGATAATTATCCCAAAAACTTCCTTTATCAGGAACTTCTCCTTGGTGGTAAATTTATCCAATGAGTTTTCCTAGGAACTCCTTCAATGGTCTTCTCCGAATCTCTTTCAATGAGGCTTTCTAAACCTTCTCCATGTTTCTCCTCGAGACCTCTTCTCTAGGGTATTTACTCTTGTAGCTTCTCTAGTATTTCTCAATGAGATATTTCTTTCAACCTTCTGAAAGCATGAGGATACGAAAACAAAAAGGAATATGCCACAAGGAAGAACAAGAAAGAACATGGACAAATTGACACAAGATAAAAGCAATATGAAATATGGTAATATCTTTATTGATACGATTTTTAAGTTGTGTTACAATATGTATCCTTCCTTTTTAGGGGATAGGAGCGTCAAATGTGTTTCTTGTCGCAACAACCATGGATAACCATCCTTCTTCCGTGTGCCCACATGTACGATGGGTGGACCAAAACGTCACCACCACTTGTGTATATGATTCTTTGCTCCTTCCTGCTCCTCTGATGTCAAAAACCTGCGTTCAAAGAAACAGAAAATATTAGTAGCACCTGCAGACAGAATAAAGCATGTATTTCCCAAGGCCTACTGTCAGTAAATGCATGAAAATATTAAAATGATAATCAAATGACCTCGGATCGACCTAAAAATTTAACAGTAGCATAAATATGTTATTAGAAGACCACTGCAAAAAGAACAGTCTAGAAATTCCTCACAGATTTGTATTCGCTCTAGGGAGGGATGAATAGACATGCAATAACTTGTCAGAAAGCACCCTCTTCAATGTCCTTCTTAGAAAGCTCCAAATGACCTACAAAGTTGGGGTTAGCTAATTGGGGGTGTTTTGGGAAGACCCAGATGGTCAGATTTCTCCAATTTTGCCTCTAGCACCTAGATTTTGATGATGGCATCTGCAAGTTAGTAAATGTAGGAAATAGCAAAAACCTGATCAAAAGTGCTCCAAATGAAATGAAATTTAAAATACAGTCTATTGAAATGACCTATAATAAGATGAAAAAATAAAAAAACTGAAACCTGCCACAGATTGCTATTCGTTCCGGGGTGGGATGAATTAACCTGTAATACATTGTCAGAAAGTACCCTCTTCAATGTCCTATCTAGAAAGCTCCAAAAGACCTACAAACTTGGTGTTAGCTAATTGGGGGTATTTTGAGACGACCCAGATGGTCAGATTTCTCCAATTTGGCCTCTATCACCCAGATTTTGATGGTGCCATCTGCAAGTTAGTAAAGGCAGGAAATGACAAAAACCTGGTCAAAACTTGTCAGAATGAAATGAAATTTAAACTACAGCCCATTTGAATAATCTAGAATAAGATGCAAAATAAAAATCAGAGAAATATGCCATAGATTTCTATTCATTATGGGGTGGAGCGTTTAGAGCTACGATAGTTTGGGGAGCGCCTGGGGGCAGGACACCCATAGTTTGGGACTTTGTTTCATTACCAATCCACTTGGGATGGGTCCAAAACCTGTTATGGGGTGTTGTCGACAAATTTTGTGGAATATTGTGGCCAAATGTTTGGGTTTGGGCTTAGATTTGCGCTTCCAATAATCACCCAATAACCTCCCCTTCAAATGAGAGATTAAGGATGTGAAAGGCACAAATCGCAAGTAGGTATGTAAATTGGCAGCACTTCGTTGCTCAAATGCTCCTTCTCTGTATCTCTTTTGGGTGGGAAAACTCCCCAATTTATAGACCTTAGGGTCTCTCTGTTTGAATTGCGCATGCGAGGGCGCTACTTGAGTTGTTTTCCTATTTTCGAGAGAAAAGCTAATTCCCCGATTTAGAATCTCCTTGCATGAGGTTTCTAAAATAAAAACACTCATAACTGAAGTCTCTCTTCTTGAATAAAAGCTATTCCTCGCAATTGCATGACCCGAAGCCTCGATTAACTCGCGGAGTTTCCGAGGTTTGAATTTTTGCCGAGTCAAACTTGCTATTCGCCCCACCCTCGGATGAATGCTACTATTCGTCCCAAGGTGGGACGAATGACAGTTTGTATTCGTCCCGAGGTGGGACGAGCAGAGAGCAAAGTGCCAAAAAGGTGCCAAATTGACCTCTGACCTCTAAACTACTTTTGGAAGTGGTTAGGACCACTGTTTAACCTTTGGGGGCTGCCCTAGGGGCTGTGTGTGTCAATGCGATCGGTGCTTGTTGTCACATAATCGAATTGGTGTTGTTTTGGTTTCTATAGATGCCCCTTTTTGGGAAGCGCTGTGCAAGGCACAACGCCGAGCAAAAATAGATAACCAAAGCACTAATGATTAGGGTTTCTTAGTAACCTAACCAACTCTTGATGCCCCAAGTATGGAAAGGGGCACGCATTCTTGAATCCTTGCTTTTGACGAGCTAAGGAACTTCATTCAAGTGTTAAACTTGTTTAATGAGGTGTTACTTGAACTTGGACATTGATCAGTCATGAATAGGCAAAGGGCGCAACCTTTTGTCTGTGGGAACCTTGAGTTCATGATTCACGAATGCCAAGTGTTTGATCAGCTTGTGATTATTGCTTGTTTGCTACCCCAAGTGGGGGCATGATTGTCTTTGTCAATGATCCTTTGAATGCGTGTCATTTCCTTGATTGGGTATGTTGTTGTTGATTGGTGACTAAGTGTGACTACCCCCTCAAGCGACTAATCGATGAGGGAATGACCGACATGAGAAAAGTGACGAGTCGCTTGACCCAAGATGACTTAGGTAAGGGTGCCTGCAGTTGTTTACCATTGAATACGAAAGCAGTTTCCAAAAATTTTGACCTATTTTTGGTGGGGTTTAACCCTTTTTGTGACGCATTTTGAAGCTAAAATTATCAAAAATCCATCCTCCCGGGCAGTGGTCTGGATATGATAGCCATATTAGGGAGTAGGATAGTGATAATTTGTGACCCCAATGTCTATTTTGGATGCCAAGAATTTTAGGCGCAGAGGCGCCTTCGTTCGGCAAGTTTATTGCTATTTTTGGTTGGGTTTTGACCCTTTTTGGGATGCCATTTAGGGATGAAATTCTCGAAAATCCGTCCTCCCGTGGAGTGGTCCGGCTATGGTAGCCTTCTTAGGGAGTAGGATAGCGAGGATTTGTGACCCCAACATCTATTTTGCATGCCCGAAATGTCAAGTGCAAAAGCACTCTCATTGGACAGTTTTATTGCTTTTTTTTGGTGCATTTTTGTGCATTTTTTGCTGGTTTTGAAATTTTTGCTCTGTATTCGACCCTGGGTGGGACGAATTCCTATTTAGTATTCTTCCCAGGGAGAAACGAGTGCTAACCAGAGTGCTCATCCCAGGGGGGAATGAATACAAACTCAAAAAGCCTTTTTAAAGGCCAAAACTGAGTTTTGGGCTCATTTGCATTTGTTTTTCTTGGCGATTTGGAGCTCTGAGGAGGAGGAGGTCAATTCTGTGAAGCGAAGCACTGCGGAATTTTTCTTACGACCATGAGTGCACACATCGGATCGAGCGACGGAGCTGAAGCGCTACCAGTGGGTGCCCTTCCTCTTTATTGTTTTGTATTGCAATTGAAAAACCGCAAGGTTATTTTTTTTGTGTTTTTGTTTATTTTGTTGTTTACGGTTAAAAATGAAACCCGAGTCTATCAAAATTATCACTTAGTTTAAAACTTAGGATAACTCTAGTCAACAAAGATCAGAATTTAGTTTAAAACTTAGCTAAAAAACTTAGTTTATAACTTAAAATCTCGTTGAACCGAAATTGAACCAAATTCAAAACGTAGGTGAGAAACGTAGGGTAAAATTGAACGTAAAACGTAGCTCAACCCTAGTTAGTTGTTGTTTTTGTGTTTTTAATTTTCTAGTTTAAAGTTAAAAACCCTAGGTCTGAAAATTATTTTGTGATTGTTTTTGTTTGTTTTTTAAATGAGCAGTTAGAGTTAAAAACCTTAAAACTGACCAATGATTATTATTATTTTTTTGTAATTGTTTTTGTTGTTAATTAATCAGGTAGAGTTAAAAACCCTAGATCTGACAAATTAATTTTGAATTACTAGTTTGTTTTTTAATTTATCAGTTAAATTGAAAAACCCTAAAACTGACAAATGATTTTTTGTTTTGTAATTGTTTTTGTTGTTAATTAATCAGGTAGAGTTAAAAATCCTAGATCTGACAAATTAATTCTGAATTACTAGTTTTTTTTTTTTTGTGTTGTACATTTTTTTGCATTGCTGTATATTCAGTGTTAGTGTTGTACAGTTTTTTTTTATTTATGGTTTTAATGTTTTTATGTTGTTTTCTTTTGCAGGTGGTGAAGAGCCGGTACCGGGTACCCACTATTTTTACTGATGCACGTGCAGCGTTGAATTTAGCTGACTAGGACTGGCTTGACACACTTGGGCTCAAGCAGATGACTCGAATGGAGCTAGTGGTCGGGGATCGGGCCTATCTGACGGCCTTGATCAATCTGTGGGATCCCCGAACCAACACCTTCCATCTCCCAACAAGGGAGATGATGGTGACCTTGGAGGATGTCTATCGGATTCTTCAAATTCCAATAGACGGATTACCGATCCGGACGACATCGCGGGATCGGAGGACAGCAATACTGATACACTGTTTTGGGCATGGGGAGGAGTTGGGTGTGGAGAGCCTAGTGGAGAGGGCTGAGAGCGACTGCCATATGGGTGGCATACTGGTTCGATGGTGGTTAGAGAAGGGTGTGTTGGGAGTGAGGCACGCATTACTCATGGGCCTCATTTCCAACATGCTGCTTCCCGACTCGTCGGGTGCGAGGTTCCCATGGAACCTGCTAGAGGTGGTGTTCAGGCTAGTGGAGTGTCCGACAGACACACCAATGATTATGAGATGGGGACAGACTCTACTAGCATAGCTCTATGATGAGCTATACGAGGTCCTCTACCAAAAGCGAAAGGGGATCAATTGTAGCTACTTGTTGCAGTGCTGGGCTTGGCATCACATAGCAGTGGAGAGGCCTACGGGGCTGCCCTGGATGACTCGGGTAGAGATGGCAGACCGGGAGATCGAATATTAGGTACTATGGTGGAGGTCGAAGGAGCAGGGTCAGAGTCGATGATGGGCAGGTGTCGTAGGGCACTATGTCGATGCCTTCTCTCAGCTTACTCCAAGGGAGGTGTTCTGGTGCCCCTATCGGGACTGTCCAGCCTGGCCTGAGGTGGGAGAGTGGCTCTGATAGGTACGAAGGAGGTGATGGCTGATTGGGAATCATGGGACTAAATAGGAGTTGTTCCCATATGGTTGGGTGACTCAAAAGTTCGGGGTGTGCCATGGGATGCTTGGTGAGCCCGTGGTCTATCGATGTCGGGGGGATGAGAGGACTCTGGACCGGCCAATCATTGCGCCACTTGGCAAGGATTTAGATACGGCTATTGATGTTCCAGATGTGGATGACGTCGGGGTTACGACCGAGTATGAGCAATGGTGGACTCTATGGCAATGGTGAGGCGAGGGGCCTCTAGGGGGTGCAAAGGCAGTAGCAGCAGGGGATGAGGGTACAGAGGCACCAGATGAGAGTTGGGGAGTCCCACATGATGATGCATACATGGTGGAGGTTGAGGATGTTGGAGGGGAGTTTGGGGTACCGGATCAGCCGAAGATGCAGGACGTCCCGGAGCAGTGGGAGCCAGAGCAGGCTGTTGTCCCGGATTTGCCTATGCCTCAGGCAGGTTCGAAGGATGCAGAGGCAAGACAGGGTGCTGAGATAGCATGATTGGAGGAGCTACTGTAGAGACAAGATGGGGAGTTGGGAGAGGCTTTGCAGGAGAGAGATCTTCTGTGGACTTAGCTGGCAAAGTGGGAGAACGCATGGGCTACGTCCCACTAGCAGGAGGGGGATACTGATGCGGCTCGGGAGAGGGATCTCCTATGGACGTAGCTAGCACAGCGCGATGATGTAGTAGCTTACTACCATCAACAAAAGGTAGAGTGGTTTCGGTGGGAGGTCGAGTGGGGTCAGTGGGAGGTAGATTGGTGTCAACGGGAGGCGGATTGGCATCAACATCGGATGGATATGGAGGGAGAGATTATCCACCTTGGTGGGCGGATACCTGAGCCCCATGGAGGTGGCTCTTCACGGTGGATGAGAGATAGTGATACTGAGCAGTCAGCATCGTCCCATCATCGATGGCTAGATGAGGGGGGCACTAGTGGGCGGGATGCAGGGGTGAGCAGCAGTCACCCTGAGATGTCCTAGAGGACCCACACTATGGGGGGTAGTTCCCATCGCACCGATCCTACGTGATCATGGTGGCCGACGCCCTAGGCTTGGGGGTTTTTGAGTTTTTGGCTTTTTGTTGCGGGGTTAGAGGACCGGTTCATTGTAGCCTATGGGCATTTTTGATGATATATATACAGATGACTCTTTTTGGTGCTTATGCGCTTTTCATGGTTTGTTTTTATGTACATGTATTTACATTGATGTATGCAAATTCTTTGATGAATGCGATGTTTCTAATTTGTATGATGTATGCATATGGAATGAATGAAATGATTTGTTGATAACTTGTCGATGCACCATAGACTGTATAAGACTTGACTGACTGGATGTACTAATGGGATGACTGTGTGAAATAACTTTGCATGTGAAAACTTTGTTTTTGTATTTTGCATATTTTTTGATGGTGATGTATGGAATAAAATGTACCAGTTGTTTTAAAATGTAGTTAAGCTTTTCTAAGATTCAGATATTTTAACTAACTAGCCAAGACTATACATTTATCTCACAAGACTTTTGAACAAGGTATAAATCCGACTTGAGTTTAACCAAGTTATTTCACATCCCTGTGTGTGCAATTGAGTTCGTTTATGTGGGATTTGTCAGGATACCACCAGTGCCAGATAGGCTATCAACAAAACCTATACTGAGGATCACCTAATTAGCTCCACTAACTCTGTTGTTGTATTCAGCAAGATTAATCCATGGGAGAATCGAAGATACCATAAGCTAGCTCATCCACATGCAAACATTGGTCTGCCACATGCAAAGTTAATGTGACAAACATATCGTCATGCGGGTAGGATACAACCATTGCCAGGTAAGCTATCCACCAAACCTGTAATGAGGATCACCTAGATGGTTTTCGAATGCTGAGAATTCTAGGGATTCAAGTTCAGGTTGTTTGTTGGCTCAATGGTTTAGGATACTTTCTCGGATATATAGTGATGAAAATCACTGTTTATTTGTTTCTTTTTTTTTTTTTTTTTTTGAGCAAGGATTTTGACTAGTGGTGAGAACCACTGTTACTTGATTTTGTATTTTGAGCTTTGTAAGGTTGTGGCGTATGAATGACATTGATTCGTTTAGGCCTTGGGGATGACTACCCATCCTTAGCAGGGACGTGTAGTACGAATCCTTACGACTTTGGGAACCAAAGGGGATGATGGAGATGATGAAGTAAGGGCATTGATCTTTTGGGCCTTGGGGATGACTACCCATCCTTAGCAGGGACGTGTAGTACGAATCCTTACAAATTTGAGACCAAATATGAGTGTAATGATGGCTTGTGGGAATTGTGTTATTGAATGGCATCAATCCTTTTAGGTCTTGGGGATGACTACCCATCCTTGGCAGGGACGTGTAGTACGAATCCTTACAACCTTAGGGACAAATAGTGATTGGGATTTGGGTAGTGGTGAAAACCACTATTTATTAGGTGGAATTGATGGGGAAGAACTTGTCCTTTTGTCAATTCTCAACACTCTTGAACCATTTGCATAGGGGGATGAACAGGATAATCTTTCACCTATGGTACCCAAGACTACTTTGTAGGTTTCTCTCGCATTCACACAACTTAGGAATTATTTTATGAATTTTAATTGTGTTGGGATGCTACGTAACAAGGTATGATCCAAGTAAAACTTTCCCGTGTAAAAGTTGTTTAACTTTGTACAGTATTTGGCTAGTAATTTAAAGACAACTGAATGACGAAAACCCTATATACATTAGGAGACAACTGACTAATGCTAAAAAATGGTGATGGTGTTATGCTGGATGTATGCATTTGTGAAATGGATTTGATGGGGAAAATAATGGAATTGCCAAGTAATGACATTCTATGGTGCTTGTGACTTGGATGACTTAGCAAATATGCAATGTATGGATGCGATGCCTAATGCACTTATATTTTTGTATTTTTGATGTGTTATGAGTATGCATGGAATTGAAATGCAATTTTTTTTGTAATTTTTGATGATTTCATTATTTTTGTTTGTTTTTGAATATTTATTGTTTTTGTTTGTTTTTTGATGATTTATATTTTGACCAAGCGGTTATGGTAACCCTTGGAGCTTTTGGTTTGACCAAAGGGTTTATGAATACCTTTGGGGCATTTTTGGGGTGGACCAAGCGATTGTGGGAATCCTTGGAGCTTTTGGCTTGACCAAAGGGTTTATAGATACCTTTGGGGCATTTTGGGGTTGACCAAGCGATTGTGGGAATCCTTGGAGCTTTTGGCTTGACCAAAGGGTTTATAGATACCTTTGGGGCATTTTGGGGTTGACCAAGCGATTATGGGAATCCTTGGAGCTTTTGGCTTGACCAAAGGGTTTATAGATACCTTTGGGGCATTTTGGGGTTGACCAAGCGATTGTGGGAATCCTTGGAGCTTTTGGTTGGACTATGGCTCTCTAAATGTGGAATGGCCTCAAATGAATGATGTTCAAGGGTTCGAGCTCCTTGATTCCTTCAAGAGAGGCAAGCCGATAAGTTCCAGGTCCTATTCGACTATCAATCACATAAGGACCTAACCAGTTTGCTATGAAATTGTCCCTCAAATGGGATGATAAATTAGAATTCTGTTGGTTCTCTTTTAAGACCAAGTCACCAACCTAAAATTCCCTCAAGTGGACCTTCATGTTGTATGCTTTCTTAAGTCACTCTTGATAGATACGCAAATGCTCGAGAGCATTAACGTGTCATTCATCGAGCAATGTAAGTTGGTCTAACCAGGCCTGCCACGCAGTGTCATCATCGATGAACTCTTGCATTGAAATGCGCAGGGAAGGGATTTCCAACTCAAGAGGCATGACTGCCTTGGAGCCATACACCAGTGAAAACGGAGTTGCCCCAGTGGGCATCCGAATGCTAGTTCGATAAGCCCATAAGGCAAGCGGGATCTGAATGTGCCAATCCTTATGATTATCTACGACGGTCTTTTTGAGGATGGCGACTAGCATTTTGTTTGACGCCTCTGCTTGCCCATTTTCTTGTGGATAATAGGGTGTTGAAAAACTGTGCTAAATTTTGTACTTTGTGGTCAAAGCATGCACATCTTTATTCTTGAATGGCGTCCCATTATCTAACAGGATCTTGGATGGAATACCAAAATGACATATGATGTTATGCAAAATAAACTCCGCAATGCGGGATCCAGTCGTAGAGGTTAGCGAAATTGCTTCCACCCACTTGGTGAAGTAATCTGTGGTCGTGATGATGAATGTGTGATGACCCGATGACGCAGGGGAGATATTTCTAATTAGATCGAAGCCCCACTATGAAAAAGGCCAAGCCGATTGGATCGGTTGCAAGGCCTGAGAAGGTACGTGTGTCAAATTAGCATGGTGTTGACACTTCACGCACTTCTTCACATATGCACAACAATCTTGCTCTAAATATGGCCAATAATAGCCCATGCGAAGAATACGCTTTGTGATGGCCATACCACTGAAGTGGCCACCACATGTACCATTGTGTGCTTGGGTGATTGCCCAAGCAGACTCATGCTGGTCCAAGCAACGGAGGAGGATTCCTTCATAGCTCCGACGATACAAAATGTCTCCTAACAAGACATGCTTTGCCACTTTCTATTTAAATGATCTTTTTGTGGCTTGTGTCAATCCAAGTGGGAGAGTACCTAGCTTGAGGTAATCCCTTAGGGGTGTGTACCAATCCTACTGATCAAAAACCTCGATGGTATGAACGGCCAATCCCTCTTGAAGTTCATCCCTAGCAAAAGCTGAGCGGGAAAGAACTTGTAAAAATAGTGTTGTGTTGCTATTAATAGGGGTCGAGGAGAACAAGGACCCCCAGTTGGCTCGAGTCAGACAATCGTGGATTCGAGAGAACCTATCCTAAGATGGTTCAATCTGGATCAGGTGGATTCCTAGCATTAGATCAGAGCTTACACTCTCCATCACGGATTGTGATAATGTTTTAACCTAAATGGTTGTCATTTCACCAGAAGGGTCTTGCGGGATTAGTGACCCCAAGGAGGCCATAGTATCCGCAAAATGATTCAAGGATCGAGGGAGTGCCTCAATGTCATACCATTCAAGTTGTGCCAGGAATTTGTCCACAAGGGATTTGTAGGCCTACAAAACTAGACATTTACATTAGAATATCCCATTTACTTGATTGATAATTAATAATGAATCACCAAAGATGTTTAAACATTTAATGTTCATGGTGATTGTTGTCTGAAGACCTATGAGCAAGGCTTTGTATTCTGCATTGTTGTTGGTGCACGAGAAGTCTAATTTAAATGACAGAGGCATTGGAGCCCCTTGTGGAGTGAAGAATACAATTCCCGTACCACCTCCTTGCTCACACTTAGAACCATCGAAGAATAGGGTCATGTCAGCCTGTGACTCAGGCTCATCAAAATCTGGCGATTCTGAAACATGAAAAACCCCATCATCCGATAATTCTACGGTCAAAGGTTGATCATCTTCAAGAGGAGCCTCTGCCAGTTGATCGACGATGACTTGACCTTTTATGGATTTATTTCCAATGAATACTATGTCAAACTCCATCAACAAAATCATCCATTTTGTCGTGCGGCTACTATGATAAGTATGACTCATCATGTATCACAATGGATTCTCCTTAGACATAACATACGTTGTATTGCTGAGCATGTAGTGGCATAGCTTTTTGGTAGAAAACACCACGGCCAAGCAGAGCTTCTCAACGTATGCATAGTTAAGTTCATAACTAACCAGGGTGCGGCTAAGATAGTATGTAGCCTATTCTTTGTGTAGTTCATTTTTCTGGGACAACATGGCACCCAGTGCCACCTCAATAGCTGAGATGTATAAGTAGAACAACACTCCTAGTCTAGGTGGTGCCAATACTGGTGGCGAAGCCAAGTATTATTTAATGTCATCAAAGGCAGACTGGCACTTGTCATCCCAGTGAAATGTTACCCCCTTGTGCAATAATTTATTCATGGGTCGGCACTTGTCAGATAACTATGCTATGAAGTGCTTGATCGACATGACCTTTCCCTGTAGACTTCTGAGCTGCTTGATGGTAGTTGGAGGAAGCATTTCAAGGATTGCCTTGACTTTGTGTGGGTCTACCTCAATTCCTCGTTTGGAGACTATGTAACCCAAGAGATTTCTAGATGTGATGCCAAAGACGCACTTCTTGGGGTTTAGTCTGACTTTATGTTCCATGAGGCGATCGAGGATCTTGCTTAAGTCATCAAGATGATCTGGGCGCAAAAGAGATTTGGCCAAAAAATCATCCATGTAATCTTCCAAAGTTTTGTGCATGTAATCATGAAAGATGTACGTCATGGCACGTTGGTAGGTGGCGCCAATATTTTTAAGGCCAAAAGGCATGACCTTATAACAAAATTTCCCCCAAAGTGTTGTGAACGCCGTTTTTAGTTGGTCCTCGGGATTGATACGAATTTGATTGTATCCCGAGAAACCATCCATGAGGGAAAGCATTTCGTGGCCCGCTGTAGCATCTACCAATGTGTCGATGCTTGGCAAGGGAAAATCATCCTTAGGACTCACTTTGTTTAGATCTCAAAAATTAGTGCATATGCAAATCCTCCCGTCGAGCTTTTTGATGGGAACCATGTTAGACAACCATGGTGGGTAATCCACGCAAATGACAAATTATGCATCCAAAAACTTTTGTAGCTCATATTTGACCATTAAGGCCACTGTTGGGTGCATCTTACGTAGTTTTTGCTTCACTGGCTTGACTGTCGGATCAAGCGTCAAATTATGCGTGACTAGCTGTGGGTCTAGTCCCGACATGTCTTTGTATGACCATGCAAAAACCTCCTTCTTATTTTTGAGAAGGGCAATGTAGTTGGCTTGCTCTTCGAGGGATAGACTTACCCCCAGCTTGATGATTTGCAAATTCACTGGATCTGAGTCGATGTCTATGTCAGTCGTCTCCTCGATCGACATGTGGGATCCATCCTCCAACTGGTGTGGAGTTGGAATCAGATGGATATTGTTTGCTGAATTTAGATCATCATTTGGAACGTCAGGTTCCTCTTCAGCATGGAAGACATCCTGAGTCTGTCCTGGGGTGAAATGGAACATCCAACCGCAGGGCCAGTACTTTGATGGGGATGGGGGTGTGTCAGCGCGATCCCAGTCGATAGCATCTAGATCTAGATACAATGACCGTGTTGGGTCGGTTGGATCATGAATGGGGGCGGTTAAATCAATGGAGATCATGTTAATGAAATGATTGTGGTATCCATTACCGTGGGTATGACTGCTTGGACATCCTAGATAACCTTTGTGCTTTGGATCTGGCTCTGTGGGCACTGGCACAAATGGTTCAGCCCTATGCATGGAGATGAAGATAGGGTCCACCCTAGGCACTGATGGTTTGATAGGGTCTCTAGGCGAAAGATGCTCTCTTTGTACCTGGAGTGGCGGGTGTAGTAATTGCTATAACTGTGCTAGGTTGAGGTACCACCTATGTCTTGGCCCTATGTGCAAGTGTTCAAACATGTCATATATGCCTAAGGGATATTTTTGTTGCATTTGTCACATGTGGTTGAGATAGGCCATCTCAGTTTCATCTTCGTAGTCACTATCAGAGATCCAAAGGCCTTCATCGGATCCAACAGCTGCTTGCAACATAGGAGGCTCATCTTGTTCGAGCAAATTAATGTGGTCCCATCGAGGTTGTTCCGCTATCTGTGGGGGGACCTGATTCTCTTGAAAGGGCATATTCTCAATTGGAGCACCTAAAGGGAACATTGTCATGAAGCTTTCTTGATAATCATCCATGGGATGTACTTGTGAATGATTGATGTTAGACTCGAAAGGATCCCAAGGTGCTACCTCGTATTCCGACTCATCTTTCGAAGACCCTTCTTGGTCTTGTCCATATCCCTCTTGTAGGGGAGTCCATGAATTTTCTCCTTGTTTGGCCGAAGGGAAAGGGTTGTTATGGTCAACAAGGTTGGTTGTTAACAATGGGTGATAATCCCCCAATGTATATGTTGTGTGAGGATTGGCATATGGATCTAATGCCAACCCATCCTTGCTGCCTATCCTTAGGCATTGCATGTTCTCCACCAAGATGTCTAGGGGCAGGGGGTGGTTGAACCCTACTCCTAACTTGTCATATGGTATTTGGTATCTTGGTTGGCAAAGAACATGCACTCCTTGCTCATACCGGCCCAACCCATATCCGTGCCAATTGCATTGGCCAAGATACCTCAAAGCAAAGTTTGGGTTGGACAGATAGTTGACATCCTTAGCAAAGGGTTCTTCATCTTCGTCTTCTTGCATACAAGTATCAACACCATTATCCAGGCCCCCATAAACAAAGTTTTTCTGATTGGATGGGTAGCCTAGAGGAACCATAGAGCCGATGGGGAGTCGAGGTTGCCCCATATCCTACATGGTCTCAAGCATGGGCATTGCTACAATGTTCCTCACTAGATACTTCCCCAAGCCCGTGCAGGCCATTTCAACAATGACTATTGGTGGTTTATGGAGGGTGAATGGGAGTCCTTCCTGAGTCCACTCCATGTGGGGAAAATTAGGCATCTCAACTTCCATTCTGCTAGGCATATCTTCTATCGAGATGGTTGAGACTAGAGGTGGCTCCTCTTCTATGGGTTTCTTTCTCTTGTCCTTGGATGTGGCCACCGTAGGTGGTGTTGTTGTTGAAGGACTAGCGAAAGAAGATGGACCTGGTTGAGGGCTCAATGGATTAATCACTGGATATGCCTACGAAAATGGACCTTGTTGAGATGGATTCAACTAAAAATCCACATGTGTTGAGGGAAGGTTTGATTGCGGCATGAATTGCACTGTATTGTAGTATTTGAAGGGCTCCAAGTCTGTCGAGACTACATGCACCTATCCTTAAAATGTATACTTCAGGCACTGATGAGCTATTGAAGGGACACACTTCATGTCCCTGATCCAAGGTTGCCCCAACAAGATATTGTAACCATCTCACCTTCTAAAATGTGGCACAATGTATGAATGGTCTTTTGTCCCACTTGGATGGGTAGGACAATTGTGCCAACTGTCGAGCAGATTGCATCGTTGAATGCTCGCAGTGTGTAAGTAGAGGCCACAATGTGAGATGCTAGCAACTTCAAATGTTTCAACGTTGTTGTAGTGATGATATTACTGGACGAGCCAGTGTCCACCAACACTCTCTTATACGGAATCCCGTTGACCCATGAAATAACATGCAGGGGTGGATCCGCCACATCACCAGTCACTGCTTTCAATTCATCTTCTCTAAAGGTGATGACTGGTTCTATACATTGTTTGACATGCCCCACAAAATTATTGAAAGAGTTCGCTTCGTGGGGCTGCAACTCGATAGATTTTAAAATATCCATTAGAGCTTCCCGATGGGGCGTTGATTATTGAATTAGCTCATATATGGAGAGCCTAGCCGACATGGTCCTTAGACTTTGGGTAAGTCTAGTCCGAATTGTGGCCACCAGTCTAGGCGAGGGAAGTTGCATAGGGGGTTATTGCGGTTGTGATGTCAATGGAACCTCTCTTGTGGCTATCGTGGGGGCAGCTCCTGGGTATCTCTTGTTCCTAGTCACTATGATTATCATCCCTACATATCCCTAGGAAAATTTTGTTGCACCTCATTAACTTGAAGAGTTTTTGTCGGTGCCTCATGGGTAGGCAAGGGGTCTCTGAATACTCCCATATGTTGGTTGTTTGGAGCTACGGGTTTGTCCACCGCTAATGTCTTGTTATCAATGATATCTTGTACCAAACATTTGAACTTCCAACATGCATTAAGATCATGTCCCTTACGCCTGTGGAACCTACAGTACAAATCCTCTCGGTACCCCTTAGGCTTCGATGCATTGGGGTCTATAGTTTGAATCTATGGAAGGTTGATCAAGTTCGCCATTGACAAGCAGTCAAACAGAGAATCCCTGGACTCTGTGTAAGGAGTAAATTGTTGCCTAAGGTGACGCTACTGATTTTACTCCTGCCTTTGATTTTCTCTATCACAATTGTTTGGAGGCACCGCCTGATAGTTAGCCTTTTGAGGCTGTGTTGCTTGTGTCGTCTTAGGGACGTTGATGGTAACCTGATTAATCGCAGCAGGTTTCGGTTGCGTGGTCCCTAGTTTAGTGTTTTTTGTACATTCTTTCTTCTTAGGTTTGGTGATCTCACCATCCTGTATCTTAATCTCCTCGATGATTCTGGCTTGC
Source organism: Wollemia nobilis (assembly GCA_028583015.1). Lineage (NCBI taxonomy): Eukaryota > Viridiplantae > Streptophyta > Pinopsida > Araucariales > Araucariaceae > Wollemia > Wollemia nobilis. The sequence continues at coordinate 1,804,468 of JAQPPZ010001613.1, read as the reverse complement.
GCCAGTGCTTCTTCTAAATTGGTATATTGCTGCAGCTGCAATAGCACGAAGATTGATCTCAAACAGATTTTGGAGAACATTTGGGTCAAGTCAGACATAGGAGGGAGGTAGGGTAGCTTTGAAATCAACGTCCTCCATCGGTTCCTATATTCTGCCATAGATTCCTCCTCATACTGCTTGAGGCTAGCTAGATCGCTTAGTGACGCCTTTTTCTTTGTGTTGAAAGCGAAACGTTCTAGGAACGCATCCACTAGTTGATCTAAATTATAGATGTTGTGCTTTGGTAATTGAGTAAACCAATCCGAGGTAGGGCCTGCGAATGTGGTTATAAATGTTCTTAATAGCAAAGCATCGTTGTCTTGAATGCCAAAGCATTGGCTCAGGAATCGAGTCACATGCTCTTGGGCATCTTCCTCCCCTCTAAAGAGTGCCAATTGGGGCAGCTTAAAGTGTTCGGGGTATGGAGGTGCCGGCACTAACGGATGCACAGGATGACTATGGAGTTGGCGTAAAGTGGTCTTTTGGGGCCCAGAAGTCTTGATCTCCATAGATTCTAAGCGCTCTAACAACACTTTGTATGCATCAAACAAAAAGGAATATGCCACAAGAAAGAACAAGAAATAACATAGACAAATGGACACAAGATAAAAGCAATATGAAATATGGTAATATCTTTATTGATACGCTTTTTAAGTTGTGTTACAATACGTCTCCTTCCTTTTTAGGGGATAGGAGCGTCAAATGTGTTTCTTGTCACAACAACCATGGATAACCATCCTTCTTCCGCGTGCCCACATGTAAGATGGGCAGACCAAAATGTCACCACCGCTTGTGTATATGATTCTTTGCTCCTTCCTACTCCTTTGATGTTGGAAACCTGTGTTCAAAGAAACAAAAAATATTAGTAGCACCTATAGACAGAATAAAGCATGTATTTCCCAAGGCCTACTGTCAGTAAATGCATGAAAATATTAAAACGATAATCAAATGACATCGGATCGACCTGAAAATTTAATAGTAGCATAAATATGTTATTATAAGACCACTACAAAAAGAACAGTCTGGAAATTCCTCACATATTTGTATTCGCTCCAGGGTGAGACCAATAGACCTTTAATAACTTGTCAGAAAGCACCCTCTTCAATGTCCTACTTAGAAAGCTCCAAATGACATATAAAGTTGGGGTTAGATAATTGTGGGTATTTTGGGAAGACCCAGATGGTCATATTTCTCCAATTTTGCCTCTAGAACCCAGATTTTGATGATGGCATCTGCAAGTTAGTAAAGGCGGGAAATAGCAAAAACCTGATCAAAAGTGCTCCAAATGAAATGAAATTTAAACTACAATCTATTGAAATGACCTAGAATAAGATGCAAAAATAATAAAAATTAAACCTACCACAGATTGCTATTTGTTCCGGGGTGGAACGAATTAACCTGTAATACATTGTTAGAAAGTACCCTCTTCAATGTCCTATCCAGAAAGATCCAAAAGAACTACAAACTTGGTGTTAGATAATTGGGGGTATTTTGAGACGACCCAGATGGTCATATTTCTCGAATTTGGCCTCTATCACCTAGATTTTGATGGTGCCATCTGCAAGTTAGTAAAGGCGAGAAATGACAAAAACCTGGTCAAAACTTGTCAGAATGAAATGAAATTTAAACTACAGACTATTTGAATAATATAGAATAAGATGCAAAAGAAAAATCAGAGAAATATGCCATATATTTCTATTCATTTTGGGGTGGAGCGTTTAGAGCTGCGATAGTTTGGGGAGCGCCCGGGGGCAGGACGCCCACCGTTTGGGACTTTGTTTTAGCACCAATCCACTTGGGATGGGTCCAAAACCTGTTATGGGGTGTTGTCGACAAATTTTGTGGAATATTGTGGCCAAATGTTTAGGTTTGGGCTTAGATTTGTGCTTCCAATAATCACCCAATAACCTCCCCTTCAAATGAGAGATTAAGGATGTGAAAGGCACAAATCGCAAGTAGGTATGTAAATTGGAAGAACTTCATTGCTCAAATGCTCCTTATTTGGGTGTGAAAACTCCCCAATTTATAGACCTTAGGGTCTCTCTATTTGAATTGCACATGCGAGGGCACTACTTGAGTTGTTTTCCTATTTTCAGAGAAAATCTAATTCCCTAATTTAGAATCTCCTTGCATGAGGTTTCTAAAATAAAAACACTCATAACTGAAGTCTCTCTTCTTTAATAAAAGCTATTCCTCACAATTGCATGACCTGAAGCCTCAGTTAACTGGCAGAGTTACCAAGGTTTGACTTTTTGCTAGTCAAACTTGCTATTCGCCTCACCCTGGGGCGAATGCTACTATTCGTCCCTGGGTGGGACGAATGACAGTTTGTATTCGTCTCGAGGTGGGATGAGCAGAGAGAAAAGTTCCAAAAAGGTGCCAAATTGACTTTTGGCCTCTAAAACTGCTTTTGGAAGTGGTTAGGACCATTGTTTAACCTTTGGGGGCTGCCCTAGGGGCTGTGTGTGTCAATGCGATCAGCGCTTGTTGTCACATAATCGGATTGGTGCTATTTTGGTGTCTACACCTTCTACTATAGAAGTATTGCAATGAGATATCCCTTATATCTTTGATTGCTTCTAGAAGAGGACCTTTACTAGTCCTTCTCTATCTTCAAGCTTCCAAATCTAGAAGTTCTTCAATGGGATATCTTGTAGGTCTCTTCAACCTCTCAAACTGATTTCTTCTACTCCTTCAAGGTAAAGTCTTTAATATTCAATGAAGATCACCAGTCTCATATCTTCATTGAGACTCTTCTCCTTGAGTCTCTTCTTTATCGACTTTGCAACAAGGCTTCTATGGAATTTTTCACTTCTACAATCTACATGATTACAATCTCTAGCAATGGGATATTTTCTATAGGCCTCCAAATATTTGCTTTTTTATTTGTTGCTTTTGGTACTAGATTAATTCTAAATAATATATTCTTCCTAGCTCTTTTGTATGAAGCTTCCCAACTTTCTTTGAATCTCATTTTTCCTGTAATAAAGGATTAGAACTGTAATGGAAGAAACTCTAAATACAGAGATAATCAATCTTCGCTAGTTGATTGTCAGTATAGTGGAATTAATATTAAGTCCTAGTCTTCATGAGTTTTTTTGCAATCCTATGGAAATACTCTAGCCAAATGCAATCTCAAAAATTTTGAAAATGAGATTTTTGGATTCCTCTCAATCTCACTTGTGGCTCTCCTTATTTTCTATCAATCTTACCATGTGCTCTGATACCATTGTTAACTGTTAATGAGTATACAATATAGGAAATACAACCACAAGATGTAAGATAAGCAATCTAAGATGATTGTATGATAATGGTACTGTAATATGTAGGAAAATAAAGAGATACACTTTTGTAATAACTCAGAATATACCATTAATGAAAGCTCACAAAAATAGTATAATGTAGTATAATGAAGGACATGAACACTCCATAATTTTTTTTAAGGAATTACATTGTTTTCCTCTATCATATATACTATGCACTCTCTATATTCTCTACTCCCATGATTTCACTCACTATAAGGCCCATATATTGGAAGATAAGTGTTGGAAATTTTGATTAATTATGTTGTCATTGATGTCAAAAGTTAGTTCATCTCACTGCAAAGGAATTGATAAAAAGAGGGTTAAAATATTTATATTTTAAGCCCAAGATATTTGGTATAAAGCTCCACATGGTTGGCCAAAATATTGTCTAAATATCCTGAAGGAAGGAAATACCTAGGCCCAAAGGAAATAATATTATAATATTTATTATTATAATATTAAAGTTGTTAAGATAAAGCCTAAGGTTAATTATAAAATAATTATAATATTTATATTATAATTTTTTATAACCCTAAGTGGGTTTGGCACCAAGAATTAAAGTTTAAATTATTGAACTCTACCAATGTCCAAGCATGGAGAAAAATTGGTATTTATATGATAAAATTTGGAGGCAAAAGTATAAGTTTTTCGATGCATGTTGCGAGTGATTAATGTTAATGTTGATGCAAATTTAGTGATCAAGGTGGAATAAGGTTTTATTTTTATATAAAAAAGAAAGAGCATGGATGAATAAAGGGAAAAGTTTGTATGCCCCTATCACCAACCACGTAGTTGACCTAGTGGCAGGCTTGGCAACTTTAAGATGCTGGCAAATGGTAGATCATATGTTCGATTCCTGGTGGCAGCTGTTTATTTATTTTGCTAATGAGAAGGGTGAGCAGTGGTTAGATAGAACATTGTGGTATTTGGTCCTTGTGTGGATAGTTTGCCTAGCAGTAGTCCATAGGGCTCTAAGAAATTGGCAGACGGTAGATCCTACATTCGAATCCTGATGGTAATATTTTTTATTTTACTGGCAAGAAGGGTGAGTAGTAGTTAAAGAGTGCATTGTGGTATTAGGTCCTTCTATGGGCGGTTGGCCTAGTGGTGGCCCAAGGGGAGCTAGTGCAATGGCAGGCGGTAGGCACTATGTTCAAATATTCAACAGTATTTTTTGGTAAGCATTAATTAAATTTGGTAATTGCTAAGGTTGAGATTAGACGAATGTGGTTTAATTGATTATTATGAGTGCTTGCTAAGGTTGAGGTTAGGCACATGTGGTTTTAATTAATTTTTGTGAGTGTTTTTGAATTTTGGAGATATAAGGGAAAACAAATTATTACATGCATTTATTTTTGAAGAAAATGATAATGAAATATTTTTGAAAGTGACTTTGTGGAGTAATAAGAATTTTTGATAATTTTTTTATAAGTGTGTTTAGAAGTTAAGAGGGAGTTAAAAGGTGTATGAGGTTTTTTTATTGTTTTTATTTTTCTAAATATTTTGAAGGGTTTGATTTTATTATTTGATGCTATAGTTTGAGAAACCAAGAGTGTTGGTGTTGAATTTGATTGGGCACACATGTTGAAGGATTTATAACTCATAAAGAGGTGTTGTGCTAACCTTTTATAGTTGCAAAAGGTATTGTGTGTGAGATAGATTTTTGAAGGCATATCTCCATAAGAGCAAGCAAAAAGGTATGGGCATATCATTCCTTATTTAAGGTGTTTTGTTGAATGAATATTTTTGAAATATAAGGTGGAGTGAAAATTATTGTTTGATAAGCATTGTTGGAAATATTTGAGTTAAGTGTTGAGATCTACATTGTGCTCTTTGTTGAAAGAAGTTGGAAAACACTTATTTAGGGTTTGTGAGACAATTGTGCTTTATTGGTTGAATGAATGTGTGAAGTTTTTGAGAATTGATCTTGAATGATTTTGGAAGTGAATGTGCAAACATTAAAATTCATATTTGTGAAAGATACAGATTTAATGATTGAGTAGAACATATTGAGCTATTTTCAAGTGCATATTATTCTCTATATGTTCCAAAGGTTAAACGAATTATGATAGAATATGTCTAAACTGCTTCAAGTTAAAGGAATTACTTTGAAGATTATACAAAGTATTTGATAGCATTGTGTGTAATATTTGAGAATTGATTGAGCATATCTTGTGAGCTATTTTGAGCATGTGTTAGAGCAAGTTTTGAGAGAAGCATTGAGGATATATTTGAGAAAGTCTTTGAGAATGCTTAAGGACATATTTGAGAAAGTCTTTTAGAAGGCTTTATGATATATTTGAGCAAGTTATTGAGAAGGCTTGAGAACATAGTGGAGTGGTATCCACAGAAACAGAGTAAGGGGAAAGAGTTCTCCTATGGAGTGTGATCCATGAACCAGTTGGGAAGATATAGTTCTTCTATGGAGAGAGATCCACAAACCCGTTGAGGAGATAGAGTTATCTGGTATCAAGTTCCATGAACCAAAAAAAAGGGAAAGAGTTATCATGTGGAGAGATATCCACAAATCAGAGCATAGGGGATTGGTTACTCCTTTGGATATAGGTCCATAAACATTGTAATAGGGAATTGATTCCCAAAATATTTGTTGAGAAAATTTAGTGGAAATATTTTCTCCATGGAGTAGCCCACATTGTGTGAACCACATTAAATTTGTTTCTCTCCTATGTGTGATGATTTATGCATTGCTTTGATTACTATTATTGATATTTTCATTAATAATATTGGATAATATTATTTGGGAAAGAAAAATAAAAGTTGGTCTTATACTGTTCACCCCCTATCAGTATAAGCATGTGTTCTTTAATTAGTATCAGAGCAGGTTCCTTCGAAAGATTTTAATAGCTTGAAAGAAAAGGTTATAGGAACAAATATGGAATTTTAGAGTGGATCTTCATCAAACAAGGTACCATTGTTTTATGGGAATAATTATACTTTCTAGAGCATAAGAATGAGGACTTACTTAATGTCACAAGGGTATGAGATATCGTAAGTAGTTGAGGATAGATTCACACCTACAACTAATCCTCCCATAGATAAATATGGTAAGCTCTTATATGTAAATAATGCCAAGGATTTGCATGAAATCCTAAGTGGATTACATGAAGTAAAATTTGTGAAAGTTATGCATTGTAAATCAGCAAAATAGATTTGATATAAATTGAAGCAAGCCTATGAGGGCAATAAAAAGGTCAAGATGGAAAAACTACAATATCACAAGAAAATATTTGAAGATTTGAATATGGAAGAAGAGGAAGACATTGCTACATACTTGCTTTGTGTGGATTAAATTGTTAATACCATGTGTTGAATTGTATTTGAAGTTGAAGAATCTGATGTTGCTCAGAAGGTTTTAAGGTCACTTCCTACAAGGTATGATGGAAAAGTTTAAGCTATAGAAGAGATAAAGGATATTGAGAAGTTGACTATGGATGAGCTACATGGAATTATCACAACTTATGATATGAGAATAGTAAAGGATCCTAACTTCAAGAAAGAGGTAACCTTAAAAGCATAAAATAAGATAAAGGATAAGAAACCAAAATCAAGCGGTGAATCAACCAGTGATGAAGAAGCTAACTATGGCATAAGAAACAAGGACTCAAGAAAGAAAAAAGGTATGAAAATAGTGAAATGTTTCAATTGTGGAAATTTTAGTCATTATGCATCTAATTTTCCAAAAGTTGAAGCAGTAGTAGTGAAGAGAAATAGTATCATAAGAAAAAGGAAGAAAGAAAATCCAGGTATGAAAATAAAAATAGGTATGGTAAAAAGAAGCATAAAAATAAATTCTTTCAAAGGCACATATTTTCTATGTTGATAAGGGAAGAAAGGATTCAAGTGACAGTGATGGAAGATCCTCAGATAGTGAAGAAGAAAAAAATCTATTTTTGGCAATAGAAGAGGAAGGAAGTTCTCATGTTGAAGATAAATCTGAAAGTTATGAAGATGCTCTTGAAGACCAAGAAGTAGAAAATAATTTATAAAATAAAGAGGAAGGTGTAGTAGATATAGAAGCAGAACTTATTACTGCTCTCAAAGAATTTAAAAAGGTTAGAAAGTAGAATTTAAAATTCAAGGCTCAAGTTCAAGAATGTGATGAAGAAAGAGGAAAGCTTATACAAGATCTGACAAACTCAATAGCTAAGACAAGGAGATTTAAATAAAATTTAGGGGTAAAATTATTAGAATGTGAAATATTAGAACATGAGGTAGCTTCTCTAAGGATGGAAGTAAAAGAGTCTAAATACAAGCTACATAGGTATGGGAAAAGATCAAAGATCTTGGATAAGATTATCAATGCACAAAGACATTCATCTATTAAAACAGGACTTGGTTTTGAAGAAGGACAAGGGAAACAAGAAAAAGGGTCAAGCTCAAGTTCACAAGAGAAAAAGTTTCAAAGGAAGAGAGCGAAGAACAAAGTGAGACTTATGTGAATAGAAACTTCACCAAGGAAGGAAAAAAAAGGAACATGGATCATCACAAATAAGAAAGGACTAAGATACCAATGGGTTCAAGGCAATATTTCTTCAAAGGATATTACTTTTCATGTAATCGATTTGGGCATAAAGCAATTCAATGCAGGGTTCATGACAAAAAGGAGTATGGCTTCACCAGGAGGAACTTCAAGACATTTGCACCTTCTATGAACTACAAAATTAAGTGTTACAAGTGTAATAATTTTGGACATAAGGCCAAGTGGTGTAGAACAGAGTTTCCAGAGACAAGCAGAAATAGGGACACTCAAAAGGATCAAAAGGGTATGCTTAGAAATAAGGTTGACAAAGGAAAGGAGTATTGTATGCTGGGAGTAGTTTTACTCCCACCCCAAAATTAATCACCTCAAGGAGAGGAGGTGGGGAGGGGGTTGAGGTACGAGTCTTATATTTTGTCCCAAAGGAGTCCCTTTGCCATTGATGTCAAAGGGAGAGAGATTTGAGTAAGGGGGAGAGAATTCAATCAGGGAGCAGTTTCTCAGGGGGAGAAAATTTGGAATCAAATGGTTTGGAAAAGGAAGTTTTAGAAAAGGGTTATCATCAATGACAAAGGAGGAGATTGTTGGAAATTTTTAGTAATTATGTTTTCATTGATGTCAAAAGTTAGTTCATTTCAATGCAAGGTAATTTATAAAAATAGGGTTAAAATATTTATATTTTAAGCCCAAGATATTTGGTATAAAGCTCCACATGGTTGGTCAAAATATTGTCTAAATATCCTAAAGGAAGAAAATACCTAGGCCCAAAGAAAATAATATTATAATATTTATTATTATAATATTAAAGTTGTTAAGATAAAGCCTAAGGTTAATTATAAAATAATTATAATATTTATATTATAATGTTTTATAACCCTAAGTGGGTTTGGCACCAAGAATAAAGTTTAAATTATTGAACTCCACCGACATCCAAGCATGGAGAAAAATTGGTATTTATATGATAAAGTTTGGAGGCCAAAGTATAAGTTTTTCAATGCATGTTGAGAGTGATTGATGTTAATTTTGATGCAAATTTCATGAGCAAGGTGGAAGAAGGTTTATTTTTAAAAGAAAAAAGAAAGTGTTAGAATAAGTAATTATTCTCTTAAGTTCTACTAGGGTAGACTTACTTGAGTTTCCAGTCCTTCATGAGTCATGTGAACTCTCAATTATAGTCTACATCAGATTTGATGAGTTTTTGTAATCCAATGACTCTCAATGATCAACTTTGTTATCTGTAAAAAGTTGATCTATGGAATAATCAATCAGTTCTACTATTTACTTCACATTTTACATAATGCTTTGCATGTCTATTTTGGGAAATTCTAACATGGTATGAGAGAATGATAGATTTTGCTAGCATTCTCTCTTGAAGGTTCTAGGAGTTGGTTCATTGTATCCTTTGGTGACTTCTCCTTTTTTTGAAGTTCAAAGTCTACAAAAAAATTTTATATATAGTTTTATTTTAGCTATATTTTTGAGATATATGTAAATGGGTCAATCTGAATAATATTTATCTTCTTCTCAAGAAAGGGAAGATTCATTGTTTTGATGTTGTAATTTTTTTTTCAGAAAAATAGCCATTTTTTCATAGATCTCTTTCTTGGGGAACTCTTTGACTAACTCACTTTATGAAATTAGTCATATTAATTATCCTCAAAAAAAAAAAAAATTCTCGTTCTTTTTTTTTAATAGAGAAAACACATTTTTTTCAAGCAAATATATGAGTTTTTTTTTAACAAAAAATAATTTTAAAAGCTTAATCTTTATAGATTGAAAATATAAGTTTATGTTCTATCCTTGGTGTTTTCCTTTGCAGGAAAAAGCTTCTCTGCCTTTTTCGTTGCTCTCGGAGAGCCCTATTAAAGTTTTAATTCATGCAACGAGCACCCAACTTGGGCGCTATCTTCGTAAATATACCTCTCAACTAGTGTTGTGATCATTAGTGCTTCTTGGCATATTTTTTTTAATTAAATCTCTAACGAATCATCCTCTTTTCTGTGCAATCTCCGAAGCTTCCTCTTCAAGCATCTTTTTCGGGTGCATTGAAAATATATATTTTTTAAAATGTTTAGTCCATGTGATGTCCCTATCAGTGTTCAACAGGAGATCCTGTGGTGTTCTTTCAGAGAATCGGTTAGCACCGATCTCAAATATTTTTATTGGCACTATCCCTAATGACTATCAAGATGATTCTTTATATTTGTTTCGGGCCTTCCTCCATTGGCATTCCAATCATTGATTGATTTTTTCTAATCTCTGCTATCGTTCTCTCAAGCATTACAATAGTTGGATTTCATTATTAATTATTTTTAAAATTATTTCATTAAGCATTTGTTTTAGGCGTTTCATTTTTTATTACGCCCCTTCTGGTTTTTCTTGTTCTACAGGTGTATTCAAAGACAATGCTGCGTGTTACCAGCTACATTTTTTTGACTACGCTTCACAAAGTCTATAGGTGATTTCGAAGTCAACACTGGGTGTTACCAACTTCAGGTTTTCAACAGCGCTTCACAAAATCTGCACCTGCTCTTCATTGGAATTCAAGCAAGGGCATTTCGCTTCTTTGTATTTTTACTGGTGTTCACCTCCATTGTAGGAGACCCCACACCATTTGGAAAAGAAGTTTCCAACATAGCCGACCTCATAAACTTTCTATTTCTATTATATTATAAATTTTGTTTTGCAGGAAACTCAACATTGTAAAGCGAGCGTATCTTTGAGATCTTCATTTGAAACCCTGGTGCTTCCTTTGTTTGAACCCCTGGTGCTTCTCTCTCCCTATCCTTTGGATAGAAGCTGACCTCGTCTTCAAGATGCATTGCTTCACATCCTAATTTCTTGTCTAAGCTATTTTGTATTGGTTTTATTCTGTCCCTTCTATTTCAAAGGTAAAACCTTACAAAATATCCCCTTAGCATTTATATATTTTGGTATATATTCTAACTCATTTTTTCACTAAGCCAATTTCTCTTTCAAAGGGCTATAGTGGAAAGAATCATTTGTAACAAAGTAAATACTAAGGTCTTTTTTTGAGGGGGGTTTGGGGTGCTCAAATTTGCACCTTTTTTGTTTTGTTTTTTGAGGGGGGTTATTTTTCTTACTTTTTGTGTCTATCTTCTTTACTCACTCTTCTAGATCCTTTTTAGTGGCTAATATTTTAAAAAGGTGTATATTGTTTTAAATATTCATTTCAAATCACTATATTATAAAGAAGTTACTCACTAAAATTATGGTAAGCCCTCATATAAAACAAAATTATTATCTTTATATTATCTTATATATTTTTTTAAGTGGCATTTATTTTTCAAAGGTGTTAAATTTTTTATTTTTTTTTTCATCTAACTTGCCTATTCTTGCTTTATTATTTCTAATTAAAGCTAGCCCTCATATATATCAATCAAATAAAGGTGTTAAAAAATAATATTTTTCATCTATTTGCATATTGAAGGTAAACTCTACACTTAAAAGCACTAATATATTCAAAACTTATAAAAGTTTTCCTTCAAAATATATTGCCTACGTTCCACATACCACTTACTCAAAATACTTATAGTTTCCCTCATGTTAGGGCAGGTTTTTTGAGTGACTTGGTATACAGGCCTAACATATATTTTTCTTTGTCAACCAAATTTCACATATTAGATATCTCTCTTACTTATAGTTTCCCTCTCATAAGGGCAAGTCATTGAGATTTTCCAATATACAAATATTGTTGCTCATCTCTGCATTTCAAGCCTATATTCCAAGTCTTTATTCTACTCATTACTTAAATTTTCCCTCAAGTAAGGGCGGGTATTGAGAAGAAAAAGTAAAAAAAGAAAAAAAGGCAATTGTTACTAGAGCCAATTTTAATATATCAAAACTCTATTACTTATAGTTTCCCTCTTGTTAGGGTGGGTAATCTGAGGATTGTGATATTAAAAATCTTACATATTGAAAGCATGAGGATACGAAAGCAAAACAGAAGGGGAAATGCAACGCTAAGTCCTACGAACGAGAATGCATGAAAAGAAGGAAAACCAACGAACTGAAACGAGATTAAAAGCAAGTGTAAAAGTGTGGCCCTTTATTTTATTAATTTTCTCTAAAATCGGGTTACAATACGTCTCCTCCCTTTTCAGGGGCTAGGAGCGTCGGACATATTTTGATTACACCATGAATGATATATTCCCCTTTGAGATCTTTCGCGTGCCCACATTGAAAATGGGCGGACCAAACGTCACCGCCGCTTGCGTGAATATGTCTATGGTTCCTTGCTGCCCCTCCGGTGTCGAGATCCTACATTCAGAGAAATAGTAAATGGTTAGTAGCACCTGCGGATGGAGAGAAACATGCGATCCCCAAGGCCTACGTGGTCAGTGCATGCATAAAATAAATAAAATGATAACTAAAACATATCAGAATGAGCTAAAAATTTGATAGAAGCAATAAAACATTACCAGGAAGCCACTGCAAAAGGAACAGTTCAGAAATCTTGCACATATTTCTAATCGCTCCGGGGTGGGACGATTAGGACTATCATAACCTGTCCAAAAGCCACCTCCTAAATGTCTGGTCCAGAGGCCTCCAAAACACCTGCAAAGTTGGGGTTAGGTAAAATGGGGCATTTTGGGATGACCCAGATGGTCGGATTTTGCTAATTCGGCCTCGATTGCCCTGTATCCGATGATGCTCCCTGTATGTTAGCGAAAGCGAGAAATGATAAAATCATAGCCAAAACTTGTCAGAATCACATGAAATTTAAATGACAACATATGTAAGTGACCTAGAATCAAATGCAAAAAGAAAAATATGGAAATCTACCACATATTTCTAATCACTCCGGGGTGGGGCGATTAGAACTGCAATAGTGCGGGGGGCACCCGGGGGCAGGACGCCCGCCGTTTGGGACTTGGTTTCAGCACCAATCCACTTGGGATGGGTCCAAAACCTCTTATGGGGTTGTGTCAGCAAATTTGGTGGGGTATTGTGGCCAAATGTTCAGGTTTGGGTCCGGATTGCGCTTCCAATAATCACCCAATAACCTCCCTTCCAAAAGAGAGATCAAGGATGTAAAAGCACAAACGATGGGTGAGGATGTAATTTGGCAGCACTTCGTTGCTCCAAATGCTCCTCCTTGTTCCTTTTTTTGGGGTGAGAAGACTCACCAATTTATAGACCTAGGGTCTCTCTCTTTGAATGCGCATGCGAGGGCGCCACTTGACTTGCTTGCCCTATTTTGGGAGAAAATATTCTTCCCTGATTTAGAGTCTCTTTGCATGAGGCCTCCATAATCAAGGCATGCATGACTGAAGTCTCTCTCTCTGATTTGAAGTCGTTCCTCGCAATTGCATGCCCTGAAGGCGCAGTTAAGTGGCGGACCTATCGAGGTTTGACTTTTTGCTAGTCAAACCTGCTATTCGCCCCACCCTGGGATGAATGCTGATAATCGTCCTAGGGTGGGACGAATACCAGTTTGTAATCATCCCGGGGTGGGACGAGTAGAGAGCAAAGTGCTAAAAAGGTGCCAAATTGACCTCTGACCTTCCAAACTATTATGGGAGTGGTTAGGACCACTGTTTAACCTCTAGGGGCTGCCCTAGGGGCTATGTATGTCAATTCGATCAGTGCTTGTCATCACATAATCGGATTGGTGTTGTTTTGGTGTCTACAGATGCCCCTTTTTGGGATGCGCTGTGCGTGGCACAGTGCTGAGAAAAAATAGATAACCAAAGCACTAATGATTAGGGTTTCTCAGTAACCTAACCAACTCTTGATGCCCCAAGTATGGAAAGGGCACGCATTCTTGAATCCTTGCTTCTGACGAGCTAAGGAGCTTAATTCAAGTGTTAACCTTTTTCAGTGAGGTGTTACTTGATCTTGGACATTGTTCAGTCATGAATAGGCAAAGGGCGCAACCTTTTGTCTATGGGAACCTTGAGTTCATGATTCTAGAATGCCAAGTGTTTGATCAGCTTGTGATTATTGCTTGTTTGCTGCCCCAAGCAGGGGCGTGATTGTCTTTGTCAATGATCCTTTGAATGCGTGCCATTTCCTTGATTGGGTGTGTTTTTGTTGATTGGTGACTAAGTGTGACTACCCCCTCAAGCGACGAATCGATGAGGGAATGACCGACATGAGAAAAGTGATGAGTCACTTGACCCAAGATGACTTGTGTAAGGGTGCCTTCAGTTGTTTTTCATTGAATGCTTATGCAGTTTCCAAACATTTTGACCTATTTTTGGTGGGTTTGAACCCTTTTTGTGACGCATTTTGGAGCTAAAATTGTCAAAAATCCATCCTCCCGTGGAGCGGTCCGGCTATGGTAGCCTTCTTAGGGAGTAGGATAGTGACAATTTGTGACCCCAATGTCTATTTTGGATGCCAATAATGTCATGCGCAAAGGCGCCTTCGTTCGGCAATGTTATTGCTATTTTTTGGTGGGTTTTGACCCTTTTTGTGATGTCGTTTGGGGATGAAATTCTCGAAAATCCGTCCTCCCGTGGAGCGGTCCAGCTATGGTAGCCTTCTTAGGGAGTAGGATAGTGAGGATTTGTGACCCCAACGTCTATTTTGCATGCCAAGAATCATAGGCGCAAAGGCCCCTTTGTTCGGCAATTTTATTGCTATTTTTTGGTGGGTTTGGACCCTTTTTGTGATGCATTTTAGAGCTGAAATTGTCAAAAATCTATCCTCCTGTGGAGTGGTCCGGCTATGGTAGCCTTCTTAGGGAGTAGGATAGTGAGGATTTGTGACCTCAATATTTATTTTGGATACCAAGAATTTATGGAAAGGCACCTTTGTTCGGAATGTTATTGCTATTTTTTTGTGCATTTTGGTTTAGTTTTTGTTGTTTTTGATTTTTTGATGTATGTGGTGTGTTATGATTAGATGTTTCTAATTATATGATGTATGCATATGGAATGAATGAAATGAGTTGTTGATAACTTGTCGATGGCACCATAGACTGTACAAGATTTACTGGCTTTCTGTACTATGTGATGGCTTTGTGGAATGACTTTGCATGTGTTAATTTTGTTTTGGTATTTTTCGTATTTTTTGATGTTGATGTAAGTAATGAAATGTACCAGTTGTTTTAAAATGTAGTTAAGGTTTTCTGAGATTCAGATGTTTTAACTAACTAGCCAAGACTGTACATTTATCTCACAAGACTTTTTGAACAAGGTACGAATCAGACTTGAGTTTGACCAAGTTATTTCACATCCCTATGTGTGCAATTGAGTTCGTTTATGTGGTATTTGTCAGGATACCGCCAGTGCCAGATAGGTTGTCAACCAAACTTGTATTGAGGATCACCTAATTAGCTCCACTAACTCCATTGTTGTATTTAGTAAGATTAATCCATGGGACAATCTAAGGTACCATAAGCTAGCTCATCCACATGCAAACATTGGTCCTGCTCACACGCAAAGCTAATGTGATAGACATATCGTCATGCGTTTAGGATACCACCATTGTCAGGTAGGCTGTCCACCAAACCCGTAATGAGGATCACCTAGATGGTTTTTTGAATGCTGAGAATTCCAGGGATTCAAGCTCAGGCATCTTTCGGTTGCTCAACTTGTTGGGATACTTGCTCGTATACATAGTGATGAAAATCACTATTTATTTTTCTCTTTTGTTTTTCTTTTTGAGCAAGGGATTTGAATAGTGGTGATAACCATTGTTATTTGATTTTGCATTTTAGGTTGCAAAGTTGAGCTTCGTAAGGTTTTGGCTTGTGAATGGCATTGATCCTTTTGGCCTTGGGGATGACTACCCATCCTATTCAGGGATGTGTAGTACGAATCCTTACGACTTTGGGAACCAAAGGTGATTGGGGATGTTATTATGTAAGTGCATTGACCCTTTAGGCCTTGGGGATGACTACCCATCCTTGTCAGGGGTGTGTAGTACGAATCCTTATGAATTTTGGGGACCAAAGGTTTGGTTTGGGATGATGGATGGATTATGTAAATGGCATTGATCCTTTTAGGCCTTGGGGATGACTACCCATCCTTGTCAGGGGCATGTAGTACGAATCCTTACGACTTTGGGGATCAAAGGTGTTTTGGGATTTTTGTTAGTGGTGAAAACCACTTTTTATTATGGGGAATTGGATGGGGAAGAGCTTGTCCTTTTGTCAATTCTTAGCATTCTTGAACCATTCGCACAGGGGGATGAACAGGCTAACCTTTCACCTATGGTACCCTAGACTACTTTGTAGGTTTCTCTTGCATTCACACAACTTAGGAATTATTTTATGTGTTTTAACTTGTGTAGGGATGTTACGTAACGAGGTGTGATCCAAGTAAAACTCTACCCTTGTAAAATCTGTCTGACTTTGTACAGTTTTTGGCTAGAAATTTAAAGACAGCTGAATGACGAAAACCCTAAATACATTAGGAGACAACTGACTATGCTAAAAATGTGGATGGTGTTATTTTGGATGGATGTGTTTATAAAATGGATTGAATGTGGAAAATGATGGAATTGCCTAGCAATTACAGTCTATGGTGCTTGTGACATGTATGACCAACAAATATGCAATGTATGGATGCGATGCCTAATGCAATTTATTATGTTTTTGTATTTTGATTTTTATGAGTATGCATGAAATTGAGATGCAATTTTTTTTTTGTTATTTTTGATTATTTTATTTTTTTGTTTGTTTTTGAATATTTGTTTTTGACCAAGCGATTGTGGGAACCCTTGGAGCTTTTGGTTTGACCAAAGGGTTTATGGATACCTTTGGGGCATTTTAGGTTGACCAAGCGATTGTGAGAATCCTTGGAGCTTTTTGGTTGACCAAAGGGATTATTGATACCTTTGGGGCATTTTTAAGTTGACCAAGTGATTGCGGAAATCCTTGGAGCTTTTTAGGTTGACCAAGCGATTGTAGGAATCCTTGGAGCTTTTGGGTTGACCAAGCGATTGTAGGAATCCTTGGAGCTTTTGGTTTGACCAAAGGGTTTATGGATACCTTTGGGGCATTTTAGGTTGACCAAGCGATTGTGGGAATCCTTGGAGCTTTTGGTTTGACCAAAGGGTTTATTGATACCTTTGGGGAATTTTAGGTTGACCAAGTGATTGTGAGAATCCTTGGAGTTTTGGGTTTGACCAAGGTTTTGAATCCTTGGAGCTTTTTGGGTTTGACCAAGCGATTGTAGGAATCCTTGGAGCTTTTGGGGTGGGCTATGGCTCTCTAAATGTGGAATGGCCTCAAATGACTGATGTTCAAGGGTTCTAGTTCCTTGATTCCTTCAAGAGAGGTGAGCCGGTATGTTCCAGGTCCTATTTTACTATCAATTACATAGGGACCTAACCAATTTTCCATGAACTTGTCCCTTAGATGGGTTGGCAAGTTAGAGTTTTGTTGGTTCTCTTTTAAGACCAAGTCACCAACTTGAAAGTCCCTCAGGTGAACTTTCATGTTGTATGCTTTCTTAAGTCGCTCTTGATAGATACGTAAATGCTCGAGAGCATTGACGCGTCGTTCATCGAGCAACGTAAGTTGGTCTAACCGGGCCTGCCGCACAGTGTCATCATCGATGAACTCTTGCATTGATATGCACAAGGAAGGTATTTCCAACTCGAGAGGCATGACTGCCTCGGAGCCATACACCAGCAAAAATGGAGTTGCCCCAGTGGGCATCCGAATGCTAGTGCGATAAGCCCATAGGGCAAGCGGGATTTGAATGTGCCAATCCTTATGACTATCTGTGACCGTATTTTTGAGGATAGCGACTAGCATTTTGTTTGACGCCTCTGCTTGCCCATTTGCCTACGGATAATAAGGTGTTGAAAAACTATGTTAAATTTTGTACTTTGTTGTCAAAGCACGCACATCTTTGTTCTTGAATGACGTCCCATTATCCGAGATGATCTTGGATGGAATACCAAAATGACATATGATGTTATGCAAAATAAACTCCGCAATGCGGGGTCCAGTCGTAGAGGTTAGCGAAATTGCTTCCACCCACTTGGTGAAGTACTCTGTGGCCATTATGATAAATGTGTGATGACCTGACGACGCAGGGGAGATATTTTCGATTAGATCTAAGCCCCACTACAAAAATGGCCAAGCCGATTGGATCGGTTGCAAGGCCTGAGAAGGTACGTGTGTCAAATTGGCATGGTGTTGACACTTCACGCACTTCTTTACATATGCACAACAATCTCGCTCTAAAGATGGCCAATAATAGCCCATGCGAAGAATGCGCTTTGCGATGGCCATACCGTTGAAGTGGCCACCGCATGTACCATCGTGCGCTTGGGTGATCGCCCAAGCGGACTCCTGCTGGTCCAAGCAATGGAGGAGGATCCCTTCATAGCTCCGACGATACAAAATGTCTCCTAGCAAGACATGTTTTGCCACTTTCTGTTTAAATGATCTTTTTACGGCATGTGTCAATCCAAGTGGGAGGTTACCTAACTTGAGGTAATCTCTTATGGGTGTGTACCAATCCTACTGATCAAAAACCTCGATGGTATGAATGACCAATCCCTCTTGGAGTTCATCCCTAGCAAAAGCTGAGTGGGAAAGAACTTGTAAGAATAGCGTTGTGTTGCTATTAAGAGGGGTCGGGGAGAACAAGGACCCCCAATCGACATGATTCAGACAATCATGGATTCGAGAGAACTTATCTTGAGATGGTTCAATCTGGATCAGGTGGATTCCTGGCGTTAGGTCAGAGCTTGCACGCTCCATCATGGATTGCGATAATGTTTTAACTTGAATGGTTGTCATTTCACCAGAAGGGTCTTGCGGGATTAGTGACCCCAAGGAGGCCATAGTATCCGCAAAATGATTCGATGATCGAGGGAGTGCCTCGATGTCGTACCATTCAAGATTTGCCAGGAATTTGTCCACAAGGGCTTTGTAGGCCTACAGAACTGGGCATTTACATTGGAATACCCCTTTTACTTGGTTGACAATTAACAACGAATCACCAAAGATGTTCAAGCATTTGATGTTCATGGTGATTGTTGTTTGAAGACCTATGAGCAAGGCTTCATATTCTACATTGTTGTTGGTGCACAAGAAATCTAATTTAAATGATAGAGGCATTGGAGCCCCTTGCGGTGTGAAGAATACAATTCCCGTGCCACCCCCTTGCTCACATTTAGAACCATCGAAGAATAGGGTTATGTCGGCTTGTGACTCAGGCTCATTAGAATCTGGCGATTCTGAGACATGGAAGACCCCATCATCAGGTAGCTCTATGGTCAGAGGTTGATCATCTTCAAGAGGAGCCTCTACTAGTTGATCGACGATGACTTGACCTTTGATGGACTTCTGTCCAATGAATTCTATGTCAAACTCCATCAACAACATGATCCATTTCGCCGTGCGGCTACTATGATAAGTACGACTCATCATGTACCGCAATGGATTCTCCTTAGACACAACATACGTCGTATTGCTCAGCATGTAGTGGCATAGCTTTTTGGTAGCAAACACCACTGCCAAGCATAGCTTCTCGACGTATGCATAGTTAAGTTCATAACTGACCAGGGTGCGGCTAAGATAGTAATTAGCCTATTCTTTGTGTAGTTCATTTTTTTGGGCTAGCATGGCACCCAGTGCCACCTCAGTAGCTGAGATGTATAAGTAGAATGACACTCCTGGTCTAGGTGGTGCCAATACTAGCGGTGAAGCCAAGTATTGTTTGATGTCATCAAAGGCTAATTGGCACTCGTCATCCCAGTGAAATGCTACCCCCTTGTGCAATAATTTATTCATGGGTCGGCACTTGTCAGATAGCTGCGCTATGAAGCGCTTGATTGATGCGACCTTTCCCTCGCAGGCTTCTGAGCTGCTTGATGGTGGTTGGGGGAAGCATTTCAAGGATTGCCTTGACTTTGTGTGGATCTACCTCGATTCCTCATTTTGAGACTATGAAACCCAAGAGCTTTCCAGATGTGATGCCAAATACGCACTTCTTGGGGTTTAGTCTGACTTTATGTTCAATGAGGCGATCGAGGATCTTGCTTAAGTCATCGAGATGATCTGGGCGCAAAAGAGATTTGGCCAACAAATCATCCATGTAATCTTCCAAAGTTTTATGCATGTGATCATGGAAGATGTATGTCATGGCACGTTGGTAGGTGGCGCCAGCATTTTTAAGGCCAAAGGGCATGACCTTATAACAAAATGTCCCCCAAGGCGTTGTGAACGCCATTTTTAGTTGGTCCTCGGGATTGATACGAATCTGATTGTATCCCGAGAAACCATCCATGAGGGAAAGCATTTCATGGCCCACTGTAGCGTCTACCAATGCATCGATGCTAGGCAAGGGGAAATCATCCTTAGGACTCACTTTGTTTAGATCTCAAAAATTGGTGCATATGCGAATCCTCCCATCGGGATTTTTGATGGGCACCATGTTAGACAACCATGGTGGGTAATCCATGCAGATGACAAACTGTGCATCCAACAACTTTTGTAGCTCATATTTGACCATTAAGGCTACTGTTGGGTGCATCTTACATAGTTTTTGCTTAACTGGCTTGACTGTCGGATCAAGCGTTAGATTATGCATGACTAGCTATGGGTCTAGCCCCGACATGTCTTTGTAGGACCATGCAAAAACCTCCTTCTTCTCTTTGAGAAGGGCAATGTAGTCGGCTTGCTCTTCGGGGGATAGACTTACCCCTAACTTGATGATTTGTGAATTCATTGGATCAGAGCCGATGTCTACGTCAGTCATCTCTTCAACTGACATGTGGGACCCATCCTCCAATTGGTGTGGAGTTGGGATCAGGTGGATATCATTTGCTGAATTTAGATATACGTTCGGAACGTCGGGTTCCTCTTCAGCATGGAAGACATCTTGAGTCTGTCTTGGGGTGAAATGGAACATCCCACCACAAGGCCAGTACTCTGATGGGGATGGTGGTGTGTCAGCATGATCCCAGTCTATAGCATCTAGGTCTAGATACAATGACCGTGTTGGGTCGGCTGGGTTATGGATGGGGGCGGTTAAGTCAATGGAGATCATGTTGATGAAATGATTTTGGTCTCCATTACCGTGGGTGTGGTGACTCGAACATCCTAGGTGATCTTTGTGCTTCGGATCTGGCTCTGTGGGTACTGGCACAAATGGATCGGCCCTATGTGTGGATAAAAGGATAGGGTCTACCCTTGGCACTGATGGCTCTATAGGGTCTTCGGGTGGAAGATGCTCTCTGTATGCCTGAAGTGGTGGGTGCAGTAGTTGGTCCAACTATGCCTGGTTTAGGTGCCACCTATGCCTTGGCCCTATGTGTAGTTGCTCAAACATGTCATCTATGTCCATGGGGTATTGTTGTTGTCGCATATGATTGAGATATGCCATCTTAGTCTCGTCTTCATAATCGCTATCAGAGATCCATAGGCCTTCATTGGCTCTAACAGCTATTTGCGACATGTGAGGCTCATCTTGCTCGAGCAAATTGATCTGGTCCCATCGGGGTTGTTTCGCTCTCTGCGGGGGGACCTGATTCTCTTGAGGTGGCATTTGCTCGATTGGAGCATCCAAAGGGAACATTGTCATGAAGCTCTCTTGATAATCATCTATGGGGGTCACTTGTGAATGATTGCTATCAGATTCGAAAGGGTCCCAAGGTGCTACCTCATACTCTAACTCATCTTCTGAAGACCCTTCTTGGCCTTGTCTATATCCCTCTTGTAGGTGAGTCCTCGAACTTTCTCCTTTCTCGATCGAAGGGAAAGGGTTGTTAAGGTCAACAAGGTTGGTTGTTAGCAATGGGAGGTAATCCCCCAATGTATATGTTGTGTTAGGATTGGCATATGGATCTAATGCCAACCCATCCTTGTTGCCTATCCCTAGGCCTTGCATGTTCTCTACCAAGATGTCAAGGGGCAGGGGGTGGTTGAACCCTACTCTTGACTTGTCGTATGGCATTTGATATCTTGGTTGGCAAAGAATGCACACTCCTTGCTCATACCTACCCAACCCATATCCATGCCAATTACATTGGCCAAGATATCTCAAAGCGAAGTCTGGGTTGGACAAATAGTTGACGTCCTCAGCAAAGGGCTCTTCATCTTCTTCTTCTTGCATGTAAGGTTCAATGCCATTATCGAGGCCCCCATAAACAAAGTTTGTTTGATTTGGTGGGTAGCCTAGAGGAACCACAATGCCGATGGGGAGGCGAGGTCTCCCCATGTCTTGCATGGACTCAAGTGCGGGTGTTGCTACAATATTCCACACTAGATACTCCCCCAAGCCCGTATTGGCCATCTCAATGGTGATCGTTGGCGGTGGAGGGGGAGGGAATGGGAGTTCTTCCTGGGTCCACTCCATGTAGGGTGAACTAGGCATCTCGACTTCCATTCGGCTAGGCATCTCTTCGGTAGAGATGGTTGAGACTGATGGCGGTGCCTCTTCTAGGGGTTTCTTCCCCTTGTCCTTCGGTGTGGCCACCGTAGGTGGCATTGTTGGTGAAGGACCAGATGATGAAGATGGACCCGATTGGTGATTTGATGGACTTAACAATGGGGATGCATGCAGAATCGGACCCTGTTTAGATGGATTCAACTAAAAATCCAAATGTGTCGATGGAAGGGTCGATTGCGGCATTAGTTGCACCGTATTGCAATACTTGAAGGGCTCTAAGTCTATCGAGACTACATGCACCTACCCTTCGAATGTGTACTTTAGGCACTGATGAGCTATCGAAGGGACACACTTCATGTCCCTGATCCAAGGCCGGCCCAGCAAGATATTATAGGCCATCTCACCTTCCAAGATGTGGCACAATGTAGGAATAGTCTTTTGTCCCACTTGGATGGGTAGGACAATTGTGCCAACCATCGAGCATATCGCATCATTGAATGCTCGAAGAGTATAGGTGGAGGCCATGATGTGAGATGCTAGCAACTTGAGGTGTTTCAATGCCATTGTTGTAATTATATTACTGGATGAGCCAGTGTCCACCAACACCCTCTTGTATGGAATCTCGTTGACCCACACAATGACGTGCAGGGGTGGATCCACCATATCACCAATCATCGATTTTAGTTCATCTTCTCTAAAGGTGATGACTGGTTCTGTACATTGTTTTACATGTCCCACAAAGTTGTTGAAAGAGTTTGCTTCATGGGGCTATAGCTCGATGGCTTTTAATATCTCCATTAGAGCCTCCCGATGGGGCGATGATTATTGAATGAGCTCGTAAATGGAGAGCCTAGCCGACGTGGTCCTTAGACTTTGGGTAAGTCTAGTCCAAATCGTGGCCACTGGTCTAGGCGGGGGAGGTTGTGTAGGGTGTTGTTGAGGTTGTGACATTGATGGAACCTCTCCTATGGCCACCGCGGGGCAGCTCCTGGGTACCTCTTGTTCCTAGTCACTATGCTTATCATCCCTACATACCCCTACATGGGGCAGTTCTATGTCACCTCATTGACTTGAAGGGTTTTTGCTTGCATATCATGGGTAGGCATGGGGTCTTTGAAGACTCCCATCTATTGGTTGTTTGGTGCTACGGGGTTGTCCACCGCCAATGTCTTGTTGTCTATTAGGTCTTGCACGAAGCTCTTGAACTTCCAACATGCATAAAGGTCATGTCCTTTCTGCCTATGAAATCTATAGTACAAGTCTTCCCTATAGCCCTTAGGTTTTGGCATGTTGGGGTCTATGGGTCGACTTTCTGGTAGGTGTATCAAGTTTACCATGGACAAATGGTCAAACAAGGAGTCTTTGGACTCTGTGAAGGGTGTGAACTATCGCCTAGGGTGACGCTGCTAATTTTGCTCTTGCCGATGATTCTCCTTCTCATAGCTGTCAAGAGGAACTGCTTGATAGTTAGCTTGTGAGGGTTGTGTTGCTTGTGCAGGCTTCAACATGTTTATAGCAACCTGATTGACCACAACGGGTTTCGGTTGCATGGTCCCTATTTTGGCATTTTTAGGCCACTCTTTCTTCTTTGGCTTGGCAATCTCGCCATCCTGTATCTTGATCTCCTCAATGATTCTGGCTTGCGCCAGGGCTTCCTCAAGAGTGGCATATTGCTGCAGCTGCAATAGCATGGAGATCGATCTCAAACAACTTTTTGAGAACATTTGGGTCAGGTCGGCCATAGGAGGGAGGTAGGGCAGCTTTGAAAGCAACGTCCTCCATCGATTTCCATAGGCTACCATGGTTTCTTCCTCATACTGCCTGAGGCTAGCTAGGTCACTTAGTGATGCCTTCTTCTTGGTGTTGAAGGTGAAGCATTCGAGGAACGCATCCACTAGCTGATCCAAGTTATTGATGCTATGCTTTGGCAATTGGGTGAACCAATCCGAGGTAGGGCCTACGAACGTGGTTATAAATGTTCTTAGCAGCAAAGCATCATTGTCCTGAATGCCAAAGCATTGGCTCAGGAATCTAGTCACGTGCTCTTGGGCATCCTCCTCCCCTCTAAAGATTGCCAACTAGGGTAGTTTAAAGTGTTCAGGGTATGGGGGTGCTGACACTAACGGATGCATAGGGTGACTACGGAGCTGGCATAAAGTGGGCTTTTGGGGCCCAAAGTCTTGGTCTCCATAGACTCTAAGCGCTCTAGCAGCGCTTTATATGCATCAAAGGATTTGATCTCTTCCTCCTTGGTTTGTTCCCGTTGGGGGTTGCGGGGAACTTGAGGCCTATGGAGGGGTAGCCGGACAACATCCCCCTTGCCTTGGTAGGGCATTTCAGCCTGCTCTTCTTCTTGCTCATACTCCTCATAGGCTTCTTGAGGAGTTCCTGGGTGAGACCTATAAACATGGGTGGGTACCCATGGAGGGTGCCCATCATTGTTTTAGGGAGTGGCCTCCCGCTCAGGTCTAGGAGGTCTTGGAGGTAATATTTGATAAGGTCATGGAGACCTGTCTCGCACCAAGGGGTTGTGCCTCTCATACAATTCTATCTTATGCATGCGAGGGGTTGGGACCCTCTCAGGCATAGTGTTCTAGAGCAATTCGTCTGTCTGACGTCGAATGCGCTCTTTGCTAAGGTGATACAGGTGCTCTAACTATTGTTGGTCTTGCCTAAGCTACATGATTTGCGCTTGGCGGGTGGCATGTTTGGCAAATGCCAAGTCAATTTGTTCCATCGTCTTGTGTTTAGGAAGCCTAGATGCCTCTCCTACATGTCTATCTCGGTCATGGTGATCCGAGATCTCTATGGGTCACTTTCCTCTATCGAGGTTAGCGGCATTCACCCGAGGCTCTGGCCTCAATGGGTGATCTTGATACATAGCAGGTGTGGAGGCACATTGCTCCCACGCTGTGTATTGCTCTTGAGGAATGTAGTGGTCTTCCTCGTACTCCCTTTCATATGTGTGAAAGGGGCGGGCAGAATTGGCTTGCCCTGTCTGAAGAGCCTTGTGCTCTGGATTTGGCCTATTGTTTCTGACAGTAATAAGGGGTAAAGGAGGGATGACGTAATCATGTGGCCCCTCCTTATGGACCCTATGTTGCTCTAGCGCTTCATCACATGGTGGCCACTCATAACGAGCGTCTAAGGGAGCCCTCCCATCTATGTTGAGTGCCACGTGTATGGCCTCCTCCTGAAAGGGTCTATGTTGAGTGGGAGTGCCCCTCAAAGGGGTGCCTCTATAGTCCCATTCTGTAATGGCATGATGTGGACTATCTTGTGGGTCAGGCCGCCAAGGCGGTATGACCAAGTCCTCGGGACTATATCGGAGGTGACTTGTGCCCCTTTGTACACTTTCCGTAGCTTCTGCCCGTGATTGGGCTCGACTACGGGTGTACACCATGGTGGTGTTTCTCTAAATATGTGTACGTTTTTATCTTCTTTATGATTTTTTATGCTACACTAAACAAAAGGGAAACACACAATCAAAGCAATGATTATCTTGTTTATGGATTAGAAGTGTGCCCTAAATCTGGTTCAGTGTGTTTTGATTTTTTGTTTTGAAAACCTTGTAAAGAAATTT
The DNA here is from genome assembly GCA_028583015.1 of Wollemia nobilis. Classification (NCBI taxonomy): domain Eukaryota; kingdom Viridiplantae; phylum Streptophyta; class Pinopsida; order Araucariales; family Araucariaceae; genus Wollemia; species Wollemia nobilis. The sequence continues at coordinate 1,778,716 of JAQPPZ010001613.1, read as the reverse complement.
TTGTTTGTATATGCAATATGAGGGCTCTTATATCTCCCAAAATGGTCGCCCCTTCAATATACCACTGCCAGGCCATTATACCGAACCTCTCTATATACCCGCCCTTACGTGAGGGAGACTATTGGTACGTGAGAGCAGAATAGTACGTGGAACATAGGCGGTACGGAAGGGGAATCACTCTGTTTTGACACCTACCATAGAAGACTTATCCTCATGCACTGGGAATCACCCCAACTACACTTGGTCAGCTTTCATCAGGATTTACGTCTAGCAATAGTAGCGATCGGGGTTATGTATGCAATATTTCAAGCCAAGGTGGTGATGAAATCCACCGTTGGTCTTGATCAAGTGTTGGGGTTTTACGACCAATGCCTTGATGTTCAGATTATCTCGTGGTGTGTGGGGTTCTTTTTACTTGCGAAAAGAAAGAAAAACATGCAGTAAACTCTCCTATGCAAGCAAAGAAACAGAAAATGACAGAGACAAAAAATAGAAAATGACAGAGGATGCTCAGAACCCCTACCTCTTCTCTGCCCAAACCGGATGCCTCTCGTTTTTCTCTAAAACTGCACAGAGAGCTAATCATCCCGGGGTGAGATGAATAATAGATCTGTATTCATCATAGGGTGAGATGAATTCCTATTCATCCCAGGGTGGCACGAATTCCAGCTCTGTATTCGTTCCAGGATGGAACGAGCAGCAGTCCAGTGCTTGAAATATTGATACCTGCAAGCAAAAACACACAACTTTTGATCAAAAATTTGATCTCAAAATCAAGGGACAGGGGTCCCACCATGATCGCCACTGAAAGCATGAGGATACGAAAGAAAAATAGAAGGGGAAATGCAATGCTAAGTCCTACGAACGAGAATGCATGAAAAGAAGGAAAACCAACGAACTGAAACGAGATTAAAAGCAAGTGTAAAAGTGCGGCCCTTTATTTTATTGATTTGCTCAAAATCGGGTTACAATACGTCTCCTCCCTTTTTAGGGGCTAGGAGCATCGGACATATTTTGATTACACCATGAATGATATATTCCCCTTTGAGATCTTCTGCGTGCCCACATTGAAAATGGGCGGACCAAACGTCACCGCCACTTGCGTGAATATGTCTATGGTTCCTTGCTGCCCCTCTGGTGTCGAGATCCTACGTTCAGAGAAACAGTAAATGGTTAGTAGCACCTACGGATGGAGAGAAACATGCGATCCCCAAGGCCTGCGGTCAGTGCATGCATAAAATAATTAAAATGATAACTAAAACATATCAGAATGAGCTGAAAATTTGATAGAAGCAATAAAACATTACCAGGAAGCCACTACAAAAGGAACAGTTCAGAAATCTTGCACAGATTTCTAATCGCTCCGGGGTGGGACGATTAGGACTGTCATAACCTGTCCGAAAGCCACCTCCTAAATGTCTAGTCCAGAGGCCTCCAAAACACCTACAAAGTTGGGGTTAGGTAAAAAGGGGCATTTTGGGATGACCCAGATGGTCGGATTTGGCTAATTCAGCCTCGATTGCCCTGTATCTGATGATGCTCCCTGTATGTTAGCGAAAGCGAGAAATGATAAAATCATAGCCAAAACTTGTCAGAATCACATGAAATTTAAATGACAGCATATGTAAGTGACCTAGAATCAAATGCAAAAGAAAAATCATGGAAATCTACCACATATTTCTAATCACTCCGGGGTGGGGCGATTAGAACTGCAACAGTGCAGGGGGCACCCGGGGGCAGGACGCCCACCGTTTGGGACTCGGTTTCAGCACCAATCCACTTGGGATGGGTCCAAAACCTCTTATGGGGTTGTGTCAAAAAATTTGGTGGGGTATTGTGGCCAAATGTTTGGGTTTGGGTCCGGATTGCGCTTCCAATAATCACCCAATAACCTCCCTTCCAAAAGAGAGATCAAGGATGTAAAAGCACAAACGATGGGTGAGGATGTAATTCGGCAGCACTTCATTGCTCCAAATGCTCCTGCCCTGTTCCTTTTTTGGGGTGAGAAGACTCACCAATTTATAGACCTAGGGTCTCTCTCTTTGAATGCGCATGCGAGGGCGCCACTTGACTTGCTTGCCCTATTTTGGGAGAAAATATTCTTCCCTGATTTAGAGTCTCCTTGCATGAGGCCTCCATAATCAAGGCATGCATGACTGAAGTCTCTCTCTCTGATTTGAAGTCGTTCCTCACAATTGCATGCCCTGAAGGCATAGTTAAGTGGCGGACCTACCGAGGTTTGACTTTTTGCCAGTCAAACCTGCTATTCGCCCCACCCTAGGACGAATGCTGATAATCGTCCCGGGGTGGGATGAATACCAGTTTGTAATCATCCCAGGGTGGGACGAGTAGGGAGCAAAGTGCTAAAAAGGTGCCAAATTGACCTCCGACCTTCCAAACTATTGTGGGAGTGGTTAGGACCACTGTTTAACCTCTAGGGGCTGCCCTAGGGGCTATGTATGTCAATTCGATCAGTGCTTGTCGTCACATAATCGGATTGGTGCTGTTTTGGTGTCTACACATACCTTCTTAAAAATAAATTGCATTATTCAAAAATTGAAGTTGTAAGGGGGGATATATTGGTTAATCTTCAAATTTCTTTGCAAAAATGAATACAATTGACTCTGTCACCCCTCATAACTATCACACTTGGAAAACTAAAATTTTAAATCTTATCTTTCTATATTTTTATGATATACTACTCACTGGTAGTGACTTCTCTCACATTTAGACTATAAAAGACTTCCTCTCTAAAAAAATTGATATGGCTAATCTGGGTCTAGCTCATTACTTCCTTGGGATCCAAATAAATCAAACAGATATAGGAATTTCATTGTGTCAACAAAAATACACTCTAGATCTTCTTCAAAGGTTTAAAATAATAGATTGCAAACCTTCTCCTACACATTTTAGTCTGGAGTCAATATAAGTACTTCCTACACATCCCCTCTATGTGATGCAACTCTATACCATCAGCTTGTAGGAAGTCTATTATACCTTACTCATACTCATCCGGATTTCTCATATGCTATTGGCTTAATATCCAGATCCTCACATCAACCTCATTTCAGTCACTGGCAAGCAAAAAAAAGAATCCTTCGTTACTTGCAAGGAACTACTCACTTTAGGCTCTTATATGAGGTAAAATACATGAATATCATTGGCTACACAGATTCAGATTAGGCAAGTTCAGTAGAAGATAGATGTTCAACCTATGGCTATGTATTTTGTATTGGTTCTTCATCAATTGCTTGGTTATGCAATAAACAAGGAGTGGCCTTGTCATCTACAGAGGTAGAATATAGGGCAACTATTTTAGCAAGTCAGGAAGCTCTTTGGCTTCATTATATTCTAAGAGAACTTGGTTTTTCCCATGACAAACCTATTACTCTTTGGTGTGAGAATCAAAGCATAATTCATACTGCACATAATCCAGTTGAGCATTAACCCACCAAGCACATTGAGATACACATGCACTTCATTCGACAACATATTCATAATGGGGACATATACTTGGACTATATTCCAACTGAAAATCAAGTTAAAGACATCTTCACCAAGTTATTTCCTTCTTTGCGTTACATACAGTTGCGAGAGAAACTTGGAGTATTACAACTACATTGAAACAGAGGTCTTTCACCTCTTCTTTTATTATTGTATACTTTGGAGGATGGTTTTTTCCCATGTGGTTTTTTTATCATCTCTCCCTTACATATTGTACATGAGTACCTTATCAGGTCGTGTTACCGGGACTCATTTTTTAAGGACAATCTTCACCATCTGAAGACATACCTCTTTATTTCATAGCAAATGGTTTTTCCCATATGGTTTTTTCACCATCTCTCATATATATTGTAAATGAGTACTTCATCAAGCCATGTTGCTAGGACTCACATTTTTTTTTTGTATTAAGAGGACAATATTCACAAACCGAAGACATGCCTCTTCATTTTTTTCTTTTTGATAGATGGTTTTTTCCCATGGGTTTTTTACCATCTATTCATAAAATAAACCATTGTACATGAGTACCTCATTAGGCTATGTTACCAAGACTCATTTGCAAAATACACCCTTAGTATCACTTAAGGGGGGTGTTAGAATAAATAATTATTCTCTTAAGTTCTACTATGATAGACTTACTTGATTTTCCACTCCTTCATGTGTTAGGTGAACTCTTAGTTATAGTCTACATCAGATTTGATGAGATGTTGTAATCCATCGACTCTCAATGATCAACTTTATTATTTAAACAAGTTGATCCATGGAATAATAAATCAGTTCTACTCTTTACTTCATATTTTATGTAATTTTTTGCATGTCTATTTTGGGAAATTCTAACAAAAATAGCATGAACGAATAAATATACAAGGTTGTATATGCCTATCACCAACCACAAGATTGGCCTAGCAGTAGGCTTGGCAGCGTTAATATGTTTGCGAACGAAGATCCTACGTTTGATTCCCTGTAGTAGTAGTTTGTTTGTTTTGCTAGTGATAAGGGTGAGCAATGGTTAGATAGCACATTGTGATATTTGGTCCTTGTGTGGATTGTTGGCCTAGCGATAGCCCATAGGGTGCTAAGGCATTGGTAGATGATAGATCATGTGTTCAAATCCCGAAGATAATATTATTTGTTTTAATAGCAATAAGGGTGAGAAATGGTTAAAGAATGCATTATGGTATTAGGTCCTTGTGTGGGCGGTTGGCTAGCAGTGGCCCAAGAGGAGCTAGTGCACTGGTAGATGGTAGGCACTATGTTTGAATCTTCGCAGCAATATTTTTTGGTAAGTGCTAATTGAATTTGGTAATTGCTAAGGTTGAGGTTAGATGCATGTGGTTTAATTGATTATTGTGAGTGCTTGCTAAGGTTGAGGTTAGGTGCATGTGGTTTAATTGATTATTGTGAGTGTTGTTGGCTTTGGGAGATATAAGGAAAATAAAATATTACATGCATTTATTTTTGAAGAAAATTATAATGAAATATTTCTAAAAGTGACTTTGTGGAGTAATAAGGATTTTTGATAAATCTGTTATGAATGTGTTTAGAAGTTAAGAGGGAGTTAAAAGGTGTATGAGGTATTTTGATTGTTTGTATTTTTGCTAAATATTTTGAAGGGTTTTATTTTATGAGTTGATGCTATAGTTTGAGAAACCAAGAGTGTTGGTGTTGAATTTGATTGGGCACACATGTTGAAGGATTGCTAACTCATAAAGAGGTGTTGTGCTAACATTTTATAGTTGCAAAAGGTATTGTGTGTGAGACATATTTATGAAGGTATATATCAATATCATTCCAAATTTAAGGTGTTTTTTTGAATGAATATTTTTGAAACATAAGGTGGAGTGAAAAGGATTGTTTGATAAGCATTGTTGTTGAGTTAAGTGTTGAGATCTACATTGTGCTTTTTATTGAAATAATTTAGAAAAAACTTGCTTAGGGTTTGTGATACAATTGTGCTTTATTGGTTGAATGTATGTGTGAATTTTTTGAGAATTGGTCTTGAGTGATATTGAAAGTGAATGTGCAAATATTAGAAATTAGATTTTTGAAAAATGACAGACTTAATGATTGAGTAGAACATATTGAGATATTATTAAGTGCATATTATTCTCTATATGTTCCAGAGGTTAAACAAATTATGATAGAATATGTCTAAAATACTTCAAGTTAAAGGAATAAATTTGAAGATTAGACAAAGCATTTGATAGCATTGTGTGCAAGATTTGAGAATTGATTGAGCATATCTTGTGAGCTATTTTGAGCATGTGTTAGAGCAGGTTTTGAGAGAAGCATTAAGGATAGATTTGAGAAAGTCTTGTACATATATGAGTAAGTCTTTGAGAAGACTTGAGAATAAAGTGGAGTGGTGTCCATAGAACTAAAGTAAGGGGAAACATTTCTCCTCTGGAATGTGATATGTGAACTAGTTGGGAAGATAGAGTTCTATGGAGAGATATTTATAAACCAATTAAGGAGATAGAGTTCTTATGGATCAAGTTCCATGAACCAGATAAAAGGAGAAAGAGTTATCCTATGGGGAGAGATCCACAAATCAGAGCATAAGGGATTTGTGTCTCCTTTAGACAGAGGTCCATAAACATTGTAATAGGGAATTTTTTTCCAAGAGATTTGTTGAGAAAATTTAGTGGAAATATTTTCTCCGTGGAGTAGCCCACATTGGGTGAACCACGTTAAATTGGTGTCTCTCTTATGTGTGATAATTTATGCATTACTTTTATTATTGCTATTGATATTTCCATTGATAATATTGGATAATATTTTTTGGAAAAGAAAAGTAAAATTTGGTCTTATATTGTTCACCCGCCTCTCAGTATAAGCCTATGTTCTTCAATAAGTTCCTTGGACCTTACTATAACTTTGACTCTATCCTATGACATATGTACATGTGGACTACATGTACGTTTACATAATTGCACTTTCTAACACTTGTGCATTTATTACATTGCTTGAAGTAACTACATAACTTTACTCTAAACTAAACTCCTTCTAGTAATGTACCAAAGGTGGTACATTGACATGTATCCAATAATGTAATATACTCTAACATTTTTATTAAAAAAAGGTATGTGATTGGTCCTATAGTTTTCTAGTCAATATCATCCCATAGGAATTTCCTCAAGCAATGTTCCTATGGTTAGCCCAAAATTTATCCTTATAGTTTCAATAGAAATGACCTCAAAATAGAAGGGAACCAATTCATAGATATCATACCCAGGTACTATATTAATCCTTGATCTTATGATACAAAATGGAAATAGAAGTTCACTCTAAGGTGAGATAGATAAGCATCTAAAACACATAAAAAAATTATAGATAATATAGGTAAACCCTCTAATTTTCATAAGAACTATTGATAAACATAGTCCATTCTAAGACTATAAGTATTGGCATATTTCATAACTTAGGACATTTAGACATGATTATTATTATCAAAATATTTTTTAGATAAAATATTGTAATTATTTAGTGATGCAGGAGCATCCAGCAGCATCCGATGAAGAGGCATTTGAAAAATTGCTTAAGGAGGAAGAACGTCGCGATTTCGCGACATGTCGCGAAATCGCAATAGAAAAAGGCAAGGAGGGCGAGGAGGAAATCCTGTCGTGATATCATGACACGAAGAGGAGAGAGGAGCAGATGGAGAAAGTTGTCATGATATCACGATAGAAAATGTGTCGTGATATCGCGACACAAATGGAGAACGGAGCCAGCAGGAAGAAGATGTCATGAAATTGCGACATGTCACGATTTTGCGACCCAAGCAGGAAGGAGAAGGCTGCAAGCAAAGATGTCATGATTTTGTGACATGTCACGATTTTGTGACCCAGGAGCAGAAGGAGAGTACGGAAGGAGCAGATGTCACGATTTCATGACATGTCGCGGTTTCGCGACCTGAAGGTGAAGAAGCCAAGGAAGAAAGATGTTGCGATTTCATGACATGTCGCATTTTTGCGATGAAGGGGCAAGCGAAGGAGCCAAAGGAGGAAGATGTCGTGATTTCGTGACATGTCACGATTTCGCGACCCGAAGGAGTGAGAGGAGGCAAGAAGAAAAGATGTCACAAAATCGTGACATGTCGCGATTTCATGACCGAAGCGAAAAAGAGAGAGAGAACGCCAAAGATGTCACGATTTCGTGACATGTCACAAAATCATGACAGAAGCAGACAAGGAAGGGACAAAGGAGAAAATGTCGCGATTTCGTGACATGTCGTGAAATCGCGACCGAAAGGAGACTAGAAGGGAAGGAGGAGAAAATGTCATGATTTCGTGACATGTCACGAAATCGTGACCGAAGGAGCAGAAAGAAGCCAAGGAGGGAAATTGTCGTGATTTCGTGACATGTCGCGAAATCGTGACCCGAAGCAAGAAAGCGAAGGTGAAAGTCAAAGCTATCACGAAATCATGACATGTCACGATTTCGTGACCCGAAGGAGGAGCAGACAACGAGAAAGAAAAATGTCACAATTTTGTGACCCCTGCTACAGAGCAGCTGGAGGAAGAAGACGACAACGGTCAGGCGGCAGTTGCAGGGCGAGGACGACACGTGGCACCAAGGTGTAGTTAAAGTGGGCGATTACCCAGAAGCGCAGGAAATGAAGAGGATGGGTCGCATAGAGTAATATGAAAGGGAGTGGAAGTCAGAGTGATCTGACAAGAAGTGGCAATGATAGGGGCCATGCGGAGTGGAGCCATTAATCGGGTTGGTGATCCGATTTTTGGGAAAGACATTTCAGAGGGTCGGGGCCTCTATAAAAACCTAGTTTTCTGTAATAGGGTGGGGGTGGATTGGAAGATCGCACGTAGAGTGTGATAGTGGAAAACCAAGTCGAGCGCTGGTTGTTGTAAAGCCTGCGAGCTATTTTATAAGTATTTTCCAGATTAATAGAAGTAAATTTGGAAGAAGTGAGGGTGCGATTTCCCGTCCCCCATCAGTGGTATCAGAGCTAGAAGATTCTGAGTGCGCAATAGATTCGCCGAATGTGAGGCAGTTACACTAGGATCTGTGGTAGGGTTCTGTGAGAGAAGAGTGAGTTAGGGTTCCTGAGTGTGTAACAGATTGCCAGACGTGAGGCAGTTACACCAGGATCTGAGGGAGATATGATGACAATGAAAGAGTTCATGGCTTTGCAGAGGAAAGTGCAGGCCCTGCAAGAGGATATGGTGTCGGAGGAAGAGTTCTTGGCATTGCAGAGGCAAGTGCAAGCCATGCAAGAGGAGCTGCTCTGAAGAGATTTGCAGAGGCAATTGAAATCCCTGCAAAAGGAGCTGCGCAAATAGCGTGAGGAAAAATAGAAAAGGAGAAAATATGGAGTTCATCAAAAGTTGCAGCCATTGAAGGCTACAGAAAAAGATGTGTTCAGCAGTGCCAGGATCTGCCTGGAAGAAGGTAGAAATTTAACTGGCAAAGAGGAGTATGAGCAGGCTACAGATGAGGAAGTGTGCAGCAGTGGGAGAATCTGTCTGGAGGAAGACAAAAGTTGTTTGGGCCAGGAGAAAGGGTTGGAACAGGCTGCAGAGGCAGATGAATGTCTGGAGGTGCTGCAGAAGGCAGTAACCAGATAGTGTAGAAGTGAAGATCACTTCTCCACCAACCCCGGGTGTCTGATGCAGGAGCATCCAGCAGCATCCGATGGAGAGGCATTTGAAAAATTTCTTAAGGAGGAAGAAAAAGGCAAGGAGGGCGAGGAGGAAAACCTGTCACGATATCGCGATAGAAAAAGTGTCACGATATCACGACACAAAGAGGAGAGAGGGGCAGACGGAGAAAGCTGTTGTGATATTGCAATAGAAAATGTGTCGCAATATCGTGACACAAACGGAGAACAGAGCCAGCAGGAAGAAGATGTCGTGAAATCGTGACATGTCACGATTTCACGACCCAAGCAGGAAGGAGAAGGCTGCAAGCAAAGATGTCACGATTTCGTGACATGTTGCAATTTTGTGACCCAGGATCAGAAGGAGAGTACGGAAGGAGCAGATGTCGCGATTTCATGATATGTCATGGTTTCATGACCTGAAGGCGAAGAAGGAGCCAAGGAAGAAAGATGTCACGATTTCGTGACATGTCACATTTTCGCAACGAAGGGGCGAGCGAAGGAGCCAAAGGAGGAAGATGTCATGATTTCGTGACATGTCACAATTTCGTGACCCGAAGGAGCGAGAGGAGGCAAGAAGAAAAGATGTCACGAAATTGTGACATGTCACGATTTCGTGATCGAAGCGGAAAAGAGAGAGAGAACGCCAAAGATGTCACAATTTCATGACATGTCATGAATTCGCGACAGAAGCAGACAAGGAAGGGACAAAGGAGAAAATGTCATGATTTTGCGACATGTCATGAAATCACGACCGAAAGGAGACTGGAAGGGAAGGAGGAGAAAATGTCATGATTTCACGACATGTCGCGAAATCGCGACCGAAGGAGCAAAAAGAAGCCAAGGAGGGAAATTGTCACGATTTCACGACATGTCACAAAATCATGACCCGAAGCAAGAAAGCGAAGGCGGAAGTCAAAGCTATCGCGAAATCGTGACATGTCATGATTTAGTGACCCGAATGAGGAGCAGATAGTGAGAAAGAAAAATGTCACGATTTTGCGACCCCTGCTATAGTGCAGCTGGAGGAAGAAGACGATAGAGGTCAGGCGACGGTTGTAGGGCAAGGACGACACGTGGCACCAAGGTGCAGTTAAAGCGGGTGATTACCCAGAAGCACGAGAAATGAAGAGGATGGGTCACGTAGAGTAATCTGACAGGGAGCGGCAGTCAGAGTGATCTGACAGGAAGCGACGATGACAGGGGCCGTGCGGAGTGGAGCCATTAATCAGGTTGGTGATCCGATTTTTGGGAAAAAAAATTTAGAGGGTCGGGGCCTCTATAAAAACCTAATTTTCTGTAATAGGGTGGGGTGGATTGGAAGATCGCACGTAGAGTGTTATAGTGGAAAACCAAGCTGAGCGCTGGTTGTTGTAAAGCCTGCGGGCTATTTTGTAAGTATTTTCCAGATTAATAGAAGTAAATTTGGAAGAAGTGAGAGTGCAATTTCCCGTCCCCCATCATTTAGTCAATTGGAAAACCCATAAATGTACTCAATGTTGCAAGAACTAGGACTAATATGTATTGTAGATATCATATCACTTACACTAACAAATAGGTGGAGCTTTGACCATATCATTGGATTGATAAGAATATGAAAATGGTTTTATATCTATAATATTTAGTCATTATGATGATATTGATCATCTATAGAAATCTAATGATTCTTTAAATTCTCTTAAATGGAAAGGTATTGTTTTCATAGTGAATAATGACAATTCTAAGAGTGACCTTTGGCATCATCATTTGGGTCATAGTAATTTTATATGTTTCAAATACACAAGTTATATTTACATGGTTCATGATCTTCCATCAATTGGTACATGTTTAGGAGTTTGTGATGGATATAACATATCGAAACATCATTATGAGTATTATCCTAAGCACAATGATTTGAAATCCTTTTAACCTTTGAAGTTTATCCATATGACACTTATGGTCCTATGTCAATCTAATGTCTTCCATGTAATCACTACTTTCTCACATTTATTTATCTTTTCATTAGTGCAATTTCAACCTACAACATCAAATACATAGATAACTCCTTTACTAAGTTTTAGGATTTTAAATCCATCATAGAATATCATTAACAAAAGGAAGGTAAAGTACTTAAGAATCATGGTGGAAAATTTATTGACAATAATTTTTAGGTTTTAATTTCCATTACATTTCTTGGCATTGTATTATTCAATATATATCCCACCGTAACAAAGTAATTAAGCTAAATAAGAGGTCATTATGGAGATGGATTAATTTATAATATATGCCTACAAAGTGAATATCAGACTTTGTGTAGATATTTTAAGCTATGAATTATATATCATAAACATGTATGTTACATGTGCAAGTAATGGTATAATTTATTTTGAGAGGTTGGTAGGGAGAATCCTTCAGTTTAAAATTTTTGTGTTTGTATGTTAGTTTCTTGATTCAATATTTCTATTAATCAACATAACTCACATCAACTAAATAGTCATTAAAGAATACTTTTATGTATGATATGAGATCAAAAGCCTATTGAGTTTATGGTTAGATTAACTATGAAGTTCTTATAATATATGATGTTCATTTTAATGAGTCATCCCTTGAATAGTATTTAGGACCACTTCTAACTCTCTTGATAATTTTTATTCTTCTTACAATGTGAATAGTGAATTTTTTCCTTAGTCACTTCTAGATGGGTTTCTTGTACTTCAACTTCTAGATAGTTTAAAATTTTATATGGTGGTCATAAAATTTACTCACATGGTTTCTAGTGGAGGATGTTGATCTCCCTACTTTGAAATATCTATGTTGATATCCCTACTTTGAAAGATCTAGTTCTTGATCTCTCTTTAGATTTTTATTATGAATAGGTTCATCTTGTTTCCCTTGTACTATAATTAGTCATATGCTTAAGTGAGATCAATTATTTTTTAGCAAAAACATTATAAAAATTCATTCTATTCCATGCCATGCTAGACAGGGTGACTGTTGATGGAAACTTGACTACTTATAAAAAATATAAGGTATGCCAAAGTGAGAAAAATATGCATGGATGAAGTATGATGCTCTCATTACGGATCATATATAGGAGTTAAATTTCTTACCTAAGTATAACAATATTATTTATTTAAAATGGGTATATAAGAACCATCTTGTTGTAAAGGAAGTCTAAAAAATTATTTGTTTATAAGGATATATTTTTATCATTTCTTACATGAAATCCATTTGTGTGTCCCTTCCCATTTTTTATTAAAAATAGTGGGACATACATTTATCATGAATACCTTTAATAGGAGATTTATATGCAACAATCTCTAATATTTTTTAAGGATGTCTTATAATATTAGTTCATAAAAATATAAATTCCTTGTATACGTTAAATAAAAAACTCATATTTACTATGAGAAGATACATAATATCTTTGTTGAGAGTGAATTTTATCAAAGCAAGGTAAATAATGATGTGTGCATCAAGTATCAAGAAGGTTAGATATTGATTGGTATGCTTTATCTTAATGATCTAAGAATTATTAGAAGCTCTTCTTCTATGATTCAAGACTTGCTATATGATCTTACCAATCATTTGAGATGATAGATCTAGTCTTACTTTATTAATTCTTGAGCATATAGAATACTAGGTCCTCTTGAAGTACTTCCTTTCTCATATTTGATTAATTTTGATTTTGGCTTAATCTACAAGCTAATTATCCATCTCCGCTTCTTTTTATCAATCATTGGTGTATATTATTTCCTTATTTCACCCATGTTAGACTAAACTTTTCATTATTCATTATTATGGTTCTATTCTAGTGTCTCTTGAGAGTCTCAAAAAGGCTATAAAGTAGTTTTTTTTGCTATATCATAAGTTTTATTGATATGGGTATATCTTCTGCAATATGAATTCCTTTTTAATATAGAGTCATATATAAATTGGGTTGAAGATCCAAATGAATAAAAGATCACTTTGGATTATCTATTATATATAGGTCCTAGAATTATTTCTTGATATTTCAAGAATTAATATACTCTCTCCATCTTTTATATTGCAATGCTAATCCTATTAGAAAAGATATCTTATTGATGGTTATATTTATTAAACAATTGGGTCTTCGTAGAATTAGTGGACTAACCAGATTGAGATTTAGATAGATTCACTCATAGGGCTTGCTTTTCCTTTTTATTTCAACATATCAATAAGACTTGGACGTCCTATCAGTTCCGTTCAAGCTGCATGTCCAGTTCCACTTGGACGTCCTATCAAATCACGGAAGGGACAAAGGCAAAGGTCTGAGTCGATAGTGATAGTGATGAAACCCTCGTATAGGCACTAGGTACGTAGCCAGCTGCCATCTACAGTCTGCCATGTACCAATCTCATTTTAAGTTTTCTTAGAAAAACGAAATAAATAATTTGGGTAATTCTTTAATCTTATAAAATCTCTTATTCAATTTGGGTAATTGGGTTAGGACCGATAGAGCTTCCTCTCACCAACTCATATCATATATATATATATATATAATTAACTCAACCTGGTTTTAAACCTAATTTATTATTTGTATTATATTTATAATCATATATAATTTGAGTATAGTTTTTTAACCCAACTTTATTTACCCACGCAAAAACTTATGATCTATCATTTCATAAATGTTAAAAATTATTGTACCTTCCAATATGAATATCCATTTATGAACTATTTCTCAAATATGGATATTCATTTATATATATATTCATTTACGTAGAGAAATAATACAACTGCATAAATATATATAATTTTAAATTTTATTAATTATATTAAACAAATTAATAATGATACAATTACTATTATTATTTTTAATAGACAAACTATATGGTGTTGGTTCGTCAAAACATATGTAATTAAACCAAGACGTCAATTTCACTATATATTTATATTACTATATAATGGATATTTGATAAACTATGGAGACTAAATATTATAAAAAAATTTGTTTAATATTTTTTATTTATATGAAATTAAAAATAAGCATTATTAGAAGTGCTAAGCAACGATGGTTAAAAAGCGAAGTCCGTTTATTTAGACATTTATTTATTATTTTAAATAAATTTTGTTTCAATATTTATGTAGAAAAAATCAAAGATTCAAAAGCTCTGGCTAACCCTCTCTACTTTCCAAGTTGAAAATATTAGTAATGTAAAATGTAGCCATTTGTATGCTCCATGTTTCAATACCTAATGCGTTAGGCAATACATCTCACAAGAAGAACAATACTTGAGTACTGTGTACTACGTTACAAAATATATAAAGCCATTACCATTTTGTACCTTTTAAAAAAATTCATACTGCGATGATAAGCCATTGCCATTTTGCTTTTTTTTTTTTTTTCAGGACAACACACATGCATATCCATGAAAAGAGAAACTTAGGAGTGTGCAAGAAAAATAAATAAAGAGAAAGACATGAAACAGACCAAACACCGTCACATATATCTGAAATGGTTAAAATCGATTCCCATACAATGATCGGCCATGAGGGTCAAACATAAAGAGGATTATTTTCGCAGGCGGGAGTACAAAATAACTTACACACATAAAGCTGGAAGAGTGCATTACATCAGAAGCCGTCGGACGAAATAAATAGTTTAGCCCTTAGTATTACAAAACAATAGAAATGTACACAAAAATCAAGGGCCTAAACTAACCCACACAATCAGAAATCTTAGCAACTAGCTAAATGATTACTCTGGTCCACCTCTATCTGAACCAGAACGTATTTGCAAGGTACATCGACTCACGCCTCGACGTACAAGTCACACATTGGAAAAAGAAGATGATGAAGAAGAAGACGACAAGAAGAAATCCCCTCATGGCAGCCTCAGCGCTCTTACGCAGTCTTAAGCGTTGATTATTGCAATACTACGTCCTGCTCCTGAAATCCATCAAGCCAACACTGTATACATCATATCAAAGAACTTACAAACAAAATCAGGTCCTATAGCTATAATACCATCATTTTAAAAAAAAAAACTAGACCTCGTATGAAACACAAAAAAAAAAAAATTCAATGTTCCAATCCTAAAGGTACAACTAAATCCATATAACCTGAAGTTAAATCCAAAAACACAACTTAACTTAGATATACTATGGAAGTTAAATCAAAAAACACAACTCAACTTAAATATAGGCTGTTTTCATGAGACATCTATGTAATTAAGGTTTTGGGTTTTCTTCCTAGAAATCCAAGTTCAAGTTCAAAATGTGAGCTGGTGTATAAAAAAACTCAAATATAATTCAAATGTAATCTTCCAAGAGAACATCAAGAAAAACATAAAATATTGGTAAGCTTACCTCATTAATTTAGAGGGGGACATGTGAATCCAAGAGGAGGGATCAAGCCACGTTGAACGAAATGTGGAGGTTGAGAAGCTTGATTCTGATTGTTGTACACAAACATAGGGCTGCCTCTATCTCCAACACTCGTTGCAAAACAGGGCAGCATTGGTTGACAACAGGATCTCCCAACCCTACGTGTGAAAGCGCAACACAGTGAAAACCTTAATTTCGCTAAACAAGACAAGTCGCCAATGAAATAGGATTTTCACTAGTCAAAATGACTTTGCCAGTGAAACAGGAGTTTCTCTAGACAAAATGATTTCGCTAGCGATAAGGGATTTCACTGGTCAAAGACAATCTTGTTAGCGATAAGGGATTTTGTTGGTCAAAGACAAGTTCACCAGAGAAAACGTAGTTGGAGGAATTTTGCAAGAGAAAACAAATTGCCATGCTTTTGGGGTGATAACGATATTTCAGAGGAGAGATACGTGAAAGCACAAGTGCAAAGATAAATATATTATATTAACTAAAATAAACTAACTGTTGTTGTAGTTTTACAATGCTAAATAAAAGCTTACACCGAGGCTTTTTTCTTCAAAAACTTCACACAATTATCTGCAAGCAGATTGTACTGTTGCAGGATAAACTCATGCGAGAGTGACTGAAATATTGTGGCTGCAACTCCTCGCTCTGCTTCTTCGAAGTGTTCTCCTTCAAATTTTTCTCATGCTTCGCTTCTTCCTTCACTGCTACTACTCCTCTCTATTTCATCGCTATTTTCTTTTGCTCTTACTCTGCTTTTGCTCTGAGGATGTCACCGACTTATATAGCTGGGTGAAGGAGGGATAAGGTTTATCTTCTGACACACATTTATCTCCTTCCAATCTACAATTACCGGTAATAACTGCGCATGCTATAAAATATGGTGATCATATTTTGGCGATAAGATCTGTTAGAGATATTTCGAGCGTGAAATCGAGTTTAATTTCTAACATCCTCCTTTAAATGAGATTTCACAAAGAATTTGATACCTAGCATTTCCCTCAGCCTGTTGAAGTCTTCCTCCTTCAAAGGTTTTGTGAAGATATCCGCAACTTGGTCTTTGGACCTACAAAACAATAATACAACTTCATTAAATTTTACCAGCTCTATGATGAAGTGGTAGTGGATATCGATGTTATTGCTCCTGCCATGAAACACTAGATATTTTGACAGAGCTATGTTTGAGTTATTGTCATAGTAAATCATGGTTTTTCCTTCCTGGTGATGATTGAGTTCACCCAAAATTCTTCACAGCCATTCTTCCTAGCATGCGACTGAAGTAGCAGTAACATAATCTACCTCAACAGTTGATAATGCAATAATTGGTTGCTTCTTGGATGACCATGATACTACACCTAATCCAAGGTGGAATTAAAAACTAGAAGTTCTCTTCCTATCATCTATACTGTTAGCCCAATCACTATCTATGTAGTCGATAAGTTTTAGCTAGTCTTTTCTGACATAAAAGATTCCAATGGTTCCTAGTCCCATTGACATACTGCAATATTCATTTGCCTACCTGCAAGTGAGTGCTCTTGGATGTCTCCATAAATTTGCTAATTAGACTTATTGCAAACATCAGATTTGGTCTGGTTTTTGTCAAATACATGAGACTTCCAAAAAGTCTTTTGTAGAATGTTGGATCAACATTACTGCTGCAATTGATCTTGCTCAATTTTAGGCCTGTGGCAACTAGCGTGATCATTGGTTTACTGTCCTCCATTCTAAACATCTTAAAGACATATTTTTCATACTTACCTTGAGAAATGAAGATGCCATCCGCAGATTGGTCAACTTCAATGTCTAAAAAATATTTCATCAGACCTAAGTCTATCATCTCAAACTCATTTTTCATCGCACTTCTAAATTGTTCAAACAACATATTGTTGTTACCATAATATATCAGATTGTATACATACAATAAAATTATGATCATCTTCCCTTTTGCACTTGTCTTCATGTACAGAGTATGCTCATATAGGCATTTGATAAACCCATTCTCCTAAAAATAAGTATCAAATCGATTATACCAAGCCCTTAGTGCTTGCTTAAACCCATACAGGGCCTTTTTTAGTTTCAATACCTTGCTTTCTTGCCCTTTCAGCTTATAGATGGGTGGTTGGTCTATGTAGACCTCCTCTTACAACACTCCATTGAGGGAGGTAGACTTGACATCCATTTGGTAAATATTCCAGTATTTTTTGGCTGCTAATGCCAAAATCATTTTGACTATGTCAATTTTTGCTACAGGTGCATATACCTCATGATAGTCAATATTTAACTTTTGCTTGTAGTACTTTACCATCAATATGGCCTTATGCCTATCAAACTCACCTTGGGCATTAAAATTATTTTTATATACCCATTTTACTCCAATAGTCTTCTTGCCTTCTAGAAGATCAATTAATTCCTAGGTATTAATTTTCTCTATGACCTCTATCTCATCATGCATAGCTGGAACCCATTTTTTATTCTGAATTGCTTCTTCAAATAAAATTGAATCACACTCAGAAAATAAATCAAAATCAAAATGTTCTTCATCTATTTCATTCTTGGTCACCTCATAAATATCTTGCAAGCTCCTTGTCTTCATTGGTGTCTTCAAGTTGGAGATTCTTCTTGCAAGTGGAGGTGATCGTGATGATGAGACAATGTTGTTGCTAGCACTGGTACTATTAATTGAAGCTACAAGTGGATACACTCTATCTTATTCCAAGTTCTCTGACTCAATAATTGCTAGCTATGGCTAACCAGTTTTAGATTTCCAGTTCCATACTTCATCCTCCAGGGACTTCATGTCTCTATTGATGATCAACTTCTTTGTTATAGGGTTATAAAACTTGTAAGCCTTCAATTATTCACTGTAATCAATGAAGATGCATTTTTCTGCCTTATCATCCAACTTCTTTCTATTCCCATATAAGATGTGTGCATATGGTATGCACCCAAAAACTCTTAAGTGAGCAACACTCGAATTTTGGTTGCTCCAAGCCTCCTGAAGAATCTTGTCCTTCACACTCTTTGTGGGACACCTATTTAGCAGATAAACTGCACAACATATAGCTTCTACCCAAAAATCATGTGGAAATACCTTGGCCTTCAGTATACTATGTCCCATCTCCAAAATGTTTCTGTTATTCCTCTCTACAACACAATTCTGTTATGGTGTGTATCTAGCTATGAACTACCTTTGAATTCCATTTGCTTTGCATATATTAGGAAATTCATTGGAGATGTATTCACCTCCTCCATATTTCCTAAGAGTCTTCACGTAATAGCCACTCTATTTTTCAACCAAAGCCTTCAACTCCTTGAATTTGCCAAAATATTTTAACTTTTTCTTGATGGGATATACCCATGTCCTCCGACTAAAATAATTAATAAAAGTCAATAAGTACTTGTTTCTGGTAAATGTGTTGGTTTGCATTGGGTTGCAAATATCAGAATGCACTAGCTCCAGTCACTGTGAAGCTCTCCAAGATTATCTAGTAGGGAATGCATCCCTTTGCTGCTTATCGACTAAGCAACCTTCATAAACTTGATTCAGTTTCTCCATAAGGGGTAAACCATTCACCATATATTTTGTTGTGCAAAAGGTTTAGGCCACTGAAACTTAGATAATCAAATCTGAAATGCCACAACCATGTAGCATCTTTCACAACTACACTAGATGATAGCAACAATTCATTTTGAATTTGTAGGGGAAACATCTTGTTCTTTATCATGGATATAGTTGCTATGAGCCCATTATCCTTGTCCCGTATGATACAGAATCCATTCTTAAATTTCTCAGTGTACCTCTTATGTGTAAGCTATCCAACACTCAACAAATTATATTTCAACCTAGGAACATAATACACATTAGTGATCTGCTTCCTTTCATCTTGTCTGGTGTGGATAATGATTTTCTCTTTACCCATGATAAATACCTTGCTTTTTTTCCCATCTTCACTTCGGATTGGATGGATTTATCGAACTATGAGAACATCTCTCTGTTCCTATACATGTGGTTGTTGCAACCTATAAACACCTAAAACATGTCATATTTAGGAGACTACTCATATGGACACCTTTGTAGACCATATGAATGATCTTAGACCTTTCCAAGAGATAGTAGTGGTTCTAACCACTCAATTAGGGTAGTCTAGTCCTATGCAGGTTCAACCACTGATGATTAGAGTGGTTGCCAACCCAATCACTGATGCTTAGAGTGGCTATGAGCTAGCCACTCTTGCTGATAGTGTCTAGCTCTAAAACTATCTCAGCCTACTAAGCTGAGCCAAATTAATTGTAACAACCAAATGCAATTTATTTTAGGCAGTTTTGGGTGAGGAATATTTTGGATGTTTCCTCCCAACTGCCCTAGCATATTAATTCTTGATCTTGACTTCTCAGAGAAGCTAGGATGAGGAGTTAGGAAGGCTATAAGAATCCCTTCAAAATTGGAGAGAGGTCTAGATTGATCCTAAATTTCATGTAGCGAAGCTCTGTAGGATTGGATAGTGACTTGATAGCCCTTGAGGAGAGTCGAAATGCTACCCAATTATGGAGTGACACACATGCAATCAACACTGGAGCTTCTAAAGTACTGAGAAGCATACATTGTAATTCCTTGCCAATATTACGTGAATTTGAATTATTTCAACCATAAATCCATCTCCAGACAAGTAGGCGACCATTGACCATCAACTTGGATGAAGAATTGTGTGTCACAAACCTTGATTTAAAATGTAGAATACTCAGTTCATGACCGTTGTATTCGATAATGGATCATAGGCTCAACCATCCATGGTGTTAGAGGCTAGCAGAACCAGCTGCACTGAGCAATAGTGACCAGGGTTTGATGCACTATTTCTTTAGTTCTTAGCATAGTTTCATATTTATTTCTACATTATATTATAATAAATTTACTATTTTCAATATATTTGTATGATTCATTAGCAATTTTAGAGGTAGCTTTACCTTAACTTTGGTCATATTTGCTTACTTTCATAAATCTTCTTAGATTAGCTTCATTTCATGCTTTTATTGCAAATTACATGTTAGATTAGCTAGATCTCTATGTTTTACTTCATTCTTTGCATTAATTTAGCTATTTCTTGATTATCTTTGCATATCTTTATGCTTATTTCAAGTTTAGCCTTATTTCTTGCATTTCTTGTCAATAGCCTCATCATGAGAGGCTTCATATGCATTTAATGTGCTTTGTTGTTTCTTGTATGTAGGTTACAGGTTCTTTCAAGTTTCAAAGCATTTCCAACATCAAATTCCTCTTGGAAAATGGAGAAGGAGGCATCCTTGTAAGCCCTCAAGCAGAGTTGATGGAGATATGAAGACCATTTTGAAGCACATCTTCCCCCATTTTGGGATTATTTGCATATTGTAACATTGTATCAAACTTTGGTATCCCTAAGAGGGACAAATTTGTAATAAGTGATTCATTTGATTAATAAAAAAAAGCTTCCTTTTGTTATTTCCTTTTTGTCAAATATTTCCATAGATTACATGCTTTTCCTTCTTCATGTTGCAATAGTTGTAAATATGTGGTTTTCATAGCCTTCTATAGTGGTGATCATGGCAGAAACACCTAAAGTTTACGTTGTTTGTTGATTTGTTGCATGTTTTCTTTCACATAGGTGCAACCACTTTGATCGATAGTGACTAGCAAATCTTAGCCATGCTTGAAGATAGTAGCCAGATTCAAAGTTGCCCTGAGTGATAGCGGCCAACAAAAAAAATTATAAACAATAGACAACCAGATTATCAACAGACTTGGATTTCAGGTTGGTTGAAATTATTTGTATTTTTCTTCTCTTTCTGTATTTTTATTTTTTGAATGTAATAGATGAGTTATAATTAGAGAACATATAGAAATTTTAAAAGCAAAATTTATTAGATCTCTTAGATTTTCTACTAGTCGTTGCTAGGAACAATAGTCTCTGATTGTAATCTACCCTAGTATCCAATGGTCTAGATTGTATGTTAGGGTTTGCATGCTTGAGGCCCAATTAGAGGCCATTTTTCATAATTAGTCTTGCATCCTTTGAATATCATCTAGCTTTTAGATGTGCATTCTTTGAAATGGAAACATTCTTTTTAAGCATGTAGGAAAATCATTTGAGTGCTCTATGATGCATTTTATTTTCATGCAAAATTAAAAAGAACCACCACACACCACGTCACATTTAAATATTAGTGAGTTGGATTTCATCACCAACCACTAATAGAGACCAACGACAATGGGTTTCATCTCCACCCGTTGGCTCAAATCCTACGAACCCTATTTTTGGCCAAGGTCGACTCCAAGAACTGACGTAGCTTCAAAAATTTGCATGTACTTCTCTTCGAAGGGTATAATATTGACCAAGTGAGATTGGGTGAGGACTGATAGGACCTGTGCTCCCTGACTGGGTATGGGCTTCATCTCCATACTTTGGTGGGTTTACGTGACCGAAATTTCATTGTCGATTGTCGAGTTGTGAGCATACAGGTGAAAACCCTTAAACTGTCTAAGAGTATCATCAACAAAATTGCAAAACATGATGAGAGTTAGATTATATACTCAACAAATCAAAACACACTAAACAAGTTTTAGGACACACATCTAATCCTTAAAAGAGATAATCATATTGTCTACTTTGTGTGTTTCTTTATTGTTTGGGTAATCAACATAAGATCCTTGATCTGGAACCCTAACCCTAATTTTTTAAAAAATTGCTACTTTTTTATTCTGCATCCAACGAATTAAAAATCGTGCAAATCGGAGCTATAACAAAAAATTTATGTTGGTTTTATGATTACTCTATTTTTGAGTGATTTTTAAGCCAAAAATAGGGAAAAACTGCACTAAAATAGTCATAAATAGCCCTAGACAACCCCAAAATTGCCAAATTTATTTTTTTGTCTTAGTTAGCCCCTTGTGCACCCCTCATACCATTTTTGAGGCCTGGCTCTACATTTTCCCAAAATTCCTCAAATTGGTCATTTTCCCACGAGCCTCGGTTGGCCAAATATTCCAAAAATACAAATTTTGACCCAAAAGTCACTTTTTGGAGTCATAGCCCATTGTGATCAGCTCGTCGCACTGATCATTTTGGTATATAACACCCACAACATTTTTTGAAGTCAAAATTTTCTTTAGTGTGGGTTTCCTTCAGGGTTTGCCTAGTCAGCACATCATGACAACTATGCATAGCCGAGCTCAATCATGAGCCAATGAAGTAAAAAACTTATGGAGAGGCCCTGAACACCTCTGATATTCTCCTGAGGATCTCACCATTCTTGCATGACACCTTGATAGTCATCACACCCACTATTCTCCTGAGGATCTCATCATTCCCACATGATGCCCTGATAGTCATCACGAAGCCACTTCCTCACATAGGGGATCTACTCACCGAGGTGATAAGGTTACCACATACATGGCAAGAACTAACATAGCTAAAACCCCTCGTAGCGATATGGAAAGCCATCGATCTTACACAATGGACCAATCAGATCGGGAACCTAGGCCTCATGTAGTTCAAAGAGAGCAGCTACTCCAAGATCAATTGGAGGACCTACGCATTGAGCGTGAGCGTATAGAGCAAGAATACATGGAAGAGAAAATATTGCACCACCATAGATGGGATGAGCTCAAACGATATGAAGAAAGGATTTTCCAATAGAAGTTACGTGAAGAACAATCATGTAGGGTAACTCCTGAAAAGAGACCCACACCTAGAACTCATAGGCAACAAATCAACGTGAGGTGCCCTACGCATCATCAAGAGTTGCCTCCTAAGTAGGTAGATAGCCATTCTCCTAGATAGATAGACAAACCTCTTGCTATTGATAAACAATGAATAGACATATTCAAATATCCCTTACCCAATCATGAGGCTAAGGAAGATCAAAAGGAGCATGTGAGCAAGGTGCATATAGCCCCACCTAAAGAGGGTGGTATCGACATGATAAATATCATGATGGGAAGCAAGGAACTCCCTAGCCAATCTGCATCACTATCGAATCTAATCAATGCTCGACATTCATCATAGTCCTCACAACAATTGAAGCCTATTCCACCATACAAGGAGCCTGTGATTACTTTTCACAAATAGGAAATTAAACCAACCCCTATTAACGAACTTGATCCACCATTTCACATTATAGCTAGCATTAATCAGATTTCATACAAGCAAGTTTTGATTGATACTGGTTCATCCATCAATATCATCACTACCACTGCATTGAAACATCTCAACATTTTACCTTCCCACATTAGAGCATCTACCTTCACTCTGCAAGCCTTTAACGATGTTGTATCTCCCACAGTAGGCACAATAGTCCTCCCCATTGAGGTGGGATAAAATACTATACCTACATTGTGCTACATTTTAGAGGGTTCAAGATAGTACAACATACTACTCGGAAGGCCATGGATGAGAGCCATGGAGTGCGTACCATCCATAATGCATCAGTGCATTAAGTACATTCATGAAAATAAGGTCCATGTAGTTTAGGCTGACATAGATCCCTTTAAGTATTATAAACTAGTGGATCATCCACAGGAGCCTATTGTGTCACCCACGCATCTGAACACTAAACCTAATGATGTTATCTAGAGTCTGGATGCAACCCCATGGTTTGCTGTGAAGTTACCTTCACCACCACCATCACCTTTGGTTTCACCCATTAAGCTTCCATATTCGGTTTCTCTAAGCAAGGAGAAATCGACTAAGACAACCATAGAGATGCTCACAACTATCTCAAACATGTCATTAGAGGACTCTCTTACTCCTATCAAAGGGGAAGAACCTATTGTGGTTATGGATAAATCAAATCATATCATACCATCTTCATCCACCACATCGTAGGTCACAGTTCATTTGGATGAAATTGAATTCAGAGAGCATATAGAGGCAAACATTACGTTTACACCTATCATTGAGTCCATTGAGGATTTAGGTCGACCTCTTGTCAAGTCACTACCCATTGATCCCATCCTTGATTCTTCACCTAAACATGAGGAAAAATCAGTTGTCATAATTGAAATAGAACAACCTCAACAAGTTGAGGAGCCACCCACAACTCATCCAAATGTTGAAGCACCTTCTCACGAGTTTGTGGGGATGGTTAACATTAAGTTAGAGGATCGAGTGACTCTAAAGCAGATAAAACAAGAGATGGTGCAATCAGATGTTGCTTCCACATCGAAGGGGCCAAAACCATTGAAATTAGTCACCCCTGACTCATTTCTCATGGTGCCTCCTCAAGAGCAAGAACAGGTGTTTCCCCCACATCAAACTGGGGGTACTCAAGCTCACAAGGTTCAACAATACAAAGTAAAACAAAAGTATGAACTGGATAGCCAACTAGAGCATGTGGATGCCACTATCGAAGTGGATCATCATGAAGCATCCACATCATCTCAAATGAAGGAAATGGGTAATTTGCATATACCTGGGGTTTTGTAGCCCCCACTCTTGCACCTCCTTCAATCAATGATGATATTCCAAGCGCATCACTAGAAATACACATGAGAGCCTTATCCATCTTGGAGCATATGCAAAATCACCTGTATAATATAGAGGTATGGATGGAGCAACAAAATGAGATATTGCAATTTATCTTGATTTATCTTGAGAGTTTGGAATTACAAAAGCAACCCCCATCTGAGGTCAAACCACCTCCTGTTCAATCACAGGAAAAGCCTCAACAAGAGCAAGCACCAAGTTGGTTGCTCCATCAACCTAGCAAATATCCCCCATTGGCCCGAACCTATGGTATCGATTTTCAATCGATTAACTACCACAAATACCATCACCTTACCTGAGGTTTGACCTTTAGATCCAAATCATCCAAAACCCTAGGGATATGAGGAGGATGAGTATTGTGTATATCATAGATAAAATGGACATGACATTCATTCATGTCAAGGTTTTAGAGCCATAATACACAACATGCTCAACAAAAAGCAACTTTGGATTGTCAACCAACAAATGACCATAGTCAGTAATCCATCCCTTGCACCCAAAAAGCAAGAAGAGCCCCCTAAGCTAGCAATTGAAATACCTAGGGCTCAACCTGGTCATCAAACTAAGCTAGTGCATGTTGAGCACCCAAAACAGCAGCAACGCATTTGGACTCCTTTAAACGAGCCCATGTCAGATATTTTTCAAAAGTTGCAAGAGGCTAAGGTCCTCACCTTACCTAAAATACACCCTTTAGACCCAAATAAAGCTAAACCTAAGGGCTATAGGGAGGACCATTACTATCTCTATCATCGAATAGAGGGCCATGGCATTTACAATTATTATGGATTCAAGAATGTGGTTCAGGATCTCATAGATAGTGGGTCTTTTCCCATAGATAGTTCATCCATAGTACCTCAACTTACCAAAATAGAGGCCACATCATCCCATGTATACCCCAAGGTCAGTCACATCCTCATAGGCCTAACAAGCCACCTCACTGAGTAGTCACATTTGAGATGACTACTACGACTTTATTTCAAAATTTTTATGAGGCAAATGCATTCACATTACCAGAGGTCAAACAAAAAGCACCTAAGCCTGGGTCACCTGATGAAAGCCTCTATTGTGTCTATCATCGTATACATGGGTATGACATCCATGGTTACTTTGCATTCAAGAATGTGGTCCAAGACCTATTAGAATGAAATGAGCTCCATGCATATGGTTCACTCATTTCACCCCACCAAGACATTGGCACCTCGTAGAGGTCCATGCCCCAATTGGGAGAGTTGATTTCTATCACTCTTCCTAAGCAAGTTGATTACATTGCAGTGGACAACATGCACATTAGGGGTCCTCAAGGTAGTATACCTTCCCCACCATCCACATCAAGTTCAATGAAGCAAAGTGAGGATTCTAAAGGTATCACACCTTCCTCACTTTCATTGAGTGGCACACACACTAGGGGTACCTAAGGTAGCATACCTTCCCCTTTAAAAACAATAAAATCAAAAAAAATCATTAAATCATAAAATTAAAAAACAATTGAAAAATTAAAATTTCAAAAACAATTTAAAACACAAAAATCCAAACAAATCAAAAAGCAATAAAATCCAAAAACATTGCAAAACATCAAAAATACAAAAACATTTACATTATGCATTTTCATTTTGCATATGCATTCATTTAATTGCATTGCATTAGGCATTTTCATCCATTGCACTTGCATTAGGATAGGTTGTGTTTACAATCTTACAAATGACACCATGTTTGTATCTTAATCATGCATCTATTCATCATCATCATCCATCACCCTTGTGAGTAATTATGTTTTTCAACACAACCCCTCCTGTTGCTATAAGGAATATACTAGGGTTTTTTGGTCATTCAACCATACCTAGTGATCTTCTCAGATTTTGTAGAAAGCTATCTTTGCTTTTGGAGATGAGGTCTAGTTTTGATAGCACCTAGCATATGTCAAAATCCCATCACTAATTAAACACATTAACAATCCTAGTCTAGACAAGGAAAGATGAACACTACAAAGTGGTCCTAGTCACCTTAAGCGAAAGGTTTTTACTTGCTCATCTTGTGATGTGCATGGTCTAGAGTGTTGATCATTGACAAAAGGACAAGCTCCCCCCTACCCAAAGAAATCCCTTGCTTTCATACAAAATAAGCAAAATTCCAAAATCAAAGCAAAATCCCTTGCTCAAAAAAAATGCAAAATAAATAGTGATTTTCATCACTAAGCATGAGCAAGTATCCCAATAAATGTGAAGAAAAGAAGGGGGTGAAGAGCTTGAATCCCTAGAATGGTCACTACTCGAAGCCATTGAGTGATCCCCAATACAACAATGGGCTGAATGAATCCCACCTGGCATTGGGGTAGTTCTAAGCAATTTACAAATGAGCTAGCTTTAGGTGGCCTGTATTACCTAGTAGTCTAGTCCAACTACATCCAAACTTAGGATCATGATGAACATTTGGTGATCCTCATTACAACAATGGGCTGAATGAATCCTTCCTGGCAATGAGGTAGTCTTATGTCTCATCTAATATATTCATTTGCACACACAAGGATAATGAATATCTTGGTCTTCATAACAAAAACTTTTATCTTTCAGGAGTCTTGTATAGTCATTATACAACTTTTGATTAATCAACTAGGGTGTTTGAGTCTCATGGAAAACCTCAAAAATCCCTTATAGCAACAAATCATCTCATCAATCATATCAAATTTTCCTTATGAGGTTTTTTTTTTGGGGGGTGGGGGGGGTGGGGGTGGTTTGGGGGGGGTTTATCAATTGTTTTTTGGGGGCCCCCCCCCCCTTTTTTGTATTTTTTTTAATTTAATAAGCTTATAAGGGAAAACAATACATCTCACATCATCTCATCTCACATATGGATGCTTAAATGATTAATTCTTATGATAAGAGTTACCATTTACATTCATGATTTTTATACATTCTGTGGTGTCATCCATTAGTTTGTAAAACATATTAGATTCATTCCTTATGTTTTAAGTGATTAAAGCATACAAGTTCATTTGCATTAGATCATCCTCATGTAATTAATGCATTACATTACATATCATCTATCATATCATATCACATAGATTAAATGCATAAACAATTGAAACAAATTAAACATGCATTTAACAATAACATTGCATCCATATATGCATACATCATCATAGTGCATCTATACATCTAGATCATAGCATCTAATCATACATCTATCATCTAGCTAGTGCATGTCATTAGTACATTGCATACATATAGCATAATCACATCATCATCTAGGCATTGCATTCATCATTGCATCCATAAAATAAAATAATTTCCCTTGTAAGATATTCTCCAAATTAAAATTTAAAAATAATAAAAAATCAAATAAATCAAAATTTAAATGCACCTCGTATCCATTTATTTACTCTATACACTTGGCGGTTGCAGTGACTTGCACTCCATGCAATTTGGAAAGATGAGTAAATTACCATAAGGCCATTTGAGACAAATTATTCATGGATAAATTGAAATGTCTTCACTTCAATCCCCAAGAAGGCCATTGTTGTTGGACTGCTCCATGGGAATGAGGTATTCATTTTCTTTCTTCTATGAGTTCTCATCAAAAATCACAAAAACATTCAAATAACAAAAAAATCTCAAATGCGCCTCGTATCCAGTTATTTACTCTATACACTTGGTGGTTGTAGCGACTTGCACTCCATGCAATCCGACAAGATGAGTAAATTACCATAAGGTCATTTGGGGTAAATTAGTCATCATTGAATTGAAATGTCTTCACTTCAATCCCCAAGAAGGCCATGGCGATCGGACTACCCCATGGGAACAAGCGGTTCATTTCATTTCTTCTATGACATTTTTAGCAGATCATCGAACATAGTGATTCACCACAAGCTTAAATGGAATTGCTATCATCTTGATTCCCTAAGAAGGCCATTGCGGTCGTATTGCTTCATGGGATAGAGATGTACAATTACTATTAATGGTTGAAATCACACCTGTAATAGGACTTGCCATATAACAAAATGCAAAAGTCTTGAATCATCCAAATTATTCATCTTGGTCAAGCGACTCGTCACTTTAATTAATTGTCCTTTCCTCATCGACTCATCGCTTGAGGGGGTAGTCATAATATCAAATTCATAATCAAAATCAATAATTGATCACTTGATCATGTCAAATTATGTTCATCTTACGAATCATTGCTAACAACTATCATAATCTTACCCATTTGCTGAGGTAAAAAGTAAATATGATAAGATAAACTTTGTCACTCCATCTATTGGTCCTACCCGATTATACCCAGAAGTGCAAGAGCACCAAATTTAAGCCTTCCATCCCATTGGAAGCAATGATTCTAAGATGTGCATCCTTTGTAGGATTGGGGCATCTAATATTGATTAGATCAATGATCATCATTCAACCTATAATATGGCTTTAGGTGATCTATTTTTTCTCAACATTATGTTTTCCCATAATGCATCCCAAAAGGGGCATCTGTAGACACCTAAAACATGTCATGTTTAGGAGACTACTCATATGGGCATCTTTGCAGACCATATGAATGATCTTGGACCTTTCCAAGAGCTAAGTACTGGTTCTAACCACTCATTTAGGGTAGTCCTATCCTATGTAGGATTAGCCACTGACGATTAGAATAGTTGCTAGCCCAGTTGCTGATGCTCAGAGCGGCTACGAGCTAGTTGCTCCTACTGACAGTGGCTAGCTCTAAAACTTTCTCGGTATTCCAAGCCTAGCCAAATTAGTTGTAATAGCCAAATGCAAGTGATTTTAGGCGGTTTTGGGCGAGGAAGCTTCTGGATGTTTCCTCCCAACTGCCCCAACCTATCAATTCTTGATCTTGGCTTCTCAAGGAAGCTAGGATGAGGAGTTAGGAAGGCTATAAGACTCCCTTAAAATTGGAGAGAGATCTAGATTGATCCTAAATTTCATGTAGTGAAGCTCTTCCAGATTGGATAGTGACTTCTTAGCCCTTGAGGAGAGTCGAAATGCTACCCAATTGTGGGTTGACACACATGCAATCAAAAATTGAGCTTCCAAAGGACTGAGAAGCATACATTACAATTCCTTTCCAATCTAACATAAATTTGAAATATTTCAACCACCAATACATCTCTGGACAAGTAGGAGATCCTTGACCATCAATTTGGATGAAGAATTATGTGTTGTAATCCTTGATTTAAGAGGTAGAATACTCAGTTCATGGTCATTGTCTTCGATAGCGGCTCATAGGCTCAAACACCGATGGTGTCAGTGGCTAGCAAAACCAGCTACTCTAAGCGATAACAAATAGGGTTTGATGCATTATTTCTTCAATTCTTAGCATAGTTTCCCATTTATTTTTGCTTAGATTAGAGTAGATTTACCATTTTCAATGCATTTGTATGGTTCATTAGCAATTTTAGAGGTAGCTTTACCTTAAATTTGGTCATATTTGCTTACTTTCATAAGTCTTCTTAGATTAGATTCATTTCATGCTTTGATCACAAATAACATGTTAGATTAGCTAGATCTATGTGTTTTACTTCATGCTTTGCACTAATTTAGCTATTTCTTGAGTATCTTTGCATATCTTTATGCTTATTTCAAGTTTAGCCTTATTTCTTGCATTTCTTGTCAATAGCCTCATCATGAGAGGCTTCATATGCGTTTAACGTGCTTTTTTGTTTCCTCGTATGCAGGTTACATGTTATTTCAAGTTTCAAAGCATTCTCAACATCAAATTCCTCTTGTGAAATGGAGGAGGCATCCTTGTAAGCCCTCAAGCAGAGTTGATGGAGATATGAAGACCATTTTGAAACACATCTTCCCCCATTTTGGGGTTATTTGCATATTGTAACTTTGTATCAAACTTTGGTATCCCTAAGAGGGATAAATTTGTAATAAGTGATTCATTTGATCAATAAAAGATAGCTTCTTCTTTGTTATTTCCTTTTTATCAAATATTTCCATATTTATCATGATTTTCCTTCTTCATGTTGCAATTGTTATATATGTGTGGTTTTCATAGCATTCTACACAAAAATTATCAAGATACCAGGTATTCTTCTGGCTCTCCTCAGTACTGCAAGTTAACAGTAAATTTTCACAAGCATCTATACACTCTGCATTTTTATTTTAATTTGTATAGTGGCCTTGCTACTTATTATCCTTGGCCATCTTATTTCTACACTCATAGCTATAATGACCAAATTTCTTGCAGTAATAACATTGGATCCTAGATTTATCATACCTCTAATTAGATTCTCCTTGCTGATATCTTTTGTTGCCTCTTCCTCCTACTTGATGGAAGTTGTAGCTTATCTCTCCTTCATTGGAGTTTGACCTTTCTCCTCACTTATAGACTCTTCCATGCTTTCATCTGCTATTATATTGTCTTCCTCCTTGATAACTAGAGGCTCCATGGTGTGATTCGTCTTTGCTACTATCTCAGAATAAGACTTATATCTTGAACACTTGCTCTAAATGGTACTGAGATTAATGGATCAACCTCTACTTATGTGTTTGCATAGAACCCATGAGCTCATCAAATAAAAGGATTGTCAAGTCTCTTGACTCTTCAATCACTATCACCACTGAATCAAACCTTTCTAGTAGGATTTTCAAAATTTTATCCACTATCCTTTGGTTCTCAATATTCTCATCATTCATTCTCATTTGGTTAATGATACCCATTATTCGGGTAAATAAGTCACTCATGGAATCTGATTCACTCATCTACAGACTTTCAAATTCTCTTTTCAACATATGCAACTTCACCAACTTAACTTTTTTTGTTCCCTCGAAGGAGTTGGAAAGAATTTTCCATGTCTCCTTCGATTTGGTTGCTACTGCAATTCACAAGAATATTGTCTCCTCAACAACCTACATTATATAAAATAATGTCTTATGGTCCTTTTTCGATTCTCCTTTAGAAAATTTGACTCTTCCTATGAGAGAGCGCTTACAACTACTACATTACTTGATTTTGTGTAACCATTTTGGACTAGGTACCATAGCTTCTGAGACCCAAATAGGATCTTCATTTGGATGCTCTAGTAATCGTAGTTCTTGCCATTGAAAAGTGGAATCTACAACTATAATGAGTTACCACCGAAAACCATTGTTTCTTATCTTCCATGAGTCTGGTGCTAGCTCTGATACCAATTTGAAAGCACAACACAGTAAAAATGTTAATTTCGCTAAATAAGACAAAGTCACCAGTGAAACATGAGTTTCCTAGTCAAAATGACTTCACCAACGAAATAGGAGTTTCACTAGACAAAATGATTTTACCAGTGACAAGGGAATTTTTTGGTCAAAGATAAGTTCATCAACAACAAGGAATTTCACTAGTCAAAGACAAGTTCACCAACGAAAATATAGTTGGAGAAATTTCACAAGCGAAAAAAAATATCTAGGATTTTTAGGGTGATATCGGGATTCTAGAGGAGAGATGCATGCAAGCACAAGTGCAAAGATAAATATATTATATTAACTAAAATAAAATAACTACTGCTATAGTTTTACAATGTAAAATAACAGCTTACACAGAGGCTTCTTTATTAAAAAAATTTACACAGTCATCTGCAAACAAATTTTACGGTTGCTGGATAAACTCACGTGGGAGTGACTGAAATGTTGTAGCTTCAGCTTCTTTCTCTACTTCTTCCAAGTTTTCTCCTCAAAATTTTCCTCACGCTTCACTTATTCCTTCGCTACTACTATGCCTTTGTATTTCACCGCTCTTTTATTTTGGTCTTTCTCTACTTTTTCTTTGAGTATATCATCAACTTATATATCCGAGCGAAGGAGGGATAAGGCTTATATTTTAACATGTATTTATCTCCTTTCAATCAGCAATTGTTGGTGATAATCGTGTATGCTATAAATACAACAATCGTATTTTGGTAATAATATCTATTAGAGATATTTTGGGCATGAAATCGAATTTAATTTCTAACAGCGTGCACCAAATTTTTGAGCACATCAACGCAAGAATCCAACTTCAATGTATTAAGTGGGCAGCTACAGGTTGGAACCACCACCACCAAAGCTACCACTACAGTTCCCCGGACCACAATTGTACCCACAGGCCATTGCAAGGGGTACTGTTGCTACACCTATCAGAACCATAATGAACAATACCATAGCCTTTCCCATATTGAACAATCAAAGGGGAAAAAATCCAACTCAAAGATCAATCCAAATATAAGTGATAATATAAATTCAACTCCAGGATTAGGCTTGTGAAGAAAATACCAAGGGATTTATTTAATAAGGTTGATTTTGCTTCAATCTTCAATGATAATAATTTCAACCTTATATACCACTCCTTATCACTCTTTAATGAAAGTAAATATTAATCTAAATTGAAACTATACCTTTGTAATACTTTGCTTTGATTTCTATCTCCAAGGTGGGCATTGTATCTCTGTGGATTATGACAACAATTTTATTAGCTAATGGACATCCTATTTAATGTTTCTTTGACTCCTCATTTCAACCCTTGATTGCATCCCTTGAATTCTCTCTATGCAGACCCATGGATGCTTAATCTAAGATCGTCCTTTATATTAAACTCTGAGAGCTAATTGGCATTGGTCTGGACTTTAATGTACTATATCTAGGCACAAAAATATCTCCTTATAACATGAAAATTCAATGCTATTCTTTGAATGATACTCTTCTATGATGGTCTCTTTCTCCCTTTAAAGCTCTTTGATTACTGCACTCAAGTTTCACTCGAAATATGCTTATTTTCTGCATAGTATTTCCAGTGGCATCTATTAATATGCACTCCTTCTTGAACCAAGTGCTAAGTGGTACTTATATGTTTCTCAATGGCTCTCCTTAGGTGGTGGTGCCCTATTATTAACCTTGTAATATGTAAATCCATGTGATGTAGGTCTAAAATATGTTAGGTAAGGTATTGAGTGTTGAAAACTTTTTATGAGCGTTGAGGTAATAATGGGGGTGTTACTCCTCTTGAGTACTCATTGATATCTCTTACAAGCATTAGAATAGTTTCTACCTTTCATTTCTTGTGTTCCAAGTGGCACAAGATGCCTTACTCCTTTAGGGTAAATGTAGGTATTCTTTTGCATGCACTCAAGCTACTGAAATATCTCTTATTCCTTTGACACTCTTTCAATTCTATTGCAACTTGTATCAAACCTCTTCCAACATGCATATAACTCATTCCTACTTTTCAAATTAAGGTGCTTCTTCCTTCACAAAGTTGGCTCCAGCAATGGTGTATCCATGGTGTTTCAATATTGTGCTCGTAGATAGTGATCTTATCCTGATGGCTCTAGTTGATCATTCATCTCTAGTGATGGTGGATTTTGAGCACTTCCTATATTTGTTGTTTACCCTCTGTTATCTCAAGTAATATATTATGAAAATATAAGTGATAAAAAAAAAAAAATTATTTGCAATTACAAACACATAATATCCAACTAAGTGTATGAATACAAGTATACTACCCACAAGAGTTCTTCTAATCCAAACACCTTGTAATAACACTTTGTCTAATGGGTGAGCATAGTCTCCCCCATGGTGAAAATAAATATTAAACCCTCATGCTAAGATAATATATATTTGCTTTACATGTTATAAAAAATGAATATGTATAATAAGCCTCCATATTCTAATCCTTAGAATGACAATTATAACTAATTAACCTCAACATATTTTACATATAATCAATTTAATGGGTCATGCTAAAAACATCTTAAATTTATCTAAAAATGCTTAAAAAGTGTAATTTAAAGTACAATGGCCAAATTCTAAATATATCCAAAGTTTTTACAACTATAAAATATATTTAGTTTCCTATAGCTGGAGAATTTTACTGTGATGCATAAAAAAATATTTCAAATCCCAAATTAGTGGACAATACATACATTGGAAGTGATTTTCAAGTTGAAATCTAATATGAGAATAATATTGTGTTCACGATTTACAACTATCCATTTGTGATATGTCATCAACTATCAAGTAGCAGTAGGAAAATTTCTTCGACATGTTATGTTACACCACATGCTCTTTACAATTTATGGGTTGCACATTAATCTCATATATTTGGCTCAAATAACATTCCCATAGTTAGCCCATATTTTCTTGTTAGCTTTTAATGAGTATATGATATAGAAAATGCAACCACAAGATCTAAGATAAGCATCTAAGATGATTGTATGATAGTGGCACTATAATATGAAGGAAAACAAAGAGATAAAATTTTGCAATAACACATAAATATATCATTAATGAAATATTATAAAAATAGTATAATGCAGTATAATGGAGGACATGAACACTCAATAAATTGTTTTAAGGAACTACATTTTACTCCTCTATCAATCTATACTATGCACTCTCTATATTCTCTACTCCCTTTATTTCACTCACTATAAGGCCTATATATAGTAAGATAAGTTCCTTGGCCCTTACTCTACCTTTGACTCTATCCTATGACTTATGTACATGTGGACTACATGCACATTTATATAATTTTATATTCTAACACTTGTGCATTTATTACATTGCTTGAAGTAACTACTTAAATTTACTCTAAAGTAAACTCCTACTCTAGTAATATACCAAAGGCGGTACATTGACATTTACCCAATAATGTAATATACTCTAACACCCCCTGTATTACATTATTTGGGTATTAAATATTTTAGTCTTCAATTTGATCAGATATTTTAATTTATTTTACATTGTATGCCTCCTTGAGTATAGTTTTTGTGCTTCCGTAAGTGGTCGTACAATAACCTAATTTCTGTAAAAGTATTTTCTCTTTACCTTTGTCCTTATTATCATTATTTTGGTTCTATATAGAAGCTTCTGAAAAAATACTTAAGGCATCATGATAATATCTTGAGTTAGTAGAACTTGAAGTATCAATACTACATGAGGATTGAAATATATTCTCTAGGTATGATTCATCCATTTCTATTTTATTTTTAAGTGATTCTATCAATTATTTTTGTTCTACATTATCATCCTTGTAACATTTGATGTAAGTAATACCATATATAATAGGCTACCAAAGTCTAAAGGAATTTGAATGTCATTCTTTCCATTACCAATTGCTTCAGTGAGTCGAACATGTAGATAATATTTCAAGGTTTCAAAGTTATCTTTTAAAGGTTCACTATGAATTACTTTTGAAGTAAGATCTAAGTCTCCTTAAAACTTTAAGTAAATTCTTGATTTTAATTTTTATGACATTTGCTCTTTCCTTTCTAATAGTGTTATTCATATCATTGTTCATTGTAGCCTTTGAGGTTGACATCTTTCTTTCTCCTTGGATTTAATAGATTTCTCTTAGCTCTTCAGTATTTTGAGAATACTCTTGATAGAACCTTTGATGTAGTCTACCTTATGACTCCCTAGTTTAGAGTATGTGAACTAATTTGATAAAACCTTTCTAAGACTTAGATTTTTAGGATCCTTATGTCTCCCTAGTGATTAGACTATGCTCTAATATTGACAAAGTCCTTAGCAACTATTAGTTCACATTTTGAGTTAATTTTATAATGTTTTGAGAATGATAATAATCAACTCTTATTTCATCTTATTTCTCATATTGAACTATGCACTTATCAATTTTATGAAGTTCTCTACGATTGAATTTCTTTTATCCCTATAATGTGACTATGAGATAAGTATAAGCAATAAAGTCCAACAAAAGCAAGCAATAATTTAACTTCTCTATCCTTAAATTTCCAATAGTTAAATTTTTGAAATTCTAATAAACTAAAATTAATGTAGCACACCTTATATCTCCCAAATTGAAATCGTAGAAATTGATGATATTTGCAATAATAATGATTTTTTTTTACCAAGTAGAAACCCTTATATCTCCTTAATTTTAAATATTATTATTCTTGTATTTCAATAAATGTGTTTTAAAATACTATTTATGGATATAAAATTCTTTTAAAAGTTTACTAAGGTTTATTTTGCTTCTATCTTTAATGATAATAATTTCAACCTTATATACCACTCAGGGGTTATGCATAGTGGCTATTTTTGCAAAATTGGCTAAAATTAGGATTTTCAAATTTTGGAATTGGCTAATATTTGGGACCCTTGACTAGGGTCCATTAGCCAAAAATTTATGGGTGCAATTTTTTTTTTGTTGATTCGCCCCAATTTTATAATAATTTGACTATTTTAAGTTTAAATTTTTAACATTGCCCCTAATAATAGTGAACCTTCTACACGTGTTTCAAAACTATTCACCTGGATTTTGAAACCGATTCACAAATTTTTTATAAATATATTTTTGGGCCAACCGCTTATGCATAACCCTGATACCACTCCTTATCACTATTTAATGAAAGTAAATTTTAATCTAAATTGAAACTATACCTTTGTAATGCTTTGCTTTGATTTTTATCTCCAAGGCGGGAATTGTATCTCTATGGCTTATGATAGCAATTTTTTTGGCTAATGGACATCCTCTTTAATGTGCCTTTGACTCCTCATTTCAATCCTTGACTGCATCCATTGAATTTTCTCTACGCAAACCCATGAAGTCTTAATCTAATCTCTTCCTTTATATTAAACTTTGAGAGCTAATTGGCATTGGTCTAGACTTTGATGTACTATCTCTAGGCACTAAATTTCTCCTTTTAACATGAGCATTCAATGCTATTCTTCAAATTATGCTCTTATATGATGATCTCTTACTCCCTTTAATGCTATTTGACTACTTCACTTAAGTTCTAATGAAAATATGATTCATTTCTATGTAGTCTTTCCAGTGGCATCTGTTAATATGCACTCCTCATTGAACCAAGTGCCAAGTGGTACTTTTACATTGCTCAATGGCTCTCCTTAGGTGGTGGTGCCTTATTATTAACCTTGTAATATGTAACTCCATGCGATGCAGGTATAAAATATATTAGGTGAGGTATTGAGCGTTGAAAATACTCCTTTTATGACTTTTGAGGTAATAATGTGGATGTTACACCTCTTGAGTTATAATTGATGTCTCTTGCAAGCATTAGAATAGTTTCTACCTTTCCTTTATTGTGTACCAAGTGGCACAAGATGCATTACTCCTTTAGGTTAAATGTAGGTATTATTTTGCATGCAATCAAGCTACTAAAATATCTCTTATTCCTTTGATGCCCTATCAATTCTATTGCAACTTGTATCATGCCTCTTCCAACATACATCTAACTCATTCCTACTCTTCAATGTAAGGTGTTTATTCCTTTAAAAATTTAGCTCTAGCAATGGTGTATCCATGGTATTTCAATGTGACACTCTTAGCTGGTGATATTATCCCAAAGATGATGGCTCTAGCTGGCCATTCATTTCCAGAAATGGTGGCTTTTGAGTGCTTGCTACATTCTATGGTAGCTTGATTTTGTGAAGATAATTATTCCAAGATTATTTATGGTAATATTCCTCCTTACACTTCAATTTTTGGCCATGTATGCTATGTAACTTATGTGTTGTCCTTATTCTTACTTGCACTCATTATAACGATATTATCTTACATAGAATTTCTTAAACCAATGTAGATTTTTTCCTTATGCAATATATAGGAGTTGAATCTATTTGCATTGGCACTATAATGGGTGTCTTTAGACACCTCTAATGGAAGGATATTGAGCTCTTGGATGTCTCTATATTTCACTGTTGGAGCTCCTTATATAGACTGTGTAAAATACCCACTTTAATGGGTAAAATATGGGTAATGTAGACTCCTTTCTAGTGTGCCTTTGTCTTGATAATACGACCTATTGTAGACTATAATAGGATCAATGTAGTAGTGTCCTTAGACACTCTAGATTTTACACTTGATTTGCTACATAGAGTAGGGTGCAATGATGTAGATAAATCTGCCTTGACATGCACCAAAACTTGAGACTTTTACAATCTCTTTTTGAAGCTTCTCTCTTCTTTGATAAGTTGGTTTTTTTCTCCAATTTAATGAGGTTCTATTGCTCTTTTGGTGGCTTCTCCTTGTCACAAAATATTGTAGGTTTTTTGTGCTCAATAGTGTCTCTAGACAATTCACTCTTACCCTATTTTGTGCACTAAAACTTCCTTCTTGATAAACTCTTAATGCAATTTACAATATTAAGGTTAACAAATATAATGCACTAATGATAACTTCAACTTCATACACTAAAATCTCTACAACTTTATTTTAAGAGTAATGTCTTCTTTACTTTCAAAATATATCTCTCTTATTTTAATGTGTAGGTATTAACCTCATAAGAACCTATCTTCTGCATTCCTTTGAATACTTTAATATGCAACCCTCTCTTTACAATTTTTAAACCCTAATAAGGTACCTAATGGAACTTGATAATAAACAAAATAATTAAAGTTCAACTAATGAACCTTCTTGCACCTAATTTTCTTATCTTAATGTTCTCTGTAGATGAAGGATTGCAATGTGATTAGATTTACCTTATTGCTACCTTTTACTAGATGAACTTGCAGCTCTTATTTGCTATCCAAAATAGCTTCTCAAGTTACCAAATTTGTAGATTTTTACCTCTTCAAAATTGCTTCTTGAATATGTAGTTTGATGGTTTCAACTCTTCTATACGATGTATCCTAGAATTCTGAGACTTAGTAGTTAATGATTCTTCCTAAATTACTGCTTTTTTGCTATTCTTAGATCTCAAAATTTTAGATTACAAAGTAGTCAATCTATCCACTGAAATGATGTCCTTGAATCTCAAAAATTTGGTAGGGAACTCTTCCAAATCACACCTGATATTTCCCTTCAATAACCCTTTAGTTTTTTATTGTAGAAACCAGCAAATCACCTTTCTACAAATGAGCCTTCTAGCCTTCAAAGGTGATATTCAATTCTCTCATATTTGGTAGTGCCTTCTATCTCATTTCTCCTTCAACCTTCTTATTTAATACTAACTTCAATCTAGACCTTCTTCTCAATAATATAAAATTCTTGAGGTCTTCACCAATCCTTTAAAATCTGGTTAACTTATTGCCAAATATATCTTTGTTTGGGCTTGTTATCGGATGGAGATAATTGTCCCAAAAAATTTCTTTATAAGGAAATTCTCCTTGGTGGTAAATTTCTCCAATGAGTTCTCCTAGGAACTCCTTCAATGGTCTTCTTTGAATCTCTTTAAATGAGTCTCTCCAAACCTTCTCCTTGTTTCTTCTTGAGATCTCTTCTCTAGGGTTTTCACTCTTGTAGATTCTCTGGTATTTCTCATTGAGAACTTTCTTTTAACCTTCTACAATGGAAGTGTTGCAATGATATATCCCTTAGATATTTAAAATATGTTGCTTCTAGAAGAGAACCTTTACTAGTCCTTCTCTATATTCAAGCTTCCAAATCTGGAAGTTCTTCAATGGGACCTCTTGTAGGTCTCTTCAGCCTCTCAGGCTGATTTCTTCTACTCCTTCAAGGTGAAGTCTTCAATATTTAATGGAGATCACCAATATCCTATCTTAATTGAGACTCTTTTCCTTGAGTCTCTTATTTCTTAAATTTGCAACAAGGCTCATATGATAATTTCTTAGCTTCTACAATCTACATGTCTACAATCTCTAGCAATGGGAATTTTTCTATAGGCCTCTAAATCTTCGCTCTTTCATTTATTTCTTTTGGTACTGGATTGATTTTAAAGAATATGTTCTTTCTAGCTCTTTTGTAGGAAGCTTCCCAACTTTCTTTGAATCTCCTTTTTCCTGCAACAAAGTATTAGGATTTTAATGGAAGAAACTCTAAATTTAGAGATAATAAATCTTCACTAGCTGATTATCAATATAGTGAAATTAATATTGAGTCCTATTCTTCACAAGTTTTTTTGCAATCTTATGCAAAGAATTTAGCCAAATGCAATCTCAAAAATTTTAAATTTGAGGTTTTTGGATTCCTCTTAATCTCACTTGTGGCTCTCCCTATTTCCTATCAATCTACCATGTGCTCTGATACCACTGTTAGCTTTTAATGAGTATATAATATAGGAAATACAACTACAAGATGTAATATAAGTAATCTAAAATGACTGTATGATAATGGTACTATAATATGCAGAAAAAAAAATAGATAAAATTTTACAAAAACTCATAAATATACCAGTAATGAAAGCCCACAAAAATAGTACAATGCAATATAATGAAGGACATGATCACTCTATAAACTATTTTAAGGAACTACATTGTACTCCTCTATCAATCTATACTATGCACTCTCTATATTCTCTAATCCCCTGATTTCACTCACTATAAGGCCCATATATAGGAAGATAAGTCCCTTGGCCCTTACTCTAACTTTGACTCTATCCTATGACTTATGTACATTTACATCATTGCATATTCTAACAATTGTGCATTTATTACATTGCTTGAAGTAACTACTTAACTTTACTTAAAAGTAAACTCCTACTCTAGTAATGTACCAAAGGTGGTACATTGACATGTACCCAATAATATAATATACCCTAACATTTTTATTAAAAAATACAGATGATTGGCCCTACAGTTTTCTAGTCAATGTCAATCCCATAGGAATTTCCTCAAGCAATGTTCTCATGGTTAGGTCAACACTTAGCCTTCTAGTTTTAATATAAATAACCTCAAAATAGAAGGGAATCAATTCATAGATATCATACCCACGTACCATATTAATCCTTGATATTATGATACAAAAAGGAAATAGAGGTTCACTCTAAGGTGAGATAGGTAAGTATCTAAAACATGTTGGCAATTTTAGGCACCTTGAGTACATTGCTTTTACCTAAGTTTAGTTGTTGTCATTGATGTCAAGGAGCTATTGGTAGATGTTGTTTTTGATGTCGAGGAACTATTGGAGCAATTTGTTTTTATGTCCAAGGATGTGTTTTGATGAAGGTTTCAGCTGGTCAGTAAGTCTCCAAGAAAATCAGAGTAGCCCAGTTGCCAAAAAATCCAGAAAAGATAAAGTAGAAAAAGTTTGCAGGCTGCTGGAAAAACTGTCACGATTTCGCGACATGTTTGAGGAGAGAGAAAGTCACGATTTCGTGACATGCAGGAAGGCAGAGGCAAAGCGGGCAAAAGTGTCACGATTTCGCGACATGTTTGAGGAGAGAGAAAGTTCGGCCAAAACTATCACGATTTCACGACATGCAGGAGGGCAGAGGCAAAGCGG
Organism: Wollemia nobilis; assembly: GCA_028583015.1. NCBI lineage: Eukaryota > Viridiplantae > Streptophyta > Pinopsida > Araucariales > Araucariaceae > Wollemia > Wollemia nobilis. Next base: position 1,736,627 of record JAQPPZ010001613.1, on the reverse strand, counting down.
GCAAAAGTGTCACGATTTCGCGACATGCAGGAAGGCAGAAGCACAGCGGGCAAAAAGTGTCACGATTTTGCGACAAGTTTCGAAGAAGTTGTACGGATGCAGAAAGTGTCACGATTTCGCGACATGTTCCAGTTTCACGAGTAGTTGGCAAGAAAGAGCCTAAGGCAGTGAAAGCGTCACGATTTCGTGACATGTTTCATTTTCGCTAGTGCAAACCAAGAAAAGGATGAAGAAGCAAGAGGTGTCACGATTTCGCGACAGAGTTGCTGATGACGTCAGCAAAAGGCAAAGGTGTCACGATTTCACGACAGTTGCAGAGAAGAAGGCATTGAAGTCCAGAGCGTCACGATTTCGCGACCAAAATCATGATGACGTCAGCAAGAGGCAAAGGTGTCACGATTTCACGACAGTTGCGGAGAAGAAGGCTTTGAAGTCTAGAGCATCACGATTTCGCGACAAGATTCATGATGACGTCAGCAAAAGTTGTAGTGTCACGATTTCACGACAGCAACGGAGAAGAAGGCAGTGAAGTCTAGAGCATCACGATTTCGCGACAAGTTTCATGATGACGTCAACAAAGGCTGTAGTGTCACGATTTCATGACAACGATGGAGAAGAAGGCAGTGGAGTCTAGAGCATCACGATTTCACGACAAGATTTACGATGACGTCAGCAAAGGCTGTAGTGTAGCGATTTCGTGACAACAAACCAAAGAAGGTGTACGGTAGACCAAGGCGTAGCGATATCGTGACATGTTTTGAGTTTCGCACGAGAAAAGCTACAGAAAAGCAGAGGCGGTTGAAGCCGACGAAGTTAACCTTGGCCGATGAAGTATAAGGTTTTACGACCGACGTGTTAAAAGATTGATCAGCCGACTAAAGAACAAGATTTCATCTTGAGATCATGAGTATTAAAGGAGGACTGTTTGAGCATTTTTTTGTGTCGATCGATGTGTGCATTCGAAGTGTGACGTTCGCAGAGTGAGTGCGACAAGTAAGGTTCGATCATCAAAAATAGAGTGAGTGAAGTTCGACTGCAGCATTAGAAGTGCATTTCACTGAATCTTCTATGTGTCAAAGACTCTGGTGTTGTTTGCGCGAAGAATGTACTGCTGTTCATGAGAAGACTGTGCGAAGAGAATGAGCTATTGCAGTCACACACAGGCGCATAAGTTGTTGTGCATTCGAATGCTGCAGTGATTGCGAAGATTATGCAAGAGTGGAATCTGATCTAAGGACAGCTGTGATTGCAACTGTGTTCACGCAGTCTGTGTAAAAGAAACCAAAGTGCCAGGAGTAGATGCTGCTGTAATTGCGAACAGTTGTGAAGGACGAACGGTGATATTGCTGTTGCAATCTTTGCAAAAATTGCACTACTGTGTTTGCATAGAAGTTAAGAAGATAGCGCGGCTGTAAGTTAAGAAGACTGTGCTGCTGTAGTTGTGCAGACTATAAAAATTTGTTCTCCAATCAAGTGCAGAAAAGAACAGAGGAAGAGGACAGAATTGTGCCAGACCGAAGGACTGTGTTTTGGTGCAAAAAAGAGGACCAGTTTGCTTTGTGACAGAGTTGAGGACAGAGATCTCCAACCAGAGCAGGGAAGACAGGTGTCTTCTATGGAAAGAGTTCCACTTGCTAAGGGTAAAAGAGATAGAGGTCTTCTAGAGGATCACTAGCAAAGCAGATTTAGGGGAAGGTGTCTCCTTTGGGCTGAGGCTCATAAACATTGTAATCGGGAAGGATTCCCAGAGGTTTTGATATAACTTTTTGAGGAAAAGTTTTATCCGTGGAGTAGCCCACCTTGGGTAAAACCACGTAAATTGTTGTGTCTCATTGTGGATTGCTTCTTATACACTATTTTACTACTGTTATTATTACTATCTTATTCTGCATGTTAATGGTTTGAAAGCTGTATTGATAGATAAGGTTAAAAAGAGGTCTTATACTGTTCACCCCCCCTCTCAGTATAAGCTTGTGTTCTACAATTTGGTATCAGAGCCAGTGCCTTCGAAAAGCTTAACAGCTTGAAGGAAAAGTTTACAAAGAACACAATGGACTACTCAAGTGGCAATGCAACACCTATTCTTGACGGATCAGATTTTGGTCTGTGGAGTGCAAGAATGAAAGTCTATCTTATGGCACTCGGTAATGAGGTTTGGGAAGTTGTTGAAGATGGGTATACCATTCCTGCAAATGGTCCTTATACTAAAGAAGACAGGCTTCTACATCACAGCAATTCAAAAGCCATGAATGCAATCTTGAAGGGTTTACAAAAGGCAGATCTCACTAAAGTTATTCACTGCAAGACAACTAGTGAAATGTGGAAACAATTGCAGGTTGTTCATACAGGAGATGCAAATGTTCGAAAGGCCAAGTTGAGACATTTTAAAGGTATGTTTGAACAACTCAAGATGAATGATGATGAAAATATTAGTGACTACATGCTTCGGATGGATGAAATTGTGAACTCCATGAAAGACTTAGGTCTTGAACTTGCTGAAAATGATGTGTGTGATAAGATTTTAAGATCTCTTCCAAATAGATTTAGTGAAAATATTTCTGCTATTGAGGAAGCCAAAGATTTAGATAAATTGAAAAAGGATGAGCTCCATAGTATTCTTGCAGCATTTGAATTGAGGACACAAGTGAAAGTTGATGTAAAGAAAGAGGCAGCTTTCAAAGCTATCAAGAAATCGAAGGGCAAACAGATTCAAGAAAGTGATGAGTCTTCTAGTGAGGAAGAGGCATATTACAGCAGGAAAGGCAAGTTTTCCAGAAAGCACAAAAGCAAGAAAAATATAAGATGTTTTAACTGCAGGAAATTTGGTCATTATGCTACTGACTGTACTGTTTCTAAAGATGAAAGCGATGAAGATATACAGGATGTTAAAAGCAAGGATTCTGAAAAGCATAGGTATTACAGAAACAACAAAAATGAGTACAACAATCACCAAAAAAGCAAAGATGAGTACAACAATCATGGAAAGAGGCATTCTCACAAAAATAAGAAGAGCTTCTACTTAGACAAAACAAGTAAGTGTTCTAACAGTGAAAGTGACAGTTCTTCTAGTGATGATGAAAATGAGATGTTGTTCATTTCGAAAAAAGGGGAAGAACCGAAACATAAATTCATTATCATGAAATGTTTTAGATGTGGAAATTTTGGGCACCTTGAGGATGATTGCAGAAATAATGATTTGGCTGCTAGTATGTATGAGGATGTTTCAGAAAACCCCAATGAAGATGCATGTATGGTTTTTGAAAAAGGTAGCACCTCTAGTGATAAGAAATCTGAAAAAGGTTGTGATGATTCAAAGTGCCATCAAATAGAGGATCTTGAATGCGAACTCAACAATGCTCTTAGTGTTTTGAAAAAGGAAAGAAAGAAGAATGATAGACTCAAGATTAAGTTAGATGAATGTTGTATGGAAATAGATGAACTTGTAGAAAATCTTGAAATATCTATGGCTAAGTCACAAGAACTCAAGAATGAGTTAGATTCTAAAATTTTGGAGCATAGTGAGTTAGAACAGGAAATGGCTTCTTTGAAAGAAGAAAATAAAGAGTACAAAGATAAGCTCTACAGATTTCAGGATAGCTCCAAAAAGGTTAAATTTCTCATCGAAGGACAAAGAAAACCAACAGATAAAACAGGTCTCGGTTTTGTTAAGCCGCACAAGGAACAGGTTGGGGAATCTAGCAAAAGATTTCAAAAGAAAGAGAGTCCTGTTGAAGAAAGTACTTCAGATCATGAGTCCGTAAGTGATGAATACGCAGAAATAGAAAACGATATTCAGACTGAGAAGAAGAAGTTTTTGGGACCCATGAAGTCGAACAAAAGAAAATTTCACGGCAGATGTTATGTGTGTCACAGATTTGGTCACATGGTTGTACAGTGCATGACTCAAATGAAGAGAGTAAATGACAGTTTTAGGAGACGTAATTTCTTTCAAGGGTATTGCTACTCTTGTCAACAATTCGGGCACAAGGCAATTTTTTGCAAGACAAATAACACGAACTGGGTTAGTCAGAACAGGCGAATTCAAAGAACAGCCATGACTGATATTGTTACCTGCTATAAATGCAACAATGAAGGACACCTAGCTAGACAGTGTAGAGCTGATCTTCTGAGATACAGGAACAGAAACAGTAGCATGAACAAGTTCAAGGATCAAGGTATGGATAACAATAGAAAAGATAAAAGAAATAGGAACAGTAGTATTAACAGGTCCGAGGATCAGAACAGTGACAGGAACAAAAATACAGGAAAAGAATTCAAGAGAAGGCCCGACAAAGAAATCTTGGACACTAATGATGATGAGTGTTTAATGGGAGTGTCACTCCCAACCCTATTTTAATCACCTCATCAGGAGATGGGGGAGGGACTAAGCTAAGAGGCTCATTCTTAGTCCCAAGCCCCAAAGGTGACCCTTTGCCATTGATGACAAAGGGGGAGAGATTTAAGTAAGGGGGAGAGTTTTCAAGAGAAGAGGAAAGCTTCAAATCATGGGGAGCAAAACTTGGAGAGATTGATTTCAGTTTTGACTCTTGAAAGATGTGTTTTAGATAAGGGTTGCCATCAATGACAAAGGGGGAGATTGTTGGCAATTTTAGGCACCTTGAGTACATTGCTTTTACCTAAGTTTAGTTGTTGTCATTGATGTCAAGGAGCTATTGGTAGATGTTGTTTTTGATGTCGAGGAACTATTGGAGCAATTTGTTTTTATGTCCAAGGATGTGTTTTGATGAAGGTTTCAGCTGGTCAGTAAGTCTCCAAGAAAATCAGAGTAGCCCAGTTGCCAAAAAATCCAGAAAAGATAAAGTAGAAAAAGTTTGCAGGCTGCTGGAAAAACTGTCACGATTTCGTGACATGTTTGAGGAGAGAGAAAGTCATGATTTCGCGACATGCAGGAAGGCAGAGGCAAAGCGGGCAAAAGTGTCACGATTTCGTGACATGTTTGAGGAGAGAGAAAGTTTGGCCAAAACTGTCACGATTTCGCGACATGCAGGAGGGCAGAGGCAAAGCGGGCAAAAGTGTCACGATTTCGCGACATGCAGGAAGGCAAAAGCACAGCGAGAAAAAAGTGTCACGATTTCGCGACAAGTTTCGAAGAAGTTGTACGGATGCAGAAAGTGTCACGATTTCGTGACATGTTCCTATTTCACGAGTAGTTGGCAAGAAAGAGCCTAAGGCAGTGAAAGCGTCACGATTTCGTGACATGTTTCATTTTCGCTAGTGCAAACCAAGAAAAGGATGAAGAAGCAAGAGGTGTCACGATTTCACGACAGAGTTGCTGATGACGTCAGCAAAAGGCAAAGGTGTCACGATTTCATGACAGTTGCGGAGAAGAAGGCTTTGAAGTCCAGAGCGTCACGATTTCATGACCAAAATCATGATGACGTCAGCAAGAGGCAAAGGTGTCACGATTTCGTGATAGTTGCGGAGAAGAAGGCTTTGAAGTCTAGAGCGTCGTGATTTCGCGACAAGATTCATGATGACGTCAGCAAAAGCTGTAGTGTCACGATTTCATGACAGCAACGGAGAAGAAGGCTTTGAAGTCTAGAGCATCATGATTTCGTGACAAGTTTCATGATGACGTCAGCAAAGGCTGTAGTGTCACGATTTCACGATAGCAACGGAGAAGAAGGCAGTGAAGTCTAGAGCATCACGATTTCGTGACAAGATTTACGATGACGTCAGCAAAGGCTGTAGTGTAGCGATTTCATGACAACAAACCAAAGAAGGTGTACGGCAGACCAAGGCGTAGCGATATCGTGACATGTTTTGAGTTTCACGTGAGAAAAGCTACAGAACAGCAGAGGCGGTTGAAGCCGACGAAGTTAACCTTGGCCGACGAAGTATAAGGTTTTACAGCCGACGTGTTAGAAGATTGATCAGCCGACTAAAGAACAAGATTTCATCTTGAGATCATGAGTATTAAAGGAGGACTGTTTGAGCATTTTTTTGTGTCGATCGATGTGTGCATTCGAAGTGTGACGTTCGTAGAGTGAGTGCGACAAGTAAGGTTCGATCATCAAAAATAGAGTGAGTGAAGTTCGACTGCAGCATTAGAAGTGCATTTCGCTGAATCTTCTATGTGTCAAAGACTCTGGTGTTGTTTGCATGAAGAATGTACTGTTGTTCATGAGAAGACTATGCGAAGAGAATGAGCTATTGCAGTCACACACAGGCGCATAAGTTGTTGTGCATTCGAATGCTACAGTGATTGCGAAGATTATGCAAGAGTGGAATCTGATCTAAGGACAGCTGTGATTGCAACTGTGTTCACGCAGTCTGTGTAAAAGAAACCAAAGTTCCAGGAGTAGATGCTGTTGTAATTGCGAACAGTTGTGAAGGACGAACGGTGATATTGCTGCTGCAATCTTTGCGAAAATTGCACTACTGTGTTTGCACAGAAGTTAAGAAGATAGCGCGGCTGTAAGTTAAGAAGACTGTGCTGCTGTAGTTGTGCAGACTGTAAAAAGTTGTTCTCCAATCAAGTGCAGAAAAGAACAGAGGAAGAGGACAGAATTGTGCCAGACCGAAGGACTGTGTTTTGGTGCAGAAAAGAGGACCAGTTTGCTGTGACAGAGTTGAGGACAGAGATCTCCAGCCAGAGCAGGGAAGACAGGTGTCTTCTATGGAAAGAGTTCCACTTGCTAAGGGTAAAAGAGATAGAGGTCTTCTAGAGGATCACTAGCAAAGCAGATTTAGGGGAAGGTGTCTCCTTTGGGCTGAGGCTCATAAACATTGTAATCGGGAAGGATTCCCAGAGGTTTTGATATAACTTTTTGAGGAAAATTTTTATCCGTGGAGTAGCCCACCTTGGGTAAAACCACGTAAATTGTTGTGTCTCATTGTGGATTGCTTCTTATACACTGTTTTACTGTTGTTATTATTACTATCTTATTCTGCATGTTAATGGTTTGAAAGTTGTATTGATAGATAAGGTTAAAAAGAGGTCTTATACTGTTCACCCCCCCCTCTCAGTATAAGCTTGTGTTCTACAAAACACATAAAAATTTATAGATAAATATAGGTAAACCCTCTAATTTTCATAAGAACTAGTGATTCACATAGTCCTTTATAGGACTATAAGCATTGACATCTTTCATAACTTAGGATTTTTAGATATGATTATTCTTATCAAAATATTTTTTAGATAAAATATTATATTTATTTAGTCAATTAGGAGACTCATCAATGTACTCAATGTTGCAAGAACTAGGACCAATATGTATTGTATACATCATATCACTTACACTAACAAATAGGTGGAGCTTTGACCATATCATTGGGTTTATAATAATATGAAAAATGGTTTTGTATTTGTAATATTTAGTCATTATGATGATATCAATCATATATAGAAATCTAATGATTCTTTAACTTTTCTTAAGTGGAAAGGTATTTTTTCCATAGTGAATAATGATAATTCTAAGAGTGACCTTTGGCATCATTATTTGGGTCATACTAATTTTAAATGCTTCACACAAGTTATCTTTACATGGTTAATGACCTTCCATCAACTGGTACATGTTTAGGAGTTTGTGATGGATATAACATAGCAAAAAATCATTATGAATATTATCCTAAGAAAAAGGCTATCATGTAATCACTAGTTTCTCACATTTACTGATATTTTCATTAGTGCAATTTCAACCTACAACATTGATGCAGGAGCATCCAATGGCAGCAGAGCAATCTTGCATCACCAATATATATATATATATATATATATGTTTAGACCCATATGTTTAGGTCCATGTGTTTAGACCCATATGTTTAGACCCATATGTTGGAAATTCAAATTTCAAGTGAATATTTTCCTGGGCGGGAAAATGAAAATTAAAAATGAATATTTTCTTGGTGGGAAAATGAAATGCGGGAAAATGAGTTATACTTACCAGAACATTCTTTGGGAAGTTATTAATAGGGAGAATAGAGATTACCAAAGGAGTCCGATATTAGATATTGTGGCTCAAATTTGTAGATCTCCAGTATTCGTAATAAAGTCGACCTTATGGTCATACATTATGATTTTCTAATACAGTTTTATTGAAGAAACATTTGATGTGGGGATTATATTGATTTTTATGTGATTTAATATTATATGTGGGGTTTCTATTGAATTTATCTATGGTGTTGAGTACTATGCGAGTGTTGGGTGGAGTCGCCCTTCATCAAGTGGTATTAGAGCAGGAATTCCTGAGTGTGTAAGTAGATCACTAAACATGAGGTAGTTTACACCAGGATCTATGGTTCGAGTTTGGATAAGCCGAAGCAATATACCCCCACAAAGGAACCGAGATGTTGCCAGTAATGCCATAGTGCCAACAGAGAATTTTTTATATTTGTAGAGGTAAGTCCAAGCATCACAAGAAGAGCTGCGTAGAGGGTTTGACCTAAGAAGAGAGGAAAAGAGTGAATATAAAGCTGAAGAAGAGGTAGTAGGTCCTACCCAAGTGAGGTTGTATAGAGCCATATCCCATATTGGGAAGAGGCCAAAGATGGAGGTTTCCACATATTCAAGAAATATTAACCCAAAGGAGTTGATTGAATGGATCAATGACCTAGAAGAATATTTTGAATATGAAGAGGTATGAGATCCTGATCGGATCAAGTTTGCTAAGACCAAATTGAAGGGTCATGCTATAATCTCATGGAAAAGAGTACAACTTGACATAAATAGAAGTATAAAAGAGAGGATCACCAGATAGGAACAAATGGTGGAAAAACTAAAGAGGTAATTTATTCCAGTAGATTATGAGTTGGATCTGCTAAAGAAGATGTAAATTTTGAGATAGTCAGGAAAGTCTGTCAAAGAATACACCGAGAAGTTCTAAAATATCTTGATCCGAATTGGCCATTATGAGGCTAAAAATGATAAGATATCTCGTTACATAAATAGGTTGAGAACCAGTATTCAAGAAGAGTTGAGCCTAGTTAGAATGAGTACCATTGAGGATGCTTAACAATTTTCTCTAAAAGTTGAATAGAAGTTGAACAGAATGTTTGAGGTTAAGCAAAAAGGAAGATATCATGGAGAAATAACTGGTGGAAGAATATATGGAGGACAAGGTGAGAAGAAAGAAGAAGCTAGCAATAGTCAAGACCAAAAGGGAGATAATGCTTACAGATCCCATGGTTAGAACAATAACTACCCAAGAGGAAGAGGTAGATCTAGCCAAGGAAATGGAGGAAGAGGGTTTCATGGAACCTGCTTCAACTATGGAGAAGAAGGACATCGAGCATATGAGTGTCCACAACACCAAGAGAAGACAAATAGGAGGCTAGTGGGTAATACCAAAGTTGTTATTGCAGATTAAGGATCTGAATCATAGAACTCTAAGGAGGCAGATAGATGAGAAGTTATGGTCACAAGGAAAACCTTGTTGAATGAGGAGAAGGAACTAGACCAGAGGAAAAGCCTATTCTGCACAAGGTGCAAATGTTCAGGTAAGGTCTATAATGTTATTATAGATAATGGCAGTACTAATAACTTGGTATCTAAATAAATGGTTACTAAGTTATAGCTAGAGAGGAGGAGACACCCGCATCCATACCGAATTGCATGGTTGTAGAAGGGCCATAGGGAATTGGTCAGTGAACAGTGCTTAGTCAAGTTTAATATTGGGATATACAAGAACAAGGTCTTATGTGATATCCTGCCTATGAATGCTTGTCATATGCTATTAGTAAGACCATGGTAGTTTGATCATCATACAATCCATGATGGACATGCCAACACTTACTCCTTGAAAAAGGAAGGAGTGCACCATAAACTAAAGCCACTAAATGAGATGGATGAAAAGGCATGTAACAGTGCCAGAATTTGTTTGGTTGATGGTAGGAAATTTCTAGATGATTTGAAGCATGAGCATGTGTGCTATACATTAATTCCTAGAGTTATGTAAGAACCAAGAAAATATGTCCCTGTAGAAGTCTTAGGATTATTGGAAGACTTCTTTGATATTATATCTGCTAATGTTCTAGAGGGTTTGCCACCCATAAGAAATATTAGTCATCATATTGATTTGATACCAGGAGATAGTTTACCAAACAAGGCTACCCATAGGATGACTCCTATGGAGAATGAGGAACTGAATAGGTAAGTTCAAGAGCTATTGGAGAAGGGACTGATTAGGGAAAGCCTAAGTCCATGTGTAGTGCCTGTAGTACTAAAACTAAAGAAGGATGGAGAGTGGAGAATGTGCACATATTCTAGAGCTATTAACAAGATCACCATCAAGTATAGGTTTCCATTTCCAATGATGGATGCCATAATGGACTGTTTGAGTGGGTCCAAGTATTTTTCAAAGATTGATCTGAAGAGTGGGTATCATAAGATCCGCATCAGAGAAGGAGATCAGTGGAAGATAAATTTCAATACCAAAGAGGGTTTATATGAGTGGTTGGTCATGCCATTTGGGCTAACCAATGCACCCAGCACATTCATGAGGTTTATTAATGAAGTATTGAAGGAGTTTATGGGAAATTTTGTCATTGTCTATTTGGATGACATTCTAATTTTCAGCAAGACCTTGGAGGAACATCTGAGGCACATCAAAAGAGTTCTAGAGAAGTTGAGGGAGGAACATCTACTGATAAATTTGAAGAAGTGTAGTTTTGTGAAGAAATAGTTGGTGTACTTGGGATTTTTCATCTCAAGTGAAGGTATGAATATGGATTCATAAAAGGTAAGGGCTATCATTGACTGGACTACCCCAAGGAGCATAAACGAGGTAAGATAATTTCACAATCTAGCAAGTTTTTACATAAATTTTATTAGAAATTTCAGCAGTATTCGTGCACCCTAACTAAAACAATGAGAGGGTATAATAAATACTTTAAGTGGACTTTAGGAGCTAATAGAAGCTTTGAGTTGTTGAAGAAGAAGATCATAGAGCAACCTGTGTTGGCACTTCTAGCTTTTAATAAGGTGTTTTAGGTATATTGTGATGCTAGTGATAGTGCCATAGGAGCTGTATCGAGTCAAGAAGGTAATCCTATTGCCTACTTTAGTGAAAAGCTTAACGATACCAGGAAGAAATATTTTGTCTATGATCAAGATTTTTATGCTATAGTTCAGGCTCTAAAGAAGTGGAGACACTATTTTTTGCAAAAGGAGTTTATTTTGTATATTGATCATTAGGCTTTATAGTATATTAACAGTCAAGGGAAATTGAATCAGAGGCACTTAAAATGGGTTGAGTTTTTACAGAGCTATACCTTTGTGTTGAAGCATATGAGTGGGAAGTCAAATAGAGTTGTAGATGCCTTAAGTAGAAGGTAGAGTTTACTGACAACAATGAGAGTGGAAGTTGTGGGGTTTGAAGAACTTAAGATTTTGTACCCTAAAGATCTAGATTTTTCTTAAGCTTGGAGGGCTTGTACAACACCAGTTACTCTGGATAGGACTAAGTGGTTGGATTTTATGATCCAAGATGGAATTTTGTTTAAGGAGAATCAGTTGTGCATCCCTAGGAGTTCAATGAGGGAGAATATGGTCAAAGAGAAGCATAGTGGAGGATTGGCTGGACATTTTGGTAGAGACAAGACCATTGCCTTGGTGAGTGAGAACTATTATTGATCACAGTTATTGCAAGATGTGAAGAAGTTTTTACAAAGTTGAATAATATGTCATATGGCCAAGGGTGTGAGGTAAAACACTGGGTTATATCAGGCATTACCTGTACCAGAGATACCCTGGGAGGACATTAGCATGGATTTTGTTTCCAAGGACACAAAGGGGAAATGACTCCATATTTGTGGTAGTTGATAGGTTTTCAAAGATGGCACATTTTATTCCCTTCTAGAAAACCAATGATGCAGTTCATGTTGCTAGACTATTTTTCAAGGAAGTGGTACGACTTCACGGTCTACCAAAGAGTATAGTCTCTGATAGAGACATAAAGTTTGTTGGGTATTTTTGGAAGGCATTGTGGAAGAAATTGAAGATATATTTGAAGTCCAGTTCTGCATACCATACACAGACTAATGGATAGATAGAAGTGGTGAACAGGAGTTTGGGTAACCTATTGAGATGCCTGGTAGGAGATAAGCCCAAGGGATGCGATATGATTTTACCATTGGTAGAATTTACCTATAACAATTCTGTCAACAAGAGTATTGGAAAATCACCATTCCATATTGTATATGGGAGTAGTCCAAGAAATACTTCTGAGTTGAGGATGCAGGAGCATACAATGGCAGTCAGAGCAATCTTGCATCACCAAAAAAATAAAAAATAAAAATAAATAATATATATATGTTTAGACCCATGTGTTTAAATATATATATATATATATATATATATATATATATATATATATATATATATATATATATATATATATATGTTTATACCCATATGTTTAGACCCATATATGTTTAGACCCATGTGTTTAGACCCATATGTTTAAACCCATATGTTTAGACCCATATGTTGGAAATTCAAATTTCAAGTGAATATTTTCCTGGGCGGGAAAATGAAAATTAAAAATGAATATTTTCTTGGTGGGAAAATGAAAGGCGGGAAAAGGAGTTATACTTACCAAAACATTCTTTGGGAAGTTATTAATAGGGGGAATAGAGATTACCGAAGGAGTCCGGTATCAGATATCGTGGCTCCAATTTGCAGATCTCCAATATTTGTAATAAAATCGGCCTTATGGTCATACATTATGATTTTCTAATACAATTTTATTGAAGAAATATTTGATGTGGGGATTCTATTGATTTTTTATGTGATTTAATATTAGATGTGGGGTTTCTATTAAATTTATCTGTGGTTTTTAGTAATGTGCGAGTGTTGGGTGGAGTAGCCCTTCATAAAACATCAAATACATAGATAAATACTTTACTAAATTTGAGGAGTTTAAATCCATCATAGAATATCATAAACAAAAGGAAGGTAAAGTACTTAAGAATCATGGTGGAAAATTTATTGGCAATAATTTTTAGGTTTTTTTTACTTCTCATTACATTTCCAAGAATTGTATTATTCAATATATATATCCCACCATAAAAAAGTAACTAAGCTAAGTAACAGGTAATTATGGAGATGGATTAATTTATAATATATGCCTACAGAGTAAATATGAGACTTTGGGTATAGGTAGTAAGTTATGAATTATATATCATCAACATGTATGCTACATGTGTAAGTAATGGTATAATTTCTTTTAAGAGGTTGGTAGGGAGAATCCTTTAGTTTAAAAATTTTGTGTTTATATGTTAGTTGCTTGATTCAATATTTCTATTAATCAACATAACTCACATCAACTAAATAGTCATTAAAGAATACTTATATGTACGATATGAGGTCAAAAGCCTATTGAATTTATGGTTAGAATAACTATGAAGTTCTTATAAGATATGATGATCATTTTATGAGTCATCCCTTGAACAGTATTTAGGATGACTTCTAACTCTCTTGATAATTTTTATTCTTCTTACAATGTGAATATTGACTTTCTTCCTTAGTCACTTCTAGATGGGTTTCTTGTACTTTAACTTCTAGATAGTTTAAAATTTTATATGATGGTCATAATATTTACTCACATGGTTTCTAGTGGAGGATGTTGATCTCCCTACTTTGAAATATCTATGTTGATATCCTTACTTTGAAAGATCTAGTTCTTGATCTATCTTTAGATTTTTACGATGAATAAGTTCATCTTGTTTCCCTTGTACTACAAGTAGTCATATGCTTAAGTGAGATCAATTATTTTTTAACAAAAATATTATGAAAATTCATTCCATTACATGCCTTGCTAGACAAGGTGACTATTGATGAAAACTTGACTACTTATAAAAAATATAAGGTATGCCAAAGTGACAAAAATATATGTGGATGAAGTATGATTCTCTCATTATTAATCATATATAAGAGTCAACTTTCTTACCTAAGTATAACAATATTATTTATTTAAAATGGGTATATAAGAACATGGTTTATGCTTATGGACAAGTTGAGAAGCATATGACTCATCTTGTTGCAAAATAAGTCTCAAAAAGTATTTTTTTATAAGGATATGTTTTTATCATTTCTTATATGGAATCTATTTGTATGTCTGTTCCCATTTTTATTAGAAATACTAGGACATGCATTTATCATGAACACCTTTAATAGGAGAGTTATATGCAACAATCTCTAATTTTTTTTAAGGATATCTTATAACCTTAGTTCATAAAATTATAAATTCCTTGTATGTGTTACATAAAAAACTTATATTTAATATGAGAAGATACATAATATCTTTGATGAGAGTGGGTTTTATTAAAGTAAGGTAAATAGTGATGTGTACATCAAGTATCAAGAAGGTTATATATTGATTGGTATGTTTTATCTTAATGATCTAAGAATTATGAGAAGCTCTTCTTCTATGATTCAAGACTTGAAGCTATATGATCTTACCAATAATTTGAGATGATAGATCTAGTCTTACTTTATTAATTCTTGAGCATATAGAATACTAGGTCCTCTTGAAGTACTCCCTTTCTCATCTTTGATTACTTTTGATTTTGGCTTAATCTACAAGTTAATTATCCATATCCTCTAGGAGATGCTTATTTTTATCAATAATTGGTGTATATTCTTCCTTATTTCACCTATACTAGACTAAACATTTTATTATTCATTATTATGGTTCTATTCTAGTGTCTCTTGAGAGTCTCAAAAAGGATATAAAGTAGATTTTTTGCTATATCATAAGTTCTATTGATATGGGTATACCTTCTGCAATAGGGATTCCTTTTTATATAGAGGTGTTCATATATAGATTTGGTTAAAGATCCAGATGAGTAAAAGGTCACTTTGGGTTATCTATTATATATAGGTCCTAGAATTATTTCTTGATATTTCAAGAATTATTATACTCTCTCCATATTTTATGAGCACATAATATTGCAATGCTAATCATATTAGAAAATATATCTTATTGATGGTTATGTTTATTAAGCAATTGGATCTTCATCAAAATATGTGTAGAATTAGTGGACTAACCACATTGAGATTTAGATGTCTAATATTTGATAGATCACTCATAGGGCTTGCTTTTCCTTTTTCTTTCAACATATCAATTCATATACATCTTGATGAGGGTTATTTCTCAATTCACTTTTACTTGGTTACCAAAATCATTTTTACTTGTAAGAGCTTATATTGAGGGATTATACGTAATAAATTCTTCTCTCCATGGCTCCTAATTTAGATTCATGGGGATGTTTAAATGTGTTATATTTCTCTTATTGACTATGCCCAATATTGTTTGTTGTAATATATTGTGTATGCTTACATTACGACAATCAATGTGATATTATATTTACCAATAATATGTTCATTATAAATTCATTGGGATATTGACATTATATTAAAGGATTATTTATACTACATCCCTACCTATCAATTGGATGGTTGAGGATCATTTAATTTATAGTGAAGACCTAGAAATAATTTTCTAGTGATATCTAATCCCATATTCTTGATGACTATCATTTATTTTGGTATTTCTTCTGAAAACGAATAATTTAGTGATTCAATTCATTCCTCTCTAAGTACTATGAACCTTTACAATATGCTTAATATTCTATTCAAAATTCCTTCAATGTATTATGTTTAATCTACAACTAAATTTGGTAGTAGTCCTTCCTCCAAAACACTCTAAATATCTATTAATGATAATTATGTTTTGGAAAGAAGTAAATACAAGAACACTATCATTTATAATGTAATGCTTATATACATTAACAACTATATGTTTTAAATTTGGTATCAAAAGTTATATGTTTTGAAGTTGATTTTCAATATTTGAGAGGGATTGTATCTATTGGCAAATACTATAAACTAACTTTTGTACATTTGTTTCTTAATTTTTTAGGTATGTTCTTTCAGTTTGCATTCCTTATAAATGTGTTTCTAAATTGGTTTTGGTTTTCCGATCATAAGAGATACATGATAAGAAAATTCATTATACGACATCTTATATATGATCATATGACATCCACTTATACTTGAACTTCAACATGATTCCTAGCAACAGAGAGTCATGAAATAACATTCGTTACAAAGTCTTATTGGCTTTGCTCAACAACTAGAAAACAAGTTAGATCGCATCTTGTACATTTTATCACGGACAATGGCTACTAAGTATAGTACGTTTGAGCAATGTTTTTTACAGGTAATTTATGATACAGAACTAATATGAAGTTCCGTTCAAGCTGCATGTGCAGTTCCACTTGGACGTCCTATCAAATCACGGAAGGGACAAAGGCAAAGGTCTGATAGTGAGAGTGATGAAACCCTCGTATAGGCACTAGGTACGTAGCCAGCTGCCATCTACTGTCTGCCATGTACCAATCTCATTTTAAGTTTTCTTAGCAAAAGGAAATAAATAATTTGGGTATTCGACGTACAGGTTCCTGTAATTCTTTAATCTTATAAAATCTCTTATTCAAAGCCATCGCGGTTAGGACCGACAGAGCTTCCTCTCACCAACTCATAAATATATATATATATATATATATATATATATATATATATATATATATATATATATAAATTTAGTTATATAAAAATTAAATCTATTCGTATTATATAATTTGAGTATAGTTTTTTTTACATAAACTTATTTATATACAAATTCACTATAATTTAAATATAGTTAGATAACTATATATTAATAAACATCTTACCTCTTATTATATGATTTATCATTTCATAAATGTTAAAAATTATTGTATATTTATGTAGAAAAATAATACATCTACATAAATATATAATTTTAAATTTTTATTAATTATATTAAACAAATAAATATTGATCTTATTATTATTTTTAATAGACAAACTATATGGTGTTGGTTCGTCAAAACATATGTAATTAAACCAAGACGTCAATTTCACTATATATTTATATTATTATGTAATGGATATTTGATAAACTATGGAGACTAAATATTAAAAAAAAAATTGTTTAATATTTTTTATTTATATAAAATTTAAAATAAGCATTATTAGAAGTGCTAAGCAACGATTGTTAAAAAGCGAAGTCCATTTATTTAGTCATATTTATTATTTATTTTAAATAAATTTTGTTTGAATATCTATGTAGAAAAAATCAAACATAAGTAAGGATTCAAAAGCTTTGGCTAACCCTCTCTACTTTCCAGGTTGAAAATATTAGTAATGTAAAATGTAGCCATATGTATGCTCCATGTTCAATACCTAATGCTTAGGTAATACATCTCACAGGAAGAACAATACTTGAGTACTGTGAACTACGTTACAAAATATATAAAGCCATTACCATTTTGTACTTTATAAAAAATTTCATACTGCGATGATAAGCCATTGCCATTTTGTTTTTGTTTTTTGTTTTTGTTTTATTTCAGACAACACATGCATATCCATGAAAAGAGAAACATAGGAATTTCTTACAGACCAAACACCATCAGATATATGTGAAATGGTTAAAATCGATTCCCATACAATGATCAGCCATGAGGGTCAAACGTAAAGAAGATTATTTTGGCAGGCGGGAGTACAAAATAACTTACACACATAAAGCTGGAAGAATGCATTACATCAGAAGCCGTCATACGAAATAAATAGTTTAGCCCTTAGTATTACAAAACAATAGAAATGTACACAAAAATCAAGGGCCTAAACTAACCCACAATCAGAAATCTTAGCAACTAGCTAAATGATTACTCTGGTCCACCTCTATCTGAACCAGAACTTATTTGCAAGGTACATCGACTAACGCCTCGACGTACAAGTCACACATTGGAAAAAGAAGAAGATGATGATGAAGACGACAAGAAGAAATCCCCTCATGGCAGCCTCAGCGCTCTTACGCAGTCTTAAGCGTTGATTATTGCAATACTACGTCCTGCTCCTGAAATCCATCAAGCCAACATTGTATACATCATATCAAAGAACTTACAAACAAAAGCAGGTGCTATAGCTATAATACCATCATTCTTGAACAAACCTAGACCTCCCATGAAACACAAAAAAATCAATGTTCGAATCCTAAAGGTACGACTAAATCCATATAATCTATAGTTTTATGGAATCCAAAAACCCAACTCAACTTAGGTATAGTTTCTAGGCTTTGAAAACCCAAGTTCAAAATGTGAGCTGGTGTATAAAAAAAAAAAAAAAAAACTTAAATATAGTTCAAATGTAATTCCAAGAGAACATCAAGAAAAACATAAAATATTGGTAAGCTTACCTCATGAATTTAGAGGGGGACATGTGAATCCAGGAGGAGGGATCAAGCCACACTAAACGAAAAGCTGCAATGCTATAGGCAGTATGATGTTGAGGTTGAGAAGCTTGATTCTGATTGTTGTACACCAACACAGGGCCGACTCTATCTCCAACACTCCTTGCAAAACAGGGCAGCATTGGTTGACAACAGGATCTCCCAACCCTACGTGTGAAAGCGCAGCACAGCGAAAACGTTAATTTCACTAAACAAGACAAAGTCGACAACGAAACAGGAGTTTCACTAGTCAAAACAACTTCACCAGTGAAACAGGAGTTTCACTAGAAAAAATGATTTCGCCAGCGACAAGGGAGTTCGCTGATCAAAGACAAGTTCGTTAGCGACAAGGGATTTCGCTGGTCAAAGACAATGATTTCGCCAGCGACAAGGGAGTTAGTTGATCAAAGACAAGTTCGTTGGCGACAAGGGATTTCGCTGGTCAAAGATAAATTTACCAGCGAAAACGCAGTTGGAGGAATTTCGCAAGAGAAAACAAATCGCCACGCTTTTCGGGATGATATCGACATTTCGGAGGAGAGATATGCGAAAGCACAAGTGCAAAGATAAATATATTACATTTACTGAAATAAACTAACTGTTGCTGCAGTTTTACAATGTTAAATAAAAGCTTACATCGAGGCTTCTTTCTTCAAAAACTTTACACAATCATCTACAAGCAGAATGTACTGTTGCAGGATAAACTCAAGCAAGTGATTGAAATGTTGTAGCTTTAGTTCCTCGCTCTGCTTCTTCGAAGTGTTCTCCTTCAAAAAAAATTTATCGTTCACTGTTCCTACTCCTCTCTATTTCACTGCTCTTTTCTTTCGTTCTTTCTCTGCTTTTGCTTTGAGGATGTCATCGACTTATATATCCGGGTGAAGGAGGGATAAGATTTATATTCTGACACGCATTTATCTCCTTCCAACCTGTAATTACCGGTAATAATTGTGCATACTATAAAATATGGCGATCAGACTTTAGTGATAAGATCTGTCAAAGATCTTTCAGGCGTGAAATCAAGTTTAATTTCTAACATCCTCTTTTAAACGAGATTTCACAAAGACTTTGACACCTAGAATTTCCCTCAACCTGTTGAGGTTTTCCTCTTTCAAATATTTTGTGAAGATATCTGCAACTTGATCTTTGGACCTACAAAAAAATAATACAACTTCATTAAATTTTACCCGATCTCTAATGAAGTGGTAGTGGATATCGATGTGCTTGATCCTACCATGAAACACTGGATCTTTTGACAATGCTATGGTTGAATTGTTATCACAATATATTATGGTTGTTCCTTCCTGGTTATGATTGAGTTCACTCAAAAATATTTGCAGCCATACTACCTAGCATGCGGCTGAAGTGGCAGTAACATACTCTGCCTCCGCAATTGATAATACAACAATTGGTTGCTTCTTGGATGACCATGATACTACACCTGATCCAAGGTGGAATGCAAAACCAGAAGTGCTCTTCTTGTTATCTATAATGCCAACCTAATCTCTATTTGTGTAGTCGATAAGTTCTAGCTGGTATTTTTTGGCATAAAAGATTCCATGGTTCCTGGTCCCATTGACATACTACAATACTCATTTGCCTACCTGTAAGTGAGTGCTCTTGGGTGTCTCCATAAATATGCTAATTAAACTTACTGCAAACATCAGGTATTGTCTAGTTGTTATCAAATACATAAGACTTCCAAAAAGTCCTTTGTAGAATGTTGGATCAACATTACTGTTGCAATCTGTCTTGCTCAATTTTAGGCCTAAGGCAACTAGCATGATCGTTGGTTTGATGTCCTCCATTGTAAACCTCTTCAGGACATATTTTACATACTTACCGTAAGAAATGAAGATGGCATCCATAGATTGGTCAACTTTAGTGTCTAAAAAATATTTCATCAAGCCTAAGTCTATCATCTCGAACTCCTTTTTCATGGCACTTCTAAACTGTTCAAACAACATATTGTTGTTACCACTATATATCAGATCATCTACATACAAGAAAATGATGATCATCTCCAAATATACACTTGTCTTCATGTACAAAGTGTGATCATATGGGCATTTGATAAACCCATTCTCCTAAAAATAAGTATCAATTTGGCTATACCAAGCCCTTGGTGCTTGCTTCAACCCATACATGGCCTTATTTAGTTTTAGGACCTTGCTTTCTTACCCTTCCAACTCATAGACAGGTGTTTGGTCTATGTAGACCTCATATTCTAACACTCTATTGAGGAAGGCAGACTTAACATCCATTTGGTAAATATTCCAGCCTTTCTGGGATGCCAATGCCAGAATCATTCTGACTGTGTCAAGTTTTGCTATAGGTGCATATACCTCATGATAGTCAATCCTTGAATTTTTCTTATAGCCTTTTCCCACCAATCTGGCCTTATGCCTATCAACCTCACCTTGGGCATTAAACTTAGTTTTATATACCCATTTTACTTCAATGGTCTTCTTGCCTGCTAAAAGATCCATTAATTTTTAGGTATTATTTTTCTCTATGACCTCTATCTCATTATCCATAGCTTACTTCTTTAAATGAAATTGAATCACTCTCAGAAAATAAAGCAAAAGTATAATTTTATTCATCTATTTCATTATTGGTTACCTCATAAATATCTTGTAAGCTCCTTGTCTTCGTTGGTGTCTTCAGGTTGGAGATTATTTTTACAAGTGGAGGTGAGCGTGATGATGAGGCAGTGAAACTGCTAGCACTAGTACTATTAATTGAAGCTACATGTGGATGCACTCTGTCTTATTCCAAGTCCTTCGACTCAATAATTGCTGGCTTTGGCTAACAAGTTTTGGATTTCTAGTTCCATGCTTAATCCTCCAGGGACTTCATGTCTCCGTTGATGATCAGATTCTTTGTTACAGGGTTATTAAACTTGTAAGATTTTTATTATTCACTGTAACCAATAAAGATATATATTTTTAGCTTATCATACAACTTCATTCTCTTCTAATTTGGTATGTGTGCATATGCTATAAACCCAAAAAATCTTAAGTGAGCAACACTCGACTTTTGGTTGCTCCAATCCTCCTGAGGAATCTTGTCCTTCACACTCTTTGTGGGACACCTATTTAGTAGATAAACTTCACAATATACAACTTCTGCCCATAACTCATGTGGCAATGCCTTAGCCTTCAGTATACTCTGTTCCATCTCCATAATGGTGATGTTATTCCTCTCTACAACACAATTCTATTGTGGTGTGTATCTTACTGTGAATTACCTTTGAATTCCATTTGCTTTGCATAAATTATGAAATTCATTGGATATGTATTCACCTCCTCCATCTATCCTAATATTCTTCACATAATAGCCACTCTATTTTTCAATTGAAGCCTTGAACTCCTTGAATTTATCAAAAGCTTTTGACTTTTTTCTGATGGGATATACCCATGTCCTCTGACTAAAATCATCAATAAAATTCAAGAACTACTTGTTGCTAGTAAATATGTTGGTTTGCATTGGACTGCAAATATCAGAATACATCAACTCTAGTGGTTGTAAAGCTCTCCAAGATTGTCCAGTAGGGAATGCATCCATGTGTTGCTTACCGACTAAGCAACCTTCATAAACTTGATTTGGTTGCTCTATAAGGGATAAACCATTCACCATTTATTTCTTATGCATCAAGTTCAGGCCATTGAAACTCAGATGACCAAATCTAATATGCCACAACCATGTAGCATCTTTTACAACTGTACTAAATGATTGTAATAATTCATTTTGAATATGTAGGGGAAACATCTTGTTCTTTATCATAGGCATAGTTACTACAAGCCCATTCTCCTTATCTCGGATGATATAGGCTCCATTCTTAAATTGCATAGTGTGCCCCTTCTGCGCAAGTTTTCCAACACTCAGCAAATTGTGTTTCAACCTAGGTACATAATACACATCAGTGAGTTGCTTCCTTTCACCTTGCCTAGTGTGGATAATGATTTTTTCTTTACCCATTATAGGTACCTTGTTGTTTTTCCCCATATTCACTTCGGATTGGATGGATTCATCCAAGTATGAGAACATCTCTCTATTCCCATACATGTGGTTGTTGTAACCTATAAACACATAAAACATGTCATGTTTAGGAAACTACTCATATGGGCACCTTTGTAGACTATATGAATGATATTGGACCTTTCAAAGAGATAGCAGTGGTTCTAACCATTCATTTAGGGTAGTCTAGTCCTATGCAGGCTCAAACACTAATGATTAGAGCGGTTGCTACCCTAATTAATGATGCTTAGAGCGGATATGAGCTAGCCACTCCTTCTGACAGTGGCTAGCTTTAAAACTATCTCAACCTCCCAAGCTGAGACAAATTAGTTGTAACAGCCAAATGCAATTAATTTTAGGTAGTTTTGGGTGAGGAAGCTTTTGGATGTTTCCTCCCAACTACCCTAGCCTATCAATTCTTGATCTTGGATTCTCAAGGAAGCTAGTATGAGGAGTTAGGAAGGCTATAAGACTCCCTTCAAATTTAGAGAGAGGTCTAGATTGATCCCAAATTTTATGTAGCGAAGCTCTACCGGATTGGATAGTGACTTGTTAGCCTTTAGGGAGAGTCGAAATGCTACCCAATTGTGGAGTGACACACATGCAATCAACAATGGATCTTCTAAATGACTGAGAAGCATACCTTGTAATTCCTTGCCAATATAATGTGAATTCGAATGATTTCAATCACTAATCCATCTTTGGACAAGCAAGAAATCCTTGACCATCAATTCAGATGAAGAATTATGTGTTGCAACCCCTTATATAAGAGGTAGAATACTCAATTTGTGATCGCTATCTTCGACACTGGCTCATAGGCTCAGCCATCGATGGTGTCAGCGGCTAGCAGAATCAGCTACTTTGAGCGATAGCGGCCAAGGTTTGATGCATTATTTCTTCAGTTCTTAGCATAGTTTCTTTTTTATTTTTGCATTAGATTAGAGTAGATTTACTATTTTCAATACATTTGTACGATTCATTACCAATTTTAGAGGTAGCTTTACCTTAAATTTGTTCATATTTTATTACTTTCATAAGTCTTATTATATTAGCTTCATTTCATTCTTTGATCATAAATAACAAGTTAGATTAGCTAGATCTCTGTGTTTTACTTCATGCTTAGCATTGATTTATCTATTTCTTGATTATCTTTGCATATCTTTATGCTTATTTCAAGTTTAGCCTTATTTCTTGCATTTCTTGTCAATAGCCTCATCATGAGAGGCTTCATATGCATTTAATGTGCTTTGTTGTTTCTTGTACGTAGGTTACAGGTTGTTTCAAGTTTCAAAGCATTTCCAACTTCAAATTCCTCTTGGAAAATGTAGAAGGAGGCATCCTTGTAAGCCCTCGAGTAGAGTTTATAGAGATATGAAGACCATTTTTTAAATACACCTTCCTTATTTTAGGGTTATTTACATATTGTAACTTTGTATCCAACTTTGGTATCCCTATGAGGGATAAACATGTAATAAATGATTCATTTGATCAATAAAAGAGAGCTTCCTTTTGTTATTTCCTTTTTGTCAAATGTTTCCATAGATTACATGTTTTTCCTTCTTCATGTTGCAATAGTTGTAAATGTGTGATTTTCATAGCCTTCTACAGTGGTGATCACGATGAAACATCCAAAATTTACGTTGTTTGTTGATCTTTTTTTTTTTCCATCCAAGTGCATTTGCTCTAATCGATAGTGGCCAGTGAAGCTTAGCCACACTTGAAGATAACAGTAATATTTAGAGCCACCCTGAGCGATAGTGGCTAGTAGAAAATTTTATAGACAACAAACAACCAGATAATACGTAGACTTGGATTTTAGGTTGGTTGAAATTCTCTGTATTTTTGCTTCTCTATCTATTTTTTTATTTTCTCAATGCAATAGATGAATGATAATGAGAGAACATAGAGAAATTTTAAAAGAAAAATTTATAAGATCTCTTAGATTTTCTACTAGCTGTTGCTAGGAACAGTGGTCTCTGATTGTAATCTACCCTAGTCTCTAGAGATCTAGATTGTATGTTAGGGTTTGCATGCTTGAGATCCAATTAGAGGTTATTTTTCATAATTAGTCTTGCATCCTCTGAATATCATCTAGATTTTAGACATACATTCTCTAAAATGGAAACATTATTTTTAAGCATATAGAAAAATCATTTAAGTGCTCTATGATGCATTTTATTATCATGTAAAGTTAAAAAGAACCACCACACACTACGTCACACTTAAATGTTAGTGAATTTAATTTCATTACCAAACACCAATAGATACCAATGACGATGGGCTTCATCTCCATCCATTGGCTCAAAATTCGATGAACCCTATTTTTGGCCAAGACCAGCTCCAAGAATCGACGTAGCTTAAAAAATTTGCATGTACTTCTCTTAATAAGGTATAACATTGACCAAGTGAGACTAGGTGAGGACTGGTAGGACTTGTTCTCCCTGATTGGGTATGGGCTTCATCTCCATACTTTGGTGGATTTATGTGACCAAACTTTCATTATCGGTTGTTGAGCTATGAGCATACAAGTAAAAACCCTTAAACTATCTAAGTGTATCATCAATAAAATTGCAAACACGATGAGATTTATCTTATGTACTCAACACATAAAAATGCATGAGATAAGTTCTTAGGAAACAAATATAATCCTTAAAAGAGATAATCATATTGTCTACTTTGTGTGTTTCTTCATTGTTTGGGTAATTAACATAACATCCTTGATCTGGAACCCTAACCCTAATTTTTCATAAAAAAATTGCTACTTTTTTATTATTCATCTAGCAAATTGAAAATTGTGCAAATTGGAGCTATAACAAAAAAAATATGTTGGTTTTATGATTACTCTATTTTGAGTTATTTTAAAGCCAAAACTAGGGGAAAAGTGCACTAAAATAGTCCTAAATAGCCCTAGACAACCCCAAAAATGCCAAATTTGTTTTGTTGTCTTCGTTAACCCCTTGTGCATCCCTCATGCTATTTTTCAGGCATGGCTCCACATTTTCCCAAAATTCCTCAAATTGGTCATTTTCCCATGAGCCTCAATTGGCCAAATATTCCAAAAATACAAATTTTTATCCGGAGGTCACTTTTTGGATTCCTAGCCCATTGTTATTAGCTCATCACACTAATCATTTTGGTATATAGCACCCACAACATTTTTTTGGAAGTCAAATTTTGCTTCAATATGGGTTCCCTTTAGAGTTTTCCTAGTCAGCACATCATGACAACTACACATAGTTGAGATCAATCATGAGCCAACAAAGCAAAAAACTTATGGAGAGGCCCTCAACACCTATAATGTTCTCCTGATGATCTCACCATTCTTGCACAACACCTTGGTAGTCGTCACACCCACTATTCTCTTGAGGATCTCATCATTCCAACATGATGCCCTAATAGTCATCGTGAAGCCACTTCCTCACATAGGGTATCTACTCACTGAAGTGATAATGTTACCACATACCTGGCAAGAAATAGCATAGCTAAAACCCCCTATAGCGATATGGAAAGCCATCAGTCTTACACAACGGACTGATCAAATCGAGAACCTAGGCCTCATGCAGTTTAGAGAAAGTAGCTACTCCAAGATCAATTGGAGGACCTACATATTGATTGTGAGCATATATAGCAATAATACATGGAATACCAAATATTGCAACACCATAGACACGATGAGCTCAAATGGCATGAAGAAAGGATTTTCCAATAGATGTTACGCGAAGAACAATCATGTAGGGTAACCCCCAAAAAGAGACCCACACCTAAAACACATAGGAAACAAATCAACGTGACGCGCCCTACGCATCATCAAGATTTACCTCCAAAGCAGGTAGATAGCCATTCTATTAGATATATAGAAAAATGTCTAGCTATTGATAAAAAATGAATAGACATATTCAAATATTTCTTACCCAATCATGAGGCCAAGGAATATCAAAAGGAGCATGTAAGCAAGGTTCACATAGTCATACCTAAAGAGGGTGGTATTAGCATGATAAATATCATGACAAGAAGCAGGGAACTTCCTAGCCAATCTGCAACATTGATGATTCTAATCAATGCTCGACTTTCATCACAGTCCTCACAACAATTGAAGCCTATTCCGCCATACGAGGAGCCTGTGATTAATTTTTACAAACAATAAATTACACCAACCCTATTAACAAACCTAATATGCCACTTCACATTATAGCTAGCATCGATAAAATTTTGTACAAGTGAGTTTTGATTGATACTGGTTCATCCATCAATATCATCACTACCACTACATTGAAACATCTCAACATTCCACCTTCCCACATTAGAGTGTCTATCTTCACTCTGCAAGCCTTTAACGATGATGTATCTCCCACAGTAGGCACAATAGTCCTCCCCATTGAGGTGGGATAAAATATGATATCTACATTGTGCTACGAATTAGAGGGTTCAAGATAGTACAACAAGCTGCTCGGAATGCCATGGATGAGATCCATGGAGTGTATACCATCCATAATGCATCAGTGCATTAAGTATATTCATAAAAATAAGGTCCATGTAGTTCAGGCTAACACATATCCCTTTAAGTATCATAAACCAGTGGATCATTTGCATGAACCTATTGTGTCACCTATGCATCTAAACACTGAACCTAATGATGTTATCCAAAGTTCATATGCAACACCATAGTTTACTATGAATTTACCTTCGCCACCATCATCACATTTGGTTTTGCCTATTAAGCTTCCATATTAGGTTTCTCTAAGCGATGAGAAATTGACTAAAACAACCATAGATATGCTCATCGCTATCTCAAACATATCATTAGAGGACTCTCTTACTCCATTCAAAGGGTAAGAACCTATTGTGGTTATGGATAAATCAAATCATATCATGTCATCTTCGTCCATCATGTCGCAGGTCACAGTTCATTTGGATGAAATTGGATTCAGAATGCATATAGAGGCAAACGTTACGTTTATGCCTACCATGGAGCCCATTGAGGATTCAGGTCGACCTCCTATCGAGTCACTCCCCATTAATCCCATCCTTGATTCTTCACCTGAACATGAGGAAAAATTATTTATCACAATTTAAATAGAACAACCTCGACAAGTTGATGAGCCACCCACAATGCATCCAAATGTTGAAGCACATTATCATGATTTTTTGGGGATGGATAACATTAAGTCAAAGGACCGAGTGACTCTAAAGTAGATAAAATAGGAGATGGTGCAATCAGATGTTGCTTCCACATAAAAGGGGCCAAAACCATTGAATTAGTCACCCCTAACTCATGTCTCATTGTGCTCCCTCAAGAACAAGAATAAGTGTTTCCCCCACATAAGGCTTGGGGTACTCAGGCTTGCGAGGTTCAAATATACAAAGTAAAACAAAAGTATGAACTAGATATCCAACTAGAGCATTTGGATGCCACTATCAAAGTGGATAATCATGAAGCATCCACATCATCTCAAATGAAGGAAATGGATAATTTGCATATACCTAGGGGTTTTTTAACCCCCACTCTTGCACCTCCTTCAATCAACAATGATATTTGAAGCGCGTCACTAGAAATACACATGAGAGCCTTATCAATATTGGATCATATGCAAAATTACCTGTATAACATAGAGGTATGGATAGAGAAATAAAATGAGATGATACAATTTATCCTGCTCTATCTTGGGAGTTTAGAGTTACAAAAGAAACCCTCATATAAGGCCAAACCACCTCTTATTCAATCACAAGAAAATCCTCAGCAAGAGCAAGAGCCAAATCAGTTGCTCCATCGACCTAGCAAATATCCCCTTTGGCCCGAACCTGTGGTAATGATTTTCAATCGATTAACTATCGCAAACGCCATCACCCTACCTGAGGTGTGACCTTTAGATCCAAATCATATGAAACCTAAAGGATATGAGGAGGATGAGCATTGTGTATACCATAGACAAAATGAACATGACATTCAATCATGTCATAGTTTTAGAGCCCTAATACACAATATGCTCAACAAGAAGCAGCTTCAGGTTGTCAACCAACAATTAAGTATAGTAAAAAATCCATCCCTTGCACCCAAAAATTAAGAGGAGCCCCCTAATCTAGGAATCAAAATACCTAGGGTTCAACCTGGTCATCAAACTAAGCCAGTGCGAACTGAGCACCCAAAATAGCAGCAATGCATTTGGACTCCTTTAAACGAGCCCAAGTCAAACATTTTTCAAAAGCTGCAAGAGGCTAGGTTCTTAACCTTAGCCTATATAAACCCTTTAAATCCAAATAGAGCTACACCTAAGAGTTATAGGAAGGACCATTACTATATCTATCATCGAATATAGGGCCAAGGAATTTAAAATTGTTATGGATTCAGGAATGTGGTTTAGGATCTCATAGATAGTGAGGCTTTTCCATACATAGTTCTTCAATAGCACCTCAACTTACCAAAATAGAGGCCACACCTTCCCATGTACATCCCCCAGGTCAGTCACATCCTCGTAGGCCTAACAAACCACCTTAGCGAGTGGTCACATTTGAGATGAATATTGCAACTTAATTTTAAAATTTGTCTGAGGCAAATGTATTCGTATTACCAGAATTCAAACAAAGAGAACCCAAGCCTGGGTCACTTGATGAAAGTCTATTTTGTATATATCATCATATACATGGGCATGACATCTATGGTTGCTTTGAATTAAAGAATGTGGTCCAGGATATACTAGAATAAAATGAGCTCCGTGCATATGGTTTACTCTTTTTACCCCACCAAGGTATTGGAGACCCACAAAGGTCTATGCTGCAATTGGGAGAGTTGATTTCTATCACTCTTCCTAAGCAAGCTGATTACAATGCAGTGCACGACATGCACACTAGGGGTCCTCAAGGCAATGTACCTTCCCGATAATACACATCAAGTTCAATGAGGTAAACTAAGGATTCTAAAGGTATCGTACCTCCCTCACTTTCATTGAGTGGCACACACACTAGGGGTACCTAAGGTAGCATACCTTCTCCTTTAAAAACATAAAAACAAACAAAAATCATTAAATCATTAAAATTCAAAAACAATTGAAAATTTCAAATTTGCAAAAACAATTAAAACACAAAAATCCATATAAATCAAAAAGCAATAAAATTTAAAAACATTGTAAAACATTGAAAACACAAATACATTTATATTATGCATTGTCATTTTGTACATGCATTCATTTAATTGTATTGCATTAAGCATTTTCATCCATTGCACTTGCATTAGGATAGGTTGTGTTTACAATATTACAAACGACACGACGTTTGTATCTTAATCATGCATCTATTCATCATCATCATCCATCATGTTTGTGAGTAATTATTTTTGTAAACACAACCCCTCCTGTTGCTTTTGTAGATGAGGTCTAGTTTTGATAACACCTAGTGATCTTGTCAGATGTTTTAGAAAGATACTTTTGCTTTTGTAGATGAGGTATAGTTTTGATAACACCTAGAATATGTCAAAATCCCATCACTAAGTAAACACATTATCAATCCTAATTAGGACAAGGAAATATGAACACTACAAAGTGGTCCTAGTCACCATAAGCAAAAAAAAATTACTTGCTCATCTTGTGAAGTGCATGGTCTAGGGTGTTGATCATTGACAAAAGGACAAGATCCCTCCTACCCAAAGAAATCCCTTGCTTTCATACAAAATAAACAAATATTCCAAAATCTAAGCAAATCCCTTGCTAAAAAAATGCAAAATAAATAGTGATTTGCATCACTAAGCATGAGCAAGTATCCCAATAAATGTAAATAAAAAAAGGGGTGAAGAGCTTGAATCCCTGTAATGGTCACTACTTGAAGCCATTGAGTGATTCCCAATACAGTAATTGGGTTGAATGAATCCCGCGTGGCATTGGGGTTGTTCTAAGCAATTTACAAATGAGCTAGCTTTAGGTGGCCTGTATTACCTTGTAGTCTAGTCAAACTACGCCTAAAATTATGATCATGATGAATATTTGGTGATCCTCATTATAGTAATGGGTTGAATGAATCCCACCTTGACAATGAGGTAGTATTATGTCTCATCTAATATATTCATTTGTACACATAGGAATAATGAATATATTGGTCTTCATAATGAAATTTTTTATCTTTCAAGAGTCCTGTATAGTCATTATACAACTTTTGATTAATCAACTAGGGTGTTTGAGTCTCATGGAAAACCTCAAAAATCCCTTATAGCAACAAATCATTTCATCAAATCATACACAATTTTCTTATGAGCTTTTGTTTATTAAGGGGTGTTCATGAAATATGTTAGATACCAGATAGATATCAACAATGATATTTAGATGACCACTAACTATTTTTTGCATATCTTTTAACCTATAGAAGCTAACAAGGAAAATACATACATCTCACATCATCTCATCCCACACATGGATGCCTAAATGATTAATTCTTATGATAATAATTACCATTTTCATTTATGATTCTCAAACATTCTGTGGTGTCATCCAGTAGTTTGTTAAACACATATTAGATTCATTTCTTATGTTTTAATTGATTAAAGCATATAGGTTCATTTGCATTAGATCATCCTCATGTAATTAATGCATCACACTACACATCATCTATCATATCATATCACATTTATTGAATGCATAAACAATTGAAATAGATTAAATATGCTTTTAACACAATACATTGCATCCATATATGCATACATCATCATAGTACATCTATACTCTAGATCATCACATATAATCATACATATATCATCTAGCTAGTGCATGTCATCAGTACATTGCATACATATAGCATACTTACATAATCATCTAGTTATTGCATCCATAAATTCATCAACAAACCTAGAAACAATATATGCATACATTTGCTCACCATGAGGAGCTTCAAAATTGACAATAATAAATATTTACCGATCCAAAAATCCTCAAAAATTGCAAAAATAACAAAAAATTACATAAATCAAATTATCAAATGCACCTCGTATCCATTTACTTACCCTATACACTTTGTGGTTGCAGCAATTTGCACTCCATGCAATTTGGTAGGATGATTAAATAACCATAAGGCCCTTTGAGACATATAATCTATAGTTTTATGGAATCCAAAAACCCAACTCAACTTAGGTATAGTTTCTAGGCTTTGAAAACCCAAGTTCAAAATGTGAGCTGGTGTATAAAAAAAAAAACTTAAATATAGTTCAAATGTAATTCCAAGAGAACATCAAGAAAAACATAAAATATTGGTAAGCTTACCTCATTAATTTAGAGGGGGACATGTGAATCCAGGAGGAGGGATCAAGCCACACTAAACGAAAAGCTGCAATGCTATAGGCAGTATGATGTTGAGGTTGAGAAGCTTGATTCTGATTGTTGTACACAAACACAGGGCCGAATCTATCTCCAACACTCCTTGCAAAATAAGGCAGCATTGGTTGACAACAGGATCTCCCAACCCTACGTGTGAAAGCACAGCACAACGAAAACGTTAATTTCACTAAACAAGACAAAGTCGACAACGAAACAGGAGTTTCACTAGTCAAAACAACTTCACCAGTGAAACAGGAGTTTCGCTAGAAAAAATGATTTCGCTAGCGACAAGGGAGTTCTCTGATAAAAGACAAGTTTGTTAGCGACAAGGGATTTCGCTAGTCAAAGACAATGATTTTGCCAGCGACAAGGGAGTTAGTTGATCAAAGACAAGTTCGTTAGCGAGAAGGGATTTCGCTGGTCAAAGATAAGTTTACTAGCAAAAACATAGTTGGAGGAATTTCGCAAGAGAAAACAAATCGCCATTCTTTTCAGGATGATATCGACATTTCGGAGGAGATATATGCGAAAGCACAAGTGCAAAGATAAATATATTACATTTACTAAAATAAACTAACTATTGCTGCAGTTTTACAATGTTAAATAAAAGCTTACACCGAGGCTTCTTTCTTCAAAAAATTTACACAATCATCTACAAGCAGAATGTACTATTGCAGGATAAACTCAAGCGAGTGATTGAAATGTTGTAGCTTCAGCTCCTCGCTCTGCTTCTTCGAAGTGTTCTCCTTCAAAAAAAAATTATGCTTCACTGTTCCTGCTCCTCTCTATTTCACTGCTCTTTTCTTTCGTTATTTATCTGCTTTTGCTTTGAGGATGTCACCGAATTATATAGCCGGGTGAAGGAGGGATAAGATTTATATTCTGACACACATTTATCTCCTTCCAACATGTAATTACCGGTAATAATTGTGCATACTATAAAATATGGCGATCAAAATTTAGCGATAAGATCTGTCAAAGATCTTTCAGGCGTGAAATCAAGTTTAATTTCTAACATCCTCTTTTAAATGAGATTTCACAAAGACTTTGACACCTAGAATTCCCCTCAACCTATTGAGGTTTTCCTCCTTCAAATATTTTGTGAAGATATCTGCAACTTGATCTTTGGACCTACAAAAAAATAATACTTCATTAAATTTTACCCGCTCTCTAATGAAGTGGTAGTGGATATCGATGTGCTTGCTCCTACCATGAAACACTGGATATTTTGACAATGCTATGGTTGAATTGTTATCACAATATATCATGGTTGTTCCTTCCTGGTTATGATTGAGTTCACCCAAAAATATTTGCAGCCATACTACCTAACATGCGGCTGAAGTGGTGGTAACATACTCTGCCTCCGCAATTGATAATACAACAATTGGTTGCTTCTTGGATGACCATGATACTACACCTGATCCAAGGTGGAATGCAAAACCAGAAGTGCTCTTCTTGTTATCTATAATGCCAGCCTAATCTCTATTTGTGTAGTCAATAAGTTCTAGCTGGTATTTTTTGGCATAAAATATTCCATGGTTCCTGGTCCCATTGACATACTGCAATACTCATTTGCCTACCTGTAAGTGAGTGCTCTTGGGTGTCTCCATAAATATGCTAATTAAATTTACTGCAAACATCTGGTATGGTCTAGTTGTTATAAAATACATAAGACTTCCAAAAAGTCCTTTGTAGAATGTTGGATCAACATTACTGTTGCAATCTGTCTTGCTCAATTTTAGGCCTAAGGCAACTAGCATGATCGTTGGTTTGATGTCCTCCATTTTAAACCTCTTTAGGACATCTTTTACATACTTACCCTAAGAAATGAAGATGGCATCCGTATATTGGTCAACTTTAGTGTCTAAAAAATATTTCATCAGGCCTAAGTCTATCATCTCGAACTCCTTTTTCATGGCACTTCTAAACTGTTCAAACAACATATTGTTTTTACCACTATATATCAGATCATCTACATACAAGAAAACGATGATCATCTCCCAATATACACTTGTCTTCATGTAAAAAGTGTGATCATATGGGCATTTGATAAACCCATTCTCCTTAATATAAGTATCAAATTGGCTATACCAAGCCCTTGGTGCTTGCTTCAACCCATACATGGCCTTCTTTAGTTTTAGGACCTTGCTTTCTTACCCTTCCAACTCATAGAAAGGTGTTTGGTCTATGTAGATCTCATATTCTAACACTCTATTGAGGAATGCAGACTTAACATCCATTTGGTAAATATTCCAACCTTTCTGGGATGCCAATGCCAGAATCATTCTAACTGTGTCAAGTTTTGCTACAGGTGCATATACCTCATGATAGTCAATCCTTGAATTTTTCTTATAGCTTTTTCCCACCAATCTGGCCTTATGCCTATCAACCTCACCTTGTGCATTAAACTTAGTTTTATATACCCATTTTATTTCAATGGTCTTCTTGCCTGCTAAAAGATCCATTAATTTCTAGGTATTATTTTTCTCTATGACCTCTATCTCATTATCCATAGCTTACTTCTTTAAATGAAATTGAATCACGCTCAAAAAATAAAGCAAAAGTAGAATTTTCTTCATCTATTTCATTATTGGTTACCTCATAAATATCTTGTAAGCTCCTTGTCTTCGTTGGTGTCTTCAGGTTGGAGATTATTTTTACAAGTGGAGGTGAGCGTGATGATGAGGCAGTGAAACTGCTAGCACTAGTACTATTAATTGAAGCTACATGTGGATGCACTCTATCTTATTCCAAGTCCTTCGACTCAATAATTGCTGTCTTTGGCTAACTAGTTTTGGATTTCTAGTTCCATGCTTAATCCTCCAAGGACTTCATGTCTCCGTTTATTATCAACTTCTTTGTTACAGGGTTATTAAACTTGTAAGATTTTTATTATTCACTGTAACCAATAAAGATATATATTTTTAGCTTATCATACAACTTCATTCTATTCTAATTTGGTATGTGTGCATATGCTATAAACCCAAAAACTCTTAAGTGAGCAACACTCAAATTTTGGTTGCTCCAATCCTCCTGAGGAATCTTGTCCTTCACACTCTTTGTGGGACACCTATTTAGTAGATAAACTTCACAATATACAACTTTTGCCCATAATTCATGTGGCAATGCCTTAGCCTTTAGTATACTCTGTTCCATCTCCATAATGGTGATGTTATTCCTCTCTACAACACAATTCTATTGTGGTGTGTATCTTACTGTGAATTACCTTTGAATTCCATTTGCTTTGCATAAATTATGAAATTCATTGGATATGTATTCACCTCATCCATCTATCCTAAGATTCTTCACATAATAGCCACTCTATTTTTCAATCGAAGCCTTGAACTCCTTGAATTTATCAAAATCTTTTGACTTTTTTCTTATGGGATATACCCATGTCCTCTGACTGAAATCATCAATAAAATTCAAGAAGTACTTGTTGCTAGTAAATATGTTGGTTTGCATTGGACTGCAAATATCAGAATACATCAACTCTAGTGGTTGTAAAGCTCTCCAAGATTTTCCAGTAGGGAATGCATCCATGTGTTGCTTACCGACTAAGAAACCTTCATAAACTTGATTTGGTTGCTCTATAAGGGATAAACCATTCACCATTTATTTCTTATGCATCAAGTTCAGGCCATTGAAACTCAGATGACCAAATCTAATATGCCACAACCATGTAGCATCTTTTACAACTGTACTAAATGATAGTAATAATTCATTTTGAATCTGTAGGGGAAACATCTTGTTATTTATCATAGGCATAGTTACTACAAGCCCATTCTCCTTATCTCGGATGATATAGGCTCCATTCTTAAATTGCATAGTGTGCCCCTTCTACGCAAGTTTTCCAACACTCAGCAAATTGTGTTTCAACCTAGGTACATAATACACATCAGTGAGTTGCTTCCTTTCACCTTGCCTAGTGTGGATAATGATTTTTTCTTTACCCATTATAGGTACCTTGTTGTTTTTCCCCATATTCACTTCGTATTGGATGGATTCATCCAAATATGAGAACATCTCTCTATTCCCATACATGTGGTTGTTGTAACCTATAAACACATAAAACATGTCATGTTTAGGAGACTACTCATATGGGCACTTTTGTAGACTATATGAATGATATTGGACCTTTCAAAGAGATAGTAGTGGTTATAACCATTCATTTAGGGTAGTATAGTCCTATGCAGGCTCAAACACTAATTATTAGAGCGGTTGCTACCCTAATTGATGATGCTTAGAGCGTATATAGCTAGCCACTCCTTATAACAGTGGCTAGCTTTAAAACTATCTCAACCTCCCAAGCTGAGACAAATTAGTTGTAACAACCAAATGCAATTAATCTTAGGTATTTTTGGGTGAGGAAGCTTTTGGATGTTTCCTCCCAACTACCCCAGCCTATCAATTCTTGATCTTGGATTCTCAAGGAAGCTAGTATGAGGAGTTAGGAAGGCTATAAGACTCCCTTCAAATTTAGAAAGAGGTCTAGATTGATCCCAAATTTTATGTAGCGAAGCTCTACCGGATTGGATAGTGACTTGTTATCCTTTAAGGAGAGTCGAAATGCTACCCAATTGTGGAGTGACACACATGCAATCAACAATGGATCTTATAAAGGACTGAGAAGCATACCTTGTAATTCCTTGCCAATATAATGTGAATTCGAATGATTTCAACTACTAATCCATCTCTGGACAAGCAGGCGATCCTTGACCATCAATTCAGATGAATAATTATGTGTTGCAACCCCTTATATAAGAGGTAGAATACTCAATTTGTGATCACTATCTTCGACACTGGCTCATGGGCTCAGCCATCGATGGTGTCAGCGGCTAGCAGAATCAGCTACTTTGAGTGATAGCGGCCAGGGTTTGATGCATTATTTCTTCAGTTCTTAGCGTAGTTTCTTATTTATTTATGTATTAGATTAGAGTAGATTTACCATTTTCAATACATTTGTACGATTCATTAGCAATTTTAGAGGTAGCTTTACCTTAAATTTGGTCATATTTTCTTACTTTCATAAGTCTTATTATATTAGCTTCATTTCATGCTTTGACTACAAATAACATGTTAGATTAGCTAGATCTATGTGTTTTACTTCATGCTTTGCATTGATTTAGCTATTTCTTGATTATCTTTGCATATCTTTATGCTTATTTCAAGTTTAGCCTTATTTCTTGCATTTCTTGTCAATAGCCTCATCATGAGAGGCTTCATATGCATTTAATGTGCTTTGTTGTTTCTTGTACATAGGTTACAGGTTGTTTCAAGTTTCAAAGCATTTCCAACTTCAAATTCCTCTTGGAAAATGTAGAAGGAGACATCCTTGTAAGCCCTCGAGTAGAGTTTATAGAGATATGAAGACCATTTTGAAATACACCTTCCTTATTTTAGGGTTATTTACATATTGTAACTTTGTATCCAACTTTGGTATCCCTGTGAGGGATAAACATGTAATAAATGATTCATTTGATCAATAAAAGAGATCTTCCTTTTGTTATTTCCTTTTTGTCAAATGTTTCCATAGATTACATGTTTTTCCTTCTTCATGTTGCAATAGTTGTAGATGTGTGGTTTTCATAGCCTTCTACAGTGGTGATCACGATGAAACATCCAAAATTTACGTTGTTTGTTGATCTTTTTTTTTTTTTCATCCAAGTGCATTTGCTCTAATCGATAGTGGCCAACGAAGCTTAGCCACACTTGAAGATAACAGTAATATTTAGAGCCACCCTTAGCGATAGTGGCTAGTAGAAAATTTTATAGACAACAAACAACCAGATAATATGTAGACTTGGATTTCAGGTTGGTTGAAATTCTCTGTATTTTTGCTTCTCTATCTATTTTTTTTATTTTCTCAATGCAATAGGTGAATGATAATGAGAGAACATAGAGAAATTTTAAAAGAAAAAATTATAAGATCTCTTAGATTTTCTACTAGCTGTTGCTAGGAACAGTGGTCTCTGATTGTAATCTACCCTAGTCTCTAGTGATCTAGATTGTATGTTAGGGTTTGCATGCTTGAGGCCCAATTAGAGGCTATTTTTCATAATTAGTCTTGCATTCTCTGAATATCATCTAGCTTTTAGACATGCATTCTCTAAAATGGAAACATTATTTTTAAGCATATAGAAAAATCATTTGAGTGCTCTATGATGCATTTTATTTTCATGTAAAATTAAAAAGAACCACCACACACCACATCACACTTAAATGTTAGTGAATTTAATTTCATTACCAAACACCAATAGATACCAATGACGATGGGCTTCATCTCCATCCATTGGCTCAAAATTTGATGAACCCTAGTTTTGGCCAAGACCAGCTCCAAGAATCCACATAGATTAAAAAATTTGCATGTACTTATCTTAATAAGGTATAACATTGACCAAGTGAGACTGGGTTAGGACTGGTAGGACTTGTTCTCCCTGATTGGGTATGGGCTTCATCTCCATACTTTGGTGGATTTATGTGACCAAACTTTCATTATCGATTGTTGAGCTATGAGCATACAAGTAAAAACCCTTAAACTATCTAAGTGTATCATCAATAAAATTACAAACACGATGAGATTTATCTTATATACTCAACACATAAAAATACATGAGATAAGTTCTTAGGAAACAAATATAATCCTTAAAAGAGATAATCATATTGTCTACATTGTGTGTTTCTTCATTGTTTGGGTAATCAAAAAAAGATCCTTGATCTGGAACCCTAACCCTAATTTTTCATAAAAAAAATTGCTACTTTTTGATTATGCATCTAGCAAATTGAAAATTGTGCAAATTGGAGCTATAACAAAAAAAATATGTTGGTTTTATGATTACTCTATTTTGAGTTATTTTAAAGCCA
This sequence comes from Wollemia nobilis, assembly GCA_028583015.1. Lineage (NCBI taxonomy): Eukaryota > Viridiplantae > Streptophyta > Pinopsida > Araucariales > Araucariaceae > Wollemia > Wollemia nobilis. Next base: position 1,698,179 of record JAQPPZ010001613.1, on the reverse strand, counting down.
AAACTAGGGGAAAAGTGCACTAAAATAGTCCTAAATAGCCCTAGACAACCCCAAAAATGCCAAATTTGTTTTGTTGTCTTCGTTAACCCCTTGTGCATCCCTCATGCTATTTTTCAGGCATGGCTCTACATTTTCCCAAAATTTCTCAAATTGGTCATTTTCCCATGAGCCTCAATTGGCCAAATATTCCAAAAATACAAATTTTTATCCAAAGGTCACTTTTTGGATTCCTAGCCCATTGTTATTAGCTCATCACACTAATCATTTTGGTATATAGCACCCACAACCTTTTTTTGGAAGTCAAATTTTGCTTCAGTATGGGTTCCCTTTAGAGTTTTCCTAGTCAGCACATCATGACAACTACACATAGCCGAGATCAATCATGAGCCAACAAAGAAAAAAACTTATGGAGAGGCCCTCAACACCTACAATGTTCTCCTGATGATCTCACCATTATTGCACAACACCTTGGTAGTTGTCACACCCACTATTCTCTTGAGGATCTCATCATTCCCACACGATGCCCTGATAGTCATCGTGAAGCCACTTCCTCACATAGGATATCTACTCACTGAAGTGATAATGTTACCACATACCTGGCAAGAAATAACATAGCTAAAACCCCCTATAGCGATATGGAAAGCCATCGGTCTTACACAACGGACTGATCAAATCGGGAACCTAGGCCTCATGCAGTTTAGAGAAAGTAGCTACTCCAAGATCAATTGGAGGACCTGCATATTGAGTGTGAGCGTATATAGCAATAATACATGGAATACCAAATATTGCAACACCATAGATAGGATGAGCTCAAATGGCATGAAGAAAGGATTTTCCAATAGATGTTACGCGAAGAACAATCATGTAGGGTAACCCCCAAAAAGAGACCCACACCTAAAACACATAGGAAACAAATCAACGTGACGCGCCCTATGCATCATCAAGATTTACCTCCAAAGAAGGTAGATAGCCATTATCTTAGATATATAGAAAAACCTCTAGCTATTGATAAAAAATGAATAGACATATTCAAATATTTCTTACCCAATCATGAGGCCAACAAAGATCAAAAGGAGCACGTGAGCAAGGTTCATATAGTCATACCTAAAAAGGGTGGTATTAGCATGATAAATATCATGACAGGAAGTAGGGAACTTCCTAGCCAATCTGCAACATTGCTGATTCTAATCAATGCTCGACATTCATCATAGTCCTCACAACAATTGAAGCCTATTCCGCCATACTAGGAGCCTGTGATTAATTTTTACAAACAAGAAATTACACCAAACCTATTAACAAACCTAATATGCCACTTCACATTATAGCTAGCATCGATCAAATTTTGTACAAGTGAGTTTTGATTGATACTAGTTCATCCATCAATATCATCACTGCCACTGCAATGAAAGATCTCAACATTCCACCTTCCCACATTAGAGTGTCTATCTTCACTTTGCAAGCCTTTAACGATGATGTATCTCCCACAGTAGGCACAATAGTCCTCCCCATTGAGGTGGGATAAAAGATGATATCTACATTGTGCTACAATTTAGAGGGTTCAAGACAATACAATAAGCTACTCGAAATGCCATGGATGAGATCCATGGAGTGTATACCATCCATAATGCATCAGTGCATTAAGTACATTCATAAAAATAAGGTCCATGTAGTTCAGGCTAACACATATCCCTTTAAGTATCATAAACCATTGGATCATCTACATGAACCTATTGTGTCACCCATGCATCTGAACACTGAACCTAATGATGTTATCCAGAGTTCATATGCAACACCATAGTTTACTATGAATTTACCTTCGCCACCATCATCACATTTGGTTTTGCCTATTAAGCTTCCATATTAGGTTTCTCTAAGCGATGAGAAATTGACTAAAACAACCACAGATACGCTCATCGCTATCTCAAACATATCATTAGAGGACTCTCTTACTCCATTCAAAGGGTAAGAACCTATTGTGGTTGTGGATAAATCAAATCATATCATGCCATATTCGTCCATCATGTCGCAGGTCACAGTTCATTTGGATGAAATTGGATTCAGAACGCATATAGAGGCAAACGTTACGTTTATGCCTACCATGGAGCCCATTGAGGATTCAGGTCGACCTCCTATCGAGTCACTCCCCATTAATCCCATCCTTGATTCTTCACCTGAACATGAGGAAAAATTATTTATCACAATTTAAATAAAACAACCTCAACAAGTTGATGAGCCACGCACAATGCATCCAAATTTTGAAGCACATTATCATGATTTTTTGGGGATGGATAACATTAAGTCAAAGGACCGAGTGACTCTAAAGTAGATAAAATAGGAGATGGTGCAATCAGATGTTGCTTCCACATAAAAGGGGCCAAAACCATTGAATTAGTCACCCCTAACTCATGTCTCATTGTGCTTCCTCAAGAACAAGAATAAGTGTTTCCCCCACATAAGGCTTGGGGTACTCAAGCTTGCGAGGTTCAAATATACAAAGTAAAACAAAAGTATGAACTAGATATCCAACTAGAGCATTTGGACGCCACTATCAAATTGGATCATCATGAAGCATCCACATCATCTCAAATGAAATAAATGGATAAATTGCATATACCTAGGGGTTTTGTAACCCCCACTCTTGCACCTCCTTCAATCAATAATGATATTCGAAGCGCGTTACTAGAAATACACATGAGAGACTTATCAATATTGGATCATATGCAAAATTACCTGTATAACATAGAGGTATGGATAGAGCAATAAAATGATATGATACAATTTATCCTGCTCTATCTTGGGAGTTTAGAGTTACAAAAGAAACCCTCATATAAGGCCAAACCACCTCTTATTCAATCACAAGAAAAGCCTCAGCAAGAGCAAGAGCCAAATCGGTTGCTCCATTGACCTAGCAAATATCCCCCTTGGCCCGAACCTGTGGTAATTATTTTCAATTGATTAACTACCGCAAACGCCATAACCCTACTTGAGGTGTGACCTTTAGATCCAAATCATATGAAACCCCAAGGATATGAGGAGGATGAGCATTGTGTATACCATAGACAAAATGAACATGACATTCAATCATGTCACAGTTTTAGATCCCTAATACACAATATGCTCAACAAGAAGTAGCTTCAGGTTGTCAACCAACAATTAAGTATAGTCAAAAATCCATCCCTTGCACCCAAAAATCAAGAGGAGCCCTCTAATCTAGGAATCAAAATACCTAGGGTTCAACTTGGTCATCAGACTAAGCCAGTGTGAACTGAGCACCCAAAACAGCAGCAATGCATTTGGACTCCTTTAAACGAGCCCAAGTCAAACATTTTTCAAAAGCTGCAAGAGGCTAGGCTCTTAACCTTACCCTATATAAACCCTTTAAACCCAAATAGAGCTACATCTAAGAGCTATAGGAAGGACCATTACTATATCTATCATCGAATATAGGGCCAAGGAATTTACAATTGTTATGGATTCAGGAATGTGGTTCAGGATATCATAGATAGTGAGGTTTTTCCATACATAGTTCATCAATAGCACCTCAACTTACCAAAATAGAGGCCACACCTTCCCATGTACATCCCCTAGGTTAGTCACATCCTCGTAGGCCTAACAAACCACCTTAGCGAGTGGTCACATTTGAGATGAATATTGCAACTTCATTTTAAAATTTGTATGAAGCAAATGTATTCGTATTACCAGAATTCAAACAAAGAGAACCCAAGCCTGGGTCACTTGATGAAATTCTATTTTGTATATATCATCATATACATGGGCATGACATCTATGGTTGCTTTGCATTAAAGAATGTGGTCCAGGATATACTAGAATAAAATGAGCTCCGTGCATATGGTTTACTCTTTTTACCTCACCAAGGTATTGGAGACCCGCAAAGGTCTGTGCTACAATTGGGAGAGTTGATTTCTATCACTCTTCCTAAGCAAGATGATTACAATGCAGTGCACGACATGCACACTAGGGGTCCTCAAGGCAATGTACCTTCCCCATAATACACATCAAGTTCAATGAGGTAAACTAATGATACTAAAGGCATCGTACCTCCCTCACTTTCATTGAGTGGCACACACACTAGGGGTACCTAAGGTAGCATACCTTCTCCTTTAAAAACATAAAAACAAACAAAAATCATTAAATCATTAAAATTCAAAAACAATTGAAAATTTCAAATTTGCAAAAACAATTAAAACACAAAAATCCAAATAAATCAAAAAGCAATAAAATTTAAAAACATTGTAAAACATCGAAAACACAAATACATTTATATTATGCATTGTCATTTTGTACATGCATTCATTTAATTGTATTGCATTAAGCATTTTCATCCATTGCACTTGCATTAGGATAGGTTGTGTTTACAATATTACAAACAACACGATGTTTGTATCTTAATCATGCATCTATTCATCATCATCATCCATCATGTTTGTGAGTAATTGTTTTTGTCAACACAACCCCTCCTGTTGCTTTTGTAGATGAGGTCTAGTTTTGATAACACCTAGTGTTATTTTCAGATTTTTTAGAAAGATACCTTTGCTTTTGTAGATGAGGTATAGTTTTGATAACACCTAGCATATATCAAAATCCCATCACTAAGTAAACACATTATCAATCCTAATTAGGACAAGGAAATATGAACACTACAAATTGGTCCTAGTCACCTTAAGCAAAAAAAAATTACTTGCTCATCTTGTGAAGTGCATGGTCTAGGGTGTTGATCATTGACAAAAGGACAAGATCCCTCCTACCCAAAGAAATCCCTTGCTTTCATACAAAATAAACAAATATTCCAAAATATAAGCAAATCCCTTGCTAAAAAAATGCAAAATAAATAGTGATTTGCATCACTAAGCATGAGCAAGTATCCCAATAAATGTAAATAAAAAAAATGGTGAAGAGCTTGAATCCCTGTAATGGTCACTACTTGAAGCCATTGAGTGATTCCCAATACAGTAATGGGTTGAATGAATCCCGCATGGCATTGGGGTTGTTCTAAGCAATTTACAAATGAGCTAGCTTTAGGTGGCCTGTATTACCTTGTAGTCTAGTCAAACTACGCCTAAACTTATGATCATGATGAATATTTGGTGATCCTCATTACAAAAATGGGTTGAATGAATCTCGCCTGACAATGAGGTAGTATTATGTCTCATCTAATATATTCATTTGTACACATAGGAATAATGAATATATTGGTCTTCATAATGAAAGTTTTTATCTTTCAAGAGTCCTGTATATTCATTATACAACTTTATATTAATCAACTAGGGTGTTTGAGTCTCATGGAAAACCTCAAAAATCCCTTATAGCAACAAATCATTTCATCAATATATATGTATCATAACTTGTTGTGGTGCAGTGGTAAATGCCCTGGGTGCTGGTAGAGGCCGACCCAGGTTCCATTCCCCTTGTCTCCATCCTGCAGATATATGGTATATTTAGGAATGTCCTATGTGCTGGTAGAGGCCGACAAGGCTCCATTTCTCCTATGCCCAAACTGTTGAAAGTGGCACCTCGAAAGGGGTGTTTTCCACTATAAATTAGTTTTATCCGCCCATGTAGAGGAGCTGGAGAGCAAGTGGGTAGTTAAACCTCTCTAGTTGCTGAGAGGCCCAGGTTCGAATCTCTCACCTCACATGTTGCGGATATGTTATGTAATGGTTCCCTCGTGGTCACAGTCTATTTACCCCTTGTGGCCACCACCAAAAAAAAAAAAAAACAAATCACTTCATCAAATCATACACAATTTTCTTATGAACTTTTGTTTATTAAGGGGTGTTCTTGAAATATGTTAGATACCAGATAGATATCAACAATGATATTTAGATGACCACTGACTATTTTGTGCATATCTCTTAACCTATAGAAGCTCACAAGGAAAATACATACATCTCACATCATCTCATCCTACACATGGATGCCTAAATGATTAATTATTATGATAATAATTACCATTTTCATTTATGATTCTCAAACATTCTGTGGTGTCATCCAGTAGTTTGTTAAACACATATTAGATTCATTTCTTATGTTTTAATTGATTAAAGCATATAGGTTCATTTGCATTAGATCATCCTCATGTAATTAATGCATCACACTACACATCATCTATCATATCATATCACATATATTGAATGCATAAACAATTGAAATAGATTAAATATGTTTTTAACACAATACATTGCATCCATATATGCGTACATCATCATAGTACATCTATACTCTAGATCATCACATATAATCATACATATATCATCTAGCTAGTGCATGTCATCAGTACATTGCATACATATAGCATACTTACATAATCATCTAGTTATTGCATCCATAAATTCATCAACAAACCTAGAAACAATATATGCATACATTTGCTCACCATGAGGAGCCTCAAAATGGACAATAATAAATATTTACCAATCCAAAAATTCTCAAAAATTGCAAAAATAACAAAAAATTACATAAATCAAATTATCAAATGCACCTCGTATCCATTTATTTACCCTATACACTTTGCGGTTGCAGCAATTTGCACTCCATGCAATCCGGTAGGATGATTAAATAACCATAAGGCCCTTTGAGACAAATTATTTATGGACAAATTGAAATATCTTCACTTCAATCCCCAAGAAGGCCATTACAGATGGACTGCTCCACGGGAATGAGGTACTCATTTCCTTTCTTCTATGCGTTATCATAAAAAATAAATATTCAAATAAAAACAAAAATTCAAATGTGCCTCGTATCCAATTATTAATTCTACACATTTGGCAATTGAAGCGACTTTTGCTCCATGCAATCCGGAAATATGAGTAAATTACCATAAAGCCATTTGAGGTAAATTAGTCTTTATTGACTTGCAATATCTTCACTTAAATCCTAAAAGAAGGCCATGGAAATCGGACTACCCCATAGGAACGAGACGGTCATTTCATTTCTTCCATGACATTTTTAGCAGATCATCAACAATAGTGATTCATCACATGCTAAATGGAATTACTATCATCTTGATTTCCTAAGAAGGCCATTGTGGTTGAACTGCTTTACAGGATAGATATGTATAATTACTATTATTGGTTGAAATCACACCTGTAATAGGACCTTTCATATAACAAAATGTAAAAGTCTTAAATCGTCCAAATTATTAATCTTGGTCAAGCGACTCGTCGCTTTAATTAATTGTCCTTTCCTCATCGACTTGTCACTTGAGGAGGTATTCATAATAATTAACAAATTCATAATCAAATTCAACAATTGAAAACTTAATCATGTGAATCGCGTTCATCTTACGAATCATTGCTAACAACTATCATAAGCTTCCCCATTTTTAGAGGCAAAAAGCAAATATGATAAGATAAGCCTTTGTCGCTCCATCTATCGGTCCTGCCCGATTATATCCAGAATTGCTAGAGCACCAAATTTAAGCCTTCCATCTTGTTTAAAGCAATGATTCTGAGATGTACGTCCTTTATAGTATTGGGGAATTTAGCATTGACCTGATCAATGAACATTAGCAAACCTATAATATGGCTTTATGTGGTCTATTTTTTCTCAGCATTAAGTTTTCTCACAATGCATCCCAAAAAGGAGCATCTGTAAACACCTAAAACATGTCATGTTTAGGAGAATACTCATATGGGCACCTTTGTAAACCATATGAATGATCTTGGACCTTTCCAAGGCATAGCAGTGGTTATAACCACTTATTTAGGGTAGTTTGGTCCTATGCAGGCTCAACCATTGATGATTAGAGTGATTTCTAGCCCATTTGTTGATGCTCAAAGTGACTACGAGCTAGCCACTCTTGCTGATAGTGGCTAGCTCTAAAACTATCTCAGCCTTCCAAGCCAAGCCAAATATGTTTTAAAGACCAAATGCAACTAATTTTAGATGGTTTTAGATGAGGAAGATTTTGGATGTTTCCTCCCAACTGCCCTAGCTTGTCAATTCTTGATCTTGGCTTCTCAAGGAAGCTAGGATGAGGAGTTAGGAAGGCTATAAGACTCCCTTAAAAATTGGAGAGAGGTCTAGATTGATCCTAAATTTCATGTAGTGAAGCTCTACCAGATTGGATAGTAACTTGATAGCCCTTGAGGAGAGTCAAAATGCTACCCAATTATGGAGTGACACACATGCAATCAACAATGGAGCTTTCGAAGGACTGAGAAGCATACCTTGCAATTCCTTGCCAATATAACATGAATTCGAATGATTTCAACCGCTAATCCATCTTTGGAAAAGTAGGTGATCCTTGACCATAAATTTAGATGAAGAATTATGTATCACAATTATTGATTTAAGAGGTAGAATACTCCATTCACGACCACTATCTTCGACAGTGGCTCATAGGCTCAATCATCAATGGTGTCAGCAGCTAGTAGAACCAGCTGCTCTAAGCGATAGTAGCCATGGTTTGATGCACTATTTCTTTAGTTCTTAGTGTAGTTTCCATTTATTTAAGCATTTGATTAGAGTATATTTACCATTTTCAACGTATTTGTATGGTTCATTAGCAATTTTAGAGGTAGCTTTACCTTAACTTTGGTCATATTTGCTTACTTTCATAAGTCTTCTTAGATTAGCTTTATTTTATGCTTTGATCCCAAATAACATGTTATATTAGCTAGATTTATGTGTTTTACTTCATGCTTAGTACTAATTTAGCTATTTCTTGATTATATTTTTATATCTTTATGCTTATTTCAATTTTAGCCTTATTTCTTACATTTCTTGTCAATAGCCTCATCATGAGAGGCTTCAGATGTGTTTAACGTGCTTTTTTGTTCCTTGTACATAGGTTACAAGTTATTTCAAGGGTCAAAGCATTTTCAACTTCAAATTCCTCTTGGAAAATAGAGAAAGAGGCATCTTTGTAAGACATCAAGCAAATTTGATGGAGATATGAAGACCATTTTGAAACACATCTTACCTATTTTGGGGTTATTTGCATATTGTAACTTTGTATCAAAATTTGGTATCCCTAAGAGGGATAAACTTGTAATAAGTGATTCATTTGATCAATAAAAGAGAGTTTCCTTTTGTTATTTCCTTTTTGTCAAATGTTTCCATAGATTACATGCTTTTCCTTCTTCATGTTGTGATAGTTGTATATGTGTAGTTTTCATAGCCTTCTACACAACCATTGTCGAGATACCAGGTATTCTTCTGGCTCTCCTCAGTACTGCAAGTTAACAATAGATTTTTACAAGCATCTCTACACTCTACATTTTCATTTTCATTTGTATAGTGGTCTTGCTACTTATTATCCTTGGCCATATTATTTCTACACTCATAGCTATAATGACCAAATTTCTTGTAGTAATAACATTGGATCTTTGATTTATCATACCTCTGATTAGATTCTCCTTGCTAATTTCTTCTGTTGTCTCTTCCTCCTGCTTGATGGAAGTTGTAGATTGTCTCTCCTTCATTGTAGTTTGACCTTCCTCATCACTTATGGCCTCTTCCATGCTTGCATCTGCTATTATGTTGTCTTCCTCCTTGAGAACTAGAGGTTCCATGGTGGGATTATTCTCTACTACTATCTCAAAATGAGACCTACATCTTGAAAACTTGCTCTAAATGGAACTGAGATGAACGGCTCAATCTCTACTCATGTTTTTGCATAGAATCCATGAGCTCATCAACTAAAATGATAGTCAAGTCTCTTGACTCTTCAATCGCTATCACCATTGAGTCAAACCTTGATGGTAGGCTTCTTATAATTTTCTCCACTATCCTCTGGTTCTCAAAATTCTCGCCATTCATCCTCATATGGTTGATGATACCCATTGTTCGGGTAAAGGAGTCACTCATGGAATCTGATTCACTCTTCTATAAATTTTTAAATTCTCTTCTTAGCATATGTAACTTCACCAACTTAACTTTTTTGGTACTCTAGAATGAGTTGGAAAGAATTTCCCATACCTCTTTTGATTTGGTTGTTGCTACAATTCACAATAATATTATCTCCTCAATAGCCTACATTATGTAAAATAATGTCTTCTAGTCCATTTTTTATTCTCCTTTAGCAAATTTGACTCTTCCTAGGAGAGAGTGCTCATGGCTGCTGCATTACTTGATTCTGCGTAACCATTTTGGACTAGGTACCATAGCTTTTGAGACCCAAATAGGATCTTCATCTAGATTCTCTAGTAATTGTAGTTCTTGCAATTAAAAAGTGGAATCTACAACTGTAATGAGTTACCAATGTAAGCCATTGCTTCTTATCTTCCATGAGTCTGGCACTAGCTCTGATACCAATTTGAAAGCACAACATAGTGAAAATGTTATTTTTTCTAAACAAGATAAAATCACCAGTGAAATAGGAGTTTTGCTAGTCAAAATGACTTCACCAATGAAATAGGAGTTTCATTAGACAAAATGATTTTTCTAGCAACAAGGGAGTTTGTTGGTCAAAGATAAGTTCATCAGCGATAAGGAATTTCACTAGCCAAAGACAAGTTCACTAGTAAAAATGCAGTTGGAAGAATTTCGCAAGTGAAAACAAATAGCCAGGATTTTTGGGGTGATATCAGGATTTCGAAGGAGAGATGCACGAAAGCACAAGTGCAAAGATAAATATATTATATTAACTAAAATAAACTAATTTCTGCTATAATTTTACAATACAAAATAAAATATTACATCGAAGCTTCTTTCTTCAGAAACTTTACACAATCATATGCAAGCAGATTGTACTATTGTAGGATAAAATCATGTGGGAGTGACTAAAATATAATGGCTTTAGCTTCTTGCTCTTCTTCTTCGAAGTGTTCTCCAGATTTTTCTCATGCTTTGCTTCTTCCTTCGCTGCTACTACTCCTCTCAATTTCATCGCTCTTTTCTTTTGCTCTTTCTCTACTTTTGCTCTAAGTATGTCACTGACTTAAATAGCCAAGTGAAGGAGGGATAAGCCCTATATTCTAACACACATTTATCTCATTTCAATATACAACTACTGGTAATAACTATGCATTCTATAAAATACAACAATCATATTTTGGTGATAAGATCTATCAGAGATATTTTGGGTTTAAAATCAAATTTAATTTCTAACAACATGCACCAAATTTTTAGCACATCAACATAGGCACATAAATTCAAAGTATTAAGTGGGTAGCTCTAGATTTATCCACCACTAGAAGAACCACCACCACCTCCAGATGAACCACCACCAAAGCTACCACCAGAGTGCCCATGACCACAATTATACCCATAGGCCATTGTAAGGGGTAATGTTGCTACACGTATCAGAACCATAATGAACAATACCATAGCCTTTCCCATCTTAAACAATCAGAAGGGAAAAAACCAACTCAAAGATCAATCTAAATATAGTGATAATCTAAATTCAACTCCAAGATTAGGCTTGTGAAGAAAATACCAAGGAATTTGTTTACTAAGGTTGATTTTGCTTCGATATTCAATGATATAAATTTCAACCTTATATACCACTTCTTATCACTCTTTAATGAAATCAAATATTAATCTAAGTTGAAATTATACCTTTGTAAAACTGTGCTTTGATTTCTATCTACAAGGTGGGCATTGTATCTTTGTGGTTTATGACAGCAAGTTTGTTGGCTAATGGGCATCCTCTTTAATGTACCTTTGACTCCTCATTTCAACCCTTGACTACATCCCTTGAATTCCCTCTATGTGGATCCATGGATGCTTAATATAACCTCTTCCTTTCTATTAAACTCTAGGAGCTAATTGGCATTGGTCTAGACTTCAATGTGCTATCTCTAGGCACTAAAATTTCTCCTTACAACATGAGCATTCAATACTAGTCTTCGAATGATGCTCTTCTATGATGATCGCTTGCTCCCTATAAAGCTCTTTTATTACTGCACTCAAGTTTCACTAGAAATATGCTTATTTTCTACATAGTCTTTCCAGTGGCATCTATTAATATGCACTCCTTGAACCAAGTGCCAAGTGGTACTTTTACATTGCTCAATGGCTCTCCTTAGGTGGTGGTGCCCTATTATTAACCTTGCAAGATGTAAATCCATGCGATGCAGATATAAAATATGTTAGGTAAGGTATTGAGTGTTGAAAATGCTCCTTTTATGAGTGTTGAGGTAATAATGTGGGTGTTACTCCTCTTGAGTGCTCATTGATGTCCCTTGCAAGCATTAGAATAGTTGGTACCTTTAATTTGCTTTCAAGTTTATTAAGGTTTATTTTACTTCTATGTTCAATGATAATAATTTTAACCTTATATGCCACTTCTTATCACTCTTTAATGAAAGCAAATATTAATCTAAGTTGAAACTATACCTTTGTAATGCTTTGCTTTGATTTCTATCTCCAAGGCGGTCATTGTATCTATGTGTCTTATGATAGCAATTATTTTTGCTAATGGACATCCTCTTTAATGTGCCTTTGACTCCTCATTTCAACCCTTGACTGCATCCCTTGAATTCTCTTTACATGGATCCATGGTTGCTTAATATAATCTCTTCCTTTCTATTAAACTATGAGAGCTAATTAGTATTGGTCTATATTTCAATGTACTATCTTTGGGTACTAAAATTTCTCCTTTTAAAATGAGCATTCAATTCTAGTCTTTGAATTATGCTCTTCTATGATGGTCTCTTACTCCCATTAATGATATTTGACTACTGCACTCAAGTTTCAATGTAAATATGCTTTTTTTCTATGTAGTATTTCTAGTAGCATCTGTTAATATGCACTCCTCCTTGAACCAAGTGCCAAGTGGTACTTTTACATTGCTTAATGGCTCTCCTTAGGTAGTGGTGCCCTATTATTAATCTTGCAATATGTAGCTCCATGTGGTGCAGGTCTAAAAGATGTTAGGTGAGGTATTGAGCATTACAAATGCTCCTTTTATGAGTGTTAAGATAATAATGTGGGTGTTACTCCTCTTGAGTGCTCATTGATGTCTATTGCAAGCATTAGAATAGTTGCTACCTTTCCTTTATTGTGTATCAAGTGGCATAATATATCTTACTGCTTTAGGGTAAATGTAGGTATTCTTTTGCATGCACTCAAGCTACTAAAATATCTCTTATTCCGTTGATGCCATTTTAATTCTACTACAAATTGTATCAATTCTCTTCCATCATACATATAACTTGTTCCTACTCTTCAATGTAAGGTGTTTATTCCTTCACAAAGTTAGATCCAGCAATGGTGTATACATGGTGTTTTAATGTGGCACTCATAGCTGGTGATATTATCCTAATGATGATGGCTCTAGTTGGCCATTCATTTCCAGCAATGGTGGCCTTTGATTGTTTGCTACATTCGATGGTAGCTTTATTTTGTGAAGGTAATTCTTCCAAGATTATTTAATGGTAATATTCCTCCTTAAACTTCAATTTTTGTCCATGTATGTTATGTAACCTATGTGTTGTCCTTGTTCTTACTTGCACTCATTGTAACAACATTATCTTACATAGACTTTCTTGAACCAATGCAGGTTTGTTCCTTGTGCACTATGTAGGTGTTGAATCTAGTTGCACTGACACTATTATGGGTGTTTTTTGATACCTCTAATAGAAGTATATTGAGCCCTTGGATGGCTCTATATTTTTCTGTTGTAGATCCTTCTTTAGACTATGTAAAATACCCACATTAATTGCTAAAATATGGGTAATGTAGTCTCCTCTCTAGTGTGCCTTTGTCTTGATAATACGACCTCTTGTATAGTATAATAGGATCAATGTAGTAGCATCCTTAGACACTCTAGATTTTACACTTGATTTATTGCATACAGTAGGGTGCAATGATGTAGATAAATCTGCATTGACATGCACCAAAACTTGGGACTTTTAGAGTCTCTTTTTGAAGTTTCTCTCTTCTTTTATAAGTTGGTTTTCTTCTCCAATTTATGGAGGTTCTATTGCTCTTTTGGTGGCTTCTCCTTGTCATAAAATATTATAGGTTTTGTGTGCTCAATAGTGTCTCTAGATAATTTACTCTTACCCTATTTTGTACACTAAAACTTCCTTCTTGATAAACTCTTAATGCACTTTATAATCTTAAGGGTAACCAGTATAATGCACTAATTATAACTTAAACTTAAACCACTAAAATATCTACAACTTTATTTTAAGAATAATTTCTTCTTTACTTTCAAAATATATCTCTTATTTTAATGTGTGGGTATTAACCTTATAAGAAACTATCTTTTGCACTCCTTTTAAGACTTTAATATGCAACCTTCTCTTTGCAATTTTTAAACCCTAATAAGGTACCTAATGGAACTTGATAATGAACCAAATAATTAAAGTTCAACTAATGAACCTTCTTGCACCTAATTTGCTTACCTTAATGATCTTTATAGATGAAGGATTGCAAGGTGATTAGATTTACCTTATTGCTAACTTTTACTAGAAGAACTTGTAGCTATTTTTGCTATCCAAAATATCTTCTCAACTTAAAATTTCTAGCTTTGTACCTCTTCTAACTTACTACTTGAATCTATAGTTTGGTGGTTTCAACTCTCCTTTATGATGTATCCTAGAATTCTAAAAATTAGTAGTTAATGATTCTACCCAAATTACTACTTTGTTGCTATTCTCAAATATAAATAAAATAGATCACAAAGCAGTCAATCTCTCCTCTAAAAAAATGTCCTTGAATCTCAAAAATTTGGTAGGGAACTCTTCCAAATTGCACCTAATATTTCCCTTCAAGAACCCTTCAGTATTTTATTGTAGAAACCAAAAAATATCCTTTCTCCAAATGAGCCTACTAGCCTTAAAAGGTGATACTAAAATATCTCATATTTGGTAGCTCATTTTATCTCCTTTCTCCTTCAACCTCCTTATTGAATCCTAACTTCAATATAGACCTTCTTCTAAATAATTTGAAAGTCTTGAGGTCTTCACAAATCCTCTAAAATTTGATTAAATTATTTCCAAATCTATCTCCGTTTGGGCTTGTTGTCGAATGGAGATAATTATCCTAAAAAATTCCTTTATCAGGAAATTCTCCTTAGTTATAAATTTCTCCAATGATTTCTCCTAGGAACTCCTTCAATGGTCTACTTCAAATCTCTTTCAATGAGGCTCTCCAAACCTTCTCCTTGTTTCTCCTTGAGATCTCTTCTATAGGGTGTTCACTTTCGTAGCTTCTCTGGTATTTCTCAATAAGAAATTTATTTCAACCTTCTACTATGGAAGTGCTACAATGAGATCTCCCTTATATCTTTGAAATTTGTTGCTTCTATAAGAGGACCTTTACTAGTCCTTCTCTATCTTCAAGCTTCCAAATTTGGAAGTTCTTCGATGGGACCTCTTGTAGGTCTCTTTAGCCTCTTAGGCTGATTTCTTATACTCCTTCAAGGTGAAGTCTTCAATGTTCAATGGATATCATCAGTCTCCTATCTTCATCAAGACTCTTCTCCTTGAGTCTCTTCTTTCTTGAATTTACAACAAGGTTCATATGGCCTTTTCTTCACTTCTGCAATCTACATGTCTACAATCTCTAGAAATGGACCTTTTCTATAGGCCTCCAAATATTTGCTTTTTCATTTATTGCATTTGGTAATTTATTGATTTTAAATAATATATTCTTTCTAGCTCTTTTGTAGGAACTTCATAACTTTCTTTGAATCTCCTTTTTTCTGCAACAAAGTATTAGGACTATAATGAAAGAAACTCTAAATTTAGAGATAATAAATCTTCACTAGTTGATTATCAATATAGTAACATTAATGTTGAGTCCTAGTCTTCACGAGTTTTTTTGCAATCCTATGGAAAGACTCTAGCCAAATGCAATCTCAAAAATTTTGAAAATGAGATTTTTGGATTCCTCTTAATATCACTTGTGGCTCTCCCTATTTCCTATAAATCTACCATGTGCTCTGATACCACTGATAGCTTTTAATGAGTATATAATATAGGAAATGCAACCACAAGATGTAATATAAGCAATATCAGATGACCCTATGATATGATACTATAATATGTAGGAAACAAAAGAAATAAACTTTTGCAATAACTCATAAATATACCATTAATGAAAGCTCACAAAAATAGTACAATGCAGTATAATGAAGGACATGAACACTCCATAAACTATTTTGAGGAACTATATTGTACTCCTCTATCAATATATACTATGCACTCTCTATATTCTCTAATCCCCTTATTTCACTCACTATAAGGCCCATATATAGGAAGATAAGTTCTTTGGCCCTTACTCTAACTTTGACTCTATCCTATGATTTATGTACATGTGGACTACATGTCCATTTACATCATCGCACATTCTAACACTTGTGCATTTATTACATTGCTTCAAGTAACTACTTAACTTTACTTAAAAGTAAACTCCTACTCTAGTAATGTACCAAAGGTGGTACATTGATATGTACCCAATAATATACCCTAACATTTTTATTAAAAAAGTATATGATTGGTCCTATAGTTTTCTATTCAATGTCAATCCCATAGGAATTTCCTCAAACAATGTTCCCATGGTTAGGCCAACACTTAGCCTTCTATTTTTAATAGAAATAACCTCAAAATAGAAGGGAAGCAATTCATAGATATCATACCCACATACCATAGTAATCCTTGATATTATGATACAAAAATGAAAT
Source organism: Wollemia nobilis (assembly GCA_028583015.1). Classification (NCBI taxonomy): domain Eukaryota; kingdom Viridiplantae; phylum Streptophyta; class Pinopsida; order Araucariales; family Araucariaceae; genus Wollemia; species Wollemia nobilis. The sequence continues at coordinate 1,681,579 of JAQPPZ010001613.1, read as the reverse complement.
AGAGGTTCCCTCTAAGGTGAGATAGGTAAGTATCTAAAACACATAAAAAATTATAGATAAATATAGGTAAGCCCTCTAATTTTTATAAGAACTAGTGATTCACATAGTCCTTTATAGGACTATAAGCATTGGAATATTTCATAACTTAGGAGTTTTAGACATGATTATTCTTATCAAAATATTTTTTAGATAAAATATTGTATTTATTTAGTCAATTAGGAGACTCATCAATGTACTCAATGTTGCAAGAACTAGGACCAATATGTATTGTATACATCATATCACTTACACTAACAAATAGGTGGAGCTTTGACCATACCATTGGGTTGATAAAAATATGAAAATTAGTTTTGTATCTGCAACATTTAGTCATTATGATGATATTAATCATTTATAAAAATGTAATTATTCTTTAACTTATCTTAAGTGGAAAAGTATTGTTGCCATAGTGAATAATGAAAATTCTAAGAGTGACCTTTGGCATCATCATTTGGGTCATACTAATTTTAAATGCTTTAAATACACAAGTTATTTTCACATGTTCATGACCTTCCATCAATTGGTACATGTTTAGGAGTTTGTGATGGATATAACATAGCAAAACATCATTATGAATATTATCCTAAGCAAAATTATTGGAAATCCCCTTAACCTTTGGAGTTTATCCATATGATACTTATGATCCTATGTCAATGTAGTGACTGCCATGTAATCACTACTTTCTCACATTTACTGATATTTTCATTAGTGCAATTTCAACCTACAACATCAAATCCATAGATAAATACTTTACTAAATTTGAGGAGTTTAAATCCATCATAGAATATCATAAACAAAAGGAAGGTAAAGTACTTAAGAATCATGGTGGAAAACTTATTGGCAATAATTTTTAGGTGTTTTTACTCCCCATTACATTTCCAAGCATTGTATTATTCAATATATATATCCCACCATAACAAAGTAACTAAGCTAAATAGGAGGCCATTATGGAGATGGATTAATTTATAATATATGCCTGCAAAGTGAATATGAGACTTTGGGTAGAGGTAGTAAGTTATGAATTATATATCATCAACATGTATGCTACATGTGCAAGTAATGGTATAATTTATTTTGAGAGGTTGGTAGGAAAAATTCTTTAGTTTAAAAATTTTGTGTTTGTATGTTAGTTGCGTGATTCAATATTTTTATTAATCAACATAAATCACATCAACTAAATAGTCATTAAATAATACTTTTATGTATGATATGAGATCAAAAGCCTCTTGAATTTATGGTTAGAATAACTATGAAGTTCTTATAAGATATGATGTTCATTTTAATGAGTCATCCCTTGAACAATATTTAGGACCACTTCTAACTCTCTTGATAATTTTTATTCTTCTTACAATGTGAATATTAACTTTTTTCCTTAGTCACTTCTAGATGGGTTTCTTGTACTTCAACTTCTAGATAGTTTAAAATTTTAGATGGTGGTCATAATATTTACTCGCATGGTTTCTAGTGGAGGATGTTGATCTCCCTACTTTGAAATATCTATGTTGATATCCCTACTTTGAAAGATATAGTTCTTGATCTCTCTTTAGATTTTTATGATGAATAGGTTCATCTTTTTTCCTTGTACTATAAGTAGTCATATGCTTAAGTGAGATCAATTATTGTTTAGCAAAAATATTATGAAAATTTATTTCATTCCATGCCTTGCTAGACAAGGTGACTGTTGATGGAAACTTGACTACTTATAAAAAATATATAGTATGCCAAAGTGAGAAAAATATATGTGGACGAAGTATGATTCTCTCATTATGAATCGTATATAGGAGTCAACTTTCTTACCTAAGGATAACAATATTATTTATTTAAAATGGGTATATAAGAATATGGTTTATGCTTATGGACAAGTTGAGAAGCATATGACTCATATTGTTGCAAAGGAAGTCTCAAAAAGTATTTGTTTATAAGGATATATTTTTATCATTTCTTACATGGAATCCATTTGTGTGTCCCTTCCCATTTTTTATTAGAAATATTGGGACATACATTTATCATGAACACCTTTAATAGTAGATTTATATGTCTTATAACCTTAGTTCATAAAATTATAAATTCCTTGTATGTGCTAAATAAAAGGCTTATATTTACTATGAGAAGATACATAATATATTTGTTGGGAGTGGATTTTATTAAAGCAAGGTAAATAATGATGTGTACATCAAGTATCAAGAAGGTTAAATATTTATTGGTATGCTTTATCTTAATGATATAAGAATTATGAAAAGCTCTTCTTCTATGATTCAAGACTTGAAGCTATATGATCTTACAATAATTTGAGATGACAGATCTAGTCTTATTTTATTAACTCTTGAGCATATAGAATACTAGATCCTCTTGAAGTACTCCCTTTCTCACCTTTTATTACTTTTGATTTTGGCTTAATCTACAAGCTAATTATCCATCTCCTCTAGGAGATGCTTCTTTGTATCAATCATTGGTGTAAATTTTTCTTTATTTCACCCATGCTAGACTAAACTTTTAATTTTTTATTATTATGGTTCTATTCTAGTGTCTCTTAAGAGTCTCAAAAAGGATATAAAGTAGATTTGTTTCTATATCATAAGTTCTATTGATATGGGTATACCTTCTGCATTAGGGATTTATTTTTATATAGAGGTATTCATATATAGATTGGGTTAAAGATCCAGATGAGTAAAAGGTCACTTTGGGTTATCTATTATATATAGGTCCCAGAATTATTTCTTGATATTTCAAGAATTATTATACTCTCTCCATATTTTATGAGCACATAATATTGCAATGTTAATCATATTAGAAAATATATCTTATTGATGGTTATGTTTATTAAGCAATTGGATCTTCCTCAAAATATGTGTAGAATTAGTGGACTAACCACATTGAGATTTAGATGTCTAATATTTGATAGATTCACTCATAGGGCTTGCTTTTCTTTTTTCTTTCAACATATCAATTCATATACATCTTGATGAGGATTATTTCTCAATTCACTTTTACTTGGTTACCAAAATCATATTTACTTGTAAGAGCTTCTAGTGAGGGATTATAAGTAATAAATTCTTCTCTCCATGGCCCTTAATTTAGATTCATGGGGATGTTGAAATGTGTTATATTTCTCTTATTGACTATGCCCAATATTGTTTGTTGTAATATATTGTGTATGCTTACATTACGACAATCAATGTGATATTATATTTACCAATAATATGTTCATTATAAATTCATTGGGATATCTGACATTATATTAAAGGAGTATTTATACTACATCCCTACCTATCAATTAAATGGTTGGAGATCATTTAATTTTTAGTGAAGACCTAGAAATAATTTTCTAGTGATATCTAAGCCCATATTCTTGATGACTATCATTTATTTTGGTATTTCTTCTTTTCAGTTATATGAATAATTTAGTGATTCCATTCATTCCTCTCTAAGTACTATGAACTTTTACAAAATGCTTAATATTCTATTCAAAATTCCTTCAATGTATTGCATTCTTATTTAGTGATTCCATTCATTCCTCTCTAAGTACTATGAACTTTTACAAAATGCTTAATATTCTATTCAAAATTCCTTCAATGTATTGCATTCTTAATCTTCTTTTATGTAAGAGTGTTTAATCTACAGCTAAATTTGGTAGTAGTCCTCCATCCAAAACACTCTAAATATCTATTAATGATAATTATGTTTTGGAAAGAAGTAAATACAAGAACACTATCATTTATAATGTAATGCTTATATACATTAACAACTATATGTTTTAAATTTGGTATCAGAAGTTAGATGTTTTGAAATTGATTTTCAATATTTGAGAGGGATTGATTCTATTGGCGAATACTATAATCTAACTTTTGTACATTTGTTTCTTAATTTTTTAAGTATGTTCTTTCAGTTTGCATTTCTTATAAATGTGTTTCTAAATTGGTTTTCCGATCATAAGAGATACGTGATAAGAAAATTCATTATACGACATCTTATATATGATTATATGGCATCCAGTTATACCTGAACTTCAACATGATTCCTAGCAACAGAGAGTTTATGAAATAACATTCGTTACAAAGTCTTATTGGCTTTGCTCAACAACTAGAAAACAAATTAGATTGTATCTTGTACATTTTATCACGGACAATGGCTACTAAATATAGTACGTTTGAGCATGCTTTTTTACAGGTAATTTATGATACAGAACTAATACGCAGTTCCGTTCAAGCTGCATGTGCAGTTCCACTTGGACGTCCTATCAAATCACAGAAGGGACAAAGGCAAAGGTCTGATAGTGATGAAACCCTCCTATAGGCACTAGGTACGTAGCCAGCTGCCATCTACAGTCTGCCATGTACCAATCTCATTTTAAGTTTTCTTAGCAAAACGAAAATAAATAATTTGAGTGTTCGACGTAGCCATTTGTAAAATATTAGTAATGTAAAATAAACCCTCTCTAGAAAATATTAGTAATGTAAAATGTAGCCATTTGTATGCTCCATGTTTCAATACCTAATGTTTAGGCAATACATCTCACAGGAAGAACAATACTTGAGTACTGTGTACTACGTTACAAAATATATAAAACTTATTTTGGCAGGCGGGAGTACAATAGAAATGTACACAAAATTCAAGGGCCTAAACTAACCCACACAATTAGAAATCTTAGCAACTAGCTAAATGATTACTCTGGTCCACCTCTATCTGAACCAGAACTTATTTGCAAGGTACATCGATTCACGCCTCGACGTACAAATCACATATTGGAAAAAGAAGATGGTGATGAAGAAGAAGACAAGAAGAAATCCCCACATGACAGCCTCAGCTCTCTTACGCCTTGAGCGTTGATTATTGCAATACTACGTCCTGCTCCTGAAATCCATCAAGCCAACATTGTATACATCATATCAAAGAACTTACAAACAAAAGCAGGTGCTATAGCTATAATACCATCATTCTTGAACAAAACTAGACCTCCCATGAAAAAAAAAAAAAAAAAAAAAATTCAATGTTCCAATCCTAAAGGTATGACTAAATCCATATAACCTATAGTTTTATGGAAGTTAAATCCAAAAACCCAACTCAACTTAGGTATAGGCTGTTTTCTAGGCTTTTTTCCTGAAAACCCAAGTTCAAAATGTGAGTTGGTGTATAAAAAAACTCAAATATAGTTCAAATGTAATTCCAAGAGAACATCAAGAAAAATATAAAATATTGGTAAGTTTACCTCATTAATTTAGAGGGGGACATGTGAATCCAGGAGGAGGGATTAAGCCACACTAAACGAAAAGCTGCAATGCTATAGGCAGTATGATGTTGAGGTTGAGAAGCTTAATTCTGATTGTTCTACACAAACACAGGGCTGCCTCTATCTCCAACACTCCATGCAAAACAGGGCAGCATTGGTTGACAACAAGATCTCCCAACCCTACGTGTGAAAGCGCAACACAACGAAAACGTTAATTTCACTAAACAAGACAACGTCGCCAACAAAACAGGAGTTTCACTAGTCAAAACAACTTCTCCAGTGAAACAGGAGTTTCGCTAGATAAAATTATTTCACCAGCGACAAGGGAGTTCGCTGATCAAAGACAAGTTCGTTAGCGACAAGGGATTTCGCTAGTCAAAGACAATGATTTTACCAGTGACAAGGGAGTTCGCTGATCAAAGACAAGTTCGTTAGCGACAAGGAATTTCGCTGGTCAAAGATAAGTTTACTAGTGAAAACGCAGTTGGAGGAATTTCGCAAGCGAAAACAAATCGCCACTTTTCGGGATGATATCGAGATTTCGGAGGAGAGATACACGAAAGCACAAGTGCAAAGATAAATATATTATATTTACTAAAATAAACTAACTGCTGCTGCAGTTTTACAATGCTAAATAAAAGCTTACACCGAGGCTTCTTTCTTCAAAAACTTTACACAATCATCTACAATCAGAATGTACTGTTGCAGGATAAGCTTCTTTCTTCAAAAACTTTACACAATCATCTACAATCAGAATGTACTGTTGCAGGATAAACTCAAGCGAGAGTGACTGAAATGCTGCAGCTTCATCTCCTCGCTCTGCTTCTTCGAAGTGTTCTCCTTCGGATTTTTTTTATGCTTCGCTTCTTCCTTCACTGCTACTGCTCCTCTCTATTTCACTACTCTTTTCTTTCGCTCTTTCTCTGCTTTTGCTTTGAGGATGTCACCGACTTATATAGTCAAGTGAAGGAGGGATAAGATTTATATTCTGACACGCATTTATCTCCTTCCAATCTGTAATTAACAGTAATAATTACGCATACTATAAAATATGGTGATCATATTTTAGCGATAAGATCTGTCAAAGATCTTTTAGGCATGAAATCGAATTTAATTTCTAACATCCTCTTTTAAACGATATTTCACAAAGACTTTGACACCTAGCATTTCCCTCAACTTGTTGAAGTCTTCCTCCTTCAAAGATTTTGTGAAGATATCCACAACTTGATCTTTGGACCTACAAAACAATAATACAACTTCATTACATTTTACTAGCTCTCTGATGAAGTGGTAGTGGATATCGATGTGCTTGCTCCTACCATGAAACACTGAATCTTTTGACAGTGCTATGGTTGAATTGTTATCACAATATATCATGGTTGTTCCTTCCTGGTGATGATTGAGTTCACCCAAAAATCTTTACAGCCATACTACCTAGCATGTGGCTGAAGTGGCGGTAACATACTTTGCCTTCACAATTGATAATACAACAATTGGTTGCTTCTTGGATGACCATGATACTACACCTGATCCAAGGTGGAATGCAAATCCAAAAGTGCTCTTCCTGTCATCTATATTGCCATCCCAATCTCTATTTGTGTAGTCGATAAGTTCCAGTTGGTCTTTTTTGGCATAAAATATTCCATGGTTCCTGGTCCCATTGACATACTACAATACTCATTTTCCTACCTACAAGTGAGTGCTCTTGGGTGTCTCCATAAATATGCTAATTAGACTTATTGCAAACATCAGGTCTGGTCTGGTTGTTGTCAAATACATAAGACTTTCAAAAAGTATTTTGTAGAATGTTGGATCAACATTACTGTTGCAATCTGTTTTGCTCAATTTTAGTCCTGTGGCAACTAACATGATCGTTGGTTTGTTGTCCTCTATTCTAAACTTCTTCATGACATCTTTTGCATACTTACCCTAAGAAATGAAGATGTCATCCGTAGATTGGTCAACTTTAGTGTCTAAAAAATATTTCATAAGTCCTAAGTCTATCATCTCGAACTCCTTTTTCATGGCACTTCTAAACTTTTCAAACATCATATTGTTGTTACCACTATATGTCATATCATCTACATACAAGAAAACGATAATCATCTCCCATTTTGCACTTATCTTCATGTACAAAGTGTGCTCATATGGGCATTTGATAAATCCATTCTCCTAAAAATAAGCATCAATTTGGCTATACCAAGCCCTTGGTGCTTGCTTCAACCCATATAGGGCCTTATTTAATTTTAGGACCTTGCTTTCTTGCCCTTCCAGCTCATAGACGAGTGTTTGGTCTATGTAGACCTCCTCTTCTAACACTCTATTGAGGAAGGCAGACTTGGTATCCATTTGGTAAATATATGACCGTTTTTGGATGCCAATACCATAATCATTCTGACTGTGTCAAGTTTTTCTATAGGTGCATATACCTCATGATAGTCAATCCTTGACTTTTGCTTATAGCCTTTTCCCACCAATCTGACCTTATGCCTATCAACCTCATATTGGGCATTAAACCTAGTTTTATATACCCATTTTACTCCAATGGTCTTCTTGCTTGCTAAAAGATCCATTAATTTCTAGGTATTATTTTTCTCTATGACCTCTATCTCATCATCCATAGCTTACACCCATTTCTAATTCTGAATTACTTCTTCAAATGAAATGGAATCACACTAAAAAAATAAAGAAAAATTAGAATGTTCTTCATCTATTTCATTATTGGCTACCTCATAAATATCTTGTAAGATCCTTGTCTTCGTTGGTATCTTCAGGTTGGAGATTATTTTTGCAAGTGGAAGTGACCGTGATGATGAGGTAGTGCTATTGCTAGAACTAGTACTATTAATTGAAGCTGCATGTAGATGCACTATGTCTTCTTCCAAGTCTTTCAACTCAATAATTGTTGGCTTTGGCTAACTAGTTTTGGATTTCCAATTCCATGCTTCATCCTCCAGGGACTTCATGTCTTCGCTAATGATCAACTTCTTTGTTACAGGGTTATTAAACTTGTAAGATTTTACTTATTCACTCTAACCAATAAGGATATATTTTTTTACCTTATCATACAACTTCTTTCTCTTCTAACACCCAAAAACTCTTAAGTGAGCAACACTCAACTTTTGGTTACTCCAATCCTCCTGAGGAATCTTGTCCTTCACACTCTTTAGGGGACACCTATTTAGTATATAAACTTCACAACATACAGCTTCTGCCTAGAACTCATGTGGCAATGCCTTAGCCTTCAGTATACTCTATGCCATATCCATAATGGTTATGTTATACCTCTGTAAAACACCATTCTATTGTGGTGTGCATCTGGCTATGAATTACCTTTGAATTCCATTTGCTTTGCATAAATTATGAAATTCATTGGATATGTATTCACCTCCTCCATCTATCCTAAGAGTCTTCACATAATAGCCACTCTATTTTTCAATCGAAGCCTTGAACTCCTTTAATTTATCAAAAGCTTTTGACTTTTGCCTTATGGGATATACCCATGTCCTCTGACTGAAATCATCAACAAAATTCAAGAAGTACTTGTTGCTAGTAAATATGTTGGTTTGCATTGGACTACAAATATTAGAATACATCAACTCTAGTGGTTGTAAAGCTCTCCAAGATTGTCTAGTAGGGAATGCATCCATGTGTTGCTTACCGACTAAGCAACCTTCATAAACTTTATTTGGTTGCTCTATAAGGGATAAACCATTCACCATTTATTTCTTATGCAGCAATTTCAGGCCACTAAAACTCAGATGACCAAATATAATATGCCACAACCATGTAGCATCTTTCACAACTACACTAAATGATAGTAATAATTCATTTTGAATATGTAGGGGAAACATCTTGTTCTTTATCATAGACATAGTTGCTACGAGCCCATTCTCCTTGTCTCAGATGATATAGGCTTCATTCTTAAATTGCATAGTGTTCCCCTTCTACACAAGTTGTCCAACACTCAGCAAATTGTGTTTCAAGCCAGGTACATAATACACATCAGTGATCTACTTCCTTTCACCTTGCCTAGTGTGGATAATGATTTTTTCTTTACCCATTATAGGTAACTTGTTGTTGTTACCCATATTCACTTCGTATTGGATGGATTCATCCAACTGTGAGAACATCTCTCTATTCCCAAACATGTGGTTGTTGTAACCTATAAACGCCTAAAACACGTCATGTTTAGGAGACTACTCATATGGACACCTTTGCATACTATGTGAATGATATTGGACCTTTCCAAGAGATAGTAGTGGTTCTAACCACTCATTTAGGGTAGTCTAGTCTTATGCAGGCTCAAACACTGATGATTAGAGCGATGGCTACCCTAATTGATGATGCTTAGAGCAGATACAATCTAACCACTCCTTCTGACAGTGGCTAGCTTTGAAACTATCTCAACCTCCCAAGCCAAGACAAATTAGTTGTAACAGCCAAATGCAATTAATTTTAGGTATTTTTGGGTGAGGAAGCTTTTGGATGTTTCCTCCCAATAGCCCCAACCTGTCAATTCTTGATCTTGAATTCTCAAGGAAGCTAGGATGATGAGTTAGGAATACTGTAAGACTCCCTTAAAATTTAGAAAGAGGTCTAGATTGATCTTAAATTTCATGTAGCGAAGCTCTACTAGATTGGATAGTTACTTGTTAACCTTTGATGAGAGTCGAAATGCTGCCCAATTGTGGAGTGACACACATGCAATCAACAATGGATCTTCTAAAGTACTGAGAAGCATACCTTGTAATTCCTTGCCAATATAATGTGAATTTGAATTATTTCAACCACTAATCCATCTATGGACAAGCAGGTGATCCTTGACCATCAATTCAGATGAAGAATTATGTGTCACAACCCCTGATTTAAGAGGTAGAATACTCAATTTGCGATCACTATCTTCGACATTGGATCATAGGCTCAGCCATCGACGGTGTAAGCGGCTAGCCGAACCAGCTACTCTGAGCGATAGCGGACAGGGTTTGATGCATTATTTCTTTAGTTATTAGCATAGTTTCTTGTTTATTTATGTATTATATTAGAGTAGATTTACTATTTTCAATGCATTTGTACGATTCATTAGCAATTTTAGAGGTAGATTTACCTTAACTTTGGTCATATTTTCTTACTTTCATAAGTCTTCTTAGATTAGCTTCATTTCATGCTTTTATCACAAATAACATGTTAGATTAGCTAGATTTTTGTGTTTTACTTCATGCTTTGCATCGATTTAGCTATTTCTTGATTATCTTTGCATATCTTTATGCTTATTTCAAATTTAGCCTTATTTCTTGCATTTCTTGTTAATAGCCTCATCATAAGAGTATTCATATACATTTAACGTGCTTTTTTATTGCTTGTACATATGTTACTGAAAGCACGAGGATACGGAAGCAAAAAGGAAACTCCAAGTGTGATGCAAATGAAACTAAACTTAACGCTAAATCCTATGAATTGAAAGTGCATGAAAGGAGGGAAAGCATGAATGAATCAAAATGAAACAAAAGCCAATAAGGAAGACAACCCTTTTTATTGATATGTTTTAGAACTCGGTTACAATGTTCCTCCTCCCCTTCTAAGGGCTAGGAGCGTTAAATATGTGTTCTTGTTACACCCATGGATGCTATTCCTTCTTCCGCGTGCCCACATGTAAAATGGGTAGACCAAACATCGTTGTCGCTTGTGTCAATGAGTCTTGACTCCTTGCTACTCCCCTAATGTCCAGATCCTGCATTCAAGGAAACACGAAACCATCAGTAGCACTTGTAGATGAAATAAAACATGCAATCCCCACACCTTTGATTAGTGCATGCAAGATATAAATAAAATGATAACTACCATATATCCAAATGAACTGAAAACTTGACAGGGGCATCACAACATCACAAAGAAAACACTACAAATGGAATAGTTGGAAAAGTCACCATATATTTGTATTCACTCCGGGGCGGGACGAATATACTTATAACAAAACGTCAAAAGGCACTGTCCCAAATGTCACATTCGGGAAGCTCCAAATTGCCTGCAAAGTTAGGGATTAGCTAATTGGGGGTGTTTTGGGAAGACCCAGATGGTCATATTTTCCTAATTTGGCCTCCATGAATGGGGATTTGATGATGCTACATGCATGTTAGCAAAAGCGAGAAATAATAGAAACATGATTAGAAACGCTCAGAACGACATGAAATTTGAATGACAACCTATCTAAGAAGCATAGAATTAAATGCAAAAATAACATAAAGGGAATCTACCACATATTTCCAATATCTCCGGGACGGGGCGATTAGGACTGTAGCAGTGTGGGGGGCGCCCGGGGGCAGGCCGCACGTCGTTTGGGGCCTGATTTTGGCACCAATCCACTTGGGATGGGTCCAAAACCTCTTGTGAGGTATTTTCGGCAAATTTTATGGGATACTATGGCCAAATGTCAAGTTTTAGTTCTGGATTTGTGCTTCCAATAACCACTCTATGACCTCCTTTCCAAAAGAGATCAAGGATGTGAGCTAAGGAACTCAATTCAAGTGTTAACCTTTTTCGGTGAGGTGTTACTTGATCTTGGACATTGATCAGTCATGAATAGGCAAAGGGCACAACCTTTTGTCTGTGGGAACCTTGAGTTCATGATTCACGAATGCCAAGTGTTTGATCAGCTTGTGATTATTTCTTGTTTACTACCCCAAGCAGGAGCGTGATTGTCTTTTCCAATGATTCTTTTAATGCATGCCATTTCCATGATTGGGTGTGTATTTGTTGATTGGTGACTAAGTGTGACTACCCCCTCAAGCGACGAATCGATGAGGGAATGACCTACATGAGAAAAGCGATGAGTCGCTTGACCCAAGATGACTTAGGTAAGGGTGCCTTTATATGTTTATCATTGAATGTGTGTGCAGTTTTCTGACATTTAGACCTATTTTTGGTGGGTGCTAACCCTTTTTGTGACGCTTTTAGGCGATGGCAATCCTGGGGTCTGTGCCATTTGGGGATGAAATTCTCGACAATCCGTCTTCCCATGGAGCGGTCCAGCTATGGTAGCCTTCTTAGGGAATAGGATAGTGAGGATTTGTGACCCCGACGTCTATTTTGCATACCCGAAATGTCAAGTGCAAAAGCACTCTCATCGGGCAAGTTTATTGCTTGTTTTTGGGTCATTTTGTGCATTTTTTGATGTTTTTGAAATTTTTGCCTTGTATTCATTCCTGGGTGGGATGAATACTAGTTTAGTATTCATCCCAGGGGAGGACGAGTGCTAACCAGAGTGCTCATCCCAGGGAAGAACGATTACAAGCTCAAAAAGCCTATTTAAAGGCCAAAACTGAGTTTTGGGCTCATTTGCATTTGTTTTTCCTGGCGATTTGGAGCTTTGAGGAGGAGGAGGTTAATTCTGCAAAGCGAAGCGCTGCCGAATTTCTCCCGACATCATGAGTTCACGAACCGGATCGAGCGGCGGAGCCGAAGCGAGACCAGTAAGTGATCCTCCTCGTTATTGCTTGTATTTTGTTGTTACAGTTTTTAATACCGCAATTTGTTTGTTGCTTCTTTTGTAGTTTGTTGTTCAATTTAAAAATGAAAACCCTAATTAAATGTATGTCGTTATGCGTGACTTGTTGTTTTATGGCTTCATGAAAACTTAGGTAAAAAACCCTAGGTAAACAAAGATCAAAACTGAACGTAAAAACTTAGTTCAAAACTTAGTTTAAAAATTTGTTTTTCTTTTTAGTTGGCTTCGTAAAAAAATGAAACCCTAGTTTACATGTATGTTGAAAAGACGTGATAAAAGTCTAAAATTTGTTTCCTTTTTGTAAGGTAAACCTTAGGTAGAAGAAAAATTTTGTATTTTGTGATGTTTTTGTTACACGAAAACCTTAGGATAAACTGAAACCCTAGTTTTTTAGGTTGAATTTGTCAGTTTTAAAACTTGATTGAAAACCCTAGGTAAAAAATTGTCATGTTAATTTTGTTTTGTTTGTTTTTTATTTTGTCTGTCAGTTTTAAACTTAGAGTACAGAAACCCTAAGACTGACAAACTGTATTTGAAAATTGTTTTTGTTTTTTATTTTGTTTAGTTTTAAACTTAGAGTACAGAAACCCTAAGACTGACAAACTGTATTTGAAAATTGTTTTTTGTTTTTTATTTTGTCTGTCAGTTTTAAACTTAGAGTACAGAAACCCTAAGACTGACAAACTGTGAATGTTTTGAATTTTTGTGAATTTTGTTGTTTTTAGTTGTACATTGTTTTATGCATTGTTGTATATTCATGTTACTGTTGTACAGTTTTTCATGATTTTAATGTTTTTGTGTTGTTTTCTTTTGTAGGTTGTGAAGAGTCGGTATCGTGTGCCTACTATTTTTATTGAAGCATGGGAGGCACTGACTTTGGTTGATTGGGAGTGGCTTGATGCCCTTGGGCTCAAGTAGGTGACTCGGTTGGAGCCTGTGGTCGGGGATCGGGCCTATCTGATGACCCTGATCAACTTGTGGGATCCCCGGACCAACACCTTCCATCTCCCAATAGGGGAGATGACGGTGACCTTGGAGGATGTCTATCAGATTCTATGGATTTTGATAGATGGATTGTCGATCAGGATGACATCGCGTGATCAACGGAAAGTATTGACCGATGCTTTGGGCATGGGGAGGAGGTGGGTGTGGATAGCCCAGTGGAGAGGGCAGAGGGCCAGATTGGTGGGATTCTGGTTCGATGGTGGCTGGAGAAGGGGGTGTTGGGAGTGAGGCACGCAGTACTTATGGGCCTCATTTCCAACATGCTGCTACCTGACTCGTCAGGTGTGAGGTTCCCATGGAACCTATTGGATGTGGTCTGTCGGCTGGTGGAGTGTCGATGCATGAGCCCTTGATTATGAGGTGGGGATAGACGCTGCTGGCATAGCTCTATGGTGAGTTGTACGAGGTCCGCTACCAGAGGTGGAAGGGGATTGGCTGTAACTATCTATTGTAGAGTTGGGCTTGGCAGCACATAGCGGTGGAGAGGCCGATGGGGTTACCGTGGATGACTCGAGCAGAGATGGTGGATAGGGATATAGGTTATGCGGCTCTGTGGTGGCGGTCTAAGGAGCAGGGTAGAGTCGATGGTGGGCAGGTGTCATAGGGCACTATGCTGATGCCTTCGCTCGGCTTACTCTAGGGGAGGTGTTCGGCGCCCCTACCGAGGCTCGCTTGGCCTAAGGCTGGAGAGTGGCTTCGATGGGTACGTAGGGGGGATGGCTGATTGGGCGACATGGGACCGAGCAGTTCTTCCCTTACAGTCGGGTGACATGATAGTTTGGGGTGCGCCAGGGGTTTCCTGGTGAGCCCGTGGTCTATCGATGCTTGGGCAACGAGAGGACTCTAGACCGGCTAGTCATCGTGCCACTTGGCGAGGATTCAGATGCGATGATCGACGTCCCGGATGTGGATGACGTCGGGACTACCATGGAGTATGACCAATGGTGGATACTATGGTGATGGTGGGGAGAGGGACCACTGGGAGGCACGGAGGTAGCAACAGGCGGGGAGGGTGCCGAGGCACCAGGAGAGGATTGGGGAGCTCCGTTGGAGGATGCGGATATGGTGGAGGTGGATGATGTGGATGTGGATTTTGGGGTTTCAGATCAGCCGGAGATGCAGGACGTCTCGGAGTAGTGGGAGCCAGAGCAGGCTACTGTTCCAGAGATGCCAATGCCTCAGGCAGTCTCGGAGGACATGGAGGCAGGGTTACGCGCTGAGAATGCATGATTGGAGGGGCTGCTACGGAGGCACGATGAGGAGCTGGGGGATGCATTACGAGAGAGGGATCTCCTACGAACATAGCTGGCAGAGCGAGAGAATGCATGGGCTACGTACCACCGATAGGATGGGGATACCGATGCTGCATGGGAGAGGGATCTCCTACGGACATAGCTGGCAGAGAGGGAGAGGGCATTGGCGCAACGCGATGAGAATTTGGCTATGTATCATCAATGGGAGATGGACTTGGTGCGGCATCGGTTGGAGCTGGAGGTAGAGATTAGCCACCTCGGTGGGTGGGTCCCTATGTTTAGCGGAGGTGGATCATCGCACCACTCGAGAGGGAGCGATACTGAGTAGTCAACATCCTCTCGGTGCAAGCGACTGGATGAGGGAGGCTCTAGTAGGCATGATGCGGGGGCTAGCAGTAGCCACCCTGAGGGGTCCCATAGGACCCACACCATGGGGGGTAGTTCCCGTCGCACCGATCCTACGTGATCATGGTGGCCGATGCCCTAGGCTTGGGGGTTTTTGAGGTTTTGGCTTTTGCGGGGTCAGATGACCGGTTATTGTAGCCTACGGGCATTTTTGATGATATATATACAGATGAATTTATTTTGTTTATACACATGTCGGCATTTGATGTTATGCTCAATGATTGTTGAATGTGTATGTATGCATGTTAATTGATGTTGATGGATGCATATGTTATGATGAATGCAAATGTTTCTAATTTTTAGGATATGCAAATGTAATGGATGAATTGAATTTGTGTTGTTTGGCGGGGGCACCATAGACTGTTTAGAACTTATGGCTTTTTGTCTTAGGCGATTGTTGTGGTAAATGAATTTTGTTGTATACATGCTATTTTTGTATTTTTTGATGGCAATTCGAGGAAGGCAGATTGTACGGGTGGTTTAGAATGTAGTTAAGGTTTTCTGAGACTCAGATGTTTTAACCAACTAGCCAGTACTGTAATGTTATCTTACAAGACTTTTGGACAAGGTATGAATCGGACTTGTCTTTGACCAAGTTATTTCACATCCCTGTGTGTGCAATTGAGTTCGTTTATGTGGTATTTGTCAGGATACCGCCAAGTGCCAGATAGGTTGTCAACCAAACCTGTACTGAGGATCACCTAATTAGCTCCACTAACTCCTTTGTTGTATTTAGTCAGATTAATCTACGGTGCTATCTAGGATACCATAAGCTAGCTCATCCACATGCAAACATTGATCTGTACACGAGTTAATGTGACAGATATATCATCATGCGGGAGGTTTACCACCGAGTGACCGATAGGCTATCCACCAAACCGATATTGAGGTTTACTTCATGACCTTCTGAATGTTGAGAGTTCTAGGGATTCAAGTTCGACTCCCTTCTTTTCTTCAATTATATTGGGATACTTGCTCTTTTATAGTGATAAAAATCATTATTTATTTTTATTATATATATTTTTTCTTTTGAGCAAGGGATTTGAATTTCGAGTGATGAGAATCACTATTGTATGTGCCTTTTGATGTATGCACTTTGGTGGTGATGTCAAATTTTTGGAGTTTTGACTTTTGCAAAATTTTATGATGTTTGCAACTTTTTGAGAACTTGGGATTCTTGGGGAATTGGGTAGGGAAGATGCTTGTCCTTTTGCCAACTCTCAGCATTCTTGGGGTCATTCGCACAGGGGGATGAGCAAGATAACCGTTTCGCTTATGGTGACCTGGATTGCTTTGCAGGTTTCATCTTTCGTTCACACAACTTGGGAATTTTTATGTGTTTTAATTTGTGTTGGGATGCTACGTAACAAGGTGTGATCCAAGTAGAACTCTACCTTTGTAAAATCTGTTTGACTTTGTACAGTATTTGGCTAGAAAGCTAATGATGATTGAATGACGAAAACTCTTGATACATTTAGAAGACCACTGACTATGATATGGTAAAAAGAAGTGAATGGCATTTATTTTTGATGGATTGTTTATAGAATGGAGAAATGTGGAACAAGATGGATTTGCCAAGTAATTACAGTCTATGGTGCCTTGACTGGTATGACCACAAATATGCAATGTATGGATGTTATGCTTAATGCAACTATATATTTTTGCGTTTTTGATAGATTGATTTTTTTGTGAGTATGAAGATGAGATGCAAAAAGAGCTCTTTATTGTTGTGATGATTTTGAGCATGCATGGAAATGAGATGCAAATTTTTGTTATTTTTGATGATTTTATTGTTTTTGAATTTTCTTATTTTTGACCAAGCGATTGTGGGAATCCTTGGAGCTTTTGGTTTGACCAAAGGGGTAATGGGCACCTTTGGGGCATTTTTGGGGTTGACCAAGTGATTGTGGGAATCCTTGGAGCATTTTGGGATTGACCAAGCGATTATGGGAATCCTTGGAGCATTTTGGGATTGACCAAGCGATTATGGGAATCCTTGGAGCATTTTGGGATTGACCAAGCGATTATGGGAATCCTTGGAGCATTTTGGGATTGACCAAGCGATTATGGGAATCCTTGGAGCATTTTGTTTGGGCTATGGCTCTTTTAGATATGGAATGGCCATAAATGACTGATGTTCAAGGGTTCTAGTTCCTTGATTCCATCAAGAGAGGCTAGCCGGTATGTTCCAGGTCCTATTTTACTATCAATTACATAGGGACCTAACCAGTTTGCCATGAACTTGTCCCTTAGATGGGGCGGCAAGTTAGAGTTCTGTTGGTTCTCTTTTAAGACCAAGTCACCAACCTGAAAGTCCCTCAGGTGAACTTTCATGTTGTATGCTTTCTTCAGTCGCTCTTGATAGATACGTAAATGCTCGAGAGCATTAACGCGTCGTTCATCGAGCAACGTAAGCTGGTCTAACCGGGCCTACCATGCAGTGTCATCATCGATGAACTCTTGCATTGATATGCGTAGGGAAGGAATTTCCAACTCGAGAGGCATGACGGCCTCGGAGCCATACACCAGCGAAAATGGAGTTGCCCCGGTGGGCGTCCGAATGCTAGTGCGATAAGCCCATAGGGCAAGTGGGATCTGAATGTGCCAATCCTTATGACTATCTATGACTGTATTTTTGAGGATGGCAACTAGCATTTTGTTTGACGCCTCTGCTTGCCCATTTGCCTGCGGATAATAGGGTGTCAAAAAACTATGCTGAATTTTGTACTTTGTGGTCAAAGCACGCACGTCTTTGTTCTTGAATGACATCCCATTATCCAAAATTATCTTGGATGGAATACCAAAATGACATATGATGTTATGTAAAATGAACTCCACAATGCGGGGTCCAGTCGTAGAGGTAAGCGAAATTGCTTCCACCCATTTGGTGAAGTACTCTATGGCCGTTATGATAAACGTGTGATGACCTGACGATGCAGGGGAGATCTTTCCGATTAGATCTAAGCCCCACTATGAAAATGGCCAAGCCGATTGGATCGGCTGCAAGGCCTGGGAAGGTACGTGTGTCAAATTAGCATGGTGTTGACATTTCATGCACTTCCTTACATATGCACAACAATCTCGCTCTAAATATGGCCAATAATAGCCCATGCGAAGAATGCGCTTTGCGATGGCCATACCACTGAAGTGGCCACCGCACGTACCATCGTGCACTTGGGCGATCACCCAAGTGGACTCCTATTGGTCCAAGCAATGAAGGAGGATTCCTTCATAGCTACGATGGTACAAAATGTCTCCTAACAAGACATGCTTAGCCACTTTCTGTTTGAATGATCATTTTGCGGCATGCGTCAATCCAAGTGGGAGGTTACCTAACTTGAGGTAGTCCCTTATGGGTGAATACCAATCCTGTTGATCAGAAACCTCGATGGTATGAATAACCAATCCCTCTTGAAGTTCATCCCTAGCAAAAGCTGAGCGGGAAAGAACTTGTAAGAATAGCGTTGTGTTGCTATTAAGGGGAGTAGGGGAGAACAAGGACCCCCAATTGGCATGATTCAGACAATCATGGATTCGAGAGAACTTGTCCGGGGATGGTTCAATCTGGATCAAGTGGATTCCTGGCGTCAAGTCAGAGCTTGCACGCTCCATCATGGATTGCGATAGTGTTTTGACTTGAATGGTTGTCATATCACCAGAAATGTCTTGCGGGATTAGGGACCCCAAGGAGGCCATAGTGTCCGCAAAATGATTCGATGACCGAGGGAGTGCCTCGATGTCGTACCATTCAAGATTTGCCAAGAATTTGTCCACAAGGGCTTTGTAGGCCTACAGAACTGGGCATTTACATTGGAATACCCCTTTGACTTGGTTGACAATTAACAGCGAATCACCAAAGATGTTCAATCGTTTGATGTTCATGGTGATTGTTGTCTGAAGACCTATGAGCAAGGCTTCATATTCTGCATTGTTGTTGGTGCATGGGAAGTCTAATTTAAATGACAGAGGCATTGGAGCCCCTTGTGGTGTGAAGAATACAATTCCCATGCCACCCCCTTGCTCACATTTAGAACCATCAAAAAATAGGGTTATGTCGGCCTGAGACTCAGGCTCATAAAAATCTGGTGATTCTAAGACATGGAAGACCCCATCATCGGGTAGTTCTATGACCAGAGGCTGATCGTCTTCGAGAGGAGCCTCTGCTAGTTGATCGGCTATGACTTGACCTTTGATGGATTTCTGTCCAATAAACTCTATGTCAAATTCCGTCAACAACATGATCCATTTCGCCGTGCGGCTACTATGATAAGTACGACTCATCATGTACCGCAATGGATTCTCCTTAGACACAACATACGTAGTGTTGCTCAGCATGTAGTGGCATAGCTTTTTGGTAGCAAACACCACTGCCAAGCAGAGTTTCTCAACGTATGCATAGTTAAGTTCATAACTGACCAAGGTGCGGCTAAGATAGTACGTAGCCTGTTCTCTGTGAAGTTCATTTTTTGGGCTAGCATGGCGCCCGGTGCCACCTCAGTAGCTGAGATGTATAGGTAGAATGACACTCCTGGTCTAGGTGGTGCCAATACTGCGGTGAAGCCAAGTATTGTTTAATGTCATCAAAGGCTGACTGGCACTCGTCATCCCAATGAAATGCTACCCCTTTATGCAATAATTTGTTCATGGGTCGGCACTTGTCAGATAGCTGCGCTATGAAGCGCTTAATTGACGCGACCTTTCCCTGCAGGCTTCTGAGCTGCTTAATGGTAGTTGGGGGAAGCATTTCAAGGATTGCCTTGACTTTGTTTGGGTCCACCTCGATGCCTCGCTTTGAGACTATGAAACCCAAGAGTTTTCTAGATGTGATGCCAAATACGCACTTCTTGGGATTCAAGTCGACTTTATGTTCCATGAGGCGATCGAGGATCTTGCTTAAGTCATCGAGATGATCTGGGCACAAAAGAGATTTGGCCAACAAATCATCCATGTAATCTTCCAAAGTTTTATGCATGTAATCATGGAAGATGTATGTCATGGCACGTTGGTAGGTGGCGCCAACATTTTTAAGGCCAAAGGGCATGACCTTATAACAAAATGTCCCCCAAGGCGTTGTGAACGCCATTTTTAGTTGGTCCTCGGGATTGATACGAATCTGATTGTATCCCGAGAAACCATCCATGAGGGAAAGCATTTCGTGGCCCATTGTAGCGTCTACCAATGCGTCGATGCTCGGCAAGGGGAAATCATCCTTAGGACTCGCTTTGTTTAGATCTCAAAAATTAGTGCATATGCGAATCCTCCCATCGGGATTTTTGATGGGCACCATGTTGGACAGCCATGGTGGGTAATCCATGCGAGATGACAAACTGTGCATCCAACAGCTTTTGCAATTCATCTTTGACCATCAAGGCCACTGTTGGGTGCATCTTACGTAGTTTTTGCTTAACTGGCTTGACTGTCGGATCAAGCGTTAGATTATGCATGACTAGCTATGGATCTAGCCCCGACATGTCTCTGTAGGACCATGCAAAAACCTCCTTCTTCTCTTTGAGAAGGGTAATGTAGTCGGCTTGCTCTTCGGGGGATAAGCTTACCCCCAGCTTGATAATCTATGGATTCATTGGATCAGAGCCGATGTCTACGTCAGTCGTCTCCTCGATCGACATGTGGGATCCATCCTCCAACTGGTGTGGAGTTGGGATCAAATGGATATCATTTGTTGAGTTTAAATCTGCGTTGGGAACCTCGGGTTCCTCTTCAGCATGGAAGATATCTTGAGTTGGCCCTGGGGTAAAATGAAGCATTTTACCGAAAGGCCAGTACTATGATGGGGATGGAGGTGAATTGACATGATCCCAGTCTATGGCATCTATGTCTAGATACAATGACTATGTTGGATCGGCCGGGTTATGGATGGGGGTGGTTAAGTCAATGGAGATCATGTTGATGAAATGATTTTGGTCTCCATTACCATGGGTGTGGTGACTCGAACATTCTGGATGTTCTCTGTGCTCCGGATCTGGCTCTGGAGGTATTGGCATGAATGGATCGGCCCTATGTGTGGATAGGAAGACAGGGTCTGCCCTCGACACTGATATCGCTATAGGGTCTCTGGGCGGAAGGTATTCTCCGTATGCCCAAAGTGGCGGATTCAACACTTGTTCCCACTGCGTTGGGTCTACGTACCACTCATGCCCTGGCACTATGTTTAGTTGTTCAAATATGTCGTTAATCTCCAAGGGGTATTGTTGTTGTCGCATATGATTGAGATAGGCCATCTCAGTTTCATCTTCATAATCACTGTCGGAGATCCAAAGGCCTTCGTTGGCTCCAACAACTATTTGCGACATTAGAGGCTCGTCTTGCTCGAGCAAATTGATCTGGCCCCATTGGGGTTGTTCCGCTCTCCATGGGGGGGCCTGATTGTCTTGAGGTGGCACTTGCTCGATGGGAGCCGCCAAAGGGAACATTGCCAAGAGGCTTTCTTGATAATCATCCATGGGGGTCACTTGTGAGTGATTGCTATCTGATTCGAAGGGATCCCATGGTGCTACCTCATATTCTGACTCATCTTCTGAAGATCCTTCCTGACCTTGTCTATACCTCTCTTGTAGGGGAGTTCTCGAACTTTCTCCTCTCTCGAGCGAAGGGAAAGGGTTGTTGAGGTCAACAAGGTTGGTTGTCAATAATGGGAGGTAATCTCCCAGTGTATATGTTGTGTTAGGGTTGGCATATGGATCTAATGCCAATCCCCCCTTGTTGCCTATCCCTAGGCCTTGCATGTTCTCTACCAAGATGTCCAAGGGTAGAGGGTGGTTGAACCCTACCCCTGATTTGTCATATGGCATTTGATATCTTGGTTGGCAAAGGACACGCACTCCTTGCTCATATCTGCCTAACCCATATCCATGCCAATTGCATTGGCCAAGATATCTCAAAGCGAAATCTGGGTTGGACAAATAATTGACATCTTCTGCAAAGGGCTCTTCATCTTCGTCCTCTTGCATGCATGGCTCAGTACCATGATCAAGGCCCCCATACACAAAGTTTGTCTGGTTCGGCGGGTAGCCTAGAGGAACAATAGTACCGATGGGGAGGCGAGGTCTCCCCATGTCCTGCATGGACTCTAGTGTGGGTGTTGCTACAATATTCCACACCAGATACTCCCCTAGGCCCGTATTGGCCATTTCAACGGTGATTGTTGGCGATTGAGGGGGAGGGAACGGAAGTTCTTCCGGAGTCCACTCCATGTCGGGTGGACTAGGAGCCTCGACTTCCATTCTGCTAGGCATCTCCTCAGTAGAGATAGTTGATACTGATGGTGGTGCCTCTTCCAGGGGTTTCTTCCCTTTGTCCTTCTGTGTGGCCACCGTAGGTGGCATCGTTGGTGAAGGATCAGACGATGAAGATGGACCCGACTGTGGTTTTGATGGACTTGTCAATGGGGATGCCTACGGAATCAGACCCTGTCTAGATGGATTCAACTAAAAATCCAAATGCGTTGATGGAAGGGTCGATTGCGGCATCAGCTGCACCGCATTGCAATACTTGAAGGGTTCTAAGTCCGTCGGGACTACATGCACCTCCCCTTCAAATGTATACTTTAAACACTGATGAGCTATCGAAGGGACACACTTCATGTCCCCTGATCCATGGCCGACCCAGCAAGATGTTATAGGCCATCTCACCTTCCAAAATATGGCACAATGTAGGTATAGTCTTTTGTCCCACTTGGATGGGTAGGACAATTGTGCCAACTATCGAGCATATTGCATCATTGAATGCTCGTAGTGTATATGTGGAAGCCGTGATGTGAGATGCTGGCAACTTCAGATGTTTCAATGCCATTGTTGTGATGATATTACTGGATGAGCCAGTGTCTACCAACACCCTCTTATACGGAATCCCGTTGACCCGCATGATAACGTGCAGGGGTGGATCCGCCATGTCATCAGCCACTGATTTCACTTCGTCTTCTCGAAAGGTGATGACTGGCTCCGTGCATCGTTTGACATGTCCCACAAAGTTGTTGAAGGAATTTGCTTCATGGGGCTGCAACTCGATGGCTTTCAATATCTCCATTAGAGCCTCCCGATGGGGCGTTGATTGTTGTATGAGCTCGTATATGGAGAGCCTAGCCGACGTGGTCCTCAAGCTCTGAGTGAGTTTGGTCTGAATTGTGGCCATGGGTTTAGGTGGAGGAGGTTGTGTAAGGTGCTGTTGTGGTTGTGACATTGTTGGCACCTCTCCTGTAGTTGCCACGGGGGCAGCTACACTCGGATACCTCCTATTTCGAGTCACTATACTGATCATCCCTACATACCCCTGCATGGGGCAGTTCTGTGTGACCTCATTGACTTGTAGGGTCTTTGCCTATGCATCATGGGCAGGCAAGGGGTCCTTAAAGACCTCCATTTGTTGGTTTCTTGGTGCCACGGGATTATCCACCGCTAATGTCTTGTTATCTATTAGGTCTTGCACCAAGCCCTTAAACTTCCAACATGCATTAAGGTCATGTCCCTTCCACCTATGGAACCTATAGTACAAATCTTCCTTGTAGCCCTTAGGTTTTGGCGCGTTGGGATCTATGGGTTGAATCTCGGGCAAGTTGATCAAGTTTGCCATTGACAAGCGGTCAAACAGGGAGTCTCTGGACTCTGTGTAAGGTGTGAATTGTCGCCTAGGGCGACGGCTGATTTTGTTCTTGCCTCTAATTTTCTCGGTCATAACTATTAAGAGGCACCACTTGATAGTTAGCCTTTTGGGGTTGTGTTGCTTGTGCAGGCTTAGGGACGTTGATAGCAACTTGATTGACCATAATGGGTTTCTGTTGCGTGGTCCCTATTTTGGTGTTCTTAGACCATTCTTTCTTCTTCGGCTTGGCTATCTCACCATCCTGAATCTTGATCTCTTCAATGATTCTGGCTTGTGCCAGAGCTTCCTCTAAGGTGGCGTATTGTTGCAGCTACAATAGCATAGAGATCGATCTCAAACAGCTCTTTGAGAACATTTGTGTGAGGTCGGACATAGGAGGGAGGTAGGGTAGCTTAGAAAGCAGAGTCCTCCATCGATTCCCATAGGCCACCATGGTTTCTTCCTCATACTTCCTGAGGCTGGCTAGGTCACTTAGTGACGCCTTCTTCTTGGTGTTGAAGGTGAAGCGTTCGAGGAACGCATCCACTAGCTGATCTAAGTTGCTAATGTTGTGCTTTGGCAATTGAGTAAACCAATCCGAGGCAGGGCCTACGAACGTGGTGATGAATGTTCTTAATAGCAAAGCATCATTATCCTGAATGCCAAAGCATTGGCTCAGGAATCTAGTCACATGCTCTTGGGCATCCTCCTCACCTCTAAAGATTGCCAACTGAGGCAGCTTAAAGTGTTCAGGGTAAGGGGGTGCAGGCACTGACGGATGCACAGGATGACTATGGAGTTGGCGTAACATGGGCTTTTGGGGCCCAGAAGTCTTGGTTTCCATAGACTCCAAATGCTCTAGCAGCGCTTTATATGCATCGAAAGATTTAATCTCTTCCTCTTTAGTTTGCTCCCATTGTGGGTTGTGGGAAACTTGAGGCCTATGGAGGGGTGGCCGGATAGCAGCCCCTCCACCTTGGTAGGGCATTTCGGCCCACTCTTCTTCTTGTTCATACTCCTCATAGGCTTCTTGAGGAGTTTCTGGATGAGACCTATGACCATGGGTGGGTCCCCATGGAGGGAGCCCATCGTTGTTCCTGGGAGTGGTCTCCCATTCAGGTCTAGGAGGTCTCGGAGGCAGCACTTGGTAAGGTCATGGGGACCTGTCTCGCACCAAGGGGTTGCGCCTCTCATATGGTTCTGCTCTTTGGGTGCGAGGGGTTGGAACCCTCTCAGGCACCGTGTTATGGAGCAGCTCATCTGTTTGGCATCGAATGCGCTCTTTGCTAAGGCGATATAGATGCTCTAGCTATTGTTGGTCTTGCTCAAGCTACGTGATCTGCGCTTGGCGGGTGGCATGTCTGGTGACTTCCAGGTCGATTTGTTCCACCATCTTGAGTCTAGGAGGCCTAGATGCCTCTCCTACACATTTATCTCGGTCATGATGATCCGAGATCTCTATAGGTCGCTTCCCTCTATCGAGGTTGGTGGCATTCACTCGAGGCTCTGGCCTCGATAGGTGATTCTGGTAGATAGCAGGTGCGGAGGCGCATTGCTCCCACGCTGTGTATTGCTCTTGAGGAATGTAATGGTCTTCCTCATGCTCCCTTTCAT
Organism: Wollemia nobilis; assembly: GCA_028583015.1. Classification (NCBI taxonomy): domain Eukaryota; kingdom Viridiplantae; phylum Streptophyta; class Pinopsida; order Araucariales; family Araucariaceae; genus Wollemia; species Wollemia nobilis. The sequence goes on along the minus strand of JAQPPZ010001613.1, from coordinate 1,655,937 downwards.
ATATGTGAAAGGGGCGGGCAGAGTTGGCTCGCCCTGCTTGAAGAGCCTTGTGCTCTGGATTTGGCTTTTTATTCCTAACAATGATGGGGGGTAAAGGAGGGATGACATAATCATGTGGCCTCTCCTCATGGACCCTATGCTGCTCTAGCACTTCATCACGCGGTGGCCACTCATACCGAGCTTCTAAGGGAGCCTTCTCGTTTATATTGAGTGCCACGTGTAAGGACTCCTCCTGAAAGGGGCTATGATGGATGGGCGTGTCCCTCAAAGGGGTGCCTCTATAGTCCCATTCTGAAATGGCACGATGTGGACTCTCTTGTGGGCCAGGCCGCCAAGGCGGTATGACCAAGTCCTCGGGGCTATAGCGGAGGTGACTTGTGCCCCCTTGTACACTCTTCGTAGCTTCTGCCCTTGATTGGGCTTGGCTACGGGTGTACACCATGGTGGTGCTTTCCTACAAGATGCGTAGATTTTTATTTCTTTTTATGATTTTTATGCTACACTAAACAGAAAATATCACACACGCAAAGCAATGATTATCTCATTTAAATATTAAAGGTGTGCCCTAAACCTGGTTTAGTGTGTTTTGATTTTGTTTTGAAAGCTTTTGTAAAGGATGTTTAAATGCAATATGATGGCTCTTATGACTCCCAAAAATGGTCGCCCCTTCGATATACCATTGCCAAGCCGATATACCAACCTCTCTATATACCCGCCCTTACGTGAGGGAAACTGTTGGTACGTGAGAGCAGATGGTACATGGAACGTAGGCGGTACAAAAGGGGAATCACCCTATTTTTGACACCTACCATAGAAGACTTATCCTCATGCACTGGGAATCACCCTAGCTACACTCGGTCAGCTTTCATCAGGATTTACGTCTAGCAACAGTAGCGATCGGGGTTTATGAATGCAAAATTCAAGCCAAGGTGGTGATGAAATCCACCGTTGGTCTTGATCAAGGGCTGGGGTTTTACGACCAGCTCCTTGGTGTTTATGTTGCCACGTGATGTGTGGGGTTCTTTTTATTTTGCATGAAAGAAAATAAACATGCAGTACAACTTTTCTTAAGCAAGCAAAGAACCAGAAAAATAGAAAATAGAAAACAAAAAATGACAGAAAGAGTTCAGGACCCTTACCTCTTCTCTGCCCAAATCTGCTGGTTCTGAGTTTCTATCCTGAAACTGCATAGACAGCTATTCATCCTAGGGAGGGATGAATTATAGGACTGTATTCATCATAGGGTGGGGCAAATGCCCATTCATCCCTGGGTAAGATGAATTCCAGCTCTGTATTCGCCTCAGGCTGGAACGAACAACAGTCCAGCGTTTGAAAACTCGGTACCTGCAAGCAAAAACAATCAAGTTTTGATCAGATTTCTGATCTTAAAAATAGAGGACAAGGGTCCCACCATGATCACCACTGAAAGCATGAGGATACGGAAGCAAAAAGGAAACTCCAAGTGCGATGCAAATGGAACTAAACTTAACGCTAAATCCTATGAATTGAAAGTGCATGAAAGGAGGGAAAGCATGAACGAATCAAAATGAAACAAAAAGCCAATAAGGAAGACAACCCTTTTTATTGATATGTTTCAGAACTCGGTTACAATTCACCTCCTCCCCTTCTAAGGGCTAGGAGCGTTAAATATGTGTTCTTGTTACACCCATGGATGCTATTCCTTCTTCCGCGTGCCCACATGTAAAATGGGTGGACCAAACATCACCGCCACTTGCATTGATGAGTCTTGACTCCTTGCTGCTCCTCTAATGTCTAGATCCTATGTTCAAGGAAACAAGAAATAGTCAGTAGCACCTGTAGATGAAATAAAACATGCAATCCCCATGCCTTCGATTAGTGCATGCAAGATATAAATAAAATGATAACTAAAATAGATCCAAATGAACTAAAAATTTGATAGGGGCATCAAAACATCACAAGGAAAACACTGCAAATGGAACAGTCAGAAAATTCACCATATATTTGTATTCGCTCCGGGGCGGGACGAATAGACCTGCAACAAAATGTCAAAAGGCATTGTCCCAAATGTCACATCCGGGAAGCTCCAAATCACCTACAAAGTTGGGGATTAGCTAATTGGGGGTATTTTGGGAAGACCCAGATGGTCATATTTTCCCAATTTGGCCTCTATCAATGGGAATTTGATGATGCTACCTGCATGTTAGCAAAAGCGAGAAATAATAGAAACATGATAAAAAATGCTCAGAACGATGTGAAATTTGAATGACAACCTATCTAAGCAGCATAGAATTAAATGCAAAAATAATAGAAAGGAAATCTACCATAGATTTCCAATCACTCCAAGGCGGGGCGATTAGGACTATAGCAGTGTGGGGGGGCGCCCGGGGGCAGGCCGCCCATCGTTTGGGGCCCGATTTCGGCACCAATCCACTTGGGATGGGTCCAAAACCTCTTGTGGGGTATTTTCAACAAATTTTGTGGGATATTGTGGCCAAATGTCAGGTTTTGGTTCCAGATTTACGCTTCCAATAACCACCCTATGACCTCCTTTCCAAAAGAGATCAAGGATGTGAAAGGCACAACTCAAAAGGGTGTGGGTGTGAAAGTAAAATGATAGCACTTCATTGCTCCAAAATGCTCCTTCTCTCTATATTTTGGGGTGAGAAGACTCACCATTTTATAGACCTGATGGTCTCTTTGGATGAGCATGCAGAGGCGCCACTTGGCAATCATGCCTTCCCAGGGGGGAAGATTCCTCCCTGATTAGGGGCTTCATGACTGCCCCTGTAACTGCCTCTAATGCTCAAAAATGCTCACTCACACTCCCATGCAATGAAGGAAGAGTTAAGTGGCGGATCTGAGCTGCCATTTGTCAAGATTTGACTTTTTGCCCGTCAAACCTGCTATTCGCCCCACCCTGGAGCGAATACTGCTATTCATCCCTGGGTGGGGCGAATACCAGTTTGTAATCATCCCTGGGTGGAACGAGTATGGAGCAAAGTGCCTGAAGGTGCCAAATTGACCTCTGACCTTCCAAAACTATTGTGTGAGTGGTTAGGACCACTGTTTAACCTCTAGGGGCTGCCCTTGGGGCTGTGTGCGTCAATGCGATCAGTGTTTGCAGTCACATAATCGGATTGGTGTTGTTTTGGTGTCTACAGTTACAGGTTGTTTCAAGTTTCAAAGCATTTACAACTTCAAATTCCTCTTGGAAAATGGAGAATAAGGCATCCTTGTAAGCCCTCAAGTAGAGTTTATAGAGATATGAAGACCATTTTGAAATGCACCTTCTCCATTTTAGGGTTATTTACATATTGTAACTTTGTATCCAACTTTGGCATCCCTAAGAGGGATAAACATGTAATAAATGATTCATTTGATCAATAAAAGAGAAATTCCTTTTGTTATTTAATTTTTGTCAAATGTTTCCATAGATTACATGCTTTTCCTTCTTCATGTTGCAATAGTTTTAGATGTGTGGTTTTCATAGCCTTCTACAGTGGTGATCACGATGAAACATCCAAAATTTACATTTTTTGTTGATTTGTTTGATGTTTTTTTCATAGAAGTGCAGTTGCTCTAATCTATAGTGGCCAGCAAAGCTTAGCCACACTTGAATATAGCGGTCAAATTTAGAGCCACCCTGAGCGATAGTGGCCAGTATAAAATTTTGTAGACAACAAACAACTAGATAATCAGTAGACTTGGCTTTCAGGTTGGTTGAAATTCTCTGTATTTTTGTTTCTCTATCTATATTTTTATTTTCTCAATGCAATATATGAATGATAATTAGAGAACATAGAGAAATTTTAAAAGCAAAATTTATAAGATCTCTTATATTTTCTACTAGTCGTTGCTAGGAACAGTGGTCTCTAATTGTAATCTTCCCTAGTCTCCAGCAATCTAGATTGTATGTTAGGGTTTGCATGCTTGAGGCCCAATTAGAGGTCATTTTTCATAATTAATCTTGCATCCTCTGAATATCATCTATATTTTAGACATACATTCTCTGAAATGGAAACATTCTTTTTAAGCATATAGAAAAATCATTTGAGTTCTCTATGATGCATTTTATTTTCATGTAAAATTAAAAAGAACCACCACACACCACGTCACACTTAAATGTTAGTGAACTGTATTTCATTACCAAACACCAATAGATACCAATAACGATGGGCTTCATCTCAACCCGTTGGCTCAAAATCCTATGAACCCTATTTTTGGCCTAGACCATCTCCAAGAATCGATGTAGCTTAAAAACTTTACATGTAATTATCGTAAGAGGGTATAACATTGACCAATTGAGACTGGGTGAGGACTAGTAGGACTTGTGCTCCTTGATTGGGTATGGGCTTCATCTCTATACTTTAGTGGGTTTATGTGATCAAACTTTCATTATCGATTGTCGAGCTATGAGCATACAGGTAAAAACCCTTAAACTATCTAAGTGTATCATCAATAAAATTGCAAACATGATGAGAGTTATCTTATATACTCAACACATAAAAATGCATGAGATAAGTTCTTAGGAAACAAATATAATCCTTAAAAGAGATAATCATATTGTCTACTTTGTGTGTTTCTTCATTGTTTTGGTAATAAACATAAGATCCTTGATCTGGAACCCTAATCCTAATTTTTCATTAAAAAAATTGATACTTTTTTATTCTGCATCCAGCAAATTGAAAATTGTGCAAATTGGAGCTATAACAAAAAATTGTGTTGGTTTTATGATTACTCTATTTTGAGTGATTTTAAAGCTAAAAATAGGGGAAAACTACACTAAAATAGTCCTAAATAGCCCTAGACAACCCCAAAATTGCCAAGTTTATTTTGTTGTCTTAGTTAACCCCTTGTGCCTCCCTCATGCTATTAAAGTTTGCATAGTCAGCACATCATGACAACTACACATAGCTGAGATAAATCATGAGCCAGCAAAGCAAAAAACTTATGGAGAGGCCCTAAACACCTTCAATATTCTCTTGGGGATCTCACCATTCTTGCACAACACCTTGGTAGTCGTCACACCCACTATTCTCCTGAGGATCTTATCATTCCTACATAATGCCCTGATAGTCATCGTGAAGCCACTTCCTTACATAGGGGATATACTCACTGAAGTGATAATGTTGCCACATACATGGCAAGAAATAACATAGCTAAAACCCCCTGTAATGATATGGAAAGCCATCGATCTTACATAATAGAATGATCAAATCGAGAACCTAGGCCTCACACAACTTAGAGAAAGTAGCTACTCCAAGATCAATTGAAGGACCTGCACATTGAGTGTGAGCGTATAGAGAAAGAATACATGGAAGACCAAATATTGCAACACCATATACATGATGATCTCAAGTGGCATGAAGAAAGGATTTTCCAACAAAAGTTAAGCAAAGAACAATTATGTAGGGTAACTCCCAAAAAGAGACCCACACCTAAAACTCATAGGCAACAAATCAACGTGAGGCACCCTATGCATCATCAAGATTTACCTCCAAAGTAGGTAGATAGCCATTCTCTTACATAGATAGAAAAACCTCTGGCTATTGATAAACAACGAATAAACATATTCAAATATTCCTTACTCAATCATGAGGCCAAAGAAGATCAAAAGGAGCATGTGAGCAAGGTGCATATAGCCATACCTAAAGAGGGTGGTATCGGCATGATAAATATCATGACAAGAAGTAGGGAACTTCCTAGCCAATCTACATCATTGATGAATCTAATCAATGCTTGACATTCATCATAGTCCTCACAACAATTGAAGCCTATTCTGCCATACGAGGAGCTTGTGATTACTTTTCACAAAAAAGAAATTAAACCAACACCTATTAATGAACCTAATATGCCACTTCACATTATAGCTAGCATCGATCAAATTTTGTACAAGCAAGTGTTTATTGATACTGGTTCATCCATCAATATCATCACTACCACTTCATTGAAATATCTCAACATTCCACCTTCCCATATTAGAGTATCTATCTTCACTCTGCAAGCCTTTAATGATGGTGTATCTCCCATAGTAGGCACAATAGTCCTCCCCATTGAGGTGGGATAAAATATGATATCTGCATTTTTCTACGATTTAGAGGGTTCAAGAGAGTATAACAAGCTATTTGAAAGGCCATGTATGAGATCCATGGAGTGCATACCATCCATAATGCATCAATGCATTAAGTACATTCATAAAAATAAGGTCCATGTAGTTCAAGCTAACACAAATCCCTTTAAGTATCATAAAGCAGTGGATCATCTGCATGAACTTATTGTGTCACCTACGCATCTGAACACTGAACCTAATGATGTTATCTAGATTTTGGATGCAACCCCATAGTTTACTATGAATTTACCTTCACCACCATCATCACCTTTGGTTTTGCTTATTAAGCTTCCATATTCAGTTTCTCTAAGCAAGGAGAAATTGACTAAAACAACCATAGAGATGCTCACTGCTATCTCAAACATGTCATTAGAGGACTCTCTTACTCCATTCAAAGGGTAATAACCTATTGTGGATGTGGATAAGTCAAATCATATCATGCCATCTTTGTCCATCATATCGCAGGTCACAGTTCATTTGGATGAAATTATATTCAGAAAGCATATAGAGGCAAACGTTACGTTTACACCTACCATAGAGCCCATTGAGGATTCAGGTCGACCTCCTATCGAGTCACTCCCCATTAATCCCATCCTTGATTCTTCACCTAAAAATGAGGAAAAATTATTTATCACAATTTAAATAGAACAACCTCAACAAGTTGATGAGCCACCCACAACACATCCAAATGTTGAAGCACATTATCACGATTTTGTGGGGATGGTTAACTTTAAGTCAGAGGATCAAGTGACTCTAAAGTAGATAAAATAGGATATGGTGCAATCAGATGTTACTTCCACATAAAAGGGGCCAAAACCATTGAATTAGTCACCCCTAACTCATGTCTCATTGTTCCTCCTCAAGAACAAGAATAAGTGTTTCCCCAACATCAGACATGGGGTACTCAGGCTTGCAACGTTCAAAAATACAAAGTAAAACAAAAGTATGAACTAGATATCCAACTAGAGAATTTATATGCCACTATCAAAGTGGATCATCATGAATCATCCACATCATCTCAAATGAAGGAAATGGATAATTTGCATATACCTGGGGTTTTGTAATCCCCACTCTTGCACCTCCTTCAATCAATAATTTTATTCCAAGTGCGTCACTAGAAATACACATGAGAGCCTTATCCATCTTGGATCATATGCAAAATTACCTGTATAACATAGAGGTATGGATAGAGCAATAAAATGAGATGCTAAAATTTATCCTGCTCTATCTTAGTATTTTGGAGTTACAAAAGAAACCCTCATCTAATGCCAAACCATATCTTATTAAATCACAGGAAAAGCTTCAGCAAGAGCAAGAGCCAAATCGGTTGCTCCATCGATCTAGCAAATATTCCCCTTCACCTGAACCTGTGGTAACAATTTTCAATCGATTAACTACCGTAAATGCCATCACCCTACCTGAGGTGTGATCTTTAGATATAAATCATATGAAACACCAAGGATATGAGGATGATGAGCATTGTGTATACCATAGACAAAATGAACATGACATTCAATCATGTCATAGTTTTAGAGCCCTAATACACAATATGATCAACAAGAAGTAGCTTCAAGTTGTCAACCAACAATTAAGCATAGTCAAAAATCCATCCATTGCACCCAAAAATCAAGAGGATCCCCCTAAGCTAGGAATCAAAATACCTACGGCTCAACCTGGTCATCAAACTAAGCCAGTTCGAACTGAGCACCCAAAATAGTAGAAACATATTTAGACTCCTTTAAACGAGCCCAAGTCAAACATTTTTCAAAAGTTGCAAGAGGCTAGGGTCTTAACCTTAACCGATATAAACCCTTTAAACCCAAATAGAGCTACACCTAAGGGCTATAGGAAGGACAATTACTATATCTATCATCGAATATAGGGCCAAGGAATTTACAATTGTTATGGATTCAGGAATGTGGTTCAAGATCTCATAGATAGTGAATTTTTTCCCATAGATAGTTCATCCATAGTGCCTCAACTTACCAAAATAGAGGCCACATCTTCCCATGTGTGTCCACCAGGTCAGTCGCATCCTCATAGGCCTAACAAGCCACCTTAGCAAGTGGTCACATTTGAGATGAATATTGCAACTTTATTTTAAAAGTTGTATGAGGCAAATGCATTTGTATTACCATAATTCAAACAAAGAGAACCCAAGCCTGGGTCACCTGATGAAAGTCTCTTTTGTATATCATCATATACATGGGCATGACATCTATGGTTTCTTTGCATTCAAGAATGTGGTCCAAGATCTACTAGAACAAAATGAGCTTCATGCATATGGTTTTCTATTTTTACCCCACCAAGGAATTGGAGACCCGTAAAGGTTTGTGCTCCAATTGGGAGAGTTGATTTCTATCACTCTTCCTAAGCAAGCTGATTACAATGCAGTGCACAACATGCACACTAGGGGTCCTCAAGGTAATTTACCTTCCCCACAATACACATCAAGTTCAATGAGGTAAACTAAGTATTCTAAAGGTATCGTACCTCACTCACTTTCATTGAGTGGCACACACACTGGGGTACCTAAGGTAGCATACCTTCTCCTTTAAAAACATAAAAACAAACAAAAATCATTAAATCATTAAAATTCAAAAACAATTGAAATTTTCAAAATTGCAAAAACAATTTAAAACACAAAAATCCAAATAAATCAAAAAGTAATAAAATTTAAAAACATTGTAAAACATCAAAAACACAAATACATTTATATTATGCATTGTCATTTTGCACATGCATTCATTTAATTGCATTGCATTAAGCATTTTCATCCATTGCACTTGCATTATGATAGGTTGTGTTTACAATCTTACAAATGACATGACGTTTGTATCTTAATTATGCATCTATTCATCATCATCATCCATCATTCTTGTGAGTAATTAATTTTGTCAACACAACCCCTCCTGTTGCTATAAGGAATATACTAGGGTTTTTCAATCATTTAGCCATACCTAGTGATCTTCTCAGATTTTTTAGAAAGCTACCTTTGCTTTTGTAGATGAGGTCTAGTTTTTATAACACCTAGCATATGTCAAAATCCCATCACTAAGTAAACACATTATCAATCCTAATTAGGACAAGGAAAGATGAACACTACAAAGTGGTCCTAGTCACCTTAAGCAAAAAAAATTTACTTGCTCATATTATGACATGCATGGTCTAGTGTGTTGATCATTGACAAAAGGACAAGATCCCTCCTACCCAAAGAAATCCCTTGCTTTCATACAAAATAAATAAAAATTTCAAATTCAAAGCAAATCCCTTGCTAAAAAAAAGATGCAAAATAAACAGTGATTTTCATCACTAAGCATGAGCAAGTATCCCAATAAATGTGAAGAAAATAAGGGGTGAAGAGCTTGAATCCCTGGAATGGTCACTACTTGAAGCCATTGAGTGATCCCCAATACAGTAATGGGTTGAATGAATCCCACCTGGCATTGGGGTAGTTCTAAGAAATTTACAAATGAGCTAGCTTTAGGTGGCTTGTATTACCTAATAGTCTAGTCAAATAGCATCTAAACTTAGGATCATGATGAACATTTGGTGATCCTCATTACAAAAATGGTTTGAATGAATCCAGCTTGATAATGAGGTAGTCTTATGTCTCATCTAACATATTCATTTGTACACATAGGGATAAAGAAAATATTGGTCTTCATAACTAAAATTTTTATCTTTCAAGAGTCCTGTATAGTCATTATACAACTTTGGATTAATCAACTAGGGTGTTTGAGTCTCATGGAAAACCTCAAAAATCCCTTATAGCAACAAATCATTTCATCAAATCATACACAATTTTCTTATGAACTTTTGTTTATTAAGGGGTGTTCATGAAATATGATAGATACCAGATAGATATCAACAATGATATTTAGATGACCACTAACTATTTTTTGCATATCTTTTAACCTATAGAAGCTCACAAGGAAAATACATACATCGCACATCATCTCATCCCACACATGGATGCCTAAATGATTAATTATTATAATAATAATTACCATTTGTATTTATGATTCTCATACATTTTGTGGTGTCATCCAGTATTTTATTAAACACATATTAGATTCATTTCTTATGTTTTAAGTTATTAAAGCATATAGGTTCATTTGCATTAGATCATCCTCATGTAATTAATGCATCACATTACATATCATCTATCATATCATATCACATATATTGAATGCATAAAAAATTTAAATAGATTAAATATGCATTTAACACAATAGATTGCATCCATATATGCATACATCATCATAGTACATCTATACTCTAGATCATCACATATAATCATACATCTATCATCTAGCTAGTGCATGTCATCAGTACATTGCATACATATAGCATAGTTACATCATCATCTAGGTATTGCATCCATAAATGCATCAACAAACCTAGCAAAAATAGATGCATACATTTTCTCACCATGAGGAGCTTCAAAATGGACAATAATAAATAATTACAGATCCAAAAATTCTCAAAAAGTTGCAAAAATAACAGAAAATCACATAAATCAAATTATCAAATGCACCTCGTATCCATTTATTTACCCTATACACTTTGCGGTTGCAGCAATTTGCAATCCATGCAATATAGTAGGATGATTAAATAACCATAAGGCCATTTGAGACAAATTATTTATGGACGAATTGAAATATCTTCACTTCAATCCCCAAGAAGGCCATTGCAGATGGACTACTCCACAGGAACGAGGTACACATTTCCTTTCTTCTATGAGTTCTCATAAAAAAACACAAAATCATAAAAATATTCAAATAAAAACAAAAATTCAAATGTGCCTCGTATCCAGTTATTTATTCTACACACTTGGCAATTGAAGCAACTTGCGCTCCATGCAATCCGAAAATATGAGTAAATTACCATAAGGCCATTTGGGGTAAATTAGTCATTGTTGACTTGAAATGTCTTCACTTCAATCCCAAAGAAGGCCATGGCAGTCGGACTACCCCACAGGAATGAGGCGTTCATTTCATTTCTTCCATGACATTTTTAGCAGATCATCAAAAATAGTGATTCATCACATGCTAAATGGAATTACTATCATCTTGATTTCCTAAGAATGCCATTGCAGTTGAACTGCTCTATAGGATAGAGATGTATAATTACTATTATTAGTTGAAATAACACCTATAATAGGACCTTCCATATAACAAAATGTAAAAGTCTTAAATCATCCAAATTATTAATCTTGGTCAAGCGACTAGTCGCTTTAATTAATTGTCCTTTCCTCATCGACTCGTCACTTGAGGAGGTATTCATAATAATTATCAAATTCATAATCAAAATCAACAATTGAAAACTTAATCGTGTGAATCGTGTTCATCTTACGAATCATTGCTAACAACTATCATAATCTTCCACATTTGTAGAGGCAAAAAGCAAATATGATAAGATAATTCTTTGTCGTTCCATCTATCGGTCCTACCCGATTATATCGAGAATTGCTAGAGCACCAAATTTAATGCTTCCATCTCGTTGAAAGCAATGATTCTAAGATGTACGTCCTTTCTAGTATTGGGGCATCTAGCATTGACCTGATCAATGAACATTAGCAAACCTATAATATGGCTTTAAGTTGTCTATTTTTTCTCAGCATTAATTTTTCTCACAATGCATCCCAAAAAGTAGCATTTGTAAACACCTAAAACATGTCATGTTTAGGAGACTACTCATATGGGCACCTTTGCAAACTATATGAATGATATTGGAACTTTCCAAGACATACCAGTGGTTCCAACCACTCATTTAGGGTAGTTTGGTTCTATGCAGGTTCAACAGCTAATGATTAGAGTGATTTCCAGCTCATTCGTTGATGCTCAAAGTGACTACAAGCTAGCCACTCTAGCTGACAGCGGTTAGCTCTAAATTTTTCTCTGCCTTCCAAGCCAAGCCAAATCAGTTGTAATGGCCAAATGTAACTAATTTTAGATGGTTTTAAATGAGTAAGCTTCTGGATGTTTCCTCCCAACTGCCCTAGCTTGTCAATTCTTGATCTTGGCTTCTCAAGGAAGCTAGGATGAGTATTTAGGAAGGCTATAAGACTCCCTTAAAAATTGGAGAGTGGTCTAGATTGATCCTGAATTTCATGTAGTGAAGCTCTACCAAATTGGATAGTGAATTGTTAACCTTTGAGGAGAGTCAAAATGCTTCCCAATTGTGGAGTGACACATGCAATCAACAATGGATCTTCTAAAGGACTAAGAATCATACCTTGTAATTCCTTGCCAATATAATGTGAATTCAAATGATTTCAACCACAAATCCATCTCTAGACAAGCAGGCGATCCTTAACCATCAATTTAGATGAAGAATTATGTGTCACAACCCCTTATTTAAGAGGTAGAATACTCAATTTGTGATCACTATCTTCGACATTGGCTCATAGGCTCAGCCATCGATAGTGTCAATGGCTAGCAGAACCAGCTACTCTAAGCAATAGCGGCCAGGGTTTGAAGCATTATTTCTTCAGTTCTTAGTGTAGTTTCTTGTTTATTTTTGCATTATATTAGAGTAGATTTACTATTTTCAATGAATTTATACGATTCATTACCAATTTTAGAGGTAGCTTTACCTTAACTTTGGTCATATTTACTTGCTTTCATAAGTCTTCTTATATTAGCTTTATTTTATGCTTTGATCACAAATAATATGTTAGATTAGCTAGATTTATGTGTTTTAATTCATGCTTAGTACTAATTTAGCTATTTCTTGATTATCTTTGTATATCTTTATGCTTATTTCGATTTTAGCATTATTTCTTATATTTCTTGTCAACAGCCTCATCATGAAAGGCTTCATATGTGTTTAACGTGCTTTGTTGTTCCTTGTACATAGGTTACAGGTTCTATCAAGTTTCAAAGCATTTCCAAAATCAAATTTCTCTTGGAAAATAGAGAAAGAGGTATCCTTGTAATACATCAAGCAAATTTGATGGAGATATGAAGACCATTTTGAAACACATCTTCCCCCATTTTGGGGTTATTTGCATATTGTAACTTTGTATCAAAATTTGGTATCCCTAAGAGGGATAAACTTGTAATAAGTGATTCATTTGATCAATAAAAGAGAGCTTCCTTTTGTTATTTTCTTTTTTTTGAATGTTTCCATAGATTACATGCTTTTCCTTTTTCATGTTGCAATAGTTGTAGATGTGTAGTTTTCATAGCCTTCTACACAACCATTTTCGAGATACTAGGTATTCTTTTGGCTCTCCTTAGTACTGCAAGTTAACAGTAGATTTTTACAAGCATCTCTACACACTATATTTTCATTTTCATTTGTATAGTGGTCTTGTTGCTTATTATCCTTGGTCATCTTATTTCTACACTCATAGCTATAATGACCAAATTTCTTGCAATAATAACATTAGATCTTTGATTTATCATACCTCTGATTAGATCCTCCTTGCTGATTTCTTCCGTTGTCTCTTCCTCCTACTTGATGGAAGTTGTGGATTGTCTCTCCTTCATTGGATTTTGACCTTCCTCATCACTTATGGCCTCTTCCACACTTGCATATGCTATTCTGTAGTCTTCCTCCTTGAGAACTAGAGGTTTCATGGTGGCATTCTTCTCTACTACTGTCTCAAAATAAGACCTACATATTGAACACTTGCTCTAAAAGGGACTGAGATGAACGGCTCAACATCTACTCATGTTTTTGCATAGAATCCATGAGCTCATCAATTGAAAGGATTGTCAAGTCTCTTGACTCTTCAATTACTATCACCATTGAGTCAAACCTTGCTGGTAGGCTTCTTAGAATTTTCTCCACTATCCTCTAGTTCTCAACATTCTTGCCATTCATCCTCATCTGGTTGATGATACCCATTGTTCGAGTAAAGAAGTCACTCATAGACTCTGATTCACTCATCTATAGATTTTTAAATTCTCTTCTTAGCATATGTAACTTCACCAAATTAACTTTGTTGGTGTCGTAGAAGGAGTTGGAAATAATTTCCCAACCTCCTTCGATTTGGTTGCTGCTACAATTCACGATAAGATTATATCCTCAACAATGTACATTATATAAAATAATGTTTTCTAGTCCTTTTTTTTATTCTCCTTTAGCAAATTTGACTCTTCCTAGGAGAGAGTGCTCATGGCTACTGCATTACTTGATTCTACATAACCATTTTGGACTAGGTACCATAGCTTTTGAGACCCAAATAGGATCTTCATCTAGATGCTCTAGTAATTGTAGTTCTTGCCATTAAAAAGTGGAACCTACAACTGTAATGAGTTGCCAATGGAAGCCATTACTTCTTATCTTCCATGATTCTGGCACTAGCTTTGATACCAATTTGAAATCATAGCATAGTGAAAACATTAATTTTACTAAACAAGACAAAATCACCAGTGACATAGGAGTTTTGCTAGTCAAAATGACTTCACCAATGAAATGGGAGTTTCATTAGATATAATTATTTTTCTAGCAACAAGGGAGTTTTTTGGTCCAAGATAAGTTCATCAGCAATAAGGAATTTCACTGGCCAAAGACAAGTTCACCAGCAAAAATGCAGTTGGAGGAATTTCGCAAGTGAAAAAAAATAGCCAGGATTTTTGGGGTGATATTAGGATTTTTGAGGAGAGATGCATGGAAGCACAAGTGCAAAGATAAATATATTATATTAACTAAAATAAACTAATTGCTGCTATAGTTTTACAATACGAAATAAAATCTTACATCGAGGCTTCTTTCATCAGAAACTTTACAAAATCATTTGCAAGCAGACTGTACTATTATAGGATAAACTCATGTGGGAGGGACTAAAATATTATGGCTTTAGCTTCTTGTTCTTATTCTTTGAAGTTTTCTCCTTTAGATTTTTCTCACGCTTTGCTTCTTCCTTCACTACTACTCCTCTCTATTTCATCGCTCTTTTATTTCGCTCTTTCTATATTTTTGCTCTAAGGATGTCACCGACTTATATTTCCAAGTGGAGGGATAAGCCCTATCTTCTAACACACATTTATCTCCTTTCAATATACAACTACTAGTAATAACTATGCATGCTATAAAATACAACAATCATATTTTGGTGATAAGATCTATCAGAGATATTTTGGGTGTGAAATAAAATTTAATTTCTAACAACATGCATCAAATTTTTAGCACTTCAACGCAGGCACCTAAATTCAAAGTATTAAGTGGGTAGATCTAGGTTGATCCAACACCAGAAGAACCACAACCAACTCCATATGAACCACCACCACCACCACCAAAGCTACCATCAGAGTGCCGAGGACCACAATTGTACCCACAGGCCATTGTAAGGGGTAGTGTTGCTACACCTATCAGAACCATAATGAACAATACCATAGCCTTTCCCATATTGAACAATCAGAGGGAAAAAAATGAACTCAGAGATAAATCCAAATATAGTGATAATCTAAATTCAACTCCAGGATTAGGCTTGTGAAGAAAATACCAAGGGCTTTGTTTACTAAGGTTGATTTTGCTTCACTCTTCAATGATATAAATTTCAACCTTATATACCACTCCTTAACACTCTTTAATGAAAGAAAATATTAATCTAAGTTGAAATTATACCTTTGTAATATTGTGATTTGATTTCTATCTACAAAGTGGGCATTGTATCTTTGTGTTTTATGACAACAATTTTATTGGCTAATGGGAATCCTCTTTAATGTACCTTTGAATCCTCATTTCAACCCTTGACTGCATCCCTTGAATTCTTTCTATGTGGATCCATGGATACTTAATATAAGCTCTTCCTTTCTATTAAACTCTGAGAGCTAATTGGCATTGGTCTAGACTTCGATGTACTATATTTAGGCACTAAAATTTATCCTTACAACATGAGCATTCAATACTAGTCTTCGAATGATGCTCTTCTATGATGATATCTTGCTCCCTATAAAGCTCTTTTATTACTGCACTCAAGTTTCACTAGAAATATGATTCTTTTCTACGTAGTATTTCTAGTGGCATCTATTAATATGCACTCCTTCTTGAACCAAGTTCCAAGTGGTACTTTTAAATTGATCAATGGCTCTCCTCAGGTGGTCATGCCCTATTATTAACCTTGCAAGATGTAAATCCATGCGATGCAAGTATAAAATATGTTAGGTAAGGTATTGAGTGTTGAAAATGCTCCTTTTATGAGGGTTGTAATAATATGGGTGTTACTCCTCTTGAGTGCTACTTGATGTCTCTTGCAAGAATTAGAATAGTTGGTACCTCTTCCTTCTTGTGTGCCAAGTGGCACAATATGCCTTACTCCTTTAGGGTAAATGTAGGTACTCTTTTGCATGCACTCAAGCTACTAAAATGTCTCTTATTCCCTTGATGCCCTTTCAATTCTATTTCAACTTGTATCAAACCTCTTCTAGCATGCATCTAACTCATTCCTACTCTTCAAAGTAAGGTACTTCCTTCACAAAGTTGGCTCCAGCAATGGTGTATCCATGGTGTTTCAATATTGTGCTCTTAGCTAGTGATCTTATCTTGAAGGCTCTAGTTGGCCATTAATTTCTAATGATGGTGGATTTTGAGCACTTGCTACATTTGTTGTTTACCATTTGTTATCTCAAGTAATATATTATGAAAATATAAGTGATAAAACAAAAATAATTATTTGCAATTACAAACACAAAATCTCCAACTAAGTGTACGAATACAAGTATACTACCCACAAGAGTTCTTATAATTCAAATATCATGTAATAACACTTTCTTTGATGGGTGAGCATAGTCTCCCCCATGGTTAAAATAAATATTAAATCCTTGTGCTAAGATAATATAGATTTTATTTACAAGTTATAAAAAATTAATATGTATAATAAGCCCCCATCTTCTAATCCTTAGAAAGACAACTCTAACTAATTAACCTCATCATATTTTACATATAATCAATTTAATGGGTCATGCTAAAAATATTTTAAATTTATCTAACAATGCTTAAAAAGTGTAATTAAAAGTACAATGGCCAAATTCTAAATATATCCAAAGTGTTTACAACTATAAAATATATTTATTTTCCTATAGTTGGAGAATTTTACTATGATGCATAAAAAAAAAATTTCAAATCCCAAATTAGTAGACAATACATACATTGGAAGTGATTTTCAAGTTGAAATCTAATATGAGAAAAATATTGTATTCATGATTTACAACTATCCATTTGTGATACATGGTCAACTGTCAAATAGCAGTAGGAAAATTTATTCAACTTGTTATGTTGCACCACATGCTCTTCCCAATTTATGGGTTGCACATTAATCTCATATATTTGGCTCAAATAACATTCCCATAGTTAGACCATAGTTTTTTGTTAGCTTTTGATGAGTATATGATCTAGGAAATGCAACCACAAGATGTAAGATAAGTAATATAAGATGATTGTATGAAAGTGGCACTATAATATGCAAGAAAACAAAGAGATAAAATTTTGCAATAACTCATAAATATATCATTAATGAAAGCTCATAAAAATAGTACAATGTAGTATAATGGAGGATATGAACACTCTATAACTTGTTTTAAGGAACTAAATTGTATTCCTCTATCAATCTATACTATGCACTCTCTATATTCTCTACTCCCTTTATTTCACTCACTATAAGGCCTATATATAGGATGATAAGTTTCTTGGCCCTTACTCTAGCTTTGACTCTATCCTATAAATTATGTACATGTGGACTACATGCACATTTATATCATTACATATTCTAACACTTGTGCATTTATTACATTGCTTGAAGTAACTACTTAACTTTACTCTAAAGTAAACTCCTACTCTAGTAATGTACCAAAGGTGGTATATTGACATCTACCCAATAATGTAATATACTTTAACACCTCCTGTATTACATTATTTGGGTATTGAATATTTTAGTCTTCAATTTGATCAAATATTTTAATTTACTTTACATTGTATGCCTCCTTGATCAGATATCTCTTCTTCTTATACTTTATCTTTGTTGTTGAAGATAGTTTTTGTGCTTCCATAAGTGGTCGTACTATCACCTGATTCCTGTAAAAGTATTTTCTCTTTACCTTTGTTCTTATTATCATTACTTTGGTTCTATATAGAAGCTTTTGAACAAACACTTAAGGAATCATGATAATATCTTATGTTAGTAGAACTTGAAGTATCAATACTAAATGAGGATTGAAATATCTTCTCTAGGTATGATTCATCCATTTCTATTTTCTTTTTAAGTGATTCTATCAATCCTTTTTGTTCTACATTTTTATCTTTGTAACATTTTAATGTAATTAATACCATATATAATATGCTACCAAAATCTAAAGGAATTTGAATGTCACTCTTTCCATTACCAATTACTTCAGTGAGTTGAACATGTAAATAAGGTTTCAAAGTTATATTTTAAATCTTCACTATGAATTACTTTTGAAGTAAGATCTAAGTCTCATTCAAACTTTATAAGTAAATTCTTCGTTCTAATTTTTATGACATTTGCCCTTTCCTTTCTAATAGTGTTTTTCATATCATTGTTCATTGTAGTCTTTGAGGTTGACATATTTATTTCTCCTTAGCTTTAATAGACTTCTCTTAGCTCTTTAGTATTTTTGAGAATACTCTTGATAGAACCTTTGATGTAGTCTACCTTATGACTCCCTAGTTTAGAGTATGTGAACTACTTTGATAAAACCTTTCCAATACTTAGATTTGTAGGATCCTTATGTCTTCCTAGTGATTAGAGTATGCTCTAATATTGATAAAGTCCTTAGCAACTATTAGTTCACCTTTTGAGTTGATTTTGTAATGTTTTGAGAATGATAATAATTAACTCCTATTTCACCTTATTTCTCCTATTGAACTATGCACTTATCAATTTTATGAAGTTCTCTATGATTGAATTTATTTTATCCCTATAATGTGACTATGAGATAAGTATAAGAAATAAAGTCCAACTCTTTTAAATCAAGCAATATTTTTTCTTCTCTATCCTTAAATTTCCAATAGTTAAATTTTTGAAATTCCAATAAACTAAAATTAATGTAGCACACCTTATATATCCCTAATTTGAAATTGTATAAATTGATGATATTTACAATAATAATGATTTTTTTTACCAAGTAGAAACCCTTATATCTCCTTAATTGCAAATATTATTATTCTTGTATTTCAACAAATGTGTTTTGAAATACTATTTAAGGATATAATCTTCTTTTAATTTGATTTCAAGTTTATTAAGGTTTATTTTGATTCTATCTTCAATGATAATAATTTTAACATTATATGCCACTTCTTATCACTCTTTAATGAACGAAACTATTAATCTAAGTTGAAAATATACCTTTGTAATGCTTTGCTTTGATTTATATCTCCAAGGCGGTCATTGTATCTATGTGTCTTATGATAGCAATTTTTTTGGCTAATGGACATCCTCTTTAATATGCCTTTGATTCCTCATTTCAACCCTTGACTGCATCCCTTGAATTATCTCTACGTGGATCCATGGATGCTTAATCTAATCTCTTCCTTTTTATTAAACTATGAGAGGTAATTAGTATTGGTCTAGATTTCAATGTACTATCTCTGGGTACTAAAATTTCTCCTTTTATAATGAGCATTCAATGCTAGTCTTCGAATGATGCTCTTCTATGATAGTCTCTTACTCCCTTTAATTCTCTTTGACTACTGCACTTAAGTTTCAATGGAAATATGCTTCTTTTCTATGTAGTATTTCCAGTGGCATCTATTAATATGCACTCCTCCTTGAACCAATTTCCAAGTGGTACTTTTACATTGCTCAATGGCTCTCCTTAGGTGGTGGTGCCCTATTATTAATCCTGCAAGATGTAGCTCCATGTGGTGCAGGTCTAAAAGATGTTAGGTGAGGTATTGAGCATTATAAATTCTCCTTGTATGAGTGTTAAGATAATAATGTGGGTGTTACTCCTCTTGAGTGCTCATTGATGTCTCTTGCCAGCATTAGAATAGTTGCTATTTTTTCTTTATTGTGTATCAAGTGGCACAAGATACCTTACTCCTTTAGGGTAAATGTAGGTATTCTTTTGCATGCAATAAAGCTACTAAAATATCTCTTATTCTTTTTATGCCCTTTTAATTCTAGTACAAATTGTATCAAGTATCTTCCATCATACATCTAACTTGTTCCTACTCTTCAATGTAAGGTGCTTATTCCTTCACAAAGTTGGATCCAGCAATGGTGTATACATGGTGTTTTAATGTGGCACTCATAGCTAGTGATATTATTCCAATGATGATGGCTCTAGCTGGCCATTCATTTCTAGCAATGGTGGCTTTTGAGTGCTTGCTACATTCGATGGTAGCTTGCTTTTGTGAAGGTAATTTTTCCAAGATTATTTAATGGTAATATTCCTCCTTAAACTTCAATTTTTGTCCATGTATGTTGTGTAACCTATGTGTTGTCCTTGTTCTTACTTGCACTCATTGTAACAACATTATATTACATAGAATTTCTTGAACCAATGCAGGTTTGTTCCTTGTGCACTATATAGGTGTTGAATCTAGTTGCAATGACACTATGATGGATGTCTTTGGATACCTCTAATGGAAGTATATTGAGCCCTTGGATGGCTCTATATTTTTCTATTGGAGATCCTTCTTTAGACTATGTAAAATACCCACTTTAATGGCTAAAATATGGGTAATGTAGTCTCCTTTCTAGTGTGCCTTTGTCTTGATAATACGACCTTTTGTATAGTATAATAGGATCAATGCAGTAGTGTCCTTAGACACTCTATATTTTACACTTGATTTGTTGCATAGATTAGAGTGCAATGATGCAGATAAATCTGCATTGACATACACCAAAACTTGGTACTTTTAGAGTCTCTTTTTGAAGTTTCTCTCTTCTTTGATAAGTTGGTTTTGTTCTGTAATTTATGGAGGTTATATTGCTCTTTTGGTGGATTCTCCTTGTCATAAAATATTATAGTTTTTGTGTGCTCAATAGTGTCTCTATACAATTCACTCTTACGCTATTTTGTACACTAAAACTTCCTTCTTGATAAACTCTTAATGCACTTTACAATATTAAGGGTAACCAATATAATGCACTAATGATAACTTTAATTTAATGCACTAAAATCTCTACAACTTTATTTTAAGAGTAATTTCTTCTTTACTTTCAAAATATATCTCTCTTATTTTAATGTGTAGGTATTAACCTTATAATAAACTATCTTATGCACTCCTTTTAAGACTTTAATATGTAACCTTCTCTTTGCAATTTTTAAACCCTGATAAGGTACCTAATGGAACTTGATAATGAACCAAATAATTAAAGTTCAACTAATGGACCTTCTTGCACCTAAGTTGCTTACCTTAATGATATTTATAGATGAAGGATTGCAAGGTGATTAGATTTACCTTATTGCTAACTTTTACTAGATGAACTTGTAGCTCTTTTTGCTATATAAAATAGCTTCTCAACTTACCAAATTTATAGCTTTGTACCTCTTCTAACTTACTACTTGAATCTATAGTTTGGTGGTTTCAACTCTCCTTTACGATGTATCCTAGAATTATAAAAATTAGCAGTTAATGATTCTGCCCAAATTACTACTTTGTTGCTATTCTCAAATCTAAAAAAAAATAAATTACAAAGAAGTCAATCTCTCCTTGAATATCAAAATTTTGGTAGGGAACTCTTACAAATTGTACCTAATATTTCCCTTCAAGAACCCTTTAGTATTTTATTTTAGAAACCAAAAAATCTCCTTTCTCCAAAAGAGCCTTCTAGCCTTAAAATGTGATATTAAAATATCTCATATTTGGTAGCTCCTTTTATCTCCTTTCTCCTTAAACCTCCTTATTGAATCCTAACTTCAATTTAGACCTTCTTCTCAATAATTTGAAAGTCTTGAGGTCTTCACAAATCCTCTAAAATTTGATTAACTTATTTCCAAATCTATCTCCATTTGGGCTTGTTGTCAGATGGAGATAATTATCCTATAAACTTCCTTTATCAGGAAATTCTCCTTAGTTATAAATTTTTTCCAATGATTTCTCCCAGGAACTCCTTCAATGGTCTTCTTCGAATCTCTTTCAATGAGGCTCTCAAAACATTCTCCTTGTTTCTCCTTGAGACCTCTTCTCTAGGGTCTTCACTCTCATAGCTTCTCTGGTATTTCTCAATAAGAACTTTATTTCAACCTTCTACTATGGAAGTGCTACAATGAGATCTCCCTTATATCTTTGAATTTTTTTGCTTCTAGAAGAGGACCTTTACTAGTCCTTCTCTATCTTCAAGTTTCCAAATTTGTAAGTTCTTCGATGGGACCTCTTGTAGGTCTCTTCAGCCTCTCAGGCTGATTTCTTCTACTCTTTCAAGGTGAAGTCTTCAATGTTCAATGGATATCATCAATCTCCTATCTTCATCGAGACTCTTCTCTTTAATTTACAACAAGGTTCATATGGCATTTTATTCGCTTTTGCAATATACATATCTACAATCTCTAGCAATGGGACCTTTTCTATAGGCCTCCAAATATTTGCTCTTTCGTTTATTGCTTTTGGTTTTGGATTGATTTTAAATAATATATTCTTTCTAGCTCTTTTGTATGAAGCTTCACAAATTTCTTTGAATCTCCTTTTTTCTGCAACAAAGTATTAGTACTATAATGGAAGAAACTCTAAATTTAGAGATAATCAATCTTCACTAGTTGATTATCAATATAGTAAAATTAATGTTGATTCCTAGTCTTTACGAGTTTTTCTGTAATCCTATGCAAAGACTCTAGCCAAATGCAATCTCAAAAATTTTGAAAATGAGATTTTTGGATTCCTCTTAATCTCACTTGTGGCTCTCCCTATTTCCTATCAATCTACCATATGCTCTGATACCACTGCTAGTTTTTAATGAGTATATAATATGGGAAATACAACCACAAGATTTAATATAAGCAATCTAAGATGACCCTATGATAATTGTACTATAATATGCAAGAAAAAAAAGAAATAAACTTTTGCAATAACTCATATATATACCATTAATGAAAGCTCACAAAAATAGGACAATGCAGTATAATGAAGGACATGAACATTCCATAAACTATTTTAAGGAACTATATTATACTCCTCTATCAATCTATACTATGTACTCTCTATATTCTCTGATACCCTGATTTCACTCACTATAAGGCCCATATATAGGAATATAAGTTCTTTGGCCCTTACTCTAACTTTGAATCTTTCCTATGTCTTATGTACATGTGGACTAAATGTATATTTACATCATTGCACATTCTAAAACTTGTGCATTTATTACATTGCTTCAAGTAACTACTTAACTTTACTTAAAAGTAAAATCCTACTCTAGTAATGTACCAAAGGTGGTACATTGAGATGTACCCAATAATATACCCTAACATTTTTATTAAAAAAGTATATAATTGGTCCTACAGTTTTCTAGTCAATGTCAATCCCATAGGAATTTCCTCAAGCAATGTTCCCATGGTTAGGCCAAAACGTAGCCTTCTAGTTTTAATAGAAATAACCTCAAAATAGAAGGGAACCAATTCATAGATATCATACCCACATACCATAAAAATCCTTGATCTTATGATACAAAAAGTAAATAGTGGTTCACTCTAAGGTGGGATAGGTAAGTATCTAAAACACATAAAAAATTATAGATAAATATAGGTAAGCCCTCTAATTTTCATAAGAACTAGTGATTCACATAGTCCTTTATAGGACTATAAGCATTGGCATATTTCATAACTTAGGAGTTTTAGACATGATTATTCTTATCAAAAAAAAAATTAGATAAAATATTGTATTTATTTAGTCAATTATGAGACTCATAAATGTACTCAATGTTGCAAGAACTAGGACCAATATGTATTGTATACATCATATCACTTACACTAACAAATAGGTGGAGCTTTGACCATATCATTGGGTTGATAAAAATATGAAAAATAGTTTTGTATATATAACATTTAGTCATTATGATGATATTAATCATTTATAAAAATCTAATGATTCTTTAACTTCTCTTAAGTGGAAAGGTATTGCTGCCATAGTGAATAATGACAATTCTAAGAGTGACCTTTGGCATCATCATTTGGGTCTTACTAATTTTAAATTCTTCAAATACACAAGTTATTTTCACATGGTTCATGACCTTCCATCAATTGGTACATTTTTAGGAGTTTGTGATGGATATAACATAGCAAAACATCATTATAATTATTATCCAAAGCAAAATTACTGGAAAGCCCCTTAACCTTTGGAGTTTATCTATATGATACTTATGATCCTATGTCAATGTAGTGACTTCCATGTAATAACTACTTTCTCACATTTACTGATCTTTTCATTAGTGCAATTTCAACCTACAACATCAAATCCATAGATAAATTCTTTACTAAATTTGAGGAGTTTAAATCCATCATAGAATATCATAAACAAAAGGAAGGTAAAGTAGTTAAGAATCATGGTGGAAAATTTATTAGCAATAATTTTTAGGTGTTTTTACTTCCCATTACATTTCCAAGCATTGTATTATTCGATATATATATCCCACCATAACAAAGTAACTAAGTTAAATAAGAGGCCATTATGGAGATGGATTAATTTATAATATGCTTGATTCAATTTTTTTATTAATCAACATAACTCACATCAACTAAATAGTCATTAAAGAATAATTTTATGTATGATATGAGATCAAAAGCCTATTGAATTTATGGTTAGAATAACTATGAAGTTCTTATAATATATGATGTTCATTTTAATGAGTCATCCCTTGAACAGTATTTAGGACCACTTCTAACTCTCTTGATAATTTTTATTCTTCTTACAATGTGAATATTGACTTTTTTCCTTAGTCACTTCTATATGGGTTTCTTGTACTTCAATTTCTATATAGTTTAAAATTTTATATGGTGGTCATTATATTTACTCGCATGGTTTCTAGTGGAGTATGTTGATCTCCCTACTTTGAAATATCTATGTTGATATCCCTACTTTGAAAGATCTAGTTCTTGATCTCTCTTTAGATTTTTATGATGAATAGGTTCATCTTTTTTCCTTGTACTATAAGTAGTCATATGCTTAAGTGAGATCAATTATTGTTTAGCAAAAATATTATGAAAATTTATTTCATTCCATGCCTTGCTAGACAAGGTGACTTTGATGGAAAATTGACTACTTATAAAAAATATATGGTATGCCAAAGTGCGAAAAATATACATGGATGAAGTATGATTCTCTCATTATGAATCGTATATAGGAGTCAACTTTCTTACCTAAGGATAACAATATTATTTATTTCAAATGGGTATATAAAAACATGTTTTATGCTTATGGACAAGTTGAGAAGCATATGACTCATCTTGTTGGAAAGGAAGTCTCAAAAAGTATTTGTTTATAAGGATATATTTTTATCATTTCTTACATGGAATCCATTTTTATGTCCCTTACCATTTTTTATTAGAAATATAGGGACATACATTTATCATGAACACCTTTAATAGTAGATTTATATGTCTTATAACCTTAGTTCATAAAATTATAAATTCCTTGTATGTGTTAAATAAAAAACTTATATTTACTATGAGAAGATACATAATATATTTTTGAGAGTGGATTTTATTAAAGCAAGGTAAATAATGATGTGTACATCAAGTATCAAGAAGGTTAGATATTGATTGGTATATTTTATCTTAATGATCTAAGAATTATGAGAAGCTCTTCTTCTATGATTCAAGACTTGAAGCTATATGATCTTACCAATTATTTGGGATGATAGATCTAGTCTTACTTTATTAAATCTTGAGCATATAGAATACTAGATCCTCTTGAAGTACTCCCTTTCTCACCTTTGATTACTTTTGATTTTGGCTTAATCTACAAGCTAATTATCCATCTCCTCTAGTAGATGCTTCTTTGTATCAATCATTGGTGTATATTCTTCCTTATTTCACCCATGCTAGACTAAAATTTTAATTTTTTATTATTATGGTTCTATTCTAGCCTCTCTTGAGAGTCTCAAAAAGGATATAAAGTAAATTTTTTGCTATATTATAAGTTCTATTGATATGGGTATACCTTCTACATTAGGGATTCCTTTTTATATAGAGGTATTCATATATAGATTGGGTTAAAGATCCAGATGAGTAAAAGGTCACTTTGGGTTATCTATTATATATAGGTCCTAGAATTATTTCTTGATATTTCAAGAATTATTATACTCTCTCCATATTTTATGAGCACATAATATTGCAATGCTAATAATATTAGAAAAGATATCTTATTGATGTTTATGTTTATTAAGCAATTGGATCTTCCTCAAAATATGTGTAGAATTAGTGGACTAACCACATTGAGATTTAGATGTCTAATATTTGATAGATTCACTTATAGGGCTTTCTTTTCCTTTTTCTTTCAACATATCAATTCATATACATCTTGATGAGGGTTATTTCTCAATTCACTTTTACTTGGTTACCAAAATCATATTTAATTGTAAGGGCTTCTAGTGAGGGATTATAAGTAATAAATTCTTCTCTCCATGGCCCCTAATTTAGATTCATGGGGATGTTGAAATGTGTTATATTTCTCTTATTGACTATGTCCAATATTGTTTGTTGTAATATATTGTGTATGCTTACATTACAACATTCAATGTGATATTATATTTACCAATAATATGTTCATTATAAATTTATTGGGATATCTGACATTATATTAAAGGAGTGTTTATACTACATCCCTACCTGTCAATTGGATGGTTGAAGATCATTTAATTTTTATTGAAGACATAGAAATAATTTTCTAGTGATATCTAAGCCCACATTCTTGATGACTATCATTTATTTTGATATTTCTTATTTTTCAGTTATATAAATAATTTAGTGATTCCATTCATTTCTCTCTAGATACTATGAATTTTTACAATATGGTGAATCTTCTATTCAAAATTACTTCAATGTATTGCATTCTTAACATTTTATGTAAGAGTGTTTAATCTACAACTAAATTTGATAGTAGCCCTGCCTCCAAAACAGTCTAGGTATTTAGGTATTTATTAGTGATAATTATGTTTTTGAAAGAAGTAAATACAAGAACACTATCATTTATAATGTAATTCTTGTATACATTAACAATTATATGTTTTAAATTTGATATCAAAAGTTACATGTTTTGAAGTTGATTTTCAATATTTGAGAGAAATCTATTGGCAAATACTATAAACTAGCTTTTGTACATTTGTTTTTTAATTTTTTAAGGATGTTCTTTCAGTTTGCATTCATTATAAATGTGTTTCTAAATTGGTTTTCCGATCATAAGAGATACATGATAAGAAAATTCATTATACGACATCTTATGTATGATTATATGACATCCAGTTATACTTGAACTTCAACATGATTCCTACCAACAGAAAGTCATGAAATAACATTCGTTACAAAGTCTTATTGGCTTTGCTCAACAACTAGAAAACAAGTTAGATCGTATCTTGTATATTTTATCGCGGACAATGGCTACTAAGTATAGTAAGTTTGAGCAATGTGTTTTACAGGTAATTTATGATAGAGAACTATTATGCAGTTCCGTTCAAGCTGCATGTGCAGTTCCACTTGGACGTCCTATCAAATCACGGAAGGGACAAAGGCAAAGGTCTGAGTCGATAGTGATAGTGATGAAACCCTAGTGCTCTGAGTCGATAGTGATACTGATGAAACCCTAGTGCTCTGAGTCGATAGTGATAGTGATGAAACCCTAGTATAGGCACTACGTACGTAGCCAGCTGCCATCTACAGTCTGCCATTTACCAATCTCATTTTAAGTTTTCTTAGCAAAACGAAAATAAATAATTTGGGTATTCGACGTACAGGTTCCTGTAATTCTTTAATCTTATAAAATCTCTTATTCTTCTCACCAACTCATATCATATTATATATATATATATATATATATATATATATATATATATATATATATATAATTAACACAACCTTATATGAGATTTAAACCTTTATTATATTTATAGTTAAATAATTATATTAATAAATGTTTTTTATATTTTATCTTATTGTATAGTTTATCATTTTATAGATATTAAAAAATTATTATAGCTTTGAATATGGATATTCATTTATGATCTACATTCAAATATGAATATTCATTTTTATATATATTTATTTACATTAAAAAATATTAAAATGGATAAAATATACTACTAAAAATAAACAACTTACATTTATATTTATATATATATATAATTTTATATTTGTATTAATTATATTAAACAAATAAAATATTAATACAATTATTATCATAATTATTTTTACTAGACAAAATATATGGTCTTGGTTCCTCAAAACATATGTAATTAAACCAAGACATAAATTTCACTATATATTTATATTACTATATAATGAATATTTGATAAACGATGGAGATTAAATATTAAAAAAATAAATAAGTTGTTTAACATTTTTTATTTATATAAAATTAAAAATAAACATTATTAGAAGTGCTAAGAAAACATGGTTAATATTTTGTTATATTTATTTATTATTTTAAATAAATTTTATTTCAATATTTATGTAGAAAAAATCAAACATAAGTAAAGATTCAAAAGCTCTGGCTAACCCTCTCTACTTTCCAAGTTGAAAATATTAGTAATGTAAAATGTAGCCATTTGTATGCTCCATGTTTCAATACCTAATGCTTAGGCAATACATCTCACAGGAAGAACAATGCTTGAGTACGGTGTACTACTTTACAAAATATATAAAGCCATTATCATTTTGTACTTTTTAAAAAATTTCATACTGCGATGAGAAGCCATTGCCATTTTGCTTTTTTCTTTTTCAGGACAACACACATGCATATCCATGAAGAGAAACATAGGAGTGTGCAAGAAAAATAAATAAAGGGAAAGACATGAAACAGACCAAACACCGTCAGATATATCTGAAATGGTTAAAATCGATTCCCATACAATGATCAGCCATGAGGGTCAAACGTAAAGAAGATTATTATGGCAGGCGGGAGTACAAAATAACTTACACATAAAGCTGGAAGAGTGCATTACATCAGAAGCCGTCATACGAAATAAATAGTTTAGCCCTTAGTATTACAAAACAATAGAAATGTACACAAAAATCAAGGGCCTAAACTAACCCACAATCAGAAATCTTAGCAACTAGCTAAATGATTACTCTGGTCCACCTCTATCTGAACCAGAACTTATTTGCAAGGTACATCGACTCACGCCTCGACGTACAAGTCACACATTGGAAAAAGAAGAAGATGATGATGAAACGACAAGAAGAAATCCCCTCATGGCAGCCTCAGCGCTCTTACGCAGTCTTAAGCGTTGATTATTGCAATACTACGTCCTGCTCCTGAAATCCATCAAGCCAACATTGTATACATCATATCAAAGAACTTACAAACAAAAGCAGGTGCTATAGCTATAATACCATCATTCTTGAACAAAACTAGACCTCCCATGAAACACACAAAAAAAAAATTCAATGTTCCAAACCTAAATCCATATAACCAAGTTAAATCCAAAAACACAATAAGATACCCATGTAGTTAGGGTTTTACGCTTTCTTCCTTAAAACCCAGGTTAGATTGTATATAAAAAAAAAACTCAAATATGGTTTAAATGTAATCTTCCAGAAAAACCTAAAATATTGGTAAGCTTACCTCATTAATTTAGAGGGGGGCATGTGAATCCAGGAGGAGGGGTCAAGCCACACTGAACGAAAAGCTGCAATGCTATAGGCAGTATGATGTTGAGGTTGAGAAGCTTGATCCTGATTGTTGTACACAAACACAGGGCTGCCTCTATCGCCAACACTCCTTGCAAAACAGGGCAGCACTGGTTGACAACAGGATCTCCCAACCCTACGTGCACCAAATTGTTGAGCACGTCAACGCAGGCGCCCAACTTCAAAGCATTAAGTGGACAGCTGCGGGTTGATCCACCACCAGAAGAACCACCACCACCTCCAGATGAACCACCACCACCACCACCAGAGCCGCCGCCACCACCACCAGAGCCACCGCCACCACACTTATACCCACAGGCCATTGCAGGGGGCAATGCAGCTACACCTATCAGAACCATAATGAACAATGCCGTAGCCTTTCCCATCTTGAACAATCAGAGGGGAAAAAAACCAACTCAGAGATCAATCCAAATACAGTGATAATCTAAATTCGACTCTAGGCTTGTGAAGAAAAGACTAAGGGCTTTGTTTTTTTATAGAGTCACGAGCGCGAGTCTGGTGGATTGAATTGTGTGCAAGGCCCAAGTTGTGCACGTGAACCATAGTACATGACAACGAGAATCTCTATCTATTAAATCTCTCTTAGTGCTGTATTTTTAATATTACTTTTCTTGTGCAGACGTAAGGATGAACTTGGATGATCACCACTGTGCTACGTTATTTCCAATGCTCACCCGTGACTCTCCAGTTGGCTTTTTGCATGCTTATACTGTTCGAAGAGTTCTATATATGGGTGGAATGTGAATAGTTTCGAACAGAACCATGGAGAACTTTGTTTTATCCTACGGACAACTCATGTGCACAAATTCCTTCCACCTCCTAAAGTCATGATAATATTCATATTAAAGTTTTTTCTTTTCTCTGGCCTCAATCATCAAAAGTGACAAAACAGCTTTAAAATGGGATTTCCGTGGGAGTGAAACATTGGGCGAATGTAGGGAACTACTTATAAGAAAGCAAAACGTGGTATTTTAGTTTTTGTTTCTGATAAATGGTAGAAGGCTTAGATAGGGAGAAAGTTATAACCAGTTGACGTAGAGAGTAAAATGGAGCAGAGTTACAAAATTGTGAGTTGTTTCCTTGGGAAGGCTAAAATTTTGGAGGCATAGTGAGATCCATGACTGGGCTTCACGTGAGTAGTATCTGTATTATCACCATTGATTTCACAGTTCACACGTATTGTTCATGGACTTTGCAGCCGCCCCATTTGACTTCTCTGCTCCCATTTGATGTCACTAATAAGCAAGTTGAAGATCCCTTGTTTCTGATCTCTAAGGTCTGTATGGGGCACATGTTTTCATGATTTTTTTTTTTTTTTTCAAAGTAATTTTCTTTAACTTACTGTTATTGTATTATAAAAAAAAATTATAAAATCGAAAGAATGGAAAAAGTTTAGTGTTTTTCCTGTTTACTCCAAACCTATTGAATATATTTTAGACAGTTTGAAATTTTTTTATTTTTATTTTTTAATTTGGTGCGAACACATCAGTTTGCAGTTACTGCAATGTTTAACAACAGATAGTAAAGGATTGAATTAAGATTTTTGTAATAATATTATTTGCATATCAGAAACAGGAGTTCAAGGTTTATATTATTTGTTTTCTTCTCTTTTTTTTTTTCAATGACATTTCAGCGCATAACAGGGCCAATATCTAAATACCATGGAAAAGAAATCAGATCAGGTAATTACAAATAGTTATAACTGCAATCATATAGATTTTGCTAGGCCTGTGAACTATGAAATCATTATAAAATATGGTTAATCATTGCAAACCTGACAGGAGTGAAATTCTCGCAGTCTTTAGGTGCTGTTAGGTATGGATAAAAAAAGTCTTTGATCTTTGAAGCTTTGTTAGGTATGGATGGAGTGAAATTCTTCCAGTCTTTAGGTGCTGTTAGGTATGGATAAAAAAAGTCTTTGATCTTTCAAGCTTTGTTAGGTATGGATAGTGTTCCCACGAAGATGTGACACTTTTTCTTTTTCAACCCTCAATGTTATTTTTATATATTTTTACAATATAATCAATTTATTTTAAATCAATTTAAAATTATTTAATTTTTTTTAATATAATAAAAATATTATTTATATATAAATTTTAAAATATAATATTATTATGTATAAATAATAAATAAATTGAAATTATAGAAAAGTTATAGTCATTGTTTAGTATAAAATTATATAATTCATATAATTTGATTTGTTTTATAAGTTGTACTAATTATTTGTGTAACATTATAATATATTTAGATTATATTGTTTGATATAATGTTGGATTATTTATATGCAATAAATTTTTATCCATTTTCTATATCCTAGAACTATGTTATAACAATTTTCACACCTAAGAAGATATCGTAATTGAAATATAATATACGAGTAAATAGATATCACTTTTATAAAAACTATGGCAGTAAGATATATTCAAAATGTATCTTACTGTACAACATTCTTAAAGTGTAAAACATTATGAATATGTAGGCATTAAATTGGATATTTTTTAGTGTTATTTTAATAAAAGATTTGTTTTAAATGTATTTTATTGTATAATATTTTTTAAAGTGTAAACAATTATGAATATATGATTATTTTAAAATAAACCTTGTTTAATATTAATTTAATTATGCCATAATTTTGTGTTTGTTTTTATTTTATAATTTTTAAAGAAAAAAGTTGAATATTAATTAATCTTATATAGAGCTTACAAGTTGGCTTGTAACTATTTTATAATTTTTTAAGAAAAAAGTTCAATATTATTTAATCTTATATAGAGCTTACAAGTTGGCTAGGTGTTACAAGTACCACAGAAAAAACTAAGGACGTTTATTTAGTGCATGTCGTCAAAGTTGGAATTTTACAAGGGCAAGAATGCCAATAAAAAAAAAATTCTCTTACCCAACAAAGCCATAAGAACTAGAACAAAGAAGTCTTTGGTTCACAGTAGTCCACTGAACAAATAGAGCCAACACTCTTAGTTTGTGTGACCACCTCCTAAGTTCTCAGAATTCTTAGTTTTAAATTTTCTTATGCAAGCTAAAGAAGGATGCAAAAGAAATCCTTTATAAGTAACTTTATCTCTTATGGTTTTGCTTCTTAGGAATGTGATGCCAACTAATCTAATCAAATTGTTTCAGAGTCCTATAGATTTGATTCAACAACAACTAGACTAGAATAGACTTGATCTCTTTTTTTTTCAGAAAGAAAAGTTATATGATCAGCTTAGAATCCCCATAAACTGAAAGGGATTTGACGTTTTCTCTTGTTGTAAGAGTGAGATAAAATTTATAGACCATCAACTCAACTACATTATTGGCGGTTTATCGTTAATTCAAGAAAAAATCAAGAATCTTAGAATGAGGTTTTGACCATAAAACTCCTCCAACATCAACTATTTTAGGCTTAGAATTTGAAGCCCCATCAAAGACTACAACTAGAGTTAGGTTGTTGGTAACAAAGGTGGTAATTAGATCTTGAAGATTTCAATTTTTGAGGATATATCACTTAGCTCTAAAATAGCACTCTTATATTTCTTAGCTTTAAAGAAATATCTAGCATTTTCTATGATAGCATGATTTAGCTTGTGTATCAAAACTATCCTCTAAGTTGATTTACCTTCAAATATTGGATAGTTCATATCCATCCATATATACCACATACAATAATAAGGTATTAAATACGACAAAAATTTTATGAGAGGTTTACCTTAAAAGGAGCTATGGTACTTTTTGTTTCAACTTTTAGTACAAGACTCAAGATTTAATCTACTTCTAATGCAGACTCCAAAGTTAAGAGTAAGACAGATCTAAATCGTAGAAATTTCCTCGCATCTGAAAATAGATGGGGTTGAGATTCATAGTCTCTAAAGTATCTAGAATAAATATGGGGCCTAAAAAACCTCTTTTAGGGAGGTCTTTGCTACAATATATAGAGGCTCTTTCCTCTGAAGATAAGCACTAGCCTTGATTGAATAATTCCTTGAATAATTAAATTTACCTCAAATAAAGTAGTCTTTATTATCTAGGTTTGTGGGAAGAATTCTAGTGAATTGATTCTACACCTCAGACCACTCCATTTTTTGTTTTACATCCAAAACATGAAGTTGAATCCATTTTGGTTGATGTCTTCTTGAGTGATGAGATGGGCAAGTTTTTCAACCCCAAGCTAAATCATGAACTAAAAAAACTCTTTAGAAATAGGAGAAATTAAGGGCTTATTACCAAGAATAGATTCATCCCAACACTTGATACTATTACCATTTCTTGATTAGCAAGAGATGTTATCCTTAATATTCCAAATCAATTTAGTAATCAATACCTAAATTTTAGATATGCCTAGTTTTTTTATGGATACATTTGAGTAGGAGCATGCCCTGATTGGCTTCACCATACTTGTGAATAAGATTATATTTCTAAAGTGGTATTAGAGGGTTTTTTAATTTTTAGATAAATGTGGCCCCAAGCGCATTGCTCATAAAAGAAGTAGATTGGATACCCAATCGCCTTTGACATTTTTCTTTTTTCACCTACCTCTAGCTGACAAGATGGAATTTTTCCTATGAAATTACCTTCCTCCTTGCCAAATAAAATTTCTAATTTTTTTGTCAAGTTCCTAAATTATTGAGATAGGATCATCATAAATCATAAGTTGGTAGATAGACAAGCTTGAAATTATAGATTTAATCAAAATAAATCTACCAGCAAGACTAAGCCACCCATTATTAGAAGTTAATATTTTCCTATCAATTTCTTTCATCAAATTAGAGTAGCCATCATAACTCTTTAACTCATATCCATCCTTAAGTATTTAAAGGGTTAAATTCCACCATGAGAAAACTAAAGGATTTTATCAAAGCTCCTATATTCAACTAGGGAAGTATTGATAATGTAAAATATATACTTGTTGACATTAATAACAACTCCAGTTGCATTGAGGAAGAGGTCTAGGTAGCCTTTAATTATTTTTAAATTCACCTTGGAGGCTTCGCCTATCATTATAGTATCATAAAAAAATTGGGTATGAGTAATCTCCTTGACCCTAGTAGTAATATTCACTCTAGCTATTTTGTTAGTCCTTATTTTAGAAAAGATAGATCTACCTAGATCTTTAGCTAAAATAATATAAAGATAATGAGATAGGAAGAAATCTTGGCATAAACCTCTAGAATCTCTAAATAATCTTGTTGGAGAACCATTGACAATAGAAGCAACCCAATAGTCTCTGATGCAACCAAAAATCCACTTGAAAAAAGACAAAGGAAATCCAAAAGAACGAAGTACTTGAGCCAAAAAAAAATCTAAATCCACTCTATCAAAGCAATTAGCTATATCAAGTTTAACCACGATCATTTTTTCATTCTTTATTAGTAGTATTTAAGGCCTCATGGACAATCACAACATCATTATATAGTCACTCATCGAGGATGAAACCTGCTTGTTGGTCAAATAAAATTTTATCTAGATGCTTTTTTATTATGGTGGCCATGATATTGGTCATAAATTTATATGAATAATTACATAAATAAATAGGCCTAAATCAACTGAATGTTGAGGCAGTCGTCTCCTTTGGAATCAAATCTTAAAAGGTAGACTTAATAGCACCAATCAATTTATCTTTTTATGAGCATCCTTGATCATCTGAAGAATATCTGTAGCTACCAAGTCAATGAATTAGTGGTACAAAGTATTAGTGAATACACTTATACCAAGAGCTTTATCCTTCATAGGTCTAAAAAAAATATCCTTAAGTTCTTCTATAGTAACTGCCTAGCAAAGAAATTTTTTTAATTCCTCAATTATTACCTTAGGAATGTTTTGCAGTAGTGTATCCTAAGTAGCATGAGTTCCATCCATTTTTTTATAAAAGAATTCATAGTGGCTAAACACAACTTCTTTGACCTTCAAAAAATTGGAGGTTTTATCACCATTTTCTATCTGAATTTCATGAATTGTATTCCTTTGATATATCTTATGAGCCTTAAGATGAAAGAATCTCTTTCCCATAGCGGTGTCATGTAGGATTTCAATATCTAAAATTGTTCTTCTTGCCTAGATTTCACATGAATCTAGGGGATAATGGAATCTCTCTTATATTTTAGTATTTCACTAAGAGGTGCTAGCTTTGAAAGTTCTTCTAATTCTCCTATATTTAGAAAGAGGAGTTTCTTATATTTGCT
Source organism: Wollemia nobilis (assembly GCA_028583015.1). Taxonomy (NCBI): domain Eukaryota; kingdom Viridiplantae; phylum Streptophyta; class Pinopsida; order Araucariales; family Araucariaceae; genus Wollemia; species Wollemia nobilis. The sequence continues at coordinate 1,619,902 of JAQPPZ010001613.1, read as the reverse complement.
AATATTATGGTATAATTTTATCCATCTTCTAAAATTAGATTTTAACCTAAAAATTTTGATCTTCCATCTATCTTAAGCATTGTATGAGAGGAGCCAAATTTTCTAACTATGCTCAATTTCCACTAAAACTCCATTTAAGTTAATCCAATATGGATTATATTTGAAGGGAATGTAATCTAAAATTCTGGTGTTGTCATTATCCAAAAGGATAGGCTTATGATTAGAGACTATTCTTGGGATGATTTTTTTTGTTATTGAAGGAAAGCATGTGAGAATATCTTCTTGGAACAAGAATTTATCAATTATTTTAGTAATAAAATGATTTCTTGCATTCGATTAGTCCAATTATATAGGCTTTTAGAAGGATTAATGTCTTGAGGACCATAAAAATATATATATATTCTACATACTCCCTAGTATGATCTCTAAACTTGGAGTTGACTCTTTTTTTTGAGGAAACAACACCAAATAAAAATATCTAGCTAGGATCATATTGATTGGTTTACTTTGTTCAATGTAGGGAAGAATTAAATGCCAACATTGCTTCTTGAAAATTGGGGAGTTAGAGGTATACACATTCAAATAGGTGAAAGACAAACCTCCAATGTAAAAACTAAGAGAAAGCCATTGTTTGCTTTGATTACCACCTATTCTAGATAAAATGCTTTTGTCCCATGTTGTAATAAGGCAACTAAAGGCTCCTCGAGTATATATAACATTAATTTTAGAGCTTCTCTAAATAGATATCCATGCTTCAAAGGTACATTTTTTATCTAAATTTATTTATTGGATTCTTATTAAGCAAGGTCAAAGTTCCCAACCCAAACCTCTATAATTTCATGAGATAATTATCATATTTTGATGGATTTCTTCCCTTTGAAGAGACCCTCCAATATAGCTTGAGTCTTAGCTACAACACTTTTCTTTGCTTCTTTAGCTCTTATTTTTTGGTTAGATTTCCTACCCAACTTAGAAGGGGGTCATGTTATAATATGTTTAGGATAGGATCCAAGGAATATGATGTCTTCCCTTGGATCAAAATCAAGTGTATACATTTTTCCCTTTTTGATATATATATATATATATATCAAATAATAAAAGTATAAAAACTAGACCTTATGCCCCAATGCTATAATGAGTTATTTATTTTTATAACTTGCTTTTGTATTTCTAATTTATTGACTACTTTTAAATATTTATTTGTATGTTATGAAAATGCATGAAATGATTGCATTAACTATTGTCTCACATATGTATGGCCCTTCAATATTTTGAGATAAATATTCTATTTGAACGATAAAACTAAGAGAAATATGTAGATTGATAAGAGAAATGTGAAACTTTGGTGAAAGATAATTGAGAGGGGTGGGGTAACAAGTATGGGGGGTAAAAATTATTTTTAATAATTATTTCATGAAAAGGATCTCTAGATGTATTTTTATACCATATTTTTTTATGGCATAGTAGGGATGTCCTACTCGCCATGATGATAGGATGTAATCACTAGAAACTAGAGGATGAGATAAGCCTCAGGTAAAACACTTATAAACTATAAAAAAATACTAGTTATTTTTACTAAATTTTATGCTTAAAAGCAAAGACAATATAGTTTTCATGCAATAGAAGTTTTTCCTAGTAGTATTGTCCAACTACAATGCTTCTGATGGTGCATTTATACAATGTGATGCTTTTATAGTATAGTGCTAGCATAAGAAGTGTGGCACTTTTAGAAGCAATAAAAATATAAAAATATGCAAGATCTACTGCTAATGCTAAAAGTGATACCTTTGCTTCTTTTAAGATCCTTAGAGGAATTTGGATTAGGGACATAAAATACTATGTTTTTATGATTCAGCTGATGAACTTTATATAATGAAATTGTTTTGATGTTTGAGATGATTCTAAATATTCTAGATATGAGGGAGCAATATCCCCATGCTTGAGATTTAATTATTCCACTCTTGTGCTATCAGGATCATGTATTACTAGTGGTAGTTGGGTTATATCATGTAGTCCTAATATGAAAGATTGAATTTAATAAGATATATTTTATAGCCCTAATGGAGAGATGGTATTTGAAAGTGAATATCATTTAGCTTCCATGTGAGGAGCTCATAGTAACATTGGAGGATGTATGGTGGAATATATGGGTATTCATTAAAGACTTTTTATTCATCTCATACAATCATGTCTATAATGTTTAGAGAGGATGATTAAATACCATGTGTATATTTATATGTTTTGGCATTGATACCACTGTCATGTATATAGGTCATCACTTGAGTCAATCACAAATATTGTTGACTCCCCTTATTCTTAGAGTATTGTCAACAAATACTAGTAGTACAATTCTCTCGTCGGTGATGGATGAGATTATGGTAGTTATGATCAAGCATAAAATAGTATTTGCCTAGGGCATAACCATTTTAGTGTGTTTATGCCACTCTTTCCAATGAATCATTTATAGATATGGCTAAAGCATCACATCTTGTATTGTTCTCAAGGTGTGGATATAGGAGCAAATTATTATGGTGTGACCTCCATGATTATTCAAGGATATTTGTGATGTTTATTTTTTATGGGACTATACATAGGTTCATAATTTTGATATTGAGTGTGGGTTCCTTCATAGAGGGTTTTTGGGGTGAGTTAAGAGGTAGATAGATCATAAAAATTGGAAATAAAATGTTAGATATCCATACAAGGGGTATCATGGATGGTTTGATGATGCATATAAGTTGGACAAGATTACATGAATAAAGTGGTTGCTTGGCATAAATGGGAACAAAAGGATTTTTTATCATGAGCATATTGTCTACAAGTTTAGATTAGTCAAGGACAATCTTCAAAACCTTGTCTAGTCCATGAGGATGTTGAAGGAGTAGAGTTTTGTAGGGGCACCAAATCATGACTTATTCTAAGGTAGATGTGGATGAATATATGGTTCTAGGTCTTAGGGTATGTTATAGTGGATAGACTTTAAACAACCCAAAGAATATGATTGAATTGGAGAGATAGGTGGGTACAATATTCAATACCTCCATTGGTCAAAAAGTGGTGATGGTATCCAAAGATGTCTAAGGGTGGTGCTATGGGAGACATACAAGGAATCACATTAGGAGAGGTAAGTCTAAGTTGATCATCTCTTGTTATGCTTATGATTTATAGGTATGCCTTAGCCAAGTAGATGAATAAATTGTAAGTGAAATTCAAATATCTTATGATAGAGTTTGATCAAACCTTAGTAAAGGTAGTGACATGCAATATTGGGGCTAGTTGGTCTAAGAAGTGGTAAAATTATAGGTAATTGATTAAATTTTAATTAAATTAGGATGTAGTTGTCATGAAAGCCACATCATAGACTACGACAAGTGGTGGTCACAACCAATTTGTATAATCACTTCTAAATCATTTTGTAATTATAGATGAAGTACACTAAATAGAGATAACAAGTTTGTAGTCCAAGATAGTGTAGATTTAGGAGGATCTAAAAAGAAATAGACGGTATGAATGAATCATTGTCGAACCTTGTGAGGTTAATTATAGTTTTCATAATTTCTATTCCAAAATAAACTCTTGTTTGAGAATGATTGAGCTTTCAAAAAACTCTTCTTGTGATTCGGTCCACTACAACTTTTTAGATGTTAGGTGAAATTTGGTGGTGGCCACCATTTGATTATCTTCATCTAATACTCCAAAACAAAATATTATAAGTATGGATCTAAGCACTTAGTGATAATTTTAGTTTTTCCACTCGTATAGGGATAGTATGTCAAGTTGATCTTTTTTAAGGTTCCTTATATCTTAAATAGTTCTAAAAAAATTTGTTGAGTGTAGGTTAAATTTCATATACTGTAGAGGATGGCACTTCATGTAGCTAAAAAATATGATCAATGATTATTTATGCAATGATGTATGTTGGGTAGGGATGTGCAAGAGAACAAAAGTGGGCATACTTTGAGAGACAATACACATCAACCAAAATAATTGACTTACCTATTCTCTTAGATAATATCCCAATAAAATCCATGCAAATATGGGTTCATATTTCTATTGTAATTAGTAATGGATGGATTTTGTAGGGAAAGAGAAGTGTCTCCTTTATGATGCTTACAAATATCACATTGTTGAACATCTTGTTTAATCATTTCTACTTTCAATAGTTCTTGGATCAAGTTTACAATTTCTAATTTTTGTGTAGAAAGATATCGATAAGGCTCGATGATAGGTGGAAGATTCCTTGGAAAGCCCAATAGCATCCACTATTTTCTTGGGGTTGAATATTCTTACCTTTATTTGGGTTTCTTCCTTCCGTCCACTGATAAGGCAACTTGTATAAAAAAAATTCGTTAGCCTTTCTATCCTATTGGCCATTTTTTCAAATTATTTCTGGTAATCTCAAAATATGTGAGTTTGTTTGAGATTTTATCAAATATCTTTTAAAATCCTTGTAAGTACTAGGTCCAAATTGAACAAGTATTTTTTTAAATAATTCATCTTAATTAAGGTACCACACCCTTATTTTTATGGAACCAATTATACCATTATATGACCTCCTTATCCATGTTGAAATAGGCTATAGAGATTTTTTTAATTTTCTAAGTTTGATTGATATTAAGATATTGATTTAGGTAGTATACCCAACAAGTAGGGTCTTCACCACCAAATTTGGAAAAATTCAATTTTGTGGTATGAGGTATAGTTGGTGAGGTATTTTTCCCATCTATAATATTTTATGGATTTTCTATGATTTTAGTGAATATGGGATTTTGTTCGTCATGCTCTACTATTTTTCATAATTAGATAGTTTTGTAGGGACCAATAGTGAACTCTAAATATTTTGTATATTATATTTCATCATATCCAACTTTCTTATTCCATTAGTCAAAAAATATCAACTAAAATTTTCAAATTAATCCCTAAATTCTTATAATTCCTCCTCTTCGAAGGAATTATCCTATAATATCACACTATATCCAATATTTTCCATGCATGCCTTTGACCCTCAATTGACCCTCAATTATAGCACCTTTAATGATAACTTATAATTTTTAGCACTTAGGTATTTTTTTTTTTCCTTTTTCTTTTGTGCTTCACATTTTCTCTAATGTCTAATACTTATTTCATTTTCTCTAATGTCTAATACTTATCCCATTTGATGTCACCAAGCAAGCTGAAGATCCCTTGTTTTGATCTCTAAGGTTTGTTGTATGGGGCACATGTTGTCATGAACTTTTTTTAACAAAATGGAAAATAATTTTCTTTAACTTACTGTTATTGTATTATAAAACAGATTAAGAAAACCGAAAGAATGGAAAAAGATTTGTGTTTTTACTGTTTACTCCGAACCTATTGAATATATTTTACACAGTTTGAAATATATATTTTTTTATTTTGTGCCAACACATCAGTTTGGAGTTACTGGCATGTTTAACAACCGATAGTAAAGGACTGAATTAAGATCATTGTGATAATATTATTTGCATATCAGAAACGGAGGGATAAGATCCAAAGTCAAGAGGAGTTCAAGGTTTATACTTTATATGAAGTTGGTATACTTCAGAAATTGAGACGAGGCCAGAAAGTACACATGTGAAAATTTGGAAGTAACTGGGATGAACAGGGTGCACAGGTAAAAAGGGTGGTTGTCTCCATTTGTTTTGTTTTCTTTTTTTTCCAATGACATTTCAGCGCATAACAGGGCCAATAACAGGGCCAATAAATAACATGGAAGAGAAATCAGATCAGGTAATTACAAATATCTATAAGTGCAATCATATAGATTTTGTTAGGCCCGTGAACTATGAAATCATTTTATGCATATAAAATCTGGTTAATCATTGCAAACCTGACAGGAGTGAAATTCTTCCAGTCTTTAGGTGCTGTTACTGTTAGGTATGTATAAAAGTGTCTGGATATTTGACAAGACTGAAAGTCTTTGAGCTTTCAAGTGCTTTGTTAGGTATGGAAAGTGTTCCCACGAAGATGTGATACTTTTTCTTTTTCAAACCTCGATGTTATTTTTAAATATTTTTACAATATGATCAATTTATTTTAAATCAGTCTAAGATGTCACACTTTTTCTTTTTTCAACCTTCAATGTTATTTTTATATATTTTTATAATATGATCAATTTATTTTAAATCAGTCTAAGATTATTTAATTTGTTCTTTTGATATAATAAAAATATTATTTATATATAAATTTTAAAATATAATATGATAATATATAAATAATAAATAATTTGAAATTATAGAAAAGTTATAATCATTGTTTAGTATAAAATAATAAATATATTATTTAATTTGTTTTATAAATTGAATGGAGGGCATGGATTGGTATGTGTATTTTTAACTTTCGTTTTTCAGTCTTGATCAATGGAAAATTTGCTGGGTTCTTTTCTTCTAGCAGAGGAATGAAGCAGGGAGATCCGTTGTCTCCATATCTCTTTATCATTATGGCATATGCCCTGGGAAGAACTTTGGAAAGAAAGAGAAATGATGGTAATATCAAAGGTCTAAAACATTCATCCATTGGTGAAGCTTTATCTCATCAAGAGTTTGTGGATGATACTTTCTTGCTTCGGGAAGCTAAGAAGAATAAGCTTTGGAGTTTAAAAAATTCCTTGATTCTTATGAAAAAGCTACAGGTCAAAAAAAAATTATGTTTTTAAACATGGATGAGAGTATAAGAGATCAAATAGATTAAGTTTGGGGTTGTAAGGAGGAAAATTTTCTTATCACCTATCTTGGTTTGCCTTTGTTTATAATATGAAAGATGAACTTTGAAATCCAATTATAGATAAATTTAATAGGAAACTTCAATGTTCGAAGGGAAAGTATAACTCATAAAACACACACTTCAAAGCCTCCCCATTTATTGCATGTCTTTCCTAAGGATGTCAAGGAAAGTGTAAGAGACTTTAGAAAGACTACAAAAAAATTCTTATAGAATGGCACTAAATGCAGAAAACATATACATATCGGTAGCCTGGGACACCTTTTGCCAGCCTTTACAGAATGGGGTCTTGGTTTGAGGAAGTTGAGAGATCTAAATAAAGCCCTTATAGCTAAACATGGTTGGAGGCTTTGCACTGGAGCATCAGGGAAAATGGGCTAGCATTATCCAAAAAAAATACTTGGAGGGCATAAACCACTTTATCAGTTGTTCTAATCCTCCACGTGGGTCTATTTTTTTGGTAAAATTAACTTTTAGAAATACCCTTGGATTCAAGTGGAGATTTTAGCAAACTATAGAAAGTTTAAATATATTAAAGAAAATTTAACCAAAACCTATGGTAAGAAAATTAATGGTTACATTCAATCGTGGTTGATTTTTAGGAATGGAAAATCGTGCAAAAAGACATGCAAGGCGCGAGGGGTAAAGATCTAAAAAATCTCCTAAGGAGTTATTATTTAGGTAGAGGTTTAGAGGAGTATCAGATAATTTGGGTAAGAAACAAGCAAGGCTAGTACTTAGTGAAGGACGGATATAGAGTCTTGGGTAAAGTAACCTCAGAGAAACCCGAGCTTAAAAGAATTGGGGCCTTCAACCCCATTTTTTTATCAATACCAAAAAAAAATGAAGTAATTATCCATGTAATCTTATTATATATTTAAATTATATTGTTTTATATAATGTTGGATTATTTATATGCAATAAATTATTATTTATTTTCTATAGCTTGGAACTAAGTTACAACAATTTTGACACCTAAGAAGATAACATGATTGAAATATACTATACGAATAAATGTAGATATTATTTTTATAAAAATTAGGTAGTTCAAATATAGAATATACGAATAAATGTAGAAATTATTTTTATAAAAACTAGGTAGTTCAAATATGGAATATCTTTTAATGTAAGATATATTCAAAATGTATTTTATTGTATAGCATTTTGAATTTTTTTTAATATGTATCTATTAAATTGGATTTTTTTTATTGTTATTTTAATGTAAGATTTGTTCAAGATACATTTTACTGTATAATATTTTTTAAAGTGTTAAAAAAATTATGAATATATGACTATTCTAAAATAGATATTGCAATAGTAGGTTGTTTTGTTAGGTAGATGGTTGGGTTAGTTGATGGAACCATAATAATTGGGTTGGGTGGTAAGCTGGGTCAGCTAATGGTACTGCAGAAGCTGGACGCGTTGTTGGGTAGAAGGCTAGATTAGATTGTGGTTGGGTGCTAGGGTTCTTGGTGTCTAGTGTGGGAGCCTTAGATATTTGTACTAGTAGCAAGAGCTTTAGATATTTGTACTAGTAGCAAGAGCTTTGGATATTTGTACTAGTAGCAAGAGCTTTAGCCTCTTGCTAGAGGTCGACTTGGTTTTAGATTTAAATTATTTAGCTAACAGTCAGCTACTATTTCTTTTCTCTCATTGGATGGGAAGATTTTTTAGTTGGACTAAGCTCTGGATGTATGTCTCCTATTGGATGAGATGATTGATCATATGGAATTAGCTCTAGATCTAAGGCTCTCGTGGAATGGGATATCTCATTCTTTTATTGTCTTATCTACCCTATGAAGAGGACTCTCTCTTGCAGTTGATTCTAGCCTAGGCTAGGTGTGAGTTTTTAATATTCATTATGATACCTAGTGGAATCTTGATCCATCAACCTTGTTGAGAGGGGCATATGATATTGTATAAGTGGTATTGTAAATTTTAAATTTGTTTAGTGAAAGCACGAGGATATGGAAGCAAAAAGGAATATGCCACAAAAAAGAACAAGAAAGAACATATACGAATTGACACAAGATAAAAGCAATATGAAATATGGTGATCTCTTTATTGATACACTTTTTAAGGTGTGTTACAATACGTCTCCTTCCTTTTTAAGGTATAGGAGCGTCAAATATGTTTCTCATCACAACATCCATGGATAACAATCCTTCTTTCGCGTGCCCACATGTAAGATGGGCGGACCAAAATGTCACCGCCGCTTGCGTATGTGATTCTTGGTTCCTTCCTGCTCCTATGATGTCGGAAACCTGCATTCAAAGAAACATAAAATATTAGTAGCACCTGCAGATAAAATAAAGCATGTATTTCCCAAGGCCTATTGTCAGTGTATGCATGAAAATATTAAAACGACTATCAAATGACCTCGGATTGACCTGAAATTTTGATAGAAGCATAAATATATTATCAAAAGACCACTACAAAAATAATGGTCTGGAAATTCCTCATATATTTGTATTCGCTCCAGGGTGGGACGAATAGGCCTACAATAATTTATCAGAAAGCACCCTCTTCAATGTCCTGCTTAGGAAGATCCAAATGGCCTACAAAGTTGGGGTTAACTAATTGGGGGTGTTTTTGGAAGACCCAGATGGTCATATTTCTCCAATTTTACCTCTAAGACCTAGATTTTTCTGGTGCCATCTGCAAGTTAGTGAAGGCGGGAAATGACAAAAACCTAGTCAAAATTGCTCAGAATGAAATGAAATTTAAACTGTAACCTATTTAACATATCTAGAATCAAATGAAAAATAAAAAATAGAGAAACCTATCACATATTTCTAATCATCCCGGGGTGGGGCGAATAGGACTGTGACAGTTTGGGGAGCACCCGGGCATAGGAAAGCCACCGTTTGTGGCATTGTTTCGGCACCAATCCACTTTGGATGTGTCCAAAACTGATTATGGGGTGTTGTCGACAAATTTTTTGGATTGTTGTGGCCAAAAAATCGGGTTTTGGGTCCGGATTCATGCTTCCAATAGTCACCCAATAACCTCCCTTTCGAATGAGAGATTAAGGATGTGAAGGCACAAATCGCAAGTAGGTATGTAAATTGGCAGCACTTCGTTGCTTAAATGCTCCTTCTCTGTATATCTTTTGGGTGAGAAAACTCACCAATTTATAGACCTTAGGGTCTCCTTGTTTGAATTGCGCATGCAAGGGCACCACTTGAGTTAGCTGTCCTATTTTCAGAGAAAAGCTAGTTCCCTGATTTAGAATCTCCTTGCATGAGGTCTCTAAAATAAAGACATGCATGACTAAAGTCTCTATTCTTGAATAAAAGCTATTCCTCGCAATTGCATGGCTTGAAACCTCAATTAACTGGCAGAGTTACCGAGGTTTGACTTTTTGCCAGTCAAACTTGCTATTCACCTCACCCTGGGGCTAATTCTGCTATTCGTCCCTGGGTGGGACGAATGCCAGTTTGTATTCATCCCTAGGTGGGATGAGCAGAGAGCAAGGTGTTAAAAAGGTGCCAAATTGACCTCTGACCTCTAAAACTGCTTTTGGAAGTGGTTAGGACCATTGTTTAACCTTTGGGGGATGCCCTAGGGGCTATGTGTGTCAATGCGATTAGCGCTTGTCATCACATAATCGGATTGGTGCTATTTTGGTGTCTACATATGCCCATTTTTGGGAAGCGCTGTGCAAGGCGCAACGCCGAGCAAAAATAGATAACCAAAACACTAATTATTAGGGTTTTTCAGTAACCTAACCAACTCTTGATGCCCCAAGTATGGAAAGGGCATGCATTCTTGAATCCTTGCTTCTGACGAGCTAAGGAACTTTATTTAAGTGTTAACCTGGTTCGGTGAGGTGTTACTTGAGCTTGGACATTGATCAATCATTAATAGGCAAAGGGCACAACCTTTTGTCTATGGGAACCTTGAGTTCATGATTCACGAATACCAAGTGTTTGATCAACTTGTGATAATTGTTTGTTTGTTGCCCCAAGCAAGGGCGCGATTGTCTTTGTCAATGATTCTTTGAATGCGTATCATTTCCATGATTGGGTATTTTGTTGTTGATTGGTGACTAAGTGTGACTACCCCCTCAAGCGACGAATCGATGAGGGAATAACCAACATGAGAAAAGTGACGAGTTGCTTGACCCAAGATGACTTAGGTAAAGGTGCCTTCATTTGTTTACCATTGAATGTGAAAGTAGTTTTCGAACATTATGACCTATTTTTGGTGGGCTTTAACCCTTTTTGTGATGCATTTTGGAGCTAAAATTGACAAAACTCCATCCTCCCATGGAGTAGTCCGGATATGGTAGCCTTATTAAGGAGTAGGATAGTGAAAATTTGTAACCCCAATGTCTGTTTTGGATGCCAAGAATGTCAGGTGCAAAAGCACCTTCATTCGGAAATGTTATTGCTATTTTTGGATGGGTTTTGACCCGTTTTGGTGATGCCGTTTAGGGATGAAATTATCTAAAATTCGTCTTCCCGGGGAGCGGTCCGGCTATGGCAGCCTTCTTAGGGAGTAGGATAGTGAGGATTTGTGACCCCGACATCTATTTTTCATGCCCAGAATTTCAAGTGCAAAAGCACTCTGAGCGGACATTTTTAGGGCTTGTTTTGGTGCATTTTTGTGCATGTTTTTACTGTTTTTGAAATTATTGCTCTGTATTCGTCCCTGGGTGGGATGAATTCCTATTTAGTATTCATCCCAGGGTAGGATGAGTGCTAAACAGAGCGCTCATCCTAGGGGGGAATGATTATAGGCTCAAAAAGTCTATTTAAAGGCCAAAACTGAGTTTTGGGCTCATTTGCATTTGTTTTTCCTGGCGATTTGGAGCTCTGAGGAGGAGGAGGCCAATTCTATGAAGCGAAGCACTATAGAAATTTTCCTATGACCATGAGTTCTCATACCGTATCGATCGGCGGAGCCGAAGCGATACTAGTGAGTGCCCATCCTCTTTTTTATTTTGCATTATAACTGGAAAATCGTAATTTGCGTTTATTTTTTTGTGTGTTTTATTGTTTTTCTGTTGTGTTCTAAATTGTAAAAATGAAAACCTAGTCTATGAACATGTAACTCAAAACTTAATTTAATCCTAGGTAAACACAAATCAAAATTTTAGTTGAAAACAGAGCTAGAAACTTAGTTTAGAACATAACTTAAACACTTTGTTGAACTTGAATCGAACCAAGATCAAAACTGTAAGTTAAAAATGTAGGGTAAGACTAAGTAGAAAGCATAGCATGAACCCTAGTTAACTGTTGTTTTTTGTGTTTTTAAATTTTTTTTTTTTGGTTAATTTATCAGTTAGAGTTAAAAAAAACCCTAGATCTGACAAATTAGGGTTTTGAATGTTGTTATTATTATTTTGTTTTTGGTGCTGTACATTTTGATGCATTTGCTGTACAATTTTTTTTATTATTATTATTTTAATGTTTTTGTGTTGTTTTCTTTTGCAGGTTGTGAAGAGCCGATAATGTGTGCCCACTATTTTTACAAAAGCACATGTAGCGCTGACCTTGTATGACTGGGACTGGCTTGACGCCCTTGGGCTCAAGCAGGTGACTCGACTGGAGCCGGTGGTCGAGGATCGGGCATATCTGACGGCCCTGATCAACTTGTGGGATCCCCGAACCAATGCCTTCCATATCCCAATAGGGGAGATGATAGTGACCTTGGAGGATGTCTATTGGATTCTTCGAATTCCAATAGATGGACTGCCAATCCGGATGACACCACGGGATCGAAGGACAATAGTACTAATACGTTGTTTCGGGCATGGAGAGGAGTTGGGTGTGGAGAGCCCTGTGGAGATTGCGAAGAGTGATTGCCAGATTGGTGGCATACTGGTGCGATGGTGTCTAGAGAGGGGTGTTTTGGGAATGAGGCACGCATTACTCATGAGCCTCATTTCCAACATGTTGTTCCCCGACTCTTCGGGTGCGAGGTTCTCGTGGAACCTGCTAGAGGTGGTGTTCAGGTTGGTGGAGTGTTCGACAGATGCTTTTATGATTATGATATGGGGATAGACTCTACTGCCATAGCTCTACGATGAGTTGTACGAGATCCACTGCTAGAATTGGAAGGGGATCAGTTGCAGCTACTTGTTGCAGTGATGGGCTTGGCAACACATAGCAGTGGAGAGGTCGGCGGGGCTGCCCTGGGCGATGCGGGTAGAGATGGCAGACCAAGAGATTGGATATGGGGTACTGTGGTGGAGGTCAGAGGAGCAGGGATAGAGTCAGTGATGGGTAGGTGTCGTAGGGCACTATGCCGATGCCTTCGCTCGACTTACTCCTAGGGAGGTGTTCCAGCTCCCCTACCGGGACTATCCAGCCTGGCCTAAGGCAGAAGAGTGGCTTCGGCAGGTACAAAGGGGGTGATGGTTGATTGGACAACATGGGACTGAGCAGGATTTCTTACCATATAGTCGGGTGACCCGATAGTTTGGGGTGCACCAGGGGATTCCTGGTGAGCCCGTGGTCTATTGAAACCAGGGGGATGAGAGGACTTTGGACTAGCCAGTCATTGCACCACTTGGTGAGGATTCATATATGGCTATTGACATCCCAAATTTGGATGATATCGGGGTTACTGCTGAGTATGAGCAGTGGTGTACTTTATGATGATCACAAGGCGAGGGGCCTCTAGGGGGTGCAACAAAGGATGAGAGTGTAGAGGCACCGGGAGAGGGCTAGGGAGTTCTACTGGATGATGTAGACTTGGTGGAGGTTGAGGATGCTAGAGGGGAGTTTGGGGTACCAAATCAACCGGAGATGTAGGACGTCCCGGAGTAGTGGGAGCCAGAGCAGGCTACTGTCCCGGATTCACCTATGCCTTAGGCAGGTTCGGAGGATGTGGAGGCAAGACATGGCATTGAGATAGCGTGATTGGAGGACCTACTACGGAGATGAGATGGGGAGCTGAGAGAGGCTTTGCAAGAGAGAGATCTCCTATGAACTCAGCTGGTGGAGCGGGAGAATGCATGGGCTGCATCCCACCAATAGGAGGGGGATACCGATGCTGCATGGGAGAGGGATCTCCTACGGGCGTAGCTAGCATAGCGTGACGACGTAGTAGCTTACTACCATCGATGGGAGGTAAATTGGGGTCGACAAGAGGTAGAATGGGGTCGACATCGGATGGATATGGAGGGAGATATTATCCGCCTTGGTGGGCGGATACCTGAGCCTCTTGGAGGTGGCTCTCTACGTCAGATGAGAGACAACGATACTGAGCAGTCAGCATCATCCCATCACAAGCAGCTAGATGAGGGGGGCGCTAGTGGGCATGATGTAGGGGTGAGCACTAGTCGCCCTGAGAGGTCCCATAGGACCCACACTATGGGGGGTAGTTCCCGTTGCACCAATCCTGCGTGATCATGGTGGCCGACGCCCTAGGCTTGGGGGTTGTTGAGTTTTTGGTTTTTTCTTGCAGGGTCAGAGGACTGGTTCACTGTAGCCTATGGGAATTTTTGTTATGATATATATATGGATGACTCTTTTTTTGGTGTTTATGCACTTTTCATGGTTTGCTTTTATGTACATGTATTTACATTGATGTATGCAAATGCGATTATGAATGCGATGTTTCTAATTTGTATGATGTATGCATATGGAATGAATATGGAATGAATAACATGATTTGTTGATGACTTGTCGATGCACCATAGACTGTGCAAGATTTGAAGGACTTGTTGTACTAATGGGATGACTTTGTGGAATGAATTTGCATGTGAAAATTTTGGTTTTGTATTTTGCATATTTTTTTATGGTGATGTGCGGAATGAAATGTGACAGTTGTCTTAAAATGTGGTTAAGCTTTTCTGAGATTCATATATTTTAACTAACTAGCCAAGACTGTACATTTATCTCGCAAGAATTTTGAACAAGGTATAAATCCGACTTGAATTTAACCAAGTTATTTCACATCCATGTGTGTGCAATTGAGTTCGTTTATGTGGTATTTGTCAGGGTACCACCGATGCACATAGGCTATCAACCAAACTCGTACTGAGGATCACCTAATTAGCTCCACTAACTCCGTTGTTGTATTTAGCAAGATTAATCCACGGGAAAATCTAAGGTACCATAAGCTAGCTCATCCACATGCAAACATTGGTCTATGCACACGCAAAGCTAATGTGATAGACATATCGTCATGCGGTTAGGATACCACCATTGCCAGGTAGGCTATCCACCAAACCCGTAATGAGGATCACCTAGATGGTTTTCAAATGCTGAGAATTTCAGGGATTCAAGTTTAGGCTATGTGGTTGCTCAATGAGTTGGGATACTTGCTCGTCTATATAGTGATGAAAATCACTGTTTATTTTTCTCTATTTTTGTTTTGTTTTTTTTTTTTTTGAGCAAGGATTTTGAATAATGGTGATAACCATTGTTATTTGATTTTGTATTTTGAGCTTTGTAAGGTTGAGCTTGTAAGTTTGTGGCTGATGAATGGCCTTGATCCTGTTGGCCTTGGGGATGACTACCCATCCTGTTTAGGGACATGTAGTATGAATCCTTACGACTTTGGGAACCAAGGGGATGATGGAGATTATGAAGTAAGGGCATTGATCTTTTAGGCCTTGGGGATGACTACCCATCTTGGTCAGGGACGTGTAGTACGAATCCTTACAACTTTGAGACCAAAAGTGAGTGGAGATGGTTGTGGTGATGGTTTGTTGGAATTTTGTTTTTGAATAGCGTTGATCCTTTTAGGTCTTGGGGATGACTACCCATCCTTGGCAGGGACGTGTAGTATGAATCCTTACAACTTTGGGGACCAACTATGATTGGGATTTGTGGGAGTGGTGAAAACCACTGTTTATTATGGGGAATGGATAGGGAAGAGCTCCTCCTTTTGTCAATTCTCAGCATTCTGGAACCATTCGCATAGGGGGATGAACAGGATAATATTTCACTTATGGTACCCTAGACTACTTTTTAGGTTTCTCTTGCATTCACACAACTTAGGAATTATGTTATGTGTTTTAAATTGTGTTGGGATGCTACGTAACAAGGCATGATCCAAGTAAAACTTTCCCATGTAAAATTTGTTTAACTGTGTATAGTTTTAGCTAGAAATTTAAAGACAGCTGAATGATGAAAACCCTATATACATTAGGAGACAACTGACTATGCTAAAAATGGTGATGGTGTTAATCAGGATGTATGCGTTGATGAAATGGATTTGATGTGGAAAATGATGGAATTGCCAAGTAATGACAGTCTATGGTGCTTTTGACGTGTATGACCAGCAAATATGCAATGTATGGATGCGATGCCTAATGCAACCTATATTTTTGTATTTTGATTTGTATGAGTATGCATGGAATTGAAATGCAAAATTTTTTTTGTTATTTTTGATGATTTTATTGTTTTTGTTTGTTTTTGAATATTTATGTTGACCAAGCAGTTATGGTAACGCTTGGAGCTTTTGGGTTGACCAAAGGGTTTATAGATACCTTTGGGGCATTTTGGGATGACCAAGCGATTGTGGGAATCCTTGGAGCATTTGGGTTGACCAAAGGGTTTATAGATACCTTTGGGGCATTTTGGGGTTGACCAAGTGATTATGGGAATCCTTGGAGCATTTGGGTTGACCAAAGGGTTTATAGATACCTTTGGGGCATTTTGGGTTGACCAAGCGATTATGGGAATCCTTGGAGCATTTGGTTGGACTATGGCTCTCTAGATGTGGAATGGCCTCAAATGACTGATGTTCAAGGGTTCTGTTTCCTTGATTCCTTCAAGAGAGGCAAGCCGGTATGTTCCAGGTCCTATCCGACTGTTAATGACATAAGGACCTAACCAGTTTGCCATGAACTTGTCCCATAGATGGGATGGCAAATTAGAATTCTGTTGGTTCTCTTTTAAGACCAAGTCACCAACCTAAAATTCCTATAGGTGGACCTTCATGTTGTATGCTTTCTTAAGTCGCTCTTGATAGATACGCAAATTCTCGAGAGCATTGACGCGTCGTTCATTGAGCAATGTCAGTTGGTCTAACCGGGCCTATCGCGTAGTGTCATCATCGATGAACTCTTGCATTTAAATGCGTAGGGAAGGGATTTCCAACTCAAGAGGCATGACTGCCTCGGAGCCATACACCAACAAAAATGGAGTTTCCCCAATGGGCATCCGGATGCTAGTGCGATAAGCCCATAGGGCAAGCAGGATCTGAATGTGCCAATCCTTATGATTGTCTATGACTATCTTTTTGAGGATGGAGACTAGCATTTTGTTCGATGCCTCTACTTGCCCATTTACCTACGAATAATAGGGTGATGAAAAACTGTGCTGAATTTTGTACTTTGTGGTCAAAGCATGCACATCTTTGTTCTTGAATGACATCCCATTATCTGATAGGATCTTGGATGGAATACCAAAATGACATATGATGTTATGCAAAATAAACTCCACAATGCGGGATCCAGTCGTAGAGGTTAGCGGAATTGCTTCCACCCACTTGGTAAAATACTCTATGGCCGTTATGATGAACGTGTGACGACCAGACAATGCAGGGGAGATATTTTCTATTAGGTCAAAGCCCCACTATGAAAAAGGCCAAGCTGATTGGATCGATTGCAAGGCCTAAGAAGGTACGTGTGTCAAATTAGCATGGTGTTGACACCTTACGCACTTCTTGACATATGCACAACAATATTGCTCTAAAGATGGCCAATAATAGCCCATGTGAAGAATATGCTTTGCAATGGCCATACCGCTGAAGTGGCCACCACATGTACCATCGTGTGCTTGGGTGATCACCCAAGTAGACTCTTGCTAGTCCAAGCAATGGAGGAGGATTCCTTCATAGCTTCGACGATACAAAACATCTCCTAACAAGACATGCTTTTCCGCTTTCTGTTTGAATGATCTTTTCATGGCTTGTGTCAATCCAAGTGGGAGGTTACCTAGCTTGAGGTAATCCCTAATGGGTGTGTACCAATCCTGCTGATTAGAAACCTGGATAGTATGAATGGCCAATCCCTCTTGAAGTCCATCCCTAGCAAAAGCTAAGTGGGAAAGAACTTGTAAAAATAGCGTTGTGTTGCTATTAAGAGGGGTCGGGGAGAACAAAGACCCCCAGTTGGCTCGAGTCAGAAAATAATGGATTTGAAATAACTTATCCGGAGATGGTTCAATCTGGATCAGGTGGATTCCTGGCGTTAGGTCAGAGCTTGCACGCTCCATCACGGATTGCGATAATGTTTTAACCTAAATGGTTGTCATTTCACTAGAAGGGTCTTGTGGGATTAATGACCCCAAGGAGGCCATAGTATCCACAAAATGATTTGATGATCGAGGGAGTGCCTCGATGTCATACCATTCAAGTTGTGCCAAGAATTTGTCCACAAGGGCTTTATAGGCCTACAAAACTGGACATTTACATTGGAATATCTCCTTTACTTGATTGACAATCAACAACGAATCACCAAATATGTTTAGATGTTTAATGTTCATGGTGATTGTTGTCTGAAGACCTATGAGCAAGGCTTCATATTTTGCATTGTTGTTGGTGCACGAGAAGTCTAATTTAAATGACAGAGGCATTGGAGCCCCTTGTGGAGTGAATAATACAATTCTTGTGCCACCTCCTTGCTCACATTTAGAACCATCAAATAATAAGGTCATGTCAGCCTATGACTCAGGCTCATCAAAATCTGGCGATTCGAAAACATGAAAAACCCCATCGTCCGGTAGTTCTACGGTTAGAGGTTGATTGTCTTCAAGAGGAGCCTATGCGAGTTGATCGGTGATGACTTGACCTTTTATGGATTTTTGTCCAATGAACTCTATGTCAAACTCTGTCAACAACATGATCCATTTTGCCATGCGGCTACTATGATAAGTACGACTCATCATGTATCGCAATGGATTCTCCTTAGACACAACATATGTCGTATTGCTGAGCATGTAGTGGCGTAGCTTTTTGGTAGCAAACACCACTGCCAAGCGGAGCTTCTCAACGTATGCATAGTTAAGTTCATAACTGACCAGGGTGCGGCTAAGATAGTATGTAGCCTATTCTTTGTGTAGTTCATTTTTTTGGGATAGCATGGCACCCAATGCCACCTCAGTAGCTGAGATGTACAAGTAGAATGACACTCCTGGTCTAGGTGGTTCCAATACTTGTGGCGAAGCCAAGTATTTTTTAATGTCGTCAAAGGCTGACTGGCACTCATCATCCCAGTGAAATGTTACCCCCTTATGCAATAATTTATTCATGGGTCGGCACTTGTCAGATAGCTATGCTATGAAGCGCTTGATCGACATGACCTTTCCCTGCAGACTCCTGAGCTTCTTGATGGTAGTTGGGGGAAGCATTTCAAGGATTGCCTTGACTTTGTGTGGGTCTACCTCGATTCCTCATTTAGAGACTATGTAACCCAAGAGCTTTCTAGATGTGATGCCAAAGATGCACTTCTTGGGGTTTAGTCTAACCTTATGCTCCATGAGGCAATCAAGGATCTTGCTTAAATCATCGAGATGATCTGGGTGCAAAAGAGATTTGGCCAACAAATCATCCATGTAATCCTCCAAATTTTTGTGCATGTAATCATGGAAGATGTACGTCATGGCACATTGGTAGGTGGCACCAGCATTTTTAAGGCCAAAAGGCATGACCTTATAACAAAATGTCCCCCAAGGCGTTGTGAATGCCATTTTTAGTTGGTCCTCAGGATTGATATGAATTTGATTGTATCCCGAGAAACCATCAATGAGAGAAAGCATTTCGTGGCCCACTGTAGCGTCTACCAATGTTTCGATTCTTAGAAAGGGAAAATCATCCTTAGGACTCGCTTTGTTTAGATCTCAAAAATAGGTGCATATGTGAATCCTCCCATTGGGCTTCTTGACAAGAACCATGTTAGACAACCATGGTGGATAATTCATGTAGATGACAAACTGTGCATCCAACAGCATTTGTAACTCATATTTGACCATTAAGGCCACTGTTGGGTGCATCTTATGTAGTTTTTGCTTTACTGGCTTGACTGTCGGATCAAGCATTAGATTATGCGTGACTAGCTATGGGTCTAGTCCCGACATGTCTTTGTATGACCATGCAAAAACCTCCTTCTTCTCTTTGAGAAGGGCAATGTAGTCGACTTGCTCTTCGGGGGATAAAATTACCCCCAACTTGATGATTTGCAAATTCACTGGATCTGAGCCGATGTCTACGTCAATCGTCTCCTCGACCGACATGTGGGACCCATCCTCCAACTGGTGTGGAGTTGGGATCAAATGGATATCATTTTTTGAATTTAGATCATGATTTGGAACATTAGTTTCCTCTTCAGCATGGGAGACATCCTGAGTCTATCTTGGGGTGAAATGGAACATTCCTCTGCAAGGCCAATACTCTAATGGGGATGGTGGTGCATCAACACAATCCCAGTCGATAGCATCTAGATCTAGATACAATGATCGTGTCAGATCAACTGGATCATGGATGGGGGTGGTTAAATCAATGGAGATCATGTTGATGAAATGATTGTGGTCTCCATTACCATGGGTGTGACTGCTTGGACATCCTAGACAATTTGTGTGCTCTAGATCTGGCTCTATGGGCACTGGCACAAATGGATCAGCCCTATGCACGAACATGAATATAGGGTCTACCCTAGGCACTGATGGTTTGATAGGGTCTCCAGGTGGAAGATGCTCTTTATGTACCTGGAGTGGCAGGTGCAGTAATTGCTATAACTACGTTGGGTTGAGATGCCACCTATGTCTTGGACCTATGTGTAAATGTTCAAACATGTCATCTATGTCCAAAGGATATTTTTGTTGCATCTGTCGCATGTGGTTGAGATAGGCCATCTTAGTTTCATCTTCTGAATCACTATCGGAGATCCAAAAGCCTTCGTTAGCTCCAACAACTGCTTGCGAAAAATGAGGCTCATCTTTTTCAAGTAAATTGATGTGGTCCCATCAAGGTTGTTCCACTCTCTGTGGGGGGACCTGATTCTCTTGAAGTAGCATGTGCTCAAATGGAGCAGCCAATGGGAACATTGTCAGGAAGCTTTCCTAATCATCATTCATGGGATATACTTGCGAATGATTGCTATCAGACTCAAAAGGATCCCAAGGGGCTACCTCGTACTCTGAATCATCCTCTAAAGACCCTTCTTGGTCTTGTCCATATCCCTCTTGTGGGTGAGTCCTTGAATTTTCTCCTTGTTCGACCGAAGGGAAAGGGTTGTTATGGTCAACAAGGTTGGTTGTTAGCAATGGGAGATAATCTCCCAATGTATAGTTTGTGTTAGGATTGGCATATAGATATGTTGACAACCCATCCTTGTTGCCTATCCCTAGGCCTTGCATGTTTTCCACCAAGATGTCTAGGGGCAAGGGGTGGTTGAACCCTACTCTTGACTTGTCATACGACATTTGATATCTCGATTGGCAAAGAACACGCACTCCTTGCTCATACCTACCCAACCCATATCCATGCCAATTGCATTGGCCTAGATATCTTAAAGCAAAATTAGGGTTGGATAGATAGTTGACATCCTCCACAAAGGGATCTTTGTCTTCATATTCTTGCATACAAATCTCACTACCATTATCCAGGCCCCCATAAACAAAGTTTGTCTGATTGGGTGGGTAGCCTAAAGGAACCACTGAGCCGATGGGGAGTCGAGGCCTCCCAATGTCTTGCATGGACTCAAGTGTGGGCTTTGCTATAATGTTCCTCACTAGATACTCCCCTAGGCCCGTGTTGGCCATTTCAACGATGACCATTGGTGGTTGAGGGGAAGCGAATGGGAGTCCTTCCTGAGTCCACTCCATGTGGGGTGAACTAGGCGTCTCGACTTCCATTCTTCTAGGCATCTCTTCTGTCGAGATGGTTGAGACTAGAGGTGGTTCTTCTTCTAAGGGTTTCTTTCCCTTGTCCTTGGATGTGGCCACCGTAGGTGGCATCGTTGTGGAAGGACTAGCGGAAGAAGATGGACCCAACTGAGGACTCGACGGATTAATCACTAGAGATGCCTATGGAATCAGACCCTGTTGAGATGGATTCAAATGAAAATCCAAATGTGTTGATGGAAGGGTCAATTGCGGCATGAATTGCACTGTATTGCAGTATTTGAAAGGCTCTAAGTCCACTGGGACTACATGCACCTATCCTTCAAACATATACTTTAGGCACTGATGATCTATTGAAGGGACACACTTCATGTCCCTAATCCAAGGCATACCCAGCAAGATATTATAATCCATCTCGCCTTCCAAGATATGGCACAATGTATGAATGGTCTTTTGTCCCACTTGGATAGGTAGGACAATTGTGCCAACTGTAAAGCAAATTACATCATTGAATGCTTGCAGTGTGTAAGTGGAGGCCACGATATGAGATGTTGGCAACTTCAAATGTTTCAGAGCTGTTGTAGTGATGATATTACTGGACGAGCCAGTGTCCACCAACACTCTCTTATACGAAATCCCATTGAATAATACGATAACGTGCAGGGGTGGATCCGCCACATCACCAGTCACTATTTTCAATTCATCTTCTCTAAAGGTGATGACTAGTTCTATACATTGTTTTACATGCCCCACAAAATTTTTGAAATATTTCGCTTCATGGGGTTGTAGCTCGATTGCTTTTAAAATCTCCATTAGAGCCTCCCGATTGGGCATTGATTGTTGAATTAGCTCATATATGGAGAGCCTAGTTGATGTGGTCCTTAGAATTTGGGTAAGTCTAGTTTGAATCATGGCCACTGGTCTAGGTGGGGGAAGTTGTGTAGGGTGTTGTTGAGCTTGTGACGTTGATGGAACCTCTCTTGTGGCTGCCGTGGGAGCAGCTCTCGGGTACTTCTTGTTCCTAGTCACTATGCTTATCATCCCCACATATCCCTACATAGGGCAATTCTGTTGCACCTCATTGACTTGAAGGGGTTTTTTTGGTGCCTCATGGGCAGGCAAGGGGTCTCTGAATACTCCCATATGTTGGTTTTTTGGTGCTACGGGGTTATCCACTACCAATGTTTTATTGTCAATGAGATCTTGTACCAAACCTTTGAACTTCCAGCATGCATTAAGATCATGTCCCTTACGCCTATGGAACCTATAGTACAAGTCTTCTCTATACCCTTTAGGCTTCGGTGCATTGGGATCTATAGTTTGAATCTCTGGAAGGTTGATCAAATTCACCGTCGACAAGAGATCAAACAAAGAGTCCTTGGACTCTGTGTAAGGAGTAAATTGTTTCCTAGGGCGACACTGCTAATTTTGCTCCTGCATTTGGTTTTATATCTCATAGTTGTTAGGAGGCACCACTTGATAGTTAGCCTTTTGAGGTTGTGTTTCTTGTGCAGTCTTAGGGATGTTGATGGCAACCTGATTAACCATAGCAGGTTTTGGTTGCGTGGTCCCTGGTTTAGTGTTCTTTGTCCATTCTTTCTTCTTAGGTTTGGCGATCTCGCCATCCTATATCTTAATCTCCTCAATGACTCTGGCTTATGCCAAAGCTTCCTGTAAACTGGAATATTGTTGCAATTGCAATAGCACAGAGATTGATCTCAAACAGATTTTTGAGAACATTTGGGTCTAGCAACATCCTCCACCGGTTCTTGTATGCCACCATGGTCTCTTCCTCATACTTCTTGAGGCTATCTAGGTCACTTAATGATGCCTTTTTCTTAGTGTTGAAGGCGAAGCACTTGAGTAACGCGTCCACTAGCTGATCCAAGTTACTGATGTTATGTTTCGGTAATTGGGTGAACCAATCTGAGGTAGGGCCTATGAATGTGGTTATAAATGTTCTTAACAACAAAGCATCATTGTCCTGAATACCAAAGCACTGGATCAAGAATCTAGTCACATGCTCTTGGGTGTCCTCCTCCCCTATAAAGAGTACCAACTGGGGCAGCTTAAAGTGTTTCGGGTATGGAGGTGCCGGCACTGACGGATGCACAGGATGACTACGGAGTTGGCGTAAAGTGGGCTTTTTGGGCCCAAAAGTCTTGATCTCCATAGACTCTAAGCGCTCTAGCAACACTTTATATGCATAAGAGGATTTAATTTCTTCCTCCTTAGTTTGCTCCCATTATGGGTTGTGGGGAACTTGAGGCCTATTGAGAGGTAGCTGGGTAGCACCCCCTCTACCTTGATAGAGCGTTTCAGCCCACTCTTCTTCTTATTCATATTCCTCATAAGCTTCCTGAGCAGTGGATGGCCGAGACCTATACACATGGGTAGGTGCCCGCAGAGGGTGCCCATCATTGTTTCGGGGAGTGGCCTCCCACTTAGGTCTAGGAGGTCTCGGAGGCAATACTTGATAAGGTCATGTGGACCTCTCTCATACCAAAGGTTTATGCCTCTCATATACTTCTACTTTGTGCACGCGAGGGTTTGGAACCTTTGCAGGTACATTGTTATGTAGCAGTTCCACTTTCTAACGCTAAATGCACTCTTTTTTAAGTCGACAAAGATGCTCTAACTGTTCTTGATCTTTCCTAAGTTGCATAATTTGTGCTTGGCGGGCGGCATGTTTGGAAAATGCCAAGTCACTTTGTTTCATTGTCTCTTGTTTAGGAAGCCTAGATGCCTCTCCTATATTTCTACCTCGATCGTGGTGATCCGAGACCTCTATGGGCTGCTTTCCTTTATCGAGGTTAGCTACATTAACCCGAGGCTATAGCCTCAATGGGTGATCTTGATACATGGCAGGCATAGAGGTACATCGCTCTCGCGATGTGTACTGCTCTTGAGGAATGTGGTAATCTTCCTCATCCTCTCTTTCATATGCATAAAAGGTGCGGGCAGAATTGTCTTGCCCTGCCTGGAAAGCTTGATACTCCGGACATTGTCTAGTGTTTCTAACAGTAATGCGGGGTAGAGGAGGGATGACAAAATCTTGTGGCCCCTCCGTATGGACCCTCTGTTGCTCTAGCACTTCATCACTAGGCCACCCATAACGGGCTTCTAAGGGAGGTCTCCTGTCTACATTAAGTGCTACATGTAGGTTCTCTTCTTGGAAGGACCTATGCTGAGTGGGGGTGCCCCTCAAAGAGGTGCCTCTATAGTCTTGTTCTATTATGGCATGATGTGGACTCTCTTGTGTGTTAGGCTGCCAAGGCGGGATGACCAAGTCCTCAAGACTATATCGGAGGCGACTTGTCCCCCTTGGTGCACTTTCTATAGTGCTTGCCCGTGATTGGGCTCGGCTACGAGTGAACACCATGGTGATGTGCTTCTAAAGACGTGTAGTTTTTTATCTCTTTTAGGATTTTTTTATGCTACACTTAAACAGAAAGGAAACACACAATCAATGCAGTGGTTATCTCGTTTAAATATTTAAAAGTGTGCCCTAAAATCTGGTTTAGTGTGTTTTGATGTTGTTTTGAAAGATTTTTGAAAGAACATTTAAATGCAAAATGAGGGCTCTTATGACTCCCAAAAAATGGTCGCCCCTTTGATATACCGTTGCCAGACCGATATACCAACCTCTCTATATACCCGCCCTTATGTGAGGGAAACTATTGGTACATGAGAGCATACAATACGTGGAACATAGGTGGTATTGAAGGGGGATCGCTCTGTTTATGACACCTACCATAGAAGACTTATCCTCATGCACTAGGAATCACCCCCGCTACACTTGGTCAGCTTTCGTTAGGATTTACGTCTAGCAACAGTCACGATCGAGGTAATGTATGCAATATCTCAAACCAAAGTGATGATGGAATCCACCTTTGGTCTTGCTCAAGGGTTGGGGTTTTACGACCAACTCCTTGTTTTTTTAGTTACCACGTGGTGTGTGGGGTTACTTTTAAGTTGTATAAATGAAGCACGCAAGCATTCAAACTCTCCTATGCAAGAAAATAACCAGAGAACATAAAGCAAAGAATTGACAAAAGGTGTTTAAGACCTCTACCTCTTCCCTGCCCAAGTCGGATGTCTCTGAATTTCTGCTCTAAAATAGTCTAGTGTTGGAAAACTTGGTACCTATAAGAAAAATAACAAGAAAATTTAATCAGAAATTTAATCTTAAAAATCAAGGGACAGAGGTCCCACCGTGATCGCCACTGAAAGCACGAGGATACGGAAACAAAAAGGAATATGCCACAAGAAAGAACAAGAAAGAACATATACGAATTGACACAAGATAAAAGAAATATGAAATATGGTGATCTATTTATTGATACACTTTTTAAGGTGTGTTACAATATGTCTTCTTACTTTTTAGGGGATAGGAGCGTCAAATATGTTTCTCATCACAACATTCTTGGATAACAATCCTTCTTCCGCATGCCCACATGTAAGATGGGTGGACCAAAATGTCATCGCTGCATGTGTATGTGATTATTGGTTATTTATTGCTCCTATGATGTCAGAAACCTGCATTCAAAGAAATAGAAAATATTAGTAGCACCTACAGATAAAATAAAGCATGTATTTCCCAAGGCCTACTATCAGTGTATGCATGAAAATATTAAAATGACTATCAAATGACCTCGGATTGACCTAAAATTTTTATAGAAGCATAAATATGTTATCATAAGACCACTGCAAAAATAATAGTCTGGAAATTCCTCACAAATTTGTATTCGCTCTAGGGTGGGACGAATAGGCCTGCAACAATTTGTCAGAAAGCACCCTCTTCAATGTCCTACTTAGGAAGCTCCAAATGACCTACAAAGTTGGGGTTAGCTAATTGGGGGTGTTTTGGGAAGACCCAAATGGTCATATTTCTCCAATTTTTCCTCTAGGACCCAAATTTTGCTGGTGCCATTTGCAAGTTAGTGAAGGCAGGAAATGACAAAAACCTAGTCAAAATTGCTCAGAATGAAATGAAATTTAAACATTAACCTATTTAAAATATCTAGAATCAAATTCAAAAGAAAAATCAGAGAAATTTATCACATATTTCTAATCGTCCCGGGGTGGGGTGAATAGGACTATGACAGTTTGGGGAGCACCCAGGGGTAGGATGCCCACCATTTGGGGCACTGTTTTGGCACCAATCCACTTGGGACGGGTCCAAAACTGATTATGGGGTGTTTTCAAAAAAAATTGTGGATTTTTGTAGCCAAAAAATTGGGTTTTAGGTCCGAATTCGTGCTTCCAATAGTCACCCAATAACCTCCCTTTCGAATGAGATATTAAGGATATGAAGGCACAAATCACAAGTAGGTATGTCAATTGGTAGCACTTCATTGCTCAAATGCTCCTTCTCTGCATATCTTTTGGGTGAGAAAACTCACCAATTTATAGACCTTAGGGTCTCCTTGTTTGAATTGTGCATGTGAGGGCGCCACTTGAGTTAACTGTCCTATTTTCAGAGAAAAGCTAGTTCCCTGATTTAGAATCTCCTTGCATGAGGTATCTAAAATAAATACATGCATGACTAAAGTCTCTCTTCTTGAATAAAATCTATTCCTCATAATTGCATGGCCTGAAGCCTCAGTTAACTGGTAGAGTTATCGAGGTTTGACTTTTTTCCAATCAAACTTGCTATTTGCCTCACCCTAGGGCGAATTCTGCTATTCGTCCCTGGGTGGGACGAATTCCAATTTATATTCATCCCTAGGTGGGATTAGTAGAGAGAAAGGTGTTAAAAAGGTACCAAATTGACCTCTGACCTCTAAAACTACTTTTGGAAGTGGTTAGGACCATTGTTTAACCTCTAGGGGCTGCCCTAGGGGCTGTGTGTGTCAATGCGATCAGCGCTTGTCGTCACATAATCATATTGGTGTTGTTTTGGTGTCTACATTTAGTGCTCTTGATTTTTCTCAAGGGTATGGTATCTTGTCAAAACCGTATGGTCCTCTAGGTGGAACTTGTTCCTCTTGTTTAAGGTTTTGGGAATCTTTCAAAACTTTATGATCCTCTAGGTGGGATGTATTCCTCTTGTTTAATGTTATGGAAGCCTTTCAAAACCTTATTTTTTAGTAAGTGGAACCTCTCAAAACACCCTATAAAAGGTTAGGGGATCCATTCAAAACCCTTTGTGGGTCCAAATTCGATCTAGATTCAAGTTTTGTGCAGGTGCTTGTTTGGATTCTCTTTGAATGTCCTTGTTCTCTACTTCCTATCCTGGGCAAGAAGACTCTTCTAATGGTGGTCATTAGTTACAAGATTTTTTTGACTAGATTATTCTTTCTAGTTCTTCCTTGTTTTTTGTTTGTTTCAACCATTTTGATAGGTTGTTGGTTGGTCATGAATCGTAGGAGGGATGGACTTCTTGGTTTGGATTTCCCACTAGGTGGAAAATGTCTAATTTCTAGGTTTAGACAAGAAGGACTTTTTTTATTTCTCTTTTTCTTCAAGTGCCTCTAAGGTTTCTTTGACTTGTTAAATTTTGGGTGCTCAGATTCTTTTTCAAGTTTCAATTTGGAAACTAGACAGGATTGTAAGATATGTGAAATCTAAACTGCAAGATTATTTTATCGGATGTTGGATTGACTCTGTACTTCTCTGATGCTCATTGAATATTTTATGGATTTTTTTAGGTTTGGGGACCCTTTCAAAACCCCTTGTAAAAGTTTCAGTGACCCTTTCAAAACCCCTTCATTAATATAATAAAAAAATAAATAGATATTTTTAATGTTAACTTAATTATATAGTAATTTTGTGTTTGTTTTTATTTCATAATTTTTCTTTAAAGAAAAATATTTAATATTATTTAATATAATATAGAGCTTACAAGTTGTCTAGGTGCTACAAGCACCACAAGCAAAACCAAGGATGTTCATTTAGTGCATGTCGCCAAAGTTGGAATCCCACGAGGGCAAGAATGACAATAAAAATAAAATCTCTTCTCCAACAAAGCCAAAATAACTAGAACAAATAATTCATTTGTCTACAACAGTCCATAGAACAAATAGAGCCAACACACTTAGTTTGTATGACCACCTCTTAAGTTCTCATAATTCCTATTTTTAAATTTTCTTATGCGAGATGAATAAGGATGTAAAATAAATCCTTCATTAATATTTTTATTTGTTAGATGGTTTTGCTTCCTAGGAATGTGACACCAATTAATCTAATAAAAAATTTCTAGAGTCATATA
The DNA here is from genome assembly GCA_028583015.1 of Wollemia nobilis. Classification (NCBI taxonomy): domain Eukaryota; kingdom Viridiplantae; phylum Streptophyta; class Pinopsida; order Araucariales; family Araucariaceae; genus Wollemia; species Wollemia nobilis. The sequence continues at coordinate 1,591,144 of JAQPPZ010001613.1, read as the reverse complement.
GATTTCATTCAACAACAATCAAAGCAGAATAGACATGATCTCTTGTCTTTTAGAAATAAAAAAATATGATTAGCTTAGAATCCCAATAAATTTAAATGGTTTTGACATTCATCTTGGAGGCTTCCCCTATCATTAAAGGTAGTGTAAAACCCTATTAAGGGTTTTGCTACTAATAGGGTTTTGATATTCATCTTGGAGGCTTCAACTATCATTATAGTATCATCAACAAATTGGGTATGATTAATCTTCTTGACCTTAGTAGCAATCTTATTTCCAGTTATTTTTTTAGTCCTTTTAAAAAAAATAGATCTACCCAAATATTTGGTTAAAATAATATAAATATAAATAGGTAGGGGGAAATCTTGGTATAAACCTCTAGAAGTGCTAAAGAATCTTATTGGAGAACCATTGACAATAGAAGCAACCCAAGGGTCTCTATCAAAGTAAATCCAAAAAGAACTAAGAACTTGAGCCAAAAAAAATCTAGATCCACTCTATCAAAGTAATTTTCCATGTCAAGTTTAACCATGATTTATTTTTTGTATTATCTACTATTGGTATGTAAGGCCTCATAGACAATCACAATATTGTCATATATTTGCTTGTTGATGATGAAACATGCTTGGTCATCAAAGAAAAGTTTATCTAGATGTTTTTTATTCTAGTAGCTATGATTTTGATCATAAATTTATATGAATCATTACACAAATAACTAGGTCTAAATCGATAGAATGTTGAGATATTCTTCTCCTTTGGAATCAAAGCTAAAAAGGTATACTTAATAGCACCAATCAACTTGCCTTTTTATGAGTATCCTCAATTATCTAAAGAATATTTATAGCTACCAGATCAAATAATTGGTGGTAGAAGGTATTATTGAATCTATCTAGACCAAGAGTTGTATCCTTCTCATGATATAAAATTAGTGTCCTTAAGTTCTTCTAGAGTGACTACCTAGCAAAGCGAATTCTTTATTTCCTCAATTATTACCTTATGAATGTTTTGTAGTAGTGTAGCCTAGGTAGCATGAGTTCCATATAATATTTTATAACGGGGTTCATAGTGGCTAAACACAACTTCTTTGACATTAAAAAAGCTAGATACCTTATCACCATTTTCTATCTAGATTTCATGAATTATATTCCATTGATATCTCTTTGGAGACTTGAGATGAAAGAACCTAGTGTTGGAGTCTCTTTTCCATAGCCAAGTCATGCAATATTTTAGTCTCTTAAATTATTCTTCTTGTCTAGATTTCACATGAAGCTAGGAGAAATGGAATCTCTCTTAGATTTTAATATTTCACTAGGAGGTGCTAGATCTGAAAGTTCTTCTAATTCTCCTAGCTTAAGAGAGGAGTTTCTTATATTTTTTGATACTATGATGAAACTTTATCCATATTCTAAGATAAGTTTTTAGCCTATAAATTTTGATCTTCCATCTATCTTAAGCATTATGGGAGGGGAACCAAGCTTTCAAACTATGCTTAATTCCACTAAGAACCCATTTAAATTATCCTAATTTGGGTTATATTTGAAGGGAATAGGACCCAAAATTTTGTTGTTGCCATTATCCAAAATGATAGGCTTATGATCAGAGACTATTATTTGTATGATTTTATTGGTTATTTAAGGAAAACATGAAAGAATATATTCTTGGAGAAATAATCTATCAATTATTTTGGTAATTAAATGATTGCTTACTCTTTGATTAGTCCATGTATAGAGGCCTTTAGAAGGCTTGATGTCTTAAAGACCATCAAAATAAATGATATATTCCACATACACCCTACAAGCAATTCATATATTAGAGCTGCCTCTTTTTTTTAGGGAAGCGCATTGTTGGATCCTCAAAATCCAACTTGAAAAGTAACCGTAGTTTCAAATTTTAAAGGCTCTTATAAAGTCCTAGGTTTAGGTGTTTTTGTCAAAAAGAAACTTTTAAAGACAAATCGAGTCAAGAAAAGTGGTATAATTCAAAATGTTGTGTCAAGTAGGCCTTTGAAGTTTTTTTATAATCCAAGCATGTATGTCCTCAAAAGGGTCTTCAATATTATATTTTTGTCCAAAGATCATGAGTCTTAGTCCTCCAAATGATAAATATTTAGTCCCCATGATTATCGCCAAAGATTTCCAAATATCATTGTCCCTCTATTTTTCCCATGGTCCCCTAGGTTTTTTTTAATCATCACTTCCTATTATCTTCCCCTAGGTCTAAGGCATTTTATTTAATAAAGTCATTTATCCGCAAAAAATCACATTTGTACCTAAGCCTAAGTTATTGAATTAATATTCCTAAATCATAAGCCTTAGGTTATTTTTGTATCAACTTCCACCTTTCAAATATTCCCCATGACCATAAAATTTATAATTCTAAGGATCGAGCCTATACTCCTGATTCTTTCAATTTAATCATTCATAAATCTAAAATTATTTCTAAGTTTTGTACCCTGGGTCACGCTTTATTAAAACTTAAACCTTGTTCGAGTTTATTTTTTGAAGTTTGTGTCCCTCTTTCCCATATTATTTCATCCCCAAAATCCTAAGTCCAATACCATGGAATAAATTTATTTTTACCACAAAGGTTTTTCTCGACAGAAGGTGGATAGCCTAGAATGATTTGATCGATTGAAGATGGATGGCCTAAAAAAATTTTCCGATAGGATATGGATGGTGGATAAGGTTTGAACAAAACATGATGGATGATGTAGATTTATCAGTTGAAAAAATATGGATGACGTAGAATGAATCAACCAAAATTAGAAGTGTGTTTGAGAATCAAGCATCCAAAAATAGATCAATCGTCTAGAAAAGTTTGGCTGAAGACAAGATCGACGACTCAAAATCACTCAATAGATCAATGGCTTAGTATATTTCGATTGAAAAGTTATGTGCAACGTAGGATGAATTGGTCGAACCTTGATGGATAGCTAAAAATAATTCGACCAAAATAAATTCAATGACCAATAAAAAAAATGAGTGCTTCAAGGTACATAAGGTTTTCCTAAGTCTTAAGAGTTTCATTTATGTGAAATTTTATTTCCCTCCTTTTAATTTTTTGCTAATACCTTGTTCTTCTTAAAGTTATTCTTTGTCTAAGTCCAATATAAAAATTATCATATTAATGTCCTAAGGTTCCCCCCCTTGAGTGCAATAGTCATCATAAGTCTACCCTTATTCCCTCCTTGCAATAAAGTCAGACCATAAAGTCAAATAATTTCATGAGGGTGCATTCGCATCCTACCCCCTCTATTATACTTGGGTCATTCAATTTCCTAAGGTTTGAAACTACTAGATGAAAAACTAACTCATTTTCATCCTATTTCAAATGTTCATGACTAGAACCTTTAGGCTAGGGTCAAATATTTTTAGTCAAAAGACTTCACAAGGGTCTAACCATGTTCTCCTCATTCTTATTATCTCATGTTCAGATGTTTTCTAAGGTTGAAGCATATTAAATCAAGATCTAAATCCAAATACTATTCATTCCTAGCCACTTCCCTTTTATGAAGTATAAGATGTGTGGCTAAGGTATTTTGACCAAACGAAATTATGCGGCTAGTAATTTTTTGATCGAATGGAGATATGTGGCTGAGATTATTCTTTCAAATTTAGATATGTAGCTTGAATCATTGGGTTGAACAGAGGTGTGTGGCCCAAGATGAATCGATCGAAGATCAAATAAACATATCATAAAGGTTCAGCTAAATGTATATGGATGGCCCCAAATGTTTTAGCTAAAACTAGATCAATGGTCCAAGATAGTTTAACTGAAAAGCTCATCATGTGTAAATTACCTTCTATTGACTCATAATTAATGAAGAGATTTGGTCGAAACCCTAGCCAAGAAAAGCTTAGATCAATGATGATATATGGTTTAATGGGAACTCAAGAAACACATACGAGGATCAACCAGAAGGGTTACAGGCATACTAGCCAAGGTAGGGGTTTCTTTCCAGATTATATCAAGCACATACCTTAATACAACATGGTGGAATCCATCGCCCATATTTAGACAGGTGCCCAATTAAATGGTCAATTGATGCGAGCCAATGAAAGGAAAAAAAATCCATAACAAGTTTGACTGTTATGGAGGTTGATGTGTCAAACTACATATGGAAAAAATGAAAAGGTAGTTGGTATGGATTTAATACACTTCATGTTGGGAAATGATTTTAAAACATATTGTAGATATTTTGTAAGTGTCACTAACAATCACAATAAGTGTAGAGAGCTAAGACATCAAGCTAAGAAAATTGTTGTTAGAATTGCAGATGTCATAGAGCTACAATAGACAAATGGCTTCCTCCAATGCCACTCTCATCACAAAAAGCAAGGTCAAAAACTTAGAAGAAGATTCACCATTTTAGAAGTTACCTAGGAAGAGCACCACTGAATAGGAATGGGGAATAGAAAACATTATTGTATTTAGCTTTGAATCAAGCATGGAGGATTGGAAATGACACCCAGCCCCATTGAGAGGTTGTTTAATAGAGCTTATAGAGATCGAAATGGCCTAAGCCCATACTGTAACAAGTGGATGGAAAATATTTCTAAATTAATTTACCCCGAAGTGCACTACTCATTTGACATCTTGTCATGGATTGCAATTTTGTACAACCCAATAATCAAGGCAATAAGAAGTAGCATGAACCAGGTCCTCTTAAGACTGATGTCAGAAAGGATTTGTAAAAAAAATTTGCTAGAGAAGATCATGTTGATTTTTGAAAAAAAGGTAATTAATGCACAAGCTTAACACTTGGTTGGGACCTCCTTTTATGCCAATTTATTTGATTACAATGAACTAATTTCAACTCATTTTTCCATTTATAAATGTACATTATGTAACTGTGCCAAGGATTATGCGGGTATCATCAACATATTAATGGGGACTAAAGATCTAAGTTGGATCAAAAAAGAGGTTATGTTCGTGATCGTTCAGTGCAATAAGAAGGAACAGCCTACTATATACAAATGGGAAAACTTAATCAATGACACTATTAACAGATAACTCACAGGATTATAGAAGGCCATAATTGAAAATAGGGAAATAATGCCTCGTTTATCACATTATTCCTTCCTCATCCACCTAATAGTGGGACACCTAGGTCAAAAGGCAATCACTGAGTTGGGAGGAGTATATGAAGAATTGGTTCAAGATAAACTTCCTTGGATACAAGAAGGAGCATCAAGTTATACCCAATTCTTTGGTAGATTCCTCCCCTCCATATATCACTCACTTTGCAACAATGTCCCTTATAGAATAAGCCTAAGGATAGCAGAACAACAATGTAGTAGATTACTTTTTTATAGAAGACCTCCCTTATATAAGGATATATGGGGCTAAAGTCCCTTCTAAGGCATTCCCTGGTTTCTATCCTATGTTAATAGTTGTTTTAGAATTATAAGATAAATTGTAGAAGAGGTTAAAGTAAGGGTGATAAGGAAACATGCTAGAATCCTGTGGATCACTATTCCATGCAAGATGGGACACTATGTGTTTAGAGGGTATCCAAGTTTACTGTGCTCCTTGTAGAAAATGTGTTTCTATGGTTTTGTTAAGCTTACATGGCAACCATAAGGATGAACTTGGATGATCCCCATAAGGATGAACTTGCATGATCACCGCTGTCCTACGTTATTTCCGATGCTCACCCGTGACTATCCAGTTGGCTTTTTGCATGCTTATGTGCACAACTCATGTGCAGAAATTCCTTCCACCGCCTAAAGTCATGATAATATTAGAAGTGACAAAACAGCTTTAAACCGGGATTTCCGTGGGAGTGAAACATTGGGCGAATCTAAGGAACTACTTATAAGAAAGCAAAAGGTGGTATTTTAGTTTTTTGTTTCTGATGAATGGTAGAAGGTGTAGATAGGGAGAAAGTTATAAACCAGTTTACGTACAGAGTAAAATGGAGCAGAGTTACCAGCTGAGAATTGTGAGTTGTTTCCTTGGGAAGGCTAAAATTGTGGAGGCATAGTGAGATCCATGAGTGGGCTTCACGTGAGTAGTATCTGTATTATCACCATTGATTTCACAGTTCACACGTATTGTTCGTGGACTTTGCAGCCTCCCCATTTGACTTCTCTGCTCCCATTTTCATGTCACTAATAAGCAAGTTGAAGATCCCTTGTTTCTGATCTCTATGGGGCACATGTTTTGATGATTTTTTTTTTCAAAAGTATTGTTCTTTAACTTACGGTTATTGTATTATAAAAAAGATTAAAAAATCGAAAGAATTGAATAAGTTTAGTGTTTTTCCTGTTTACTCCAAACCTATTGAATATATATTACCCAGTTTGAAATGTTTTTTTTTTTTAATTTGGTGCCAACACGTCAGTTTGGAGTAACTGGCATGTTTAACAACAGATAGTAAAGGATTGAATTAAGATTTTTGTAATAATATTATTTGCATATCAGAAACAGGAGTTCAAGGTTTATATTATTTGTTTTTTTTTTTTTTTTTTCCAATTGACATTTCAGCGCATAACATGGCCAATCTTTAAATACCATGGAAGAGAAATCAGATCAGGTAATTACAAATATCTATAAAGTGCAATCATATAGATTTTGTTAGGCCCGTGAACTATGAAATCATTTTATGCATATAAAATCTGGTTAATCATTGCAAAACTGACAGGAGTGAAATTCTTCCAGTCTTTAGGTGCTGTTAGTTATGGATAAAAGTGTCTGGAAATTTGACAGGACTGAAAGTCTTTGAGCTTCCAAGCTTTGTTAGGTATGGATAGTGTTCCCACGAAGATGTGACACTTTTTCTTTTTCAACCCTCAATGTTATTTTTATATATTTTTACAATCAATTTATTTTAAATCAATCTAAGACTATTTAATTTGGTTTTTTAATATAATAAAAATATTATTTATATTTATTATGTATAAATATAAATTAAATTGAAATTATAGAAAGTTATAGTCATTGTTTAGTATAAAATTATATAATTCATATTATTTGATTTGTTTTATAAGTTATACTAATTATTGCGTGTAATATTATAATGTATTTAGATTATATTGTTTGATATAATGTTGGATTATTTACATGCAATAAATTATTATTCATATTCTATAGCCTAGAACTATGTTACAACAATTTTTACATTGTAATTGAAATATAATGGTAGTAAGATATATACAAAATGTATTTTATTGTACAACATTTTTTAAGTGTAAAAAATTATGAATATGTAGCTATTAAATTGGATATTTTTTAATGTTATTTTAATAAAATATTTGTTCAAAATACATTCTATTGTACAATATTTTTTAAAGTATAAAAAAATTATGAATATAAGATTATTTTAAAATAGAACTTGTTTGATATTAAGTTAATCAGGTGGTAATTTTGTGTTTGTTTTTGTTTTATAGTTTTTTAAGAAAAAAGTTTAATATTATTTAATCTAATATAGAGCTTACAAGTTGGCTACGTGCTACAAGCACCAAGGCAAATTTAAGGACGTTCATTTAGTGCATGTAGCTAAAGTTAGAATTCTACAAGGGCAATAATATCAATAGAAAACACAATATCTTCCCCAATAAAGCCATAAGAACTAGAACAAAGAAGTCTTTGGTCCACAACAGTCTGTTGACCAAATAGAGCCAACAAGCTTAGTTTGTGTGACCTCCTCTTAAGTTCTCAGAATTATTAGTTTTAAATTTTCTTATGCAAGCTAAAGAAGGATGCAAAAGAAATCCTTTATTGGTATTTTTATTTCTTATGGTTTTGCTTCCTAGGAATGTGATGCCAACTAATCTAATCAAATTGTTTCAGAGTCTTATAGATTTGATTCAACAACAACCAGACTAGAATATATTGACCTCTTGTTTTTCAGAAAGAAAAGTTATATGATCAACTTAGAATCCTCATAAACTGAAATGGATTTGATGTTTTCTCTTGTTGTAAGAGTGAGATCAGATTTACAGACCATCAACTCAACTACATTATTGGTGGTCTATCCTTAATTAAGGCAAAAATCAAGAATATTAGAATGATATCTTGACCATAAAACTCCTCCAACATCAACTATTCTAGGCTTAGACTTTGAAGCCCCATCAAAGACTACAACTAGAGTTAGATTGTTGGTAACATAGGTGCTTATTAGATCTTGAAGATTTCAACTTTTTAGGATATGTCACTTAGCTCTAAAAAGAGCACTCTTATATCTTAGATTTAAAACAATCTCTAGCATTTTCCATGATAGCATGATTTATCTTGTGTATCAAAACTATCATCTAAGTTGATTTACCTTTAAATATTTGATAATTCCTATATTTTATGATATGTTTACCTTGAAAGGAGGTATGGTACTTTTTGTTTCAACTTTTAGTACAAGACTCAAGATTTAATCTACTTCTAATGTAGACTCCAAAGCTAATATTAAGAGAGATCCATATCGTAGCAAATTCCTCGTATTTAAAAAATATATGAGGTTGAGTTTCACAGTCTCTAAAGTATCTAGAAAAAATACGGGGCTCAAAAAACCTCTTTTAGAGAGGTCTTTGCTACAATATTTAGAGGCTCTTTTCTCTGAATATAAGCACTAGCCTTGATTTAATAATTCCTTGAATAATAAATTTTACCTCAAATAAAGTAGTCTTTGTTTTCTAGGTTTTTGGGAAGAATGCTAGTGAATTGATTCTACACCTGAGACCACTCCTTTTGTTGTTCTACATCCAACCCATGAAGTTGAATCCATTTTGGTTTATGTCTTATTGAGTGACGATATGGGTAATATTTTCAACCCCAAACTAAATCATGAACTAAAAAACTCCTTATAAATGGGAGAGATTAAGGTCTTATTACTAAGAATAGATTCATCCCAACACTTGATGCTATTACCATTTATCGATTACCATGAGATGTTATCCTTAATATTCCAAATAAATTTAGTAATCAATACCTAAATTTCAGAGATGCCTAGTTTTTTTATGGATACATTTGAGTAGTAGCATGCCCTGATTGTCTTCACCATACTTGTGAATAAGGTGTTATTTCTAAAGTGGTATACCCAATCCTCCTTTGATATTTTCCTTTTATCACCTAACTCTATTTGACAAGATGAAATTTCTTCCTATGAGATTGCCTTCCTCCTTGCCAAAGAAAGTTTCTAATTTTTTTTCAAGTTCCCAAATGATTGAGATAGGAGCATGATAAATCAGAAGTTGGTAGATAGACAAGATTGAAATTATAGATTTAATAAAAACCAATCTACCAACAAGACTAAGCCACCCATTATTATAAGTTAATATTTTCCTATCAATTTCTTCCATCAAATTAGACCAACCATCAGAAATCCTTAATTTTAAACTCATAGTCATATTTAAGTATTTAAAGGGGCTAATTCCACAATGATAAAACTCAAGTATTTGATCAAAGCTCCTATTTTCAACTAGAGAAGTATTGATAGTGTAAAATCTATACTTCTTGACATTAATAACAACTCTGGTTGCATTGAGGAAGAGTTTTAGGTAGCATTTAATTATTTTTACATTCACCTTGGAGGATTCCCCTATCATTATAGTATCATCAAAAAAATGGGTATGAGTAATCTCCTTAACCCTAGTATTAATCTTAATTCTAGTTATTTTGTTAGCCCTTCTTTTAGAAAAGATAGATCTACCCAAATATTTAGCTAAAATAATATAAACATAAGGAGATAAGGATAAACCTTGGCATATACCTTTAGAATCTCTAAATAACCTAGTTGGATAACCATTGAAAATAGAAGCAACCCAACGGTCTCTAATGCAACCAAAAATCCACTTGAAAAGAGACAAAGGAAATCCAAAAGAACTAAGCACTTGAGCCAAAAAGAAAATCTAGATCCACTCTATCAAAGTAATTAGCTATATCAAGATTATCCACGATCATTTTTCATTCTTTATTGGTAGTACGTAAGGCCTCATGGACAATCACAATGGTGTCAAATAGTCACTCATCAAGGATGAAACCTGCTTGCTCATCAAAGAAAATTTTATCTAGATACTTTTTTATTATGGTGGTTATGATATTGGTCATAAATTTATATGAATCATTACACAAATAAATTGGCCTAAATCAAATAAATTTTCAGGAATTTTTCTCCTTTGGAATCAAAGCTAAAAATGTAGACTTAATAGCACCAGTCGGTTTGTCTTTTTTATGAGCATCCTTGATCATCTAAAGAATATTTGTAGCTACCAAATAAATGAATTAGTGGTAGAAGGTATTAGTAAATCCATCTAGACGAGGAGATTTATCCTTCATAGATCTAAAAATAATGTTCTTAAGTTCTTCCAAAATAACTCCCCAACAAAGAGAAATCTTTATTTCCTCAATTATTATCTTAGAAATATTTTGTAGTAGTTTATCCTAAGTAGCATGAGTTCTATCTATTTTTTTATAAAGGTATTCATAGTGGCTAAACACAACTTCTTTGACCTTCAAAAAATTGGAGACTTTATCACCATTTTATAGATAAAGTTTATGAAACATATTCCTTTGATATCTCTTATGAGCCTTAAGATGAAAGAACCTGGTTTTGGATTCTCTTTTCCATAGCCAAGTCATGTACGATTTAAATTTCTAAAGTTGCTCTTCTTGCCTAGATTTCACATGAAGATAGGGGATAATGGAATCTCTCTTAGATTTTAGTATTTCACTAGGAGGTGCTAGCTTTGAAAGCTCTTCTAAATATCCTAGATTAAGAAAGAGGAGTTTCTTAGATTTGTTGATATTATGGTGCAATTTTATCCATATTATAAAATTATATTTTAACCTAAAAATTTTGATCTTCCATTTGTCTTAAGCATTGTGCGAGAGGAACCAAGTTTTCTAACTAAGCTCAATTTCCACTAAAAATCCATTTAAATAAACCCAATATGGATTACATTTAAAGGGAATGGGATCTAAAATTTTGATGTTGTCATTATCCAAAAGGTTAGGCTTATGATTAGAGACTATTATTTGGATGATTTTGTTGGTTATCGAAGGAAAGCATGTGAGAATATCTTCTTGGAAGAAGAATTTATCAATTCTTTTGGAAATGAAATGATTTCTTGATCTTCGATTAGTCCAAGTATATAGACCTTTAGAAGGATTAGTATCTTGAGGACCATCAAAAGAAAATATATTTTCCACATACTTCCTATTATGATCTCTAACATTGAATTTGACTCTATTTTTGGAGGAAAGAGCACAAAATAAAAATATCTAGATATGATCATATTGACTGGATTACTTTATTCAATGTAGGAAAGAATTGAATGCCAATATTGCTTCTTATAAATTAGGGAGTTAGAGCTATACACATTCAAATAGGTGAAAGACAAACCTCCAATGTTAAAACTAAGAGAAATTCATTGTTTGATTTGATAACCACCTATTATAAATAAAATTATTTTGTCCCATGTTGTAATAATTCCGCTAAGGGCTCCTTGAGTATATATAACATAAATTTTAAAGCTTCTCTAAATAGATATCCATGCTTTAAAGGTACCTTTTTAAATCTAAATTTGTTTCCTGGATTCCTACTAAGCAATGGCAAAGGTCCCAACCCAAGCCTCTATAATTCCATGAGAGCATTATCATATTTTTGTGGGTTTCTTCCCTTTTGAACCCTCCAATATAGCTTGCTTCTTAGCTACAACCCTTTTCTTTGCTTATTTAGATCTTATTTTTTGGTTAGATTTCCTACCCAAATTAGAAGGGGATATTTTTATAATATGTTTAGGATAGGATCCAAGGACTATGATGTCTTCCCTTGGATAAAAATTAAGTGTCTACATTTTCCCATTTTTGATATATTTATCAAATAATAAAAGTACTAAAACTAGCTCTTATGCCCCAATGCTATAATGAGTTATTTGTTTCTTAACTTGATTTTGTATTTCTAATTGATTGAGTACTTTTAAATATTTTCTTGTATGTGATTAAAATGCATTAAATGACTGCATTAAATATTGTCTCACATATTTTTGGTCCTTCAATATTTTGAGAGAAATATTCTATTTGAAGGAGAAAACTAAAACTTTCTAACATGCACATAGTTATATTGATAAGAGAAATGTGAAAATTTGATGAAATATAATTGAGAGGTGTGGGGTAACAAGTATGGGGGGTGAAAATCATTTTTAATAATTATTTCATGAAAAGGATCTCTAGATGTATTTTTATACCATAATTATTTATGGCATAATAGGGATGTCCTACTCACCATGATGATAAGGTGCAATCACTAGAAACTAGAGGATGAGACAAGCCTCAGGTAAAATAATTATTAAATATAAAAAAATATTGGCCATTTTTGCTAAATTTTATGCTTCAAAGAAAAGACAAGACAATTTTCATACAATAGAAGTTTTACCTAGTAGTATTGTCCAACTACAATGCTTATGATGGTGCATTTTCACAATGCGGTGCTTTTGTAATATAGTGCTAGCATAATAAGCATGGCCTTTTTAGAAGCAATAGCAATATCAAAATGTTCAAGATCTAGTTCTAATGCTAAAAGTGATACCTTTGATTCTTTTAAGATTCTTATATGAATTTGGATTATGGACATAAAATACTATGTTTGTATCATTTAGTTGATGGACTTTATATAATGAAGTTTTTTTATGTTGGATATGATTCTAAATATTCTATACATGAGGGAGCAACATACCCATGCTTGCGAGTTAACTATTGCACTCTTGTGCTATGAGGATCATGCATTACTAGTGGTAGTTGGGTTATATCATGTAGTTCTAATGTGAAAGATTGAATTTAATAAGATATTTTTAATAGCCCTAGTGGAGAGATGGTATTTGAATGTGAATATCATTTATATTCTATGTGAGGAGCTCATAGTAACATTGGAGGATGCATGGTGGATTATATGGGTATTCATTAAAGTATTTTGATCCATCTCATACAATCATGTCTATAATTTTTAGAGAGAATGATTAAATACCATGTGTTTAGATTGGTATATTTTGGTATTGACACCACTGTCATGTATATAGGTCATCACTTGAGTCAATCAAAAATATTTTTGGATCCCCTTGTTCTTAGAGTGTTGTTAATAAATACTAGTAGTACAATTCTCTCATTGCTGATGGATGATATCATGGTAGATATGATCAAGCATAAAATAGTATTTTCCTAGGGCCTATCCATTTTAGTATGGCTATACCACTCTTTGCAATGAGTCATTTGTAGAGGTGGCCAAAGCATCACATCTTGTACTTTTCTTAAGGTGTGGGTATAGGAGTAAATTATTATGGTGCGACCTCCATGATTATTTAATTATATTTGTGATGTTTATTTTTCATGTGACTATATATGGGTTCAAAATTTTGAGATTGAGTGTGGTTTCCCTCATAGAGGGTTTTTTGGGTGAGTTAAGAGGTAGATAGATCATCACCATTGGAAATAAATTACAATATATCCATACAAGGGGCATCGTGGATGGGTTGATGATGCATATAAGTTGGATAATATTACATGAATAAAGTGGTTGCTTGGCACAAATGGGGACAAAAGGATTTTTTAGCATGAGCATATTGTCTACTGGTTTAAATTAGTCAAGGACAATCTTCAAAACTTTGTCTAATCCATGAGGATGTTGAGAGAGTAGGGTTTTGGAGGGCCACCAAATCATGAATTATCCTAAGGTATATGTGGATGAATATATGGTTCTAGATCTTAGGTTCAATTATCCTAGAGTGGATGATCAATACTATAGTTGGTACCACTAGTATTTTCTAAAGCATGTTATAGTGGCTAGGCTTTAAACAACCCAAAGATATATGACTGAATTGGAGAGATAGGTGGGTACAATATTTAATACCTCCATTGGTCAAATAGTGGTGATGGTACCCAGATATGTATAAGGGTGGAGCTATAGGAGACATACAAGGAATCACATTAGGAGAGGTAGGTCTAAGTTGATCATCTCTTCCTATGCTTATAATTGATAGGTATGTCTTAGCCAAGTAGATGAATAAATTGTAAGTGAAAGTAAAATATCTTATGATAGAGTTTGATCAAACCTTAGTAAAGATAGTGGCATGCAATATTGGTACTAGTTGGTCTGAGAAGTGGTAATATTATAGGTAATTGATTAAATTTTAATCAAATTAGGATGTAGATGTCATGAAAGCCACATCATAGACTAGGACAAGTGGTGGTCACAACCAATTTGTATAATCACTTCTAAATTAGTTGGCAATTATATATGAGGTACACCAAATAGAGATAACAAGGTTGTAGTCCAAGATAGTCTTTATTTAAGAGGATCTAAAAATAGATAGATGGTATGAATGAATCATTATCAAAACTTATGAGGTTAATTCTTGATTGAATTGATTGAAATCATAAATTAATTTATAAGGAAAAACAATTCTATTGACTAAACATAAATAACAAGTATTTTAATAATCACACTAAAGAGTTTACAAAGTAGCATAGGTCACTTTGAGGGAGAAACCTCTTTTATAAGCAATGCTATTTACAATTTAAGTCTTTAGGATACCTTCACCTCTCTTACAATGCAATATAAAGATAATTTTTTCTTAAATAACTTACAATGCAAAAATAGGTTAAATCTAAAATAGATATATAAGATATCTAACCCTAACACTAATCATCAAGGGTTTCCATTACATCCAAGAGGGTGTTCCCACTCATTACTAACTAAACTATTACAATAAAAACAAAAATAGTTAGGACGTGAGATTCTAATACACCCTTCCCCTAAAACAAACTTTGTATTTAAAGCTAAATATGAAGAAACTATTGTGAAACTTGGTGTAGTGGTTTCCACATGGAAACATTAGGATGTAATCCTTTCTATTGAATAAAAATAATTATAATGGTTTGGTTGTATAGTTGTCATAATTTCTATTCCATAATAAACTCTTGTTAGAGAATGATTGAGCCTTCAAAAAACTCTTCTTGCCATCCAGTCCACTACAACTTCATAGATGTTAGGTGAAATTTGGTGGTGGCCACCATTTGATTCTCTTCATCTAATACTCCAAGCCAGAATATTATAATTATGGATCCAAGCACTTTTTTGATAATTTTAGTTTTTCCACTCGTATAGGGATAGTATGTCAAGTTGATCTTTTGTTAGGTTCTTTATATCTTGAATAGTTCCAAAAAAAAATGAGTGTAGGGTCAAGGTCATATACTATAGAGGATGGCACTTCATGTAGCTAAAAAATATGATCAATGATTATTTAGGCAATGATGGATGTTGGGTAGGGATGTGCAAGAGAACAAAAGTGGGTATACTTTGAGAGAGTACACAACTAAAATAATTGACTTACCTATTCTCTTAGGTAATATCCCAATGAAATCCATGGAAATATGGATTCATATTTCTATTGTAATTAGTAATGGATGGATTTTGTAGGGAAAGATAAGTGTCTCCTTTATGATGCTTACAAATATCACATTGTTGAACAACTTGTTTAATCACTTCTACTTTCAATAGTTCCCGGATCAATTTTATAATTTCTAATTTTTGTGTAAAAGGATATCAGGTGGAAGATTCCTTGGAAAACCCAATAGCATTCACTATTTTCTTGGGGTTGAACATTCTTACCTCTATTTTGGTTTCTTCCTTCAGCCCACTGATAAGGCAACTTGTATAAAAAATCTTTGTTAGCCCTTTTATCCTATTGGCCAATTTTTCAAATTCTTTCTAGTACTCTCTAAATATGTGAGTTTGTTTGATATTTTATCAAAGCTCTTATAAAATCCTTGTAAGTACAAGGTCCAAACTGAACACGTAATTTTTTAACTAATTCATCTAATTAAGGTACCACACCCTTATATTTATGGAACCAATTATACCATTATATTACCTCCTTATCCGTGTTGAAAGAGGCTATAGAAATTTTAAAAATTTCCTAAGTTTGATTGATATTAAGATATTGAATTAGGTAGTATACCCAACAAGTATGATCTTCACCACCAAATTTGGAAAAATTCAATTTTGTTGTATGAGGTATAGTGGGTGAGATATTTTGCCCATCTATAATATTTTATGGATTTTTTATGATTTTAGTGAATATAGGATTTTGTTCATCATGCTATAATATTTTTCATAGTTTTTAGATAATTTTGTAAGGATCAATGATGAACGTCTAAATATTTTGTATATTATGTTCCATCATATCTAACTTTCTTATCCCACTAATCAAGAAATACCAACTAAAACACTTTTAATAATAACTTTAATATTTTCCATGCATACCTTTAACCCTCAATTATAACACTTTTAATGATAACTTTAATGATAATTTTTTAGCACTTTGTATTATTTTTTCCTTGTGCTTCACATTTTCTCTAATGTCTAATACTTATCCCATTTGATGTCACCAATAAGCAAGCTGAAGATCCCTTGTTTCTGATCTCTAAGGTTTGTATGGGGCACATGTTATCATGAATTTTTTTTCACAAATTGAAAAATAATATTTTTTTTTATTTTAGCTAAAATTTCCTTGAGAAATCAGATCAGGTAATTACAAATATTTATAAGTGCAATCATATAGATTTTGTTAGGCCCGTGAACTATGAAATCATTTTATGCATATAAAATCTTGTTAATCATTACAAACCTGACAGGAGTGAAATTCTTCCGGTCTTTAGGTGCTGTTAGGTATGGATAAATGTGTCTGGAAATTTGATAGGACTAGAAGTCTTTGAGCTTTCAAGTGCTTTGTTAGGTATGGAGAGTGGTCCCACGAAGATGTGACACTTTTTCTTTTTTCAAACCTTGATGTTATTTTTACATATTTTTACACAATTTATTTTAAATCAGTCTAAGATAACTTAATTTGTTTTTTTAATATAATAAAATTATTCTTTATATAAAAATTTTAAAATATAAAATTATAATATATAAATAATAAATTATAGAAAATTTATAATCCTTATTTAGTATTAAATAATAAATTTATATTATTTAATTTGTTTTATAAATTAAAGTAATTATTCGTGTATGAGTAGGGGAAACCATTTGCTTTATGGTGATAGTGACTTATGAGTTTATCTTTCCTAGACACCAAAATTTTGTTAATATGTGATTTGTGCATGGTCTTAGAGAAAACATAATGTCATTAGAGAAAACATAATGTCACTAGGAAGACCTATAGCATTTCAAGAACTAATGATGTTCAATGGAGGTTGAATGAGACACTAGATATGGATGAACGACCGAAAGAACCTAAAGAGTTTTCAAACTAGAGTCTTGAAAAAGTCAAGATATCATTTGTATGTTATGAATGGGTGAATGATGGGCGATATGGGTGGATGTAGCACAAATGTGTAGAATGATGGGTGAGGCAAGACAAATACCATAAGGAAGATTCCATTGATTAATGTGACAAAATCAATCCTAGCAAACAGTTTAAAACATGGATCGAATGATGACCAAAGTTTTATTAGTGATGGTGGAATAATGCGATATGTGTGCATGCAACACACTTTATAGCGATGTAAAAATTTATTGCTTGTTATTAATGGTTGTATTGTTTTGATGTTTTCGACCATCTTACTGTTGGACAGTTTGTGATTTTGGCCATTTGATCATCAAACCATTGAGATTTTTTTTTGATGTTTTTGTATTTTGATTTTTTTGGACAATTTGATCATCAAGCCAATTGATTGTAAACTTGTTGTGCAAGTGTGATAGAAGGTTCAAATTTTTTTGTTTTTCCTTTAGAAATAAATCCCCTACTTGAAATTTTTTGGGATACACCTTGTTATTGTAAGCATGTTTGATCCTATCCTGATAAACACGAACATTCTCAAGTGCATTGATTTGTCATTCATCAAGCAGGTTTAATTGGTCGAGGTGCACTTACCATGTGATATCATCATATATGAATTTTTGTAAAGATACGTGTAATGATGGGATTTTAAGCTCAAGGGGCATGATGGCCTCAGTCCCATAGACTAGGGAGAATAGTTTTGCCCTAGTTTGCATGCGTGTAGTTGTGCAAAAAGCCCATAACACCAAGGGGAGTTGAAGATGCCAATATTTATTATTTTTTGTATTGTTTTCTTCAGAATGGTAATGATAGTCTTGTTGGTGGCCTTAGTTTACCCATTACTCTATGGATAGTAAGGAGTCAAAAAGCTATGTTGAATATTGTATTTAGTGCAAAGTTCTTGAACATCCTTACTTTTGAAGAGTGTCATTTTCAGAAATGATTTTGGATGGTATACCAAAATAATAAATGATGTGATGGAGTATGAACTCCGTGATTCGAGGTTTGATAATGTTGGTAAGAGAAATTGCATCAACCTATTTTGTGAAGTACTCAGTAGCTATGACGGTGAACGTATGGTGATCCAAGGAAGGAGGATATATCTTTCCTATGATATCAAGACTCCATTGTGAGAATGACCAAAGAGCTTTAATTGGTTGCAATGCCTATGATGGTACATGGGTTAAATTTGCATGATGCTAACATTTTGAACACTTCTTGACATGTGTGCAAAAATCATGTTCCATGGTGGGCCAATAGTAACCTATGCATAAAATATGCTTTGAGATGGCTATTCCACTAAAATGACCACCACATGTTCCATCATGGGATTGATAAATGATCCAATTTGCCTCTTGTAGTTCAATACAATATAAGAGGATACCATCAAAGCTACAATGATAAAGGATATCATCTAAGAGAGTGTAATGAATCACTTTTTGTTAGCGATTGAGGATAAATATATAAGTAAAGTACCCATTTTTATAAAGTTCTTTATTTGCAAGAAGCCATCGTTGTATGGCTTAGTTTGAACAAAATTCACATTCTCTTCAATCTAAGAAGATTCTCTTTCAATATCTGATTGAGATAGTGTTTTGATCTCGATGCACATAGTACTATCAATGGGATTCTATAGTATGAGTGATCCAAGAGAGGCCATAGTGTCTACGAATTGATTGTTTGACCTAGATGTGTTATCGATTTCATATCATTCAAAGTTCTTAAGCAACTTAACAATGATCTGCTTGTATTGCTTCAAAATTGGGCATTTGCACTGGTATATCTCCTTAACTTGATAGATAATGAGTTGGGAGTCATAAAAATATTGATATATTTTATGCCTAAGGAAATAACAGTCTGGAGGCCTAGGATAAGGACTTCATATTTTGTATTGTTATTGGTGCAAGGGAAGTTGAGTTTGAATGACAAGGGCATAAGAGATCCTTGAGGCATGAATAATACTACTCCAACACCTTCCCCTTGCTCGTATTTGGAACCATCAAATAAAAGGAAAACATCAACCTCCTTCTTAGGTGTGATATTCTCCTCTTGCTTTGTGATATTGAGTACATTTTCATCAAGCAACTCGATAATAAGTGGGTGCTCATCTGGTAATGGAGCTTCAGTGAGTTGATTTATGATTACCTGACCTTTGATGGATTTTTGGCTAATGAATTCAATATCGAATTCCACTAAAAACATTATTCATTTTAAGTTTTACTATTTGTATAGATGTGGCTCATAATCTAGCATAGAGGATTCTCTTTGGCTATGACATACGTGGTATGGTTGATCATATAATATCAAATTATTTTAGTTGTGAAGACAGTTGATAGGCATAAACTTTTGACATATGCATACTTGGTCTCAAAACTCACCAAAGTTTGGCTAATGTAATAAATGGATTTTTTGAGGTTAGATTCATTCTTTTGTGCTAGCATTGTGCCAAGGGCAAATTCAGTGGTAGATATATACATATGAAATAGGACACCTAGTCGAGGTTGTGTCAACATAGGTGGGGATGGTAGATATTATTTTAAAACATAAAAAGCATCTTGACACTCTTGACTCCATGTAAAGATAACCCTATTTTTGAATAGATGGTTGAAAGGTTTACACTTATCTGACAATTGAGCAGTAAAGTGATATATTGCTTGAATTTTGCCTTGTAAACTATGTAGCTCTTTGATGTTTGTTGGGGGCAGCATCTCAGTGATTACTCTAACTTGTTTGGTTTAACTTTGATTCCTTGTTCAGATAATATAAAAACTAAGATTTTTTGAATGTGACACCAAAAATGCTTATGTTCTCATGACATGTTTTGCTTTGGCCAATTGATCATCTACATAATCTTCCACTATCTTATGCATGTAATCATAAAAATATAATTCATGGCACTATGATATGTTGCACATACACTTTTCAGGCTGAATGGCATGACTTTGTAGTAAAATATCCTCTAGGATGTTGTTAAAATTGTTTTATGTTGGTCATCAAGATTAACACAGATTTCATTATATCCTAAAAAATAATCCATTAGGGAGAGCATTTCATGGCCAGTGGTAGAATCCATGAGTGTATCCATGTTTAGGAGATGGAATTTATCCTTAGGGCATGCTTTATTGAGGTCACAAAAATCTATGCAAATGTGTATCCCCCCCATTAGGCTTGCTAACAAGTACCATATTAGAGACCCATTCTGGGTAGTCAATGGGTTGAATGAAACCCACATCTAGAAATTTTTGTAATTCTTCTTTAATGATTAGGGCTATAGTAGGATGAAGCTTCCGTAGTTTTTACTTTATCGATTTTGCATCAGGTCTCAAAATGAGACTATGGACCATTAAATTGGGGTTGAGGTTCAACATATCTTTGTAAGACCATGTGAACCCTTGTTTGTATTTAGTAAGTAGGGCAACAAACTATTATTGATATTTGAAAGAGAGATTTTTTCCAAGCTTAACGAATTGTGGGTATTCTAGATCAACACTAAGATCTATGTTGATGGTGTCCTCGATGAGCATGTAGGAACCTTCTAATTGGTGAGGAGTGGGAATGAGGTGGATGTCATCAGCTACATTTTAAAAAATGGGTGAATAAAAATCACTTATGTCGACATGATGAATGATAGACAGAGAAGACAACGAGGTAGTGGGATGTAGACATTGGCTTGATGGATCAATTGGCTAGATGGAAAGAAATTGATGGGGGATGATGAAGCAATTTTTTTAAATTTAATAAGACTTGTATCAATGTGGATAGGATTTTATGGATTGATTGGATTGTAGAGGGGTGTGAATAGGTCAATGGAGACCATGTTGACTTGTGGGGTGATGGGATTTGGTAAATTAGAGGGAGGATTCCTATGGACATGCTCATGAGGTAGGAGTTGGTCCAACATGGGTGGATGCAGGTGGATGGTAAAATGAAGGTGATGATGGAGGCTAGGGACTATATGAAGTAATCGAGGTGATGTAATAAGCTAGATTTAGAAAAATAGGGGGTAAATGGGTAGGTGGATGGGTAATTAATGGTGGAAAATATGGATCAAGATATGATGATATTGGTTGAGGCGCTGGTTCAAGCAAGGTTGGGGTAAGGTACAAGTGTATGGATGGTAGGGGAGGCTCGTATAGATTGGATATTAAGTTAAAATGCTTGAAATGTTTGTCATAAATGGGGATGTAGTGGACATGACCCTCATGAACATATTTGATACAATGATATAATATTCAGGGGATGCATCACATATTTTGAATACATGGCCTTCCATGCAGGAAATTGTATTACATTTCTCCTTCAAATATGTGACACAAGGTATGAATGGTCTTCCCACCTACTTGAATGGTAGAAAAATCATCCCAAGTGTTGAGAACAATGTATCATTGAAGGCCCATAGAGTGAAGGTGGATGAGGCTATGTGTGAAGGTGGCAAGTGGAGGTGTTGGAGCACCACGGATGTTATGAATTTGATCAAGAAACTTGTGATGACCATAACTAATTTAAAAAACTTATGATCTATATGAGCTACAATATGTATTGGAGGATCTGGTGCTTCTATTGGTAAAGTTTTAATCTCATAATCATAGAAGGTGATTGCAAGCTCTATGCAAGTCTTGAAATTATCCATACAATTTGTGAAGGCATTTGGATCTTGAGTGTGAAGGTTAATGAATTTCAAGATTTCCATCAATGTCTTATGATGCGGGGGTGATTGTTATATGAGATCATAAATTGAGAGTTTGGCTGATTCTATATTGAGGCTCCGTGTGAGGTAGTTTTTGAGGGATATGAATGGTCATGGGAATGCAATATAGCTTGCACTGGTGGGGGTGGTATGGTAGCATATGAAGGCATGTTGGGAGAAGTACTCGATTGGATCTATCAATCAAGATAGCATTGATTTTTAGTAATGACATGGATCATCTCTACAAATTTATGATGCTAAACAATGGTGTTGAGATGGTTGACCTAGTTTGGGGAGTGTTGGAAGTTGGTGGCATCTAAAATTATTGGTTTGGCCCGTGCTATGGTAAGGTTCCTTGATAAATATCAAGGTTCTAATAGGGTGACATAAGCATATTATCTACGATAATTATCTTCTTATTGATAAGGTCTTGGACCAAATGTTTAAAGGAAATGTAATCGTTGATATCATGATCCTATCGCCTATGGTAGGCATAGTGGTGATATTCTTTGTACAATGTGGGTTTAGGCCTGTTGGGGTATTTTGGTAATGATATTGCTTGTGCTTAATAAAGTCATTGGAAGATGACCGAGTAGGATTTAGGAAGCATGGTGAAATTGTGTAGGGGCCTAGAAAGATGCCTAAGGTGGTTGTCTATTTGAGGTTTTTGTAGTTGGGTGAGAGGTGGTGTGGCATGGTATGTTGGTCGTTGGGGTGGATGTTGACCTTGTTATAGTTACAGATACTATGGTTGATGTGGTTGTTGATTATGAATTCTTGGGCCACTCAATACCACCTGATAAGCTTGATTGGGTTTTGATTGGTTATTGGAAGTGCCCTTGGAATACTTATTTAGATATTTTTTCTTTTTGAGATTTATTTCACCCTCTTGGTTCTTAATGTCCTCAATGGTATTGGCTTGTGCAAAAGCTTCATCAAGTGTACGATATTGCTAGAATTGTAGTAGTAATGATATTAGTTTCAAACAACTCATGAATAATCAAGTCAGCTCTATGATGGGGAGAGAAAATGAGAGTTCTATTATTACAGCTCTCTACTATGCACCATAATCTAAGATAGACCCATCATCAAATTAATGAAGATTGTAAAGATAGTGAGTATCATTTTCCTTTTAATAATGATAGCAAAACATTATATAAATAGGTTAGCCAATTGCTCAAAGTTAAAAAGGTTGTGCCTAGGCAAGTGGTTGAACCAGTCTAAGGCTATCCCAAGGGATAGCGATAATGTACAAACCATGAAGGGATAAATATCAATGATAAGGTAGCACACATTGATAAATGAGCTTATGTGATCTTGGGGATCCTCCTTCCCCTTGAATTTTTTAAATTTTGGCATTACGAAGAGGGGAGGATATGGCAGCAATGGTATCGAAGGGTGTATGGGGTAGTTCTATGGTTGATTGAGCATCGACTTCTAATATCTATTGCCCAGAACTTGTAATGCTAAACTATCAACCTTGTCGACCAACATTTGAAATTTATCTAAAGCATCTAGGAGGGTTGTATGAGACATGCCAACTTGGAAATATGAATATGGATATTGGTGGTATTGAATATATTGGTTATGGGCGTATGTGGGGTGAGTTGATGAATACTAGTTGAAATGTTGGTGATGTGTGGGGGGTGGTTGTTGGTGTTGTTGTTGATGTTGAATGGATGGTAGTTGGTATTGATTTTGGATGACTTTTTGGTGTTGAATGGGTTGTTATTGATGATTAGAGGCTGATAACTTGTCCAGGGATAAAAGTGATTAGAGGTTGATGTTGCAGTGGTGGTTTTTGATGTTGAATGGGTTGTTAAATGTTGATGTTGTGGTGTGGATGGAGGTTGTTTTTTATACTATATGGGTGGCTATTATTGATTTTTTAGTGTGGATGGAGGTTTTTGCTACAACTGTTATTATTGGTATTGGATGGGTGGTTGTCATTGATGTTATGGCATGGGTGGGGGTTGTTCCCATAGTTGTTGTTATTGGTATTGGATGGGTGGTTGCTATTGATGTTGTGGCATGGGTGGAGGTTTTTGCTACAACTATTGTTGTTGGTATTGGATGGGTGGTTGTTGTTGATGTTGTGGTGTACCGATACTACTATGTGGATGGAGGTTGTTATTGGTAGTACTGTTACAGTGAATTCTACTGGTACTATTGCATGGGTGGAGGTTGTTGTTGGTAGTATTTTTGCAATGAAAGCTACTGGTACTATTGTGTGGGTGGAGGTTATTTTTGGTAGTACTATTGTGATGAAATTTTTTGGTACTGTTTGGGTAGAATCTACTAGAATTATGAAGTGAATGGAGGTTGGTTGTAGGCTTTAGAATATGGTGGTTGGGTGGGCGATTGTTAGTTCTATTAAAAAGGTATTAAAGCCTATATATTAGGTGGTTGAGTGGCCCATGATGGTAATTATACAAATAATATTTCTTGGGTGGCTATGGAAGTTGGGTGGTTTGGCATTTGGGATGGTGTTTGCAGTAGATGGGTTGAGGTGGATGGAGTAGACACAAGAAAGTGAGATATTATGTTAATATAGGCCCAATGGTATTGGTTTGTATTTGTATATGTAGATATATGGCCTACATTGAATTGGGGGTTAGAACCCCCAAGTGGGAAGTATTCAATAGGTATGTCATACTTAGGATGTGGCTTAGTAAGGTGGGTTGTGTGATTATAAACCTGCTCTTAGTGCGTGGGGGAGACCAAACGGGGTGGAATGATAAACGATGATAAGGATGAACATGAAAAATTTTGTAGAGGGATGGGGCCACCTTGGATGGCTCATGTGACATTAACATCGATAATGGTGATGTGGCCTAGGGACATAGGTGTCCTTAGACTAGTAGATTCAGGGATGCTGGTAGGGATGTGGTGGTTAGTGGTACTCAACTTGTGTGTCTCAAGTGGGTTTGTGGTGGTATGATGGGTGTATCTAGATAATTTACCTTGGGGTGGTTGGGAGGATACCTCCTACTGAGTTTGAGGAGTGGTGGATGGATGGGAGGTCTGACTATATTGGTCCATTATGGATTGGGTGACAACTTGGGCTTGGACTTAAATTTGAGTCAAGACCATAATCTAAGTAGGTAATGGATGGAATGTGGGTTTGGGGTTTTATGGTGATGGTGTGGTGGAGGTGTTCTTCTATCTACAAAAACAAACCATCAACAAACAATAGTTTTAATATTTTTTTTTCATTTTGATGTGCTAGTGTCCAACTGATGTTGTTATGCGATGTGTTGGGACTGTTTTTGCTTTTGTGTTTTTCTTTAGAGTTTTGTTTTATTTTTTTTTTATTTTTTTCTTGTTAATTTTTATTTTGTTTTGTTTTTTCTTTTTAATTTTATTTTTGTGTGTGTATAATGACTCTTAAACCTAAAATCTATGTATGTAAGTGGTAGAATGCAATCTAACCGAATGTGTTGATGCCCACTTCTCTAATGATTAGTGATACAAAAATTAATGAAATGGTTTCCTAGTATGGTTATGGCTTATGGTAACCTAAAGGGACAAATTACCCTCCCAAAAGAGGTCATGTTGTCTAGGTCCTGCTACTTGCCCAATCAGGCTTTCACTTCACCCTTGGGCAAGCTCGGACAATAATGACAACTATGGGTCCACTGATTATTAAACCATGTGAACACAGGGGTATCTAACCTAACCCACCCTAAGATATGATCAAGTGTGGGGGATTTATAGATAATGAAATCTAGAAAATCGTGCATGGGGGATACTATGGTATCTATAGGATGAGCCAACAGAAGGAGGTGAATTCCAATGTTGTTGATATCAATCAACAGTTGGTGATGAAATCCAATTCACTAATGTTTATGCAAAACATGCAGTGTGTGATGTAAATTTTAAACCTTGCATGAAAGGAAAATTACTAACTATTATATTCTAAGAAAAATCAACTCTTTATTTTTTACCACATAAAATAAAACACAAAGAAAACAACTCTATTTTTTTTTATCTAAGACTAATGCTAACTAAAAACTCAGAACATAAAGGAATAATAATATTCCAACCTGCGATATTACATTTTGTCAAAGATCGAAGGTTGGCGATGTTTGTGTTTTGTGACCATCTGGGATCAGATAGTTTCTATTTGAGATCATCTTTGATCATACAATTGTAGGCTAAAGATATCTTGGGGTAGACGATTTTCCTCTATAATGCATTGTCTACAACCTGTGAAAATATTGAAACACAAAAATATCATAAATATTCACAATGCAGTAATAAAATCTATATTAATCATAAAAAAATAATATTTAAGATAATACGCAAACAAAAAAGTTATGAGAATGTCCCACTGTGATCTCCATATTGTAGATGATAAAAATATGCACCATGTAAAAACAATGTAAATAAAAATAGTAAAATATGTATTTATATGTGTGTATGCTTTTGTTTTGTTTGATTATAATATTTACCCTCACTAGGGTTATACAAGCGTTTAGTGGGGTTGATTCCCTTTTACAATCAATGATGGTGCCTTGATCAATTATGGTGCCCATGGTGGTTGGGTCTAGTTCTACGGGGTGTTACAATAAAGGTCTGGCATGGGATGAGTATGGTTGTGAGAGATTTACTTTGGATGTTTAGATGTGAAGTGTGATCGAGATTTCAATGGTTCTTCAATGCATATACCATCCTCATCATAATGAGGGAAAATATGGCATATTTATAGAATTTCCAGGGGGAATGGATGAGGTGGGAGCTTAATCAGTTAAGTGAGATTAATTGATGTTTCACTTTTGCATTGATTTTATCATTGAAGATGCATGCTTGTAAAAATAAGATAAGCTCACCTCGTGATTATCACCAAATTTGTGTGCACATTAAATTGTCTATGCATGATGAATTAGATGTGCATATTGAGTTAAGTGATCCCGTTGAACTAATTGTGCATGTTGTGCATATTGAGTTACCCTTAAGACTTAGGAAAACCTTATGTACCTTGGAGCACTCCTTTTTTTATTGGTTATTGATTTTATTTTGGTCGAATGATTTTTAGTCACCACTCAAGGTTCAGCCAATTCATCCTACATCACACATCACTTTTTGGTTGAAATATCCTAGGCCACTCATATTTTGAATGATTTTGAGTCGATATTGTCTTCGATCAAAATTTTCTAGACCATTGATCTATTTTTGATCACTTGATTCTCATCCACACTTCTATTTTTGATCGATTCATTCTACATTGTCAATACTTCTTTCAGTTGATAATTCTATGTCATCCATCATGTTTCGATCGAACCTTATCTAGAATCCATCTCCTATCGACCAAACATTTTAGATTGTCCATATTCAATCGGTTGAATCATTCTGGGCCATCCATCTCGTGTCAAGAAAAACCTACAACAAAATAAAATAATTCCATGGTATTGCACTTAGGCTTTTAGGGATGAAATAAGATAGGAAATGGGGATATGGACTTAGGAAAATAAACTCAAACAAGGTTTAATTTTAAATAAAGTGCAACCTGGGGTAAAAACCTTAGAAACAATTTTAGGTAAATGATTAAATTGAAATACTCGGGAGTATAGGCCCGATCCTTAGAATTACAAATTTTTTGAATGTGGGAAATATTTGAAGGGAGAAGTTGATGTGTGAATAACCTAAGGTTTATGATTTAGGAATAATTCAGTAACTTAGGCTTAGGTATGGATGGGATTTTTGGTGAAAAACTGACTTTAGAAAATAAAATGTGGCCCCAGACCTAGGGGAAGATAATAGGAAGTGATGGTTTAAAGAAACCTAGGGGACCATGGAAAAAAAAGAGGGATAATGATATCTGGAGATCTTTGGCAATGACCTTGGGGACTAAAAATTTATCATTTGGAGGACTAAGACATGATATTTGCAAAATAATATAACTTTGAGGATCCTTTTAAGGAAATACATTCTTGGATTATAACAAAAATTTAGAGGTCTACTTGACACACATTTTGAATTATACCACTTTTTTTAACTCAATTTTTTTGACAAAAACACCTAAACCTAGGACTTTAAAAGTTGGATTTTTAAACTAAGGGTAATTTTAAGTTGGATTTTGAGAATCCAACACAGGATCTAACTGATATAAGTGGTGAAAACTTGAAGCATTTGAGAACCCTAGAATATTTGGTTATGCTCTCCCTAAAATCACCTAAAACAATCCAAAAGAAAAAAATCAAATAAACATATTCCTACCTAATATCCTAGTAACAAATAGAAAGAAACTAGAAGCATTTTCCTACCTAATCACCTATATGAAATGGAAAAAGGGACACTTTACTTCCTAGTCACCTAAAAATTGAAAATGGGAAATTGTGAATGAGTGGAACTAAAACATACCTTCCTCTACTTAATCACCTAAGGACTAAAACAAGGACTTGAAATACTTTTTTTTTTATAGAGTGCAACTTCACTCTCTTCTAACCCCAAAGTAGGGTTGATATAGTTTTAGATGTTGATCATTAATTGGGTTTTTCATCTATTCTCCTCCCAGTATTTGCAGTCTATATGTGTGTCTTCTAACAACCTAAACTATCTTATATGGCCCAAGCCATTTGGGCTCTAGTTTTCCTTTATCACTATGCTTATCATTTTTGGGGTCCTAATATATGAATGTGTCTCCTTCAATAAATGGTGTGTATTTGGCTTTCTTTTTGAATAATTGCACTATCTTTTGAATTTTCTCAATCATCCTATTTAGAGCTTCTCTTCTTTCCTCTTGTAGTAGTGCAATCTGATCTAATATTCTTTGCAGTGTATTTGGATTTTCATGATCCTAGAGGAGTAAGGATAGGGCACTTCTTTCTACCTATGGAAGTAATAGATCATTTTCTCTAAACACAAGTTTGCACAGGGACTTGTTAGTATTTCTTTTTATAGATAATCTATCAACCCACATAGCAAATTTCAATTCATTATGCCAACCTCTTTTATTATTTCCCAATGACCTCTTAATCCTTGGTATTTGATTCTTATTTGATGATTTATCTAGGCCATTACCTTAAGGATAATAGTTTACAGCATGATACAACTCTATACTATATTTAGCACATAATTATATCATTTCAAATAAATTAAAGTACTTGCCATTATCTATTACCAATTTCTTTGGGACCCTAAATCTTGTCAAAATATTTTCTTCTAAAATTTTTATTACTACTTCTATTTTTGACTTCTTTAGAGAAGATGCTTCTGACCACTTTGTGAAATAACTAGTTGCTATGATAATCCATTTATGTCCACCTGAGGAATTAGGATTTATTTCTCCAATGAGATCAATTCCCAACTGTGTAAGAGGTGCTTTAATGATTACTGGATTTAGAGGTAAAGTTTCTAAATATTTCTTCCCTACAAAAACATGGCAGTTATGATAGCCTCCTGCATATTTATGGCATCTTTAAACAAGGAAGGCTAGTAATAACCAACCCTCATGATTTCGTTGGAAGTGGCTTTAGGTATAAAATAACATCCATAGAATTCGTCATGATATTGTTTTAACACATCAAGGAATTATTTTTCAAATAGGAAAAACAATAACACTCCATTTGGATGTCTCCAGTATAGTTTTCCTTCTTGAAAATGGTATTTCTATGATTGTTGCTGACTAATGTTATTTTTTTTGTAGATATACCTCTAGGGAAAGATAAATTTTGAAGGTAAGACAAAATGTCATCATACCATTTACATTCTACATTTTATGTCCTTCTAATGTCATGCATTTCATCTACCATAATAACATTATTCAAGCTCTCACCTTCTTTGTTTGCCAAATATTTGGCCAATCCTTCTTCTTTGATAATCTGAACTGCTTTAAATTCAACATCATACTGCAATAATTTGACCATATATCTTATTGGGCTGCTTGTGGGTTTTTCCTATGTTAAAAATTCTTTCATGGCTATGCAAGGAATGCAATATTTGACTTTATTTGATTCAAAAACACCCTTGAAATACTCTAGTTCTCTTAATACAACATAAGCTTATTTCTTTATCATCGTTTATCTCATTTGGGCTACTTTCAATCCTACAATCATAAATGCTACATGTCTTTCATTGTTATCTTCATATTTTTGAGCTAGAATTGCAATAATAGTATGCTCATATGCAAAAGAATATATGTTGAATTTTTTGGAATAATTAGGACAAATTAGCACTAGGGTAGTAGTAAAAACATGCTTTATATTATGAAAAGCTTTGGTATTCTCCTATGTCCATATTATATCACCATATTTATTGATCATGTCATTAATAGGTTTGGCAATATTATAAAATTAGGTACAAATATCCTTACGAAGTTGATTTTACCAAAGAAATATCTTACTCCTTTTAGGTTTTTAGGAGGGATTTTTGCAATAGCTTCAATTTTCTAGGTCAATGTTGATCCCTTATTTTGATACTACATGTCCTAATAGCTTTTCTTGTGTTTCCTCAAAAATACATTTCTTTCGATTCAAGGATATTCCATATTCTTTGCATCTGGAAAATATTGTGGTTAGATGCTCAAAATGGTCTTCAATATTCTTTGAAAACATAGTGATATCATCAAGATAAACAACAATTTCAAACATAAGTCCTTTAAATGCAAATTCCAGCTCTATGAAAATTTTATCCTGCATTCATTAGACCAAAAGGTATCCTAAGATACTCAAATGTTCCCCAAGGAGTGGTGAAAGTAGTCTTATACCTATCTTTTGGATTGACTTGTATTTGATTGTACCCTAAAAAACCATCTAACAAAGACATTTTGGCTAATCCCACAACTTCCTGCAATAGCTATTTTATATTAGGAAGGGCTAGTTATCCTTGAGTGAACTTTTGTTTAGGCTTCTAAAGTCAACACATAGCCTAATTTTTCTATTTTTCTTCCTCGCAGGTACTAGATTTGCTATCCAAGAAGAAAATATTACTTTCCTAATAATTTAGCATCCAATAATGTTTGTACTTCCTTATGCATGATTGGATGTAGATTGGGATAGAATTTTCATTGTATTTTCCTGAAGAGCTCTGTATTTTATTTTAGAGGTATGATATGGGTCATAACATTTGTGTTGAACATCCTCAAGTATTAATAGCTCCAAGCAAAAACATATTTATTTTTCTTTAGAAATCTTATATACATTAGCCTTTCCTTGTCTATCAAGGCTTTATTTATCTTAACTAGTTTGGGCTCTTCTTTTTTCCCAATGTTTACATCATCAACTTTTGATTCTTGGAAGAGTAGCTTGTATGCCTTGTCAAAGTTATAAAATAAGATTTTAGAGAAATCAATCTTGTAGGAATTCTATTTTTCTTAATTGGATCACTTATACTAGTTATCCAATAACATCTTTTAGTTTATCTTCATCATTTTCATCGCATATTACATCTACATATTGATTCTAAAGATTCATGAAATATTTTGTATCTATGTCATCTTGAAAAACTTGAAGGTAAACCACATTGTTTGGCACAAAGGGTTTTGAAAGCACGAGATTTCGGAAGCAAAAGGAAAACTATAACTATGCAATATAAGACGAAATGTAACGCTTTAATCCTATGCACAAAAACAAGGAAAGGAGATAAATTGGAGACGAAAGAAAAGATGTAAGGAAATCACAGCCCTCTTTATTCAAATTTCTTATCCTCGGTTACATAGACGTCTCCTCCCTTTTTAGGGGCTAGGAGCGTTAAATTGGTCTTTGTTACAATTTGTGACTTAGTCTTCCTCCTTCCGCATGCCCACGTTTGGAATGGGCGGGCCAAATGTTGCCGCCGCTTGCGTTGGTAAGGTAGACTCCTCGCCGCTCCTCTAATGTTGCAACTCGCACTCAAAGAAACAAACAAGAAAGTCAGTAGCACTCGTGTATGAAAAATAAAAGATGAATCTAACGATGGTTGAAATGAATCTAAATGAAATGAAAAACTTGACAAAAGCATAAACATGAAACTAAAAGAAATACCACGATTATGAAAGCACAAATCACCGGTAAGTGAACTAGCAGCACTTCGTCGCTCAAAATGCTCCTTCTCTGTATCATTTTGGGTGAGGAAACTCACCATTTTATAGACCCAAGGGGTCTCTTTGAATTAACATGCAAAAGTGTTTCTTTGCATGAATGCTTTTGTTTGTGAAGAGAAGACTTCTTCTTGATCAAGGGCTTCTTAACTGCCTCTGTGCATGTCTTTGTGTGTTTTAGAAAACTCACTTGCACTCCTATGTCATGCATGAAAAGCTGAGTGGTAGTTCTGAGTTGTCATGCGCTGAGGTCTAACTTTTTGCTGGTCAAACCTGGCATTCGTCCCACCTCGAAGCGAGCGCTAATAATCGTCCCTGGGTGAAACGAGTACAAATCCATACTCGTCCTTGGGTAGGACGAGTACAAATTCGCACTCGTCCCCGGGTGGGACGAATAAGAAATAAAGTGTCTAAAAGGTGCCAAACTGATTTTTGACTTGCAAAACTCGTCGTGTAAGTGGTTAGAACCACTTGTTTAACCTCTGGGGGCTACCCTGGGGGCTGTGTGTGTTAATGTGATCAGTGTTTGTAGTCACATAATCGGATTGGTGCTGTTTTGGTGTCTACAGATGCCCCTTTTTGGGAAGCGTTGTGCAAGGCGCAGCGCCGAGCAAAAATAGATAACCAAAGCACTAATGATTAGGGTTTCTCAGTAACCTAACCAACTCTTGATGCCCCAAGTATGGAAAGGGCATGCATTCTTGAATCCTTGCTTCTGACGAGCTAAGGAATTTGATTTCAAGTATTAACCTATTTTGGTGAGGTGTGACTTGAGCTTGGACATTGATCAGTCATGAATAGGCAAAGGGCACAACCTTTTATCCACGGGGGAACCTTGTGTTCATGCTTCGGGAATGCCAAGTGTTTAATAAGTTTGTGATAATTGCTTGTTTGCTGCCCCAAGCAGGAGCGTGATTGTCTTTGTCAATGATTCTTTGAATGCATGCCATTGCCTTGATTGGGTGTGTGTTTGTTGATTGGTGACTTAAGTGTGACTACCCCCTCAAGCGACGAATCGATGAAGGAATGATCGCCATGAGAAAAGCGACGAGTCGCTTGACCCAAGATGACTTAAGTGAGGGTGCCTTCAGATGTTTGTCCGTTGAATGCGCGAGCAATTTCTCGATTTTTTGTGGACCTATTTTTGGTGGGTGTGAACCCATTTTGGGATGCCATTTGGGGTTAACATTGGCGAAAATCCGTCTTCCCGTGGAGCGGTCCGGCTATGGTAGCCTTCTTGGGGAGTAGGATAATGACAAGGTAGACCCCGACATCAGTTTTCTTATGCCAAGAGGTTAAGTGCAAGAGCACTTTTGTCCGGCAATTTTTAGTGTTTTTGTTGGCATTTGTCATTTTTATATTTTGGTTGTTTTGTTGTGTTTGTTTGTTTGTTTTTTTTTTTTTTTTTTGTGGCGTGTTTTTATGTATGTGTTTGATGTATGCAGAGGCGATTATGAATGTGATGTTTCTAATTTGTATGATGTAGTAGATATGGAATGAATGAAATGAGTTGTTGATGATGTGTCGATGCACCATAGACTCGTACAAGATTTGACTGACTTGCTATACTAATGGGATGACTTTGTGAAATGACTGCATGTGAAAACTTTGTTTTTGTATTTTGCATATATTTTGATGGTGATGTACGGAATAAAATGTGACAGTTGTTTTTAAAATGTAGTTAAGCTTTTTTTGAGATTCAGATATTTTAACTAACTAGCCAAGACTGTACATTTATCTCGCAAGACTTTTGAACAAGGTATAAATTCGACTTGAATTTAACCAAGTTATTTCACATCCCTGTGTGTGCAATTGAGTTCGTTTATGTGTTATTTATCAGGATACCGCCAGTGCCGGATGGGCTTTCAACCGAACTCCGTATCGAGGATCACCTAATTAGCTCCACTAACTCCTTTGTTCTATTTAGTCGAATTAATCTGCGATGCTATCTAGGATACCATAAGCTAGCTCATCCACATGCAAACATTGATCTGCACACAAGTTAATGTGACAGATATATCGTCATGCGGGAGGTTTACCGCCAGTGACCGATAGGCTATCAACCAAACCGGTACTGAAGCTTGCCTCATGACCTGTCGAAATGCTGAGAGTTCCAGGGATTCAAGTTCGACTCCCTTCTTTTCTTCAAGGGTATTGGGATACTTGCTCTTTATAGTGATAAAATCACTGTTTATTTTTATGATAGTACTCGTCTTGTTTTTTTTTTTTTTTTTTTTTGAGCAAGGGATTTGAATATGGAGTGACGAGAATCACTATTGTTTGTGCCTTTTGATGTGTGCACTGTAGGATGTCAAATTTTAGTGTTTTGACGTTTTGCAAATGTTTGATGTTTTTTGCAACTTTTGAGAACTTGGGATTCATGGGGAATTGGGTAGGGAGGATGCTTGTCCTTTTGCCAACTCTCAGCATTCCTAGGGTCATTCGCACAGGGGGATAAGCAAGATAGCCGTTTCGCTTATGGTGACCGGGATTACGGTGCAGGTTTCATCTTTCGTTCACACAACTTAG
Source organism: Wollemia nobilis (assembly GCA_028583015.1). Taxonomy (NCBI): domain Eukaryota; kingdom Viridiplantae; phylum Streptophyta; class Pinopsida; order Araucariales; family Araucariaceae; genus Wollemia; species Wollemia nobilis. The sequence continues at coordinate 1,556,646 of JAQPPZ010001613.1, read as the reverse complement.
GAATTATTTTATGTGTGTTAATTTGTGTTGGGATGCTACGTAACAAGGTGTGATCCAAGTAAAACTTTCCCGTGTAAAATCTGTTTAACTATGTATGTTTTTGGCTAGAAATTTAAAGACATCCGAATGAAGAAAACCCTATATACATTAGGCAACAACTCGACTATGCTAAAATAAAAAGGTGATATGCTTGGATGTATGCGTTTATGGAAATGGATTTGAGGTGGAAATGATGGAATTGCCAAGTAATGACAGCCTATGGTGCTTTTGACTTGTATGACCTATCGAAGTATGCAAGGGATGGATGCAATGTTTAATGCAACCTATATTTTTGTATTTTGATTTTTATGAAAATGCATGCAAATGTTTTGGTGATTTCGTTTTTTTTTTTTATGAGAATGTATGGAAAATGCAAATGTTTTTGTGATTTTGTTTTTTTATGAGAATGCATGTAATTGAAATGCAATTGTTTTTGTGATTTTGATTTTTGTTTTTTTTTTTTTTTTTATGAGTATGCATGGAATTGAAATGCAATTGTTTTTGTAATTTTGATGTGTTATGAGAATGCATGGAATTGAAATGCAAATGTTTTTGTGATTTTGATTTTTGTGTTGTTTTTGTTGATTTTTGAATACTTATGTTGACCAAGCAGTTATGGTAACTCTTGGAGCTTTTGGGTTGACCAAGCGATTGTGGTAATCCTTGGAGCTTTTTGGGATGACCAAGAGATTGCGATAATCCTTGGAGCTTTTGGGGATGACCAAGCGATTGCGATAATCCTTGGAGCTTTTTGGGATGACCAAGCGATTGCGATAATCCTTGGAGCTTTTTGGGATGACCAAGCGATTGCGATAATCCTTGGAGCCTTTTGGGATGACCAAGCGATTGCGATAATCCTTGGAGCCTTTTGGGGTGACCAAGGATTGCGATAATCCTTGGAGCTTTTGTTTGGGATGACCAAGCGATTGCGATAATCCTTGGAGCCTTTTGGGGTGACCAAGTGATTGCGATAATCCTTGGAGCTTTTGGGGTGACCAAGTGATTGCGATAATCCTTGGAGCTTTTGGGATGACCAAGAGATTGCGATAATCCTTGGAGCTTTTGGTTTGACCAAAGGGTTTATGGACACCTTTGGAGCATTTGGTTTGACCAAAGGGTTTATGGACACCTTTGGAGCGTTTGGTGTAACCCACTGGCTCTTCAGGGAATAGAGGTACCCCTAGCGTGATGATCTTTGTGCACCGGATCTGGCTCTATAGGAATTGGCACGAATGGATCGGCCTTATGCACGGATAGGAGGGCAAGGTCCGCCTTCGGCACTGATGGTGCTATGATATCTCTGGGTGGAAGGTGCTCACGATCTTCCCAAAGGAGTGGGATCAACATGTGATGCCAGTGGGTCGGGTCTATGCGCCACTCATGCCCTAGTCTTATGCCTAGTTGGGCCATTAGTTCATCATGGGTGACAGGGTGATTGTGCCGTCGTGCATGATTGAGATATGCCATCTCAGTTTCATCTTCGTAATCATTATCGATGATCCAAAGGCCCTCGTTGGCCCCGATAGCTATCTGCGACATGCTAAGCTCATCCGGCTCGAGCAGATTGACATGGTCCCGATGGGGTTGTTTCGCGCTTTACGGGGGGACCGGATTTTCTGGCAATGGCACGGGCTCGATGGGAGCCTCCAAAGGGAGTAATGTTAGGAGAATTTTGTGATGCTCATCCATCGGGACCACCTGTGAATTAATGCTGTCGAAATCGAATGGGTCCCATGGCGCTATTGCATATGCTGACTCGTCTTTGGCGAGAGAGTCAAGTTCATCAAAATCTGGTGATTCTGAGATATGGAAGACCTCATCATCAGGTAGCTCTACAACCAGGGGTTGATCCTCTTTGAGAGGAGTTTCACGTGAGTTGGGCTTTTGGGGCCCCAAAATCTTGGTCTCTATCGACTCTAAGTGCTTGGGTAGCGCATTGCTTGTATCGAGGGATTTGAGCTCCTCCTGTTTGATTTGTTCCCATTGCAAGTTGTGGGAAACTTGATGCCTTGAGAGGGATGACCGAATAGCACCCCCTCTGCCTTGGTAGGGCATTTCATCCCGCTCTTCTTCATGCTCAGGTTCCTTAGAGGCTTCTTGAAGAATTTTTGAGGGTGGCCCAGGAACCTGGGTGGGCGCCTGAAGAAGGCACCCGTCATTGGTCTTAGGATTGGCCTCCCGCTCAAGTCTAGGAGGCGTCGAGGGCAACATTTGATAAGGTCGTAGAGACCTGTCTTGCACCCAGTTGTGTCTCTCATAATGTTTTGTCTTATGTGTGGGAGGGGTTGGAGTCTTCACCTGCATAGTGTGTTGTAACAACTCATCCTCCTGGCGTTGAAGGCACTCTTGATTTAAAAGATACTGTTGCTCTAACTGTTGTTGTTCTAGCTCAAGTAGCATGAGTTGCATCCGACGTGCAATATACTTGGCATATTCTAAGATAGTTGGGCCTACCGTCTCATGTCTAGAAGGCCTAGATGCCTCTCCTAGATATCTATCCTGGTCATGGTGATCTGAGATCTCTATAGGCCGCCTCCCTTTGTTGGGGGTAGCGGCATTCCCCCGAGGCTTTGGCCTCAGTAGGTAATCCTGATAGCTAGCAATTGCGGAGGCATGTTGCTCCTGCGATGTATATTGTTCTTGAGGAAGGTAAGGGTTTTCCTCATGCTCTCTTTTGTAAGTGAAAAAGGAACGGGCGGAATTGGCTCGCCCCGCCTGAGGAGCCTTGTGCTCTGGATTTGTCCTTGTAGTCCTGACAACTAGAGGGGGTGAAGGAGGGATAGTGTAATCATGTGGTTCCTCCCGTCGAACCCTATGTTGACCTAGCGCTTCATCGCACGGTGACCACTCATAGCGAGCATCTAAGGGAGCTCTCCTATGGATGTACCCCTCATGGAAGGGTGCGTGCTGGGTGCTATGCTGAACAGGAGTGCCCCTAGAAGAGGTGCCCCTATAGTCCCTTTCTGTTAAGGTGTGGAGGGGACTGCCTTGTGTGTTAGGTCACCAAGGTGGTATGACTAAATCCTGGGGATTGTAACGGAGGTGACTCGTGCTTCTTTGGACATTCTCCACAGCGTCTGCCCGTGAGTGGGCTTGACTGCGGGTGAGCACCATGGCGATGTCTCTCTAAAAACCCTAAAAATTGAAATGAGTCAGATGGGGCCCAAAATCGGTGTGTGCATCCCTCTTATAGTAGATAAGACAAAAATGAAGTCTCAAGTCCTAACTCTAAATACATTAGGAGATATTGACATCCAAACAGCTCAAAAAGTGCAAAAAAATGCGTGCCCAATTTTAAAACCTAATTTTGGGGCACTAGATGATGGAATTTGGCCCCGAAAACTGACTTTTTTGGGAAAATAGAATTCTAGGGAATTTTATTTGTTTAAAATTATCCCAACTAACTCCCTGTAAAATTTCAAGTCAATCGGAGCTACGGTTGAGAAGTTATGGCCCCGGCAAGATGCACTAAAATTTAGAGAAAAATATAAAATTTCCCATATTTTGTTGGATGCTCCTGCATCACTTATGGGCACCTTCAGGGTGCTTTTGGGTTGACCAAAGGGTTCATGGACACCTTTGGAGCATTTTGGGGTGACCAAGCGATTGCGGGAATCCTTGGAGCTTTTGGAGCGAGTGACAAAATGCGTAGATTTTTATCTTTGTTTATGATTTTTTTTTTTGATTTTTTTTTTTTTTTGTCTAAAAAGAAAATAGCATACACACACAAGCAATGATTATCTCTTTTAAAGATTAATAGTGTGCCCTAAATCTGGTTTAGTGTGTTTTTGTTGTTTTGTTTTGTTTTTGTAGGTTTTGAAGAACGTTTAAATGCATTATGACGGCTCATATAACTCCCAAAATGGTCGCCCCTTCAATATACCAGCCAAGCCGATATACCAACCTCTCTATATACCCGCCCTTACGAGAGGGAGACTATAGGTACGTGAGAGCAGATGGTACATGGTACGTAGGTGGTACGGAAGGGGGATTGTCCTGTTAATGGCACCTACCATAGAAGACTTATCCTCGCGCGCATGGGAATCACCCCAGTGACACTCGGTCAGCTTTCGTCAGGATTTACGCCTAACAACAGTTGACAATCGGGGAATGGATGCAAAGCTAAGCCAAGGTGGTGATGAACCCACCGTTGGTCTTGCTCAAGGGTTGGGGTCTTACGACCAACGCCTTGGTTTAAAATGTAACGTGATGTGTGGGGTTCGTTTTAATTTTGTGAAATTGAAACAAGCAAACGAAAATAAATATTTCCCTAAGCCATTCAAACTGAAAACCAGAAACAGAAAAACAAAAATTTAACAGAAGTTGTAAAAAAAAACCCCTACCTCTTCTCTGCCTAATCGAAAATTTCTGATTTGCTCTGAAAATTTGCACAGATCTATAATCGTCCCTGGGTGAGGCGAATAACAGAACCGTAATCGTCACAGGGTGGAACGAATAGTTTATTCGTCCCGGGGTGAGACGAGTAACAATTCTGTAATCGTCACTTGCAGAGACGAATAACAGTCCGATTGTTGAAAAACAGGTACCTGTAAAAAAAAACAAACAAGCAATTTTAGATCAGTAATTTAACCTAAAAAAAATAGAGGACAGAGGTCCCACCGTGATCGCCATTGAAAGCACGAGATTTCGGAAGCAAAAGGAAAACTATAACTATGCAATATAAGACGAAATGTAACGCTTTAATCCTATGCACAAAAACAAGGAAAGGAGATAAATTGGAGACGAAAGAAAAGATGTAAGGAAATCACAGCCCTCTTTATTCAAATTTCTTATCCTCGGTTACATAGACGTCTCCTCCCTTTTTAGGGGCTAGGAGCGTTAAATTGGTCTTTGTTACAATTTGTGACTTAGTCTTCCTCCTTCCGCATGCCCACGTTTGGAATGGGCGGGCCAAATGTTGTCGCCGCTTGCGTTGGTAAGGTAGACTCCTCGCCGCTCCTCTAATGCTGCAACTCTGCACTCAAAGAAACAAACAAGAAAGTCAGTAGCACCTGTGTATGAAAAATAAAATATGAATCTAACGATGGTTGAAATGAATCTAAATGAAATGAAAAACTTGACAAAAGCATAAACATGAAACTAAAAGAAATACCACGATTATGAAAGCACAAATCGCCAATAAGTGAACTAGCAGCACTTCGTCGCTCAAAATGCTCCTTCTCTGTATATCTTTTGGGTGAGGAAACTCACCATTTTATAGACCCAAGGGGTCTCTTTGAATTAACATGCAAAAGTGTTTCTTTGCATGAATGCTTTTGTTTGTGAAGAGAAGACTTCTTCTTGATCAAGGGCTTCTTAATTGCCTCTGTGCATGTCTTTGTGTGTTTTAGAAAAACTCACTTGCACTCCTATGTCATGCATGAAAAGCTGAGTGGTAGTTCTGAGTTGTCATGCGCTGAGGTCTGACTTTTTGCTGGTCAAACCTGGCATTCGTCCCACCCGGAAGCGAGCGCTAATAATCGTCCCTGGGTGAAACGAGTACAAATCCATACTCATCCTTGGGTAGGACGAGTACAAATTCGCACTCGTCCTTGGGTGGGACGAATAAGAAATAAAGTGTCTAAAAGGTGCCAAACTGATTTTTGACTTGCAAAACTGCTGTGTAAGTGGTTAGAACCACTGTTTAACCTCTGGGGGCTACCCTGGGGGCTGTGTGTGTTAATGTGATCAGTGTTTGTAGTCACATAATCGGATTGGTGCTGTTTTGGTGTCTACAGGTTTATATATAGAAATATTAGGGAACCTTTCCATATATTTTGTATCAATCTTTGGACAATATGCACCAGATGCATTTATTGCTAATAAGTTTACAATATGATTTTGTTTTCTAGGAATGTATGATAAATTGAATGCCAAAGACTTATTTATTTCCTCTAACACTACTAAATTATATTGTTTCAATCTAGGATGCTTGGCCTGGTATTTACCTCTTGCTATAGTATTAACTTTGCATCTTCACTGATAGTCAAGTAATTAATTCTCAGTTCTTTTGCTTTTCTCAGTCCTAATAGTAATGATTTATATTCAGCTACATTATTTGTGCATGAAAACTCTAGTTTGTATCGAATACCTAGGTAGTTACCCTTGATATCAGTTAGATTAACTTATGCACCTATCCCAGACTATGACTTAGCTCCATCAAAAGTTATGGTCCACATTTATTGAGTTAGAATTACAGTGGATTTTGCATCAACTGTAGCTCTAGTGCATTCCTATATATTTTGATCTTCATTCATTTGAACTACTTCAAGTATAACTTTTTTTATTTTTTTGATAATATTTATAAGCAAATTTATTTTGGCCTATATGCCCTTTATTCTCACTAGTAGATGTTTTTTTTGCCTTTCTTGGCACTGTTCTATTTCTCAGATTTATAGCATGAATTCTTTCTAATTCCTCTATCTCTTATGCTGTTGGAATCAATTTTCCCTGCTTCATTTTGTCATATCTAAAGTCTTGTGATATTTGCATAATATTTACATTATCTACAACTAATATCTTGGGATGATGATTTGCAGCATAAAGATCCATGTTTTCCTCAAATAAATTTCTCTAGATTCATCTTCTTGAGTCCAACAAACATTTATTCTAATATCTTCTTCATATTCATCATCAAGATTGATGTTATTATGTATACTTAGTTAAATTCCATGGCTAAATTATGTGGAGTATCACAAGAAAAGAAATAAAATGAGAAATCTGTAGTTACATTAACATAAGGGATGGGATTCGGGACATCTACATCTTTCTCAGTTTCCCTCTTTTTCCAACCATTACCATTATTTTTATTTCTATTACCTTCATCTGGGTTGTTATTATTCCATCCTCTATTAAAATTTCTTCTAAATGGAGGTTTGTTATCTCCCTACTATTTTTCCCCTTGAGAGTGTGAAGATTCACCATTATTCTCTTTTCCTCTCTCTATTCTTGCTAATCTGTTATTCATTGTGTTAAACATTTTAGTCATCTAGTTTACCAATTTTTCCATTGGATCTTGCTTAGTTTTTCTTAATATATTGAATCCTACCTTCTTGGGTTTCTTGTCCAACTGATTCACCTCTAATGAATACGACTTCATTTTACCACTATCTATCATATTTCTTTCAATTTCTATTACTTTTTCCATGCATAAATCAATGGTAGCTACTTGTTCTTGTCTTAACTCATAGTTAAACTCTCCTAGAAATGCATTCTTATAAAAACATATAGATTGTACATTGTTGGGTCTTAAATTAGTAGGAATTTTATTTTTGATCTTGATGAACCTTCTATTGAAATCACTTATTGACTCATTTTATTTTTTCTTCATTGTAGCTAATTATGTCAATAGTGATTGTTCATTTTTCCTCTCACCATACTTCTTGAGAAAGCTTTCTTGCATTTGGTGAAAATTTAAAATAGTGTCAGTTGCAATACTATTAAACCATTCTCTAGCATATTTTTCTAGAGTCTATAAAAATATCCTGAGAACTACATCCTCTTCATTTACTTCCAAGCTATCCATAGCATATAGGAAATATCTGATATGGTCTTCTCCACATATGATATTATTTCCTTGGAACTTGGGTAAGTATTTGTGAGCTTTCGTAGGCAAGGGATGCAATACAATAGGTAAGCTAAATGGGAGGTATCTATTGGTTCTCCACTGATGCAGATTAGGTTGTGGGTTGGGGTTGGCCATGTTAACTACTGGTGTAGTTTTAATAGTATTTATAGTAATAACAAGGGAGTAACATTTGAGTTATTAATAATAGTAGGTGGAGTAATAGTAAAATTAATATCTATAGGGATAGAATCTAAATCTGCTCTAGAAACAAAAACTTTTTCATAAAGTACTAGAATTACGTGTCTGGAAGAATACCTCTAGGTTTGAAAATTTTGGTAGTAGCTCTTGAGCGGTTCTTCTTGTATGTGCTAGATCAATCTACTCATTCTTTCTTGATTTTATTGATTTCTTGATTTTTGGATATCATCCAATTAGATTTGCCAACACTGGTATGTACAGAAAGAATAAAGTTCTCTGGTCAAGATTGCTCAACCCTTTCTCTCTTAGCCTCACAAAGCTTATACACTTTTAGGAGATGGGTTGAAAGAAAAGAAAATTTAAAAATTAGAAGTCATCACTGATGTATTTTAAATTTTAAAAATAGTATAGGAACACTATGAAAGATTCAATAATAAAAACTCTAGTTATCCTTGGTACAAAAATAGTCGGTTGATAGTTTACCCTTAAAAAAAAGTTTTAATTGTTGTTGGGAAGTAAATTCAAAAATTTGATCTTTAATAAATCAAGAATTCTATCCCTGACAATGGCACCATAACCTGTTAACCTATTGTTGGTGAGAAAAGATAATTATAAATGAACTCTTGGGGTCAACCTTAAAAAGGGGGGGTCGGTACTTAAAATTTTATTTATAAATATTGAGTCCATGACAATGATGCCATAATCTGTTGGAGTTTTATTCTGTGTCCTTAAAATTCTAGTGGTCACACCACAGAATAACTCTTGATCACAATAGTATCACAGGCTCTGGTCAACCTACCTCTTTAACCCAAGAATAGATTTTCTTTATGATTCTAGACAGACTAGGGAGGGTAAGGATACCCTTGAGGTAAACTTAAAGATTTGACAATATAAGTTCATGCTCATCCAAATAAAAAAAATGTGTAAAAGTTATTATTCTTTGACCAAGATTTACTATAGCTCTTTTATTATGCCTTAATGTATAACTGATGCCTTATCCTTGGGCTATTGTAGCAAGATTTAAGATACATTCATGTGACAAAAAGAAAAATAAAGGATATATTGAGCCAATTATATTCATTCAAATGATGTAATAAACATAACTGGTTATCAATGAAAGAAAGCATCAAATACACATTCAAATAATGTAATATGTAAATGAGACAACAAACAAGACTGAACATAGAGATTTGATAAGAGAAGAAGCCCATAATTGTATTAATATCAAATATGTTTACAATGAGAGCTGGCTTGAATTGCCATTAAGCTCTTTAAAGATTTAATACAATAAGAATTATCATTCAAATGATGTAACAAGAATCCTTCGCCTTCCCGTTCCAATCTAGTAATAGTTGGGCCTCTAGACCTCTGACTCAATAGTTGGAAATGATCTTAGTTCTTGAGCACTTCTCTATCAAAACCTGCATATAAATGGGAGGAATAAGAGATGAAAAAGGAGAAATACACAAAGGGAATACAACAACAAAGACAAGGGCACTCAAGTATACCTCTTAGCAAAAATTTGCTATGCAAAAGCTTGATCCTTGATTTTGATAGTGGTAGTCCTTCTTATAGTTTTGGTAGCCCTATAACTATCACAACTGCCTCCATATGGACCCTCCACTTATCATCATATCCTTCCTTTGACTGGTTGGGTGTGTTATAGTTTGATATTAGCTATCTCAAAAATTGGTAATTGGTTATTTTTAATCTTCAAAATTGGATACAGTTATCAATCACTTGGATTTTATTGCTAGCCTATCCTTGTGTCCTTTTATTTTCCTTTTGGCTCTTTCTTTTCCCCTACTGTGGGTCCCACACTACTAGTTTATTCTGATGAACTTTGGCTAGTTTTTTATATTTTATCTTTTTTAGCTTGACTTACTCTGATCAAGTCAGCAATTTGCACCCAAGCCTCATCATAGAAAGAGCCCATTGTAGCAATCTTGTCAAGTAGCCTTAAGGATTTATTTTTGTGCTCCTTTATTATGGCTTCATTACTTTTGAAAAACTTAATTATCTCTTGAGTTATCCTAGACAGAGTGATAAGTTTTTCAGCCAACTTCTCTTCATTTGTATCATCATATTCTACCTCTTCTATTCTTCTAATAATCAATTTATGAAATCCCTCTACACTAAAAAGTTCCTCAAGGCTAATGTCTTCCTGTTCCCTTCTTTTATTGATGTACTATTCCCAAATTTCTAGTTCCCAGATTATACCTTTCAATCAAGGCCTTTCATTCACAAAAGTGGTGACCTTATCAAATTCTATTTTGTAGTTGTGAATTTGACCATCTGTTATAGTCACTTGCTTGGTATTTATTTGATTGTATTTATCTCCACACTTTTCATGGATTGGAAGGATGATCACTACTCTTTTATCTATTTCATCTAGAAGAGGCTTTATTTTTTACTCATATTCATTGTTTCTCTGAGATCCTTGCAACTCTGACTGATTGTGTTGATATCTACTTTAAATTTTACAATGATCTTTTCTTTGTACTTCCTTGTGAATAGGGACTTGTCAAACTGCTTGCTAGTTTGTGGTGTCTATTTTTGGAGCTTGTCAATTTTAGCTTGCAACTTGGCATTTTTACTTGTAGCTTACCCTTCTCTATTTGCAACTAGTCACTTTTAGCTGCTTTGACCTTCAACTTTACCATCTCTTTTTCTATTGCAAGTGTCATTTGTGCTTGTGCATAGAGTCTAGACCTCATCAAGCTTATTGTATTCCTTGTGATCTCTACATCCCCTATTGTTGGGTTGACTTGAAATCCCTCTATACCCTATCCAATAATTTTTATTGTTGTGGTTGAAGTAGGGCCTAAGCTTTCTCTCTTATCCTCATGTTGATTTTTAGTTACCCTTCCTTCTATTATGGCTTGAATGTGCTCTTCCTCTGAAGGAGTGAACTAAATAGCCTCCTCTACCTTGATCAGAGTGAAACTTTTAGGAGTGATAGGATCAATCTCTATCTTGGCCCTTTTATGTGCTGGTGAACCAGGAGGACTTTGTATTTTGATCTAATGTTCTCTGAGGAGGTTAGCCAAACCTACGACCTCTTGTATTCTCTTCAATGTCACTACAATTTTTTTTTCTCTATTGTTTACTCTCAAGGCAATGGGTATTACCTTGGGAAAACTTGTGGCCAGTTGTTGCTTGTGCTATGGTAACATCAGTGCTTTGGAAAATTCTTCCACAGTAGGTTGATCTGAGGAGGATGAAACAACAATAATTTCTTTGCCTTTCCCAATATCTTCAATACTATGGGTGGCCTGAGCAATAAGGGAGTCCTCTATTTTTATTGTAGTGTGATCAACCACTTTTGTTAACACTTCTATTTGCTCAAGCTCTTGACTGATAATATCTAGGAGGGGGTATTAATATTCTTATGGGGGTATGATAGGTATTAGTGGAGCAAATTTATCTTGAATATGGTAGCCCTCAATACTTTCAGCTCTGAAGGATAATTGCCCACCATTTCAATTTGTGTATGTGGCCTCTTTCCAATGTGGTTTTTCCATATGATATCTAGGGATTGGCCTTTCCTTAGGGCCAGCTAAATAGCTTCTTCGAACAAATCCCCCCGATGAGTCATAGGCTTCCTCTTAGGAGCATGCTTTTTATAGTATCCATGGGGATCGTATGGTCACCATGTAAGCTCAACAAAACCATAGGAGTCCATTTTCTACAAGGACCCTAGTAAACTTGGATACCCTCTATACACATAGTGTCCCATATTGCATGGAATAGTGACCCATGGGATTCTAGCATGTTTTCTTATCACCCTTACTTTGGCCTCTTCTACAATTTGCCTTATAATTTCTAAAGCAACTATTAACATAGGATAGAAACTAGGCAATGCCTTAGGAGGGACTTTAGCCCCATATATTTTGATATAAGTGAGGTCTTCTATAAAGAAGTAATCTCCTACATTGTTTTCATGCAAAAATTTTGCTATCCCTAGGCTCATTCTATAAGGTACCTTTTTGCAGAGTGAGTGATATATGGAGGGGAGGAATCTATCAAAGAATTAAGTATAACCTGATGCTCCTTCTTGTATCCAGGGAATTTTATCTTGAACCAATCCTTCATATACAGCTCCCAACTCAATAATTACCTTTTAATCTAGGTGTTCCACTATTAGGTGGATGAGGAAGGAATAATGTGAGAAACGAGGTATTATTTCCCTATTTTCAATTATGGCCTTTTGTAATTCTATGAGTTCTTTGTTAATAGTATCACTAATTAAGTTTTTCCATTTGTATATAGTAGGATGCCCCTTCTTATTGCATTGAACAATTAAGAACATAACCTCTTTTTCAACCCAAATTAGATCTTTAGTCCCTATTAATATGTTGATGATATCTGCATAATCCTTGGTCCAGTTACATAGTGTACATTTATGAATAGGAAAATGAGTTGACACTAGTTCATTGTAATCAAATAACTTGGCATAAAAGGAGGTCCCAACCATGTGTTGATCTTGTGCAGTAATTACCTTTTTGTCAAAAATCAAAGTGATCTTCTATAGCAAAGTTTTTTTACAAATTCTTTCTGACATCAGTTTGAAGAGGGCATGGTTCATGCTACTGCTTATTGCCTTGATTATTGGGTTGTTCAACATTGAAATCCATGACAAGAGGTCAAATGAGTAGTGCACTTTAGGGTAAATTAATTTAGCAAGGTTTCCCATCCACTTGTTACAGTATGGGCTTGGTCCATTTCAATATCTATAAGATCTATTAAACAACCCCCTCAATAGGTTTGGGTGTCATTGCAAATCCTCTATGCTTGATTCAAAGATAAATATGACAATATTTTCTATTCCTCATTCATTTTCAGTGGTGCTCTTCTTGGGAAACTTCTAAAATGGTGAATATTTTTCTAATTTTTTTACCATTCTTTTTGTGATGGGAGTGGCATTGGAGGAAGCCATTTGTCTATTGTAGCTCTATGAATTCTAAAATTCTCACAACACTTTTCTTGGCTTGATGTCTTAGCTCTCTACACTTTGTATGATTGTTAATTGCAATTGTAAAATATATACAATGTGTTTTAAAATCATTTCCCAGCATAAAGAGTAATAAATCCATACCAACTACCTTTTCATTTTTACCACATGTAGATTGACACATCAACCTCCATAATGGTCTAACTTGTCATGGATTTTTTTCCTTTCATTGGATCACATAAATTGACCATTTGATTGGGTACTTGTCTAAATATGAGTCGTAGATTCCACCATGTTGTATTAAGGTATGTACTTGATATAATATGGAAAGACACCTCTACCTTGGCCAGTGTGCCTATAACCCTTTTTATCGGTCCTTGTATGAGTTGCTTGAGTTCCCATTAAACCATATATTATAATTGATCTAATATTTCATTGGCTAGTGTTTTGACCAAATCCCTTCATTAATTATGAGACAATGGAAGGTGGTAATTTATGCACTATGATATTTTTGATTAAGCTATCTTGGACCATTGATCTATTTTTAGCTAAAATATTTTGATCCATCGATCTGCATTTAGCTAAACCTTTCTCATCTATTGATTTGACCTTTGATTGATTCATCTTGGGCCATACATCTATGTTCGACCCAATGATTCAAGTTGCACATCTAAATTTTATTGAATAATCTTACCCACACATCTCCATTCAATCAAAACATTACTAACCACATAATTTCATACGGTCGAAAGACCTTAGCCACACATCTTATACTTCATAGAAGGGAAGTGGCTAGGAATGAATAGTATTTAGATTTAGGCCTTGATTTAATATGCTTCAACCTTAGAAAAAATATGAACATGAGATAATAATAATGAAGAGAATGTTGCTAGACCCTCACGAAGTATTTTGACTAAAAAAATTTGACCCTAGCCTAAAGGTTCTAGTCGTGAACATTTGCAATAAGATGAAAATGGGTTAGGTTTTCATGTAGTAAGCTCAAAAATTAGGAAATCGAATGACCCAAGTATAATAGAGGAGGTAGGATGTGAATGAACCCTCATGAAATGCTTTGACTTTATGGTCTGACTTTATTGCAAGGAGGGAATAAATATAGGCTTATGATGACTATTGCACTCAAGGGGGAAACCTTAGGACATTAATATGATAATTTATATATCGGACTTAGGTAGATAATAAGTTTAATAAGAACAAGGTATTAGCAAAAAATTAAGAGGAGTAAAATAAAATTTTACATAAATGAAACCCTTAAGACTTTATTTACATTGAAGTGCTCCTTTTTGACTGGTCATTGACTTTATTTTGGTTGAATTATTTTTAGTTGTCCATAAAGTTTCAACCAATTCATCCTATGTTGCACATCACTTTTCGATCAAAATATCCTAATACATTGATCTATTGAGTGATTTTGAGCTATTGATCTTGTCTTCAGCCAAACTTTTCTAGACCATTAATCAATTTTTGGCTTCTTGATTCTCAACCACACTTCTATTTTTGGTTGATTCATTCTACTTCATCCATATTTTTTCAATAGATAAATCTACGTCATCCATCATGTTTCGATCGAACCTTATCAACCATCCATCTCCTATTGGCCAAAAATTTAGGTCATCCATCATCAATCGATTGAATCATTATAGGCTATCCATCTTGTGTCAAGAAAAACCTTTGCGGTGAAAATAATTTTTTTCCATGGTATTTTACTTAGGATATTGGGGATGAAATAAGATGGGGAAGGGAGACATGGACTTCAGAAAAATAAAATTAAAAAAGGTTTAATTTTTAATAAAGCATGACCCAGGGTACAAACCTTAGAAATAATTTTGGCTTTGTGAATGATTAAATTGAAATACTTAGGAGTATAGGCTCGATCCTTAGAATTACAAATTTTATGATTGTGAATATTTTAAAGGTGGAAGTTGATACAAAAACAACCTAAGGCTTATGATTTAAGAATATTAATTTAGTAACTTAGGCTTAGGGACGGATGGGATTTTGGCAAACAAATGACTTTAGAAAAGAAAATGCCTTAGACCTAGGGGGATATAATAGGAAGTGACGATTAAAAATACCTAAGGGATCATGGGAAAGATAAAGGGATAATGATATTTGGAGATCTTTGGTGATAACCTTTTGGACTAAAATTTTATCATTTGGAGGACTAAGACTCATGAACTTTGAAAAAGAATATAAATTTGAGGACCCTTTTGTGGACATACGTTCTTGGGTTATAAAAATAATTCAAAGGCCTACTTGACACAAAATTTTGAATTATACCACTTTTCTTGACTCATTTTTTTTAAAAACCATTTTATTTTTTTGACAAAAACACCTAAACCTAGGACTTTACAAGACCCTTCAAAATTTGAAATTAGGGGTACTTTTCAAGTTGGATTTTGAGGATCCAATAGTGTGCTTTCCTAAAAAAAATAAGTATGTGGAAGATATCATTTCTTTTTATGGTCTTTAAGACATCAAGCCTTATAAATGCCTCTATACTTGGACTAATCGAAGAGTAATAAATCATTTCATTGCCAAAATAATTGATATATTCTTCCTCAAAGAAGATATTCTCTCATATTTTCCTTCAATAACCAATAAAATAATCCAAAGAATTGTCTCTGATCATAAGACTTTCTTTTTGGATAATGGCAACAACAAAATTTTGGGTCTTATTCCCTTCAAATATAACCCAAATTAGGTTAATTTAAATGGGTTCTTAGTGGAACTAAGCATAGTTGGAAAGCTTGGTTCCCCTCCCACAATGCTCAAGATAGATGGAAGATCAAAATTTCTAGGTTAAAAACTTATCTTAGAAGATGGATAAAATTTCATCATAGTATCAACAAATCTAAGAAACTCCTCTCTTAAGCTAGGATAATTAGAAGAATTTTTAGATCTAGCACCTCCCAATGAAATATTAAAATCTACGAGATATTCCATTACCCCTAGCTTCATGTGAGACAATAAGAATAATTCAAGAGACTAAAATCTTGCATGACTTGACAATGGGAAAGAGACTCCAACACTAGGTTCTTTCACATTAAGTCTCATAAGAGATATCAAAGGAATATAATTCATGAAATCTAACTTGAAAATGGTGACAAGATATCTATTTTTTTTAAAGTCAAACAATTTGTGTTTAGCCACTATGAATCCTTTTATAAACTATTAGATTTAACTCATGCTACTTAGGCTACACTACTACAAAATATTCCTAAGGTAATAATTGACGAAATCAAGAATTCTCTTTGCCAGGTAGTCACTCTAGAGGAACTTAAGGATATTAATTTTAAATCATGATAAGGATACAACTCTTGGTCTAGATAGATTCAATAATACCTTATACCACCAATTATTTGACCTGGTAGGTAAAAATCTATTTTAGATAATTTAAGATGCTTATAATAAGGCAAGCTGATTGGTGCTATTAAGTCTACCTTTTTAGCTTGTATTCCAAAGGAGAAGAATACCACAACATTCAGTCGATTTAGGCCTAGTTATTTGTGTATCATATAAATTTATGACCAAAATCATAGCCACTAGAATAAAAAAGCATCTAGATAAACTTTTCTCTAGTGAGCAAGCATGTTTCATCATCAACAAGCAACTATATGACAATATTGTGATTGTCCATGAGTCCTTATATACAAATAGTAGAGAATACAAAAAATGAATCATGGTTAAACTTAACATGGATAATTATTTTGATAGAGTGGATCTATATTTTTTTGGTTCAAGTTCTTAGTTCTTTTGGATTTAATTTGTCTCTTTTTTAAAAGGATTTTTGGCTGCATTAGAGACCCTTGGATTGCTTCTATTATCAATGGTTCTCTAATAAGATTTTTTAGCACTTCTAAAGGTTTATGCCAATATTTTCCCCTACATATTTATCTTTATATTATTTTAACCAAATATTTGGGTAGATCTTTCTTTGCTAAAAGAAGGACTAACAAAATAACTGGAATTAAGATTGCTACTAATATCAAGGAGATTAATCATACCCAATTTGTTGATGATACTATAATGATAGGGTAAACCTCCAAGATGAATATCAAAAGGATTAAAGGCTCCCTTTCCCTCTTCCTCAATGCATATAGAGCCACTACTAATGTCAATAAGTATTGTTTTTACACTATCAATACTTATCCAATTAAAAATAGGAGGTTTGCTAAAATCCTTTATTTTTCTCATGGTGTAATTTGCCCCTATAAATTCTTAGAGGTGCCTATGAGTTTCAAACCAAATTTTTTTAATGACTGGTCTAATTTGATGGAAGAAATTGATAGGAAAATATTAACTTATAGTAATGGGTGGCTTAGTCTTGTTGGTAGATTAATTTCGATTAAATCTATAATTTCAAGCTTGTCTATCTACCAACTTATGATTTATCATGATCCTATCTCAATTTTCTAAGAAATTGACAAAAAAATATAAAATTTCTTTGGCAAGGAGGAAGGCAATCTCAAAGTAATAAATTACATCTATTCAGCTAGATTCAAGTGACAAAATGAAAATATCAAAGGAGGATTGGGTATCCAATCTACTTCAATTACAAGTAATTCTCTTGGGGCCAAATTTATCTAAAACTTAATAAACCCTATAATGATGCTTTGGAAACATCAACTTATTCACAAGTATGGTGAAGGGAATCATGGCATGCTACTACTCAGATGTATCCATCAAAAACTAGGCATCTTAAAAATTTTGTCATTGATTACTAAATTGATTTGGATCATTAAGGATAACATATCTTGGTATCCAAGAAATGGTTATAGTATCAAGTGTTGGAATAAATATATTCTTGGTAATAAGCTCTTAATTTATCCCATTTCTATGATTTTTTTAGTTCACAAGTTAGCTTGGGATCAACAAACTTACCCATCTAATCATTCAGGAAGGCATAATCCAAAATGGATTCAACTTCATGGGTTGGATGTATAACAACAAAGGAAGTGGTATCAGGTGTAGAATCAATTCATTATCATTGACCCAAACAACAAAGACTACTTTATTTGGGATAAAATTAATTGTTCAAGGAATTATTAAATCAAGGCTAGTGCTTATTTTTAGAGAAGAGAGCCTCTGGATAGAAATTTGAACCACATTTGGGGCTAAAGTATCATCCCCAAAATAAAAAATTTCAATGGTTAATTTAGCAAAATAAATTTCTAACTAGGGAAGACCTCTCTAAAATAGGTTTTTTGAGATCCATATTTGTTCTATATACTTCAAAGACCATGAAATTCAACCCCATCTATTTTTCAAATGTAAGGAAACTGCTACGATTTGGATATTTCTTACTCTTAACTGCGGAGTCTATATTAGAAGGAGATTAAATCTTAATTCTTGTACTAAAAGTCGAAACAAAAATACCATAGCTCCTTTCAAGGTAAGCATCTCATAAATTTTTGTGATCTTCAATTTCCTATTATTGTATGTGGTATATATGGATGGATAGGAATTATCAAATATTTAAAGGTAAATCATGGAAAATGCTAGATCTTGCTTTAAAGCTAAGTAATATAAGGGTGCTATTTTTAGAGCTAGGTTAAAAATCCTAAAAAAATAGAATCTTTAAGATCTAATTAGCAACTTTATTTCCAACAACCTAACTTTAGCTTTAATATTTGATGGGGCTTTAAAATCTAAACCTATAATAGTTGATGTTGGAGGAGTTTTATGGTCAAGACCACACTCTAGTATTCTTTATTTTTGCGTGAATTAAGGATAACCACCAATAATGTAGCTAAGTTGATGGTTTGTAAAATTGTTCTCCCTATTACAACAAGATAAAATGTCAAAACCTTTCAATTTATTGGGATTCTAAGCTAATAATATATTTTTCTTTCTAAAAAAATAGGTCAATTCTATTATGCTCTGATTATTGCTGAATCAAATCTATAAGACTCTAGAAAAAATTGATTAGATTAATTGGTATCACATTCCTAGGAATCAAAACCATCTAAAAAATAAAAAAATTATTGAAGGATTTATTTTGCATCCTTCTTCATCTCGCATAAAAAAAAATTAAAAATATGAATTATGAGAGCTTAAGAGGTGGTCATACAAACTAAGTTCATTGGCTCTATTTGTTCTATGGACTGTTGTAGACCAATGATTCTTTGTTCTAGTTCTTTTGGCTTTTTTGGGGAAGAGATTTTATTTTTTATTGTCATTATTGCCCTTGTGGGATTTCAAATTTGGCTACATGCACTATATAAACATCCTTGGTTTTTCTTGTGGTGATTGTAGCACCTAGACAACTTGTAAGATCTATATTATATTAAATAATATTATATTTTTTCTTAAAAGAAAACTTATAAAATAAAAACAAACATAGAATTACTACATAATTAATTTAACATTGAAAAATATCTATTTATTTTTTGATTAGCTTAACAAAGGGGCTTTGAAAGGGTCCCTTAAACTTTTACAAGGGGTTTTGAAAGGGTCTTGTTGGAACAAAATTTTCCTTTGGTTACGATTGCACCCAAGACTTCACAAACATTGAACGACCAAGCTCAAACGTAGTTTGCCTGATTCAGTCTCCAAAGAAGGTCGGTTCCTTGTTTTTTATGGAAAAAGGTAGGGAGAAAGAAATATTTAAAGAGAGGTAAATATAGCTAATGCTAGGAGAAAAATACGGTACAAATTAAGCAACAACACAGTACTATTTCAACATTTTGCAGAAAAGCATAATAAGACCCAAAACACATAAACCAAGATCGTTCAATGTATATATACTTTCACATCAGTTTATTCGTGAAGTAAATTGTAGATCTAATGGAATGTTTAATACATAAATTTAGTTTAAGAATTAATGTACGATAGATAAATCATAGATTAAAATAGAAATAGACAGTCACATACATACTTGCACATCAAATGATCTCAAAACCAAGATGGATGATCTCTATTAATCTTTCAAAAGTCTAAATACATAGCCTTGTAAACACCTAAGAGCCGACCATTCACTTAGGTCGCTCATCCTATATATAGAGTTTTACATAATAGAAAAACTGAAAGTCGTTACAACAAACTTCCCATGGGGCTTATTCTGGTAAAGGAGTGGTTGGAGATTGATATATTTCTTGTTATAGAGATATTATTCAAATCATGGAACTTCTAACTAAAAATTTTAAGATCTTCTTGTTGCAGAGATATTCTCAAATTCTTTTTAGATTGTGGTTCATTTGATCTTTGGAATTTTACAAAATCATGACTTTCATCTCTACTTCAAATTTTGACATCAAAATGTCATTCTATCGTGAATCTTCTCATTTTCTTGCTCTTGGCTCATCAAAATGTCATGCTATCAGGACTCTTCTCCTTTGCTTGCTCCTTGCTCATTAAAATACCATGCTATTGCGACTCTTCTCCTTTGATTGCTCCCGGTTCATCAAAATGTTGCACTATCGTGACTCTTCTCCTTTTCTTGCTCTTGGATCATCAATATCATGCTATCATGACTCTTCTCCTTTGCTTGCTCCTGGATCATCAAAATGTCATGCTATCATGACTATTCTTCTTTGATTTCTCCTGGCTCATCAAATTATCACATTATCATGACTCTTCTCCTTTGCTTGCTCTTGGCTCATCAAAATTTCATGCTATCACGACTCTTCTCCTTTGATTGCTATTTTCTTTCTAAAACGTCATGTTGTCATGACCCTTTTCCATGTTTAACAAAATTTGAGGAAAGTACCTTTATTTCCCTGGGTGTTGTCATTTTGACCAACATTCTTGGTGCCTCCTAGGGTAATTTTGTTAACTGAATGTTATAACTTAGAGCCTTTATCCATTGGGTAATGGATTCAAAAAAAGAGAATTAAAAATAAGGAAAAATAGGGAAAATAAAAGGAATGATACCAAGCACAAAAAAAAATAAGCTTGGGAGTGATCATTCTTCTAGGGAATCTTCATCATATTTGTCTACTTCTTCTTGGCCTGGAGGTGTTGTACTGCTTGATGCAACCTTCTTGGCCTTTGCTTGCCTCTCTTTATCATGTTTATCCTTATATTGAACAACCTCATTGTAGGTGGCACAGGCCTTCTTCCAGGTCTCTTCATCAGTGTCTGCCTTTTCTTTGAAAGTGGCGTACAAGTACTCCAATTCCTCTATTTTATCATAAGATAGATTTTTTGACTTGAGGTATAGCTCATTCAGACTGGAGTTCATTTGGGTGATATCTTGAGCCATGCTAAAAATGTGATCTTCTTGTACTGGCTCTTCCTAGCTATCAATTTCTGATATATCATCAAAGAAATTTTACCAAATAGCCTTTATCTTATCTTTTGCCAAGAGATTGGAATATGAGTCCCAAAATCTAGGTATACCATAGTCCTTAGCCATTTTAGCATACTTCAAAATTGACTTTGCCACTGCCTTTAACTCTTACATAATATTTATAGCTATTGTTACCAACTTATGTCGCTTAAAAAAGTTCTTGGAAACCGATTTGGCTTGAGACCAGTTTTCATCTTGGGCTCTATAGCTAGCTATTGCTTGTGTACTATTTTTTAGGACTTGGATTTTGTTAGCTACAGATACTCTTGGCATCAGGAGCTTAATTGAAGCTTCAAATTATTTTTCTACCTAACTTAGTGTGTTGTTGACTTTAGAAAAGTAGGCTAGAGTGGCTCTAGCTTTCAGGACCAACTTGCTAACTTTCATAAGCTTTTATTTTCAAAACGTTATCGCATTTTCCTTGGAGAACCCTTGGGTCTTACCAAAAACTACCAACAACTACTTCTTTAGGTCTTCCATTTTTTGTTGCAATATTTGGACCTGTTCCTCCACTTTTGCTACTTTTTCTTGGAGAAAGCGGCTTCATCTAACTTTTGTTTCCATTTCTTGGCTTCATTTTTGAGAGCCTTTTCAATGATTTTATGTTGATTGAAGGCCTCCTCTAGCCACTTATGGGCCTTCTCTACTCGGAGGAACTTCTCTTTGTAATGCTTTACATTTAGATAAATTGTCCCCATGTGAGTTTGGGCCTTGCTCCACTCATCCTCCATTGGTAGATGGGTCATGTCTTTTGTAATTATTTTAGCTTGATAATCATCTAGACTCATCTATTTTTTAGCTTTTGTACCATGGGAGTCATCTTCATAATAGACCAATGCATGCTGATCGGGTCTAATATAATTCCCTCTCGAACACAGGCTATATCAATGGCACTTGGAGAACTTCGTGACTTCAGCCATGTGGCGATATTCATCGTAGCTTTCTTCAATTTTACAAATTTGGTGATAGTAGGATTATTAGAAGAAGAGGTGCTTTGTAGGGATTGAAGACTCAACAGGTTTGTGGAAAGAGGGAATGGAGTGGGTGGTAGGGAGGATTCCATGCTTATTTGTTGAGAGGGAGTCTTGGTTGGAGTGTGGTGAGGCAAAACTTATGGGGATTTAGGAGGTGATGATGGCTTTGAAGCACATTTATCTTTTGAACGAGGAGAGGAAACTCGTTGGGAATGAGGGGAAGAAGAGGGAGTATCGAGATCAATCGGAGATATTTCCCATTCCTTTTGGGTATTGGAGCCTCTAGTTTCCTATGATTTTTTGGTGTAGACTTTTGCTATATGTTTCATACATGAAATGTCTACACCATCGATCACTAGAAATGGGGTCTGCTCCCAGCTTAGAGACTATTTTTGGGGAGGCTCTTCTACTATTTTATTCCCTTGTTCTCCTACCTATGCATGCTCAAATGTTCCTTCATAGCTTACCCCTATTTCTTCCTTATCTTCTTTATCTTCTTGTTCCCCTTCTTATTCTGATTCTTCATGCAGTTCAGATTCTTTAGAAGAGGATTCTTCTATTTTTATCTTATTTTTACCTCCTCTTTGTTCTAGTTTTGTTTTCCTTTTCCTCAACTCAGGTGTTGGTTTCTTAAGTTCAAGTCGAGCACTATCTTTAGACTTTATGTCTGATCTTGAACATGGAAGATATTATCATTGTCTCTTTTTTTGGGCTTCTATCTGTTCAACCATAATTTCTTTCCCCTTTTCCTTCTCAGCATATTTCTTAGATTTTTTGAGAGGGATGCCATCTATTTCAAATGGGACCTTGTTCGCTAGAGTTTCGGACCAATTTTCATGATGCTCATCATATTTTGTACAAAATTTTGTATCAATTTTGAGTTCGTACCTTGTGAAATTTTGAATGTGGCACCACATTTGCCACTAGGCCAATATTTTGGCATTATCCCAGTCATCACCTTTTTCTTCATTTTTTTAATAGTCTTCTTGTCGAGTTTGTGGGTTGGGTAGGAATCTCGACTGTAATTCACCAAATATTTGTAGAAATCATGCCACGGGGGTAGTGGTTGCATCCTTTCAATATGTCATTTAAGATGCTAATCCTCGCTGTTATTTTGGCCCTACTCAATGTCCCTATTAGAGGCATGGAATTTATGGAAATAAGCCTTATTTAGAGTGGCTTGCATTTTAGTGAATATATCCTTGGGATCATATTTCCATGTATGTGTAATCTCCACCAACTTCATGTTTCTTAACAATTGGATGATTCTTTCATGATCTCCCTTCTTTGATATGGTTACTCCTTCATAGTGGAAGGGTGTGAGGTAAGTATGAGTTTTTTGTGTGCTTATCCCAAATGTACAGTTGATGAATTCTTGTTGCCTTACATACTCTAGAGCAAAGAGTCATTTTGTGACGTAATAAGGCAATAATAAAGGCTTCTCTGTGAAGTCAAAAATCCTTATGACAACTCCTTGAGTCAAGTTGAACCAGTATCCTTCTACATGAGGGCATCTTAGGGTCTCTTCCATTTTCTTAGGAATCCTTGGCATAGTTCCTAGCACAATTTTTAGAGCAGGACCTAGGAATTCCATGTTGAATTGATAATACAAACCCATGTTTGAGAGAAGCGGAGTCCATTCACATACAGGTAGATTTTATCCCTTTGCATATTTTTGAGTCATAAATATAAACTTTAAATGTTTCACTTGAAAAAATAAGAAGAGCCAAACCAGATATGAAGAATACCTGAAAGCATCTGGGGCCTCTATGTGCAACTTTGAAAGTCATGCATGCAACTGTTGAGCTAAGTAGGATGGCCAGTCGAAGAAAAGTGATATTTTTTTTGGATCCAGGCATGTTTTATCATAAAACTTAGAATTTTATATGCATAACACCACTGCAACTTGCCACCCATGAACCTGAGAGTCATATTCCAACCCTGCTACCATGGCCAACATAGAAAAGAGTTCTTTGTTCTTGAACTTAGATAGGGGAATGGGATATTAAGGGATGGAATTTTTAGGGAGATTTTCTTGGAGATTCTACTAGAGGAAAACCCTTATGCTTGGGGTATTTAGATAATAATTTGCAAAGTTATTCGGATTAAACAAAATGGGTGGAACTAGATTTTTAGATCCTTGGGCAAAAATGACTCTAATTGCATTGGGATCTATCGTAAAAAGGGTTTCTCCTTGGTAATTTTTTACTACTCTACTTTTTACATCATATAATTTTGCCATTACCCTAATTAGATCTGAGCATGGGTGAACCTAGTGTAGCACCCTAAAATTGGTGCAGTAAAACTTAGCAATAATTAAAATTACCTTAGTAATAATTCAAATTCAAATTCAACCCCAAAACCGCTCCAAAATCGCCTGCTACCCGTTTCCTCATTTTCCATGCCATTTTTAGGATTTGTTGTGACCGTTGGACGATATCGTCGCCGATCAGACGATATCGCCTCAGATCGAACGATTTCGTCTGGACTAGGACGTCCAGATGATTTTGTCCCAAAACTAATTTTTCATAATTAGCTTCTGTTTCAATGGCGTCTCTAAGTTGGGCAGAAGCGTGTCTATGCCGCTAGAGACCTCCCCCATTGGAGATCTTCCAAATTAGGATGATCTCCAACCTCCCAACTTCCCTCCTAAGCCTATTTAAACCTTAGGACCCCCCTTGACATTCCCCTGGCTGAATTTTCCTGTAACTTGACCTTTACGCGCATTAGAATACCCTGGATTACCATATGCATTTGTGCTTTCCAAGTTTTGTTGCAGGAACCTTGTCATTCTTCAACCGGAGCAAGCTCAGATCATCGTAGATGATCCTATCCAATTCGAGATGATTTCGTACCAATCCGAGATGATTTCGACTACAGTCTGCATTGGGGGCAATCAGTGCCCAGAGTTTGCACTTTTCCTATACTTTGCTGCTATTTTATTCTGCATTTAGTCAGTTTTATTATTATTTCCTGTTATCCTGCATCTTGGAGTTCACCCATGTAGTTTAATTGCATAATGAAATCATGATTAGCTATTAAAGTGTTGTAATTTACTTGCATTTCTATTCGGGATTATCTTATTAACATCCTTATTATTATTTCACATCATTTTCCTTTATCAGAATAGTTGCATTTTTGGTATTTTGTATCTATTTCTCTGTTTGTAGGTCTCTGACGAATTTGTCTGACGAATTCATCAGATCTCAGACGATCTTGTCAGATCGGAGATGATCCTGTCAAATTCCAGACGATCTTGACTGCTTCAAAAATCAGAACCTCCATCAGACATCCGAAACCAGGTATGGATTTCTTCACTTAATTTATTCTTTGTGTTTTCTGTTAATTCTGTTTTTTGTATTCATTTAAATCTGCATTTCATATAGAACAACTTAGATTCATTTGGCCAAACCTAGGATTTGAATGTTTAAAGATAAAATTGAACACATAAAACACATTCCCAACCTAGGCGTGGAAACTGCCATTCAAAAGTTTCTTGGTGAACCCACCATCCATCAAAAAATCACCTTAATACACCTCCCCCGAGAGGCGGGACCTTCCAAAGGCCTCTCAGTCCGAGGTATTGTCCCATCCTTCCCGCATCCCCCTTCCGGGCGCGGATCCTTTAGCTTGAAGGTAAGGGTGCGAAAAATTTGGAACGATACATTTTGGTGAACCCGACGTGAAACTAAAACCTTTTGAAAACAAAAACAAAAACAAAAAAAATAGATGCATTTAAAATCATTAGAAAACTACTAAGTTGCATATCATGTTTAGATGGTAGCTCCTAAGAAAAGACTAGCAGTTACTATAAATGTTGAAAACCAATTAGCAGCCATAGAAATCAATTATGTGCTTAGTGTGCCTGAAATAGATAGAAACCAACTTTTGTGGGACGAACTTGATAGGAGACTAGGTATCATTTCATCTAGGTCAACAGAACTTAAACAAATCAAGAGGCTTGTCCTAGATAGAATCCTGGATCCTCATCAACTCATTTTTTATCATGAACTTCGGAGAGCTTGCCATAGGTGGTTAGCTTATAGGAGAGCTCTTGTGTCTTCAGAATTGTTCACCTTCGAGGAATACCTCGAGAACGCAACTATTATACACCAATTCCTAGTTCATGTAGAAGACCAAGAGGTCATTCTTATGATTAGGAAAATATGGAATAGAGTTCCTAGAGCTGTGTTATATCGAGAGTATTGCCACGAGATTTACTTCTACCGACCAGAGTCTGAAACAGATAATATCACCATAGCACACTTTGTTGAATTCTTGAAAGAAAATTTTCAATTTGAAGAAGAACATTTCATGACTCTTGAAGAACTTGAGCCCATTAATGATATTTATAAATTGTTTATAGAAAACTAGATCATTGCTTTCATTATTATTATTTCTTGCGTTTTGTGTGCTATTTGTTATCTTTATAATATTGTTATAAAAAACAAAAAAAACATAACAAAAACCAAAACATTTTATTTTAAATATTATAGTAGGTATATAATTAAAATATATACCTCTTAAGCTTGTTGCATATATATATATATATATATATATATATATATTTATATTATATATATATATATTTGCTGAAATCTAAGTTTAAGCACAATGACTAAACTTAGGAATGGTAAACAAACTAGAAGAAGAAGAAGAAGATTGGTTAGGCAAGAAAAACAAAAAATTAAATACCCTTCCTGAGGATTCAATTCCAGAAGAAGAAACTCTAGAACAGCCAGAAGATGACCTGGTTGAAGAAAATGAACAACAAGAAAATGTTAGAGAGGAAGGATCCTCATCCCCTAGAATGGCTCAAGATGGAACTATTGCTTTTGATAACTTAGATCATTTCTGGAAATTCTTCAATAATAATATTGGTGCTCTTAATATGGTAGTTCGTATTGATAGGGGACAAATTAGTGACACTCAAGCAGCCATGGAACATATGTTTGACATACACACTAATCCCTTGTCTTTCATTGATCAAGAAAGTGATAAAGCTGGACCATCCAATATGGATATGGCCGCTATAATTCAGAACATGCAAAAACAACAAGTTACCCAACCTCCTAAGGAACCTGTTATTGAGCCTAAAATCATGCCCACACAAAAGAGACCTTCATTCACTACTTTATTTCGCCAAACTATTGATCAATATGCTTCAAATCGACAAAAACCTAAAATGAAGCCAAACACCAATTTTCAACAATCTGGGATACAACATAATACAACTTCAAAACTTCTTCATAACACCCTTCCTACCAACAATTTACACAATAGCAATATAGCATCTAATATGCATGTCCCTCCATCATATGCTCACAAATCTCATATTAATGCCCTACCGAACCAATATGGTGGGCAAACCAGTAATCTGGAAGCCATGGTGAAACAGTTAGCTTCCCGCATGGACCAGATAGATCCCTACCGTCCCTCGTACAATTATCGAGAGATGTGTAGTCAACCTCTAGATCCTATGGTTGTAGCACAACCATACCCTAAACACTTTCCCATGCCCGTCCTGCCTATATATAAAGGAACTGAAGATCCCATAGAGCATCTTCGCATGTTTAGGATAGCATGTCATGATATATCACATGATGACTTGTTATTACTAAAAATGTTCTCAAAAATTTTAGGAGGAATGGCATTAGAGTGGTACTATCAATTGCCCACTCATTCTTTGAGAAATTTTGAAGAGACCGCTGAATCTTTTGTGCATCAATTTAGTGCCTATATCGAGAGGCATGTAACCATTAAATATTTGTACAACTTAAAACAAGACAAAGATGAATGTTTTGCTGATTTCTTAGCTAGATGGAGGCAGTTGATAGGAAAACTGCACTTTGTGCTACCTTATAGGGAAATGTTGGACATTTTTATTAATAATTTGCAAGAACAAATATCTTATGAGTTATCAACTGCTACCTTGACTACCTTCGATCAGGCTATAGACTTAGCTCGAAGAGTAGAAGATGCTCTCATTAGGAGAGGCCAGCTTAGGAAGAAAGATGATGAGAAAACATCCAAAAATCAATATAAAAACAAACAAGTTGTGGGTGACGGAGTCACTGACAGTAGAAATGTTGCTAATATCAATACAACGAAGACAACAGAAAAATTTATATTGAAACCTCCTGATAAACCTCCTCGAGAGTTTACTAGATTGAATCAACCATTATCAACTATTCTACCCCAATTACTCGAAAGAGGTTTGATTCAATTACCAGCTATCCGGGAACCTGATCCAACCATACCCGGATACAGAGCAGATTTACACTGTGATTTCCATAGAGGACCTGGACACTCTACCAACTCTTGTAAAAGGTTAAAACATAAAATACAAGATCTGATTGATAATAATGAGATGGAGGTGCAAGCCTTCCAACCTAAACAAAATGCTCCTAATAATGCTCAAAAGAACATTCCCCAAAATCAAAATCAAAATGCTAATCAATCATTAGATATATTTCAACATCCTTTACCAAGACATGGTAAAGAGGTGGCCAATCAAATTGAGCATCATAATGTCCCTCCTCCTACCCGATATGTAGGAACTATTAGCGGACATTTACCTAATCATGATTTACAAAAATTTGACACAACTTTATCCATGGTCACGACCAGGCCCCTACATAATATTCAAACATCGGATCTCAGTGATGTAGAATCGGACACTGAAAGTGAAATAGACATCACCTCAAATCAATCGAATAGTTCTGAAGATGAATCAGATCCTATTCAACCTATCACAGATTCTATGGTTCCAGAAGAACCATTTCCTAGAAGAGTTACTACTCGACCCTCTTCTAATCAGTTCCTTTCTAATGAACAAGCTATAAATGCTAGACCAAGACCTATTCAGCATCCTCAATATAACATTGTAGGTACCATCGGAGTCGTTACCAGACAACAAGCTCAAAATTCTCAACAAGAACCAAATCAGAATGATGGATCAACTCCATTTGTTTTGAGAAATCCCAATAAAGGGAATCATGCTCCTAATGTTCAACCTAAACCTCCTTACAATATTAATGAGCAATTATCCAATACTACAGCCAGAATTTCCCTTTTGGATTTATTAAGATCTTCTCCTACACATAGAGATGAATTGATGCTTACATTAAGCCAAATGATGGTACCACAAAACATTCAACCTGAAGCCATGGCCAATACTATCATCACTAGAGAAGTTGATTGTATTGACTTTCGAGATAAAGATATACCACAACATAGTTTACATAAGGATAACCCCTTATATATTACTGCCCTAATTGGAGATGTAGCAGTCAAAAGGGTCTTGATTGATAATGGTTCATCTCTAAATATTTGCACTTTTGACTTCTACCAAATATTTGGGTTTAGAAGTGATGAAATGAAGAAAACTGACATGATCATAAAAGCTTTCAATGACGAAACACAAGAAACGTGTGGAGTTATCACCATCCCATTGCAAGTTGGTCCTAGAACCTTAGATACGACCGTGTTTATTGTACATTGCCCCGCATCATACAATATACTCTTGGGTCGTCCTTGGATCAATGCAATGCGGGCTGTCCCATCAACTTTACACCAATGTGTTAAATTCGAATTTAAAAATCAGTTGGTCACTATCCATGGTGATCCTAGACCCTTTGATATGTGTGCTTTGGCAGAACCTGTTGGAGTTCAATTTTGCCCTGCTCTGTCATCCACACATCCTAATTCTTATTTTTCATCTAAAACTGTGAAACACACACCCATAACTTCATCTATTTCTCCTCCATTAATTTCACCCCCATATATAGATCAACAATCTTCTAAACAAACCACTCTAGAACCTCAAAAAGATCTTAAATCCACAACCAATCCTTCATGTTCCATCCCTATAATTTCAAAACCTATAGACCCATCTATTAACACCTCCACATTATCTACATCTATCATACCTTCCACATCTAAAGATATAGGGAATGATCCTTCTACATCTTATGCTCTTTCTGATGAACTCTTACCTGATTTATCTAACATTCTTATATCAAAAAAAACAAATGCTTCTATGCAAAATTCCATTATCTTAAGTAATTTTCCGCCATCTCCTCGTACTTTGGGCCTCCCACAACCTATGGGAAGTACTTACCAAGTCGGGAGTTGTGCCTTCATTTATAAGGGATATGACTGGGGAAGAATACCCAGGAACATCAAAACTCATCATGATGGATATGCTCGATGTTATTTTACTAATGAGTATATTAAAGCTAAACCTATAATGCTTAAAATGGGATATAAAGGGAAAGGCTTGGGACCTTTCCAAGATGGTATGAAAGAACCCTTTGAGGTAGAACCATGGCCCGCCCGATGTGGTGTGGGCCTATTTCCTAGTAAGGGTCAACCCTTCCCTTTTGAAGATGATGATCAACTCATATGTTATCAAGATTATTTGGATGGGCATGATGATTTGCCTCTAAAAAATCAGCCATTTACATGCAATATGCTATCCATAGCTTATCCCGAAATGATTGCTGGATCCGATGATGAGTTGGAAGGAGATATTTTCCATGATGTCTCCGTTGAGGAAATGTTACACAATGGTTTTTATTTTGATGGTTCTATACCTACTATAGCCCAACTTGAGGCCACTACTCCTCAAGATGAATTATCCAAGTTAACCTTAAAAGAATTACAAGAATTGGGCGTTTCACCCGCCCCACCTAATTTTGAAAGAGATCTACACATGGAAGTAGAAAACGTCATTAAAGTTAACATTGGAACTGAGGATAATCCCCACATAATCAATATTGGATCAGAATTAAGTCAAGAAAAACAAGAGCAATACATTGCATTCCTTAAAGAATATGAAGATGTCTTCGCTTGGACATATGAAGATATGCCAGGTTTAGACCCTTCTGTAGTCATGCATCACCTAGTAGTCCATCCGGATGCTAAACCTGTTAAACAGAAACTTAGAAAAATGCATCCCAAAGTGGCCTTACTAGTCAAAGGAGAACTAGAAAAATTGTTGAAGGTTATTTTTATACAAGAACTTAGTCATCTAGAACTCCTAGATGAAAAGCGCATCAATGCTTTGGAGCATCTTCGTGCCTACCAAAACAAGCTTAAAAGATCATATGCTAAGAAAGTTCGTCATCGATCCTTTGAGGTCGGCGATCTTGTTTTAAAAGAAAATCAAAAGAATACTAATGCAACTAAAGACCTTAAAGGTAAATTTGAGCCCAAGCGGCTTGGACCATATATTATCACTGCTAAATTTGAATCGGGAGCATACAAATTATCTACCTTAGATGGTAAAGAACTTAAAGAACCCATGAACATTTTGCATCTTAAACGTTACTATGCGTAACAAAATTGGTCATTTCATCATTGTATATATTTGTTTAAAATATTTCAAAAAAACCACTATCTTGTATTTCTTTCAATTTATAAAAATACCAAAAACATTCAAAATCATCAAAATCTTCAAAAACATCTTTTATTTTTTGTACTTCTCAAATTGTGACATATTTGCAGTTATATTTTCAAATTATTTTGGATAAATTAGCATTTATTTGGAATCCCACACTTTCACATTCACATGAATAAATATCTTGATTTATTTGGCATGATTACTAATCTCTCTTATATCAAAGTCCACAAAATTCAATTAAATAAAGTTTGAGCATAGAGAATTGATCTTGTTATTTACTTAAACCAAGCATATCCTTTCACAATAAAATGATTATATTTGTAATGTCCATGCTATGCTACATAGTAGAAGTGGTTTCTTGAGCGAAAAGTTTCCCCTGCTATCCTATCATGCACATGGTCTAGAATCTTTGAGAATTGGCAAAAGGACAAGCTCACCCCTACCCAGAATAAAAATCCCTTGCTCTACAACTAATCCGAGCAAGTATCCCTAGAATAGGAAGCAAAAGAAAAGTTCAAGAAAAATCAAGCAAAATCATTTACCACTATTTCAGCATTATCTCAAATATCAAAGCAAAAGATACAAAAAAAAAAAAAAAAAGAAAGCAAAATAAGCAAAAGCAAAAGCAATAAAATCCCTTTCCCTACCCCTTGAAAAGAAAAGAAGGGTTGATGAGCTTGAATCCCTGGAATTCTCAATTATTCGAAAACTGTGAGGTAAGCCCCATAACAGGTGGTTTGTGCCCAACCCGCTTGGCCTTGGGTAACTCCTAGCATGGTGATATGTCTGTCACATTAGCGACCTTCTTTTGTACGAGACCTATGTCTGCTCATGGATTTGCTAGCTCTTGATAACCCGACTTACATAGTAGTCAGGTATGGTTATATGCATCTAAATCATGGTTAATGAACACTTATTTGGTTAATTCAAATCACTTGTATCATAGTATCTTGCTCAAACCTGGTAAATGAACAATACAATCGCACACACATTTGTATTTGAGAGATTTTGTGTATCATTATGATAAATCAAGATCGGAAATGAACTCACATATGCACATGGGATTCCTTATAAATCTAACTTTTGTCTTTAAGATACTTTGAAATATTTTTGCAAATTGTCTGGAATAATTTCATTTTCTTCTCTGAGAACAGTTGTTTAGTATAAAGACAACCACATGCATTACCAACAAATCAAAATCATTTTCAAAAACATGCAATAAAGTTACATATAACTTTTGACTTTTGCGACGATGGTATAGTTCCAAAACCAAAAGTGGAATTTTATGCCTAGCACAAGTCCTCATCTTCATATTTTCTGTTTATTTTCAAAAATTTAAAATCAACCATGCAATAAAACTATTTATTTTCTTCTTTTGGATTTCGCGATGATGGTATAAGTCTATACCTAAATATTCTATGCCTAGCGCAAACCATTGTTTTAATTTTATTTTCCCATTTATTCCAAATCATAAAAACCATATGACTTAAATCATTATGTTACACAATTATGCTTTCAAAGAATGCAACTTATTCTATTTCATGTCATTATGTTCAAATTCAGTTTTTGCAACCATGGTATAATTTCTAAGGAATTATTCAAAATTTTATCACACTTAGGAATTTATGCCTAGCAAAAAAATCATTTTAAAATATTTCATGCATACTATTTTTATGAAAATCTGAAAACAAATCACCATCATCATCATCATTTGCATCATCACAACAAAGTCTTAAGACAGTCTCTTAAGCACTCTTTTACTTTTAACAATATTTCTATATTGGGATTAGCTTGACGACCGAGTGAGCGGCGACTCCATGAAATGGTCTATAATAGCGACAATGTCCTTTGAAATTATTGTTAGAAGTCCCCTTTTATTTTTTATCAAATCACATCACAAACAACCAATTTGTTTACATCAGATTATTTCATTTAAATTTTAAAAGCATGACATTCAAACCATAATATTTCCAAACGACATAATTACATGAATCATCAAATCAATCACACCAAACCATTAAAGCATCATACAAACACATAAGACAAGTCATATGATCAAAAATATCTCATCTATATATATCTCAACAATATATACATCATCTCAAAACTAGATCGGTATGCCACAATCTGTACCTCGGCATACTCAATCCTCTATCAAAAATAATGAGCACTATGTATCAATCTATGTAGTGCAATCTCTAGCACCTAGCCTCGAGAAGCCCTCGAGCTGTTAGCCATCAACATTTTAATTTTGCTTTTCCATGTTTTTACCTCAAACGTTCGATTTGGGTAAAAACACGGAGGGGGCACCATAGTAAGTTGTCGTACGATTCGACCTAGAATCGTCGCCTAAAAATGGGAATAATTTTTGCTTTCTCGTAGATCGAGAAGAACTCATATTTAACGCATTTTCTTCGAAAAATTCGCTAAAGAGGGGGCAAAATGTAGCACCCTAAAATTGGTGCAATAAAACTTAGCAATAATTAAAATTACCTTAGTAATAATTCAAATTCAAATTTCAACCCCAAAACCGCTCCAAAACCGCCTGCTACCCGTTTCCTCGTTTTTTGTGCCATTTTTAGGATTTGTTGTGACCGTTGGACGATATCGTCGCCGATCAGACGATATCGCCTCAGATCGGACGATTTCATCTGGACTAGGACGTCCAGATGATTTCGTCCCAAAACTAATTTTTCATAATTAGCTTCTATTTCAACGGCGTCTCTAAGTTGGGCAAAAGCGTGTCTGTGCCGTTAGAGACCTCCCCCGTTGGAGATCTCCCAAATTAGGATGATCTCCAACCTCCTAACTTCCCTCCTAAGCCTATTTAAACCTTAGGACCCCCCTTGACATTCCCTTGGCTGAATTTTCCTATAACTTGACCTTTACACGCATTAGAATACCCTGGATTACCATCTGCATTTGTGCTTTCCAAATTTTGTTGCAGGAACCTTGTCATTCTTCAGCCGGAGCAAGCTCAGATCGTCGTAGAAGATCCTGTCCAATTCGAGACGATTTCGTACCAATCCAAGATGATTTCTACTACAGTCTACATTGGGGGCAATCAGTGCCCAG
This sequence comes from Wollemia nobilis, assembly GCA_028583015.1. NCBI lineage: Eukaryota > Viridiplantae > Streptophyta > Pinopsida > Araucariales > Araucariaceae > Wollemia > Wollemia nobilis. Next base: position 1,522,122 of record JAQPPZ010001613.1, on the reverse strand, counting down.
AGTTTGCGCTTTTTCTATACTTTGCTGCTATTTTATTCTACATTTAGTCAGTTTTATTATTATTTCCTATTATCCTGCATCTTGGAGTTCACCCATGTAGTTTAATTGCATAATGAAATCATGATTAGCCATTAAAGTGTCGTAATTTACTTGCATTTCCATTCGGGATTATCTTATTAACATCCTTATTCTTATTTCACATCATTTTCCTCTATCAGAATAGTTGCATTTTTGGTATTTTGTATCTATTTCTCTGTTTGCAGGTCTCTGACGAATTCGTCAGATCTCAGACGATCCTGTCAGATCGGAGACGATCCTGTCAAATTCCAGACGATCTTGACTGCTTCAAAAATTAGAACCTCCATCAGACATCCGGAACCAGGTATGGATTTCTTCACTTAATTTATTCTTTGTGTTTTTTGTTAATTCTATTTTTTGTATTCATTTAAATCTGCATTTCATATAGAACAACTTAGATTCATTTGGCCAAACCTAGGATTTGAATGTTTAAAGATAAAATTGAACACATAAAACACATTCCCAACCTAGGCGTGGAAACTGCCATTCAAAATTTTCCTGGTGAACCCACCATCCATCGAAAAATCACCTTAATACACCTCCCCCGAGAGGCGGGACCTTCCAAAGGCCTCTCAGTCCGAGGTATTGTCCCATCCTTTCCGCATCCCCCTTCCGGGAACGGATCCTTTAGCCTGAAGGTAAGGGTGAAAAAAATTCGGAACGATACACCTAGGGGCATACATACCAGTAGAGCATGGAGTAGTAGGAGAAATTTCTCGGGTTCGAAGGAGAGGCATCTATGGTAATCCTGGTGGCTATATCCTTGCGAATTTGTCCCAGATCCTTCCATGTCGACTTTGTGTCTATCATGTGGCCGTAGGGATCCAAAAAGCTGCTTACTTTGATGCTCGAACTTCTTTTCTTCTTTGAAGGCCTAGATGTAGAACCTGGGGCTAAGGGGGTAGCCATTGAGATGCTACTGCTTGTAACTCGAGTACTCAAAAAATTGGGGCATCATTCGAAAATTATAGAACTTTCTAGGAGACTGTTAGAACTCAGAGAGCAGGAAGATCGAGGAAGAAGAAAATGAAAATAGGAAGGTGAAATTTTGATGATATAAATGGCCATGCATGTTCATGCAAAAAAGAGACATATTTAAACTTCTTGGGTGACGTGGAGTAATTACGGTTGGTAGTACGCATCTCAATGCAGATTTCAAATGTTGGTGGGATCTCTTGGTTCATGTGCTAGATTTTAAAGATACCAACTACCTCGAGTTGCCATTTATGATATGATCCAATGAAAAGTCTCTACTGTGGTACCGGGCCAATAAGACAACATCATCTTTAGATCCAATCAATAAGACCTCGAGTTGCCATTTTTGTGTTCTCGAGATGCCTATATTTTTCATCAAAAAACCCTAACTATTCTGATGTGGCACACAATTGTACAAAATGTTAGGCCTAACGTGGCACTCTGCTACTCAATATTTCAGGTCTAACGTGGCACTCTAACCCTTTCAAAACATGCACTCCAATTTCCCAAAAATTCACAAAATCATGACATTTTTCCTAACAGGGGTCATGAGTTCCCAACAATCGTGCCACCATGACATTTTGCCCTGGAAAGACACTCTTCTGCCCAAAAGTCATAAAATCATGATATTTTTCCTAAAGGGGGGCCATGAGTGCCCAAAAGTCGCACCACCATGATATTTTGCCCTGACAAGATACTCTTTTGCCCAAAAGTCATGAAATCACGATATTTTTCCTGAAAGGATATTGAGTGTCAAAAAATTCGTGCTATCACGACATGCTAAAGAAACTTGGAAAAAAGGAAATATATTTACATAGAAAAATACATAAAAATACATGTAAGGGTGGGCACAAACTAGTTATTTGTAATACAACTTCAGGTGGAAGCCGTTAACAGGAATGGGTTGAATCTGGTTCAACTCGTATTTTAACTGGAAAGAGTTGTGCTGCTTTTCTTTAGTTATCTCAAAAGGGCCATCCCAAAAAGTATCAAACTTGTCATGGTTTCCTAGTTTAGACCTCTTCTCATTCCATTTTAGGACTAAGTCTCCTACCTTGAAGTTCCTTAGGGTGGTTTTTTTATCGAACCATCCCTTCATTGTGATGGTATGCTTTTGGTAGTGATTATAGGCCTGCTCTTTCTATTCTTCCAACTGCAGGAGTTGGATCAACCTATTTTCCATTGGTTCTTCTTCCTCTGTTTATGGATAGATTCAATAGTTTAAGGGCTGGTATCTCGATGTGCACTGGGAGCATGACTTCTTTACCATAGACCAAAGAGTAGGGAGATGTGTTGATAGATTTTTTTATCATAATTCTATCAGCCCAAAGTGCTTGATTTATGAGAGAATGCCAACTTCTCTTACTATCCTTAAGAGTTCATTTCAAGATCTTGAGTAGATTTTTATTTGTGGACTCGACTAGTCTGTTTCCTTGAGGATAATAGTTTGAAGATGTCTTTAAGTATATCCCATATTTGCAAGAAAAATCAATCATCTTGGCACCTACGAAGTGCGAGCCATTATCCATGACTAAAGCATCTGGGATGCCGAACCTTGTGATCAGGCTCTCTACAAATTCCATTACTACTTCTTGGTCTACCTTTTTTATGGGTATTGCTTCTGACCATTTTGTGAAATAATCAGTGGCCATGAGGATGTACTTATGCCCTATGGATGAATTTGGTTCTATTATTCCTATGAAATCCAGTCCCCATTGCTGGAATGGTTCTTCAACTGTGATGGATTTTAAAGGCAATGGAGCATTTCTATTTCTGCCGACATATATTTGACATTCTTTGTAGTTCCTTGTTATTTTGAATGCATCTATAAAAATCATCAGCCAGTAGCACCCAGTTCTGATGATTTTTAAAGCGGTTGTTCTCCCTGAGTAATGCCCTCTTGATAGACCCCCATGAAATTCTTCTAAATTTTTTTGTTTTTGTTCTTCTGACATACATCAAAGCAGTACTCCATCCAAATTTTTTCTATATAGTCCCTCAGGCAATAAAGTGTATTTTAGAGCTTGAAACCTGTATCTCCTTCACTAAGAAGCATTTAATATTGCTGGATATCTTCCAATTTGAAAATACCTAATCAACTCATCTGCCCAATCGAGTTGTTCTAAAAGTTGGTCTTCGTCTGATGCAACTTCCTGAACCTGACAGGCCACATATTCTATAGCAGCTTATTTTGTGAGTTCTTGGCATAGTGCTCTACCTCTAACTAGTTTGGTTGGGTGTATTTCTATGTCATATTCTTGTATTTTACTGACCCAGACGACTCTTGTATCACCAAGTTCTCCTTGTATGATGAAACTTCGTACATCGGGGTGAATTGTATAGATGATAATTTTGCTCTATGATAAGAAGTGCCTAAAATTTTTTAGGGACTTCATTATGGCATATATCTATTTTTTGATGAAGTTATACTTTTCCTCATGTTCCTGCATATTTTGGCTCAAAAAATCTATGGGCCTCTCTTCATTGTCAGCTCCCTTTTGTGTGAGTACTACGGCGTAGCTTCCTTGTTCCCCCACAACATATAAAATAAAATCCTTAGAATAGTCTGGGTTTACCAAGATAGGAGCTTGAGCTATTTTCTCTTTGATCTATTGAAAAGCTTGTTTTCTTGCATCTGTCCATTTAAATATTGCATCCTTTTTTAACAATTCAGTCATGGGTTTAACAATTTGTGCAAAATCTGCTATGAATTTGCGCATGAAATTGATTTGACCAAAAAATGACTGTAAGCTCTTTTTTTTGAGAGGGAGGGAAAGTTCCAACAGGGATTTTACTTTGTTTGGGTCTATGGCTAGACCAGACTTTGAAACTACATGACCAAGTAAAATTCCCTCTTCCACGATGAAGATAGATTTTTTGGGGTTTATAGATATCCCAAACTCTCGGTATTTTTCCAGTACTCTCTTGAGGTGAGTTATATGATCTTCTTTCCTGTGAGAGAAAATAGTCATATCATCCAGGTATATCACTATTATTTTATTTATGAGTTCTCCAAAGGCTACGTCCATGGCTCTTTGGAAAGTCGCTCCAACATTTGATAACCCAAAAGGCATCCTTTGGTAAGCAAACATCCCCCATTTTGTTGTGAACGATGTTTTAAATTGGTCTTCGTCCTTGACCCAGACCTGATTATACCCGAAGAAACCATCTAGAAGAGAAAACCTTTCAGCTCCTACAACTATGTGTAAGATCTAATCAATCTATGGGAGGGGGTAATGATCCTTGAGTGAAGCTTTGTTCATATTGTGAAAGTCAACACATAGTCAAATATCTCCATTTTTATTTCTTACCGGTACTAGATTAGCGACCCATGTCGAGTGCTTGATTGGATATATAATCTTAGCTTCTAGTAGTTTCAACAACTCTTGCTTCATCAAAGCTTCTATTTTTGGATTCACTGGTCGTTGCTTTTGACGGAAAGGCTTGGCACCTTCTTGAAGTTCAATTGTATGTTGGATTGTTTCTTTTGAGTATACCTTTAGATCCCCATAGGTCCAAGCTATTGTATCTAGAAATTCCTTACACAATTCTTTGATTTCATCTAGTTCTTTGTCTATGGTTTTCACCCCTACTTTGATGACTTTGTTAGATCCCATCTTGGCTTCCTTATATCTGTGTTTGTCGACTTTCATCTTATGACCTGTAGACCTATCATTGTTATCAAATAGGTTCTCAAGTGTGACCAGCCCCTTAGGAATATGGTTATTTTTTAACTGGATGACATTTACCTCTTCTTCATCTTCGGTTACCCTGTTATTGGAGCAATTCATCTCATGGACTAGGAAGTCCACTATATGCTGATCATTCTCGAAAACCTACCAGAAGATATCTCTATCAGGTACGAAAGGCCTGTATATAAGTCTGACTATTTTTTATTTCTGAATAACATTGCTTATAGGACATAAGTTTACCCCAACTGAAGCCAACAAGTTTGCATGCGTATTTCTTTCCCTGGGGATTGCTTTCATGTTTAGGGATTCAAAATATTCTAATAAGTCCCAGACTTTATTTCTGTAAGCCTTGAGATAATGTTGTTTACTTATGCATTTCCCTGTTACTTGATTTACTATTAGCTCAAAATCACCAAAAATCTGCAGTTGTTTAATGCCCATCTTTTTAGCATTTTTGAGGCCCAAACAGAGTGCCTCATATTCTGCTGTGTTATTGGTGCAACTCTAGGTTAGCCGGTAAGAGAAGACTTTCTCTTCACCAGTTGGAGTGATTAGGACAATGCCCGCTCCAGCTCCATTTTTGCATCTGGCACCGTCAAAGAAAAGCTTCCACAACTGATTAGTGGACATATCAAGTAGCGGTGTGGAAGTAGATTTGCTTTTCTCAGGTTTCTGAATGGTGTAGCTCCCCAGATCTATCTCGATCATGGCATTGAAATCCAGGAGGGAAAATTGGTCTTCTTCTTGTAACTCGTTAAGAGCTTCTTCCATTAGACTCAAGTCTATCAGTTCTTCGATCATCATGTTTACAGTAGTAGAGGTTTTCTCTTCTTCTCCAAGCTTCTCGACATGGAAGGTGGAAGGTTTCTCATTGAATATCTTCACCCTTTTGCCTTTGAATGGAATTTCGAGGTGTGAAAAATTAAGAGATAGATATCCTCCTATTTTGGTAGTAAATTCTCTAGACAGGCACATGCCAAAATAAGGCTCTAAATCTACTACTACTACCTCTTGTATAACTGTAAGCTGAGGGAGCCTATGAAGAACTATAGGAATATCTTTGATTACGCCTACTATTTTTATAGGGGTCCCATCTAGTTGTAAGACTCCTGGAGTGCTCCTTGTGTATTCCATCCCCATAATATCGCATACTACTTTAGGCATAATAGTAGTTGTGGCTCCAGAGTCAATCATACAATTATGGACTACCCATCCTTCCATATGGAGAGATAAATAAAAGGGGGGAGGTTTATTCTTTCCTGAGGAGGAAGTAAGGCTTGCTTGGGTAGAACCCAATTGAACTGGGTTCTTGTATTTATTTTTCATAGACTTTAATGATTCTTGTAGTAGGTCAATCTATCCTGGGATCCGTAGGGCTTCGTACATAGTGGCCTTGGAGGGAGTCTTCTTCATTTCCTTGACTATATTGAATGGAAGAGAATTGACACTCTTTTATTTTATTGTTGTATCAAACCTATTCTTGTATCCCTGAGTAGCATCGACTCTTTGATGCTTAGTCAGTGAGGGATACCTCAATTTTTCTCTGGCCTATTCTTGAGTTTTTGTCTCTTTAGCCAGAGGTGTTTCTTTTTGAATCTCTGTTCCTTTTGGATCTGGATTTTGTGGAGGTCTTTTCTCAATAGGGCTCTTTGTAGGTGTAGGCACCTTCAAAGGATTAAGGTCCTTAGGATCAACCTAAAAAGGTTTCTTTCTTGATCTAGTCAGAACTGAGACTTGTTCTAGAGAGGGCATCATAAAATTCTTGATCATCTTCTCTGATCATGTTTATCTAACCCTTGAGGGATCTTTCTACCTTTTATGTATCCACCTTCTGGACCTGATGTTGATGAATCATGCAAGCATTTTCACCATGAGGATCATTGCATGTTGAACACCAGAAGGATGATTCTGATGAAGCATTACTGGGTCCACCTTCTTCATTAGCGTAAATTGTGTTTATTTTTTCATAATTTCTTCCACTAGTGGAGGCTTGATCTCTGGTCACTTGTGGATAATGTCTTGGTTGAGATTTTATTTTCACTTCTCTACGCTCCATAGATATGAATTTATTTGACAGAGTCTTATAGGAAGTTTGCAAATCTTGCAAGATCGCCAGTTGGGCATCTTGAGTAGACGTGGTTGTTGTTGGGAGGGATGCAGGGATAGCATGAAGCATCGAAAGGGTAGGGGGTGCTTGCAGAAGTGGGATGTTAGGTTGTCCAATCCATGTGGGAAGACCAGCATTAGGAATTGCAGGGGGAATTGGGAAAGCAGCACTTGATACTTGAGGGAAATCTGGAAAAATGGGTGGAATCATCTTGGAAGGGAATCTTCCTATGGCGATCAAGTATTTTTTTGCTTTTTGTGCTTCTTGATAGATTTCAGGGAAGGTATGCACACGGGATTGTCTGATAGCCATACTTATTTCTAAATTGAAGGCTCTTAGATAGTAGTATATAGCTTGCTCATGCACTAGTCTCAGACCATCAGGGACTCTCTTCTAGGTTTGACTGAACCTGATATTAAAATCCATGATCTCCTCTTGAGGATGCTTCTAAATAGCATTAAACTGATTTAGCAAAGAAAAAGGATCGACATGCTCATTAAATTCTTCCACTAATTTACCAGTGAGTTGAGCCCAGGTAGATATAGATTGGTTTTCAAGGGCTCTATACCAGTAGAGCATTTTTCCTTTTAAGGAAATAACCAACAGTCTAATCATTACGTCTTCCTCCATGATGTCGTATATTGGTGCTAATGCAGCTACATCCAAGCAATGTTTGTAGGCTATCTTTCTGGTACCATCATACTAGGGTAGTGCTTTCAAAGCCATTGCTAGTATTGGGTGCTGAGCTGCAAGATTTAGAGGGCATGTATGATTCCACAGAGGGTAAGGTAGAATCGGTAGATTTCCAGCCATTGTAGTTGTGTTGGTAACTAGAGTTGAGGTTCCACTAGCAGCAGTGCTAGGGAAAGTTGCACGAGGAGTATTTGCTTGTCTTGAATTTCTAGTGTAAGTAGAAACTATTCTAGCAACCAAAATAGGGTTAGCTCGAAGGCTACCAAGATGTAGTTTGAAGAACTCTATGGGTTCTTCTGAATTTTTAGCTTTAGATCTGGTTATCATAAATATGGTTCATAACCAGAAGTTGGGTAAGGATTTTTCTAGGGTTTTTTTATGATGCGGATTCACCAGGTGATGATTAAAAGGTTAGCAGGACAAATGCTTCATCGGGACTTTGATCTGTATATAATGTGTGGGATTTGGGTCCCATCGGGTGTGCCAAAAACTATTGGAACAAAATCCACCTTTGGTTATGATTGCGCCCAAGACTTTGCCAACATTGAACGACCAGGCTCAAACGTAGTTTACCTGATTCAGTCTCTAGAGAAGGTTGGTTCCTTGTTTTTTATGGGAAAAATGTAGAGAGAAAGAAATTCTTAAAGAGAGGGAAATATAGCCAATGCTAGGAGAAAAATACGGTACATATTAAGAAACAACATAGTACTACTTCAACCTTTTGCAAAAAAGCATAATAAGACCCAAAACATAGAAACCAAGATCGTTCAATGTATATCTACTTTCACAGTAGTTTATTCATGAAGCAAATTGTAGATCTAATGGAACATTTAATACAAAAATTTAGCTTAAGAATTAATGTACGATACATTCAACATAGATTAAACTAGCAATAGACAATCACATACATACTTGCACATCAAATGAGCTCATAACCAGGATGGATGATCTCTATTAATATTTCAGAAGTTTGAATACATAGCCTTGTAAACACCTAAGAGCCGACCATTTACTTAGGTCGCTCATCCTATATATAGAGTTTTATATAACAAAACAACTAAAAGTTGTTACAACAAACTACTCGTGGGGCTTATTCTGGTAAAGGAGTGGTTGGAGATCGATATCTTTCTTGTTACAAAGATATTCTTCAAATCATGGAGCTTCTAACTGAAAAGGTTAAGATATTCTTGTTGCAGATATCTTCTCAACTTATTTTTAGACATCATGGTTCACTTGATCTTTGGAATATCGTGAAATCATGACTTTCATCTCTACTTCAGCTTTCCTCATCAAAATGTCATGCTATCATGACTCTTCTCCTTTGCTTGCTCCTAGCTCATCAAAATGTCACGCTATCATGACTCTTCTCCTTTGATTTCTCTTGGATCATCAAAATGTCATGCTATCATGACTCTTCTCCTTTGCTTGCTCCTGGCTCATCAAAATGTCGTGCTATCACGACTCTTCTCCTTTGCTTGCTCTTGGCTCATAAAAATGTCATGCTATCATGACTCTTCTCCTTTGCTTGCTCCTGGCTCATCAAAATGTCACACTATCACGACTCTTCTCCTTTGCTTGCTCCTGGCTCATCAAAATATCATGCTATCATGACTCTTATCCTTTGCTTGGTCTTGGATCATCAAAATATCACACTATCATGACTCTTCTCCTTTGCTTGCTCTTTTCTCTCCAAAATGTCATGTTGTCATGACCCTTTTCCATGTTTAACAAAATTTGAGGAAAGTACCTTTATTTCCCTGGGTGTTGTCATTTTGACCAACAGGTCTCCAAACCTAAACAAATCCATAAAATATTCAATGAGCACTAGAGAAGTACAGAGTCAATCTAGCACCGATAAAATAATCTTGCAGTTTAGATTTCACATATCTTGCAATCCTACCTAGTTCCCAAATTGAAACTTGAAAAATAATCTGGGCACCCAAAATTGAACAAGTTGAAGAAACCTCAAGGGCACTTGAAGAACAAAAAGAAATTAAAAAAATGTCTTCTTTCCTAAACCTAGAAATTAGACATTTCTCACCTAGTGGGAAATCCAAACCAAGAAGTCCATCCTTCCTACGATTCATGACCAACCAACAACCTATCAGGCTGAAACAAACAAGAATCAAGGAAGAATGATAAAGAAGCATCTAGTCAAAAAAATCGTGTAACTAATGACCACCAATAGAAGAGTCTTCCTACCTAGGACAGGAAGTAGAGAACAGGGACATTCAAAGAGAATCCAAAAAATAAGCACCTACCCAAAACTAGAATCTAGATAGAATTTGGACCCACAAAGAGTTTTTAAAGGATCCACTAACCTTTTATAGGGGTTTTTAAAGGATCCCCTAACCTTTTATAGGGATTTTGAGAGGCTCCCCTAACCAAAAAATAGGGTTTTTAAAGGTTCCCATTACCTTAAACAAGAGGAATACATCCCACCTAGAGAACCATAGGATTTTTCAAGGCTTCCAAAACCTTAAACAAGAGGAACAGGTCCCACCTAGAGGACCACAGGATTTTTAAAGGATCCCAGAACCTTAAGAAAAACCAAGAGCACTAAATAAATTTAAAATTTACACCACTTAGACAAGATCAGAGGCCCCTCTCAACAAGGCTGATGGATCAATATTCCACTGGGTATTGTAATAAATATTAAAAAATCACACCTAGCATAGGCTAGAATCAACTGCAAGAGAGATCCCTCTTCACAGGGTAGATAAAATATTAAAATAACAAGACATCCCATCCCATGAGAACCTTATATCTAGAGCTCATTCCATCTGATAAATCATATCGTCCAATAGAAGACATACATCTAGAGCTTAGTCCAACTGAAAAACCTTCCCACCTAGCTAGAGAAAAAAATAGCTAACTATTGGCTAAAGAATTTAAATCTAAAACCAAGCAAATGTCTAGCAAGAAGTTGGAGCTCTTGCTACTGGTACAAAGATCTACAACTACCACACTAGACACCAAAAAACCTAACACCCAACCACAAACTGATCTAGCCTTCTACCCAACAACACATACATGTCTAGCTTCCACAGTACCATTAGCCAACCCAACTTACCACCCAACCCAACTGTTGCGGTTCCATGAGCTAACCCAACCATCTACATATTCATATTCACATATTGCGGTTACATGTCTATTTTAAAATAGACACATATTCATAATATTTTTAACACTTTAAAAAATATTACATAGTAAAATGTATCTTGAAAAAATATTACATTAAAATAACATTAAAAAATATCCAATTTAATAACTACATATTTAAAAAAAATTCAGAATGTTGTACAATAAAATACATTTTGAATATATCTTACATTAAAATATATTCCATATTTGAACTACTTAGTTTTATAAAAATAATATCTACATTTATTCGTATAGTTTATTTTAGTCATGATATATTCTTAGGTGTGAAAATTGTTGTAACATAGTTCCAGGCTATAGAAAATAAATAATAATTTATTACATATAAATAATCCAACATTATATCAAACAATATAATTTAAATATATTATAAGATCATGCACATGGTCTAACCTTGAGGATTGGTAAAAGGATAAGCGCAAAGCCAAAATATAACTATATTAAAAAACAAAAGAGAGAGCAAATTAAATCTTAAATCCCTAGAATTATCAGGTCCTTAGATTATGGGTTTAACCTTCATTAGGTCTATAGACACCTGATTGGCAGTGGAGTATACCTTGCATGGTGATATGTTTATCACATTAGCAACCTTCTTTTATATAGACCTATGTATGCTCACAGAGGAGTTACCTTATTGGTATAAGTCACAAATGATTAGTCCCTTTCCCATTATTAGAAATGAACAATCACTGCACACACATTGGTCTTTTAGAAACTTGAATAACTTGGTTGATCTTAGCATCTTCAAGTACCTATTTTATTAATGGATGATTTTGATCAATGTCACTAGGGTGTTTGAGCATCATGAAAGCACTTTTAGAATCTTCATACTTAGGACTTGAAAAAGTATAAATCCTATCATCTTTACCTTCACAGTAGTGCAATTATTGCAAAACCATCACATAACATTCCACTACATCCATTCCACATAAAAGTTAGTACCCTTGGGTTGAAACCCTTGATTAACTAATTAAATTCATAGATAATGATATAGGTTTACATATTTTTCAAAATTAAATCAAATGTATTTGCATACATTAATTACATCCATCATCATTCAATCATTCAACAAAATATTACATCAAACCATAAACAAATAAGCATTACACATAGAATACGAGCACATCACATCAATAAACTACACATCATATATAGTCAAAAAGGTATATACAATCTTACCCATAGGTTACATATATCGAAGTTATCAATGCTCATCAAAATTATAAAAAGATAGATACAAGGCATCTACAAAAACATCCTACAAATGTCGGTGTCCACATGTCGTTTCTCACCCTCGTCACTCTTCCCATAGCCCTCAGCTTGATCTCCTTGAGCCTATCCACTATCATTGTCATGTTATCAACTCTCACCATGAGATATCCCTACCCCTAAGGCTTGAGAAGTCGATGCCTCTGTAAAACAAGGTACACATGGAGCTACTGAAGGAGCACCTAATGCTCCACTCCTTCGACTCTATAAGGAATGAGAGGATGAAAGTGATGGTACTGCTATATCATGAAGTAGTAAGGTGTTCTCCAGTAACCTCACATAGTCCCTCTACTACTCTAGCTATGTCAACAAAATCCTTTATACTTGACTCATTGTAGGTCTTTGGGACCTCTGTTTTCACATCAAATCTTGCTCCATATGCACTGCATACCACTCAATCTATAGCGCATCGCACTCAGCTACGATCCTGTCCTACTCCTCCTACAGGCTTCACACCTGATCCTATAATGTATCCCACTCCTCCTTCCAGTTTTAACATAATTTATGCTCCCCATACCATTGACTTCACTCCTAGGCAGTGATAGTCTCCAACTCTATATTTTATCTCTCTAGTACCCGCATCTAATTTGATATAACAATGTACTCTAGTACAAAGTTGCAACTCTCATTACACCCCTCCCTACTAGAGCTCTCCTATACAACCCCATTCCCAGCATCTCATGATGATCTTACCCTAGGATCCATCCATTGTTGTACCCATTATCCTATAGGCTCCTCAAGTCCTACCTCTCCACAACTTGTGGCACCACCCCTGGCTCTGGCTATATCACCTATACACCAACCCACACATCATACTCTGGCATCATCCACATCCATCATAATTGGTACCTCATCCACATATGCCCCTATGGGCTCATACTCTAGGATAATATTCGCTTTAGTATACCATCGTATGTATAATACAAGGTCTAAAGGAACACCCTGGGGCAATCCAAACTACTATAACATGCAATCATATAAAAAAACTTATACTCAATCCCATGGTGACCCACCATCCATAAACACCATTTAACCTATACCAAATTCAGTGCATCCTTTGGCCAACTTGAACCCTCCCTCTAAGGCCTCCACACCATATCCTCTAGATGCAACCACAAAAAAAATCATCATAGTACATCCATACCCCTATGAATGAGTGGCTCCTACTCTCCTCTTGATCCTTACTCCATTGCATGGTGTAAGGAGTGTCAGCATCCATGTCCTTTACCTCTAACTAAATAAACCCCTTGGATAACCCAATCATGAAGTGCTCCCAAGTCCAAATTTGTATTAGAAAACTATAGCCCAACCCATATCTACCTTAATGTCATATCTCATATAGCTCCTAGTAAGTCTATACCAGCAACATCGGAGCCCATGCCATCACCTCAGGCTCCTCTACCAAATCCTACACTAGCCCAAGTAGATTCCATGGGAACCGAGCACTTTATGAATCTCGTAGTATGACATTGGAGATCATTGTCATCAAAATCATGTGCCTCACTATCAACCACCATATTCGATAATGACTATTGACATCCATACCCCAACTATCCATACTAATAACTATCCAATGGTTCTTGTACACCCATTGTAAAAGGGCCTACCTCTTATGTGTAGGAGTTGTCTCAATATGGTCACCCTCCATTGGTATCTATAATATCTTATACACATCCTCAAGAGTTATTATGATCTCTTTGGTGGTCATGTGAAACGTACATGTATTGATATCATACCTATCATCCAACATAGTCTAATATGCATGATCCACATTCACATTCTCTAACTCGGATACATATTGTAGCCTTATCGCATCGAACCACTTCTAGTCCTCCTCTAGCATATGTTTCTAAACTTTGTAAAACATGTCCTTGAACCGATGCCTCAATATCAATAATCTCTACTGCATAACACAAAAAATCATATCAAATCATCAACACCATACTATACATCAAATAAAATAAAATAAAAAATTCAAAAACACATCGACCATCTAATCAATGGACTATATTCAGACATCATCGTTTAAACTACAAAAAGTCACAACAAGATAAATAGACTTATATAAAAAAAAAGCACCAACCACCCAAAAAACAAATGACCTTCGACCATTTTTGTCACAATAATATACATAAAAAAAGCATTGATCATTCAATAGACGAAAAACCTTTGGCCATCACCGTTTGGTACCAAACAATCATCAAAACAACAATCCATCATACATAGTAAAAAATAAAAAACACATCGATTGCCCGTGACACGGACTACCATCACACATGTTTACCATAAAAAAATACAAAATTTTCAAAGATTACAAAAAATACATACAAGCAATATTCACAAGAGTGCAAGAAAATAAACATACCATGGGTACACCCAACATGAAATTGATAAAGGGTAACTTATGTTACTTACTAGTCCTACACTCCCTCCAACACTAGTCGCTCTGCCTCCCGAAGCCATCCAACCACCTCTACTAAAAAATTGGCAAGACCTTCGTGTCAGTTTTCTATTCACACACCTCACTCTCCCCTTGTCCCTCATTTACAATGGTGAAAATGACCAATTGCACACCCAAAAATCAATTAATATCCTTTAGGGTGTGACCATCCTAGACAATTGTCATTTTACCAAAAAATAAAAACCACCACCAGCCACATTTCATCCATCCAACACATGCCCAATCCCTTCAAGGTCAATCACCTTGGCATTGTCATCCATTCTATCCTCTATCGTCACCACTTGAGGGGGTAGACAATACCAAAAAAATTACTCCAAATAAGTTCAATAATCAAACACCAATGTTGGACTTGAATTTTTTCCAAGAACCTTGTCCAAGACTATCATTCGTATATTATCATCTCAATTTTTTCATAGTGACTCCAAGTCACATTAGCATAGTTTCCAACACAAAGGTTCCAGGTTTCAATAGTTTGGTTAATAGTTAGCATTTTTATGTTTTCATAAATTTATCAATGACAAGGTTCAAATATATTTTTCTTTATCACTGGGTCGTCCTACATTGCTCTTGATTTGGGGTAATCAAACATCAACCCCTCAAGCACAAAAGCCACCATTCATCCGCATAGCAATAAGTATCATTTATATTTGCATTGTATTATGTTTTCACACAACACAGTACAAAAAGGGGCATCTGTAGACACCAAAATCAAGCATAATGAACACTAATTAATTAGTCATAATTAATTAGTATATTTAATATTAATTAAATTAATTAATATTAAATTAATATGCATTGGCCTAAAGTATTAATTAATTAATTAATTAAATAATTGATTAATTATTACCTAAGCTACACAACCACTCACCCCTCCTCAATGGGACCACTCACCCTTCCATCCCCCATGGCCACATCATCTGCAGTTCACTCTAGTTCCACCTCCCATCCCCCATTTTTATTATGTGTAAGAAAGAATCATCCTTGTTCCATAATTGAACTCCAGTAACTCACAGTTGCACACGAGATATTTTAACGTGCACAGTTAGTCCAACAAGGTAACTCAATAAGAACATACACAATTAGTTCAACATGATCACTTAACTCAACATGCACATCTAATTCATCATGCACAACTAGTTTAATGTGTACACAAATCTGGTGATAATCATGAGGTGAGCTTATCTTCTTTTTGCAAGCATTCATCTTCAGTGATAAAATCAATACAAAGTGAAATATCAATTAATCTCACTTAACTGATTGAGCTCCCACCTCATTCATTCCCCTTGGAAATTCTATAAATGTACCCCCTTTGCCCTCATTATGATAAGGATGGTATATGCATCGAAGCATTGTTGAAATCCTTAGCACACTTTACACCCAAATACCCAAATTAAATCCTGTGCAACCATCTCTATCCCATGCTAGACCCCAATCATAACACCCCACAAGCCCAAACCCAACTTTCATCATTGAAAGGATGCCATGGCCCATGACTGTCCAACCTCGAATGATCTCGATTCACATTTGTCTAGACCTAGAAGGTCATCATCCAGCTCACACATAGACCTTTAAACCTACCACAATGTAACCCAAAACATCATGATGTAACTCGATGCAGTACAATGCAACAACAAAAAATAGCAACGATAACAAAAGAAGGGTAAGATACATTCATGCTCTATTCAGTATCATTCTTTTGCAGATTTTTATTTCCTTTTTGTATCTCTAGTTTTTAATTTGATTTGAAAACTAAACCTCACCTTAGGAGACCTAATAGGTACTACTAAGCAGTTGCATTTCACTTGTGTGTAGGTATACAAGTTCAAAGTAAGAAGATCTAGATGTAGAAGTAGACCTGGACGTAGTAGTAGACTCCAACACTCGATCGTATGATCCTAGAAAGTTAAAATTTACAACCATCTAGAACATAGATGGTTAGATCACATGACCATCGACTACCCCGATGATCGATATCTATATGGATCCAGCTAATGTAGATGCAAATGTATATCCTTACACAAATACCTAGATCCAGTGAAAGTGGTGATCACAACAAACTTGAATTTCTAGTGTTGTAGCGATAAAACGATCAAGGTACCATTATTGATTATAAAAGGGAATCAACCCCCCTAAACATTTGTATAACCCCTATGAGGTTCAATATTGTAATTAGATAGGACAAAAGCATACACACTTAGTACATACATATTTTATTTATTTTACATGATGCATCTTTTTATCGTCTACACTTTCTACATTGTGATATTGTACTATTACATGAATCTCTATTTATTTTTAGTATTTTGTGTGAGTGATTTTATTTTTAATAGTAGATTCCTAACAATGTAATGTTGTAATTGGAAAAGAGAAATACTTAAGATATATCATGAGTAGAAGTTATAATTTTTTATGAAGGATGGGATATATTGTAAACATCCTTGATGTATTGCCATAAATTTTCATTTAATAGATGAAGATGAATTGATGCTTTCTTTCTATGTTAAGTTCCTTTGGGAAGGATTTGTAGTTAGCAAGATGGATAAATTGTGTTTATTGAAGAAGATGATGGAATAATAGGAAAAGTAATTAATGGAATTTGGTTATGAATTCTAGATGTTGCTTTACTTCCTTTCATGAAAATAAAGAAAATACATAAA
This sequence comes from Wollemia nobilis, assembly GCA_028583015.1. Classification (NCBI taxonomy): domain Eukaryota; kingdom Viridiplantae; phylum Streptophyta; class Pinopsida; order Araucariales; family Araucariaceae; genus Wollemia; species Wollemia nobilis. Next base: position 1,505,028 of record JAQPPZ010001613.1, on the reverse strand, counting down.
TTGTTAAATTCCCTAGTCTTTGTCAATATGATATGTTGATGCTAGTATGGAGTTTTGGTATTATAGCATTTTATATTTTTGTAAGATAGGTAAATTTATGATTGAATAGAGACCCTTGGGATTAAGATGGCGTTAATGTGAGTTCAATTTTTAAACACCTTATTAATAATCCTTAGAGTTGAGTTGTACCCAATCCTAGTTGAGTTGTGGATAGACAATTTAACTAGGTAATTGTGAATGATAAACATTAGCGGTGAATATTGGGTGGTACTAGCAATGAGGCTTGGGATATTTCTAGTAGTTAGGCTTGGATAATATTAATTATGGATTGGTATGGGACAATCCACTAGATAATTCACTAGGTAGTATAGTGGTGGTACCTTACGGGTAGGCAATTTTGACCATGATCATTATTAAGTGAGTGGTAATGGTCTTAGATAGTTTCATGGGTAGATGGAACTAACTAATAACTAAGGCATTATGCCATAGTAATCCTACATAGATGATAATATGTAGGGTTAGGGAATAGGTGTCACCTTTAAGTATTATGGATCTTAAAGGGTAATCCCTATGTCGTGATCAAGTTGTCCCATACAGGGTAGTGTAGGGAAATGGAGAGACCACTTATGACATATCTTATAATTATGAGGTTAGAAAAAGTGAACCCTATGAATTAAAAAAATTTAACCACTCCTATTCACTTAAGTGTCAACTGCAATGATAATGAACTCGATATGGTTATGCCTTAATAATGATGAAATTTGTAATGACCCAAAATTGATCCACAAAAAAAACACACACAGAAAGAAAAGATATTTTTTTGCTTAAGGTGAGGAATTTATAAACCCCTAATCGACCTTTAATTATTTTATCTTTAAATTTCCCCTAAGTTTCCATGAAGAGCTATATCTCATGAAATACCCTCACACAAATCCATCTATGTAGGCATATTATGTGTTAATGCAAGTAATTTTATCCCTCTCATCATCCTTGATGAGATAAAATTATCACCTTCAATTCATTAAAGGTATACGCCCATCTCCATACCATACACAAGTCAATATGTGTAGGTATGCTATGCGTACTATGAGTTAAGCTATCCATCTCATCTCCATAATGAGCTATCTTAACTCAAATGTAGTATTTCCACAACTTAGTTACCAATCTCCCTAAGGGGGTCTCAATTCCCTTAGGTCACCTATGTTCACCCTAAGGGGGTACTAATTCCCTTAGGTCACCTCTACGTTCATCCTATAACTCCATACTTAAGTTTTGTGGTTTAGCAAGGACATAAGAATAATTCTAGATACTAAATCTAACAAAACATAATCAATAAGCATACAGAAGATACTTAGAAAGGAGCAACATTTAAAGAAAGTAAACATTAATTGAAAGGAATCTAAATGCAAAATATAGATAATTCAAGCAATAATTTAAAATTCCATCTCCCATCAATTAAATAATTATTACATATAAACAAATATGGTAAAACCTCCATAATCTTAAAGAATAATATATTACATCAATTTCATCAAGGAAACCTCCCCATAAATATCTATTTAAGCATAAATAAATCATTTCAAGTAGAGTCAACTAACTCATTGGTTCCAACTACCTCCTTTGTCCACCTTAGCTTCCATTGATCATTTGAGGATAGTAGGGGATCAAGGTACTCATGGTTCCATGATAGACATGCTTCTAAATACATTTACTTATTTCATTACCAAATTGCAACTATACAAATTAAATCAAAGTAACTAATCATCTACTGCATAGTTGATATAATAAAAACCACCATTTTTATTTCCCCTCTCATTATCCCATGAGAGTCTTTCAATAATGCAAATAGATCATAGGTTCTACTTCAATCAATTCCTATTCACCCTTTTTTCAACAAATTAAAGTCCCATACCATTAATATTTAAACAAGCTAGGTTCCTCTATTTTCATAAATCAAAGTCACCCTACTTCAATTCATAAAAACAAGCCATTTCCTTTACTTTCACTAATTAGAGTCTCATACCTCTAAATAATAAAAATAATCCATTTCATTTACTTTCACTAAATAGAGTCTTATACCTCTAAATAATAAAAATAATCCATTTCATTTACTTTCACTAAATAAAGTCTCATACCTCTAAATAATAAAAATAATCCATTTCATTTACTTTCACTAAATAGAGTCTCATACCTCTAAATAATAAAAATAATCCATTTCATTTACTTTCACTAAATAGAGTCCCATACCTCTAAATAATAAAAATAATCTATTTCATTTACTTTCACTAAATAGAGTCCCATACCTCTAAATAATAAAAATAATCCATTTTATTTACTTTCACTAAATAGAGTCCCATACCTCTAAATAATAAAAATAATCCATTTACTAATTAACTAAAGCAACTCTTTAATTAATCCACTTTCTAATTAACTAAAGCAACTCTTTAATTAATCCACTTTCTAATTAACTAAAGCAACTCTTTAATTAATTCACTTTCTAATTAACTAAAGCAACTCTTTAATTAATCCAAAGCCATAAGGATGGTCTCACCTACAACCTCTGAAACCAAACTCTATGAAGGTAGCACGAAAACCACACTACAAGGAAGGCTCAAGAGGGGTACACAGCAAACAATGAATGCCCATGAACTCGAGTAGGATATAAGTAAAACTAGTTCACCATTGACCAAGGATGCACAACTAAGTCCACCATTCGTGGTTCAACCCTCAAGTGATAGTCAAGCTAAGGGAAGAAGTGAGATATTTTTCCTTAACACAAAAAAAATTGGTAGGCAGGGATTCACTTCTCCAACCATGGTAGAAGACGTTCTTGTCCTTCGATATTAACCATGATGCAACCAGGTCTCAACTAACCTTGATGTAGGCTACCTTGTGTAGGATTTACCATGGCGTAGTCCAACAACCAAGGCATATCACAAAGGTACTGGCCATGGCTAATGCTAAGCCAATATTAATTGACCAATGCAACATCATCGCTAGCTTGGTCATGTTGGACATTTTGAGTAGATAAGTTGTCATTGATGTCAAGAGTGAGTGGTCATTGATGTCAAGCTTTCAACACCAGTCAGTGGCAGCTTCAGTGGGCAACATCAGTTTCAGGTTCTCCAATATGTGCAAAAGATAGCCCGGTTTCAGGAGATCAGATGTGGACCAAAGTGCAAAAGAAGATGCCCAAGTAAATAATATTATAATATTTTTATAATATTATAAAAGGAGGTTTTAAATTAATTATAAATTAATTAATATAATTTTTATTATAAATTAATTTATAATTTAATTTACTTAACCTAAGTTATGTAAATTAATTATTAATTAGTTTTAATATTAATTATAAAGTTAATTTATATTAATGTTTTAACCCAAAGGTGGGTTATTAAAATCATAATTCAAATTTTAATTTGAATTACTAAAAGCATCGACGTGGGAGAAAAATCAAATCGTGTATAAAAAGGGGGATCCACCCACCTTAGAACTTACCATGCCTTCATTCAAAAATTAATGTGAATTGCTTGCGACGCGTGCTACAACGAAGTGGAGAGAGTAGTGGACTTTGAAGAAGTCAAAAGGTGCACGAGGCATAAGGTGGAGGAAGTGCTTTTTCCTTCACGTGGGGACTATAGCCCACGTGGTGGGCTCCCAAGCGCTAAGGCGCTTAGGCCTTAGGGAGACGATGGATCGAATCACGCCGAAACCCCTTTTTGGGGAAAGCAAGGTATGCATTGGAATTTAGGCACCAAAAATTTTGGAAGTGGTTGTTGAAAAATTAAAAATTAATTTTTGCATTATATTTGGTTTATAAGGTTGCATGGGGAGTTATAAGGGTTATGCAAATTAAATTTTTTGATGTCATTTGCTTTAATGGTTGGAAAGAGTTGTAAGGTGTTTGTGAAGTGTTGGATATTATTTTAAGTTGGAGTTTATAAGGTGTATCAAAGAAATTATTTTTCATGTATGGTATGATGAGTGTTATTTTTAAAAGGAAGCAATAAGGCATAAATTGAGTTGTGATTATTTTGTGTCTAAGGAATATTTTTGAGAAAGTGTTGAAGTGATATTGTTGTGTCTAACCATTGGAATTGGAAATAAGGAAATTATGATTGAGACAAGTTTTTCTAAAGGCACCTTTACATCCAACAAAAGGTATGGGCATATTCTTCCTAGTGAGTGATTGTTGAAAGTTGTGAATGAAAATTTGGAGTGAAAAGGATTGTTTGGTTAAGCATTGTTGAGTGTGTTTTTAATTAATGCTTCAAGGTTTTCTGGAATTGAGAGTTGTTGATAAAACCTTGTTTTATAAGCATTGTTGTTGAAGTGATTAAGTTGAGTGAAGAACTTGAACTAGGGTTTGCAAAGAACATGAGTATCATTGTTATGTGAGATTGGTTGATAAGCATTGTTGGAAATATTTGAGTGAGTGTTCATATGTTTGGACTAGGATTTGTGAGCAAGGATTATTTCATTGAGTGATTGATTGAGTAGAGTTGGTTGAGCCTAGTCAAGTGGATGTGTGAAGTGATAGCTCAAGTTCTATGAAACAAATTGTTCTATATTCTAAATTGATTTGAGAGAGAGGTTGAGTGTAGGTGAATGTGAAGCATATTGAGTCTCTAACAATTCTCTATATGTTTATGTTCTAAAAGAGTGAGTGAAAGTGATTGAGCATTGAGGTGAATGTGAAGCATATTGAGTCTCTAACAATTCTCTATATGTTTCTAAAAGAGTGATTGAAAGTGATTGAGCATTGTGATGAGTGTGAAGCATATTGAGTCTCTAACAATTCTCTATATGTTTCTAAAAGAGTGATTGAAAGTGATTGAGCATTGTGATGAATGTGAAACATATTGAGTCTCTAACAATTCTCCTTGTGTTTCTATGAGATTGGACAAGTTCTAGTGAGGACTTGTTGAGTATATTTGGATAAGTTCTAGAGAGGACTTGTGGATATATTTGTGTGAGCTTTTGTGGAATCTTACAATATAGATTGAGAGTAGATTTGGACAAGTTCTAGTGAGGACTTGTTGAGAGATTTGGACAAGTTCTAGAGAGGACTTGTGGATAGATTAGTGTGAGCTTTTGTGGAAGCTTACAAGGTAGATTTGAGATAAGTCTTTGAGAAGACTTGAGAGTAGAGTTGATTGATTGATTTGTTCAAACCTTGAGTTAAGGTTTGGGGTAGATCCAACAGAGTTGATTTGTGATTAAGTCAAGCTTTGAGTTAAGGCTTGAGGATAGATATTGAGGATAGATTTGTGCTAGACCGAAGGACTATGTTTAGTGTAGATCAGAGGATAGATATTGAGGATATATTTGTGCTAGATCGAAGGACTATGTTTAGTATAGATTCGAGGATAGATTTTGGTGCAGATTTGAGGATAGGTTTGTGCTAGACCAGAGATAGAGATTGAGCAGATTTGTGCTAGATCGAAGGACTATGTTTAGTGTAGATTTGAGATAGAGATTTGAAGGTGATAGAGTATAGAGGATGATAGTCTCTAGTGGATAGAGATCCATTAGCTAGGGTAGTGAGGATATGTGTCTTTAGTGGATAGATATCCATTAGCTAGAGTAGTGGGGGTAACAGTTCTTCTAGAAGATCACTAGTCAGAGCTAAGGAGAAAGGAGTTCTCCTATGGATAGAGATCCATGAACTTGATTAGGGGATTGGTGTCTCCTTTGGATAGAGATCCATAAACATTGTAATAGGGAAAGGATTCCCAAGAGATTGATTGAGAAAATTTTAGTGAAATATTTTCTCCGTGGAGTAGCCCACATTGGGTGAACCACATTAAATTGGTGTCTCTATTGTGTGTGGTGATTTATGCATTGCTTTGATTACTGTTATTGATATTGCTATCTTTACATTGCATAATATTGATTGGGAAGGAAAAGTAAAAAGTGGTCTTATACTGTTCACCCCCCTCTCAGTATAAGCTTGTGTTCTTCAATTGGTATCATAGCGGGTTCCTTCGAAAGAGTTTAACAACTTGAAGGAAAAGCTTTCAAGAACACAATGGAGTCTAAGAATGTGTCCTCAGATAATTCAACACCAATATTTGATGGAAGTGATTATATATATTGGAGTATGAGAATGAAGATTCACCTGATGGCACTTGGCAATGAAATTTGGGAAGTAGTTGAAAATGGATACATACCACCAGTTGATCCACCTATAGATAAGGAAGGTAAGCTTCTACAACATTACAATTCAAAAGCAATGAATGCAATTTTGAGAGGTTTGCATAGAACAGAGTCCATAAAATTTATGCATTGTAAATATGCAAAAGGAATTTGGGATAAGTTGCAAAGTATATATGAAGGAGATAAAGGTGTCAAAAAGGTAAAGATATAAAATCTCAAAGGACAATTTGAAGAGTTAAGAATGAAGGATGAGGAAAACATTAGCACTTATCTACTTCGGGTTGATGAGGTTGTTAATGCCATGCAAGGACTTGGACTTAAGGTTGAAGAATCAGATGTTTGTGATAAGGTCTTAAGATCTCTTCCAAAAATATTTAGTGAAAATATTTCTGCTATAGAAGAATCAAAAGATGGTGATTCTTTGACAAGAGATATGTTACTTGGTATTCTTACAATATTTGAGTTGAGAACAAAAGAGGAACCTAATATTCGGAAGGAAGCAACCTTCAAAGCAATTAAGAAGACAAAGGGTAAGAAGTCAGAATCGAGCAATGAGTCATCCAGTGATGAAGAAGCAAATTATGGCAGAAGGAATAAAGATTCAAGAAGATTTAAAGATGCAAAATCTGTTAGATGTTTCAATTGTGGAAAGTATGGTCACTATGCAACTGATTGTCAAGAAGCTAAAAATAACAATGATGAAGAAAAATAGGATCACAGGAATAGGGAATCAAAAAAATACAGGTACCAAAAGAAAGGCAAGGATGGACAAGGTAGACAAGGAAAGAAGTTCTTTCAAAGACAAAAGAGGAGCTACTATGCAGACAAGGCAAGTAAGTACTCAAGTGATAGTGATAATAGTTTTTCAGATAATGATAAATATGAAGTCCTATTTCTGATTGAAGAAAAAAAGAAGTCAAGAAAAGGTCACCAATAATTCTCAAGTGTTTTAGATGTGGTAATTTTGGACATCTTGAAGATAGTTGTACAAGGGATGGTTTCAGTTTCAGTGATGATGAATATGAGGATGCACTTGAAGGACCAGAAGAGAATATTCTAATGGCACTAGAAGAAGAAGAAGGTGAGCCTATAGAAGACAAGTCAAAAGAAAATGAAGATGTAGACAAAGGCAAACAAATAGAGGAAGAATCAGAAAAAGGAGGAGTTGATCTTGAGGGAGAGCTTATCTATGCTCTTAAAACTTTAAAGAAGGTAAGAAAGCAAAACTCTCAACTTGAGATTCAATTTCAAGAATGTGATGAAGAAAGAGGAAAGCTTATAGAGGATCTAAACAAGTCAATGGCTAAGACAAAGAAGTTCAAGGATAAGTTAGAAGCAAAGGTCTTAGAATGTGAAAGGTTAGAACAAGAAGTAGCTCTACTAAGGGAAGATTTAGAAAAATCCAAGGATAAGCTACACAAGTTTGGAAAGAGTTCAAATATTGTGGATAAGATGATCAAGGTACAAAGAAGGTCAACAAACAAAATAGGTCTTGGTTTTGAACAAGCTCAAAAGAAATAAGAAGAAGAGTCAACCTCAAGTTCTTAAGAAGAAGAAGAAACTTTAGAAGAAGATAGTGTAAGAGAAAGTGAGACTTCTGAGGATGAGTTGGACAATAGAAATTTCAACAAGGAAAGGAACAATGCACAAAGAAGAAATAGATGGAACAACAATCAGAATAGGTTAAGAGAGACTAAGAGACCAATGAGGTCAAGACAAGGAAGTTTCAATGGATGATGTTTCTCATGTCACAGATTTGGGCACATGGCTTCACAGTGCAGGACACATGAAAGACAAGAAAATGGGAATTTCAGGAACAAATAACTTTTCCATGGGTATTGCTACTCATGTAATCAGTTTGGTCACAAGGCAATGAATTGCAGGGTTCATGATAGAAAAGGATATGGCTTCACCAAGAGAAATCCCAAGATATTTGCACCTCCAAGGAATAATAGCATTAAGTGTTATAAATGCAATAATGATGGACATACAACAAAGTGGTGTAGAGCAGACATTCCAGAATCAAGCATGAACATGAATAGAAATAGGAATAGGAATATGGATATGAATAGGAACAGGAATAGGAACATGAATATGGATATGAATAGGAATAGGAATATGGACATGGACATGGATAAAAATAGGAATAGTCAAAGAAATCAGAAGGATCAGATGAGAAGGAAAGAGGATAAAGGTAAAGACCAATGCTTGCTGGGAGTAGAAATACTCCCACCCCAGAATTAACCACCTCAAGAGGAGGTGGGGGAGGGGCTAAGCTAAGAGACTCATTCTTAGCCCCGAGCCCCAAAGGTGACCCTTTGCCATTGATGTCAAAGGGGGAGATATTTGAGTAAGGGGGAGATATTTGGTTTAAGAAGAGAGCATTGAGTCAGGGGGAGCAATGTCCCAGGGGGAGCAGAATAAGAAAAAGGTCAAGTGTTTGGTAAAAAGAATTTGGGTTGCCATCAATGACAAAGGGGGAGATTGTTGGACATTTTGAGTAGATAAGTTGTCATTGATGTCAAGAGTGAGTGGTCATTGATGTCAAGCTTTCAGCATTAGTCAATGGCAGCTTCAGTGGGCAACATCAGTTTTAGGTTCTCCAATATGTGCAAAAGATAGCCCGGTTTCAGGAGATCAGATGTGGACCAAAGTGCAAAAGAAGATGCCCAAGTAAATAATATTATAATATTTTTATAATATTATAAAAGGAGGTTTTAAATTAATTATAAATTAATTAATATAATTTTTATTATAAATTAATTAATAATTATACTTAACCTAAGTTATGTAAATTAATTATTAATTAGTTTTAATATTAATTATAAAGTTAATTTATATTAATGTTTTAACCCAAAGGTGGGTTATTAAAATCATAATTCAAATTTTAATTCGAATTACTAAAAGCGCCGACGTGGGAGAAAAATCAAATCATGTATAAAAAGGGGGATCCACCCACCTTAGAACTTACCATGCCTTCATTCAAAAATTAATGTGAATTGCTTGCGACGCATGCTACAACGAAGTGGAGAGAGTAGTGGACTTTGAAGAAGTCAAAAGGTGCATGAGGCATAAGGTGGAGGAAGTGCTTTTTCCTTCATGTGGGGACTATAGCCCACGCGGTGGGCTCCCAAGTGCTAAGGCGCTTAGGCCTTAGGGAGACGACGGATCGAATCATGTCGAAACCCCTTTTTGGGGAAAGCAAGGTATGCATTGGAATTTAGGCACCAAAAATTTTGGAAGTGGTTGTTGAAAAATTAAAAATTAATTTTTGCATTATATTTGGTTTATAAGGTTGCATGGGGAGTTATAAGGGTTATGCAAATTAAATTTTTTGATGTCATTTGCTTTAATGGTTGGAAAGAGTTGTAAGGTGTTTGTGAAGTGTTGGATATTATTTTAAGTTGGAGTTTATAAGGTGTATCAAAGAAATTATTTTTCATGTATGGTATGATGAGTGTTATTTTTAAAAGGAAGCAATAAGGCATAAATTGAGTTGTGATTATTTTGTGTCTAAGGAATATTTTTGAGAAAGTGTTGAAGTGATATTGTTGTGTCTAACCATTGGAATTGGAAAGAAGGAAATTGTGATTGAGACAGGTTTTTCTAAAGGCACCTTTACATCCAACAAAAGGTATGGGCATATTCTTCCTAGTGAGTGATTGTTGAAAGTTGTGAATGAAAATTTGGAGTGAAAAGGATTGTTTGGTTAAGCATTGTTGAGTGTGTTTTTAATTAATGCTTCAAGGTTTTCTGGAATTGAGAGTTGTTGATAAAACCTTGTTTTATAAGCATTGTTGTTGAAGTGATTAAGTTGAGTGAAGAACTTGAACTAGGGTTTGCAAAGAACATGAGTATCATTGTTATGTGAGATTGGTTGATAAGCATTGTTGGAAATATTTGAGTGAGTGTTCATATGTTTGGACTAGGATTTGTGAGCAAGGATTATTTCATTGAGTGATTGATTGAGTAGAGTTGGTTGAGCCTAGTCAAGTGGATGTGTGAAGTGATAGCTCAAGTTCTATGAAACAAATTGTTCTATATTATGAATTGATTTGAGAGAGAGGTTGAGTGTAGGTGAATGTGAAGCATATTGAGTCTCTAACAATTCTCTATATGTTTTTGTAATAAAAGAAAGATTGAAAGTGATTGAGAATTTAGGTGAATGTGAAGCATATTGAGTCTCTAACAATTCTCTATATGTTTCTAAAAGAGTGATTGAGCATTGTGATGAGTGTGAAGCATATTGAGTCTCTAAAAATTCTCTATATGTTTCTAAAAGAGTGATTGAAAGTGATTGAGCATTGTGATGAATGTGAAACATATTGAGTCTCTAACAATTCTCCTTATGTTTCTATGAGATTGGACAAGTTCTAGTGAGGACTTGTTGAGCAGATTTGAGACAAGTTCTAGAGAGGACTTGTGGATATATTTGTGTGAGATTTTGTGGAAGCTTACAATATATATTGAGAGTAGAGTTGGACAAGTTCTAGTGAGGACTTGTTGAGAATATTTGGACAAGTTCTAGAGAGGACTTGTGGATATATTAGTGTGAGATTTTGTGGAAGCTTACAAGGTAGATTTGAGATAAGTCTTTGAGAAGACTTGAGAGCAGAGTTGATTGATTGATTTGTTCAAACCTTGAGTTAAGGTTTGGGGCAGATCTAGTAGAGTTGATTTGTGATTAAGTCAAGCTTTGAGTTAAGGCTTGAGGATAGATATTGAGGATATATTTGTGCTAGACCGAAGGATTATGTTTAGTGCAGATCAGAGGATAGATATTGAGGATATATTTGTGCTAGACCGAAGGACTATGTTTAGTATAGATTCGAGGATAGAGTTTGGTGCAGATTTGAGGATAGGTTTGTGCCAGACTAGAGATAGAGATTGAGCAGATTTGTGCTAGACCGAAGGACTATGTTTAGTGTAGATTTGAGATAGAGCTTTGAAGGTGATAGAGTATAGAGGATGATAGTCTCTAGTGGATAGAGATCCATTAGCTAGGGTAGTGAGGACAGGTGTCTTCAGTGGATAGAGATCCATTAGCCAGAGCAGTGGGGGCAATAGTTCTTCTAGAAGATCACCAGTCGAGCTAAGGAGAAAGGAGTTCTCCTATGGATAGAGATCCATGAACTTGATTAGGGGATTGGTGTCTCCTTTGGATAGAGGTCCATAAACATTGTAATAGGGAAAGGATTCCCAAGAGATTGATTGAGAAAATTTTAGTGAAATATTTTCTCCGTGGAGTAGCCCACATTGGGTGAACCACGTTAAATTGGTGTCTCTATTGTGTGTGGTGATTTGTGCATTGCTTTGATTACTATTGTTGATATTGCTATCTTTACATTGCATAATATTGATTGGGAAGGAAAAGTAAAAAGTGGTCTTATACTGTTCACCCCCCTCTCAGTATAAGCTTGTGTTCTTCAGGTCAATCAATACTAGAAAGGAAACTTCACAACGGATGTTGGTAAGGATCGATAGAGCCAACTATGGTAATATCAAATAGCAAAAAAATTTAAAAGAACATAGCCAATGATGGTAAGAGCACACAACCAACAAAGATAAAAGCAGATATCCAATGATGGTAAGAGCACATGGCCAATGAAGGTAAAATCACAAAGTCAACAATGGTCCAAGGAGTGGATCTAAGCAAGATATGGGGAGATATAACAAATCCTACACTAGCATGGTATAGATGAACGTCTAACCAACATGATTTCATCGCAGGATTAAGGATTACTCCCTATAAAATAACCAAGCAACTTACTTTCTTTAAACTTAAAATGACAAGGATTAATCTTAACCAACCAACCTGAAACTGTTCGAAGCTGGCCAAGTTTTTTCTCTCTTGAGCATGATTTTAACCTGATGTTTGTCTACGGCTTCCAATCCTCCACTGTAAAACCTTTCCAAGTTTCTCCTTTTTTTCTCTGCTGAGCGATATGAATGTGACCAGTGAGAACAACCAACCCCTTGTTCTTCCTTCATTCCCCTTCTTAAGTAATTGAGCTCCTTCATTTAATGCTCTCCACCATCCTCGTAAATGCTATCATCTACCAAACTTAACTTCCATCTAATCCATTCGGTTGTGAAGAACATTTCATTATTATTAAATATTTTAACTTTGTCTTTAGCATACGTAAAGCTCTCCTCTTGAATTCAGCACAAAGTTTCCTTTCCACTTGCTTGAATTTGCATTGTTCAAGGGATTATTAAATTATTTAAAAGGTTAAGGTCTCTCACAGTCTCTAGAAAAATGTGATCTTCCATTTAAGAAACCATATATTTTTATTTTATATAAATATAATAGATAATTCTCCTTCCTTAATGAAAGTCTATTGTCTTATTAAGAAGTACTTATTGTCATTTTAAAATAAAACTAGTTTTTTTATTATTTAAAAATTAAATAAAATAACTTAATATTAAAATAAAACATCCATTTATTTATAAATGAAATTCATTTATCATTTAAAATAAAACAACTATTTATTTATAAATGAAATTCCTTTATCATTTAAAATAAAACAACTATTTATTTATAAATGAAATTCCTTTATCATTTAAAATAAAACAACTATTTAAAAAAATAGAGAGTAAGAGGTTTTAAGCAAACAAGGGCTTTCCAAAGAAACCAAATTATGCATGCTTTTATTTTTCCAAACCACCAATGCAGATAGTGATGAAGTAAAAGGTAATCAAACATATGCATAAGACAAAGATGAAGGTGGCTACCAAGCTATCAACCTAAGAATTTACCTAGTCACCTATCTCAGAAAAATAATTTACAATAGGTATCGGGCTATCAACTTGAGGCTCAAGGTGGCTAGCTATTGATGATTATCCCTAACCAATAATGTATACCTAGATGAAGTTATATATCCATGTTACCCTCGAGTTGCTTGGATCATCATTTTCTCCAACCTCAAGTACCCCTGCTTATAATGGATGATTCTACTTTCTTCCACCTATGAGTGTACCTAATCATACATATTTTGGCAATATGTCAGTATTACCATGCTCTTCCAAATCAACTAACATCACATAGTTGGTTCAATTGCTCAAAATTAAGTATTAAAGCATCATAGATTAATACATTGTTTTTTTTGTACCAAAAGCCCGTTAGGGAGGGTCATGACATCCTACCTCCTAGGACTAAACACCATCCTGGGTATTTCCAATTTTCACAAAAATAAAAATTATTACATTATATATTTTGAAACAAGAAGGAAAAAGGGTTTTTCATATCATCCACTTTCTTCCAAGTGGTATTTTTTTTTTTTTAAACGGTCCCATTGGACCTTAAATTTTTTAAAAGTCCAATTCTACATATATTTAGATCAAAACTCAAGAATATTCACCGACATCACTTTAATGGCCTCTAGATTTACCATATACAAATTAGAAATATTCCACACATGTTTAGGATCAACAACATATTTCCTAAGCAAGGATATGTGGAAGGTGTCATGAATATTTAACAAGTTAGGTGGTAAGGCAAGTCGGTATGCAACCGAACTGATATTTTTAGTGATCTCAAAAGGTCCCACAAATCATGGATCCAACTTTATGTATTTTATAGAATTCTTCATTGGATGAACCCTTTAAAACACTTTTTTCCCAACTAAGTACTCTTTGGAGTTCTCTTCATATTAGCATAATTTTTTTTCCTGATTACCTTTAATTGGTATTCCATTTCTATGATCATATATGATCCAATAACAACTTGATCCTCTAGGTTATCCCAAGATAATGGTGTTCTACACTTTTTCCCATACAAGGTATTGAAAGGAGCCATTCCTAAATAGGAGTGATATCCATTATTATAGGTGAACTCTACAAGATGCAGATAGTCTTCCCAATGAGACTTATGATCCATGTAGTACATGCAGAGCATGTCTTCTAGTATTTGGTTTAACCGTTCAATTTGACCATCTATATTAGGGTGGTATGTTGAGCTCATGTTCAGTTTTATGCCTACTACATGATGTAGATATTTTCAAAATTCAAAAGTCAACTTATAATCCCTATCTAAAATGATCACCTTAGGAAATTCATGTAATCGAAATACCTCCTTAGAAAATATTTTAGCCACGTTACCTGGTATAAAATGTGCAACCTTAGTCAATCTATCGACTACTTCCAGGATTACATCATGTTGATACCTAGTGATGCAAGAGCATCTGAGGGCAGTAAAGCAATCGAGCATCAACCAAACTTTTTGTTGTTATTTTTTTTTTTCTAAGTGTTGCAATGTTATTTTTTTTAAGTGTTGAAAGAAAAATATGTGTCACGATATCATGACACAAAAAGTGTCGCAATATCGCGACCATAATGGAAGATAGGGGAGTAGCAGACACAAGGTCGTGAAATCGCGACATGTCATGATTTCGTGACATGTCGTGATTTTGCGACCACCGCAGGTGAAACAAAGGCACGGAGACCAAAGGTCATGAAATCATGACCAAAGCCAAAGAACAAAGGCACGGAGGAACAAAGGTCGTGATTTCGTGACATGTCGCAAAAGCGTGACCAAAGCAGGGAAGGCAAGGCATGGAAGACAAATGGTCATGAAATCGCGACATGTCGTGATTTCGCGACCAGAGAAGGAGAACGAAGGCCGACAAACAAAAATGGCATGATATCGTGACAGGTTGTGATATCACGGCCAAAACGGAGAGAGAAGGCTTGACGGAGGAAATGTCGCGATATCACGACGGGAGCAGGAGAGAGAAAGCGCAGGAGGGAAATGGTCACGATATCGCGACATGTCGTGATATCACGACCAAACAGGAAAACACACACTCCTAGCTTTCTTAAAGGTGGCCCTTCGTGCACGGCAAGTTAGCGACAGTGAAGCAACAGTTCCAAAGAAGGATTTCAATGGGCATGTTGGCCACTCGCACAGGATATCTGGAAGACGCGTTTAAAGCAACTAACAGCAAGTAGTAGATCAAGAAGAAGATTCCATTGGATATGGCAGCCAGTCACACACCTCACCTGGAGTCTCATCAATGCAACTTTCTAGAATTGTCCCAGGTGGCAATTGTAGATCGTGGGAATTTTGAAAGCATAGAGTATTGGGACCTCAAAAAAAAACCCATGGATTGTAATGAGGGGGGGTTAGAAAATGGCAGTTTTGCTATATATTCTTGTAAAATTCTTCCAAAGTCTTGAATACAAATTTTGGGCTCTTGTTTCTCTAGTTTTTTGTATTATGTAAGAACTGTTCTCCACCAAGTGATATCAGAGCCAGTAGTTCTTAAGTGTGTAACAGATCGCCAGAGGAGAGGCAGTTACACCAGGATCTGTGGAAGGGCTTGTAATTGGGTAAGCAGAATGCCTCCAAGGAGAAATCTTGTTGGTAGGATAGGCATGGCAGCAGCAGAAGATGTTTGAGCTTTGCAGCGGAAAATGCAAGCCCTGCAAGAAGAAATGCACAGAATATTGGAGCCAAGAAGAGACGAAGGTAGTGAAGAGGAAGATGATGAAGAAGAAGACCAACCTGAGGAAGAAGAAGAAGTAGTAGATCCTGCTCAGGCCAGACTATACAAAGCCATATCCCAGATTGGGAAGAGGCCGAAGATGGAGGTTTCCACATATTCCGAGAACCTTGATCCAGAGGAATTGATCGACTGGATCAATGACCTAGAAGAGTACTTTGAGTACGAAGAGGTTGAGGATCCTGATAGGGTCAGATTCTCAAAGACCAAACTGAAAGGTCATGCTAGCATTTGGTGGAAGGGAGTGCAACTGGAGTGAAATAAAAGAGGTAAATAGAGAATAACTAAGTGGGAACAGATGGCAGAAAAGCTAAAGAGGTAGTTCATCCCTAGTGATTATGAGTTAGACCTGCTAAAAAAATGCAAGGATTGAGGCAATCAAGCAAGTCTGTGAAAGAATACACAAAGGAATTTCATAAAATAATGATTAGAACAGGCCACTCAGAGGCCAACAAGGAGAAGGTAGCCCGTTACATTAATGGGTTATGAGCAAGCATTCAGGAAGAACTAAGTCTAGTCCGGATGACCACCATAGAGGACGCTTACCAATTTGCTTTGAATGTTAAAGAGAAGCTCAATAGGAGGTTTGAAAACAAGCAAAGAGGAAGATGTCATGGTGGAAGGACTTACGGAAGGAACAGTGGAAGAAGAAATGAAGATTCTTAGAAAAATGGAGAAGGTAGCAGCAATCAAGAACAAAGGAGAGAAAATACAGACTGCATCCATAATCTGAATAATGGTTACTGAGGGGGAAGAGGCAGAGCTGGATGTGGACAAGGAATGGGAAGATTCTGAGGGACTTGCTTCCAGTGTGGTGAAGAGGGACATCACCAATATGAGTGCCCACAGTAGCAAGAAAGAAATAATCAAATGCCGAAAGGAAATGCCAGAGTAGTAGTCGTAGATGAAGATGTTGGATCTGAGCATTCTAAAGAAGCTGAGAGAGGAGAAGTAATGATTGCAAGTAGAGTCCTGTTGAATGAATATGGAGCTACAGATCAAAGGAAAATCTTATTCCGCACGAGGTGTAAATGTGTGGGTAATATTTGTAACATTATCATTGACAATGGTAGCACAGATAACCTAGTTTCAGAGGGAATGGTTACAAAGCTACAACTGGAGAGAAAGAAACACCTGCATCAATATCGGATTGCGTGGTTACAGAAAGACCTTAAGGTTTTGGTCAATGAACAATGCCTGGTAAAATTTAGTATTGGAAATTACCATGATGAGGTCCTGTGCGACATTTTGCCCATGGATGCGTGACATTTGCTGCTGGGAAGGCCATGGTAGTTTAACAGGTGTGCGGTTCATGATGGCCGAGCCAACACCTATTTCGTGACCAAGAATGGAATGCATCATAAGTTGAACCCCTGAAGGAGGTGGAAGAAAAGGTATGTGGCAGTGCAAGAATTTGCTTGGTTGACAAAAGAAAAATTTTAGATGATTTAAAGCATGAACATATGTGATATGCATTAATTCCTAGAGTCAGGGATACAGAATGCAAAGATGCCCCAGAAAAAGTCCAAGAGATGTTGAAGGAATTTCTAGATATCATATCTGATAATGTGCCTGAGGGTTTACCCCCATTAAGAAAAATTAGTCACCATATTGATTTGGTGCCAGGGTCAAGTTTTCCCAATAAAGCTGCACATAGAATGACACCTGTAGAAACTGAAGAACTAAACGAGCGAGGTCCAGGAGTTGCTGGAGAAGGGATTGATTAGGTAGAGTCTTAGCCCATGTGTAGTACCTATAGTACTAGCACCCAAGAAGGATGGAGAGTGGAGAATATGCACAGACTCTCGAGCCATTAACAAGATCACAATAAAATATAGGTTTCCATTGTCAAGGATGGATGACATAATGGACTATTTGAGTGGAGCAAAGTACTTCACCAAAATTGACCTCAAGAGTGGTTACCACCAGATCCATGTCAGGGAAGGAGATGAGTGGAAGACAGCCTTCAAGACAAGAGAGGGCTTGTATGAGTGGTTTGTCATGCCATTTGGGCTATCCAATGCACCAAGTACCTTCATGCGGCTGATGAATGAGGTACTGAAAGATTTTTTAGGAAAATTTGTCATTGTTTATTTAGATGATATATTAATATTCAGAAGAACCCTGGAGGAACACCTGATGCACATCAGGAGGATTTTTGAAAAGCTGCGGGAGGAGTAGTTATTAATAAATCTGAAAAAGTGTAAATATTGTCAAGAAATAGTTAGTATACCTGGGATTTGTAATCTCAGCAGAAGGTCTAAAAATGGACCCAGAGAAGGTGAGAGCTATCATCGAATGGCCTACCCCAAGAAGCACAACAGAGGTAAGATCATTTCATGGTCTAGCCAACTTTTACGAGAAAGTTCATAAGAAACTTCAGCAGCATTTGTGCACCCCTCATAGAAACAATGAGAGGGGATAAGAAAGAATTCAAGTGGACCTTGGGGGCTGAAAGGAGCTTTGATGCATTAAAGAAAAGGGTCATAGAACAGCCTGTTTTGGCACTCCCAGACTTTAACAAGGTATTTCAGGTAGACTGTGATGCCAGTGGTAGTGCAATAGGGGCTGTACTGAGCCAAGAAGGTAGACTTGTTACTTATTTTAGTGAAAAGCTCAATGATGCTCGAAAAAAGTATTCAGTTTATGACCAGGAATTTTATGCTATAGTTCAGGCTCTAAAGAAGTGGAGGCATTATTTGTTGCCAAAAGAGTTTGTTCTATTTACGGATCATCAGGCATTGCAGTACATCAACAACCAAACAAAACTGAATCAGAGGCACATGAAGTGGGTTGAGTTTCTCTAGATCTATACCTTTGTGTTAAAGCACAGAAGCAGGAAATCAAACAGAGTTGCAGATGCCTTAAGTAGAAGGAAGAATCTACTGATTGAAATGATAGTGGAAGTGGTAGGATTCAAAAACCTGAAGGGTCTTTATCCTAAAGATCCTAGTTTTTCAAAAGCCTAGATGGCTTGCTTGGCACCTGTTACTGTGTACAGGACAAAATGGTTAGATTTCCTAATCCAAGATAGAATGTCGTTCAAGGAGTTCCATGCAGGAGAACTTAATCAAGGAAAAGCACAACGGAGGACTGGCTGGGCATTTTGGTCGAGATAAGACCATTGCCCTGGTGAATGAAAATTACTACTGGCTGCAACTTCATCAAGATGTGAAAAAGTTTGTGTAGAGTTGCATAATATGCCAGATGGCAAAATGCGTAAGGCAAAACACAGGATTATACCTATCGTTACCTATACCTGAGAGGCCATGGGAAGACATAAGCATGGATTTTATTCTTGGATTGCCCATAACACATAGGGGAAATGACTCTGTATTTGTGGTGGTTTATAGATTCTCCAAGATGGCATGTTTTATTCCCTACCATAAAACAAGTGATGCAGTTCACATTGCAGGGTTACTTTTCAAGAAAGTGGTACAACTTCACGGTCTACCAAGAAGCATAGTTTCTGACAGAGATACAAAGTTTTTTGGGTATTTCTAGAGAACATTGTGGAAGAAACTAAAGACAGATCTGAAGTTCAGTTCTGCATACCACCCACAAACTGATGGACAGACAGAGGTGGTAAATAGAATTCTGGGTAATTTATTAAGATGCTTGATAGCAGATAAACCCAAGGGATGGGATTTAGTTTTGCCGCAGGCAGAATTTGCATACAACAATTCTTTCAATAAGAGTACAAACAAATCTCCATTCCAAATCATATATGGAAACATTCCAAGAAACGTTTCTGAGCTGAGAAAATTAGATAAAGGAGAAAAGTGCAGTGCAGAGGCTGAGGAATTCATGAAACAGATGAAAGGCCTACATGAAGAAGTGAAGAAACAAATCACAAAAATGAATACTCAGTATAAAGCAAGAGCAGACCAAAAGCGACGGTTCAAAGAGTTCAAAGTGGGGGATGAAGTCATGGTCCATCTTAGAAAAGAAAGATTTCCAGCCAAAACTTATAACAAATTGAAAATGAAGAAGTTTGGGCCATGCAGAATACTAGAAAAACGGGATTCAGGTAATGCATATGAAGTGGAATTGCCAAGTGGGCTTGACATTTCACCTGTTTTTAACATATCTGATTTAGTGGAATACCATGAAAGAGATAGTACAGAGGCACCAAGCACAAAATTATGGAGCATTCCAGCGTCTAACCCAACCAAAGACGATATCGAGGAAATATTAGATACTCGTGAAGGCAAAAGCACAAGGAACAAACAATATTTTGAGTATTTGATCAAGTGGAAGGGCAGACCTGTAGAAGATGCAACTTGGTTATCGAAAACAGAGGTTGACCGCCTGGGTCTTCCTCCCAAATATCAGAAGTGAGGATCACTTCTCAATCCACCTCGGGTGTCTAATTGCAGGAGCATCCGAGGGCAACAAAGCAATCGAGCATCAACCAAACTTTTTGTTGTTATTTTTTTTTCTAAGTGTTGCAATGTTATTTTTTCTAAGTGTTGCAAGAAAAATATGTGTTGCGATATCGCGACCAAAACGGAAGATAGGGGAGCAGCGGACACAAGGTCATGAAATTGCGACATGTCATGATTTCGTGACATGTCACGATTTCACGACCATCGTAGGGGAAACAAAGGCACGGAGACCAAAGATCATGAAATCATGAACAAAGCTGGATAACAAAGGCGCAAAGGAACAAAGGTCACAATTTCGTGACACGTCACGAAATTGTGACCAAAGCAGGGAAGGCAAGGCGCGGAAGACAAATGGTCACGAAATCGTGACATGTCACGATTTCATGACCAGAGTAGGAGAATGGAGGCCGATAGACAAAAATGGCACAATATCACGACAGGTCGCGATATCGCGACAAAAATGAAGAGAGAAGGCTTGACGGAGGAAATGTCATGATATCGCGACATGTCATGATATCACGACGGGAGCAGGAGAGAGAAAGCGTAGGAGGGAAATGGTCATGATATCGTGACATGTCGCGATATCGTGACCAAACAGGAAAACATGCACTCCCAACTTTCTTAAAGGTGGCCCTTCGTGTGCGACAAGTTAGCGACAGTGAAGCAGTAGTTCCAAAGAAGGATTTCAACGGGCATGTTGGCCATTCATGCAGGATATCTAGGAGACGCGTTTAAAGCAACTAACAACAAGCAGAAGATCAAGAAGAAGATTTCGTTGGATATGGCAGCCAGTCGCGCACCTCACCTGGAGTCTCATCAATGCAACTTTCCATAATTGTCCCAGGTGGCAATTGTAGATCGTGGGAAGTTTGAAAGCACAAAGGATCGGGACCTCGATAAAAAACCCATGGATTGTAATGAGGGGGGGTTGGAAAATGGCAATTTTGCTGTATATTCTTGTAAAATTCTTCCAAAATATTGAATACAAATTTTGGGCTCTTGTTTCTCTGGTTTTCTATATTATGTAAGAACTGTTCTCCACCACCTAGTCTTGGGTAACCCTACTATAAAAACCATCGATATGACCTGCCATTTTTGTGTAGTTACATCATGTGGATAAAATTATATTACAAGATGCTTGAATTATGCCTTAAATTTCTAACATTAAATTCATTTGGTAATAAAATCCATTATATCCTTCTTCATTCCTACCCAAAATAAGGTTCTTTTCATGTTTTCCCACATTTTGACCCCTCCAGGCTGAGCAAAATAAGAAGATATGTGGGCTTCTTGCATTATTAGTCTCATTAAATCATCCATTTTTTGTACTTGTTGAGTGGTATTTTCACCCGATTGTGAAAACACACTCTCCAATAGGATTTGGGTTCTAAATCCTCTGCTTGCAAAGAAACAATTTCTCCAAGGTTCCTATTATGTTAGCATTCTGCATTTGTGTATTAATAATATTAAATGAATATATTCATTTTAAATGCTTGGAACATCTTAGTGGTTGCAAGTAACTGAAAACAAGGGGCACTGTGGTTTATTTTACTGTGAAATTAATGATTGTTCATTGAACCCTTATAAAACAAACGTGATTTGATCCTTATATGACCATGCTGTAACTTCAAAATAAAGTTTAATGAAATGCCATAAATGATGGAATTATTTATGGATTTTGAAGTTTTTTAATTTTTTATTTTATTTTAATGTTTGAAAAATTAAAATTGGGGTTTTTGAAAATAAAGTGCAGCAAAAAGAAAATAAATGCAAAGAAAAAGAAATTAAAATTGCATTCAGCTTGATGCTATCCCGTCCTGGCAAAATCGAAGACGTGAGTTTTTCTGCATACAACCTAACCTACTGAACCTAAAAAACATGCACAATCCAAATAAGTTAGGTGCTGGTCTCTGGGGTTTTACTGTGATTTTCCAGATTTAGACATTCGCATGAAGCAACCAAGAGAACTTGCATTAAACTTCACCTATAAGCCAAAAAAAATTGAAAAGGAGAAAGATAAACATTAAATCCTTGCATGCAGAACATAACTCCTTCTTTTTTGCCAATGAGATGCAACTCTCTGAACTTTCTGCATTAAAATTAAATCATGTTACAATAGTAGACTCTCTGGTTTTCTCAAAACCAAAAAAAAGGCAGAAAACACTCCCGAGCAGGCCCAGAATGGCTTCTCACCTTAGGCACTGCAACTCTGCCCGCAGCGGTTTCCCACCTCGTATCTATCCTGTGCCTCTGATTTTAAAGCTTGGCAATGCTTTCTGTTTCGGCCTATGACGCTTCGCTTCATCTTCCAGTTCGATTTGTTTTGTCTTTCTTTGACTGCATATGTTTTGGCTTTATGCTCGACATTGAGACGTTTGATCTTCTCTGTAACGCTTCTGCAGCCTGTACGCCACGTGTCCCGCACTTTTCTGCACGTTCTGTAATGGCCCCAAGAAAATTGTGACAAAAAATAGCATGCAGCTTTGTCCGCTTTCCTGGCCACGAAAACGTGACATGTCATGAAATCGCGACATGTCACAATATCGTGATGTTTTCCTGCCAACAGCCTTTCTGCCATCACGCCTAGTGAAAACGTGACATGTCGCGAAATTGAGACATGTCGTGAAATCGTGACGCTTTTCTCGTTCCGTACCATTTGCCCGCAACATGTCACGAAATCATGACGTTTTTCCACTTCAGGCACCTTTGCTGCATGCTATCGTGATATCACGACGTTTTTTCACTTCGTGCCTCTTTCATTGCATGTTGTCGTAATATCGCGACATTTTTTTTCTTCGTACCATCGGCCAGCTTTTCGTCGCGAAATCGTGACACCTTTTCGTTCCGTACTGCTTTGCTGCTTTCTGTCGCGATTTCACGACCATTTTCGTGCTTCATGCCTTCCTGTCGATTTTGTCGCGATTTCGCGACCATTTTGCACTTCATGCAACTTTTCTGATTTTTGTTGCGATATCGCTACCATTTTCGTGCTTCATGCCTTCCTGTCGATTCTGTCGTGATTTCACGACCATTTTGCACTTCATGCACCTTTGCTGATTTTTGTCGCGATATCGCTACGCCTTTCTGCTTCGTCTTTCTCTCTCCTCTTTGGGCCGTGAAAAACAAACAAGTCACGATTTCACGATGGTTTTACCCACCTGCTGTCGTTGACTGCGTTGACCATGATTTTGTGACACGTCACGATTTTGCTACGCTTTTCTGCCTCGTCCTGTTTGACTGGTTTGACCCACGATTTTGTGACATGTCACGATTTCGCTACGCTTTCTGCTTCCTGCCCCGTTTGACCGGTTTGACTGTGATTTTGTGACCTATCGCGATTTCGCTACGCTTTCTCATTTTTGGCCATGATTTTGTGACATGTCACGATTTCGCGACATGTCGCAATTTCGTGACACCTTTTCATCCTTGTGCAATTTTGCCTTTTTCTTGATTTTTAGCATCTGGGTCACTGAGATCTTCTTTGAAAGCATGAAAAAAAGGTGGGTCCCCAATTTTGGGGTGTGTTGTGGATCAGCCACAACAAATGGCGACTCTGCTGTCAAATGCTCCTGAGAATTTTTTTGAGAACCCTATCTGGAAGTATATAAACTCGAAAACATGTGTTAGCACATAATAAATATAAACAAATGCCCATAGATCAGAAATATATGAATCATCAAAATCATCAAGTATTAGCTCGGTGTGTGCAATGTGTTTTCATTCCCTATCGTTTGAAATTGATCAACATTCCATTGTCAATTTTACATGAATGCATGTGTGAGATTGTGAATGATTTGTGTAACCTAATAAATATGCTAAGAGATTTTGCTTTTATAAAAGGCATAGTCTTTCTTCTAGTATCATACACAAACATTCAATATTATCAAACCCTCTTAGGATCAACTATATGAATTGTTTTATTATATCCCAAATTTGGTTATGAGTCCCTACTATCTTGAACCCATGTGCAAGTGAATGTGAAATCAGAACTTTGGGGAATCAGACTCCCAACCAACCGAGATGAGAGCTTAACCCTATCCTTACTATTCTGATTTAGAGTTCATTACCTCACTTTGAGCAAAATAATTTAACCAATTATGGAAGAAATGGTCATGCTAGTCTAACCCTTTGGACAAACAGTGGTCTTGTTTTTTAGACAAGACATGTTGCCTTGCATGGGCACACTTAACCCCATAATCCAAGACTTATCCTCATTTCTTTGGACCTTGGGGATGACTACCCATCCTTTGTAGAGGACAAGTAGTACAATCCTTCCAATCCAATATAAATATGAGATGGGAAAATTTTATTTTTTACCTCTTGGACCTTAGGGATGACTACCCATCCTTGCTAGGGACATGTAGTACGATCCTTCCAATCCAAACTTTATATGTAAATGGAAAATATTAATTTTTTACTTAGACCTTGGGGATGACTACCCATCCTTTGTAGAGGACAAGAAGTACGATCCTTCCAATCCAATATTTATTATGAAATGAGACATAGGAGCTTTGGGGAATCAGATTCTCAACCTAAGTGAGATGAGAATTTATGCCCTATCCTTACTACTCCATGTAGGTCAAATCAAAGCTTTGGGGAATTGGATCCTTAACCTAAGTTCGATGAGGATTTAACCCTATCCTTACTACTCTGATTTTAGGCTTTAAGCTCTATGGAAGTGGTCAAAACCATTGTTTTAAGGATCATGTTGCATAATAGGATAGACATGAAAAACTTCTTTCGCCCAACCTTTTCTTCCAAGTTAGGTTTTGATCATTTTGCTCAAGATATTTTTTAATGTGTATAAAATGTGCTTGGTTCTAGATATCTCAAGACTCAGTTCCCAACCTTAGGATCTTCTTCTTATTTATATGATAGCATAACCTTAAGAGGATTTGACACACTTTAATGATTTGCATTTGAAATGCACTTGCAACTACGATGGCATGTATGTGCAAAGTGAGATGTAATATGAATGCATTGTCTTTTGAATTGCAGATGAAATATTGCTATATAAAACTGACTACTTCATGCATCACAAGTTTCAAACGATATTATTAAATTTTTTGTGTTACTTGTGGAGCTTTTACAAGACAATTCCAATGTTTCATATTCTCCCGATCTAGAACATAAGTTAGCATCTCAAGGCAACTTTTTCATCATCATTTTATTTTTATTTTTTTATAGACAAACAAAACATGTCAAATAAACACACAACTTTAAATCCAAATCCAAATAGCAATCCCAAAAATGAAAATTTGAAAACACAAACCAAAACCCAAAAACCAAAATCTATATACAAATGTACAATATAATACAAGATGATGCAAAGCTTGGATTATCACTTTCCTGGATCCCAAACATGATTAGAACATTTCAACAAAAATATAACATGATATGCATGCCAAATGTTGTGGGAATCCAACACAAACAGGACTAGACCAAACAATGCAACAAATTTTCACTTGCCATGCTCACCATACCAATTTGATTTAGTTCCAATAATACTCCCATAGGTAAGCATCAAATTACTAAAATGATTAGACAATAAATTATTTTCAATTTTATCTTGTCTATTCTTAAAAATGTAAACTTCATAATTCCCTCCTTGATTTAGAATTAGGCTATCTTTTTCAAATATGCAATTTTGTAAGTAGAAGCCTATTTCTACAAATTTCAAAGCCAAATCATCTTCCAAATTCGTAGGCCAATCAAATTTATGTAACAATTTACAAGCATCTAGGATATTTACTAAATTAGGATCATTAAAAGTTTTTATCCTAGATTCAATTAGCAATTGTTGATGAATTTGATTTAACAATTCAAGTGCATCAACTTCTTTTCCATTCATTACAACCATGTTATTAAAGGTGTGATTAAAAATTATACCTTGTTTTTCATTTACCTTTAATGACATTTCACCATAAACATTATTTAAATTTAAAATATGGTCATCCTTTTCAATCCTCAAACATTCTTGGTCAAAGCGTATGTCCCATGACTCATGATGATCCTTCATTTGAGTTGTTTCCAATTGATCAATCTCTTTGTCATTTGGTTCTAATTCTTTGTTCACTATCCATGGTATCTCTTCATTTGAATCCTCAAAATCATCATGCAAACTTGCATCCACACTTTCAATGAATTTATATTCAACATGATCAAATTTTGTCACCTTTTCAAATCCTATGAATATGATATATTCATATGATGTAGAAGGTTCAACATCCTGCATATCAAGTAAAATATGAGTTTTATCTATAGGGATGTGAGAAAAGAATGCGTCATCATATCTCCCCCAACCATTGTAAAAATCGTCATCCAAATCCATAGAATGAAAATCCATGATGTTTGTGACATGATCTCTTGATTCATTCATAAATTCTTTTTCTTCTTTGTCCTTGGTGATAGGATCATTATAATCTTCCAAAATTTGATGAGATTTGAAACCCTCTTCCAAAACATCCTCAAATTGTACAGGAGTTGTAATATCTTCCTTTGAGTAGGCAATTATGTCGTCTTGCATATCAATTGGCACACAAGTTTCATTAGTAGCTTTGGAAAGAGTAAAATCTTCCCACTTCTTCCAAGCATCATAATAATCATCTTTCAAAATCAAGTGGTGACGTTCAACTATTTCTTCAACATCTTCCAATTCATCAATGTGCTTCTCATCAAATTCATCTTCACCTTCCTTAGATGGTTCAATTATTTCCAAAAGTGGGTTATTTCTTGAATTCAAATTTATAAGGCTATCATTGTCCAAATTAGTAACCCATTATTCATTATCATAATTTGGAGGGTGAAGAATTTCTTGATCTTTAATTTTACACATCTCATCAATAGTATCTTCCAAGAACAAGTGGTGAAATTCTATCATATCTTCAAATTTATTTATTGATTTTCTTTCCATTTCACTTTCAACCACTTCATTCAATTCTATGGTGGGTTCCATCCGTTCACATATATCAAACATTGTTGAATTTAGAACCCCTTCCTCCGGATAATCGTGTATCTCTACATGATCCTCACTAGTGGATGTTGTCTTAGCAATTTGCACCTCCTCTTGGACTACATCTAAGGTGGTCATAAAATTTGGGTATTCAAATTCATCCCCTTGATCACTCACCTTAGGTATCATTGGAGTGGAGGGTGCTATGTTTGATGGTTGGTGTAGGTTGGCATCAAAAGAACAATCTTTCATGTGAACATGTTGTGCCTTTTCTTCTTCAAGACCTTGCCGTTCTATCTCTTCTAAGACCTCATGGATTTTCTCTAGAGACAAGCCACTCAGTTTTTCCTCAATGAGTGAAGCAAGTGTGGGGTGTATGGCTCCTAGGTATACTTCCATGGCTTCCTCTTCTAATGTGTTAAAATTTTCCCACATTTGGGAGTGCAACTCACAAAATATTTCATTGAAATGACTCAAGGATTCATTAGGCTCCTTACACATGGAGGTAAACTAATTTTTCAATATTTCTAAGTTAGCCTGATTACCAAAATGATAAAGATAGGCTGCTTCTAATTGTATCCAAGAAGTACTAACCTCCATGGGTAGTTGGCTATACCAAAAGAATGGTCTATCATCCAAAATGTATGCAAATAACTTACAAGCCACCTCCTCATAAAAAATCTGGAATTTACATAATGCATCCTTGTAAACCTGTAGTTTTTGCAAGTATCCTAGTGGCACCTCTTGATTAAAACACCGTAAAAAATCCAATAACATTTTAGGAATTTGATAGGATACCACAGGTATAGATAAACCCTCATAATGATCCTCTATCATAGATACCATTCTCTCTCTTAGAGATGTTATTTCAGCTCTCAGGGATACCATTTGCTCTTCAAGTGTTTCCATTAGTAAAGCTTAAAATGTAATTTCAGAACCAAATCTGTTGAATATTCAACCTGCAATTTAAAAAAAATCAAGTTAGCATCAACCAAGAGATGTATTCATTAAAATCAAATGAAAAGTAATTGCATGAAACCAAAATTTTCAAAATTAAATCAAATCACATATTTCTGTATGAACAATCAGAAAAGTGCTAGAATAATATACAACATACCTGAAAAATAGAACAAGTAAATAAATTCAGGCCGTCCTTTTTACAATCTGCTGAATGTTAGAGGACTAATGCATACAAAAATTTAAATTTATATTACACTAAAAATAAACCCGTACGGCCCTCCTAGCACCAAACCGTTGAGTGGTGTTAGAGGCCGAAGATGCTTGAAATATTTAGCAATTTAAAATTCTTAAACAATTATAAACCCGTAGCATCTAAAATCACGATAAAACAAACCCTTTTCAGGCCCTCCTTCTAGCGCCAATTTGTTGAGTGGTATTTTCACCTGATTGTGAAAACACACTCTCCGATAGGATTTGGGTTCTAAATCCTCTGCTTGCAAAGAAACAATTTCTCCAAGGTTCTTGTTATGTTAGCATTCTGCATTTGTGTATTAATAATCTTAAATGAAGATATTCATTTTAAATGCTTGGAACACCTTAGTGGTTGCAAGTAACTGAAAACAAGGGGCACTGTGGTTTATTTTACTGTGAAATTAATGATTGTTCATTGAACCCTTATAAAACAAACGTGATCTGATCCTTATATGACCATGCTGTAACTTCAAAATAAAGTTTAATGAAATGCCATAAATGATGGAATTATTTATGGATTTTGAAGTTTTTTAATTTTTAATTTTATTTTAATGCTTTAAAAATTAAAATTGGGCTTTCTGAAAATAAAGTGTAGCAAAAATAAAATAAAATGCAAAGAAAAAGAAATTAAAATTGCATTCAGCTTGATGTTATCCCATCCTGGCAAAACCGAAGACGTGAGTTTTTCTGCATACAACCTAACCTACTGAACCTGCAAAACACGCACAATCCAAATAAGTTAGGTGCTGGTCTCTGGGGTTTTACTATGATTTTCTAGATTTAGACATTCGCATGAAGCAACCAAGAGAACTTGCATTAAACTTCACCTATAAGCCAAAAAAAATCTGAAAAGGAGAAAGATAAACATTAAATCCTTGCATGCAGAACATAACTCCTTCTTTTTTGCCAATGAGATGCAACTCTCTGAACTTCCTGCATTAAAATTAAATCATGTTACAATAGCAGACTCTCTGGTTTTCTCAAAACTAGAAAAAAGGCAGAAAACACTCCCGAGCAGGCCCAGAATGGCCTTAGGCACTGCAACTCTACCTACAGCGGTTTCCCACCCCGTATCTATCCTGTGCCTTTGCTTTTAAAGCTTGGCAATGCTTTCTGTTTTGGCCTGTGACGCTTTGCTTCATCTTCCAGTTCGATTCGTTTCGTCTTTCTTTGACTGCGTATGTTTTGGCTTTATGCTCGACATTGAGACGTTTGATCTTCTTTGTAACGCTTCTGCAGCCTGTACGCCATGTTTCTCGCACTTTTCTACACGTTCTATAATGGCCCCAAGAAAATCGTGACGTTTTCCTGCCAACAGCCTTTCTGCCATCACGCCCAGCGAAAACGCGACATGTCGTGAAATCGTGACATGTCATGAAATCACGATGGTTTTCTCGTTCCGTACCATTTGCCCGCAACATGTCACGAAATCGTGACATTTTTCCACTTCGGGCAGCTTCACTACATTTTTTCACTTCGTGCCTCTTTCGCTACATGCTGTCATGATATCGCGACATTTTTTTTCTTCGTACCATCGGCCAGCTTTTCGTCGTGAAATCGCGACGCCTTTTCGTTCCGTACTGCTTTGCTGCTTTCTGTCGTGATTTCATGACCATTTTCGTGCTTCATGCCTTCCTATCGATTCTGTCACGATTTCGTGACCATTTTGCACTTCATGCACCTTTGCTGATTTTTGTCGCGATATCGCTACCATTTTCGTGCTTCATGCCTTCCTGTCGATTCTGTCGCGATTTCGCGACCATTTTGCACTTCATGCACCTTTGCTGATTTTTGTCGCGATATCGCTACGCCTTTCTGCTTCGTCTTTCTCTCTCCTCTCTGGGCCGCAAAAATCAAACACGTCGTGATTTCACGACGGTTCTACCCACCTGCTGCTGTTGGCTGCGTTGACCACGATTTTGTGACATGTCACGATTTCGCTACGCTTTTCTGCCTCGTCCTATTTGACTAGTTTGACCCATGATTTTGCGACATGTCGTGATTTCGTTATGCTTTCTGCTTCCTGCCCCATTTGACCGGTTTGACCGTGATTTTGTGACCTGTCATGATTTCGCTACACTTTCTCATTTTCAGCCACGATTTTGCGACATGTTGCGATTTCACGACACCTTTTCATCCTTGTGCAATTTTGCCTTTTTCTTGATTTTTAGCATCTGGGTCACTGAGATCTTCTTTGAAAGCATGCAAAAAAGGTGGGTCCCTAATTTTGGGGTGTGTTGTGGATCAGCCACAATAGGTACGATGGCTCTACCTTTGTAGAAAAAATATCATCTTTCATGCCAAATTCCTTAGTACCCTTAGAGTCTTTGTTCATCCTATCTCAAATTTCTTGGCAATACTCATCCTGAGATTGCTCCTATCTCACCTGGTCTATCAAATCCATGTGACTTCTAGCTATGGTTGCTATGTGTTTCATTCTACTCAAAGCATCAGTAACTTTACTCTCTATCCCTCTTATGTGCTCAATTTCAAAGTCATACGCAGTGAGAAACTTGACCCATCTTCTTTGTCTCACATTGAGTATAGGTTGAGTAAATATGTACCTTAGACTTTGATGGTCAATTTTTAATTCAAAGGGACTTTACACCAAGTAGTGGTACTAGGCCTTTAGATCATGCACCATTACAACTAGCTCTAAATTATGGGTAGCATAATTAACTTCATGATTTTTGAGCTTCCTTGAAGTATATGCTACTACTAACTGTTCTTGAGAGATTACTCCTCCTAACCCTTCCAATGATGCATTTGTGCATACTAAAAATTCTCCTTGAGGGTCAGGAATATTCAGTATTGATGTGGTAGTGAGTTTATGTTTCAAAAAATTTAAGGCAGCTTCACACTTTTCTAACCACTTGAATTCCTTTCCCTTCTTCTGAAGGTTAGTTATTGTCACAGCAATATTGGAGTAATCCTTTATGTAACATCTATAGTAGCTCATTAACCCCATGAAAACCTACACTTTAGTCACATTAGTAGGGGGTGGCCAATTCATGATGGCCTCAATTTTCTCTAGAAGCATAGTAATTCCTTCTACTGATATAATGTGTCCAAGATATCGTACCTTTGGAATATAAAAATCACTCTTGGATAGTGTAGCACCCTAAAATTGGTGCAGTAAACCTTAGCAATAATTAAAATTACCTTAGTAATAATTCAAATTCAAATTTTCAACCCCGAACCACCTTTTAAATGCTCTCCTCGTTTTTTGTGCCATTTTTAGGATTTGTTGTGACCATTGGACGATATCATCACCGATCAGATGATATCGCCTTAGATCGGACGATTTCGTCTGGACTAGGACGTCCAGATGATTTCATCCCAAAACTAATTTTTCATAATTAGCTTCTGTTTCAAGGGCGTCTCTAACTAGGGCAAAAGTGTGTCTACGCGGTTAGAGACCTCCCCCATTGGAGATCTCCCAAATTGGGATGATCTCCAACCTCCCAACCTCCTTCCTATGCCTATTTAATCTTAGGCCCTCCCCTTGACATTCCCTTGGCTGAAATTCTCTGCACTTTGAGTTTTACATGCATTAGAATATCCTAGACTACTGTTTGCCTTTGTCCCTTTTCGAATTTTCTTGCAAGAACTTTGTTATTCTTCAGCCGAAGCAAGCTCAGATCGTCGTGGACGATCCTGTCCAATTCGAGACGATTTTGTACCAATCCAAGATGATTTCGACTAAAGTCAACATTGGGGGAAATCAGTGCCTTGAGTTTGCATTCTTTCTCCATTTATCTATTTTTTTGCTTTGCATTAGTCAGATTTATTACTATTTTGCATCCTGGAGTTCACCCATATAGTTTAATGCATGATAAAATCATAATTTGTCATTAAATCATTGTAATGCATTCATGTTTTGTTTATAATTATCAATTTTGATATTATTGTTGTCATTTTACATCATTATCCTCTGTTAGCATTGCTGCATTTTTTGTGTTTTGTGTCTATTTCTCTGATTGCAGGTCTTTGATGAATTCGTCAGATCTCAGATGATCTTGTCTGATCGCAGACGATCCTATCAGATCAAAGGCGATCTTGACTGCTTCAAAAATTAGAACCTTCATCAGACATCCGGATCAGGTATGGTTTTTCTCATCTAGCATATTCTCTATGTTTTTTGTTTAATTCTGCTTTCTGTATTCATTTAAATCTGCATTTCATATAGAACAGTTTAGATTCATTTGGCCAAACCTAGGATTTGAATGATTAAAGATAAAATTGAACACATCAAACACATTCCCAACCTAGGCGTGGAAACTGCCATTCAAAATTTTCCTAGTGAACCCACCATCCGTCGAAAAATCACCTTAATACACCTCCCCCGAGAGGCGGGACCTTCCAAAGGCCTCTCAGTTCGAGGTATTGTCCCATCCTTCCCGCATCCCCCTTCCGGGCGCGGATCCTTTAGCCTGAAGGTAAGGGTGCAGAAAATTTGGAACGATACATTTTGGTGAACCCGACGTGAATGCATTTAAAACCTTTTGAAAACAAAAACAAAAACAAAAACATAGATGCATTTAAAAATCATTAGAAAACTACTAAGTTGCATATCATGTTTAGATGGTAGCTCCTAAGAAAATACTAGCAGTTACTATAAATGTTGAAAACCAATTAGCAGCCATAGAAATCAATTATGTGCTTAGTGTGCCTGAAACAAATAGAAACCAACTTTTGTGGGAAGAACTTGATAGGAGACTAGGTATCATTTCATCTAGGTCAACAGAACTTAAACAAATCAAGAGGCTTGTCCTAGATAGAATCCTGGATCCTCATCAACTCATTTTTTATCATGAACTTCAGAGAGCTTGCCATAGGTGGTTAGCGAGATAGAAGAGCCCTTGTGTCTTCCGAGTTGTATACCTTTGAGGAGTTCCTCGAGAATGCAGCCATAGTGCATCAATTTCTAGCTCGTGTAGAGGACCAAGAAGCTGATTCTTGCAGATAGAAAAAGATGGAATAGAGTTCCTAGAGCTGTGTTATATCGAGAGTATTGCCACGAGCTTTACTTCTACCGACCAGAGTTTGAAACAGATAATATCACCATAGCACACTTTGTTGACTTCCTGAAAAACAATTTTCAATTTGAAGAAGAACATTTCATGACTCCTGAAGAACTTGAGCCCATTAATGATATTTATAAATTGTTTATAGAAAACTAGATCATTGCTTTCATTATTATTATTTCTTGCATTTTGTGTGCTATTTGTTATCTTTATAATATTGTTACAAAAAAAAAACATAACAAAAACCAAAACATTTTATTTTAAATATTATAGTAGGTATATAATTAAAATATATACCTCTTAAGCTTGTTGCATATATATATATATATATATATATATATATATATATATATATATATATATATATATATATATATATATATATATATATATATATATATATATATATATTTGCTGAAATCTAAGTTTAAGCACAATGACTAAACTTAGGAATGGTAAACAAATCGAAGAAGAAGAAGAAGAATATTGGTTAGGCAAGAAAAACAAAAAATTAAATGCCCTTCTCGAGGATCCAATCCCAGAAGAAGAAACTCTAGAACAGCCAGAAGATGACCTGGTTGAAGAAAATGAACAACAAGAAAATGTTAGAGAGGAAGGATCCTCATCCCCTAGAATGGCTCAAGATGGAACTGTTACTTTTGATAACATAGATCATTTCTGGAAATTCTTCAATAATAATATTGGTGCTCTTAATATGGCAGTTCGTATTGATAGGGGACAAATTAGTGACACTCAAGCAGCCATGGAACATATGTTTGACATACACACTAATCCCTTGTCTTTCGTTGATCAAGAAAGTGATAAAGCTGGACCATCCAATATGGATATGGCCGCTATAATTCAGAACATGCAAAAACAACAGGTTACCCAACCTCCTAAGGAACTTGTTATTGAGCCTAAAATCATGCCCACACAAAAGAGACCTTCATTCACTGCTTTATTTCGCCAAACTATTGATCAATATGCCTCAAATCGACAAAAACCTAAAATGAAGCCAAACACCAATTTTCAACAATCTGGGATACAACATAATACAACTTCAAAACTTCTTCATAACACCCTTCCTACCAACAATTTACACAATAGCAATATAGCATCTAATCTTCATGTCCCTCCATCATATGCTCACAAATCTCATATTAATGCCCTACCGAACCAATATGGTGGGCAAACCGATTAATCTAGAAGCCATGGTGAAATAGTTAGCTTCCCGCATGGACCAGATAGATCCCTACCATCCCTCGTACAATTATCGAGAGATGTGTAGTCAACCTCTAGATCCTATGGTTGTAGCACAACCATACCCTAAACACTTTCCCATGCCCGTCCTGCCTATATATAAAGGAACCGAAGATCCCATAGAGCATCTTCGCATGTTTAGGATAGCATGTCATGATATATCACATGATGACTTGTTATTACTAAAAATGTTCCCAAAAAGTTTAGGAGGAATGGCATTAGAGTGGTACTATCAATTGCCCACTCATTCTTTGAGAAATTTTGAAGAGACCGCTGAATATTTTGTGCATCAATTTAGTGCCTATATCGAGAGGCATGTAACCATTAAAGATTTGTACAACTTAAAACAAGACAAAGATGAATGTTTTTCTGATTTCTTAGCTAGATGGAGGCAGTTGACAGGAAAACTGCACTTTGTGCTACCTTATAGGGAAATGTTGGACATTTTTATTAATAATTTGCAAGAACAAATATCTTATGAGTTATCAACTGCTACTTTGACTACCTTCGATCAGGCTATAGACTTAGCTCGAAGAGTAGAAGATGCTCTCATTAGGAGAGGCCAGCTTAGGAAGAAAGATGATGAGAAAACATCCAGAAATCAATATAAAAACAAACAAGTTGTAGGTGACGGAGTCACTTGACAGCAAAAATGTTGCTAATATCAATACAACGAAGACAACAGAAAAATTTATATTGAAACCTCCTGATAAACCTCCTCGAGATTTTACTAGATTGAACCAACCATTATCAACTATTCTACCCCAATTACTCGAAAGAGGTTTGATTCAATTACCAGCTATCCAGGAACCTGATCCAACCATACCCGGATACAGAGTAGATTTACACTGTGATTTCCATAGAGGGCCTGGACACTCTACCAACTCTTGTAAAAGGTTAAAACATAAAATACAAGATCTGATTGATAATAATGAGATGGAGGTGCAAGCCTTCCAACCTAAACAAAATGCTCCTAATAATGCTCAAAAGAACATTCCCCAAAATCAAAATCAAAATGCTAATCAATCATTAGATATATTTCAACATCCTTTACCAAGACATGGTAAAGAGGTGGCCAATCAAATTGAGCATCATAATGTCCCTCCTCCTACCCGATATGTAGGAACTATTAGCGGACATTTACCTAATCATGATTTACAAAAAATTGACACAACTTTATCCATGGTCACGACCAGGCCCCTACATAATATTCAAACACCGGATCTCAGTGATGTAGAATCGGATACTGAAAGTGAAATAGACATCACCTCAAATCAATCGAATAGTTCTGAAGATGAATCAGATCCTATTCAACCT
Source organism: Wollemia nobilis (assembly GCA_028583015.1). Lineage (NCBI taxonomy): Eukaryota > Viridiplantae > Streptophyta > Pinopsida > Araucariales > Araucariaceae > Wollemia > Wollemia nobilis. The sequence continues at coordinate 1,469,210 of JAQPPZ010001613.1, read as the reverse complement.
ATCACAGATTCTATGATTCCAGAAGAACCATTTCCTAGAAGAGTTACTACTCGACCTTCTTCTAATCAGTTCCTTCCTAATGAACAAGCTATAAATGCTAGACCAAGACCTATTCAGCATCCTCAATATAACATTGTAGGTACCATCGAAGTCGTTACCAGACAACAAGCTCAAAATCTTCAACAAGAACCAAATCAGAACGATGGATCAACCCCATTTGTTTTGAAAAATCCCAATAAAGGGAATCATGCTCCTAATGTTCAACCTAAACCTCCTTATAATATTAATGAGCAATTATCCAATACTACAGCCAAAATTTCCCTTTTGGACCTATTAAGATCTTCTCCTACCCATAGAGATGAATTGATGCTTACATTAAGCCAAATGATGGTACCACAAAACATTCAACCTGAAGCCATGGCCAATACTATCATCACTAGAGAAGTTGATTGTATTGACTTTCGAGATAAAGATATACCACAACATAGTTTACATAAGGATAACCCCTTATATATTACTACCCTAATAGGAGATGTAGCAGTCAAAAGGGTCTTGATTGATAATGGTTCATCTCTAAATATTTGCACTTTTGACTTCTACCAAAGATTTGGGTTTAGAAGTGATGAAATGAAGAAAACTGACATGATCATAAAAGCTTTCAATGACGAAACACAAGAAACGTGTGGAGTTATCACCATCCCATTGCAAGTTGGTCCGAGAACCTTAGATACGACCGTGTTTATTGTACATTGCCCCGCATCATACAATATACTCTTGGGTCATCCTTGGATCAATGCAATGCGGGATGTCCCATCAACTTTACACCAATGTGTTAAATTTGAATTTAAAAATCAGTTGGTCACTATCCATGGTGATCCCAGACCCTTTGATATGTGTGCTTTGGCAGAACCTGTTGGAGTTCAATTTTGCCCTGCTCTGTCATCCACACATCCTAATTCTTATTTTTCATCTAAAACTGTGAAACACACACCCATAACTTCATCTATGTCTCCTTCATTAATTTCACCCTCATATATAGATCAACAATCTTCTAAACAAACCACTCTAGAACCTCAAAAAGATCTTAAATCCACAACCAATCCTTCATGTTCCATCCCTATAATTTCAAAACCTATAGACCCATCTATTAACACCTCCACATTATCTACATCTATCATACCTTCCACATCTAAAGATATAGGGAATGATCCTTCTACATCTTATGCTCTTTCTGATGAACTCTTACCTGATTTATCTAAAATTCTTATATCAGAAAAAACAAATGCTTCTATGCAAAATTCCATTATCTTAAGTAATTTTCCGCCATCTCCTCGTACTTTGGGCCTCCCACAACCTATGGGAAGTACTTACCAAGTCGGGAGTTGCGCCTTCATTTATAAGGGATATGATTGGGGAAGAATACCCAGGAACATCAAAACTCATCATGAGGGATATGCTCGATGTTATTTTACTAATGAGTATATTAAAGCTAAACCTATAATGCTTAAAATGGGATATAAAGGGAAAGGCTTGGGACCTTTCCAAGATGGTATGAAAGAACCCTTTGAGGTAGAACCATGGCCCGCCCGATGTGGTGTGGGCCTATTTCCTAGTAAGGGTCAACCCTTCCCTTTTGAAGATGATGATCAACTCATATGTTATCAAGATTATTTGGATGGGCGTGATGATTTGCCTCTAAAAAATCAGCCATTTACATGCAATATGCTATCCATAGCTTATCCTGAAATGATTGCTGAATCCGATGATGAGTTGGAAGGAGATATCTTCCATGATGTCTCCGTTGAAGAGATGTTACACAATGGTTTTTATTTTGATGGTTCTATACCTACTATAGCCCAACTTGAGGCCACGACTCCTCAAGATGAATTATCCAAGTTAACCTTAAAATAATTACAAGAATTGGGCGTTTCACCCACCCCACCTAATTTTGAAAGAGATCTACACATGGAAGTAGAAAACGTCATTAAAGTTAACATTGGAACTGAGGATAATCCCCACATAATCAATATTGGATCAGAATTAAGTCAAGAAAAACAAGAGCAATACATTGCATTCCTTAAAGAATATGAAGATGTCTTCGCTTGGACATATGAAGATATGCCAGGTTTAGACCCTTCCGTAGTCATGCATCACCTAGTAGTCCATCCGGATGCTAAACCTGTTAAACGAAACTTAGAAAAATGCATCCCAAAGTGGCCTTGCTAGTCAAAGGGGAGTTAGAAAAACTCTTGAATGTTGTTTTTATACAAGCTATTGATTATTTTGAATGGATCTCGAATGTAGTTCCAGTCACCAAGAAAGAAGCTACCAAAGTTAGGGTTTGCACGAGACTTTAGAGATATTAACACTGCATGCCCTAAAGATGATTTTCCTCTTCCAAACATGGATCAAATCATTGACTTTACTACTGGGAGTGGAATGATGTCCCTAATGGATGGATTTTCTGGTTATAATCAGATCAGGATAGCTCCTGAAGATCAGGCTAAAATAGCCTTTATTACCCCTTGGGGAACCTTTTGTTGGAAAGTGATGCCATTTGGCCTAAAGAACGTAGGTGCAACCTATCAACGAGCTATGACTTATATTTTTCATGACATGATGCATGATATCCTACATGATTACGTAGATGATATCATAGCTCATTCCATAAAAGAAGATGATCATTTAAATGACTTAAGGACAGTGTTTGATCGGTTAAGGGAATATCTTATCCGACTAAATCTTGCTAAATGCATATTCGGAGTTAAGTCCGGTAAACTATTAGGGGTTATAGTTTCTTTACGTGGTATCGAAATTGACCCTCTCAAGATTGTGGCTATCACTGATATGCCCACACCTACCAATATATCTGAGTTACGAAGTTTACAAGGTAAGCTTCAAGCTATCCGTCGCTTCATCGATAAGTTAGCAGACAAAACCGGTCCCTTTCTTAAGCTCCTTAAGAAGGATGTCCCTTTTAATTGGGATGACGAATGTAAGGAAGCTTTTGAACTTCTCAAACAATACCTCCTTAACCCACCTGTGCTTTCACCGCCTAGACCTGATCGCCCATTTATCCTGTATATTTCAGCTTCAGATTTTGCTTTAGGAGCTATGTTAGCTCAACTTGATGATGAGAAAAGAGAACGTGCTAATTATTATATTAGCCAAACTTTAATCAGTTATGAAACCCGCTACACAACATTAGAAAAACTATGTCTAGCAGTCATATTTTCTACGCAGAAATTACGCCATTATATGCTCAGTCAAAAAACTTATGTCATTGCTAAATATGATCCCTTGCGGTATCTCATGAGTCGACCTTATTTATCGGGTCGCACGGCCAAGTGGGTTCTTGCTCTAAGCGAGTTTGAACTCACGTTTATAGGACAGAAGTCTATTAAGGGTCAAATCATAGCGAGATCAATTAGCTGTTGCACCCTTAGAGTCTACCCATCCCCTCATCATTGAGTTTCCTGATGAATGCCTTCAATTAGAGGCGAGACCATGTTGAACAATGGTCCTTATACTTTGATGGAGCCCGATGCATGAGTGGGGCTGGTGCGGGTATTATTTTAATATCTCCACAAAAGCACATTATACCTTTGTCCTTTAAATTAACATTTGCTTGCACCAATAATACTACTGAATATGAAGCTCTAATCCTTGGATTACGAGCTACCTTGGCACTAAAAATTAAACATCTGCTAGTTTTTGGTGATTCTCAACTTGTTATAAACCAAATTAATGAATTTTATCAGACCAGAGATGATAAATTGCGCCCATATAAAGCATATGTTTTACAATTAATGTCTCTATTTGATCAAGTTACCTTGGAAGCTATTCCTCGAACTAGCAACCGTGCGGTTGACGCTATGGCCGCAGTTGCATCTCTTCTGCCCTTGGAGTTAGATGACGAATATGCCACCATCATTATTCATCGACTCCAGGAACCCACTTCAAATAAGTCATGCTTAGAACCTTTGGATGTGTTTCTAATCAATGAAACTACTCCTGAACCTTGGTATATGGATATATTTGATTTTCTTCACAATGGGACTTTCCCTACCAATTCTAATAGAAACCAACATCGGTTATTACGTAGATGAGCAAGTCGATTTGTAATAATTGGCAATACTTTATATAGGAGATCTTTTGAAGGTATCCTATTGAGATGTTTGAATTTAGAAGAATCCAGATCAGCTTTGAGTGAAGCCCACGATGGATCTTGTGGAGGACACTTCAGTGGTAGTGTCATTGCTAAAAAGCTCCTTAGGATAGGATACTTTTGGCCTACCATGGAGAATGATGCACATGATTATGTGCGCCATTGCGACAAGTGCCAGAAACATGCTGACCTTGTCCATGCCCCTACACAAGAACTGCAAGCTATTTCATCTCCTTGGCCCTTTTCAAAATGGGGCTTAGACATTATTGGCAAAATTAATCCTGTGTCATCTGATGGACACAAATTCATCATAACCGCTATCGAGTATTTCACGAAGTGGGTTGAAGCTATGCCTTTAGCTTCCTACACTGGAACACAAGTCTCTAAATTTATTTTTAATCAAATCATTTGTAGGTTCGAAATCCTTGCAAATCTCATCTCAGACAATGGAACTTGTTTCAAAAATAAAGATGTTAAGAAATTATGCCAAAAATATAAGATTCAACATCGTTGGTCCACTCCCTATTATCCTCAGGGTAATGGCCAAGCAGAAGCTTCTAACAAAACCTTAATCAAAATTCTCAAAAAATTGGTCAATAAATCTAGCCGCAGTTGGCACATTCAATTATATCCAGCTTTGTGGGCTTATCGAACTAGTGTTCGAACCCCCACTGGAACTTCACCTTTTGTTTTGGTTTATGGCGCTGAAGCCATTTTTCCCTTTGAATTAGAAGTTCCTTCTTTGGCTCTACTACTTCAAGATACCAAAGTAGGAGATGAATATCGAGCTGGCAGACTCAGTCAGCTGGAGCTCCTAGATGAAAAGTGCATCAATGCTTTGGAGCATCTTCGTGCCTACCAAAACAAGCTTAAAAGATCATATGCTAAGAAAGTTCGTCATCGATCCTTTGAGGTCGGCGATCTTGTTTTAAAAGAAAATCAAAAGAATACTAATGCAACTAAAGACCTTAAAGGTAAATTTGAGCCCAACTGGCTTGGACCATATATTATCACTGCTAAATTTGAATCGGGAGCATACAAATTATCTACCTTAGATGGTAAAGAACTTAAAGAACCCATGAACATTTTGCATCTTAAACGTTACTATGCATAAAAAATTGGTCATTTCATCATTGTATATATTTGTTTAAAATATTTCAAAAAAAAAACCACTATCTTGTATTTCTCTCAATTTATAAACTTAAAAATATAAAAAACACCAAAAACATTCAAAATCATCAAAATCTTCAAAAACATCTTTTATTTTTGTACTTCTCAAATTGTGACATATTGCAGTTATATTTTCAAATTATTTTGGATAAATTAGCATTTATTTGGAATCCCACACTTTCACATTCACATGAATAAATATCTTGATTTTATTTGGCATGATTACTAATCTCTCTTATATCAAAGTCCACAAAATTCAATTAAATAAAGTTTGAGCATAGAGAATTGATCTTGTTATTTACTTAAACCAAGCATATCCTTTCACAATAAAATGATTATATTTGTAATGTCCATGCTATGCTACATAGTAGAAGTGGTTTCTTGAGCGAAAAGTTTCCCCTGCTATCCTATCATGCACATGGTCTAGAATCTTTGAGAATTGGCAAAAGGACAAGCTCACCCCTACCCAGAATAAAAATCCCTTGCTCTACAGCTAATCCGAGCAAGTATCCCTAGAATAGGAAGCAAAAGAAAAATTCAAGAAAAAGAGAAAAAGAAAAAGGTTATTTCAGCATTATCTCAAATATCAAAGCAAAAGATACAAAAAAAAAAAAAGCAAACAAAGAACGAAGAAAGAAAAATAAGCAAAAGCAAAAGCAATAAAATCCCTTTCCCTACCCCTTGAAAAGAAAAGAAGGGTTGATGAGCTTGAATCCCTGGAATTCTCAATTATTCGAAAAGCGTGAGGTAAGCCCCATAACAGGTGGTTTGTGCCCAACCCGCTTGGCCTTGGGTAACTCCTAGCGTGGTGATATGTCTGTCACATTAGCGACCTTCTTTTGTACAGACCTATGTCTGCTTATGGATTAGCTAGCTCTTGATAACCCGACTTACATAGTAGTCTGGTATGGTTATATGCATCTAAATCATGGTTAATGAACACTTATTTGGTTAATTCAAATCACTTGTATCATAGTATCTTGCTCAAACCTGGTAAATGAACAATACAATCGCACACACATTTGTATTTGAGAGATTTTGTGTATCATTATGATAAATCAAGATCGGAAATGAACTCACATATGCACATGGGATTCCTTATAAATCTAACTTTTGTCTTTAAGATACTTTGAAATATTTTTGCAAATTATCTGGAATAATTTCATTTTCTTCTCTGAGAACAGTTGTTTAGTATAAAGACAACTACATGCATTACCAAAAAAATCAAAATCATTTTCAAAAACATGCAATAAAGTTACATATAACTTTTGACTTTTGCGACGATGGTATAGTTCCAAAACCACAATTGGAATTTTATGCCTAGCACAAGTCCTCATCTTCATATTTTTTGTTTATTTTCAAAAATTAAAAATCAACCATGCAATAAAACTATTTATTTTCTTCTTTTGGATTTCGCGATGATGGTATAAGTCTATACCTAAATATTCTATGCCTAGCGCAAACCATTGTTTTAATTTTATTTTCCCATTTATTCCAAATCATAAAAACCATATGACTTAAATCATTATGTTACACAATTATGCTTTAAAACAAACGAACACTTATTCTATTTCATGACATTATGTTCAAATTCAATATTGCAACCATGGTATAATTTCTAAGGAATTGTTCAAAATTTTATCACACTTAGGAATTTATGCCTAGCAAAAATCATTTTAAAATATTTCATGCATACTATTTTTATGACAATCTGAAAACAAATCACCATCATCATCATCATTTGCATCATCACAACAAAGTCTTAAGACAGTCTCTTAAGCACTCTTTTACTTTTTAACAATATTTCTATACTGGGATTAGCTTGACGACCGAGTGAGTGGCGACTCCATGAAATGGTCTATAATAGCGACAATGTCCTTTGAAATTATTGTTAGAAGTCCCTTTTATTTTTATCAAATTCACATCACAACAACCAATTTGTTTACATCAGATTATTTCATTTAAATTTTAAAAGCATGACATTCAAACCATAATATTTCCAAACAACATAATTACATGAATCATCAAATCAATCACTCCAAACATTAAAGCATCATACAAACACATAAGACAAGTCATATGATCAAAAATATCTCATCTATATATATATCAACAATATATACATCATCTCAAAACTGGATCGGTATGCCACAATCTGTACCTCGGCATACTCGATCCTCTATCAAAAAAATAATCAACACTATGTATCAATCTGTGTAGCCCAGTCTATAGCAGCTAGCCTCGAGAAGCCCTCGAGCTCTCAGCCTCATCTCCTCCCCCACCCTGAGGTGGAGGAGGTGGCCCCATCGTAGTCCGTGTGGTGCCATGAGTCCTGGACGTCGATCGTGATGATGTCCTAGATGACCCCATCACGACAGGCTCTACAATATGAGCTGGTAATGGCACCCTCTGCTCTGTTGGCACCGCCTAGTAATATAGAGCCTGATAGAATGTAACCTGGGCAATAGCTCATGCTAAATCTTGAGTGCTCGCCCCTCCGCCTCGAGCCCTGAGTCATGCAGCCTCATCCTGCAAGGACTGCACCTGAGCTTGGAGATGAACAGTCTCCGCCCGGAGAGTAGCCATCTCGCTACTCTCTCCTGCCTCGACACCCTTGCCCTTATCGGGCGATGGTGGCCTCTCTCTCCGTGGAGAAGGGGGTCTCTCCTCCCTCCTCTCCTATTGTCGCGGCCTCTGCTGAGCCTGTGGCCTCCTCTGCTCTCTCCCGTCGTGACCCTGTGCTGCCTCAATGGCCGCTTGGTGCCACCTCCCCATCCGATGCACAACTACGTGAATCGGACCCTGAGCCCTCGTCATCTGAGGAGGGCAGATGCCTACGTACCAAGCATCATAGCCGTCAGCAACCCTAGTGTCGTCACCATCCATCTATCAAAAGTGCTACATATCTGGAGCCCCGCTAACTGTAGTGTTATCCCGGATGGTCTGGGAAAACTCGTAGTCTCTGAGAGATGGGATCCCCTGCTGTAGACCGAACTGCCTCAAAACTCGGTCGTACTGGTGGAGCTCCACCTCTCCCCTCTCCATCCTCAGCTAGTAGGTTCACCTAACGTGAGCCAGCTCCTGTCCATCCTCGGCCCACCCTGGATGATCTCTCCAAGGCCTCCAAGTGATCTGGTCGGAGACAAGGTCATCAAGTAGTCTTCGAGACACTGGCAGATCTATCCATCGTTGTGACCCTCTTCGGAGCCACCGAGTAGAAAACTCGAGGCCTCTCCCCATCAATCCCTATCAGTGGGAGCCCTACCGTCCTTCGCACTCGCAATGTGCTCCCGAGCACCAAACCTGTAGTAGTGATGTCATGACTAGACATCGGCCGCCCTTGTATACGACCCCATGCAGGATCCTATACAATCGACATAGTACAAAGCTCCCCCAAGCAAACCTGTATCCATGGTCTCTCATGTCACGTAGACCACATCTGTCAATAGCCATGGTAGCCTGCATCCACTCTGATGGCATAGCAGCAGACCACCTACCACCCCTGCCAAAACCTGTGTCGGCCTAGATGCCCCGGGCATCCGGCGTAGCGACTCGATGTTCACTCCGCCCTTCTCCAGGGTGAAGCTCGGATCTCCGCACAGTCGCATCATCGCGTGGCCCTGATTGGCCATGGGAGTGATTAGCCGTCCTTGTATGGGGATCCTCAAAATCCTCCATACATCCTCCAGTGTGGGAGTCATCTCCCCTATCGATAACCGAAAACATGAAGAACCCGGATACCACCTCTCTGCTAGGGTCGTCAATAGCCCCATATCTATAGACACTTGTGGCATATCTGCCACGTGCTGCAAGCCGACCTGCGCCAACTGATCTCGCTCTGCCTGAGATAGAGCGGCCAAGTCATCCTTTAGTCCACTGTATTTCCATTCTCGGCTCTTTAGTAATCCTCTCTGCAACATAAACAACAAAATCATTAATAAAAATCATTAAATAATTAAGTAAAAATGCAAGTAAAATAAGTTCACTTTCATACAAATGATGATATCGTCCACTATTGGACGATATCATCCCAAATTTGAGCAATTTCGTCTCCGATTTTGCATGAGGGAATCGTCCCTTATTGGACGAAATCGTCCCCATATCGCCGATTTCGCCCTTGGACGAAATCGACGATATCGAGACGATTTTGGCGAAATCGAGACGATTTCATCCCGATGACGTCGACGGCCCAAAAATGGCCGTGATGCTCAAAAATCAGTCAAAATTAATCTAAAAAGCATGAAATTCTAAATTAAAGCATTCTAAACTAAGTTTAGACCCTTACCCGTAGCCTACGCCGGACCTCTGTCGATCTATGCACTGTCTCAACCATCTTGTCTACAGAGCTCTAGAAATCAATAAAAATGAACAGTAACAATGAATTAGGGTTTTACCCTATTTTTCTTAATTTTATTCAAAAACAATTAAAAACATTTTTAAAATTTTGCTTTTTCGCGTTTTTACCTCAAACGTTCGATTTGGGTAAAAACACGGAGGGGGCACCATAGTAAGTTGTCGTACGATTCGACCTAGAATCGTCGCCTAAAAATGGGAATAATTTTTGCTTTCTCGTAGATCGAGAAGAACTCATCTTTAACGCATTTTCTTCGGAAAATTTGCTAAAGAGGGGGCAAAATGTAGCACCCTAAAATTGGCGTAGTAAACCTTAGCAATAATTAAAATTACCTTAGTAATAATTCAAATTCAAATTTTCAACCCCGAACCACCTTTTAACCGCTCTCCTCATTTTTCGTGCCATTTTTAGGATTTGTTGTGACCGTTGGATGATATCGTCGCCGATCAGATGATATCGCCTCAGATCGGACGATTTCGTCTGGACTAGGACGTCCGGACGATTTCGTCCCAAAACTAATTTTTCATAATTAGCTTCTGTTTCAACGGCGTCTCTAACCGGGGCAAAAGCGTGTCTACGCGGTTAGAGACCTCCCCCATTGGAGATCTCCCAAATTGGGATGATCTCCAACCTCCCAACCTCCTTCCTATGCCTATTTAATCTTAGGCCCTCCCCTTGACATTCCCCTGGCTGAATTTCTCTGCACTTCGAGTTTTACATGCATTAGAATATCCTAGACTATTGTTTGCCTTTGTCCCTTTTCGAATTTTCTTGCAGGAACTTTGTTATTCTTCAGTCGGAGCAAGCTCAGATCGTCGCAGACGATCCTGTCCAATTCGAGACGATTTCGTACCAATCCAAGATGATTTCGATTGCAGTCAACATTGGGGGCAATCAGTGCCCTGAGTTTGCATTCTTTCTCCATTTATCTATTGTTTTGCTTTGCATTAGTTAAACTTATTACTATTTTGCATCTTGGAGTTCACCCATATAGTTTAATGCATGATAAAATCATAATTTGTCATTAAATCATTGTAATGCACTCATGTTTTGTTTATAATTATCAAGTTTGATATTATTATTGTCATTCTACATCATTGCCCTCTGTTGGCATAGCTGCATTTTCTATGTTTTGTATCTATTTCTCTGATTGCAGGTCTCTAACGAATTCGTCTGACGAATTCGTCAGATCTCAGACGATCTTGTCTGATCGTAGACGATCCTGTCAGATCAGAGGCGATCTTGACTGCTTCAAAAATCAGAACCTCCATCAGACATCCGGATCAGGTATGGTTTTTCTCATCTAGCATATTCTCTGTGTTTTCTATTTAATTCTGTTTTCTGTATTCATTTAAATCTGCATTTCATATAGAACAACTTAGATTCATTTGGCCAAACCTAGGATTTGAATGATTAAAGATAAAATTGAACACATCAAACACATTCCCAACCTAGGCGTGGAAACTGCCATTCAAAATTTTCCTGGTGAACCCACCATCCGTCGAAAAATCACCTTAATACACCTCCCCCGAGAGGCGGGACCTTCCAAAGGCCTCTCAGTCCGAGGTATTGTCCCATCCTTCCCGCATCCCCCTTTCGGGCGTGGATCCTTTAGCCTGAAGGTAAGGGTGCAGAAAATTTGGAATGATACAGATAGATTCCTATAAAGTTAATTATACCTTAACAAATCTAACATGATATTGATATGTTTATCATGCTCTTCTTTGTTCCAAGAGTATATTAAGATATCATTTAGAAATACAAGGATAAATTGGTCCAAGCGCCTTCTGAACACAATGTTCATTAGATTCATGAATACAGTTGGGACGTTAGTTAGTCCAAAGGGTAGAACTGTAAAATCATAATACCCATACCTAGTATTAAATGTTTTTTTGTGAGTATCCTTCTTATATATTCTTAATTGGTGATACCCTAATCTCAGGTCAATCTTAGTGAATACTTAGGCATCTCTTAGTTGATCGAACAAATATTCGATCCTAGGTAGGGGATATCAGTTTTTGATTGTAGCCTTATTTAGTATCTTGTAGTCACTACACAGTATCAAAGAACCATATTTCGTTTTCACGAATAAAATTGATGCACCCTAAGGTGACACACTTGGTTTTATCAAACCCTTTTCTAATAGCCCCTATTGTTGAACCTTTAGTTCCTACACATCGATAGGATTCATCCTATATGGAGATCTATGAATAGGTTCTGCTCCTAATGTAATATCAATTATGAAATCAAATTCTCACATAGGAGGAAGTCCAAGTAAATCCTCTAAGAACACATCCTCAAAATCTTGCAATATTGGGTATTTTCTAGCAGCTCTCTCTTTGAATCATCTCCCACTTCATTGAGTTTTACAACATACACTATCCCTCCTTTCTTGATGGCTTTATTTAATTGTATAGTTGATAGCATATGGGGTATGAATACCCCCTACTCTCTATGAATTCTCATTATTTATGGCTCCACTATGAATTTAAATATTTAGATTATTAAAAAGCTTATCTATCACAAGAAATGGAGTAGCTTACCCATATAGTTTTTTTTCTTGACTACGATGTAGATCCAATGCTCGGGTTCCTTTGCTTTAGAATTGGATGAACTTGAACTTGGTTGATATAGATACTACTTGGTATATTTTGGGCCCATGCAATGGTAATATCCATCCGTGGGTTCTTGCTTCTTTTCCATTTTCTACTCCTCCACCTTAATTGCTAGAGCTAAAGCTTTTTGTTTCTGAGGGTGAGGTTTGTTAGAGCTGAAGCTTATTGTTTTTGAGTATATGCATAAAAATCTAAGGAATGATAAACAAGTGTCAACCAACTTTGAAGAATATTCAGATACTAAAAACTCTAATAGTGAAACTAAAATGGAAGAAATTCCATAAGAACAAGTAGCCCAAATAGAACATGATGAAGATGAAAAATTAAGGTTTTTTACCCTAAAATGGGACCCCAAGGAGACATTCATTTTGAATCTATGGATTACTTTTATAAATTTTTTAAACATAACCAATCTACTATTACCAACACATTGAAATAGAAGAACAAGTTAGAAAAGATGATGTTTCAATTGAATATGCCTTAGAGCAATTTTTTCAATTGTGACCAAAATCGGAAACCTATGAAGAGGATACCTCATTACAACATGCCACCCATATTGACCCTTCCTTGGATCCTACCCAAATTATGCATCCCTACGATACTCATAATCAAACTCAAACATCAGTTGCATCACAACACTAACCCACTTTGGTGGCCAGCATAACTACTTCTACTCAAAAACAACCTTCTTCTTCCCAAAATAATACTTTTCTTTCACAATATTTTAAAAATCGATTTGTTCAAAACTCTACATCTCAAAAGAACAAAAATGTGCAAAAACCTACTTCTTTAAAACAAAATTCCCAACAAAAAGTATTTCCTTATAAACTCAAAAATCCTTCCATTTCAAATTCTATGCATAATTGTATCATTATTCCTACAATAGCACAATGTATATATTATCCTCCATATGCCAACATGATAGCACAACATGGAAACAATAAGCAACCACAACACCTTGAAACTATAGTGAAGAAATTAGCTTCACAATTGAATCAAATAGACCCTTATCACCCTACATACAACTATAAGAAAATGTGTAATAAACCATTGGATTCTTATGTTGCTGCTAAACCATACCCTAAATTCTTTCCCATGCCGGTATTATCAATTTATAAGGGGGTCAAATATCCAATCGAGCATCTTCGTATGTTTAGGACAGCTTGTCATGACATTGCATATGATGATATGTTATTGTTAAAAATATTTCCAAAAAGTTTAAGAGGCATGGCATTATAATGGTACTATCAATTGCCAACACATTCCCTAAGAAATTTTAAAGAAACTACGAAGTTATTTGTACATCAATTTGGTGCTTATACAGAGAGGCATGTCACAATCAAATATTTGTACAACCTCAAATAAGGAAATGAAGAGAGCTTTGCAGAATTTCTAGCTCGATGGAGGAAATTTTTAGGCAAACTACATTTCACTTTACCTCCAAGAGAAATATTAGAAATTTTCATTGGGAATTTACAAGACCAATTATCCTACGAGTTAGATACAACTATCGTAACATACTTTGATCAAGCTATAGACTTGGCAAGAAGGGTAGAAGAAGCCCTAATCAGAAGGGGACAATTTTAAAGGAAATATGAAGATAAGCCATCTAAAAATCAATACAAGAACAAACATGTGGTAGGAGATGGGGTTACAGATAGTAGACCCCCTCCAAATATTAACACCATAGAAACTACAAAGAAGTCTATGTTAAAAGCACCCCAAAAACCTCTACAAAAAAACTTCACAAGATTAAATCAACCTTTGATGATGGTCTTACTGCAATTAGTAGAAAGAGGTTTAATAAAATTTCTAGAGATACGAAAACCTAACCCCTCTCAACCTTGGTACAGACTGGACCAACATTGTGATTTCCATAAAAATCCAACCAACACTTGTAGAAGATTAAAACACTTAGTACATGACTTGATTGACAATGGAAAATTGGGAGTGGAAAATTCTCCACCTAGGGCTAATCTGAAAATAGAACCACAAAATCAATAGGCACAAAATTCCAATCAATATCTAGCCCACCTATGGCTAATCTACCAATAGAACCACAAAAGCAACAGGCCCAAAATGCCAATCAATATATAGAAATATTTCAAAATCCATTACCAAACCATGGTAAGGAAGCTATAAATCAACTAGATTATAATAATGTGCCTCATCCAACACGTTATGTGGGAACAATTAGTAGTCACTTACCATCGCAACTCTTGCAAACTTCATTTGTGTCTACCCAATTCATTATCATAATTGAACAACTTCGAGGGGGTGCTACAATTCTCACCTTTTGACCATATAGAAAGAGAAACTAAATTTGAGGTAGACATTAGTTCCTTACATTCTAATAGTTAAAAATATGAATCAATATCAATTCTACCCATCACAGATTCATTAACTCCAGAGGAACCATGTCCAAGAATGATAACAACCCGTCCTTATTCACAACTTCCCATAGAACAAACATCAAATTCTAGATCACAAATTGTTCAATATGATCCTCCCATTCCCCACCAATCAAGCAACATTGTGGATACAATTGAAGCCATTACTAGACAATAAGCTCAAAATAAAAATTCTCAACCTCAATTACCTAAATATCAACCAAACGATGTGGATCAATCATCTTTTATTTGAAACCACATTATAAGGTAAATAATGTAATTCGACCTCAGTAAAAAACTCCCTTTGATATTAATGAGCAACTAGGTAATACGATAGCTAGGATTTATATCTAAGATCTTCTTAAAACTTCATTAGTTCATAGAGAAATATTAATGAACACCTTGAATCAAATGATGGTGCCACAGGACATAGAACCAACTATTGTAGTGAACATTGTAGCTTCTCATGGAGTCGATTACATCGATTTTCATGACAAAGATATATCTCCAAATAGTATGCATAGGGATTGTCACATCCCACCTTGAAGTACTATTTTTAATATGATATTTGTGTAGTGATAGTTGGTTTTAATGTCTAATATATTTATAGTGTATTTATCAAAAGAAAATGATGTTGTGTTTCTTGATGGCAGGAACATTTATTTTCATAGGTGGAAGACTGACCACCAAGAGAAGAGTAGGGAAATTATGACTATGACAACTCAACAGGTAAAGCTCATATTCTTAACATCACTAGTTACCTCCATGATGGTGGTGTTACATGAGGATTACTCTAAAAAGTCCTGCCCATTCAAAGGAAAAATGGTGATGCGGGATATTAGTCATAAACATTGAGTACTTGTATGCCATTGATGTGTGATTTATGTGTGATTTCTGATTAATTTGCATGAAATTGGTTTAATTGAATTTTACTTTGAAATTGCACATTAATTGCATTTTATAAATTTATCATGATTTAGTGAAATCTTAATTTGAGCAATTTCTAAAGAAAAATATTTATTTTTTTGAGCATTCTTTTATGATCTAGTTGATCCTATTTTAGAAGGAAATTAGGTAGTTGTTTTTATGAGATTTTTCAATTTTAAATTGGATTTAAACATGAAAAAAAAATTACCTTGTATATTTAAATAATAAATCTTTCCTGTATATGGCTACTTTGGGAAGGTTGAAATAATGGATAAGATTATGCTCTTATATCTATGTGTAGACACCAAAACAACACCAATCCGATTATGTGACAACAAGCGCTGATCGCATTGACACACACAGCCCCTAGGGCAGCCCCCAGAGGTTAAACAATGGTCCTAACCACTTCCAAAAGCAGTTTTAGAGGTCAAAGGTCAATTTGGCACCTTTTTGGCACCTTGCTCTCTGCTCGTCCCACCCCGGGATGAATACAAACTGGCATTCATCCCACCCAGGGACGAATAGCAGCATTCGCCCCAGGGTGAGGCGAATAGAAAGTTTGACTGGCAAAAAGTCAAACCTCGGTAACTCCGCCAGTTAACTGAGGCTTCAGGCCATGCAATTGTGAGGAATAGCTTTTATTCAAGAAGAGAGACTTCAGTGATGAGTGTCTTTATTTTAGAAACCTCATGCAAGAAGATTTTTAATCAGGGAGTTAGCTTTTCTCTGAAAATAGGACAGTTAACTCAAGTGGCGCCCTCGCATGCGCAATTCAAACAAGGAGACCCTAAGGTCTATAAATTGGTGAGTTTTCTCACCCAAAATATATACAGAGAAGGAGCATTTGAGCAATGAAGTGCTGCCAATTTACATACCTACTTGCGATTTGTGCTTTTACATCCTTAATCTCTCATTCGAAAGGGAGGTTATTGGGTGACTATTGGAAGCGCGAATCCGGACCCAAAACCCAATTTTTGGCCACAACTATCCACAAAATTTGTCGAAAACACCCCATAATCAGTTTTGGACCCATCCCAAGTGGATTGGTGCCGAAACAGTGTCCCAAACGGTGGGCGTCCTGCCCCCGGGCGCTCCCCAAACTATCACAGTCCTATTCGCCCCACCCCGGGATGATTAGAAATATGTGATATATTTCTCTAGTTTTTCTTTTGCATTTGATTCTAGATAGGTTAAATAGGTTACAGTTCAAATTTCATTTCATTCTAAGCAATTTTGACCAGGTTTTTGTTATTTCCCGCCTTCACTAACTTGCAGATGGCACCAGAAAAATATGGATCCTAGAGGCAAAATTGGAGAAATATGACCATCTGGGTCTTCCCAAAACACCCCCAATTAGCTAACCCCAACTTTTCAGGTCTTTTGGAGCTTCCTAAGTAGGACATTGAACAGGGTGCTTTCTGACAAATTGTCACAGTCCTATTCGTCCCACCCTGGAGCGAATACAAATATGTGAGGAATTTCTAGACTATTCTTTTTGCAGTGGTCTTCTGATAATATTTTTATGCTTCTGTCAAAATTTTAGGTCAATCAGAGGTCATTTGATAGTCATTTTATTATTTTCATGCATACACTGACAGTAGGCCTTGGGAAATACATGTTTCATTCTGTCTGCAGGTGCTACTAATATTTTTTGTTTCTTTGAATGCAGGTTTCCAATAGAAGAGGAGTAGGAAAGAGCAAATAATCACATACGCAAGTGGCGGTGACATTTTGGTCCGCCCATCTTACATGTGGGCACGCGGAAGAAGGATTGTTATCCATGGATGTTGTGACGAGAAACATATTTGACGCTCCTATCCCCTAAAAAGGAAGGAGACGTATTGTAACACAATTTACAAAGTGTATCAATAAAGAGATTACCATATTTCATATTGCTTTTATCTTGTGTCAATTTGTATATGTTCTTTCTTGTTCTTTCTTGTGGCATATTCCTTTTTGTTTTCGTATCCTCGTGCTTTCAGTGGCGATCACGGTGGGACCTCTGTCCCTTGATTTTTAAAATTAAATTTCTGATTAAATTTGCTTGTTATTTTGATTATAGGTACCAAGTTTTCCAACACTGGACTATTTCAGAGCAGAAATTCAGAGACATCCGACTTGGGCAGAGAAGAGGTAGAGGTCTTAAACACCTTTTGTCAATTCTTTGCTTTATGTTCTCTAGTTATTTGCTTGCATAGGAGAGTTTGAATGCTTGCATGCTTCATTTATGCAACTTAAAAGGAACCCCACACACCACGTGGTAACTGAAACAACAAGGAGTTGGTCGTAAAACCCCAACCCTTGAGCAAGACCAAAGGTGGATTCCATCATCACTTTGGCTTGAGATATTGCATACATTACCCCGATCGCGATTGTTGCTAGACGTAAATCCTGACGAAAGCTGACCAAGTGTAGCGGGGGTGATTCCCAGTGCATGAGGATAAGTCTTCTATGGTAGGTGTCATAAACAAAGTGATCCCCCTTCAGTACCGCCTATGTTCCACGTACCATCTGCTCTCACGTACCAATAGTTTCCCTCACGTAAGGGCGGGTATATAGAGAGGTTGGTATATCGGTCTGGCAACGGTATATCGAAGGGGCGACCATTTTTTGGGAGTCATAAGAGCCCTCATTTTGCATTTAAACGTTCTTTCAAAAAGCTTTCAAAACAACATCAAAACACACTAAAACCAGATTTTAGGGCACACTTTTAAATCTTTAAACGAGATAACCACTGCATTGATTGTGTGTTTCCTTTCTGTTTAAGTGTAGCGTAAAAAATCCTAAAAGAGATAAAAATCTACTCGTCTTTAGGAGCACATCACCATGGTGTTCACTCGTAGCCGAGCCCAATCATGGGCAAGCGCTGTAGAAAGTGCACCAAGGGGGACAAGTCACCTCCGATATAGTCTTGAGGACCTAGTCATCCCGCCTTGGTGGCCTGACACACAAGAGAGTCCACATCATGCCATAACAGAACAAGACTATAGAGGCACCTCTTTGAGGGGCACCCCTACTCAGCATAGGTCCTTCCAAGAAGAGAACCTACACGTAGCACTTAATATAGATAGGAGACCTCCCTTAGAAGCCCGTTATGGGTGGCCTAGTGATGAAGTGCTAGAGCAACAGAGGGTCCAAATGGAGGGGCCACAGGATTTCGTCATCCCTCCTCTACCTCGCATTACTGTTAGAAACACTAGACAGTGTCCAGAGTATCAAGCTTTCCAGGCAAGGCAAGACAATTCTGCCCGCACCTTTTATGCATATGAAAGAGAGGACGAGGAAGATTACCACGTTCCTCAAGAGCAGTACACAGCGTGGGAGCGATGTACCTCCGCTCCTGCCATGTATCAAGATCACCCATTGAGGCTACAGCCTCAAGTTAATGCAGCTAACCTCGACAGAGGAAAGCAGCCCATAGAGGTCTCGGATCACCACGACCGAGGTAGACATATAGGAGAGGCATCTAGGCTTCCTAAACAAGAGACGGTGGAACAAAGTGACTTGGCATTTGCCAAATAGGCCGCCCACCAAGCGCAAATCACGCAGCTTAGGCAAGATCAAGAATAGTTAGAGCATCTTTGTCGGCTTAACAAAGAGCGCATTCAGCGTCAGACAACCGAATTGCTGCATAACAATGTGCCTGCGAAGGTTCCAAACCCTCGCGTGCACAAAGTAGAAGTGTATGAGAGGCATAACCCTTTGGTACGAGAGAGGTCCACGCGACCTTATCAAGTATTGCCTCCGAGACCTCCTAGACCTGAGCGGGAGGCCACTCCCCGAAACAATGATGGGCACCCTCCGCGGGCACCTACCCATGTGCATAGGTCTCGGCCAGCCACTCCTCAGGAAGCTTATGAGGAATATGAACAAGAAGAAGAGAGGGCTGAAATGCTCTATCAAGGCAGAGGGGGTGCTACCCAGCTACCTCTCAATAGGCCTCAGGTTCCCCGCAACCCACAATGGGAGCAAACTAAGGAGGAAGAAATTAAATCCTCTGATGCATATAAAGCGTTGTTAGAGCGCTTAGAGTCTATGGAGATCAAGACTTTTGGGCCCCAAAATCCCACTTTACGCCAACTCCGTAGCCATCCTGTGCATCCGTCAGTGTCGGCACCTCCATACCCGAAACACTTTAAGCTGCCCCAGTTGGCACTCTTTAGAGGGGAGGAGGACGCCCAAGAGCATGTGACTAGGTTCTTGAGCCAGTGCTTTGGTATTCAGGATAATGATGCTTTGTTGTTAAGAACATTTATAACCACATTCGTAGGCCCTGCCTCGGATTGGTTCACCCAATTACCGAAACATAGCATCAGTAACTTGGATCAGCTAGTGGACGCGTTCCTCGAATGCTTCACCTTCAACACTAAGAAAAAGGCATCATTGAGTGACCTAGCTAGCCTCAAGCAGTATGAGGAAGAGACCATGGTGGCATACGGGAACCGATGGAGGACGTTGCTTTCGAAGCTGCCTTACCTCCCTCCCATGTCAGATCTGACCCAAATGTTCTCAAAAAGTTGTTTGAGATCAATCTCCATGCTATTGCAGCTGCAACAATATGCCAGTTTAGAGGAAGCTCTGGCGCAAGCCAGGGTCATTGAGGAGATTAAGATACAGGATGGCGAGATCGCCAAACCTAAGAAGAAAGAATGGACAAAGAACACTAAACCAGGGACCACGCAACCAAAACCTGCTGCGGTTAATCAAGTTGCCATCAATGTCCCTAAGCCTGCACAAGCAACACAACCTCAAAAGGCTAACTATCGAGTGGTGCCTCCCAACAACTATGAGAGAGAAAACCAAAGGCAGGAGCAAAATCAGCAACGTCACCCTAGGCGACAATTTACTCCTTACATAGAGTCCAGGGACTCTTTGTTTGACCGCTTGTCAGTGGCAAATTTGATCAACCTTCCAGAGATTCAAACTATAGATCCCAATGCACCGAAGCCTAAAGGGTATAGAGAAGACTTGTATTGTAGGTTCCACAGGCGTAAAGGACATGATCTTAATGCATGCTGGAAGTTCAAAGGTTTGGTACAAGATCTCATTGACAACAAGACATTGGCGGTGGACAACCCCGTAGCGCCAAACAACCAACATATGGGAGTATTCAGAGACCCCTTGCCTGCCCATGAGGCATCGGAAAAACCCCTTCAAGTTAATGAGGTGCAACAAAATTGCCCTATGCAAGGATATGTGGGGATGATAAGCATAGTGACTAGGAACAAGAAGTACCCAGGAGCTGCTCCCATGGCAGCCACAAGAGAGGTTCCATCAACGTCACAAGCTCAACAACACCCTACGCAACTTCCCCCGCCTAGACCAGTGGCCACGATTCGAACTAGACTTACCCAAAGTCTAAGGACCACGTCGGCTAGGCTCTCCATATATGAGCTAATTCAACAATCAGTGCCCCATCGGGAGGCTCTCATGGAGATTTTAAAAGCTATCGAGCTGCCGCCCCATGAAGCGAACTCTTTCAACAATTTTGTGGGGCATGTAAAACAATGTACAGAACCAGTCATCACCTTTAGAGAAGATGAATTGAAAATAGTAACTGGTGATGTGGCGGATCCACCCCTGCACGTTATCGCATGGGTCAATGGGATTCCGTATAAGAGAGTGTTGGTGGACACTGGCTCGTCCAGTAATATCATCACTACAGCAGCTCTGAAGCATTTGAAGTTGCCAACATCTCATATCGTGGCTTCCACTTACACACTACGAGCATTCAATGATGCAATCTGCTCGACAGTTGGCACAATTGTCCTACCTATCCAAGTGGGACAAAAGACCATTCATACATTGTGCCATATCTTGGAAGGCGAGATGGCTTATAATATCCTGCTGGGTCGGCCTTGGATTAGGGACATGAAGTGTGTCCCTTCAATCGCTCATCAGTGCCTGAAGTATACATTTGAAGGATAGGTGCATGTAGTCCCAGCGGACTTGGAGCCTTTCAAATACTGCAATATAGTGCAATTCATGCCGCAATCGACCCTTCCATCAACACATTTGGATTTTTAGTTGAATCCATCTCAACAGGGTCCGATTTTCATGAGCATCTCCAGTGATTAATCCATCAAGTCCTCAGTCGGGTCCATCTTCTTCCGCTAGTCCTTCCACAATGATGCCACCTACGGTGGCCACATCCAAGGACAAGGGAAAGAAACCCTTAGAAGAAGAACCACCTCTAGTCTCAACCATCTCGACAGAAGAGATGCCTAGCAGAATGGAAGTCGAGATGCCTAGTTCACCCCACATGGAGTGGACTCAGGAAGGACTCCCATTCACTTCCCCTCAACCACCAACGGTCACCGTTGAAATGGCCAGCATGGGCCTGGGGGAGTATCTAGTGAGGAACATTATAGCAACGCCCACACTCGAGTCCATGCAAGACATGGGGAGGCCTCGACTCCCCATCGGCTCAGTGGTTCCTTTAGGCTACCCACCCAATCAGACAAACTTTGTTTATGGGGGCCTGGATAATGGCGTTGAGATTTGTATGCAAGAAGATGAAGACGAAGAGCCCTTTGTGGAGGATGTCAACTATCTATCCAACCCTGATTTTGCTTTAAGATATCTAGGCCAATGCAATTGGCATGGATATGGGTTGGGTAGGTATGAGCAAGGAGTGCGTGTTCTTTGCCAACCGAGATATCAAATGTCGTATGACAAGTCGGGAGTAGGGTTCAACCACCCCTTGCCCCTAGACATCTTGGTGGAAAACATGCAAGGCCTAGGGATAGGCAACAAGGATGGGTTGGCATCGGGTCCATATGCCAATCCTAACACAAACTATACATTGGGAGATTATCTCCCATTGCTAACAACCAACCTTGTTGACCATAACAACCCTTTCCCTTCGGTCGAACAAGGAGAAAATTCAAGGACTCACCCACAAGAGGGATATGGACAAGACCAAGAAGGGTCTTCAGAGGATGAGTCGGAGTACGAGGTAGCCCCTTGGGATCCTTTCGAGTCTGATAGCAATCATTCGCAAGTATATCCCATGAATGATGATCAGGAAAGCTTCCTGACAATGTTCCCATTGGCTGCTCCATTTGAGCACATGCCACTTTAAGAGAATCAGGTCCCCCCACAGAGTGGAACAACCTCGATGGGACCACATCAATTTGCTCGAACAAGATGAGCCTCATATGTCGCAAGCAATTGTTGGAGCTAACGAAGGCTTTTGGATCTCCGATAGTGATTCGAAAGATGAAACTGAGATGGCCTATCTCAACCACATGTGACAAATGCAACAACGATACCCTTTGGACATAGATGACATGTTTGAACACTTGCACATAGGTCCAAGACATAGGTGGCACCTCAACCCGATGCAGTTATAGCAATTACTGCACCCGCCACTCCAGGTACACAGAGAGCATCTTCCACCTGGAGACCCTATCAAACCATCAGTGCCTAGGGCAGACCCTGTCTTCGTCTCTGTGCATAGGGCTGATCCATTTGTGCCAGTGCCCATAGAGCCAGATCCGGAGCACACAGATTGTCTAGGATGTCCGAGTTATAACACCCATGGTAATGGAGACCACAATCATTTCATCAACATGATCTCCATTGACCTAACCGCCCCCATCCATGATCCAGCCGACCCGACATGGTCATTGTATCTAGATCTAGATGCTATCGACTAGGATCACGCTGACACACCACCATCCCCATCAGAGTACTGGCCTTGCGGAGGAATGTTCCATTTCACCCCAGGACAGACTCAGGATGTCTTCCATGCTGAAGAGGAACCTGATGTTCCAAATGATGATCTAAATTCAGCAAATGATATCCATTTGATCCCAACTCCACACCAGTTGGAGGACGGGTCCCACATGTCGGTCGAGGAGATGACTGACGTAGACATCGGCTCGGATCCAGTGAATTTGCAAATCATCAAGTTGGGGGTAAGTTTATCCCCCGAAGAGCAAGCCGACTACATTGCCCTTCTCAAAGAGAAGAAGGAGGTTTTTGCATGGTCATACAAAGACATGTCGGGACTAGACCCGTAGCTAGTCATGCATAATCTAACGCTTGATCCGACAATCAAGCCAATAAAGCAAAAACTACGTAAGATGCACCCAAAAGTGGCCTTAATGGTCAAAGATGAGTTACAAAAGCTGTTGGATGCACAGTTTGTCATCTACGTGGATTATCCGCCATGGTTGTCTAACATGGTTCCCATCAAGAAGCCCGATGGGAGGATTCGCATATGCACCGATTTTTGAGATCTAAACAAAGCGAGTCCTAAGGATGATTTTCCCTTGTCGAGCATCGACGCATTGGTAGATGCTACAACGGGCCATGAAATGCTTTCCCTCATGGATGGTTTCTCAGGATACAATCAAATTCGTATCAATCCTGAGGACCAACTAAAAATGGCATTCACAATGCCTTGGGGGACATTTTGCTATAAGGTCATGCCTTTTGGCCTTAAAAATGCCGGTGCCACCTACCAACGTGCCATGACGTACATCTTCCATGATTACATGCACAAAACTTTGGAGGATTACATGGATGATTTGTTGGCCAAATCTCTTTTGTGCCCAGATCATCTCGATGATTTAAGCAAGATCCTCGATCGCCTCATGGAGCATAAGGTCAGACTAAACCCCAAGAAGTGCGTCTTTGGCGTCACATCTAGAAAGCTCTTGGGTTACATAGTCTCTAAATGAGGAATCGAGGTAGACCCACACAAAGTCAAGGCAATCCTTGAAATGCTTCCCCCAACTACCATCAAGCAGCTCAGGAGTCTACAGGGAAAGGTCACGTCGATCAAGCGCTTCATAGCGTAGTTATCTGACAAGTGCCGACCCATGAATAAATTATTGCATAAGGGGGTCACATTTCATTGGGATGACGAGTGCCAATCAGCCTTTGATGACATTAAACAATACTTGGCTTCGCCGCCAGTATTGGCACCACCTAGACCAGGAGTGTCATTCTATTTATACATCTCAGCTACTGAGGTGGCACTGGGCGCCATGCTGTCCCAGAAAAATGAACTTCACAAAGAACAGGCTACATACTATCTTAGCCGCACCCTGGTCAGTTATGAACTTAACTATGCATACGTTGAGAAGCTCCGCTTGGCAGTGGTGTTTGCTACCAAAAATCTATGCCACTACATGCTCGATAATACGACGTATGTTGTGTCTAAGGAGAATCCATTGCGATACATGATGAGTCGTACTTATCATAGTAGCCGCACGACGAAATGGATCATGTTGTTGATGGAGTTTGACATAGAGTTCATTGGACAGAAATCCATAAAAGGTCAAGTCATCGCCGATCAACTGGCAGAGGCTCCTCTTGAAGACGATCAGCCTCTGACCGTAGAATTATCGGATGATGGGGTTTTTCATGTTTCAGAATCGCCAGATTCTGATGAGCCTGAGTCACAAGCTGACATGACCCTATTCTTCGATGGTTCTAAA
The DNA here is from genome assembly GCA_028583015.1 of Wollemia nobilis. Lineage (NCBI taxonomy): Eukaryota > Viridiplantae > Streptophyta > Pinopsida > Araucariales > Araucariaceae > Wollemia > Wollemia nobilis. Next base: position 1,444,134 of record JAQPPZ010001613.1, on the reverse strand, counting down.
TGTGAGCAAGGAGGTGGCACGAGAATTGTATTCTTCACTCCACAAGGGGCTCCAATGCCTCTGTCATTTAAATTAGACTTCCCGTGCACCAACAACAATGCAGAATACGAAGCCTTGCTCATAGGTCTTCAGACCAACAATCACCATGAACATTAAACGTTTAAACATCTTTGGTGATTCGTTGTTGATTGTCAATCAAGTAAAGGGGATATTCCAATGTAGATGTCCATTTCTGTCAGCCTACAAAGCCCTTGTGGACAAATTCTTGGCACAACTTGAATGGTATGACATCGAGGCACTCCCTCGATCATCGAATCATTTTGCGGATACTATGGCCTCCTTGGGGTCATTAATCCCGCAAGACCCTTCTGGTGAAATGACAACCATTCAGGTTAAAACATTATCGCAATCCATGATGGAGCGTGCAAGCTCTGACCTAATGCCAGGAATCCACCTGATCCAGATTGAACCATCTCCGGATAAGTTCTTTCAAATCCATGATTGTCTGACTCGAGCCAACTGGGGGTCTTTGTTCTCCCCGACCCCTCTTAATAGCAACACAATGCTATTTTTACAAGTTCTTTCCCGCTCAGCTTTTGCTAGGGATGGACTTCAAGAGGGATTGGTCGTTCATACTATCGAGGTTTCTGATCAGTAGGATTGGTACACACCCATTAGGGATTACCTCAAGCTAGGTAACCTCCCACTTGGATTGACACAAGCCACGAAAAGATCATTCAAATAGAAAGCGGCAAAGCATGTCTTGTTAGGAGACATTTTGTATCATCGGAGCTATGAAGGAATCCTCCTCCGTTGCTTGGACCAACAAGAGTCCGCTTGGGCGATCACCCAAGCACATGATGGTACATGTGGTGGCCACTTCAGCGGTATGGCCATCGCAAAGCGCATTCTTCGCATGGGCTATTATTGGCCATCTTTAGAGCGAGATTGTTGCGCATATGTGAAGAAGTGCGTGAAGTGTCAACACCATGCTAATTTGACACACGTACCTTCTCAGGCCTTGCAGCCGATCCAATCGGCTTGGCCTTTTTCGTAGTGGGGCTTTGACCTAATCGAAAAGATCTCCCCTACGTCGTCTGGTCATCACACATTCATCATAACGGCCACAGAGTACTTCACCAAGTGGGTGGAAGCAATTTCGCTAACCTCTACGACTGGATCCCGCATTGCGGAGTTTATTTTGCATAACATCATATGTCATTTTGGTATTCCATCCAAGATCCTGTCAGATAATGGGACGTCATTCAAGAACAAAGATGTGCGTGCTTTGACCACAAAGTACAAAATTCAGCATAGTTTTTCAACACCCTATTATCCGTAGGAAAATGGGCAAGCAGAGGCGTCAAACAAAATGCTAGTCGCCATCCTCAAAAAGATAGTCACAGACAATCATAAGGATTGGCACATTCAGATCCCGCTTGCCCTATGGGCTTATCGCACTAGCATCCGGATGCCCACTGGGGCAACTCCATTTTCATTGGTGTATGGCTCCGAGGCAGTCATGCCTCTTGAGTTGGAAATCCCTTCCTTGCGCATTTCAATGCAAGAGTTCATCGATGATGACACTACGCGGTAGGCCCGGTTAGACCAACTGACGTTGCTCGATGAACGACGTGTTAATGCTCTCGAGAATTTGCGTATCTATCAAGAGCGACTTAAGAAAGCATACAACATGAAGGTCCACCTAAGGGAATTTTAGGTTGGTGACTTGGTCTTAAAAGAGAACCAGCAGAATTCTAATTTGTCATCCCATCTACGGGACAAGTTCATGGCAAACTAGTTAGGTCCTTATGTCATTGATAGTAGAATAGGACCTGGAACATACCGGCTTGCCTCTCTTGAAGGAATCAAGGAAACAGAACCCTTGAACATCAGTCATTTGAGGCCATTCCACATCTAGAGAGCCATAGTCCAACCAAATGCTCCAAGGATTCCCACAATCGCTTGGTCAACCCAAAAATGCCCCAAAGGTATCTATAAACCCTTTGGTCAACCCAAATGCTCCAAGGATTCTCATAATCACTTGGTCAACCCTAAATGCCCCAAAGGTATCTATAAACCCTTTGGTCAACCCAAATGCTCCAAGGATTCCCATAATCGCTTGGTCAACCCTAAAATGCTCCAAAGGTATCTATAAACCCTTTGGTCAACCCAAAAGCTCCAAGGATTCTCATAATCGCTTGGTCAACCCAAAAATGCTCCAAAGGTATCCATAAACCCTTTGGTCAACACCAAAAGCTCCAAGCGTTACCATAACTATTTGGTCAAAATAAATATTCAAAAAAACAAACAAAAACAATAAAATCATCAAAAATCACAAAAATATTGCATTTCAATTCCATGCATACTCATAAAAATCAAAAATCACAAAAATATTGCATTTCACTTCCATGCATACTCATAAAAATCAAAATACAAAAATATAGGTTGCATTAGGCATCGCATCCATACATTGCATATTTGCTAGGTCATACCAGTCAACAGCACCATAGACTGTCATTACTTGGCAATTCCCTCATTTTCCACATCAAATCCATTTTCATAAATGCATACATCCAGAATAACACCATCACCATTTTTAGCATTAGTCAGTTGTCTCCTAATGTATATAGGGTTTTCGTCATTCAACTGTCTTTAAATTTCTAGCCAAAACTGTACACAGTTAAACAGATTTTACATGGGAAAGTTTTACTTGGATCACGCCTTGTTACGTAGCATCCCAACACAAATTAAAACACATAAAATAATTCCTAAGTTGTGTGAACGCAAGAGAAGCCTACAAAGCAGTCTAGGGTACCATAGGTGAAATATTAGCCTGTTCATCCCCCTATGCGAATGGTTCCAGAATGCTAAGAATTGACAAAAGGATGAGCTCTTCCCCATCCATTCCCCATAATAAATAGTGGTTTTCACCACTCCCACAAATCCCAATCATAGTTGGTCCCCAAAGTTGTAAGGATTCGTACTACACATCCCTGCCAAGGATGGGTAGTCATCCCCAAGACCTAAAAGGATCAACGCCATTCAAAAACAAAATTCCAACAAACCATCATCACAACCATCTCCACTCACCTTTGGTCTCAAAGTTGTAAGGATTCGTACTACACGTCCCTGACCAGGATGGGTAGTCATCCCCAAGGCCTAAAAGATCAATGCCCTTACTTCATAATCTCCATCATCCCCTTGGTTCCCAAAGTCGTAAGGATTCATACTACACGTCCCTGAACAGGATGGGTAGTCATCCCCAAGGCCAATAGGATCAAGGCCATTCACAAGCTCAACCTTACAAAGCTCAAAATACAAAATCAAATAATAGTGGTTATCACCACTATTCAAAATCCTTGCTCAAAAAGAAAAACAAAGAGAAAAATAAACAATGATTTTCATCACTATATAGACGAGCAAGTATCCCAAACCATTGAGCCAACACATAACCTGAACTTGAATCCCTGGAATTCTCAGCATTCGAAAAACCATCTAGGTGATCCTCATTACGGGTTTGGTTGATAGCCTACCTGGCAATGGTGGTATCCTAACCGCATGACGATATGTTTGTCACATTAGCTTTGCATGTGCATAGACCAATGTTTGCATGTGGATGAACTAGCTTATGGTACCTTAGATTGTCCCGTGGATTAATCTTACTAAATACAACAATGGAGTTAGTGGAGCTAATTAGGTGATCCTCAGTACAGGTTTGGTTGATAGCCTATCTGGCACTGGTGGTATCCTAACAAATACCACATAAACGAACTCAATTGCACACACAGGGATGTGAAATAACTTGGTTAAATTCAAGTCGGATTTATACCTTGTTCAAAAGTCTTGCGAGATAAATGTACAGTCTTGGCTAGTTAGTTAAAATATCTGAATCTGAGAAAAGCTTAACTACATTTTAAAACAACTAGTACATTTCATTCCGTACATCACCATCAAAAAATATGCAAAATACAAAAACAAAGTTTTCACATGCAAAGTCATTCCACAAAGTCATCCCATTAGTACAACAAGTCAGTCAAATCTTGCACAGTCTATGGTGCCATCGACAAGTTATCAACAACTCATTTCATTCATTCCATTGGCATACATCATACAAATTAGAAACATCGCATTCATAATAGCATATGCATACATCAATGTAACAACATGTACATAAAAACAAACCATGAAAAGTGCATAAACACCAAAAAGAGTCATCTATATATATATCATAACAAAAATGCCCATAGGCTACAATGAACCGGTCCTCTGACCTCGCAACCAAAGCCAAAAACTCAAAAACCCCCAAGCCTAGGGCATCGCCCACCATGATCATGCAGGATCGATGCGACGGGAACTACCCCCCATAGTGTGGGTCCTATGGGACCTCTCAGGGTGACTACTGCTCGCCCCTGCATCATGCCCACTAGCGCCTCCCTCATCTAGCCACCTACGATGGGATGATGTTGACTGCTCAGTATCGCTATCTCTCATCCGATGCGATGAGCCACCTCCAGGGGGCTCAGGTATCCGCCCACCAAGGCAGATAATCTCTCCCTCCATATCCAGCCGATGCCGATCCCATTCTACCTCCCGTCGACCCCACTCTGCCTCCCACCGATGATAGTAAGCTACTACATCATCGCGCTGTGCTAGCTGCACCCGTAGGAGATCCCTCTCCCATGCAGCATCAGTATCCCCCTCCTATCGGTGAGATGCAGCCCATGCATTCTCCCACTCTACCAGTTGAGTCCATAGGAGATCTCTCTCCCGCAAAGCCTCTCCTAGCTCCTCATCTCGTCTCCGTAGCAGGTCCTCCAATCGTGCTATCTCAGCGCTGTGTCTCGCCTCCACATCCTCTGAACCTGCCTGAGGCATAGGTGAATCCGAGATAGCAGCCTGCTCTGGCTCCCACTACTCCGGGACATCCTGCATCTCCGGTTGATCCGACACCCCAAAATCCCCTCCAACATCCTCAACCTCTACCATGTTTGCATCATCACGTGGAGCACCCCAACCCTCATCTGGTACCTCTGTACCCTCATCCCCTGCTGATGCTGCCTCTGCATCACCTAGAGGCCCCTCGCCTTGCCATCGCCGTAGAGTCCACCACTGCTCATACTCAGTAGTAACCCCGACGTCATCCACATCTGGGACGTCAATAACCGTATCTGAATCCTCGCCAAGTGGTGCAATGACTGGCCGGTCCAGAGTCCTCTCATCCCCCCGACGTCGATAGACCACGGGCTCACCAAGCATCCCCTAGTGCACCCCGAACTATCGGGTCACTCGGCCATATGGGAAGAACTCCTGCTTCATCCCATGCCTTCCAATCAGCCACCGCCCCCTCCGTACCCATCGGAGCCACTCTCCAACCTCAGGCTAGGCTGGACAGTCTCGGTAGGGGTGCCAGAACACCTCTCCAGGAGTAAGCCGAGCAAAGGCATCGACATAGTGCCCTACGACACCTGCCCATCACCGACTCTGTCCTTGCTCCTCCGACCTCTGCCATAGTACCCCGTATCCAATCTCCCGGTCTGCCATCTTCGCCCGCGTCGTCCAGGGCAGCCCTGCCGGCCTCTCCACTGCTATGTGCTGCCAAGCCCAACACTGCAACAAGTAGCTGCAACTGATCCCCTTTCGCTTCCAGCAATGGACCTCGTACAACTCATCATAGAGCTATGCTAGTAGAGTTTGTCCCCATCTCATAATCATTGGAGCATCTATCGGACACTCCACCAACCTGAACACCACCTCTAGCAGGTTCCACGGGAACCTCGCGCCAGAAGAGTCGAGGAGCAGCATGTTGGAAATGAGGCCCATGAGTAATGCGTGCCTCATTCCCAACACACCCCTCTCTAGCCACCATCGCACCAGTATGCCACCAATTTTGCAATCACTCTCCGCCCTCTCCATGGGGCTCTCCACACCCAACTCCTCTCCATGCCCAAAATAGCGTATCAGTACTGTTGTCCTCCGATCCCGTGGCGTCCTCCGGATCGGTAGTCCATCTATTGGAATCCGGAGAATCCGATAGACATCCTCCAAGGTCACCGTTATCTCCCCTATTGGGAGATGGAAGGTATTGGTCCGGGGATCCCACAGGTTGATCAGGGCCGTCAGATAGGCCCGATCCCCAACCACCGGCTCCAGTCGAGTCACTTGCTTGAGCCCAAGGGCGTCAAGCTAGTCCCAGTCATCCAAGGTCAGCGCCGCACACGCTTCAATAAAAATAGTAGGCACCCAGTACCGGCTCTTCACAACCTGCAAAAGAAAACAACACAAAAACATTAAAAACAATGAAAAACTGTACAACCCTAACATGTATATACAATAATGCATTAAAACTGTACAGCCAAAACCATAACAAAACTTAAAAAAAAAAAATTATCAGACCTAGGGTTTTTAAACTCTAACTGATTAATTAACAACAAAAACAATTACAAAACAACAAAAAGAAAAGATCAATTGTCAGTCCTAGGGTTTCTACTTCTAACTGCTAAATTCAAAAACAAAACAAAAATCCAAAAAAATTAATTTGTCAGCCCTAGGGTTTTTAAACTCTAACTGATAAATTAACAACCTAAAAAAAAAAAACAAACAAAAACAGTCCCGAATAATTTTTCAGACCTAGGGTTTTTAACTTTCAAACTGGAAAATTCAAAAACACAAAAAACAACAGTTAACTAGGGTTCACGCTACGCTTTCCGCTTAGTTTTACCCTATGTTTTTAAGTTTTCATCTTGGTTCCATTCAGGTTCAACGTAGTTTTTAAGTTATGTTCTAAACTAAGTTACTTAGCTCAGTTTTCAGCTACACTTTTGTTCTGTGTTTAACTAGGGTTAACTTAAGTTTTCAGTTAAGTGTTCATAGATTAGGGTTTCATTTTACAAATTAAAAAAAAAAAAAACCAGAAAAACAATAAAACACAAGCAATACGCACAAAATGTGATTTTCCAATTGCAACACAAAGTAATAAAGAGGAAGGGCACTCACGGGTATATGCTTAATTAATTTAGTTACCTTCATTTTATAAGGAAATCAGGTAGTTTGTTTCCTTTATAAACTAGTCCAATTTTGATTGGATTAAATAAGAAAAAAAAACTACCTTGTAATAAATCTTTCCTTCATATGGCAACTTTGAGATAATGGGTAATATTCTGCTCTTATCTCTGTGGATTTAATTTCTATTAAAATATATATATTAAAAGGAAGCCTGCTCATGGGATATTAAAAAGAAGATTAAAAATAATATATATATATATATATATATTTAAAGCATCTTTTTAGAAATAAATAAAGTTATATATATAATTAGAAGCATATTTTTGAAAGAAAGAAAGCAAAAATAATAATAAATAAAATATTTAAATATTTGAAAACATCTTTCTTGTCTAAGAAAAAAGAGAACTATAAATTGTCATTGGGTATTGATAAAAAGAGGTTATGCTATGCTATGTTATGCTGGAGAGGGAAGACGAGCGGAAGATACACAAGCCAAGTAGAGTCATCCTTTGCAGGAGTCCAGGTTGGGGCTTTCCTACCCATATTCTTTCTTTGAATGCTGAGAAATTTATCTCATGTATTTAGTTTGCTTCTATTATGTGAATGTCTTACTTACACTATAATATTATGTTCATGCTCATATGACAAGCAATATGGAATGGTTATAAGTTTAAGTGTAAGTTTTATGTTCATCCAATATAAAGGCTAGTAGTGTCATATGGCCATAATAGGGAACCAAGGATTGACTATTAGGATTAATAGACAAAACAATACATTCCTTTGTCTTTCTTTGGTGGTTAAATTTTCCTGAGGTTGTAGTATCATTACTGATAGCCAACCCATTTGTTGGATTCCAACTCAAGGACATGCATCAGTAGTGTTACGTAGACTATATAAATCCTTTAACCTGTATATATTATGACTTTATGGATGATACCCATGATGATATAACACTACCATGGGTCTGTTGATAAGCAACATTAGTAGCTTCAAATTCAATAGTTGTATTACTTCATATGTGTGTTTTACTTCAACCTTTGACTCAAATTGTATGTGTCAAAACAAGGAATAGAGACACTCCATTATTGCTTGTAAGGTCATCTATTATATATAAAAAATATAGAACTTCCACAAAACTAGAATTTCACTTTTGAACTCCTTGTAGCTATGCGGCATTTAGTTTAATACAATCAATCATAGAATGCCAAATTTTGGGTTTACCTGATACTAAACTTTCGATCTAAGATGATCACTTTCACGGTGGTTGTGATGGATTCCAACTACTGTGTGATTCAGACTGTGTCGATGCCTATGACAATGGGTTATAACCTTACAGTTTTTCAAATTTGTACAATCGATATCTTGGATTGGAATATCGCTGCTACCAATAAGGCTCTCATTGCATTCGATCTACCAATGATAGGGACTGCCTATCCTCATCATAAATAGACAGCAAGTCTAAATTTCAATGTTGTTTACATAGCCTCCATATTTAGTATAGCAACCAAACTAAATTTTCTTAATATCAAATCGATCTATTGATTGGATCATGCTCTGTTGCTCGTACTATCTATGTAGCAAACCTAAAATGATGATCTCCCATGAAACATATTGTGGTATTTGACCCAGCAACCATGGAGTAATTAGACCAATTATATTTTGAAAACCTTCTGTTCATTTTGGGTTTATCAAAAATGGATATATGCATAGTAATCCCAATCATTTTGGAAACCAAATCTCAACCATTTCAAAATGGGTGAAGTCGATTAATGATTATCTTCAATTGAATTGCATGGAAAGAAGTTCATATTGGGATTTCTTTACTTTGTGATTACTACTCCTTATAGTGATGATGTTATCAAAACTCTTTCAAGCACAAATTAACTCTTGCTGACCAATTATTATAAATACAATTTTCTCTGTGTCACTATGTAAAACGTGTTCCATATGCCTAACATGACTATATTTTTCAATTTTGGAGTAACCTTGAGATAACCTCAAAAGTCTTTAAACTTAGTTAAAATGAATTTTGGCTCAACCGGCCGTAATGTTATCATATGGTCAAAGATTAATATAGGTGTGTAAGATAAATACTTTAATCAAGGGAGATTATAATGAAGTTGTATCAAGTATGATAAGATAGCTTTTTAATAAATGAATGCATAGATGGAGAATTATGATTCATTTTATATTTTCATAAGTATCATTACGATTTGTTCTATATCTTCATAAGAAGATCATTGGTAATTGATTTATTTACTAAAGTAAAGATGATGGCTTTAAAAATTAAAGTGATTAAATTAAACATAATTTTTAGTATACTTTGAATGCCAATATTTGTGTTTAAAAGACTAGAGATGGTACATAAACTATCTTATGTTTTATGTTGAATGAATATAATCAACTAGAAGTTTGGAAGAACATTTTCTATCTTTTAAAAGGATGGATTGGTGTCCATTCCTTGGGAAGAGGTATGGGACTCTTCCCGATGTTTGGTGATAATCCAAACAAATTATGGTTGGAATTATGAATCAATCCTTGTATTAAGGATGGATGAACCATCTAATCATAATTGGTGATTTCTTTGTATGTGATATACAAATATGTGATGCATGTTTGCATATAAATGATGAATGAGATTAAGAATTAATCCTTGTTATGATGAATGAATTGTTTATTCATGCTTGGTGGTTTTCTATGTTAAATATGAGAAGTAAATGGAAGTGATGATTTTAGTGGAATTTTAGATTTTGTATGTGAAATACTTACTAAGATTTATTATGAAATTTTTAATGAAAGAAATCCATTAGAAGAATGGATTATCTTGGTGTTCATCCAGGAAGATGTATGGGACTCTTCCAATAATCCAAATTCAAAGGAATGGCATTTATGTTTGGGATTTAAAAAGTAAATGGACCTTGATGATAGATGATTTTAGGAATTTATGGGAATTTCCTCTTTTGAGAGATTTATTGAATAGTATTAAAGCAAATCGTGGAGGTAAATTTGGTATTATTTGGAGATAAGAGAAATAATCTTTGGATTGGATTTGATAACCAAATTATCAAGATAATTAGAGAGTATGTTGGAGCAAATTTTGGGAAAATTTTGATAACAGTTTACAAATGCATTCTTTAAAACTCTATGATAGAGGATGAAATAGTTGAATGCATATTAGGATCCAGTTATGAAAATGAATTGATTTGAGAGCTAACATTGGATTGAAATATAAATATTGAATAGGATATTTGATGCATCTCTAGCTCACAATTGGAAAAAAAATTGATAGGATTCAGAAAGTAGTGAAATGAATCTTCGATCAAATTTAGGAAGCAAATTTGATAGCAGTTGAGAATCAATTGAATTGATTAATATGTGGAGAATTAGACTCCTATTGATTTGTATATAATAAAAGGAAGCAGATTTAGTATAATAAGCTTTATATTACCCATTCTAAACCTCTAAGGGTTTACTTTTATTAACCTGAGGTTAAGGAGAAATGTGGTTGACATGGGTTGTTACAACAGGATACAATCATGCAATAATAGTTAATTTAAACTGTAGCTTAAATTATTAAGCTAGGAAGAATGGTTTAGTAATGAATTAAAGGTATGGTAATTTAAGTCATGGATTGACTTTGCATCAATTATGTAGAATTAATTTGGAATTCATTCTTGAGGGAACTTATATGGTTCTCTCTAACATCGATACGACTTCTCCAAAATAAGATTCCAATGATTATCATAAACATATGAAAATTCTTAGGATGGCTTAGAGGAAGGAATCATTAGAATCCTTAGTTGCCTCATGAGTTTAAAAGGACATATGGATTCCTTATTGGTATGGGAAATACCTTAATAATATAATGATGACTTAGAGAAATAAATTAGAAAAATTCCTTAATTGCATCATGAGTTTAAAAGGACAAATGGAATCCTTATTGGTATGGTAAATACCTTAATAATACAATGATGGCTTAGAGAAGGGAATTAGGAAAATTTCCTAATTGCATCATGAATTTTATAAGGAACGGTTGTATTCCTTGCAATGTATAATTGATTGAAAGGGACCCATAGAGGCCCTTCTATATTTGTAATATTTGATATTCTAATTTTGTGAAATGAGAAAAGTATATATTTTGGTGGTTGGGTTTATTCCCCATGAGGGTTCCCAAGATAAACAATGTTTCACTCTATTTGTGGTTTGATGTGTTAATTCTTGTGCATGTTTTCTTTACTTCAAAATGCAAATGATTTAAGTAGATGAGATGGTTAAATGCTTGCTAAAATGGTTATGTAATTCTTAGATTAAGACAATGTGTATTATGATGCAAGGAATGTATGTTTAATAAGTTGATGATTTAAAGGTATATGATTATATCAATTATTTCCTATAATGTATTGAGTAATTATGTATGATGTAATTAGCTAGCTTTATCTTTTGATAAATAGCTTTTAATGTATTCAATGGTTGTGTGGATGCAAAAAGTGGAACGTAATGGAATTAAAATCTTGCTCAATTAAATATCTCATGTGTGCTATAGTTTCAAGAATCATGAAGTAATAGATTTCTATTCCTTAAGGAATAATTATGTTATGATCATTTCATAAACATTCATGGATGGTATTATTGAGCAAGGTGCAGCGATAGTATTGTCATTATTGTCAACACACTCAAATGGACAGGTTGATGCAATGGACAGTTGTTCAAAGGTTTTTCGGAGTATGTAAAGTGGTGTTAAATGCTTATGATAATTTTTGTGATGTTCAGGTGAAGTTGTTACAGGTTGTTCGTGCAAATTTGCAAAAGTTGCAAAAATCGTCAAGAAGTTGTCAAAGTAGCAAAAAAAGGAAGTTGTCAAAGTTGTAAAACATTAATGGAAAGTGTTGGACAGCCGCAGATACTATTTGGAGGTTTTTTTATCATTATAAAGTGGGGTTGAAGTGTTGGAACGGTCGGTTGTTTCTTCGGTGCATTGTTGGTCATGAAACTACAGCTATAAAATATGCGTCGGAGGCCACTTTACGGGAGGAATATTAAGAAATTCATGAGGAATTGGACCTCAAATGTTTTACTTGAGGTATATGGATATATTTAGAGGTTTGGTTTTAAATTTCATACTAAACGGAGTCCGAAGGAATAAACGGTGAGCGTTGCAAAATGGCTTTGGAGCACTTTTTCCAATTTATGTGACAGGTGTAAAATCAGCGTCAGAGGCCACTTTGTAGGAGGTATATTAAGAAATATGTAAGGGATCAAACTTCAAAATTTTAACTAGAGGTATTCTAATATACAAAGAGCTTATTTTTGAAATTTCAGCCTGAACGGAGACCCGAGGAAGAAACAAAAGCAGTTGCAAAATGTCTCCGTAGCACTTTTTCCAGTTTTGGGCAGCCAAGTACTTTTGCGCTCAAATACTCATTCATATTTTCTTGTTGCCAAATGTCTCTTTTAAGTGTTGTTTCACGTATATCTCATCGAATTGAACATCTTTTCTTTTTGGTCAGAGTAATTTCAAGGCCTCCAAGTGTGAGAACAAGTAATGTGCACAACACTTTATCCATGAACTATTTGACAAAATGCCTCTCCAAAATAAAAGTGAAATTTAAAAAGGTCATAAATTTTGATTTGTGACTCCTTTTAAGTCTGTTATTTTTCCAGTGCATGTATAATTTTAAAATCTGGAAGAACATTATGTCTCCTATGGGAGATGTTATTGAATGCTGAAATGACCATCTTGCAACTCAAAATTTGTTAGGAAGTTGAAGTGTTGGAAGTTGAAGGGATTGCAAAAAGGTTTTTAAAAATGATTCAAAGTGAGTATATAGAAGTGTGTGAGATTTAGATTCATATCATATGAGATTAGTCAGAGTGGATGTATATAGAGAAGCAATGAGCTAAACCACTCAGGGTCTTTTAGAACAAGGATTGGATTTTCTACTATAGTTGTTTTTTTTGAGTGGGTGCTTGGCGATTGAGGGCGATGCTACTTGCAGTTGGAGCTGCTAAATTTTGGGTTGGTTGGTGCCATTACCTGCAGTTCGTGCTACAAAAATATTGTAAAGACCAAACATTTTCGAGGCTGGATTTGGATGGGAGTCCAAACAGTCCATTGGCACAATGGTTTTTCCACATCGGATTTCCACTATAAATTTGGTGTTATGTGATGCATTTTTGTGTGATTTCTTATTTTTATTTGATTTCGTAGTTGGATTAAATTTTTAATACACACTGACTCACCCCCCCCCCCTCTCAGTGTCACGCTTAGTTCAACAAGTATTGGACTTGAGTTGTAAACCAAGTCAAAGCTTATATTCTGAGTTTTTCAATGAAAGTACATGAGGAATAGGTACTCCCATGAAGGCTATATAATGCCTCTTGTAATAAATTTAATTGATTCATGAATATAACAAAAGGGATGCATAAATAAAAAGGGTGGTCAAATAAGCCTTAAGAAGTATAAGGTAATATAATCATGACATTCCAAAGGTTATGTAATTTTAATCATGTGTAGTGATTTTTTATCCCATAGAGAAGATGTGGGTAGGATATAATATCCATGAATAACCATTATTGAGGTTATTTCATTAATATGGGTTTCCATATTCAAGGCATTCACCTATATACTGTCTTAGCGAAAAGTATGGTTAAGGGTGATTTCCCTATTTAGGAGGGATGAAGTTTAAATTTTGGCCAACATTCCCATATTTGAATGGTATGAGGGTTTTAGAGAAGCTAATAACTTCTACTCAAGAGTGACTCTGATCAAATATTAATAACTCTTGATGATATTTGTCTTGATAGCTTACAATCCAAATGGAATGATTCTATCTTAGTTCATGATTATGACCCTTGCCTCATGAAATATGAATATGTATATATAATTGTGGTAACAAATGGGGTTTTTAAAGTTGGTATCAGAGCCTAGGATAACTAATAGATTCTAGTTAGATCTAGGTTAGCAAAAGATTTGGGCATGAAATAATATCATGAGATAAACTCAAAAAATAAAATCCCAAGCAATGAACGCTTGGTAAGAACAAGTTAATACTTGATATTGTCGATGCTTGAGATCTATTCCCCATGAATAGATCCAAAGTTGTTCAAAAATGGAAGATTTAAGTGAACACTCATTTCATAGGTTTTAAGTGGTGCACCTTAGACTCTTTTGGAAAACTACTCAACATCTATGTTTCTTGACTTACTTACTCCTTATTTTTAGGTGTGTATGAACAAGAGGGATCATAATTTGGTGCAAATCCGCTAAAGGACCCCTTGAATTAATATTATCAAACTATTATGGATAACTTGTTAATTGCCTAGGACAAATGGCTCAAAATGGAACATTGTGTGAATGGGAATTAAGTGAAATTTAGTCCCTAGAAATAGCCTAAAAGAAGATATAGATCTTCGATATAGTCCAAAAATCATAGTCACAAAACTACCCATCATCAAACTATAGATGTTCTTGGATTAAATTCGGGCATACTCTAGTACACAAGATAAGATAAATGAATGTTTCTTTGATTAATTCTTATTACAATTTAGATTTTGGTCAAGAATCTGAATATCTCAACCATGATGAATTCTTATGGATTGCTATTTTTTTTAGCAACGGTTCACCCAGAGATAGCTGCAATCTGAACCTTTACCCTGGTTGAAGATATCATCTTGCTTTGTTGTAATGTGCTTTGCCTTATTTAAGCATTCAAATATGTCTTAAAGTAATATGTTTTGTGTGTCAGTAGACTAAACTCTAGAAGGTCGTAAACGTGTGTTAAAAGTGACTATTCCATGAGTATTCTAGTTTGTTATAGCCTTTATAGACTAGAAAAAATAGCTATGAACAAATATGACTTTTATAAATTAAAACATTAATATAGGGGATAGAAGTTATAATTACAACTTGAGGAAATATTTTAATCTAACACCATTATTTATATATCAGGAAATGACCCCTAAAGCAGGAAGCAAAAAGGACACATTATCTTGCAAGATAAAGCAAACTAAAAGTCTTGGAGAAAATTCAAGAATATTAAACCAAAATGTGGAGGAACTTTTTACGATGAATTCTGAGTTGAAATATTAAGTAAATGATCTTAAGAAACAACTGGCCCAACAAGGCCAATTTCTAGATAACTTGGAAGCTCAAAAGTGCAAATCTAGGACATTGTAAGCCAAGTCCAATTCACAAGAAAAGAGACCTATTTTCAATTATGCCATTTTGTCAGAACCCGAACGACAAATTTTAAGGAAGAGAAATAGTATCAATTTTATGAAGTGGGAGCAAGAACAAAATTGAAAAAAGAAGCAAGATTGCTTCAAGAAGAGACTCTAGAAAACTGAGACTAATGAGTTACAAGAATCATCTTCCATTGTGCAGGAAAAGGAAAAGAAACATGTAGGTCCTTTGAGGGATGCTTTACATGTAAAGGACAACATTAGGCAAAAATATGCCCATAGCGTACAGGAACAAGTAAAATTATGATGACTCACAAAATCCATGTTGCCACCGAAATTCCAAATTTGGAAGGTCAAGCTACTCTATCACTCATGAATGATGGTGAATCCCTTAGTCATTATAATGAAAGCAACTAAAATTTCACTCCAAAACTATGAGGAAGCGTAATATTTTGAAAATACATTGTCCTTATTTATTTAATGATTCTATGTAATAATACAGGTTGAAGTATGGGCCACTTAGGCAAAGTGGAAACTATACCAAAAAATATGTTTTATTGTTTGTTATGAAATAATGCAAGGTCTAATAGAATCTATGCAATAAAAAAATACTATTTCTCTTGTTTTAAAACTATTATTTCTGAATTATATTGTATTATATGATGTTTTGATGACATATATATGTATTAATGGATGTATTGATCCTGTGATATGTAAGATAATCTACATGTATTTATGAATGTATCAACATTTATCTATGAGACAATATGAATGTTTATTTACATATAGGACATGGTACTACTGATATTCTTATTGCATTATAGGTCTTAGTACTATCATAGGTGGGAAGAATTACTCAAACCACTAGGAACAAGGTACAGTAAGATCAATGATGTCATATTATGGGTAATGACATGGATGGTTACCATATATAGATGCATCGATTGGGACGGTGATAGCAAGAGCTATAAGAGATCATCCATAGAAATATAAAATAATGGGGTAAACTTGAGATTACATGGTTGCTTATGATTGCTAATTTATGATAATTAATGCTTTATTGAAATCTTTTAAGGTTCTAAAGGATACATTGTTGCATTATATACCCTTCCTACCCTCTAACCTTAGTGAACACAAGGGACTATGTTCAGTCTAAGGGGGGTAGTATATCATGACCCATTTTGGCAAGTCCTTCTACATGTGAGAATAGGACTTATTTCCTAGGTTGGTATCACTCGATGAAGTCAATTAATGCCTTTGAGAAAAATATTAAAATGAGCAATTTTTAGAGTAGAGAATTTTTTCTCTTAAATAATATTTAATTAATTTTGTTACATTCATTTTAGAATGAAATCAGGTAGTTTGTTTCCTTTATAAACTAGTCCAATTTTTATTGGATTAAATAAAAAAACTACCTTGTAATAAATATTTCCTTCATATGGAAACTTTGGGAAGGTTGAGATAATGGGTAAGATTTTGCTCTTATCTCTATGGATTTAATTTCCATTAATATATATATATATTAAAAGGAAGCATGCTCATGGGATAAGAAAAAGAAAATTAAAAATAATATATATATATATATATATATATATATATATATATATATATATATATATATATATATATATATAAGAATCTTTTCAAAAAGAAAGAAAGCTAAATATATATAATTAGAAGCATATTTTCTAAAACAAAGAAAGCAAAAATAATAATAAATAAAATATTTAAATATTTGGAAACATATTTCTTATCTAAGAAGAAAGAGAACAATAAATTGCCATTGGGGATTGAGAAAAAAGGGTTATGCTATGCTATGTTATGCTGGAGAGGGAAGACGAGCGGAAGATACACAAGCCAAGTAGAGTCATCCTTTGCAGGAGTCCAGGTTGGGGCTTTCCTACCCATATTATTTCTTTGAATGTTGAGAAATTTATCTCATGTATTTAGTTTACTTCTATTATGTGAATGTCTTACTTACACTATAATATTATGTTGATGCACATATGTCAAGCAATCTGGAATAGTTGTAAGTTTAAGTAAGTGTAAGATTTATGTACATCCAATAGAAAGGCTAGTAGTTCCATATGGCCATAATAGGTAACCAAGTATTGACACGTAGGATTAATAGATAAACCAATATATTCCTTTGTCTTTATTTGGTGGTTAAAGTTTCCTAAAGTTATAATATTGTTATTGATAGCCAACCCATTTGTTGGATTCCAACTCAAGGACATGCATGAGCAGTGTTGTGCAAACTATAGAAATCCTTTAACCTGTAGATATTATGACTTTATGGATGATACCCATGTTGATATAACACTACCATGGGTATGTAGACAAGCAAAATTAGTAGCTTCAGATTCGATAGCTAGATTACTTCATATGTGTGTTTTACTTCAACATTTGACTCAAATTGTATGTGTCGAAACAAGGAATAGAGACACTCCCTTATTGCTTGTAAGTTCATCTATTATATATATAAAATATAGAAATTCCACAGAACTGGAGTTTCACTTTTGGACTCCTTGTAGCTAGGCGGTATTTAGTTTAAAACAATCAATCATAGAATACTAAATTTTGGGTTTACCCGATACTAAACTTTCAATCAAAAATGTTCACTTTCATGGTAGTTGTGATGGATTCCAACTACTATATTATTCGTATTGCATCGAATCCTATGAAATGGGTTATAACCTTAGAGTGTTTAAAATTTGTACAACCGATATCTTGGATTGGAATATCACTTCTACAAGTAAGGCTCTCACTGCATCTGATATGCCAGTACTGGGGACTGCTTGTCCTCATCATAAATAGATAGCAAGTCTAAATTTCAATGTTGTTTAAATGGCCTCCATATTGATTATATGAGCCAAACTAAAGTTTATTGATAGCAAATCGATCTGTCGATTGTATAGTGCTCCGTTTCTCGTGCTATCTATGTAGAAAACCTGAAATGATGATCTCCCATGAAACTTACTGTGGTATTTGACCCAAAAACCATAAAGGAATTAGACCAATTATGTTTTTAAAACCTTCTGTCATTTCAGGTTTATCAAAAATGGGTATACGCATAGCAATCCCAGTCGTTTTGGAAATTGAATCTCAGCCATCTTGGAATGGGTGAAGTCAATTGATGATATTCCATAATCGGATTGCATGGCAAGAATTTCGGATTGAGATTTCTTTACTTTGTGATTACTACTCCTTATAGTGATGATGTTGTCAAAACTCTTTCAAGCACAAATTAACTCTTGTTGACCCATGATTATAAACACAATTATCTCTACATCACTATGCAAAACATGTTCTGTATGCCTAACATGACTATATTTTTCAATTTCGGAGTAACCTTGAAATAACCTCAAAAGTCTTTAAACTTATTTAAAACGCCTTTTGTCTCAACCGGCCGTAATGTTATCATATGGTCAAATATTAAGATAGGTGTGTAAGATAAATACTTTAATCAAGGGATATTATAATGAAGTTGTATCAAGTATGATAAGATAACTTTTTAATAAATGAATACATATATGGAGAGTTATGATTCATT
This sequence comes from Wollemia nobilis, assembly GCA_028583015.1. Classification (NCBI taxonomy): domain Eukaryota; kingdom Viridiplantae; phylum Streptophyta; class Pinopsida; order Araucariales; family Araucariaceae; genus Wollemia; species Wollemia nobilis. Next base: position 1,425,395 of record JAQPPZ010001613.1, on the reverse strand, counting down.
TTATATTTTCATAAGGAGCATTAAGATTTTTTCTATATCTTCATAAGAATATCAGTGGTAATTGATTTATTTACTAAAGTAAATATGATGGCTTTAAAAATTAAAGTGATTAAATTAAACATAAGTTTTAGTATACTTTGAATGCAAATATTTATGTTTAAAGGAATAGAGATAGTACATAAACTATCTTATGTTTTATGTTGAATGAATATAATCAACTAGAAGTTTGGAAGAACATTTTCTATCTTTTAAAAGGATGGATTGGTGTCCATTCCTTGGGAAGAGGTATGGGACTCTTCCCGATGTTTGGTGATAATCCAAACAAATGATGGTTGGAATTATGAATCAATCCTTATTTATGAAAATATTAAGGATGGATGAATCATCTATTCATGATTGGTGATTTCTTTGTATGTGATATACAAATATGTGATGCATGTTTGCATATAAATGATGAATGGGATTAAGAATTAATCCTTGTTATGATGAATGAATTGTTTATTCATGCTTGGTGATTTTCTATGTTAAATATGAGAAGTAAATGGAAGTAATGATTTTAGTGGAATTTTAGATTTTGTATGTAAAATACATACTATGATTTATTATGAAATTTTTAATGAATGGAATCCATTAGAAGAATGGATGATCTTGGTGTCCATCCAGGAAGAGGTATGGGACTCTTCCAAACATCCCTGACAATCAAAGGAATGGCATTTATGATTGGGATTAGAAAAGTAAATTATTTAGAGATGGACCTTGATGCTAGATGATTTATGGGAATTTATGGGGTTTTCCTCTTTTGAGAGATTAATTGAATAGTATTAAAGCAAATCTTGGAGGTAAATTTGGTATCGTTTGGAGATAAGAGAAATAATATTTGGATTGGATTTGATAACCAAATTAGCAAGATAATTAGAGATTATGTTGGATCAAATTTTGGGAAAAATTTGATAATAGTTTACAAATGCATTCTTGAAAACTTTATGATAGAGGATGAAATAATTGAATGCATATTGGGATCCAGTTATGGAAATGAATTGATTTGAGAGCTAACCTTGGATTGAAATATAAAAATTGTATAGGATATTTGATGCATCTTTAGCTCACAATTGGAAAAATAATTGATAGGATTTGGAAAGTAATGAAATGAATCTTGGATCAAATTTAGGAAGCAAATTTGATAGCAATTGAGAATCAATTGAATAGATTAATATGTTGTATTCAATGGGGAAATTAGACCCCTATTTGTTTGTATATAATCAAAGGAAATAGCTTTAGTATAATGAGCTTTATATTACCCATGCTAAACCTCTAAGGGTTTACTTTTATTAACCTAATATTAAGGAGAAAGGTGGTTGACATGGGTTGTTACAACAGGATATAATTATGAAATGATAGATAATTTAAATTATTAGCTTAAATTATTAATTTAGGAAGAATGGTTTATTAATGAATTAAAGGTATGGGACTTTAATTCATGGATTGACTTTGTGTCAATTATGTAGAATGAATTTGGAATTCATTCTTGAGGGAACTTATATGGTTCTCTCTAACATCGATACGACTTCTCCAAAATAAGATTCCAATGATTATCATAAACATATGAAAATTCTTAGGATGGCTTAGAATCAATAGATTCTTTAATTGCATCATGAGTTTAAAAGGACATATGGATTCCTTATTGGTATGGGAAATACCTTAATGATATAATGATGACTTAGAGAAAGGAATTAGGAAAAATTCCTTAATTGCATCATGAGTTTAAAAGGACAAATGGATTCCTTTTTGGTATGGTAAATACCTTAATGATATAATGATGACTTAGAGAAGGGAATTAGGAAAATTCCCTAATTGCATCATGAATTTGATAAGGAATGATTGTATTCCTTGCCATGTATAATTGATTGAAAGGGACCCATAGTGGCCCTTCTATATTTGTAATATTTGACATCCTAAGTTTATGAATATGAGGAAAGTACATATTTTGGAGGTTGGGTTTATTCCCCATGAGGGTTCCCAGGATAAACAATGTGTCACTCTATTTGTGGTTTGATGTGTTAATTCTTGTGCATGTTGCTTTTACTTCAAAATGAAAATAATTTAAGTGGATGAGATGGTTAAATGCTTGATGAAATAGTTATGCAATTCTTAGATTATGTCAATGTGTACTATGATGCAAGGAATGTATGCTTAACTAAGTTGATGATTTAATGATATATGATTATGTCAATTATTTTCTGGAATGTATTGAGTAATTATGTATGATGTAATTACCTTTCAACAACTAGCTCTTGATGTATTCAATGGTTGTATGGATGCAAAAAGTAGAATGTAATGGAATGTAAATCTTGCTCAATTGAATAACTCATGTGTGCTACAATCTCAAGAATCATAAAGTAATGGATTCTATTCCTTAAAGGATTAATTGGGTTATGATCACTTCATAAATATTCATGGATGGTATTGGACTTGAGTTGTAAACCAAGTCAGATCTTACATTCTGAGTTGTTCAATGAATGTACATGAGGAATAGGTACTCCCATGATGGCTATATAATGCCTCTTGTAATGAATTTAATTGATTCATGTATATAACAAAAGGGATGCCTAAATAAAAAGGGTGGACAAATAAGCCTTAAGAAGTATAAGGTAATATAATCATGGCATTCCAAGGATTATGTAATTTTAATCACGTGTAGTGATTTTGTTATCTTAGTGACCCCATCGAGAAGATGTGGGTTGGATCTAAGATCTATGAATAACCATTGTTGAGGTTATTTCATTATGATGGGTTTCCATCTTCAAGGCATTCACCTATATACTAGGTCTTAGTTAAGGGTGATTTCCCTTTTAAGAGGGATGAAGTTTAACGCTTGGCCAACGTTCCCATATCTGAGTGGTATGAGGGTTTTGTAGAAGCTGATCACTTCTACTCAAGAGTGACTCTGATCAAGTCTTAATAACTCTTGATGCTATTTGCCTTGATAGCTTACAATCCAAATGGAATGATTCTATTTTAGCTCATGATTATGACCCTTGCCTCATGAAAGATGAATATGTATATATATATAAATTATGGTAACAAATGGGGTTGTTATAGTTGGTATCAGAGCCCAGGCTAACTAATAGATTCTAGTTAGATCTAGGTTAGAAAAATATTTGGGCATGAAATAATAGCATGAGAGAAACTCAAAACATAAAATCCCAAACAATGCACGCTTGGTAAGGACAAGTCAATACTTGAGATTATCGATGCCTGAGTTCTATTCCCCATGAATAGATCCATAGTCATTTGAAAGTGGAAGAGCTAAGTGAACCCTCCTTCCATGGGTTTTAAGTGGTGTACCTTAGACTCTTTTGGGAAACTACTCAACATCTATGTTTCTTGACTTACTCCTTATTTTCAAGTGCGTATGAACAAGAGGGATCATAAGTTGGTTCAAATCCACTAAAGGACCCCTTGAATTAAGGTTATCAAATTATTATGGATAACTTGTTAATTGCCTAGGCCAAATGGCTCAAAATGGAACATTGTGTGAATGAGAATTAAGGGAGTTGAAATTTAGTCCCTAGAAATATCCTAAAAGAAGATAAAGATCTTCGATATAGTCCAAAGAGTGTAGTCGCATAACTACCCATCATCGAACTATAGATGTTCTTGGATTAAATTTGGTATATCTAAATTTGCTATAGTACACAAGACAAGATAAAAGAATGTTTTCTTTAATTAATTCTCATTACAATTTGACCTTTGGTCAAGAAGCTGAATATCTCAACCATGATGAATTCTGGTGGATTGCTATTTTGTTTAGCAATGGTTCACCCAGAGATAGTCGCAACCTGAACCTTTACCATGGTTGAAGATATCATCTTGCTTTGTCGTAATGTGCTTTGCGCTATTTAAGCATTGAAATATGTCATAAAGCAATATGTTTTATGTATCAGTAGACTAAACTCTGGAAGGTCGTAAACATGTGTTTTTATATAAGAAGTGACTATTCCATGAGTAAGCTAGTTCGTTATAGCCTTAATAGACTAGCAATAGTAGTCATGAGCAAAGGTGACTTTTATCAATTAAAATATTAAAGATAGGGGATAGAAGTTAGAATTACAACTTGAGGAAATATTGTAATCTAACACCATTCTTTATATATCAGGAAATGGCCCCTAAAGCGAGAAGCGAAGAGGACACATTATCTCGCAAGATGAAGCAAACTAGAAGTCTTGGAGGAAAGTCGAAAATATTAAACCAAATGGTGGAGGACCTTTTTGCGATGAATTTTGAGTTGAGAGAACAAGTAAATGATCTTAAGAAACAACTGGTCCAACAGGGCCAACTGCTAGATAACTTGGAAGCTCAAAAGTGCAAATCTGGGACATTGCGAGGCAAGTCCAATTCACAAGAAAAGAGGCCTATTTTCAATTATGCCATTTTTTCAGAACCCGAATGACAAATTTTAAGGAAGAGAAAGAGTGTCAATTTTATGAAGTGGGAGCAAGAACAAAATTGAAAAAAAGAAGCAAGATTGCTTCAAGAAGGGACTCCAAAAAACTAAGACTAATGAGTTACAAGAATCATCTTCCATTGTGCAGGAAAAGGGAAAGAAACATGTAGGTCCTCTGGGGGATGCTTTACATGTAAGGGACAACATTATGCAAAAATATGCCCACAACGTGTAGGAACAAGTAAAATTGTGATGAATCACAAAATCCACGTTGCCACCGAAAGTCCAAATTTGGAAGGGCAAGCTACTCTATCACTCACGAATGATGGTGAATCCCTTAGTCATTCCAATGAAATCAACTAAAATTCTAGAGTTTCACTCCAAGACTATGAGGAAGTGCAATATTTTGAAAAGACATTGTCCTTGTTTATTTAATGATGCTATGTAATAATACAGGCTGAACTATGGACCACTTAGGCAAAGTGGAAACTATGCCAAAAACTATGTTTTATTGTTTGTTATGAAATAATGCAAGGACTAGTAGAACCTATGCAATAAAAAAATACTATTTCTCTTGTTTGAAAACTATTATTGCTGAATTATATTGTATTAGATGATGCTTTGATGACATATATATGCATTAATGAATGTATTGATCCTGTGATATGTAAGATAATCTGTATGTATTGATGGATGTATCAACATTTATCTATGAGACAATATGAATGTTTATTTGCATATAGGACATGGTACTACTGATATTCTTGTTGCATTACAGGTCCTGGTACTCTCATAGGTGGGAAGAATTACTCAAACCACCAGGAACGAGATACAGTAAGATCAATGATGCCATATTATGGGTAATGACATGGATGGTTACCATATATGGATGCATCAAGTAGGACGGTGATAGCAAGAGCTATCAGAGATCATCCATAGAAAGATAAAATAATGGGGTAAACTTGAGATTACATGGTTGCTTATGATTGCTAATTTATGATAGTTAATGCTTTATTGAAATATTTTAAGGTTCTAAAGGATACATTGTTGCATTATATACCCTTCCTACCCTCTGACCTTAGCGAACACAAGGGACTGTGTTCAGTCTAAGGGGGGTAGTATGTCATGACCCATTTTGGCAAGCCCTTCTACGTGCGAGAATAGGACTTATTTCCTAGGTTGGTATCACTCTGTGAAGTCAATTAATATTAAATTGGGCATTAAATTGGTCAATTTCTAGAGTAGAGATTTACTTTTTAAATATGCTTAATTAATTTAATTACCTTCATTTTAGAAGGAAATCAGGTAGTTTGTTTCCTTTATAAACTAGTCCAATTTTGATTGGATTAAATAAAAAAAAAAACTACTTTGTAGATTAATATATATAAATATTTCCTTCACATGGCTACTTTGGGAAGGTTGAGATGGTGGATAAGATTCTGCTCTTATCTCTATGGATTCCCTTTCCATTAAAATATATATATATATATATATATATATAAGCATATTTTCATAAATAAAGAAAGCTAAATATATATAATTAGAAGCATCTTTTCTGAAAGAAAGAAAGCAAAAATAATAATAAATAAAATATTTAAATATTTAGAAACATCTTTCTTGTCTAAGAAGAAAGAGAGCTATAAATTGCCATTGGGGTTGAGAAAAAGGGGTTATGATATGTTATGTTATGCTGGAAAGAGAAGACGAGCAGAAGATACACAAGCAGAGTAGAGTCATCCTCTATAAGAGTCCAGACTAACTAATAGATTCTAGTTAGATCTAGGTTAGCAAAATATTTGGGCATGAAACAATAGCATGAGAGAAACTCAAAATATAAAATCCCAAGAAATTTATGCTTGGTAAGGACAATTCAGTACTTGATATTGTTGATGTTTGATTTCCTTTCTCCCACAAATAGATCCATAGTCGTTTGAAAGTGGAAGAGCTAAGTGAACCATCCTTCCATGGGTTTTTTTTGGTAAGTAGATTAATTTATATACAAAACGGATTTTTTAAGACGATCCCAAAACCTTATAACATGAGATGTCAAAGCCTTTACCAATATAAGGAGCCCCTTGGGCTAATAAATTAGGTACCATATGAAAACTTTCCAAAAAAACAAACCCCAAAGTGATGCCCATGAGTGCTACATCAAACCCTCCCAACGGGGGTCAAAAAAACTGAAAAAACCATAAAAAAATACATAAGCATCCATTATATAGATCGTTGCCACTATACAATAAAAAGGATCACGTCCCAGGAATCTCCCTTACACGTTCGGATCCTCCTAATCCTCATACTAGACCACATTTTGAGGGCATTTGGGACAAGATCATTCTCGTTATGCCTGCCAGGAACCATCATGATGGAAGTGCCAATTGGACCCAGTGGCACAAGTGTCGTGGCTCTCCCCAATCGCGTCCACCTAGGCCCGATAATTTCATCACTCTTATGTGGAGATATTAATAATGTCCTGGCTGGCGATCTTCTCAATGTCCACTAAGAAACACTAATGCCACACCATAAGACATGTGGACTTTAAACCTTTGTTTGCTAAGTGGTTATCTAGACCATTGCCCTCCCTATAGGTATGCTTGATCTGAACCTGGTTCCTCTGAAGTAGGATGCTCATGGCCTCAATGATGATATTGTAAACCTTCCATGTCGGATCCTTGGAAGTCCTCATGTATTTGATGATGTTCAAAGAGTCCCCTTAAACAACCAATGGATGGGGATCCTTTGTCATGAGCTCGAGTCATCTCAACAGTCCTCTAGCATCAACGACATGATTGGGTTGATGCCCTAAGTTTTCACAGAAAGCCATAACAAGCTTTCCATTGTGATCTCGAACTGACCCCCCCATAGCGGCTGCCCTTCGGTTGCCATGAGACGCCCCATAAAAATTTAGCTTCAACCACCCATGAGGAGGCCTGACCCACCTAACGTTCTTCCTGAAGACCCGTGGATCCTCCTGCTCCTTACCCTCCCTGGATAGCTTCAAGGATTTGAACAATCCTTCTTTGAACACATGTTTGGGCCAAGGTATGGGGATAAGCTTGGCATTCTCAATGGCAAAGGTGATTGACCTATGAGTTACTGAGGGAGGATCCCTAGGGGGGTGACTAAATACCCGACCATTGCGTTCCAACCATACCTACCATAGAAAGTGGTGGAAGAAAGCATTCCATAGGAAACGAAGCTTAGGGTTTTTAAAAGGATTGACCCATTGGAAGAAAGCCTCCTTGATGGTCTTGGGGGAGACCCATTGGATCTAGAAGGTGGAGAGGATGGTGCCAAGGACTGACCCAGTGTAGCTATAGTGTAGGAAGAGATGGTTAGAGGACTCATAGGCAGACTCACACAAGTAGCATCTATTGTCCAAAGCAAAACCCATCTTATGAATATTGTCAATAGTGAGGGTTTTGTTCTGAAAAGAAATCCAAGAAAATAAATTTACATTTGGTATCACTCCTTTCCTCCAAACCATGTTGAAAGGAAAGTCTGAATTTATCCCTTTACACTGAAAACCATAGGTAGTTTTGACAAAGAAACCCTTCTCATCTGTACCCCTCCAAATCAATCTATCTGGTCCTCTACTAGTGGGGATGATGATGTCCTTAAGGATTGAGGATAGGAATCTGACCTCCATCTCTAGCCCTTCTGAATTGATGACTTTCCACTGTAGGGAGCCATTTCTCCATTCAATGAAATCGGCCACTTTCTGCCCAACATTGTTTTCTAGGAAACTTTTAAGTCGAACCAGCCTTGTCTGTTCTAACAGAGGATCCTCTAGAGCCCACATGTCCTTCCAAAATTCTATACTTTGACCATCCCCAAGGATCCACCTGATGCGATTTTGGATCAACTGTCTGGATTGGCCAATGGCTTTCCAAAAAGTTGACCCCCCGATGGGTATTCCACCCTCAAAAATGGGAGTGTTGTTGAGGTATTTCCTCTTGACAATCCTAACCCATTCAACCAATTCTTTGACTAGAATCCTCCAAGTGTTTTTGGCGATGAGTTCTAGGTTCATCATGGTCATTATTTTGAGCCCTAATCCACCTTGCTTTTTTCTTCTGCACACTTTGTCCCAGGCTACCAGAGGAATCCTGGACTTATTTTAATATCTTGACCAAAGGAAATTTCATTGAGCCTGCTCGATCTTGAGAAGAACTGAGGCAGGCAATCTAAAAATAGACATGAATAAGGTCAGAATACCTTGAATGCATGCCATGGTAATGGTTGCCTTGGTAGCTTGGGATAGGAGCTTGCCTTTCCACGACGCCAACTTTTTGTGGATCCTCTCAATCACTATATTCCACATCCCTTCCTTTGCACACCCATGAAAAAGAGGGATGCCAAGATAGGTGGTGGGAAGGTAGTCAATAGAGAAACCCAAGATCCTTGCTATCTAAACTTAACCCCTGGTCAGGGCGTTGATGAAAAATATCTTGCTTTTGATGTAATTTACTTTTTTCCTTCCATGGGTTTTAAGCGGTGTACCTTACACTATTTTGGGAAACTACTCGACATCTATGTTTCTTGAATTACCTACTCCTTATTTTCAAGTGTGATTATATGTTGGTTCAAATTCACTAAAGGAACCCTTGAATTAAGGTTATAAAAATTAATATGGATAACTTGTTAATTGCATAGACCACATGGCTCAAAATAGAACATTGTGTAAATAAGAATTAAGTGAGTGGAAATTTAGTGCCTAGAGATAGCCTAAAATAAGATACATATATTCGATGCACTTAAAAGAGCATAGTCGTAGAACTACCCATCATCAGACTTTAGATGTTATTGAATTAAAGTTTGGTTATATCTAAATTTGGCATACTATGGTACACAAGACAAGATAAAAGAATATCTCTTTAGTTAATTCTCATTACAATTTGACCTACGATTCACCCAGATATAGTTGCAACCTAAACCTTTACCCTGGTTAAAGATATCATCTTGCTTTGTCGTAATTTAGTGGATGTGTTTTGTGTTATTTAAGCATTGAAATATGTCATAAAGTAACATGTTTTGTGTGTTAGTAAACTAAACTCTGGAAGGTCTTAAACATGTGCTTTTATAAGAAGTGGTGATTCCATGAGTAAGCTAGTTCGTTATATCCTTAATAGACTAGCAATAGTAGTCATGAACAAAGGTGACTTTTATCAATTTAAACATTAATGATATGATATAGAAGTTAGAATTACAACTTGAGTAAATATTGTAATCTAACACTATTCTTTATATATCAAGAAATGGCCCTTAAAGTAGGAAACAGAAAGGACACACTATCTCGCAAGATGAAGCAAACTAAAAGTCTTGGAGGAAAGTTAAAAATATTAGCTAGAATGGTGGAGGACCTTTATGCGATAAATTTTGAGTTGAAATAATGAGTAAGTGATCTCAAGGAACAACTGGTCCAACAAGGCCAACCGCTAGATAACTTGGAATCTCAAAAGTGCAAATCTAGAGCATTGCAAGCCAAGTCCAATTCACCAAAAAAGAAGCCTATTTTAAATTATGTCATTTTGTCAGAACCTGAATGAAAATTTTAAAGGGAGATAAAGAGTGTCAGTTTTATGAAGTGATAGCAAGAACAAAATAAAAAAAAGAAGCAAGTTTGCTTCAGTAAGGGACTCTAGAAAACCAAGACTAATAAGTTACAATAATCATCTTCCATTGTGCAAGAAAAGGGAAAGAAACATGTAGGTCCTCCGGGGATTCTTTACATGTAAGGGACAACATTATGCAAAAATATACCCATAACGTGTAGGACCAAGTAAAATTGTGATGAATCACAAAATCCACATTGACACCGAAAGTCCAAATTTGGAAGGGCAAGCCACTCCATCACTCATGAATGATGGTGAATCCATTAGTCATTACAATGAAATCAACTAAGATTCTAGAGTTTCACTCCAAGACTATGAGGAAGCACAATATTCTGAAAAGACATTATCCTTATTTATTTAATGATGCTATGTAATAATACAGGATGAACTATGGACCACTTATGCAAAGTGGAAACTATGAAAAAACTATGTTTTATTTTTTATTATGTATTAATAAAGGAAAACACATAGGATTGTGTTTAATCTAAGGGTGGAGTATATCACATCCCACCTTGGAGGACTATTTTTAAGATGCTATTTGTGTAGTGATAGCTGGTTTTAATGTCTAATATATTTGTAGTGTATTTATCAAAAGAAAATGATGTTATGTTGCTTGATGGCAAGAACATTTATTTTCATAGGTGGAAGATTGACCACCAAGAGATGAGTAGGGAAATGATGACCATGACAACTCAACAGGTAAAGCTCATATTCTTAACATCACTAGTTACCTCCCTGATGGTGGTGTTACTTGAGGATTACTCTAAAAAGTCCTACCCATTCAAAGGAAAAATGGTGATGCGGGATATTGGTCACATACATTGAGTACTTGTATGCCATTGGTGTGTGATTTATGTGTAATTTATGATTAATTTGCATGAAATTGGTTTAATTGAATTTTACTTTGAAATTGCACATTAATTGCATTTTATAAATTTATCATGATTTAGTGAAATATTAATTTGAACAATTTCTAAATAAAATATTTATTTTGTTGAGCATGCTTAATTGATCTAGTGGATCCTATTTTAGAAGAAAATTAGGTAGTTGTTTTTATGAACTTTTTCAATTTTAAATTGGATTTAAACATGAAAAAACAACTACCTTGTAGATTTAAATAATAAATATTTCATGTATATGGTTACTTTGGGAAGGTTGAAATAGTGGATAATATTCTGCTCTTAGCTCTATGGATTTCATTTTCATTAATATATATATATTAAAGAAGCTTTAACTTGGGGTGAGAAAAAGAAGATAGAATAAATAATATATATATATATATATATATATATATATATATATATATATATATATATATATATATATATATAATTAGAAGCATCTTTTCTAAAAGAAAGAAAGCAAAAAAATAATAAATAAATAAATAAATATATATTTAGAAACATATTTCTTTTCTAAGAAGAAAGAGAGCTATAAATCACCTTTGATATTGAAAAAGGGCTATGTTAGGTTATGCTAGATTGGAGAAGGTAGGAGAAGGGAGTTACAAGCTTTGAGAAGCATTCAACTACTGGATTTCTAGGTTGGGGCTTTCCATTCTGTTTCACTTATGTCTTGTTGATTGCTTGTTTATGAAACCATTTTGTCTATTTAGCTTGTGTGCTCTTCTTAATGATAAAGCTGAATATTGACTACAATTTGATAATGATAGAAAGCTTTGTGACCATGCATCCATTCTGGGATGAAACATAGTGGTAGCATCTTCACCAGTTCATAGTAATAAACCTTATATTATTTCATTATGATCTTATAAGTATATTTAGGGCCTGTGTAAATTTGAGTCTTATGTTAAGCGACGTACGTAAATAGCACTCTTTCTCCCTTGTTAGAATATATGTACTGGTCATATATCCTTAAATATCCTGCTCATGACCATTAGTAATACACAGTTGTCAGGTTGTCAGTAGATGATCGGTCTCATCATAATAATAAATGTAGAGTGTCACTAGATATGGTCGATTAATTCGACAAATTAATACCCTCCCAATCAAACCATGGAAGCCTGAAGCTTAGTATGTTACCACGTCTGCTCCTTGAATGAAACACTAGACTCCCTGTTCGGTGGAGTCATTGAGAACAAATATGTTCCATGCTAACGAAGGACTCCATTGTGGAGGGCCATATTATCTTTGGAGGTCTTTAACCTTTATCTAGGTATATCCATCTAGGTTCTCTGTTGATATCCTATCTAATACTCTATGTGACTTCCTTTTGGACCTTCGAGTTAGTTTTAATGAACACTTTAGCTTGTGATAGTTTGATGCTTCATCGGATTGATGTACCCATGCTTTTTGATAGATCGCTACTTCTGTTGCATTAAATTTCAAATAGCCTACATAATGGAGTCTTCCCATAATTATTGTATAGGAGATTCAAGTCTTAATATCATTTCATCTACAGCCTTACACTTTGTTTTGGTTTGATTAATATCATTTAAATAGAATCTAGAGTGTTGGTAGTCCTTGATTGAATTTTGCTTTACCTTTATCTCATGTCAATCACACACGCTTCGGGTTTTCCCCATATGTTGTTACCTTTATAGCACACAAAATTTCATCTGCCACCGGTGGATCAATACTAGTACATCTGCAATATTATTAGATCATTATCAATCGGTCACCAATATTGGGATAGGCATGTCAGAACTCAAGGACTCCCATTCTCATTCTTGCGGATTTGGTGTTTATGTTGTTTATACCAAAATGGACTTCAAACTAAGCCTTTCTGTCATTCGATGGTGCCTTGTTAATGATTATCAAGGATGAGTTAGGATTTTGTTATGTCATCCATATCAATTGTCTATGTTGTGTTGTATTACCACTAGCTGCACTTAAGGTGACCTTTGTGTGAAGCAACTGATAAAACTCCTATACTGTCCTCCATGGCCGACAGTTTGTCTTCGAGGCTAAATTATGGTGAAGTGAAATCTCTTTAACCAAAAATTCATCTAACATTTACCTCTATTTGGGTTTTCACCACATCCAAATTGAAACCATCCTCGATCTACAGCCAACATTGCACCCACATCAGAGTTATCTTGCAAACCTTCTCTATCTGCCATCATAAACTTCTACATGATAATGTAAATTTAACCTTTTTGGATCTTAGTTGAGCTTTAATCGACCACTCTATGGGAATTTCATTCCACCTTAATACCTTTTCTGCTGGCAGTGTTGATAATCCTGATGACAGTGTCCATTTGTGTTAATCCATACTATCGGATATCTGTTCAGCCATGTAAACCATGATGACCAGATTATCACTCAACTTTTAGTACATATGGACTATATCTACATATGAGATTTTGTTGTGTTCATAAAGTAATCTAGATGAATTGTATGGTTATAAAACCTTAAAAGCCTTTAAAAATGACTTATAGCTCTAATTTACTTGAGTAAATAGATGTCAGTGAGATGGGTGTTATAAAATAGACACTTTAGCCAATGGATATGAAAGATTGCTTCAAATGGGTTTGAGGTAATTAGGAATAAGGGATGATTTTGGATTTCTTGGGAGTGATTTAAAGTATCTCTTATTTTTGGTAAATAATAGTTTTGTGTTCATAAATTTGAAAAATGATTTTGTATAATATAAAAATTAAATATTTGTTAGTCTCATAATGACACTAAGAGGGGGGTGAATCAGTGTAGCTTTTTAAAACTTAAATCTTCAACACTCAAATCCAAAACAATGAAAACATAAAACCAAATAAAGCAAGTATAACAAGAGAACATCACACAACACAAGATGTACTAAGGTTCACCGATTTGGCTACATCCTCAAAAATGACTATTTGGACTCCCATCCAAATCCAGCCTTTGCAAAGCACCAAATTTACAATAAATTTACCAACACCCATTGGAAGGAGCACCAACCCTTGATTTATCTGCACCAATAGAAAGGAGCACCAACCCCTAATTTATCTACACCAATAGAAAGGAGCACCAACCTTGATTTAACTGCACCAACATAAAGGAGCACCAACCCCACTACCAAGCACCCACTTGATTTTGATATTGATAATAAAATGACATATATGAATGTCTTCAATGAAAATAGAACCCTCTATGGTCTGTAAGATCAAAATATAAAACTTTCTATTTCACCCAATATAACATCCCTCTCTCTGCATTACTCAGAATTTGAATCTTCTCTTCTCACAAAAAAAAATGGATTTTTCTCTTAGCTCGTTCTGCCAATTGCTACACTCTTTCTAGGTATTGTGCAAAAATTTTTCTGCAAACTCCTCTCAAAATTTTAGCCAAAATGGAGATCATATGATAAAGTTATGCCTAAAATACTGAAGTGACTTTTTTCACCACACTCCAAAAATCACAGATTTTCACTCTTTATTTTTCTCCACACACAATTCTCTCTTCACAAAATAAAGTCCCCAATAAAATACCTTATCACTTAAAAAACACACACTTGCATTATTTTTCCGTTTTCAATTTTAAAAATATTTTCTTTAATGAAGCTTCTTAAAACAATATAACTTCTTTTTTTTATTTTGAGAAGTCATTTCGTCAAACACGTCACATACAAAGAATTGACACCTTACTCATTTTGTTACTTCGGAGCCACGTGACACCTCAAACCAAAAATGAAATATGCTCTATTTGATGCCTTGAAGGTGTAACAACATTGAAATTGAAACTCTGGTGACTCTGCAAGGTTGAAACGGCCAACTGAAGGATTTTGCACAAGTGGAACAAACTGACATAAAAGTGACCTGTACCTTTTTTGCAACAATCATACTCTCACATCATAACTCTATTTTCTCTGAAATTTAAAACTCAAAATCTATGCAATGCTGAATACATCCAATTCGAATCTCACTGCATAAATCCTTACGGATCACCTATACCACCTCCATGAAAACTGCTGCTGACACACTTTTTCCAAAAAGAGTGTTTTTGTGACAGTCTTGCAACACTTGAAACATTTGCCTCGTTGCTCCATTTTGGTGGAAATTTGGAACACATGTTCTTGAAGATAATGACCACCTTCAGTTCAAATTTTTCTATCAAATTCTTCTCGGTTTGCTTGAAGTGCTTCTGAAAAAACTGCCCTTTTTAGGCATGTACAACCACTTGCCAAATCATCCGCCAAGATACCGAAAACATCACCGATCAATCCAAAAATTGTGCTGACACCTCCAATGTTGTTATGGACTATTTAATGAAATTCTAGCATGTTCTAAACTAATCCATCCTATCCAACTATGTCCGTGATGACTTTTGTAATTTTTTGACAACTTGACGATTTTTTCAACTTTTGCAAATTTGCATGAACAACCTATAACAACTTCACCCGAACATTAAAAACATCATCATAAGCATTGAACATAACTGTACATACTCCGAAAAACCTTGGAAAAACTATCCACTACATCAACCTGTCCATCTAAGTGTGTTGAAAACAATGACAATATTGTTGTTGCACTTTGCTCAACAATCTCCCCGTTTGGAATTATTGGCAACACACGCACAATTTCCTATAACTCTTCTCCCCATTTGAAAACAAGACCAAAAGGCTACTGCAAACTCCCCCTGAGTCTATGCACAACATTCTCAAGCAAAAATTATTACACTTAGAAAAAATCACAAACATGAGAAAAAATATAAACAAATACACAAATGCTCCCCCTGAGAATGTGGCCCCAATAACTAGTTTGGTGAATGTGGCCCTAAGTGTGACCACTCCCAATTTCTTGTGAATGTACTCAAAGAATTCCTTGGGCAATGGTTTTGTGAATGTATCTGCTACTTGCTCTGTTTTTGGAACAAAATCCAACTTAACCTCAACTTCAACTTTATCCTTCAAAAAATGATACCAAATAGCAATATGTTTTGTGCGATAATGCATAACCGGATTCTTTGAGATGTTAATGGCACTGGTGTTATCACACTTAACTAAAATCGACTCACTAAAATTAATTCTAAGATCCTTCAGAGTTTGTTTCATCCATAACACCTACGTACAACACGTTGTTGCTACAATGTATTCTACCTCTGCTATGGATAAGGAGACTGACTCCTATTTCTTACTGTGCCACGCAACCAACTTGTCTCCAAGATAGAATGCACCTCCACTGGCACTCTTCTTGTCATCTACACATCCTGCCCAATCTGCATTTGAATACGTAATAAGGGTGAAGTCCTTACCTTTAGGATACCATAACCCATACTCCATAGCACCCTTGAGGTATCGAAGAATCCTCTTCACTACTGTCACATGAGTCTCCTTGGGACTAGCCTGAAATCATGCTACCATGCATACTGCCTGCAAAATATCTAGTCTAGTAGCTATCAAGTACAGTAAGCTCCTAATCATAGATCTATACATAGTTTGATCAACATGTGGAGATTTATCATCCTTGCTCAACTTGCAACCTGTCATCATGGGAGTTCTAACTAGCTTACAATCCTCCATTGTGAACTTTTCAACATCTCTTTCACATATTTAATTTAAGAAATAAATATGCCATTCTCCTTTTGATTAACTTGCAATTTGAGGAAATATGAAAGTTCACCAATCATTGCCATTTCAAATTCTTTCTGCATCTTATTTTCTAAATCTTTACACAACTCATCTTTGTTGTTGCCAAATATGATATCATATACGTATACAACAAGAACAATATGATGATCATTTTATGTTTTGACATACAAATTACTATCCACCATACCTTTCTTGAACCCTTACTGAGTAAGATAATTGTCTAGCCTTAGATACCATGCTCGGGGTGCCTATTTTAAGCCATATAACATTTTATTCAACTTGAAAACCAAGTTGCGATCATCACCAATCTAGAAACCATCTAGCTGCTCAATATAAACCTCTTCTTCAAGTTTCCCATTCAAAAATGCTAATTTCACATCCATTTGATAAACTTAGAAATTCTTGTAAACTACTAAAGCCAAAAACATTCTAATTACCTCTAGTCTGGCCACAGGTGCAAAGGATTCCTCAAAGTCAATACCTTCAACTTGTGCATAGCCTTTGCATACCAATCTTGCTTTGTTATTGACTACCTATCCGTATTCATTCAATTTGTTCTGAAAGACCCATTTAGTATCGATTACATTTTTATTTGCATGTCTTTACTAACCCCCAAGTCTTGTTTTTCTAGATCTGATCTAATTCTTCATTTATTGCCTTTACCCAACTTTCATCTTTGCTTGCGTTAGCAACATTTTTGGGCTCAATGCTGGATAATAAAGAGTAGTTACTTACTAATCTTCTTCTTTTCTGAACACCAACTATGGGATCTCCAATTATTTTCTCTCTAGGATGATCTTTCTGCTAGCTGCTTGTTTTGAATTTCTTGTTTTCTTCCACTTCTAAATCATTGTTTGAATCCTCTGAGTCAATTTTTGGTTTCTTTTTCATTTCATTTTCCTCATCTCTTTCAATGACCTCTTCATAAATTGGGTAGTTCTCTTCATATCTAATTACTTGTTCCCTTCCTTCATCAACTTTAACATCGATACTATCCACAATTTTTCTTAGCCTCTTGTTGTAGCATTTGTATGCTTTTCTTTTTGACGAATAGCCAAGAAAAATACCTTCATCTGCTCTATCTTCAAACTTACCAAGGTTTTCTTCAGTTCTTTTGATGTAACACTTGCTACCAAAAAATTTAAATTATCTTGTTGTTGCTTTTTTACCGAACCAAAACTCATAAGGAGTTTTGATTTCATGCATCCTCAACAAACACCTATTTTGGATGTATACTGTAGTATGGACTGCCTCTTTCCAAAATCTATCTGCTACTTTGCTCTCAGTCAACATAGTTCATGCAATTTCCTACACTGTCTTGTTCTTTATTTCTACCACACCATTCTACTGAGGTGTCCTAGCTGCAGAAAATTATCTCCTAATGCCATATTTTTCACAATACTCTATGAAATCCTCTGAAATGAACTCTCCTCCTCTGTATAACCTTAAACATTTAATCATTTTTCATGTTTTATTCTCAACTTGGTTTTTGAAAACCTTGAACATCTCAAAAGGTTTTGATTTATACTTCAAAAAAAGTACCCATGTCATCCTGGAATAGTCATCTATACACAACATGAAATATTTGTTAGTCTTACAATGGCACTGAGAGGGGGGGTGAATCAATGCAGCTATTTAAAACTTAAAACTTTAACTCTTAAAGCCAAAACAAGGAAAGCTTAAAACTAGAAATAACAAGTATAATAAGAGAGCATCACATAACACAAGATGTAACGAGATTCACCAGTTTTGGCTACTCCTCAAACTAGACTGTTTGGACTCCCATCCAAATCCAGCCATTGCAAAGCACCAACTTTACAATTAATTTACCAGCACCAACTGGAAGGAGCACCAACCCCTAATTTACCAGCACCAACTGGAAGGAGCACCAACCCCTGATTCCAAGCACCAACTTGGATTTCAATTTAAATCTTGATTGACATAAAAATGCCTTCTATGTTACAATACCCTCACTGGTCTATCTTAACTCAAATAAATCTTATGGAAGCATACACTCTTTTATAACTCTACTTACTACACACTTACAGCCCTTTCATATAGCTTACTCTTGCAGCTCTCACGGCTCTGAACATCTTATCGCATTCTTACAGCTCACTATTCCTTTATACAACGACACACTACTCTATCACCCTGTTTAGAGTACAACACTCTCTTACCACACAAAACTCAACTATTTTTATGGCTCACTCTTGTTGCTTTCCTTCAGCCCCTGTGTTTGTCTTTCTCTTCTCATTTATAGCTCTCTTACATCCCGCAGCACTATCTCACTATCCGGCGGCTCTTTTCCCCTTACAGCAACGCTCTCTCTATCCGCATAGAGCTCAACCTTACTACTTCAAGCAAATATGCTTTTATAATGGTGTTCTGTTTCTATTTTTGACTTCTATATTTTTGCATGCAGCTTATTAATAGAAACGGCTTCTTTATTCTTACATGCAATCTTATTAATAGAGCGGTTCTTTGAAACGTTTCTCTGTCCAACTCTTGGTCTTCTTCTGACGACTTTCAGTAACCACCGCTGCATGAAATTTCTTTATAACGGCCCCTGTCACTGCAGTAACGACTTCTATTTACTGTCACTGTAACTGCCCCTGTAACTGTCGTAATTACTTCAGTTTACTTATTCTTATTTAACTGCATGATTTCTATCCTATAACTGCACCTGTAACTATAGTTCTGACTCCAGTTAACTTTACTTCGACTAGGTTCTTCTTCTTCCATCATGCCAATGCGACCTATCACGAAATCGCAACACTTCTGTATCTTTCTACCCTTCTCGCCTTTTACCCACGAAAATACATGTCACGAAATCATGACAGTTTTTGGCTCCTTGTCCACTTCTTCGCTTGCACCCGCAAAAATACATGTCACAAAATCGTGACAGTTTTTGGCTCCTTGTCCACTTCTTCGCTTGCACCCACGAAAACTAGACATGTCACGAAATCGCGACACTTTCACCTTCTCGCTACTCTTCTTGGCTTCAACCAATGAAAATGGAACATGTCACGAAATCGTGACATCTTTCTCTTTCGTACACTATTCTCCGCAAACCCCAACAAAAACCTGACATGTCACGAAATCGTGACACATTCGCTGCCTTGTGCATTCTTCTGCCTTTTGCCCATGAAAATGGAACATGTCACGAAATCGTGACATCTTTCTTTGCCTTGTGCCTTTTCTGCCTTTTGCCCGCAAAAATGGAACATGTCACGAAATCGCGACACTTTTGCTACCTTGTGCCTTTTCTATCTTTGGCCAATGAAAACACATGTCACGAAATCGTGACACACTTGCCTCCATACACTCTCTCTCCTCTTTGGGTCACGAAAACCCGACGTGTCACGAAATCGTGACACTTTTTCTCCTTAGTGCTTTCTCTTCGAACCTGTCGCGAAATCGCAACACTTTTTATCCTTGGTGCTTTCTCTTCGAACCTATCGTGAAATCGTGACACTTTTTCATCCGTACCATCCTTCTTGCAAATTGTCATGAAATCGTGACACTTTTCCTTGCAAGCTCTTTCTCTCAAACATGTCGCAAAATCGTGATACATTTTCGTCCGTACTACCTCTCTTGTAGATTGTCGCAAAATCGTGACACTTTTCTTTGCGAGCTCCTTCTCTTCGAACATGTCACAAAATCATGACAATTTTCTTACTTGCCTTCTTTGCTTCCAACATGTCATGAAATCACGATAGTTTTCTTTTTGCTTTCTCTCTCTTCCAACATGTCACAAAATCGTGATAGCTTGCCTTGCGCTTTCTAAACATGTCGTGAAATTGTGACAGCTTTCCTTGCGCTTTCTAAACATGTCGTGAAATCGTGACATCTTTTTCTCTCTCCTCTTTCTCTTCGCTTTGAACTATGAAAATGAAATATGTCACGAAATCATGATAGTTTTATCAGAATTTTCTCTCTCCTCCGATATGTCACGAAATCGTGACAGTTTTGCCAACATTTTCTCTCTCCTCCGTTATGTCGCGAAATCATGACAGCTTTTCCAGCATTTTCTCTCTCCTCCATTATGTCGCAAAATCGCGACAACTTTTCCAACATTTTCTCTCTCCTCCGTTATGTCACGAAATCACGACAGCTTTTCCAGCATTTTCTCTCTCCTCCATTATGTCGCGAAATCATGATAGAAAACATGTCGCGATATCGTGACAGTTTTCTTACTTGTCTTTTTCTTTGAGCTTTTGCATATGGGCCACTTCTGTCTCCTTGGAAATTCACTGTACATGCTCTGACTGCTCTGAACTCTTGTTCACTTCATCAACCGATCTATCTAATGACCTCTGCACTCCTGTCCATTGCATCAACCGATCCTCTATCTGTGTTGACAACAATGACAATACTTTGGCTATACCTTGCTCATCAATGAACTCCTGTCCATTGCACTTTGGCTGCACCTTGCTCATCAATGAACTCCTGTCCATTGCATCAACTGATTAATACTGGTTGTGTTGACAACAATGATAATACTTTGTTTGCACCTTGCTCATCAATCTCCCCCTTTGGAATTGTTGGCAACACACGTAATTGTGAGCAATTACCTATAATTCTTCTCCCCCTTTGACAATAATACCAAAGGGTGGCTACAAAACTCCCCCTGAGTCCATGCACAACATTCTCAGGCAAAAATATTATAGTTAACAAAAACCACAAATATGAGCAAAAAGATAAACAAACACATAAATGCTCCCCCTGAGAATTTGATCCCAATAGCTAGTCAATTCTTAGACTATTCTTGGGAATATGTGACCTCTTCAGTTCATGCTGTCTTCTGAGCCTCAACCCTCTGTACTCTGTCATAGGCTCACTAAGAACCTGTTTAACAAGCTCACATAGAACTTGTCCAAAATAGCTCACAAGTCCTCACTAGAACCTATCCAAATCAGCTCACAAGTTCATCAAGAAAAACTTGCTTAGCATGAACCCACAAAGAGAATTGTTAGAGACCCAATGTGATTCATCAACCTCATAGAAGCATAAAGAGAATTTTTAGAGACTCAATATTTTCTATACTTAACTCCCAATCTCAATCTCATCTCAATCTCAATCTCAAAAGAATAAGATAGATGAAGTATGCTTTTCTCAAGAACATAAAACACAACCCAACAATTGCCAACCATGCAATAACTCATATAAAAATGAGACTCATGTTCTTTCCACAACACCAATATCTTTTCTCAACCAATTAGGGCTTTAACAACAATGCTTATAGACAAGGTTTAACCAACATTATTCAACTCAAGATTAACCTTGAAGCATTCAACCATTCACTACATGAAAAGGAAACTAGTAGACATCCTTTTCCTTCCAAAGGTATTTGAACAAAACTACCACCAACATAAATCACCAATGCAGAGAATAACTTGCTCAAATCAATCTCAATGGAGTAAGCCCAAATCATGTATCAAGTAAAGCATTAACTTGATCAAAACAACCTCTATGACAGCAACTCAACCATCAATCTCAAAATAGCCAACTAAGGGTTTCACCATCTCAATGCAAGTAGCAAGACTTTCTAACATAAACCCTAGTGCAAAATGCTTCCTCTTTGTTTGAGGAAGAAGAGAATAGTTCTTCAACCTGTTACCAACACCACCCTCAACTTTGCCACCAAGTTAGGGTTAGATCATAAAAGTAACCACAAAAATATTTATTCCATTAAAACACCTTATGACTCCAATCCTTAGAAGTCAACTACAAAAAAAAATATAAAGCATACAAACAATATATCCTTTTACACCTTACTCAAACTCATACTTCTGGACCGTTACCTTTAGCACTGGAAGCTCAAACAGCACGTAGTTATCAACTCTCGATATTCTGCTTCCTCTGGCAATATCTTGCATTCCTCAAATAATGCAAGACTTTCTTAGGTGCATAGGCATCTTGACCTCCTTGGCGCTTCACCACCTGGGCGCTATTCTCTCAACGTCTCTTCCTTGTATGTTCCACTTGGCACTCTTGACCAACTGGATGCAGTGTCGCTATTTGCTTTGACTCTAGCATCTCTTACCAGTTTCTCTCGTAATAGGGATTTTGCATTAATCACAAGTACGTAGATAGGGAATGCTGCAGTCTTTCATTAAACCAAAAGATCTGCAACCATTTATGCTTCCATGATATGTCAACCTATGGCGCATCATCTATCCCTAGATAATGCCAATCGATTGTTGATCAAAACACCAAGTTGTTCACCATGTTGTTCTCAATTAAATCACAACCCTTCATACTATCTCCATAAACGTTTATATGAACTGAAACACATTTGAAAACTAAACAATAATAACCCGACTGCTGGTCTTTCATCCTAAGATGCCCAAACAAATACATAGGAGCATTAAAATAAAACTTTAATATTGCTCCCCCTGAGGATGTGCCACCTGGAGTTGCTTAGAGCAATGGCGGAGTAGCCTCCTTCAGTCCAAGGAGACACGATTTCCTTTCTTATACCTTTCTCCAGAATTTCCTGAACTTAGGCTAAAGGATTTCACCTACAACCCTATTCTGAACCTTTTCGTGAACTTGACCATTTCTCTTGCGGGGTTGTCTCTTGTGCATCCTTGATGGATGATTATTTTCCTTTCTATTGTGCACATGATTTATTCCCTATCTGTATTGCATTCTTTGAGTCTAATGAAATCTACGGTCTTGCCTTAGATTAGATATAGAAGTGCTTGGACAAAACCTTGCTATGTGCCCATGACCATTACATTTAAAACATTGCACATGATATGTCCCCTTTCTGTGTTGCACTCTTTACGTCTAATAAAATCTATGGTCTTGCCTTAGATTAGATCCAAAAGTGCTTGGAAAAAACCTTGCTATGTGCCCATGGCCATTACAATTAAAACATTGCACATGGTGTTCACTCAAAGAAGAAGATGTATATCTATCAGCATAACTCTTTGATCTATTATTTTGTCCACAATAAATTGCCTTGTGACCATAGCAGTTGCATTTAGAACAATAACCATTAAAAGCATTATTATTAAAAGAGTGAGAGTGAGAGAACCTCTTTTGTTGTGGTTGCTTTGTTGTAGATCTTCTTTGATATTTTCTTCCTTTTGAAGATTCAGCTTCAGACTTTTCTTTCTTCTTTCCTTTATCAGTGAACTTCTTCTTCTCTGCATTTTTGGAAGATGATGGTTGTTCAGCTTCATATCCAAGACCAAACTTAGCCATGGAGCTTCTTTGTTGCTTTATCATTTTATCTAGCAACTCTGTGCTCTTCTCAAATTTGAGATTTACATTGGCCTCTTCTAGTTGTTTCTTCAATGAAACAATCTCTTCCTCTTGTTGGCAACAAATAGTCTCTTTCTCATTGATTTGAGACCTGAGAATATCTTCAATCCTTTTGTACTGTTCTACTTGCAGCTTTAGATCAACAATAACTTTGTTAGATTCCTCTTCACTTGTGTTGCATACATCATCCAGGTGTGTCTTCAAGGCTTCTTCTGATTTCTTGGCCTTTTGAACTTGTAGGAAGAGATCTTCAATCTCATCCCCATATTCTTCTAACTTCTTGGACATTTTTTTGTTCTTTTTCCTTTCTAAACCCAACTCTTCAAGTGCAGCAATCAACTCACCTCTTAGATATACTTTAGCCTCAGCCTCAAGGTTTTCATCACATTCCTGTTCTTCTTCAGTGTTTTCATTGCATACTTCAGAGTTCACTTCTTCTACCTTCTCTAGTTCAGTTTTCTCTTCCACATGAACTAAAACTGGTTGAGATGCCTTTTTGGAGGAGGATCTATTCTTCTTACCCATTGTGTACTAATCCAAGATCAACCCTGACTGATTTAGCCTGAATTGGGAACTTGGCTTTGATACCAATTGTTAGTCTTACAATGGCACTGAGAGGGGGGGTGAATCAGTGCAGCTATTTAAAACTTAAAACTTTAACTCTTAAAGCCAAAATAAGGAAAGCTTAAAACCAGAAACAAGTATAACAAGAGAGCATCACATAACACAAGATGTAATGAGGTTCACCAGTTTTGGCTACTCCTCAAACTAGACTATTTGGACTCCCATCCAAATCTAGCCATTGCAAAGCACCAACTTTACAATTAATTTACCAAAACCAAATGGAAGGAGCACCAACCCCTAATTTACCAGCACCAACTAGAAGGAGCACCAACCCATGATTCCAAGCACCAACTTGGATTTCAATTTAAATATTGATTGACATAAAAATGCCTTCTGTGTTACAAGACCCTCACTGGTCTATCTTAACTCAAATCAATCTTATGGAAGCATACACTCTTTTATAGCTCTACTTACTGCACACTTACAACCCTTTCATATAGCTTACTCTTGCAGCTCTCACGGCTCTGAACATCTTACTGCATTCTTATAGCTCACCCCGTTCAGAGCACAACACTCTCTTACCACACAAAACTCAACTATTTTTATGGCTCACTCTTCCTGCTTTCCTTCAGCCCCTGTGTTCAGCTTTCTCTTCTCATTTACAGCTCTCTTACAGCCTGCAACACTATCTCACTATCCGATGGTTCTTTTCCCCTTACAAAAATGCTCTCTCTATCCACATAGAGCTCAACCTCACTACTTCATGCAAATCTGCTTTTATAACGGTGTTCTGTTTCTATTTTTGACTTCTATATTTTTGCATGCAGCTTATTAATAGAAATGACTTCTTTATTCTCACATGCAATCTTATTAATAGAGCGGTTCTTTGAAACGTTTCTCTATCCAACTCTTGGTCTTCTTCTGACGACTTTTAGTAACCACCACTGCATGAAATTTCTTTATAACGGCCCCTGTCACTACAGTAACGACTTCTGTTTACTGTCACTGTAACTACCCTTGTAACTACCGTAATTACTTTAGTTTACTTAGTCTTATTTAACTGCATGATTTCTATCCTATAACTGCACTTGTAACTGTAGTTCTAACTCCAGTTAACTTTACTTCAGTTGGGTTCTTCTTCTTCCATCATGCCAATGCGACCTATCACAAAATCGTGACATTTCTGTATCTTTCTGCCCTTCTCACCTTTTACTTGTGAAAATACATGTCGCAAAATTGTGATAGTTTTCGGCTCCTTATCCACTTCTTTGCTTGCACCTACGAAAATACATGTCATGAAATCGTGACAGTTTCCAGCTCCTTGTCCACTTCTTTGCTTGCACCCGCGAAAACCAGACATGTGACGAAATCACGAAACTTTTGCCTTCTCGCTACTCTTCTTGGCTTCAACTAGCAAAAATGGAACGTCGTGAAATTGCGACATCTTTCTCTTTCATACACTATTCTTCGCAAACCCCAGTGAAAACCTGACATGTCACGAAATAGCGACACATTCGCTGCCTTATGCATTCTTCTGCCTTTTGCCTACAAAAATGAAACATGTCACAAAATCACATCTTTCTCTGCCTTGTGCCTTTTCTGCCTTCCGCCTGTGAAAACGGAACATGTCACAAAATCGTGACACTTTGGCTGCCTTGTGCCTTTTCTGTCTTTGGCCAGCAAAAACACATGTCACGAAATCGTGACACATTTGCCTCCGTACACTCTCTCTCCTCTTCGGATCGCGAAAACCTGACGTGTCACGAATTCGCGACACTTTTTCTCCTTGGCGCTTTCTCTTCGAACCTATCACGAAATCGTGACACTTTTTCTCCTTGGCACTTTCTCTTCGAACCTATTGCGAAATCATGACACTTTTTCGTCTGTACCATCCTTCTTGCAAATTGTTGCAAAATCGCGACACTTTTCCTTGCAAGCTCTTTCTCTCAAACATGTCACGAAATCGTGACACATTTTCGTTCGTACTGCCTCTCTTGCAGATTGTCACGAAATTGTGACACTTTTCTTTGTGAGCTCCTTCTCTCCGAACATGTTGCAAAATCATGATAGTTTTCTTACTTGCCTTCTTTGCTTCCAACATGTCATGAAATCGTGACAGTTTTCTTTTTGCTTTCTCTCTCTTTCAACATGTTGCGAAATCATGACAGCTTGCCTTACGCTTTCTAAACATGTCACAAAATCACGACAGCTTGCCTTGTGCTTTCTAAACATGTCGTGAAATCGTGACATATTTTTCTCTCTCCTCTTTCTCTTCGCTTTGAACTACGAAAATGAAACATGTCGTAAAATCACGACAGTTTTGCCAAAATTTTCTCTCTCCTTCGATATGTCGCGAAATCGTGACAGTTTTGCCAACATTTTCTCTCTCCTCTGTTATGTCATGAAATCATGACAGCTTTTCCAACATTTTCTCTCTCCTTCGTTATGTCACGAAATCGTGATAGCTTTTTCTAGCATTTTCTCTCTCCTCCGTTATGTCGCGAAATCACGACAGCTTTTTTAGCATTTCTCCTTTGTTGGGCAAACATGTCACAATATCGCGACAGTTTTCTTACTTGTCTTTTTCTTTGAGCTTTTGCATATGGGCCACTTTTGTCTCCTTGGAAATTCACTGTAGATTCTCTTACTGCTCTGAACTCTTGTTCACTTCATCAACCGATCTATCTAATGACCTC
The DNA here is from genome assembly GCA_028583015.1 of Wollemia nobilis. NCBI lineage: Eukaryota > Viridiplantae > Streptophyta > Pinopsida > Araucariales > Araucariaceae > Wollemia > Wollemia nobilis. The sequence continues at coordinate 1,398,276 of JAQPPZ010001613.1, read as the reverse complement.
TACACTCCTGTCCCTTACATCAACCGATCCTCTGTCTGTGTTGACAACAATGACAATACTTTGGTTGTACCTTGCTCATCAATGAACTCCTATCCATTGCAATTTGGTTGCACCTTGCTCATCAATGAACTCATGTCCATTACATCAACTGATCAATCCTGACTGTGTTGACAACAATGACAATACTTTGGTTGCACCTTGCTCATCAATATTTGTCATCGTTTATGCTTTACGTTCTCATGGATCCACATAAATCAGTATGTACTAGTTCCAAAGTTTTACTTATGTAGTATTCTTTTGTTTTAAATGAGACTCTAGTTTGCTTCCTCTTTTGAAATGAAGCACAAATACTATTTTATGGTTTGCCAATGGTGGGAATATCTCTCACTACTTTCTTTGAGCTGATTTTTACTAGATTGTCAAAACTGATAGGACCGAGCCTCTTGTGCCACAACCAATTCTCTTCTTCTTGTCCAAAAAATCAAGCTCCTTCTAAAGTCTCTGAGAGAGTGTACAGGTTGCCATATGTCATTGATCCAGTTGCTATCAACTTCCCATTGTTTGCCTTTTTGACTTCCCAACCTTACTTCTTAAAGTTCACTTCATGACCTCTATCACAAATCTGACTTACGCTCAACAAGTTATGCTTCAGACCAACCACAAACAAGACTCCTTTTGACCTGATTTTTCCATCACTAATATTAACTGAACCTCTGTCAACTATCTTAGCTCCATCATTTTTTCCAAACTTTACTAAACCACCTTCATATTGCTACAACTTCTCAAATTTTTGTTTGTCACCTGTCATATGACTGGAGCATCCACTATCAAGTATCCATGGTGCAGATTTATTCTGTGCTTTAAATGTCATCTATACTATCAAGGATTCCTTTTCTTCCTTAGGTCACTCTTTTTATTTCCACTCAGGTTTGATTACAATTTTGGGCTCTTGTTTTGGCTTTTCATTTTCAGTAGCTTGTGCATGTTTTTCGAAAAAAATTCTATTTTGTCTTATTCCATTTGGCTGAAATTTTCTTCTCTGAAATTGATTTGATGCAAATGTACTTCAATAATTTCTTGCAATATGCCCAAAATTATGATAGTTATAACATTCTACTGCATAATCCATCAAAGGTGAAAAATCATTTCTATTGGTAAAATTCCTTGGTCCTACATTATACTTGCAATATGAGATCTTATGTCCATAACCATTGCATTTAAAATAGTAACCAAAAAATATATGATTGAACCTGGGTGGTGGTCTTTGCCATGTTGTCGTAGGAGCCATAAATCTTCTTCTTCTTTGATGTATGACATTGGTGAAGCCATCATTGTCAATTCTCCTTTTGTGCCTTGCATTATTTCTTTTCTTTGCATGATTCATTTTTTCTTGATCAACCTATTTTTTCTCTTCATTCTTTGTGGATTCTTCATTTATGGCCTTTGATCTATTTGACGATTCTTCTTCATCAAAACCCAAACCAAATTTGATGTCTGTAGTCTTTTGGTTATTTATGATCTTATCTAGCTTCATAGAACTTTCTTCACATTTGTGATAACAACTAATTTTCTGATTCATCTCTTCTAGCTGCATTCTTAAACCAACAATCTCTTCTTCTAGCTTGTTGCAATAATCTATTTTCATGGTTATTTGCACTTCGATATCTTCGGAGATTTTCTTGGATTCTTCTATTTGTACTTTAAAATTTGTTATGATTTCATTTGCATCCTCAAGATTTCTTGAAATTTTCTTATTCTTTTTTCTTTTTATCTTCAATTCATCTAGAGCTGTAATTAGTTCCTCTTCCAAATTCACTTCTACGTGAATTTCTTTTTCATCACATTTATGTTCTTTTTCTGGTTTTTCTTCTTTGAGTGCCATGAAAATAGCTTCACCTGTTTCCTTTTCAGAATCCTCACTGGAGCTATCTTCTGATGAACTGGCATTCTTGGAGATGAAACTTTTCTTCTTGAAGTTGCCTTTTCTGAAATTTGTTTTTTTCTTCCAGTCACTTCTTTCTTCATGTGATCCTTCATCACTTCTGTTCTTATTATTAAGTGGACATTTAGCTACAAAATTCCCAACACCTCCACAGTTGAAACATTTAAACGGTAACTTTCCTCTGTATTTTCATTTTTCCCTTTTTAGTTTTCGAACAAAGTTTTCTTCCATTTCATCTTGTCTCTTCTTCCTCAGATTCTTGTTTTTCTTTCATATTTTTATGGACTTTAAAAGCATCTTCTTTGTCTGTGGGTTTAGATTTTCCTATTCTCATCTCATATGCAGTCAAAGAACCATGCATCTCATCCATACTAAAAGAATTTAGATCTTTAGCTTCTTCTATAGCTGAAAATTTAGAATCAAATCTTTGGTCAAGGGATCTTAATACCTTTTTCACGATGACAGAATCTTTTATTTCCTCGTTGAGTCCTCTAATCGCATTAATGAATTCATTAAATCTCAACATATATGCCTCTATATTTTCATTGTCAATCATATTTAATACTTCGAACTGAGCTCAATGTATTTGTAACTTGGCCTCCTTGATCTTAACATCTCCTTCATGAATATTTTTTAGATTGTCCCATATTTCCTTTATCATTTTACAACCCATAATATTTACTAGTTCGTTGTCCACTAATCCACACATGATAGAATTCTTTGCTTTTGAGTCATTCTCAAATAGTTTCTTATCGACAACATCGGTTGGAGAAGTGGTGGGTATTGTGTATCCACTATCTACTGAATCCCAAATGTCGTATCCTAAAGTACAAAGATATATCTACATCCTGAGTCTCCAAAATGCGTAATTATTTTCATCAAACAATGGTGTTTTGTTTGATGAGAAGCCTTCACCACCTGCCATTGTGTCACTTCCAAGATCACCCTAGCTGGTTAAGCCTTTTGAGAAACCTTGCTTTGATACCAATTGTTAGTCTCACAATGACACTAAGAGGGGGGGTGAATCAGTGTAGCTCTTTAAAACTTAAATCTTCAACACTCAAATCCAAAACAATGAAAACATAAAACCAAATAAAACAAGTATAACAAGAGAACATCACACAACACAAGATGTATCGAGGTTCACCGATTTGGCTACATCCCCAAAAATGATTGTTTGGACTCCCATCCAAATCCAGCCTTTGCAAAGCACCAAATTTATAATCAATTTACCAGCACCCACTAGAAGGAGCACCAAACCTTGATTTATCTACACCAATAGAAAGGAGCACCAACCCCTGATTTATCTGCACCAACAAAAAGGAGCACCAACCCCTCTACCAAGCACCCAATTGATTTTGATATTGATAATAAAATGACATATATGAATGTCTTCACTAAAACCAAAACTTTCTATGGTATGTAAGCTCAATATATAAATATTTTTATTTCATCCAGTATAACATCCCTCTCTCTGCATTACTCAGAATTTGAATCTTATCTTATCACAAAATAAAATTGATTGTTATCTTAGCTCGTTCTACCAATTGCTAAACGTTTTTTGGGTATTGTGCAACACTTTGTCTGAGAACTCCTCTCAAAATTTCAACCAAAATGGATATCATATGAGAAATTTATGTCCAAAATACTGAAGTGACATTTTTCACCACACCCCAAAAATCACGGATTTTCACTCTTTATTTTTCTCCACACACACTTCTTTCTACACAAAATAAAGTCCCCACTTTTCAATAAAATACCTTGTCACTTAAAAAGCACACACTTGCATTCCTTTTCCCTTTTCATTTTTAAAAATATTTTCTTTAATGAAGCTTCTTAAAATAATATAACTTCCTTTTTTTATTTTGAGAAGGCATTTCATCAAACATGTCACATGCAAAGAATTGACACCTTACTCATTCTTTTACTTTGGAGCCACGTGACACCTCAAAAAAAAATGAAATATGCTCTATTTTATGCCTTGAAGGTGTAACAACATTGAATCCGAAACTCTGGTGACTCTGTAATGTCGAAATGACCAACTGAAGGATTTTGCACAAGTGGAACAAATTGACATAAAAGTGACCTGTACCGTTTTTCTAACAATCATAACTCTCACTTTGTAACTCTATTTCTCTGAAATTTGAAACATAGAATCTATGCAATACTTACTACATCCAGTCCAAATATCGCTACATAACTCCTTACGGTTCGCCTGTACCACCTCCACAAAAACTGTTGTTGACACACTTTTTCCAAAAAGAGTGTTTTTGTGATAGTATTGCAATGCTTGTAACATTCGCCTCATTTATCTATTTTAATGGAAATTTGGAAAACATGTTCTTAAAGATAATGACCACCTCCAATTCGAATTTTGCTATCAAATTCTTCTCGGTTTCGAAGTGCTTCTGACAAAACTACCCTTTTTTGGCCTGTACAACCACTTGCCAAATCATCTGTCAAGATATCGAAAACATCACTGATCAATCCAAACACTATTCTGACACTTCCAACACTATTTGGATTGTAACCTGACATGCTGGCATGTTCTAAACTGATCCATCCTGTCCAACTGCGCCTGTGATGACTTTTGCAATTTTTTGACTTCTTGATGATTTTTTCAACTTTTACAAATTTGCATGAACAACCTGTAACAACTTCACCCTAACATCAAAAACATCCTCATAAGAATTTAATATCATTATACATACTCTGAACAACCTCTGAAAAACTTTCCACTGCATCAACCTGTCCATCTGAGTGTGTTGACAACAATGACAATATTGTCGCTGCACCTTGCTCAACAATATTTTTGGATATTTTGATTAGAGATTTTATATCTAATTGAATGATAAATTTTATGAACAAGTGGAAAAATAGACTTTGTATATTATTGTGAAAGTAATTAGAAAAATAAAATAAACTATATTATGATTTATGATAAATTTTGTAAATAGATAAAGTCAACTAGAAGCTTGGGAAAATATCTTCTAGTTTTGTAAGGTATGGATTGGTGTCCATTCCTTGGGAAGAGGTATGGGACTCTTCCCTAAGTCTGGTTATATTCTAGACAAATGATGGTTGGAATTATGAATCAATATTTATTTATGAAAATATTAAATATGGATGAATCATCTATTCATGATTGGTGATTTCTTTGTATGTGATATACATTTGGCAAAGATGTGATGCATGATTGCATATAAATGATGAATGGGATTAAGAATTAATCTTTGTTATGATGAATGAATTGTTTATTCATGCTTGGTTATTTTATATGATAAATGTGGAAAGCAAATGGAGGTAATGATTTTAGTGAAATTATAGATTTTGTATGTAAGATGCATACTATGATTTATTATGAATTTTTTTGTAATGAATGGAATCCACTAGAAGAATGGATGATCTTGGTGTCCATACAGGAAGAGGTATGGGACTCTTCCAAATGTCCCTAACAATCAAAGGAATGACATTCATAGTATAAAAGTAAATTATTTAGAAATAGACCTAGATGCTAGATAATTTATGAGAATTTATGGAGTTTTCCTCCTTGAGAGATTAATTTCATAATATTAAATCAAATGTTGAAGGTAAATTTGGAAAAGATAAATAATATTTGGATTGAATTTGATAGCCAAATTAGCAAGATAATTAGATATTATATTAGATCAAATTATGGGAAAAATTTTGATAACAGTTTAGAAATGCATTATTGAAAACTTTATGATAGAGGATGAATTAACTGAATGCATATTGGGATCTAGTTACGAAAATGAATTGATTTGAGAGCCAAAATTGGATTGAAATATAAAAATTGTATAGGATATTGATGCATATTTAGCTCACAATTGGAAAATTAATTGATAGGATTCAAAAAGTAGTGAAATGAATCCTGGATCAAATTTAGGAAGCAAATTTGATAGTAATTGAGAATCAAATGAATAGATCAATATGTTGTACTCAATGGGGAATTAGACCCCTATTGATTTGATTATAATCAAAGTAAATAGCTTTAGTATAATGAGATTTATATTACCAATGCTAAACCTCTAAGGGTTTACTTTATATTAAGGAGGAAGTTGGATGACATGGGTTGTTACAACAAAATGTAATTATGAGATGATTAATAATTAGATTATTAGCTTAAATTATTAATTTATGAAGAATGGTTTATTAGTGAATTAAAGGTATGGGAATTTAATTCATGGATTGACTTTGTGTCAATAAATTTGGAATTCATTCTTGAGGGAACTTATATGGTTCTCTCTAACATCGATACGATTTCTCCAAAATAATATTCTGATGATTATCATAAACATATGAAAATTATTAGGATGGCTTAGAATCCATAGATTCTTTAATTGCATCATGAGTTTAAAGGGGTATTTGGACTCCTTATTGGTATGGGAAATACCTTAATGATACAATGATGACTTAGAGAAGGGAATTAGGAAAATTCCTTAATTGCATCATGAATTTGATAAGGAATGGTTGTATTCCTTCATATGTATAAGGGACCCATAGTGGCCCTTTTATATTTTTAATATTTGATATTTTGAGTTTATGAATATGAGTAAATAACATATTTGGAGGCTAGGTTTATTCCCCATGAGGGTTCCCAAGACAAATAATGTGTCACTTCTTTTGTGGTTTGATGTGTTAATTCTTGTGAATGTTTTTTTACTTCAAATGAAAATGATTTAAGTGAATGAGATGCTTATATGCTTGACAAAATAGTTACACAATTCTTAGATTATGACCATGTGTACTATAATGCATGGAATGTATGCTAACTTTAATATGTTGATGATTTAATGATATATTATTATATCAATTATTTTCTGGGATTTATTGGGTAATTAAGAATAATGTAGTTAGCTAGATTTACCTTTCAAAAAATAGCACTTGATATATTCAATGGTTGTATGGATGCAAACAGTAGAATGTAATGGAACATAAATATTACTCAATTGAATATCTCATGTGTGCTATAGTCTCAATAATTATAAAGTAATGGATTCTACTCCTTAAGAATTAATTGGGTTATGATCACTTCATAAACATTACTGGTTGGTATAACCTAAAATTTTATGATAACCTGAAATAAGATTTAATAGGTATAAGGTGATATAATCATGATTAATATGGCATTCCAAGGATTATATAATTTTAATCACGTATAGTGATTTTTTCATCCCATCGAGAAGATGTGGGTTGGATCTAAGATCTATGAATAACCAATGTTGAGGTTATTTCTTCAAGGCATTCACCTACATAAAGGTCATGATGGACTGTATGGTTGAGGGTAATTTCTCTTTTAAGAGGGATAAAATATAATGCTTGGCCAATGTTCTCATATATGAGTGGTATGAAGGTATCGTAGAACTTTATCACTTCTACTCAAGATTGACTCTGATCAAGTCTTAATATTTTTTGATGTTATTTGCCTTGATAGCTTACAATCCAAATGGAATGATTCTATTTTAGTTCATGATTGTGAACTTTACCTCATGAAAAATGAATATGTATATATATATATATATATATATATATATATATATATATATATATATATATATATATATATATATATATATATATATATATATATATATATATATATATGTGGTAACAAATGGGGTTGTTACATGGATAATCTCTTATACATAACAACAATAATCAAAGATGTAGGTATTAAGAGAGTATTAATTGACAATGGATCATACTTAAATATCTGCACTTATGACTTCTTCAAAATGTTTGGATTGAGAAATAAAGACTTATGGAGAACTGAAATGATTATAAAAGCTTTTAATGATGAAACACAAGAGGCTTGTGGTGTGATATCTATCCCATTACAAGTTGGCCCTAGAATTTTGGATACATATATTTTTGTTGTATATTATCTAGCATCATACAACATCCTTCTAGGATACCCTTGAATTAATGCAATGAGGGCATTTCCCTCTACCTTACATCAATGTGTTAAATTTAATTTTAAAAATCAATTCCAGCCTATCAATGTGTCAAATCCATGGAGACCGTAGACCTTTCGACATGTGTGTAATGGTGGAACCTATTAATGTTCTATTTTATCCAGCCTTATCATCATCGATTCTTGTTCCCCCTAAGTCTTCTTCCCCAAAAATTGAACCTTTAGCTTCTTCTAACACAACTACGCCATATAAAATTCATAATCCCACTATATTCAACCACCCCACATCATCCATATTCCACTCATCCTCCAAGGACTTTCTAAACCTTCACAAATGATAACATGTAAAAATATTCTTCACCTGCCATCACACACACATCACATGTCAGAAATCCATTAGGATCTTATACATAATCATTATACATAGCAATGTAAAATAAACGTATGCATTTTAATTATTTTTTTGCCATCACTCAAAAAAATTTTATTTTTTGTATATACATGCTTAATAATTCATTGTATTTATTCCACATGCACACACATACATACAAAAAAAACACACAAAAACAGTGGTTCACACTTCACACGTGTAAACTAGTGGTTGGCACTCCAGATGTGTGAACCACTGGTTCGCACCCCAGCCGTGCGAACCACCTCAACTGAGCAAAATTTTGCATGGCTCTGTTTACAACCATGCAATCACCCAATCCATTCACTCCATGCACTCACAAAATGCAACACATGCCAAAAAAGCATAAAAAATAATGAAAAACCCTCCCTAGGCACGCAGCACAAAGTGGTCAAAACAAGGTCAAAACATGCATGCAAATACACATCCAGATACCCATTTGGCGAATTAAAACACCCCATGTATCAATTTTCACATGCATTCAGGTTTCATAAAATATTTCACATCATATCACTTACACGTATTCCCACACTCCAAACAATCACATACAAAAACAAGCAGCATATCGGGATACCCATTTGGACCCTTTTACGCAGAGTGCATGGATAACAACAAATTCCTATCCCCAACCTTGTTTCATGATCTTTAAAGCAAAAATTTTGTTTTAAAACCCTCTTTCAAACACACAGTTACCGAGAGAGAAAAATACCCCTACCTCGGGCATTCTCGCTCCCGAAATCATGCTTGTTGATGCGCTCACCATCTCATCCCATCCGTTTCGCCCTCTGAAAACACTCCATTCCATTTTATTTCTCTCCTCCACCTCTCCACCATCGTCATCGCGCGTAAAATGACGTCAAAAATCTAAAATTCCCCTTAAAAATCTCTATTCGTGCTGGTTCGCATGCCAGTCGTGTGAACCTTTCATGTGACCCCCAAAAGCTGTCAGTCACTTCAAATTGCATCCAAAATACTGCTCCATCATCATTTTCACTCATTTTCATGCCTAATTTTATACATTTCATCATTCTCTTCATAAATCATCTCATCGCTAATCGTCATTTCCTCCATCATCAATTTGTCTCTTAAGGGGGTAATAATTCAAAACATCGACATATACCTTGCATATGGTCAAATCACCAAACATACAATCATGGATATAAAAAATTCCCAAGAAAAATTTTGCTTAAAATTATTTCAAGTCCTTATGCTACGACAGATACAAAACAAGGAAATTTCTCTTATCAATCAAAATTCAATCCAAAAATAAATCAATGTTTGATAGGCTTCAAAAATACCTCTGACTGTAGACACCTCATGGATTCCAATATTCATAGTGGTAGTCATAATACCACTCATGAATGAAGCTCCTAAAATTTCTACCCCATGGCTCCAAAAATCTATCAAATGTTGTCAAAAAATCTCATAAATCAATCAAAAGCAAACATTAGCAAAGACATTTGTTTGTTCAAAATTGAAGCATTTATAATTGATCATAATGTAAGGTAATCATATGCTTTCATCAAAAAGCAATCATTCACATTCCATTTTTTTATCAATGCGTCTCTCTCACTGACATCCACAGCTCACCAAATCACAAATCCTTTGCCTTCCAAATCACCTCATCAATCCACATCATCAGTTTTTGTACTAAACCATATTTCCACATAATCCAATATAAAAAGGGACAAAATGTAGACACCTAAAAGTCGCACATTGCCCCTCTCCCCATTTCCATGATCAATCAATTTGCAAAACCCTCAAAAATTGCATAAATTGGCTAAAAATACTATTCATTAATCAAAATAACTATTCATCATCATTAGCCCCTTTGGGCTAACCAAGCCCCTTCCTACGCTTAACCATGGATCCTCATGTGACCTCATGCAAACTCAACTAAGTTTGAAAACTCTCACCATGGTCAAAAAGCACTTTATGGTTAAACTATGCTTTATGGATAATTTCATGATTAATTAGATCTAACCTTGATTTAATTAAATCCTCCACCTCACCTAGTCTACTTTGACTAGCCTAGCCTTCCACCTCACCTAGCCTAGCCTAGCCTAGCCCTACCACCTTTCCACCCAGATATTTCTCCACCTCACATCCCCTTGGGTCATTAATGCAATATGGAGACTTTTGCACACAAAAATCATTATTTAATCCTAAGATATTTCTATAAAGCTGAATATTAATGAAAAAATGATATTTATGCTAAATCATCATTACTTTTGGATGGATTCTCTCACCCAACCTCACTTATGACCCAGGACACCTCAAGGGACACCTCTTTGGTGGACACCTCACCACTACCACCTCACAGGGGACACCTCATCCCCTTTTTCTTACCTTGGCTCACTCTATAAATAGAAGGCCATTTTCACCATTTGAGAACAATTCACTTTTGCATATTGAAACTCTGCCAAAATCAATACTGTCATTACATTCATCACACAACCATCACACAACCATCATATGAGCATCACAATCAATTTGTCTCTTTCACAGTACTATTTGGTGAATGAGATAGGTTGAGAATCTTGCCAAGAGTGCACTTCCAGAAGGTAAATTGGACAAATTACAGTCAATAACCAATCCTGAGCATCTATAGAAGCCATATGAACAATACGGTCGAAAAAAGACCAGTTTGCACCTCACATGTGCGAACCACCTAGTTCGCACCCTAGGAGTGTGAAGCTCTGAAACAGGCACCAAAATCACTCGGACAGGTAAGGATAGATTAGTTTGTTGTTTTATGTTATTTTTTATAGTTTATTTTATGTTTTGAATAGTTTTTATGAGTCTTTTGTCTTCACAAATATGGGGTTTGGCTGAGGTAGACCCCCAACGCACTAATAGGATTTTGCAGGTTTTCACAGGTCCAACAAAGCACAAGGAAACATCTCCAACAAGTGGTGGCTCATGAGCAAGAAGCCCACCTACATCGAGGAACCCAAGAAGATGAATCTTGTTGTCTTTGTACTACATCTGAGAGCGCTTCCTATGGGAAGACCCCATTGTAGCCTTCAGGGAAATATTGTAAAAGGATATCAATTTCTTGTAACCCCTTTTATGATTATCAATACAAATACAGTAGATTCTTTGATATTGAATGAATGTCTTAGCATCTTTTTGATCGTTTCAGCAAGAATGCTACTAAATTTTCTAATGAAATTTCTATAAAAAGTTTTCAAACCATGGAAACTTTTCACCTCTGTCACATTCCTTATAATAGGTCATTGAAGAATTACCTTCACATTTTCTTCATCCATTTTTAGGCCATCCTTTTAAATTACAAATCCCAAAAACACTAAACTTTCTTGAAGAAATCTACACTTCTTAAAATTAGCATACAATTTCTCTTTCCTTAATAACTCTAACACCAACCTCAAATGGTGTAGGTGCTCTTCTTCACTTTTACTAAAAATTAGGATATCATAAAAATAGACAACCAAAAACTTACCAATGTATTCCCGCAACACTCAGTTCATCAAAAGCATAAAGGTACTGGGTGCATTTGACAACCCGAATGGCATCACCAACCACTTGTACAACCTATCTCGGGTTTTGAAAGCTATTTTCCACTCATCACCCTCTCTAATTTTGATATACTAATAACCACTCTACAAATTAATCTTTCTAAAGTAGTTATCCCCTGCTAAGATATCCATCATATCATCCACTCTAGGTATCGGGAACCTATACTTGATAGTAATTTTATTGATGGCCCTGCTATCCACACACATATGTCATGAGCCATCTTTATTAAAAATTAATAGTATGGAAGTTGCATAAGGACTCATACTTTCCCTTACTAATCCTTTATGTATCAATTATATCACTTGCTTGCTCAACTCTACATTTTGGGTCGGGATCATCCGATAGGCTGCCTAATTTGAAAATGTTGACCTAGGAATTTAATAAATGTGATGCTGGATATGCCTCTTCAGTGGTAACCCATATAGGAACTCATCAGGTATGACATCAGCATACTCCTTCAATAACTTTGATGTTATCGATGGTATAACAATCTCCTCTACCTCTACCTTCTTTGTTACCAATGCATATCACCAATCATTTTCTTGTGCCTCTCTGATAAAATCCTTTGCAGTCAGCAAAATCTCACCCTACCCTTCTTCCTTAAGAGGTAATAGTACTACCTTTGCACCATCCTTCTAGAAGGTGTAAGTATTTTGACCTCCATTATGGAAGACCTTCCTATCATATTGCCAAGGCTTCCCCAATAGTATGTGACAGGCATCCATAAGAATTATTTCAAACTATACTTCATCTTTATAAGCATTACCAATTGAGAATTTTACTAAACATCTCTTATCAATAGTCACCTCATTCCATTTCTTGATCCATGAAATATGATAGGAGTGTGGGTGCTTCTCACATTTTAGATTTATTTTGTGTACCATTACATTAGAGACCATATTTCCACAACTACCACCATCAATTATTACTTTGCATATCTTTCCTATTGATGTGCATATTGTGCAAAATATATTTGTATGTAGCCAAGACTCACCACCATCATTCACTTGCATTTTTACCTTCTTTGGAGTAATCAACGTCCTCCTTATTATGAGATTTTTGCTCATGTCTACAACAACTTCTATATTAGTCTCCTTATCTTCCTCAACTAGGTTGACTCTAGCTTATTCCCCTTAATTTCTCTCTTCAACATCATTATGGGTGCATTCACTTGCTCTATGGCCTTCCTCACCACATCTAAAATAGGTATATGGCTTCCATGATCTATTCCCAGTTTGAACTCCCCCATTATCTCAACATATCTAATTTTATCTTCCTCTTTGGTAGGTACCATGATCTTGCTCGGTCTTCCCTTGTTTCTCTGTATTCGAGGATTCTCCCTTGGATGAGCTAGATCCACCATGCTCCTGATTTAGAGAGGATGTCATTCCCTTCTTCCCTTATCTTCTATAATTACTCCTCTTGTGCTTCTCTTCAACTCTTAATGCCATCAAATATGCATCTTTTACAATATGGGTATGATGCATACTTAACTCATCTTGAATAGCATATCTTATGCCATTTACATACCTTGTAGCCATTTGCTCTTCGGTCTCATTATGCTCCATATGAATATATAGTATGTAGAACTTGTTGGTGTGGTCCTTAATGCTTTGGTCCTTCTATCGAAGGTTCTAAAATTTATGAAACAAGGTTTGGGAATAATCTACAGGCACATACTTCTCTTGTAACTTTTTCTTCATCTTATTCTAGGTCCTAATATATTATTTTCCTTTCCTTTGTTGCTCTATTTGTATATGATCCCACAAAATTAAGGCATACCCATTCAACATTATGCATGCAAGTTTCACCTTCTTTTCCTTAGCAAAATTACTCCATTCAAAATATCTCTCCATGCTATTTACCCAATAGATCAGATCCTTTGGTTTTAACCCATCAACATACTCAAAAACCTCAATCTTGATTTCATCTTAGTTTCATTTAAGTCCTTCCAAGACTCAGATCAGCCTATTTTCAAAGCGTCATGTTTCTCCCTTTGATCCTTCTATTTTTACTTCTACGTGATCCTTAGATCGACCTTCCTCGACCATGGTCTCATCATTAGATCCTAGATATTATACCTCATTGGTGTGCCTCTCCATAATGCAGTTAATCGCACTAGTTAACCATGTTATTTTTGTGTGTAGATCCTCCATTTACCTATTCATTTGGGCGTACATCCCTCACCCTCTCCCTATTTTATTCATCTTCTTTCCACTAGTGATATCTCACCTACTCTGATACCAATTGATGTAGATTCACTACAAGAGACCAATAATGGACTCTAAGGTAAATTTGCAAAACAAAGAATCAAACCAAAAATACCAATAGAAGAAACCTACAAATGGTTTTTCTTTTCATTATCTGAATCCACACCACCCTTTACAAAATATTCATAGACTACTTATCTCCCCAAAACCCTAGCCAACACTACCTTATGTCCACTTACTATTTTTAGTAACTCTATAATAAAGCTTAGATGACCTCCAAAATAGAATCACACATCCTTTATTCAATAATGATGACTATCCCAAAATAGCAACCCTACTCTAGATCTACTCTTTTTTTGTGGAAAACATCCCAGAAGGGATGCCACTTTCGGGTAATACCCAAGGAGGTAGGGGTATCTATTTTTCCAAAATCGCCTAGAGCTCGCACGTGGCCTACCACCTTTGACATACTCAAGGAGAAAACCTAAAACAACAAAAAACAAGAACACACAAACACACAAAAAGATTAAAAAAACAAAAAATAAAAAAGCATGCTCCTTGAGTGTGTCAAAAATATCAATCACAACCAAACACACACATAATAAGATAAAAAAATACAACATGAAACACACAGAAAAAATACAATAACAACATAATAAGACCCAAACATAATAAAAAGCAATAGAATGCTACAAAAACACAACCAACAAAAACATGAAAAATAAAAACAACCAAAACCTAAAAAATAATAAAACAAATTAAAAATAAATAAATAAAAAAACAACAAACAACAGACAACAGAGAAAAATAAAAACATACAAAATAGTTACACACCAAAACACAAAAACACCAATTAACACAAACATACAAAAACACAAGCACAATAACAACAACAAAACACACAAAACAAAAAAAAACATAAGAACAACAAAAAACAACACAAAAAAAACAAAACAAAAAAGCACACATATAAATAGAAAATAAGAAAGAAAAAATAGAACACAACAATGACCTTTCTAGACCAAAATACTATTAAGGAAAGAATCAATAAAGGAAACAAAAGAAATATTATCTTGATATAGGGAACTAAAATACCCTGATCAAACCAAAGAGAAGCAAAATTAAAGCAAGAAAAAACTAGGTACCTTCAGAATTGGACCCATCCAAAGAAATGATAGAAATAATAGCTTCCCTTATTTGTGAAGCCCACCATCTAGGAGGATGGTCATAGCAAGTAAGATCACCTTTGTCCAAAGCCCAATTAGCTAAATCATCAACACTCTTGTTTTGATATTTGACCACATGATTATAATCAACTTTCAAAAATATCATCTGGATTAACTAAATCTTCTCAATACTTCTTTTTATTCTCCAATCAACCTTATGACTCTTTCAAGGAGTCTTCAAAATATTAATCATGAGTTGAGATTCATACTCAACTAGTACCATTTTCCAACCAACCTTAGTATCCTATTGAAGGCCTCGAAGGATACCATACCCCTTAGCAAGGTTATTGGATAGAATACCCAAATTCTCAACAAAAATAAAAAATATGGAGCCATATGAAAGTCTACAAATTCCTTCCACACTAGCTTTTCTAGGGTTCCCTCTAGATCTCCATCACTATTGAATTTTACAAAATCCTTAGGAGGAGGTTGCCAATTCCTTGTTCTATCCATATTTCAATTACTCATATTCCCTTTAAGTTGGTTTCTCTTAGAAGAGTTAATCTTCAATATTTGCATCACTTGATCCCATCTTTGGTAGAAGTTTTAGGGGTGATTAAGGAGTTGATGGACTGATTCAACTAAGTTGGCAATGGTATTCTTCTAGATATAGTGAATATTCTTCCTTTCTTGATTAAAAATATGGTTGTTCCTTTCATTCCAGATATTCCAAATAATAATGGTAGAACCCATCCAAACTAACTACCTAATAAAATGATCAAAACCCTCTTGATTAGGCCAATCCCTCCAAATTTGTTCAAAAATAAAAAAAAATGGACCATTGTAATCCAAGTAAAGTGGCCATTCTCCTTCAAATCTCAGAGGCTAAAGTACACTCAATAAAAATATGGCTGAGAGTTTCCACATTCTCTCCACACATTTTACATCTAAAAGGGCCATGAAAACCATGCTTCATAAGATGATCCCCAGTAAGCACCCTATGATGCAATAAAAACCAAGTAAAGAACCTCATATTAGGCCAGATATTTTGAGCCCACAACTAAGAAAATATGTTAGATGATTGGTTGGGATTATTATGGCATAAGGCCAAATAACCTTGAGCAACTGAATACTCACCCTTAGTAGTGTTGTTCCATCCAAAAAAATCTTTATCATGGGACTAAGAGAGATCTCTTATGAAGAATGCATTGGATATTTTGTCTTTGCCTTTCTGGGATTTGAATAGGCCAATCCTCAACAGGGATCCAATATCTATCAACCTTTGAAATACTAGTATGGTACCGACAATAATTAGCCATCTTTATCCAGTTAGCTTGATGAAGCTCCTCTATATAAGTCCGCCAATCAAGAAACTAAGTTATCAAAGGCTTGTGACAATCCCAAGAATTTGACAAAAAATTTATCTGTTGACCATTATGAATGATCCAAAATAATTTTTTTTTTATCAAATCCTCACCAGTCTTAAGAACTACTAAAATGGGAGAAACTTTAGAAGGCACTTGGTAGCAAACAAGGTCTTCCGGACTTTTGTTCTCAGCATATTTAGCACAGAGATTCTTGGCCCAAAGAACATTAGGGTTATGCAAAATCCTCCGATATAATTTAGTAGCTAAAGCTTTGTTCTTATTAATAGCAGACAGTAATCCTAACTCCCCTTCATTCTAAAGAATACATAAAGTGTTCCATTTCACCAAGGCCCATTTTCTTTTCTCCTTAGCACCACTCCAGAGGAACCAGTGACCGATTTGATCTAGTTCTCGAAGAACAACCTTTGGTATATTCAACATGATAGAAACATAAATACGAATAGCTTGAAGTACTGATTTTACCAAGGTGATTCTACCCCTATAAGAAATCCACCTATTGGTCCACTTTCCAATTTTCTTCTTGACTTTGTCCAACAACCAATTCCAATATTTTTTTTTGCCTTCAAATATTGATGGGAATACCTAAATAAGTAATTGGAAGGGAGGTCTTCTTATATCTTAATATATTCAATACCATGGATTCATTTCTGGTAGAGCAGTGAAAGAAAATGACTTTATACTTATCTTCATTAATCAATTTCTCGAAAGCCTTAGAAAAATAGCTAATGATTTGCTTAATAGTAGAATCTTCCTTAACTATAGCTTTACCTAAAAGAGTATAGTCATCAACAAATTGAAGTGAGAGATAGATCTAGCTCCATGAGCAATGGTAACTCCCTCAAGGGTTTTGTATTCTCTCTTTTTTGTTGTATCCCTACCTAAGCATTCAACAATAATGATGAATAAAGGGATAGGGGGTCACCTCACCTATTACCTCTAGAAGCTAGGAATAACTGAGAAGGCGTGCCATTGATAAGAACTAAATAGGAAATTGAAGAGATACATCCCATAATCCAATCCTTCCAATCCTGAGATAAATCAAATTGCCTCAAAACTTTGATAAGGAAGTGTCAATCCACTCTATCATAAACTTTGGATAAGTCTAACCGAATGAACATGGAAGGAGATTTTTGCATATACATGGAATAGATGGCTTCCTGAGCAAGAACTATCTCGTCAACTATTTGAAACCCTTCCACATAACCTCCTTGTTCAGGGAAAATAATATTATGCAAAAGAGGCTTCAACCTTTCTGCCATGATCTTAGTAATGATTTTGAGAAGAACATTATATAAAGCAATAGGTCTAAAAGCTAAGATATGTTCAACCTCTTGAGATTTAGAAACAAGAGTGATATAATTTTTATTGATAACCTTCAAAATTTCTTTGGATTTCCTAGCTTCTTCCACCACCTCTAATAAATCAGCATGAAGGATATCCCAAAAATCTTGGTAGAACTCAATGGGAAAACCATCAAGACCTGGGGTTTTCCATTTTTTCATTTTAAAAACTACATGTTGAAGCTCATTGGTAGTAACAGAAGTAGTCAAAATAGAATCCTCCTCAGAAGTGATAAGAGAAGGGATTGCATGAAGAACATTTTTTTAGAAGCCGAGTCAAGAGGAGTAGCAGTAAAAAGATCGAAAAATTAATTGAGAACAATAGATTTCATGTCATTCCAAGTGTAAACAACATCTCCAAATCTGATTTCAAGGAAGAAATAAAGTTGTGAGATATTCGAGCTAGAAGATATTTGTGGAAGAAATTTGTGTTTCGATCATCTTCTTTGAGCCATTCAATTCTAGAATTTTGCTTCCATAAGAGTTCTTCTCTTTTTTCCCATTCATCTAACTGAGTTGTGAGTTTAATTTCATATGCACTTGTACTCTTTGTGAGGCCATCTAATTAGATTTTATTATTTAAATTTTCATGTTGAGCAATAAATTCATGTTTATTTTATAAACATCCCCAAAATCCTTCCAATTCCAAGTCTTGATTTTGGATTTAATGTATTGCAATATTTTGGCAAAATAGAACATCTTAGTCCCATGCCTAGGTTTACCTTCCTTCCACCATTATTGAACTTGAGGTTTAAAGGAACTATCTCTAAACCACATTAATTGGAATTGAAAAGGAAATAAACTCACATTGGTTTTCCACATTTCCACCATGACAAGCCAGTGATATGAATTAGCATTGTTAAGAGTCTTCACTTTAGGAATGTGACCGTGGATTAAGAAATTATCAGAGAGCAAGAACCTATCCAATCTCTCCATTATACAAGCTAAGCCTTGCATTTTGTTAGACCAAGTCGTAAGGCCATTTTATGGTTGGATGTCCACTATATGGAGGTTTGTAATATATTCGCTCATGAGGTTAGTGCTCCTGTCCAAATTTCTATCCCCCCCATTTTCTCATCTAGAAAGAGGATGGTATTGAAATCTCCTTCGATAAAGATCCAAGATTTAGGAAAATGAGAGATAATATAAGTAATATTTTTCCACTATCATATTTTTTCCCCCAAATTAGTTGGAGCATAAATAGTAACGCATAGAACAATTTGGTTGGAATGTCTGCTTTGAATAGCTATAGCCAAAAGATCCCACTGCCAACCATATGGTGAATAACTACCTATTTTGGGTCCAAAGGCAAGCAATGCCACCAAAAGTCCCCTAGGAACTAAGGGAAACCACTTTTCCAACTGGCCAAATTTTATTAGCAATTGAATCCATATCCTCTATTGATATATTCATTTCTTGAAGGAAAATAAGATGTGGATGATTGATCAGAATCATTCTTCTAATTTTATTTTATTTTGAAAGACTCCCTTTGAGTCCTCTAATATTATACTAGGGCTAAAAAAAATGGAAAGGGCATTAATATTACCTTCCTCTACAAGCTTTTCACCTTATTTTATCATATGATATTGATTAGTCTTACGACCTACCTTTTGATTAGAATCCATATTCAATTTTTTTTCTCTGTTTCTTGAATTACCTCAATTCAATTTGAGATGGCTTCTAGCCTTGAAGAATGCTTGTACACAATCAAAATATTACCAAAAGGTTCAACAGAGTCTATATTGGGACTTGTATTATTTGAAGTTTTAACATTTAAAAGATTGTTTTTCTTGTGAATATTTTCTCCCTTTTTTTTTTTGAAAACCTTTGATTTATTGGTTTATCTTTAATTGCTTCCCTTTATCTTTAAAGTGTGTTTCTAATATTTCAATTTCCATTATTTTCTCTTCCTCACTTAGGACCTCATTTGTGGAAATAATTTCAAACATATTAGAAGATAACTTTGATTGATCCTTCATAACTATTTTTTTTTTAGTGTTCTTCTTCTTAGGCATTTGGAAACCTGCTAAATTTATATCTTCTTTCTTTTGATCTAGAATTTTATTTGAGTAAACACTAGCCAACCATATTAACGGCAAATTCTACAATGAAAAGAAATGTTCTCATAGTCCACTACTTGCTCCCAAATGTCCTCCCCAAATTGTAAAGTGATATTTTTAGGTAGGGGTTTGTCAAAATCCATTAAAACACAAATTTGAGCATAAATAATATGTTCAAATTTTTGAGTACAATCAACAATCATCATAAATGTTCCTAAAGAGTTTCCAATTGAAGAAAAAATAGTCGGATTCCAGAATTCAATTGGGAGGCCAAAACGTCTAACCCACATAGGACCTGTAGAAGGCATCCCTTCTTTGGCTTTAAATTTAGTATGCCAGGGCTTCATGAAAAGCCCCGCCCTTCCAAAGAACCAAGGATCCCTTTGAAAATATTTGTCTCTATCTTCATTATTAGCAAATAAAACAAGGAAATAACCATTTGGATAAATAGAGATTTGTAACTCACCTTTAGTTTTCCAGATTTTAGCAACCCAAAATTTAAAAGCAAATAGGCTCAAACAAAAACCCACGAAATGATAAATTAGTCATTTTTTTTCTAGATCTTAAATGCTAGTCTGAATTTTGACCATATCAAGCTTAACAATAGGATTTCCATCAGTTGCTTTAAGAAATCCTGATTTCATTTTCTTAGGATCAATCTTAGGCATTCTTAGAGGTTTATGGGAATCCCTAATTATAATATTAACATTAGGCTGAGGTTTTACACCACAGAGGGCATCCCTAAAATTCATTTTTGGGGTTGATTATTTAAAATTCTTACCCTTGATGTTACAACCCTAATATAGCTTAGTCGGCTATATTACTATTGTCATTATTTGTTCATTGATTTATTACAAATAGAAGTAGGTTGATTTACTTTTAATTATCTATCATCATTATTTCTAATTTATGTTTTCGCAAGGACTAAGCCCTCCTTAGTGGCGAAGGACTTAGCCCTCGTAAAGTGGCAAACAATATTCATTTCCATTTTGTACTCGGTCTTTCATGTGTTATATGAATTTTTTGCTTACAAGTGGTATCAAATTCATCGATCTTGGCGTAAAATTGTGGGCAGTCAATCCATTTCATTCGCAGCACTAAGGATGGTGCGCCTTCAAAAAATGTTTGAAAATACTAAAAATTGCATTTAATCCCTTGTTTCGAGCAACCAAGTGATTATTATGATTGAAACCTTTAATATTGATCGGTGGTGGGGATATATTCATCGATTAAACTCCTCGGATCATAGTAGACTAAAAGGAATTCACATTGCCCAGGTAATAGCGATTATCCACCCATCTAAGAAAAATTACAAGAAGCGTAGGAAAATAGGTATGCATTTGATCACATTTAGTGAGTTTTATAAAGAGCAAGTAGACTTCATGAGAAGCGCATGCAAACTAGTTTGCATTTTTATTTAATTCGGCAATTTTTTATGAAGTGCAAATAGATGACGTGTGAGGATTTTTGTTACATATATTAAATATTTTGACTGTGCATATATATATATATCAGGTGGAGTGACATTTAAATATTTTTGTTACGAATAATAATTACACAATAATTCATTGAACAACCAATCAATTTAACCCTGGCAAACGAGTCAAATCAAACAATCGAGGAGAAGGCGTCACTAGGAAATCACCAACCAACACATTTGGTCCAACCAAATAATCCAACAACAAGCACTCCAATAGCAAAGTTTGGGATGATTCAAATAATCTACAAGAAAACCAAGTCGATGGAACAAATCGCATATCCATAGCATAAGGAGGACAACGAATCGATCACGATTCAATCAAAAATTTGGAAAATTGTAATCCCTGTCTGCCATGAATACCCATTTTTTAGTCGCAAATTAAACTAAAGTATTATTTTGCAAACCTAAGGTAATTGCTTAAATCATTTAAGGGTGATGTCATTTATTTATTTATTTTTTACTCTAGCAATTTATCCCACATTAGTAGTGTGGATTCAGTGTAGGCATTTAATTACAAATAAGACCCCTGAGTTAAGCATGACTCTGGTCACATAAGCTATAGACTCCTCCCGCGATCATCAATTTCAAACCCTCATGTCATTCACCATTAGGTTTACCTGTCATGTGTCGTATCCTCGTCTATGTCAGGTCTTATGGTATTTGCATGCGTCAGTTCTCCTTGTCGTCATTTGTAGTCATGTCATTTTTTGGTCATATACTCATTATGTGTTACCTGTAGGGTGCTCGTATCCTTGGGTGCATCATTTTTCCTTGGTCAAAGTGCAAGTTAGTCCCCTCATAATTATTGGGCATTGTGGTAAGTTGTGTGTTATGTTATTGTTTGGAGTCGTGTCGATGTGAGTCGTATGGTACGTTGTGGTGAGTGTGATCTACGTAGTATAGTTTTGGGTGTGCATATAGTTAATAAAAATATAGTCACTCAAAGTCATGTCCGATCTAGTCATTCGAAGTCATGAGGATCTAGTCGTTGTTAGTAAAAAATATAGTTGTTGGAACCTTATATAGCGAGTGGAGATCTTAATTAACCATCCGAACCAATTAGTTGTGAAGTCGAAAGTCAAACACTATCTGCATCATAGTTGAAGCGACAGTTGAGCGAAAACCAATTTATTTTCAAAATTAATAACTATTTTGCAGAAATCAAGATAAATTCTAAAGAAATTATTATTAAAAGCAAATCAGGTAGCACATTTTGAAGAAATTTATAGTAGTGTCGCTTCAAGTAATCCAAATTGGATAAAGTAAGTGCATGAGTGGCAGGTGGACTAAAGGAGCAAACGGTTGATTATCAATCTTAGCTAATATAAATGAAGGATTTCCAAAGTCACCAAGAAGACCTCCATGAAATAAAGGTACACAATACAACTCTCCCTTACGTATTAATAGTTTTGATCCCAACCATCCTACTATTAACCCCATGGCTCCTTCCAACTCTTCCCATGAAAATATGGCACATGAGGAAATGGAAAACACCAATGCAAGTAACCAAGATGTCCAATCATGTATAAATCACCTAATGACTAGTATGAGCACCATGACTTCAATGCTGCAACAATTATTGAATAAACCAAACCAAGAAGCTCCTCATTCCCCACATAACTACCATAGAAGGCATGCTAGTAAGGATCAAGATATAGAGGAATATTATCAACAAGCAAGATGGCCTAAAGGTGTTAATATTCCACGTGTTGATCTACCAATATTTGAGGGTGGTGATCCACATGGTTGGATAGCTAAAATGGAAGGCATTTTAGAACTATATCTTCCTCCAAAATGGGTACTAAAGCTTACTAATGGTTTGCTTGGAAAAAACGTCAACATAGTCGACCCCTCATATGGCCTAAATTCAAGAAACTTTTTCTCAAGAGATTTGATGAAGAAAGTTCATCCTCGTACATGGTTCATTTGTTGGCACTTAAAAAAACTAGTTTAGTGAGGGATTATATTTCATAATTCACTAGTATTTTTGCTTATACAGGAGACTTACCATCCGATGTGGTATCGAATTTTAGACATGGTTTGAAAGAGAATATTCAAATTGAAGTAGACTTACATGATCCATACTCTTTAGATGACAATATAAATATTGCTAAGTTGGTTGAGAAAAAGGTGTAAAATAGGACATCCTTCAGACGTGACTTCTATAATCATCCTCAATATTGCAACAATTCCTTTCGTAAAAATGATCAACCATCAAGATATTATTGCTATAAATGTCAAAATCATCATCCAAAATATCAAGCATGTGTACCAAGACAAAAATTTCAAATAGAATATGATAACAAGGAAGATGAAGAGGAAGAAGAGGATATCAATTCACATGACTCACCCATGCCTAAAGAACAAGTTGAACACAATGAGGCAATAGGTGATGAAGACACTATGGCAATTTTAGTACATGCTCTTATGGGATTAACAACTCACCATACAATCAAGGTATCAAGATTCATTCGACAGAATATGATAAATGTTTTGATCGATTTAGAGAGTACTCATAATTTGATTGACATTAAAACTGCTAAGGCATTAAACTTACACATTCACTCCTCCAATCAAGTTAAGTTTCAAGTTTTAGTTTTAAATGGAGGAAATGCTCAATGTATTTGTAGAACAACTTTAGTTTCAATACAAATGGGAAGTTATACTTGGCATGACACTCTCTTTGTTATGAGTTTAGGGAATTCAGAGGTTATTTTGGGAGTAGAATGGTTAGAACAATTGGACACGATCAGTTTTAATTTCAAGTAGTGCTTTGTGGAATGGAAATAAAATGGAAGGACCAGTCACCTCCAAGGAATTCCAACTCCATAAAAAGTAGCAAGTTCTCACAGCATGGAGAAAATATTAAGGAAAGGAAGTTACGAATTCATAGCTCAAATCAATTGTTTGGAAAATCAAGCACATGATACCCCGAAAATTCACTCAGAAGATCTTCAAGATATTGTGGCTAACTATGATGATGTTTTCCAAGAACCAAAAGCACTACCTCCCAAAAGATATTATGACCATGCCATAATCCTTGTTCTACGAAGTCTTCCTCCTAATGTCCATCCTTATCATTACCCTCAACCTCAAAAAATAGAAATTGAGAAAATTGTCTAAGAACTTTTAGAACATGGAGTCATTCATCATAGCACTAGTGCTTATTCTTCACTAGCGGTTTTGGCTTGTCACAAAAACAATTCTTGGTGTATGTGTCCTTATTTTTATCCTCTCAACAAAATCACCATCAAGGATAAATTCTCTATTCCTATCATTGATGATTTATTAGACGAATTGCATGGTGCAAAATATTTTAAAAATTGGATCTCTGCTCTAGTTTTCACCAAATTAGAGTTAGGGAGGACATTCCTAAAACCACCTTTCGTACTCATGAAGGTCACTATGAATTCCTAGTCATACATTTTTGTCTCACTAATGCCCTGTCCACATTCCAAATTCTCATGAACCATGTGTTTCGCCCATTCCTTCGCAAATTTGTCTTAGTCTTCTTTTATGACATTCTCATATATAGTAAAACATGGAAGGATCATTTGATGCATGTGGGAAAGGTTCTTCATATATTACATAAGGAAATTTTTTTTGTCAAACGCTCTAAATGCTCTTTTGGTGTTCAATAAGTTGATTATTTGGGTCATATCATTTCCCATGAAGGTGTTAAAGTGGATTTTAATAAGATTAAGGCCATTCAGGATTGGCCTTTACCTAAAACCATCAAGAAACTTCATGGTTTTTTGGGTCTTATCGGCTACTATCGCAAGTTTGTGCACAACTATGGTAAAATTGCAGCTCCTCTCACAACTCTCACAAAAAAGGATGCTTTTCAGTGGTCTGAAGTAGCCACTCAAGCCTTCATGGCTCTCAAAGAAGTAATGTGTACTACTCCAGTTTTGGAAACCTTGGATTTTCACAAACCATTTGTGATTGAATGTGATGCTTCAGGAACACGTATTGGGGAAGTACTAATGCAAGAAGGGCATCCCTTGGCATTCGAAAGTAAATAAAATTTGAGTAAGAATTTGGGAAGGTCCACATATGAGAAAGAAATGTTGGCCATTCTACATGCGATGGAGAAATGGAGACACTACTTGATCAATAGTCACTTTATTATTAAAACATATCATAATAGTCTCAATCATTTTTTAGAACAACGATTTTCTTATCCAGAGCAAAACAAATGGTTAACAAAATTGTTGGGATATGATTTTGTTATCAAACATAAGAAATGGAAAGAAAATATGGCAGCAGATGTATTATCACATAAATATGAAGATAAAGTAGTTATCATTGCTATTTTAGGTCGATGTTCCCAATGGGTTTCTCAGCTCTAAGAGGAATGGTTGTCAAATACAAAAATTGCTCAAATAATTCAAGAATTGATGTTAGGATCATCCAAGCATCCTCATTTTTCCTATGATGACAAGGTATTAAGAAGAAAGAACTACATTTACATTCCACATAATTCTACCATAAAATCCAGGATTCTGGAAGAATTGTATGCTTCTCCATTAGTAGGACATTCAGGTTTTTTGAAGACATATGTGGGTAAAAAATCCTTTTATTGGAAAGGATTAAAATCTGAGGTCATTTTGGATGTGTCTCATTCTTTTTCGGAAAAGAATTGTATGACAGGCACTATAGCGCAAAATACGACGGGCAGGGGGGGTTCGGGGGGTCGGAGGCTCCCAAGGACCCCCGACTATGGTAAAGGTGCTTACGTAATAGGCGATGGCTCAAGGTGCGTAGGGGGGCACCCTTGGATATGGTGAAAGCGATCGAAGCCAGTGAAGTCGACGTCAGGATTTTTTCACCTACTTTTATCGCTACTTTTGGAGCGACCCTTGGGATTCCCACGGTTGGTGGGTGGTTAGTGGGTGTGGGTGGTTTAGCCCATGGTGTTGTATCCACGGTACCCTAATACCACTTGGTGGTTTAGGGTTGTATGAGTTTCCTTATATAATTATTGTAATGTCCCGTTTGAGGGACAAGAGAGAGAATAATAGATCAAGGAGGATAGACTCTTGTTTGCTGGACTAGCCCAAATTGGGTGAACTAGGGTAA
Organism: Wollemia nobilis; assembly: GCA_028583015.1. NCBI lineage: Eukaryota > Viridiplantae > Streptophyta > Pinopsida > Araucariales > Araucariaceae > Wollemia > Wollemia nobilis. Next base: position 1,371,724 of record JAQPPZ010001613.1, on the reverse strand, counting down.
ATCTTGTGTGTCATATGTGCATTGAATGGTGTTATTATTTCCTTAGTTATTTTTTTTCTTTATTTCTAGAATATGTTTTTGTAAAATCTCTTCATTTGGTATCAAAGCCAGATTATTAGCCATAGGGGGACGCCTTTATTGCTAGGGTTTAAATTCGTTTGAAGAAGACCTAGGGTTTCTAGGAGTGAAAGAAAACCTATTATGGAGTGGGAGTTACGTAGAAGGAGTTTGAAGAAAAAAAAAATGTTAGGAAATCATTCAAGGATAGAGATCGAGAAATTTGACGAAAAAAATTTTGAGCTATGGAATTTAAAGATGGAAGATATGCTCGTGGACAGAGATCAATGGGCTGCTATTTTAGAAACAACACAACCTATGGGTACTTTCGATGAATATTGGGAGAAGATGAATCGAAAAGCAAGGAGTATGATTCGACTGTGTCTTGCAGATTCAGTGCTCATTAATGTTTCGGGAGAAGCTACAGCAAATGATATCTGGGAGAGGTTAGGGGCTTTGTATCAATCAAAGTCCCTAGTAAACAAATTATTCCTTAGAAAGAAACTATACAATCTTAGGATGCATGACGAGGATTCGGTTGCAGATCATCTAAATGCATTCAATACAGTGGTAAGTCAACTAACATCTATAGAAATTAAGTTGAGTGAGGAAGATAAGTGCATTTCTTTGTTATGCTCTTTACCAGATTCATGGGATAACTTAGTAGTAGCAATTTGTAGTACAACTTCATCCACATTGAAGTTTGAAGATATAGTGGCATCTCTATTATCTGAGGATATGAGGAGAAAATCCATGGAGGGCACATCTAAGGAAACCCTAACAGTGAGATGGCATACCAAGGAGAAGGAAAAATCTAGATATGGTGATAGGTCTAAGTCTAAAGGTAGATCCAAGTGTCAAGGAAAGTTTGAGAGAAAATGCTGGAATTGTGGCAAGCCTGGTCATATGAATAAGGATTGTAGATCAAAGAAATCTGAGTCTGGAAAAAAGTCTGATTAATCGACTTCCACAGAGATGAATAAATCCATTGATGAAGCAGGGGATGTATATCTGGCATCCGGATCATCGTGCTCCACACGATCAGATAAAAATGATTGGTTGATTGATATTGGTGCCTCTTTTCATATGACTCCTCATAGAGGGTGGTTCAATGAATATGAAAGATATGATGGAGGGGAGGTACTATTGGGAGATGATTCACCACTCAGAATCATGGGTCGTGGAAGAGTGAAAATTTTGCTACAGGATGGTAGGGTTAAGACCCTACCAAGTGTGATGCATATTCCAGGACTTGCTAGAAATTTGATTTCGGTAAGCAAAATGGCCGATGTAGCAGTGAATGTCAATTTTGGCAGGGATTCATGCAAAATGGTTCGTGGATCAATGGTGTTGGCAAGGGGAGTTTGGATTGGAACATTGTATAAGCTATTTGGAAGCACTATGAGAAATGAGTGCAATAGCTCACGTATTCCTAAGGTTGATTCTGATAAAAGCTCAACACTCTGGCATCAAAGGATGGGACATATTTGAGAAAAGGGATTGCGTACCCTGTACACAAAAGGTATGGTTCATGGTATCCCTAATTACTCAATGTCTTTCGAGTTCTGTGAACATTGTATTTATGGTAAACAGAATCGAGTTAGTTTTCCATCTGGTGCCACAAGATCTAGTGGGGTACTATATTTGATCCACAGTGATATTTTTGGTCCTGTTCCTATGTCGTCTCTTGGAAAATCATGGTATTATGCTTACTTTGTTGATGATTTTTCAAGATATGCATGGATTTACTTTCTTAAGAACAAAGATGAAGTGTTTGAAAAATTTAAGGAATTTAAAGCACTTGTTGAGAATCAAACTGATAAAAGGGTTAAGGTGTTGAGGTCTGATAATGGAGGGGAATATTGTTCTAATATATTTGAGAAATTTTTTAAGCAATGTGGTATTGCAAGACAGAAAACTACTCCATATACACCTCAACAGAATGGAGTTGCAGAGAGATTGAACATATCACTGATGGAGAAGGCTAGAAGTATGCTCAGTGGTGCAGGTTTGGCACAGGAATTTTGGGCAGAAGTAGTGAGTGCAGCATGTTACTTGCGAAATCGGTCACCTACATCAGCATTGTCGAATCAAACTCCATTTGAAGCTCTATTTGGTAAGAAACCTTCTATTTCACATCTCAGAGTTTTTGGCTGTGATGCATACATGCATATTCCAAAGGAGAAAATAAGTAAGCTAGATAATAAGGCTATTAAATGTATCTTTATTGGTTATAAATATGGTGTTAAAGGATATAAGCTTTGGAATCCAAAAACTAAAATTACAGTGTATAGTAGAGATGTGGTGTTTAGGGAGATGATCAGTGATTCCAGGAAGGTAGTTACAGAAGAGGAACCTAGAACGGTCCAATTTGATCTCATGGAAAACTATCAGACAGTTGAGGATCTAGAAGAGGAGCATACAGATGAGGATATGGAAGAGGAGCATACATATGAGGATATGGAAGAGGAGCATACAGGTGAGGATCTGGAAGAGGATGAAGAAGAGGTTCATACACCTGTGGTAAGGAGATCAACATGGGAAAGGAAGCAACCTGAAATGTATAGTCCATATTCTTTTCCTACTTCTTTTGTACTATCTGTTACTGATGAAGATCCTAGAACAGTTAGAGAAGCTATTAATTTTGGAGAGGCAAACCATTGGGAAGAGGCCATGGATGAGGAAATGATGTCCCTAAAAAAGAACAGAACATGGGATTTAGTGAAATTACCAAGTGGTAGGAAAGCAATAGGTTGCAAGTGGATCTTTAAGAAGAAGCAGAATGCTGAAGGTAAAGTGGAGAAATATAAAGCTCGCCTGGTTGCTAAAGCTTTTTTCCCATGTTGAAGGAATTGATTATGGTGAATTTTTTTCTCCCGTTGCAAAGCTAACATCAATTAGATTTATGTTAGCTGTGGCTGCTGCATTTGATCTTGAAATAGAACAGATGGATGTGAAAACTACATTCCTTCATGGAGATTTGGAGGAAGAAATCTATATGAGGCAGCCTGAAGGTTTCACTATTGTAGGAAAGGAGGATCTGGTATGTAAGTTAAAGAAATCATTGTATGGACTAAAACAATCACCTAGAATGTGGTACCAAAAATTTGATACTTATGTTTTAGGAATTGGTTTTGTTCGTAGCAATGTTGATCACTGTGTGTATTCAAAGAAAATTGGTAATGTAATTTTCACTATAGTTCTTTATGTTGATGACATGTTACTAATTGGAAATAGCAAGAAAATGGTTAGGGAAGTAAAGTCTCAGTTGGCAACGCAGTTTGACATGACGTATCTTGGCCCTGCAAATTTTATATTGGGTATGCAAATAAAAAGAGATCGCTCTAATAGAAAGTTGTGGCTGGATCATAAAAAGTATGTTGAGACAGTGTTGAAAAGGTTCAATATGCAGGATTGCAAACCGGTGAAGGTACCTATTTATTTAGGTGAAAAATTGTCTGCTGAACAATGTCCAAAAATAGAAGAAGAGGTAGAGGAAATGTCACATATTCCTTATGCAAATGTTGTAGGTAGTTTAATGTATGCCATGGTTTGTACTAGAGCAAACATTGCCCATGCAGTGGAGTCTTGAGTAGATATATGTCTAAACCTGGTAAAGAGCATTGGACTGCTGTGAAAAGGGTTTTTAGTTATTTGCATTGCACTTCTGATTTTACAATCTGCTATGAAGGTACAAGTAAAGAAAACATACAATTGGATATAGAAGGGTTTGTTGATGCAGATTGGGCTGGAGATCTGGACAGGATAAGATCTACTAGTGCTTATGTATTCAATTTTTCCGGAGGGGCCATTAGTTGGATGAGCAAGAGGCAGAATATTGTTGCTCTTTCAACTACTGAAGTTGAGTATATGGCATCCACTGATGCAAGTAAGGAAGCTATATGGCTACAAAGACTATGTGTTGAAATTGGGTTCTTTCAAGGAGTTGTGAAGATAAACTGTGATAGTCAGAGTGCCATATTTTTGGTAAAGAACCCTGCTTACCATTCAAGAATAAAGCACATTGATACAAAGTTCCATTTCTGCAGGGACATGCTTGAACAGAAGAAAGTGTTGCTGTAAAAGGTAGACACCAAGGAAAATGTTGTAGATGCTTTAACCAAGGCTGTAAGCACTAAAAAGTTTAGATTCTGTACAATTGAAATGGGTCTGGCAAAGTATTCAACAAGTGGGAGAATGTTGGATGTGTCTCATTCTTTCCAAGAAAATAATTGTATGACAGGCACTACAACACAAAATATGATGGGTAGGGGGGGTCCGGGGGTCCGGAGGCCCCCAAGGACCCCCGGCTACGGTAAAGGTGCTTACGTAATAGGCGATGGCTCGAGGTGCGTAGGGAGGTGCCCTCAGATACGGTGAAAGCGATCAAAGTCGGCAAAGCCGACACTGGAATTTTTCACCTACTTTTATCGCTACTTTTCACCTACTTTTATCGCTACTTTTGGAGCGAACCTCAAGATTCCCATGGTTGGTGGGTGGTTAGTTAGTGTGGGTGGTTTAGCCCACGGTGTTGTATCCATGGTACCCTAATACCACTTGGTGGTTTAGGGTTGTAAGAGTTTCCTTATATAATTATTGTAATGTCCCGTTTGAGGGACAAGAGAGAGAATAATAGATCAAGGAGGATAGACTCTTGTTTTCTAGACTAGCCCAAATTGGGTGAACCAGGGTAAATCTTGTGTGTGATATGTGCATTGAATGGTGTTATTATTTCCTTAGTTATTTTTTTGCTTTATTTCTAGAATATGTTTCTGTAAAATCTCTTCCAAAACATGGGTGGCTGAATGTGAAGTATGCCAACGCAATAAGGGTGAAACGGTCAAATCTCTAAGATTGCTTCAACCACTACCTATTTTAGATCGCCAATGGGAACATATTTCAATGGATTTTATTGAAGGTCTTCCTAAATCAGAAGGAAAAATAGTAATTTTGTGGTAGTGGACCACATCTCCAAATATGCTCACTTCAACGCTCTACAACATCCATTTTTAGCAAGCAAAGTGGCTAAGGTATTTATGGACTCAATTTTCAAATTGCATGGAGTGCCTAAAAATATTATAAGTGATCATGATACTATATTTACTAGCAATTTTTGGAAATAATTATTTTGTCTTAGTGGTACCAAGTTGAATATGTCTTCTGCATACCATCCTCAAACAAATGGTCAAACTAAAATAATTAACAAATTTATAGGTACCTATCTAAGATGTTTTGCTCAAGATAAACAATATCAATGGAGTCATTGGCATTCCTTGGCAGAATGGTAGTACAACACTTCATACCATTATTCCATAAATATGTCTCCATTTGAAGCATTGTATGGAGTCAAATCACCAGTAATAGCAGATTATGTTCCAGGTTCTTCCAAAGTGGCCCAAGTGGACAATTGGTTCCAACACCGACAGTCAATGCTCAACATTCTCAAAGACAATTTGGTTCAATCATAGAATCTCATGCAACAACAACAAGACACACACCATTCTGAAAGAAAATTTAATATAGGTGATATGGTGCTCTTGAATTTGCAACCCTACAAACAATTGTCATTGAAGATCAATACCATTCAAAAGTTGGCTCCAAGATTTTATGGTCCTTACAAAATAGTACACCACATAGGAGAAGTGGCATATCAACTAGAGCTTCCTCCCTCATCCCGTATACATCTAGTATTTCATGTTTCCTATCTCAAGAAGGTGATCGAACAAAAAGGACATTCTCAATCAAAATTACCAATACTTGATGAATAAGGGCATATATATCTCTAGCCTAAAGCAATTTTACAGAGCAGAACACGATGCTAATATCCCATCACATCAAAGAATTTCTCATCAAATTGTAGGACCTACCAGAATAAGATGCTACATGAAGACTAGAAAGTATTTTCTAGTCATTTCCAACTTTGAGGACAAAGCTTTCCAAGGAGGGAAGCCATGTTACAACCCTAATATAGCTTAGTCGGCTATATTCCTATTATCATTATTTGTTCATTGATTTAATATTACAAATAGAAGTAGGTTGATTTACTTCTAATTATCTATCATCATTATTTATAATTTGTGTATTCGCAAAGACTAAGTCCTCCTTAGTGGCGAAGGACTTAGCCCTCCTAAAGTGGCAAACAATATGCATTTCCATTCCATACTCAATATTTCATGTGTTATATGAATTGTTTGCTTACACTTCATAGGGGTTTCCATAGTAGATTTATTTTGTGGGTGCACCTCAACACCAAATTCACTTGAGATCTGAACCATTTTTGATCAACTGCTTGAAACTTATTTCATGATCTCTTTAATCCATGCCCTAGACGTTGTGGAAAGGTATGATTTTCACTTTTCTTTTTTTGTAGCAAATTGGAAGCTATTGTCACTCAAGTTCACAACATGAATATCTATTGAAAGATAAATTTCTAACCCATATTGGATCTCCTACAATATTTCTTGCTAAAATATTGAGCAAAAACCACAAAAATATTGGTCGCTAGGGCCCAAAGGTCCCGAAAACCAACCTCTAGAGTTGCTTGCACTTAACCCAGATGAAGCCCTTGTATAGTTGCTTACCAAAAATATAATTCACACATAGGTATGTGCTATGATATGTGTTGCTCCAAATGATCTAAAAATTGGTGGAGACATTCTAGGTTTGTCAAGCATCTACCCTCAAAAGTTTAGCTCAATCCAAGTTCGAATGAGTAAAATATGGCCGAAACAAGTTTGGCAGTTTGAGCAGTCCTAAAAAAAATGCTCTAGTTCTACACTAAAAGATATTAAAAGTTTTCAGTTTCGAAGAAACCAAAAATTACATTAAAAGCTAATTTTTGACCACCCGTTGAATATTTTTGACCTGAAAAGTGATCTAAAATTGGCCAAGGTCATTACGATGATCTTGTCGGACCTGTGGCAACCCAATTATGCACATTTAAAAAAATAGGGCAAAATGGAAACCCAAATCAAAAGTTATAGCCCCGACAAGGTGCATCAATAACCTTTGTAAACCAATCAACCTTATTGGTCCATATGAAGGTCACCTTGGAGATCCATGGAAAAGGAGCAAAAATAAGCAGATGGGCTAAATTTGGGAGAGAAGGATGACGTAGATGCCCTTGCTAGAGCAAAATTTTTGGTAGTCCCAGTCATCACTAGAACTGTAAATGACATGCAAGGAAGAGCATCACTAGAGGAGTCCATATAGCCATGAAGAAGTCAGATCACCAAATCCCATAGAGATACCAAACTAATCCATGACAACTAGACATAAGGGAAGGAGTGACAGTCCAATTTCGATGTCATCCTCAGCAACCCAACATGGTGCCCAAAGTGGTAGATGGTGCATTTAAGGTAACAACATAAAGGTAAATCAAGGTCTAGCATTAGGCTTGAGAAAATTAATGGTAAAAGTATCAAGGGTTTAATCATAGTAGATTTTCAATATGGATGACTGGCAATACTGCAAGAGGAGTCTATATCCCATTAAACCGACTCGCCTACAACATTTATGGTACAAACCTCAAGATCATTCAAAATATCAAGGAAATTTTGAACTGAACATTTGAAATTCCTACATGAGTTTTGGGAGAAAATTTTCCCATCTTCACCTATAAATATCCATTTATCCTCCATTGTAAATCATCAAAAAATTGTTGTATTTGTATCTAGTATATGGCCTTGTATGTTGTTTTTCTTTCACTTCTCTTATTTGTGACAGTATAGCTTAAGCCTTGAGTTGCTCTATCAATAAGCTTTGAGCCTCTTTCTCATGCATAGATTTAATTTTGTTCTGTAATATATAAGAAGCTATGACTATTTTGTTTCTATTTTGGTTCTTATGTATGCACATTTGTGATACTTTGTGTTTGATGCAATTGTTTTCCCTATGCATTATCGGTGTGTTCATTACTCTCATTGTCACAAGGAAGAGCTTTAAGATCTCAATGCATTGCCTCCCTTATAATAGGCTTTTAATTTCATGTTTCTTTTATTTTCGATCGTTGCTTTTCTCCTATCCCTTTTCCTTAGAACTTGGTATACTAGGCTAGATTAGGAAGTGAGCGTCAAATATCACATCATAAAAAGGACCCAATCTTGATAAAAATCTTGGATTTCATCCCTATAGTTGCATCACATGCTCCTCGAACTTTCAAATTGTGTTCTTCTCATAAGGCATGAGTGCTAGACACATATAGCAACCGCATCAAATGGTCATCATGCTTGAAGCATGATACCAAAAATAAGTATATATTAAAGTCTCATGTATATGCATATCTATTAAATATGTAAATTATCTTTTGTTTTGAAATATTTTGTGTTAGACATGCATGCAATCTTGTTCAAATATAGAGTAGACATTTATTATTGTTGGCATATTAACTAAATTTATGGATTGTATGTGAAATTTAAAGGAAGAAAAAAAAGAAAGTATTTATCAAGGAAAAAAAGCAAGGAGAAGAAACCCAACAAATTCATGGAAGGATGCTAATAGATCCCTCTTTTTACTTGAGAATAATTTTCTATGTGATAGTAACCGAAAGGGATATGCTGGTAGCGATTGAGTGCTTGTCGATGGCCCCAGTTTGATTCCTTAGATGGTTGACAGCCCCATTGACTTCATATTTACCTGATGGGCTAGGGTTATAAAGGTTTCCCTATGCAAAAAAAACTATGTGATTATTATGAAAGAGATTTTAGTTTTTTTATTTTTATATAATATTGATTAAGAAACTTGAAAAAAAGGAATCTCAAATGATGTAATGGATCAAATGTAAAAAATATATATATGCATTTTCATTCTTGGTATTTTTGTTCCATACATTGAAAGAGGAACAATCACATCTTTACAATCCATGCAATTATAAATCAAAATGCAAATAAACCACACTAAGTAAGGAAAACTAATCTTTTTAATAGGTTTGGTCACTCTTATACAAAGTAACAACACAAACAAAATTTGCTAGAAGGTCATTACTCATATTAGCCTCCACATATATAAGAGCACACGTGGTCTTATAACTCGTGGTCTTATAACTTTCTCTTATTGTATCATCTAGAGAAATATATTTCTAGATGGCATTATTAATTTGTTCAAAATTCAAAGGAGTTAAAAAATACAAAGAGAAATTTGACTACCTAACCCTAATTGAAATTGAAGAAAAAGTTTTCACCATGAGATCAAAATTTAAAAACTAGAATTTCATAAAAAAAAAAAACCTAACTCCATTATAAAAACAAGGACCAACACTATAAATAACATCCCAATCCTCTTATTTTATAAAAAAGATAATGAAAAACCCATGGACATCAATTTTGACCTATCCACTCAAACATAAAAAAATAAAAAATAAAAAATTATTAAGTCTACGAAGCCTCACCTAAGGAGCTTGAAGAAAATAAAGAAATCTATTCATATTTTAGATAAGTAAAAAGAGAGGAAGATGTTCTTTTAATATCAACTCTTGTCTACTAGAAGGAAGGAAAACATTAGTTGATTTAGAGAAACTTTTTAATCTATTCAATAAACCTTTAATTTATTGATTAATATATTTGTTAGAAAAATCAAATAATAATTTAAAGGTTACTTTTTAAATAAAACTTAAAAAAAAATCTGGATTTTAGTTTACTTGGCTTAAAAAATAATTATCATTTTAGGCTTTATAATGTTAACTCAAATATATGCATAGCATCCTTCTTAAAAAACTAAGATTATTTAAAAGCTTTTAAATACAAACTTATTTGTTGCCTTGAAGACCGTCGAAGGGACCATTCTCTTTAAAAGAAGTCAAATCCTCATCTTAAAATCCTTTGAAAAAACTAAGATTATTTAAAAGCTCTTGTATACAAACTTATTTGTTACCTTAAAAGCAATTAAGGATCATTATCTTTAGAAGAAGTCAAATCCAAGTCAAATCCTCACCTTGATTATTTATATTTATATTTATTTATATATATAGTTATCAAATTCGTAGAATTTTTAAGATAAAATTCAAATTTCGTTGAATTTAAAACCTTGCCGCACAAATTTGACGAATAAATCTTAAATTTGACATAGGAAAAAAAAAACGGAAAGGGGAAAACATATGAGAAAAAATTGATTAAATATTTTATTGCAAGAACAGAGATTGATAGTCTTTCCGCGAGGCACTGGGCGACAACCTTGGCTACGTAATTTATTCTATGGTGTTGGATAAGCCCATGGTTGACTGATCTAGTGCAAGAATGGTTAAGCCCATGGCTGACTGATCCACTGTAGGAATGGTGGATGGTGGACATGCATGGTGCCGACGGTGGCTGCGGTGAGGTGAGCAAGTGGCATCGCTAGGAGGCAGAGGCGTTGTTGTTATTCGTGGTTGCTACTTCCTCAGTTGATGAAAGCTCTCTATTCCCTTATCTTCTTTATCTTTTTTTAGTTAGTGGCAAATATTGTTGTGTTGCCTAGAATTTGCAGGCCACCAAAGAATGTTTAAGTGAAATTTTTTAAAAAAAATTTAAAAATATTTAAATATGAAAGTTAAAATTATATCCCCGTGAGTGTGGTTTACAGTAAGGATGCCACTTGTATTATTGGTGATGTGAGTAAGATTCGTGGATTACGGTAAGGATGCCATTGTATTGTCGGTGATGTGACTCGGATTCAATCCTCATAGTGGATGTATATAAGTATTACTTAAAAAAAATTATAAATTAAATTATTAAAATTAAAAATAATAATTTTATATTTTTATTATTTTAATAATTATTAAAAACTTATTTAAGTGAAATTTATTATGTTTAATTAATTTTAAAATATCATTAACAAAGAAAATGGGATCCTATTTCTTGCTATTTTGAATTGGAAGGAACAATTTTTTTTAATGGTGAGATAAGCTATAAGATACATAATATTGAAAAAGGATATATGATAGATAATATTGAAAAAGGATATATGTAAAAAAATATATGTATATTTAAAATATATTAAATTTTATGTCAAATTTTATTTCGAATTTTTGAATATGTCGAATTTATTTCGAATTTCAAGAGTTTCGAATTCAAACACGAAATCGAACTTGATAACTACGCGTATATATATATATATATATATATATATATATATATATATATATATATATATATATATATATATATATATTTTAGAAATTGATCTTACATAATAAAACAATTATTTTATTAGTTATAAAATAGGTTTTAACATTATCGAGACCATAAGTCATATGAGACAACCCTCATAGAAAATGTTTTTTTTCTTTTATGAAAAAGCAAATTTATATTAAGATAACAACCTTTACAATAAAAAAAGGTGGGTGGGTTAACATACCCCATGGGGAATCAAACTAACCCTCATTGACAAGGGTTAGTAAAACCCGCCAACAAAACACAATTTTACCAATCATGATCATTGATGATCATTACATAAAAGAAAGCATATCATATGGAGTAATGCCTGCATAAACTGCTAGTGATGGGATGGGAATCCACCCCTCTACATCATGATTAAAGCCTTCAAAAACCACATTGCTCCAACCAACAATTGGTCTAGGAGAAACTAGTTGAACATCATCTCACCCCCCATCCTGGTAGGACAAACAAGCAATGTCAACATTAGGATGCTTCCTGACTAGTGAGGGCTGGGACCAGTGCCTATCTACGAGAGCACTTCTTGCATATGATAGAGGCCAACGGTGAGAGTGGGATTGAAAATGCTTCTGAGAAGAGTGCTCTGTTGGGATTCAGTTGACTGTATATGGAGCATTAATCCAATGCACCAGAAGAACATGCAGATGATCCAAATCCATAGCAACTTTGTTGACTTGAGTACATATCTATAGCTACATGTTACTAAAAACTTCTAATTTGTCAGCATGAGCAAATGTGACAGAAGGTGTACATTGTTTAAAAACAATTATGTTACGGGTCTTCCATATATGAAAGAGTAGGCTAATCCTGAAAACCTGCCACACTTCAAAAAGTGGCAAAGACAAAGTAAAAGAGTCCCCAAGAAGAGCTTGGGGTCAAGAAAATCTTGCAACTGTAAATGGAAAAAAGAAAAAGAAAAAACCCATTCCCAAGCTTGCCTAGATCTTCTGCAATTCCAAAATAGGTGAATACAAAACTCGAAAACACCACAAAAAAGACATTTAAAATCAGAAATTCTAAGGTGCTTCAAACCTTCCCTCAAGGGAAGCCCTTGACATAACAAGCTCCACAAAAAAAATATTTCTTGGGCTCAACATAAGTAACCTAAACATTTTGAAATCTAAAATTCCATCCAATCCTTGTAAAAAATGTTTTTTTATCTAATATATGATTGTCTAACCATATTTCGAGTACTAAAATGTTCTTTACCTAGTATATGGTTATCCAATCATATTTCGGTTACCAAAGCATGGTGAACAACCTTACACCCCTCATAATTCAAACTTTAAATCTTTATTTAAAATTTCAAAGTCTCAATATTTAGTCACTCAAATTTTACAAATAAAAAAAATAAAAGTTAAATAATTTTATAAAATCTGACCCCATAAACCTGGATTCAAATTTCTAAATTCATTAGAATTATGATAAATTTTAAATACAAAATATTGCATTTTGCTTATTTTTTTAAAGAAAAGAATTCTTCTTTCTTCAACTGTATTATACAAATTCATTTTATAGCTGAGCTACTAAAACATAGGATAACCCTGCCTTTCGAATACATCTACCCTTATTAAAGGTATAGATTTTATAACTGGGTTGCTAAAACATAGTGAAATGAAATGAAATATTTTAATTACGTTCGTAAGATTCAAATATGGTTTATGGGACCTCAAATATAGAAGTAGAATGTAACCCTGTCTTTCGAATGAATTTATCCTTATTAAAGGTATAGATCAGACATATTTAGAATTTCAAATTTTACTATTAAACAAAAATATTTGGAAATTAATATTTTATAATGAAATAAATTTTATTAGTTATAAAAGTAGGTTTTAGTGTTATTGAGGTTATAATATGAGACAACCTTCATGGAAGATGTTTTTTTGGATTAATATACCTTATTGAAGTTATAAGTTATATGAGACAACCTTCATGGAAGATGTTTTTTTTTGGTTTAATATAGAGGATGTTCTTTACCTAATATATGATTATTTAACTATACTTTCTTTATCAAAACCATAAATCATATGAAATAATTTTTTTAAAGATTTTTCTTTACTTAATATATAGTTATCTAACCATACTCCACTTACCAAAACCATAGACTATATAAGAAACCTTTGTAGAGAAGATGTTTGCACCTGATATGATTATCTAACCATATCCCGGTTACCAAAGCATGGTGAACAACCTGCACAATTCGAACCTTGAACTTCTATTTGGAGTTTTCTAATATATGATTATTTAACCATACTTTATCAAAGCCATAAATCATAGGAAACAATCTTTGTAAAAGTTGTTCTTTACTTAATATATAGTTATCTAACCATACTCCCCTTACCAAAGCAATAGACTATATAAGAAACCTTTGTAGAGAAGATGTTTTTACCTAATATGATTATCTAACCATATCCCAATTACCAAAGCATGGTGAACAACCTTACACCCTGCACAATTCAAACCTTGAACTTCTATTTGGAGTTTCAAGTCTTCACTGTTTAACTATTCAAGTTGTAGAGCATATTATTTATTCAAAATATATATAGTTATTCAACCACACTTTTGTTACCTAATTATACAATCCAATTCTACATGATTCGAACTATAAACCTTAATCAAATTTCTAAATTCATTACATATATTAAATTTTAAATATAAAATATTAGATTTTCGTTATACTCCAACCTAATTTTTTAAAGAAAATAATTTGTCTTTCTTCAACTATATTATACAAATTCCTTTTATAACTGGATTACTAAAACCTAGTGTATCCTTTCCATCAATAAAGGTATAGATGATATTTAGAATTCTAAAATTTACTATTAAACCTATTTAAATTTTATAAATTAAAAAATAATTAAAATATTTGATTTAATTAAGTTTTAAAAAGTTTTATTATAGTTTTATGTACTTCCAATAAATTTGGGGAATTGATACCATTAGGTGTTGTCATTATAAACCCCGCCTTGGCAGGTTAGACAAAGTCCCTTATCATGAGTGTTGTCAATATAAACCTTAGTCCTGAAGTCCCTTAGCATGGGTGTTGCCAATATAAACCTTAATCCTTTGAGTTAAACAAAATCAACAAGACCGTTAGGTGTTACCATTATAAACCCTAGTCTACTAGGTTAGGCTAAGTCAACGGGACCATTGGAAGTTACCATTATAAACCCTAGTTAGCTAGTTAAACGAAATCAACAAAATCGAACCATGACAAACTCGTCACCTCTTTAAGGATAGAGGTCGGCTTTAAATTCCACTCCAAGGGTGATTAAGGGCAAACGACACTTTAAAATGAAATAGAGAGTTCCATGCTTAAAAGGGACCCCATTTATCACGGTTGTTTACCTTCTTTAATGGGAATATATCGAGAGATAAGGGCATCAAATTAGGGTAATCATTTGGCAAACAATCATATGCTTCCATCCAACTTATCCCTTTTTGGGTACGTTGTGGTTTGAGTCTTGGACCTCCTTAAAGAGAGGCCAAAGCCCTAACCATTGCACTGTCCTTGTTAGACATCCTCTAAGTTTAGACCTAATTTGTATGAGTGGTTCCCTCGTATCAAGGAACTTGGATTTCCTGAATGAAAACCCAAAGACTTATCACTAGAGTTCTAGGGTGTTCCCTTACGAGCTACAAAATTTTAAGATCATGTTTATAAAAGAGATCTCTATCCTTTACATGAGATTTGAACTTAATCTTTTAAATGAAACCCAAAAACATGCTGCTACAATATCATACAACAATATATATATATATATATTTTTTTTTCTGTTAAAGCTCACGCTACCCAGTAAATTCGGGTTTACAGTTGGTGCCACCCCGTTAAAGAATAACTAATCAGCCGAAATTCATGGCTACAGCTACGTACATGCCCAAAACCACTTCATGGTCTTTGAGAAACATGCAACTCAACAATCCCACGAAATATGCAATAAAAACTAGAAACTTTGGCACTCATTGGTAAAAATTGAAGTGGGCGGTAGTTGCAATTCCAGCAACTTCAGTGCACAAAAGATGTATAAACAGGGCTAAGTCAATGGACAAGGGGAGCATTTACATTACTAGGAAGGGAAAACTGAGAGGAAGTATATACAGTAATAGGGAGAAGATGAAGTGGGTACTGCCTAATAATTCAGAGGAAGGAACCCGTGGGATTCAATGCAACGCACTGGCAGCTGAACTGGGAGGCTCCGGATTTGGGTCTCTTGAGGGATTGCCTCAACAGGGAATGGATGAAAAAGAAGAAGGAACAGTAGCTGGAGTGGACCAGGATGAATTGTTGGATCCCTTAAATTTAGCTGATCCAGACAGTCTTTTTGTAGAATTCAATGGAGTTCAAATCCATCATAAGTTGGCTGATTGTTCTAGTGAAGTTTCAATGATGGGTACTGCAGGTCTGGACGATGGTGTGTCTGATGGCATTGATCCTGCAATTGGGATTCCTGCAATTTTATTGCATGGATTTGGTGCTTCTGCATTATAATGGGAGAGGGTGCTGAGGCCTCTAGCCAGGCTGATTGGATCTAAAGTGATGGCTTTTGATAGGCCTGCATTTGGGTTGACTTCTAGGGTTGAGCTCCCAGCCTCTGCTTCTGATGAAAATGGGAAAATGCCCACCATTGATCCTTAATCACTTGGTTTTTCTATTGCAGCGACCTTGGGTTTCATTGACCTCCTGCAGTCCCAGAAGGCGATACTAATCGGGTAAGAAAGTAAGGACTCCAGTAACTGTTTTAATTTTTGGTTCGTGATAAAATTTAACACTCACAGATGCAGAGGGAAATGCATTACCGAACTTTAGATGGATATGGATTCTCATGATCAGTGAAATTGCTCTACCTTACTACTAGACTATAGGCTGCTGAAAGAGTAAAATGCATTCTCCTAATTTGTTTTTCAGGTCCTATGCATTCTCCTAATTTGTTTTTCAGGTCCTCAGTAAATTAGTAACACTCAGATGCAGAGAGGAATGCATTATAGGTTATATAAATAAGTGTTATAGGGATCGAATAACATCATGATTATATAACAAACCATATTATCAGGGCATCCATGAGACGAGAAGTAATATGCGAAGTTGGAGAAATTATTTCAAGCAGCATTTACATATTTTAATAAATATATTAAATTATGGTAGATGTGTATAAGAAATATTACTTAAAAAATAAATAAAAAATAAAAAAATAAAAAAAATAAACATACCAGTTTCACACAGCCCGAATTTGACATTTTAGTGAATTTGGACTTTCCCAAGATTCTGTAAAGGTTATACCGCATATTAAAAAAATTTCCATTTCTTAAAAGTTGCAAGACAATTTTAACTCATATAATGAGCTTATTGCAGGTGATGGTTCTTACTAGTAGCAAGATGTCAGCAGAACTGTATAGGTAGAATACACATTGTATCAATGCCATTTGTCATTTTTGTGAATGCAAATTTTCAAAAATCATACAAGAGGTCCAAGGTGTTGTAAGGGTAATGGAATGCATTCATAAGAGTGTGATGCAGGTTCAAAAATCATCCTTAGCAGTGGGTTACAATTGATTCAAAATTAAGAATGAGGGCAAGAAATGGCCTTACAGAAATAATAATATGGCAACAGATTAATTTATAGTAAGCAAGACAAGAACAATGCTCATATCTGCAAATAAAATTTGATACTCATTAAAAACTTGGAGATCAACAACAAAGAAACCAGCATCCACTCCATGCTATGAGCAAGCTTGGCTAGGCGCACCACTGGCCACCAAGTCCTTCTGTTGTTCTCACATGTACTATCCTTTTCATCTACCAAACATGATACTAATGATTATATTTTCTTCCCTTTCCTCCCTCCTTCTCAGCTTGTCTTTCATTTATTCCAGCAGACATGGGTAACAACCCTCCCAATCAGTTTTCCTTTTTTTATACCATGATAATAATTACTCCGGTACTCAATTGGGTTTTAAGTACCATCCATTTTGTTTGTTAGGCATTCTGTTTGTATAAATGTGTCTTCAGACGAAACATACATTTCTCAATTAGTTAAAATATTTCAAGATAGGTGGAATCCCACTATGTTAAAATGCCTAGTGATATAAAGAAGTTTGTCAGTTTTAGACTTATTTGTCTTAGCAGATATATATTTGAAAAGGAGAGTTGTTAGAAGTAAAAATTATGTCAGTTTCTGCAAGACTTTTTTTTGGAGTAATACTTTTTATACATATTCATTATAGGGATTGAATTCGGGTCACATCACCTTGATAATGCAAGTGACATTTTTGACTTTTTTTTTTGAAATAATAGAATTGGTCATTTCGGATTGAAAAGGGTGGTCTCTTTGAAAATTGAGATATTTAGCCGATTGAGCTCATGTTATTTGATAAAATGTTAAGATTTGCCCATGGAATTTGAAATTAAATTCTTCCATCTGCCAATTTATCTAAACGCATTTACAATACACTTTATTTTTATTGGACAAACAATTTTTGTTTTTTAACAAAGGTATATGAACATCATATTTACAATTTCTAATTAGAAATTTATTTATAGCAAGTCTCCAACAATGTCTCTAGTTATGGAACCATGGTCGCCTTATGGAATTGGACATAAAAAAGTAAAGAGCCAAAAATTAATATTTTGACCTGAAAGATCTTTGTTGTGACCCCCACGTTAGCAAGAATAACTTAGATAATTCATATAAGTCATTTAGAATACCTTTTCAAGATCCAGACTTTTTTTTTTTTTACAAGATAAGATTCACACTTAATTCTGTTTGTAGTGTATTATTAAATTTTTATAATTGAGAAGTGAAATTTGCTCATGCTGTCTGCAAAAGGTGATACAAATATGTATGTAAAAATCGTCCATTAGGTTGTTGGCCAGTTTGCTGTTATTTAGCATGATTGCTTGAAATTTTCAGTTGGGTAGAATAAGCCTTAAATTACATTCTTTTCCATGTTCAGCAAAAAGATTTACTGAAATAATATATAGGGAAGTTTTTGAAGAATATACATCTCCATGGATACTACAACACAGCCTAAAAGTTTTATTCATTATTTTATGTCCCTCTCAGCCGGATTTGGGTGACAGCCAGGACCAACAAGATTGCCTATAAAATGAAAGGCGAAAACAAAACAAAGCAGAATTTTGTCTTTAAGATACTCATTTTCTTTGAAGGGAAGTGATTAGTCACTCAATTGACTCATCTATGCAGCTTTTTCCATCTATAAAACTTACTTTTGGTTACGAATCTGCCATGAGGAAAGGATTTGTTGTTATTGCGCCCAGATTCACCCACCAGATTGAAAGG
Source organism: Wollemia nobilis (assembly GCA_028583015.1). NCBI lineage: Eukaryota > Viridiplantae > Streptophyta > Pinopsida > Araucariales > Araucariaceae > Wollemia > Wollemia nobilis. The sequence continues at coordinate 1,353,222 of JAQPPZ010001613.1, read as the reverse complement.
CCGGAAGGAAGGAATGCCTTCCGTGCCAATCTCCGGAGAAGGCCAGCTTCCTGTGGGGTTTTTAGTGTTAAGATAAGAGTGCAGGGAAAGAGATAAAAGTGCGGAAAGAGAATCCAAATGTGATTGGAGTTGGGTGGGGGAATAAGCAGCACGACAACGATAAATCACCGCTACTAACAACATTCCTTTACAAAGGACACATTGAAACTACAACTATCATTAATCCTATGTATCCTGTATCTATGCATTCCAGGAATACTTGATCATCAAATACCAGAGTCCAGAGTTCAGTACAACAATAAGCAATAATACAAGAAACATGAGGCAAAAATGACAAGGAGAGGCAGCATACAAGATAAAAGACAGTAAGCAGAGCCAAGTATATGCTTTGTATTAGAGGCAAACACACAGCTACAATGGTTCCCTAGCAGTATATTCCCCTTACCCCTTTTACAATGCATTGCATAGCTATTTATAGCCTCAAGTTTCCCCCGATTACATTCTCGGGCACAAAGTCCCAGACTAAACATTAGCTGACACAAGCGGTTGAAGAGCTGCTGATGCTGACTTCTGTCGGGCAGGATTGTACTTGTGGCATGGTCCCCCTGAAAGATGTACAGCTACGTGGCGGTGTGTCGGGTCAAACCTTTGGTCAGTAGGAATGCGGGTAGTTTTGCCGGATGGAACTTCTTATCAGCCTTAAATGATAGCAGATGGCATAGATAGTGCAGCCCATGCTTTGTCCTTTTCCCGGTCATGTCTTGGCTTGAATCCCAAAGTTGGACACTTGTCAAATGTAGATGAGTGACACATGCTACCTTGAAAGACAGTTTATCCAACTTCGCCCAGGATCAGAGCGCTATCGGGTTGCACAGACGAAAAACAGCGCAGTTGGGGAGGTCTCCATGCCTTAGTCAATTTTTGAGTTTGCTTGTCCAACTGCGCACTGGTCAGAGGGCACACCCCGAATTTGTTGCAAAGTCGGGTTGAGCACCGGCACTTTGTTGTCTTCTCTGCTATTCGAACTGTGCACCAAGAAGGGGGCGCACCCCGACTTCGCTGCGAAGTCGGGTTGCGCCCCAACACTTAGTTGATTTTTTAGCCATACTGCTTCCCAAGTGTGCCTAGGAGAAAGGGCGCACCCCGAATTCAGGGCGAATTCACCCCGAATTCGGGTTGCACCCTGACACTTAGTCAAATTTTGCTTATTTCCTATTGGCTGCGCACTTCGCATTCCCTACTGCGCTCCAACTGGAGGGTGCACTCCGACTTTGGGGCGAAGTCGGGGTGCGCCCTGACACTTAACCATTTTCAGGGAACACTTGCTGGAAACTTTGCTAGGGGAAGTTAAAGGGGAAGAAGGAGGAATGAGACTGCCAAGAAGAGGGAGAAAGAGAGAAATGAAGAAAGGGAACGAGAGGAAGGAAGGAAAAGAGCAGGTCACTTACAAAAACTAAAAACATGGCACCCCGTTCCAAATGTGGCAACACTTACCCTGTGTATAACTAATGTCATGAAAACCCTATTTTTGATAGGTTTGGCAATTGTAACTAATGTCAACTGGAATTTCTTCTGTTCCTTTGTAACTGCCCAGCTACCTGATATTAGAACGAAGGATCTCAATTACAAAAATTTCCAAAAATCTGTTACATTTCTATTTTGTATATTCATTCCATAGTGAACTATGGCCATGACAGTTTCAACTGCACCCCTGAGAGCTGGTAAATAATTCAGGAAGGATTTGTAGTCGTATTGAATTCTGTGCATAGTCCAGGCTAGGTTAGCATAACTAGAATAGCAATAGTGATAGCAGCAGAGCAATGGACAAAATTTTCCTTATGTTTTTTTCAGAAGTAATAGAACAAATCTGTGATTAATTTTATTCTGAGCGACTAACTTCTTTTTCCTGCCATGGAAGGAATTGCTCCTGCTTTTGGAGAAAGGGTCCACTACAAAAGTATGGTTTGCAATTTTTTTTCTTGAGAAAAAGGGGTTGTACTCGGGTTCCTTACCCTTGACAAATCATAACTCTCTCCTTTAAAGCTTGAGAGTTTACAAACATATTCAATTCTCATATCAATTGAGATGTTATAAATAGATACCTACATCTTTTTCATAAAAAGTCCAAATTTTTTATATTCATTTTTTTGGGTCTTCTTTAATTTTTTGTAAAACAAATATTCGACATCTTTCTTCTTGACATTTTCCAATCTTGTTCATCCATCCATCCAAGTGAAATCTTGATTACTGGTGGTCTTAGCTGCCATTGTGCAACTTGAATATCCATAACGGTTGGTCCTATTGTTCCTTGATGCTTTTGCATCCCTTTGAAATCGAGAAACATTATGCTTTTTCTTCCAAACACTGCCATACTTGATGCCTTTCTGACTCCATGTAGATCTATAATATTGATGCCTTAAGCCATGCCTCCAAGATTGTTGTCACTTAGGGTGGTGTGGGTGCCGATATGCTACAACCTTAACTTGACATTCTGTTTCCTTTGATTCTTCAACAATTTGTTTCTTTATTTTAAATTCTTCTTCACAATCTTCTCTCTTATACCTTTCTTTTGGTGCATCTTTGTGCACTTCTAAAAGGGCTTCCTTGGACTTTTTTTTGTTTCTTCCATGGACTCTATTGTTGTTGCTAATGTAAACTCAACTTTTGAGTCTTCTATTGTTTCTTCAATTTGTTCCCATTTCATAACTACTTCTTGCTTCTCCTTGGATCCTTGCTTCTCCTTGGATCCTTGCTTCTTAAGCTTTTCCTTCTAAATGCAAACATGAACTTGCACATTGTCATCTGTATTTTTTTCTTCTATTATATCCTCTTTATTCATTTCTTTCAGTTCCCTTTGAAGCCTTTTTATTTCTTCTTCATATCTTTTGATGGTGACCTTCAAACTAGCTATCTTTTTATATGGGTTCCACTGACTCAAGAATACATGCTCCATTTCATCCCAAGTGAAACACTTATAATTCCTTTTCTTAGCAAGAATTTTGCACCAATCATAAGCTTCCTCTCTTAAAATTTTAATAAGTTGGCATTCCCAAAAAAATTCCCTAGAATATAGAGATCTAAACTTCATCCACCATTCTTGAGCATCAATGTCATCCTTTCTAGTAAAAATTGGTAACTCCATGATCTCAACCCTAAAAATTCTTAAAAGTAGCTAGGGATTTGGAAAAAAAATAAACTAGGGTTTTTCATTTTTTTTATTTTTTTTAAATCTTCTCTATTCCTTGCTATCAACAAATAACTCTATAGATTTTCTTCAAAAACAAATTACACTACAACTAATTTGCTTACCTTAAAGGGTCTCCCTCAATACTCACAATATTTCCCTAAACCCTTCTCTCCACAACATTTTCCATCATAATTGTCTGTTCCCAATTGAATTTTACCTCAAATTAAAAACTTATGCAATGGCATCGCCTATAAATTCCGAGTCCCTTCCATTCACATTTAACCATCCAAAACATTCGATCGGACATTTCTCGTTAAAAGTGTGGTTTGCATTAATCCCATTGAGCATTTGTTGTATGTTTTTTTGTTCTATTGAGTAACCTGTTAGTAATTCTAAATAAAATTCTTCTAATTATGGTCTTTCTAGTTTTTTGTAGTTAAGTTGTGTGAGTTTGTTTTATTTGTGTTATGCATTTTCTTTATAGTTTTTGATCATGCAGTTTATTTTCTGTTTCCTATAGTTTCTAGCATTATTTTTTAATTCTGCAATTTAGTTATGAATGTATGTGTAATTACTATCCTTCTTGTGGAATCCCTAAGATGAGCAATATGTGATAATTAACCCTCAAGAGTTGGAATTGATTCGTAGAAGCATGCAGGTTATAATATTTATCATTTTTGTAAGGCATATATAGTGCCCAGTGCATTGCAAGTGTACCTACCCAGATTAATATGGAAATACCAAACGTGATGCTGGTTTATTCATTAGCACAATAAAATATATAGAGCTACAAGGAATTCATGTGATTACAGTGGTTGTAACAATTTGCCAAACAAGGCCAACCACTTGTAACTAACAGATAACAATATGCTAAATATGGATGCCAACTAACTACTAGAAGACAAAGGACAACTCTAACAGTCTAACTAAACATCCTAACCAATAACAAACATATTTCCAACATGGGCATACTATGCCTCACGTATTACAATGCAAGAAATATAAAATAATAATAATAATAACTTAGGCTTATAATTAAGCCTAAGGTACAATAATATCCTCAACACTCCTCCCAACCATAGAAGCATTAGACCCCAATGCTCTCAACAAATGTGGAAAGTCATGGGCCATATGATGGTGAGGAATCCAACAAGCCATATGTGGAAAGTGACCATGACGGACGACAAGGTAAGAAGTGGAAGAACCCTATCGAGTGTGATGAGTCTTCATCTCGAAAACTCTATCTATAATGAGCGAAAGCTGACGATCAGGTGCCACTGCTGTTGTAGGGCTGATGACAGGTTCAGGTACCAAAGGAGGATCCTGATATGGTGTCTCTGGGAAGCATCTCTTATCCAAAGGACATCAAACTCTGTCTCCAACCTAAAATGAGTGAGGACTGCGATGCTTTCCTATCGCTCTCTGCTACTCCTACTGAGTCTTCTGCAATTCCTATGTTATCTTGCCCTAAAGGCTCTGTTAGTGCTGAATGAAGGAAGTTACCTTAGCTTGCTCCTTCATATGTGCAATGGTGGAAGAGGGAAAAGCCAAAGGCAACTTCTATGGAGCAAATGGTTGTGTGTTCAGAGGTGTATTTGAAATGATGCCAATGGAATGGTTGGTATCTTTCTCATGAGTGAGAGTGATGGGTTCCTTAACCACGAGCTCTTGTGATTGTTCAATTTGTGGAAGTGAAGCTTCTTCTTTATCATGAGTCTTTTATGGTGCTTGTTCTTTCTCTTGTGTGGGACTTATGCAAGTAGGAGCCAAAATAAGTGCTTGACTTAATGGCTTACGAACTTGCCTACAACTTAGCATCAAATTTGATGTGGGTGTAGTGCTTTGTATCAAAAATGTTTTATCATGCAATTCCAAGATGTATGTGTTCTTTTAGCATGATACACTGCATTCCTATCAAATTGATAGGGCTTACCAAGAAATAGTTCATAACAATCCATCTCCGTGACATCACATCTTACTTTGTCCACAAATTTATCACCAAAAGCAAAAGATAAGGTGCAAGTGTGTGATGTTAGATGTGGAGTCTACATCCTTCTATCCAAGTGCATAGGGTTGATGATGTGGATTTGTCGGAAGCTTCAACTTCTCGACAATGGTCCTCACACTGAGATTTTTCTGTGAGCCATTATCTATGATACAATCTACATAAAAATCATTTGTAAGGTGGGCTCGAGTGACAAACAAATGGTCACGACCCCCTTGAGCAAATCATTCGACATGAGGGTAACTTTATTTAGTTTATCCTTCAAAGCTAGATATTCTTCTTCTGTCCCTGTAGTCACAATAGGACCATCTTGTGGTTCCTCATATGTAGGTTGTACAATTAGGGACTTCTTCTTCATTATTTCAAAAGTAAAGCATTTAGATTTTGTATGACCATGTTTTTTACAAAAATCATAATACATTGTTGAAGAAGAAGGATCTTTAGAGTGAGAAGAAGAAGAATGTGCTTTAGGAGAAGTGGGAGGAGAAGAAGAATGAGGGGAAGAATGATAATTGTTCTTCACCTTTTGTTGATGCTAATTCACGCCTTTGGAACTGCTTTCCTATCGAGATATGTAAGAGGCACCAACTTTCTCCTCTGTGAGAATGACATGCTTGAATGCCACATCCAAAGTGAGGAAATCATTGAACTTGATTTCCCTAAAAATCTAATCTTGCAATCCTTAAGTGAACTTATTAATTAAATCCTCTTCTGAATCTTTCACACCAAGAAGAACCCTTAGCCTTTTGAATTGAAAAATGTAGTCAGCAACTGACATACTATAGACTTGCCTCAATATATACCACTTGGTCGTGAGGTCACTTCGGTAATTTTGTGAGAAAAATATGTTCTTCAAAATTTGGGAAAAATATGTTCTTCAGAATTTGAATCAATCTTTCCAAGTCATGGCAACATTATGGATTTGTCTTTCTACAATCAAAACTTTTGCTAAGCTTGTGAGTTTGACTGTGGCAAAAGCAACTTGTTCATCTTCAGAAATTTCAGCATAGGTGAACCAAGTTTGCATATCTAAAATCCATGTAGACAAGACATCAGGATCCCTTGATCCTTCATACAATTTGACATCACCAAGAGTTAATTGGACAATAATATCTTTCACTTTATCTGCCAAAATATCTACTGCAACAATAAGGTTTTCCATGTTTGTTTTGAGGTCGGTAGCCACTTGATTACGTATATATGTTAGACTAGGAGGATTCCAAAATGGTTGCAAGAACTATCTAGGCTCTTAGGAACAATTTGCAAGTTTTCCTAATGCAGAATTTGCCTAGATTTGCCTTCCAATTTACAAAAATGGGCTACTATAGTACTTTTACAAAATTACATCAAATTTTACAATTACAAAAAAATAGCCCTAAAAATGATAAATTTAGCCCTTTAAATTGCAAAATTCTGATTTTTGGAGGCAATAAAATTGATCAATTTTCAAAAAATTCTTGCTGAAAAATTGAAAAAAAAAAACTAAATTTTTTTACCTTTGCTATTTTTGGCGCTAAATTTCCAAATTTGAATTTTGAGCGGGATAAATGCTTTGGCGGCAAAATTCGTCTCTTCTTCGACAATTTTTTTTTTGAATTAGCTTCGGCTAAGCAGTCAACGACGAGGTCAAACTGTGGGTTAGAGTCGGAAATGAACTGAAATTCGCAGGTCAACAATCGGTCGCACAGTCAAACGACACAAATTGCACCAAGTCAACGGGGACTGAAGGGAAGCCAGGTGTCCAACAGAGGACACAACGACCATGCGTTAAACAGTGTCAAAGGGCATGGCTCGTGCACGAGCGAAGAGCCTAGCATGACCACCAAAAGGTGGTCACAAGGCTATCTGTGCCTTGGAGACTTTAAAGTCTCTTTTGCCCTCAGCAGGGGCAATGTGGGACAAAACGTCCCGAGAAAATAACAAATGTAATGTTTTCCTCCTGTGAATCTGTGGATGAGCGTCGGAACCCTTGTTGTCATCTGAACACTCAAATCGACGCTGGAAAACTGTGCTCTTGGTGGAATTTTAACACGCCGAGAAACTGTTGTTGCTTTCCAATCCGTCGAAAGGCTCGGATCACCAAAAATGCAAATAACTCACCAGAATCAATTTTTTTATACGTCGTGAACGCGAGTTCCGTGCCAGAAACCTACGATTTCCAGGACTGAAATTTGGTGCTGGGATCGCGATTTCTCACCAGGATGTCGTCGAGAATGCAATTTTTGCCTGAGATTTCTAGAAACCAGGTCGGAACTCTCCAATGGTTGCTTGGATTCGATACTTTCTCTCGAAGGAATCGTGCGGTCGGTCGAAAAAATTATAACTGGCTGAAAATTGATTAAATATTGTCGGTAGTGAAAGTCTCCTCTGAAAATAATGAAACCTGGCCAAAAAAATGCTAAATTGGGTCTGAACTTTCAGCATCACTGGACAACGTAAAACGAGTTCAAAACCGTCACGTGTCAGCGTTGTATTGCATGGCAAGATTCTCCCGGGACGTCAAGATTTCACCACATGTCATGTTTTTGGTTGGTGAGCACGTTAGGTTTAGATCTTGCCTCCTATTGGTTGATTTAAAAACCTTAGGAAGGCGCTTAATTTTTCTATGAATTTTTTTTTTGCGGACTCTACTTGCAAGTTTTGTGTCCGCATGCGAAGGAGGTGCGCCACCTCCCTATAAGCCTGGGGCCTGCTGTTGCAAGCTGTGGTCTACAGGTCGTAGCCTGTGACGGCCTATCCATGACTGTGTCTCGGCCGTAAAACCTGTGCGGCGATCGACTGTGTGTTGGTAGCAATATGGGGTTCACAAAGGTAAAGGGAAGGGCATGCACGGAGGAATAAGAGAGTGGAGGATGAAGGGAGGTGTTGCGGGAAGGAAAACCGGAGGGATAAGGGAGAGGAGAGGAAGGGCAAGGGTTGCCCAACACTTTGCCGATCGGTAGGGAGGTTAGTCGGTGGGGTGGCCGATCGGCAAACTGGCTGGCCGGTTCAAGAAGGGTGAGAATTTCAGCAAAAAGCACTGATAAGGCTCCTTTCGATCCTGCAATCCTCTCACAAACCTCAAAGAATACAATCAACTCCAAATCTGTGCCCCTTTGGTTGATCTAGACCTCGCTTGGTAAAAACTACCAATGGCTTCTCTTGGCCAACAATTGGCCTCAATTTTATACAACAACCTCTCAAATATCTGATCTCTCTGATCTCCATAGCAAACAAAATTTTCTTTCCTTTCTCACGGTAAGTCTGGTTACCCTCTGACCTTTTGTCAGGGGTATTTGGTGCAGGGGTAAATTCTACCCTCTGCCACCTCCGGAGCTTCACAAAAATGATGTTGCAGCTGGCCTCAAGCCAATTTCATGCAAGCACCTGCCTAGGATCTGATGCACTAGCTGCAAAACCCAACTAGACACCTAGCAATGAAGTGGCAACTTGCCCTCCTTGCAAAAATTATCCTTCGACTCTGATTACCATTGATATGGAAATACCAAACGTGAATCTAGTTTATTCATTAGTGCAATAGAATATATAGAGCTACAATGAATTCATGTGGTTACAGTGGTTGTAACAATTTGCCAAACAAGGCCAACCACTTGTAACTAACAAATAACAATCTGCTAAACATGGATGCGAACTAACTGCTAGAAGACAAAGGACAACTCTAAAAGTCTAACTACACATCCCAACCAATAACAAACATATTTTCAACATGGGCATACTATGCCTCACGTATTACAATGCAAGAACTAAGAATAAATAATAAGAATAACTTAGGCTTATAATTAAGCCTAAGGTACAATAATATCCTCAACACACATTTACATATTTAATGTTAGTCAGGAAGTCCATATGGCTAATGGACTATCGTATTTGTCAAATGAAATGTTTATTTTAGTTGGAAGAGTTCCCAAAGCATTCTCACTTAACAAGGTGAAATACAATTGTTGGATCATTTACTTGAGAGACTGAACTTAATGAATATACATGTTTCTAAAGGATTTGTTTTTTTTTTTTAATTTAGGTAAGGAGCTTCTATTCTTGAGCATCATGTATTGCAAGTAGCAATAAAATCTGATGGTTCTAACACCTCTTATGTGCAAAATGGAAACTGTCAGCCATTCTGCAGCCAGTCTTGTAGCAGCTAGTGCATGCTCTGAGGCTCCTGAACAGGTTGCTGCACTGATCGTGGTAGCTCCTGCAATTTTAGCTCCTTTAGTGATTGGAAAGAATACAAATCAAAATCCAAATCCAAATCCAAGGAATAAATTGGAGAGTGATTCAAATTTAGAGGCTGGGGAAAAACCTTTTAGGAAGATCAGATTGATGCTGTTCAGGCTTTGGGCAGGTGTTTCTAGACTGTTAATAAACATGGTTCAAGAAATGAAGATAATGGTGAATACACTTTATAGGAAAATCTTATGTACTATCTTCCGTTCCAACTTTGCAGTAATGCTGGTAAGGTTCAATCTATATGCTTAAAGTTACAGTGTTTCCTTCTGGAGAGATTAGACAACAATATACTGACCAGTTTTCAAAAACGGAGATGAGAACTTTGACAAATTTCCAGATAAGTTTCTATTTTTGGCTTTGGCCGCTAATCCATTTCCATGCGTGCAGGTGAGATTGATTATGGATTAGTGTGGCACAGAAGCAGTCAGATATGCATGGTATGATAAAAAGCAACTAACCGACCATGTCATACAAGGATACACCAAGGTGAGTTTGTGCGTTGTGGTATCATTGCCAATTCAGATGCGTATTGTACCAGCAAATGCTTAGTTGATAGAAGGCATACATGTAAAACTAAAGGTTGAAATGATAGTGAATAAAGACAAAACCTTGGGGAAAATTGGGTCTGTTGTATTTTTTTTTCTATTTGAAAAGTTTGTGGGCTGTACGCTTGGGAATGAACTATTAGGAGCATTGGCAGCCAAAATATAATATATTCATCTGCAAAAAAAATTAGTAGTTTTTGTAGGTTCTTATAGTAGCTCAGATAAGATGACTGTTGTTTTGCAGCCACTAAAATGCAGAGGGTGGGAGAGAGCCCTACTAGAGTATAAATTAGCCATGATTACAGACTATGCATCTGAAGGGAAGCCTCCACTTAAAAAAACGACTTAAGGATATCTCATGCCCTCATAGTTCGATCTCGATGTTCTAGAGTCTGATATGCTTTTCGAGTATAGAGAATAAATTCGATTGGTTGGTTTACAGATCACTTTCTATACAAAGAGCTGATACAAGTGTATTTGGCCATTTTATGATGATATGAAAATCAAGTGTTGGTTGTAACAGGTGACACGGATCGGCTTGGCCATTTTATGGAATGCTGAACGCCCAGCAAAGGCTATACCTGGATCAAAATTTGAAGTTATCAAAAATTGTGGTCACTTACCCCAAGAAGAGAAGCCAGAGGAGTTCCTTGCTGTAGTCTGGAGGTTTTTGCAATGGGTTTTCACCACTCCTGAGAAACAGGTCCTTCAAACAGCTGCTTAAAGTCGACTTTTAGTTGTTCAAGTCGAGTAACTTTGCTGCAATGCAGAAAGCTTTTCTGGTAAGTTCCTTTGTAGAATTTGTTATGCCCATGTATGTTTTTGTTTTAGAAACGTAAAACACTTTAAAATTTATCAAGAATTTTAGTTTTTCAAAAGTTTGCAGGGACTCCAGGGAAGAAATGTAAAGCCCACTTTTGCTTACAACTAAATACTACTTAAACCAAGGTTGCCGTAGCCAGAGCAGAGTCTCTGTTGCATAAAATATAACATGTTGCCACAAGAAATCCTAATGCATCAACCAATGATTTGGTACTTGTTCTGGATTCTTTTCTTGTGTCTCCTACTAATCAAGTCAAAGAATTTCTCCTTTGCTTCAGTATTAGCTTCGTCCACCTTCAGGCTACTGTATTGGTACAGACTCTCTACATAGTTATTGTCTCTTCTTCCATTCCGTTTCTTTGTATAGAAGTGTTGTCTCAAAGGGGTTTTCGAACGTTAACAAGTTTCTTCTTGTTACTCTTGATTCTTGCAGGACATCTCTCTCTTTCTCAAGTTTTTTTGCGTTGCTTAAGCCAAACTGATAACCTATTTGGTTTTTCCTCAGATCTTATTTGGACCTTCGGAAAACCTGCATCTGTTTTTTGGTAGTGTCTGACAGACTTATCTTCAATCTTTCTCCATTGGATCTTCATGGGACAGGCAGGGAGCAGCTGTCCTGTTAAGAACTATATTTAAGCAAGGCAATGTTGGACAACCGACTCAAAGCGATTATATATCTAGATAATCCAAGTGTTTTTGCAATGTTTAAGCCGATCTGATAACCTGTTTGGTGTTTCCTTGGATCTTATTTGAACCTTTGGAAAACTTTCATCTGTTTTTTGGGAGTGTTTGACAGATTTCTCCTCAATCTTTCCCCATTGGATCTTTTGGGGGCAAGCAGGGACCAGCTGTCCTAATTCATAGCTTATATTGCATCTGAGAGGTACCCTTTCATGATCCAGCATCTGGGTCCATTCCTACTTATCAAGATATAGAATTTGTTTTGTCCAACATTCCCTTGCTTAAATATAGTTTTTAACAAATCATCGCATAGGTGGCAGGATCCTCATCGTCTCACACTGCAACCTACACTAAGATATATGCCCAAATAATTGCCTACCATCTCTAAGATATCATCATCCTAAACATGAACAGGTAAGTTTTCAAGCCTCGTCCACATGGGGAAGTAGTGACCCCTTTTATAATTAGACTGAACCAGGAACCTTCATAAAAAAACTCCAGCAAAACTATAGCCCTTCATGTTTGCATTTGTGGGCATCCTTGCTGATATAAATTACAAAATATATCATTTCGTTCATGTGCTGCTCAAAATGATATGATAGAATATTAATTACAAAGTAAATTCAAAATGGTTGTCGTGAGTTTATCATACATGTACTCTTTGATTTAAAACCAGGCTAGTTAGGTAGAAATATGTTCCTTCTACGTCGTTTAACTATGATACATGTTGTGGGGGCCTAGAGGCGAGATGTAAAGGACAACTCCCTAACTCAGCTGGTGAGGCAATGTGAATTATATTTCAGAGTTGTATAGTGAAGCGAGGTACAATGAACTCTTCTTTATACTAAAGACTGTTAGATAGAAAAGAGAAATAACAATGAAGGGATGTTGATTAGGAAAATGTAGGAAAATCAATAACTAGAAGTATGTAACTAAATAAGAAGCTTTATTTACAAAATAATACAAATGTAAATGAAGTACCAAATACAAGGCATTCAAGTGGCCAATTAGGCAACAATAACAAATTATAGGCTATAGGCTATAGGCATTGGGCTAGAATGAGTGTTCAATGATGTTAAGTACTTTGAAGCATTGGCTTCTATTGACCTTTCCTAATAATTCTAACTAAATAATCCTAGTGCTATTCCTAAACTTTTTTTGGAAGAAGAGCATGAAGCCAAGAGATGAAGAGACTCGTTAATATTGAATACTTTGTTTTATATTGTACAAAACAATTACAAGATTCTTGTGGAAGTGGAGATAGTTCAACTTCTAGAAGTTACGAGAAGACAATATGGTGACTTGTGTTACAACCTTTTGCATGTCTTCTAGTGATGCCAAGTGGAAGAGTGTGTTGATGACCTATGTCGATCTTGTGGTGCTAGATGCGCATAGATGTTTCTATAGGATTGTTGTTGTTTGAAGTTGAAGCTAGGCATTGGCGCTTGGTGCTTTTTTGAGTGTTGATGTTGTTGTTGGCATGAGTGCCTAAGGCATTGGTAGCTGACACAAATGTGGTACTAGTGGCGTAGCAACTAATGCTTGTGCTTGATGTTGGGTTGTCACTATGTTGATGTCGAGCACCATGGCATGAGAGGATGTGTTAATGTTGTTTGACGCTAGGCTGTGGAGTGGATCAACAAAGTGGCATCCGAGTACAGAGCTTTGCCTTTGCACTAACATCTGATGGATCTTGGTGTCAATGGTGATGAGGACTCAAGTGGCCCTTGCTCAACTTGGACCATTCATCCCCTTGAGCAATGGAAACATTAGATATAACTTAAACTAGGAAATTGACACTTGACCTGATCAAGTGTATACCAGTTTGCCTAAGTGGGAAATTGATCAATTTTTAGAGTGTGGGTTCCTTGGTGGTTGTGTTTGATGGTCAAGTCAATTATCTAATCCTCTAAATATGGAATCAATTGCTTTGAATCCAAGTTTGTTGGATATTGTGCACCACTTATTCAAGCAGAGGTAAATCATATGGCAGGAAAAGTTGTGTGGGGGATTGGATGTATTTCCAAGTAAGGCAACAAGTTGAGAACAAAGATATTCTCACCTGTTGGATGCAAAATGGTGTAATGATCTGTTGGATCCTCAAAATCCAACTTGAGTGTACCTCCAATTTTTTAAATTTTGGTGTCCTGTGAGTCCTTTCAAAATTTGCCATAATCCCCTGATTAGTCTCCATTTAATAAATTTTTGATCCTTTCCAATTATTGCAAGTTGTTGGTCTTTTTGAGTCATATCCCACCCGCTAAGAGCAATGAAAGTAGTTTATGTTGCCAAATTCGGGTCTTTTTTTTGGTCTTATGTCAACTTTTTTGGGCCTAAATAAGGTTTAATTAATTATTTTTGACCTCCATGGGTCTTAAATATTTAATTTTTCATTTTTTATATAAATTTTGATTTTATATAAATTAAGTATATTTAAATATTTAATTTTATATTTAATTAGATTTTATATAAAAAATAATAATTAAAGGGCACCCCATTCCCCAAGTTTCCTAAGTCATACCTTCCCTTTACCTAGCCCATGCCCAAAAAAAAAAATAATAATAATAATAATAAATTGAATGGGATAAGGGGGCCCCACCTAACCCCCCTTATCCCATTCCCCTCACATCCCCCTTCCCTTTTTTTTTTACCCACTTTCCCCCTTTTACGTAAATAAAGTCAAAAAAAAAAAAAAAAAGAGCAAAATCAAACCCGAAAATAAAAAAAATCAATGGCACGCATTGGAACAGGGATGATCCAAGGGCCCGCATGGGACCTTTGAAATTTTAAAATCTGATGGCATACATTTACTTGGAAAAAAATATTTGACGACATGGGGGGCCATATATTATTTTAATTTCAAAAAAAAAAAAAGGCCCTGTTGGCCCATTTCTACATGGTGGCCCATGAGACCATATAGAAAAAGGAAAAGGACCTTAAAATAATATATAAAGGCCATTAAAAAAAAAGAGAAAAAACCATTAAAAAAAAGAGAGAAAGGAAAAAAAAAAACTATTTTTGAAAAAAAGAGATTAATATTTTTGTTATTAATAATAATAAAAATTTTATTATTATTAAAGGTTTTGAAATAAAATTTGTAATTTTTCTTATAGTGGCTAAGGTTAAAAAAAAGGAAAAGGGCTAAAAATAAAATTTCTGAAACCGTTTTTGGTCAACTTCAAGAGAAATTGTAACAGAAAAATATGAAGGTATTTTTGACCAACTGAGATTACTATCAGGCCACGAATGAGAGTCACTACCCGAGGTAGTTGCAGTTTTTATTGGTCATAACCCGATTTTAATAAATGATAGTTGTAGTTATGAGCCATCATCAAGGCAGTTGCAGTTTTCACAATTATGGACTAAATGATTAAGCTATTTAAGAGAGTTGTTGCAGTAAAAAGGATCAAGTTTTTGCATAGTAAAATTTTGCAAGAGGTATACCAAAGTGCCATTCCTTTGTCAGTTGTATTTTTCTTTCTATGTCTTGTTTAGTCACCCCTTTTTCGTCCCCATTATTGTGCAGGTATTTGCTAAGGAGGTACCCAGTTTATTGAGATCATTTTCAGTAGCTAAGGTTGGAAGCTAGGAGGCTCTTTGTTACATCATTGAACGAAGATTTGCAGTTCTTTATGCATCATTTGAATGGAGAACTCATTTGTATTTGCTTAGTGACATATGGTTATCCTAATCAGACTCCCACTGTAATGATCTATTGATTATTACAATCTTGCTTCCTCATTTCAACAGTTCTATGTGTAGTTTGGTGTGTTGTCCTATTTACATGTTACATCATTTGAATGTGTAAATGACATTTTTTTCACTGACATGTTCAATCATTTCTATTACATTATTTTAATGGATGTGATTGGCTCAGCTTTTATCTTTTCCACTTTCTCTCTTCACCATATTTTAAGTTTGGCTACAATTGTCCAATGGATAAGGCACTGGTCTACTGCTTGAAGCGCTAGCTGGGAGTTATTTTGAAGCTTGGTCAACTTTTATGTTGCAGTTTTATTTCATTTTTGAAAATCTGGATGAGCACGAGCATATAAGAAATGTTGTAGGCTCACCTCCGGAGTTTCCTTACCCTACTCGATCTGTCTAGAGTCTTAGGATAATCTTTTCCTGAGTCAAAGAGGTGGATCCACTAGAGTCCATAGTGCTGATTGGATTATGGAAGTCTTGCGGCGTGAAAAATCTCTTAAGGGTGCAAGAATTTTTCCCAATAGTTTTTGGCATCATTGTCAGGGATTAGAATTCTTGTTGTCGGAAGTTTTAAGAACTGTGTATTTTCTATATGAACCATTTTTGGTTTTTTTATTTCTCATAGTCTTTCTTAGAGTGAAATTTGTGAGATTGATTGAATATCAGGCTGAGCAATTTTGACCTAAGTATTGTTGAAGATCTTGCTCTTTCTTTCCACATCTGTGCTGACGACTCTGAATAAACTCATAATTTTAAAATCAAGAAAGAAGGAGGATATAGATCTGGCATCTAAAGTGACAAAGAAGTGCTTGTTGGAGTACCAAATCCTGAGGTATTCTTCAAATCTCATAGAAAGGTTTCAATTACAATTCCTGTTTTTCTTATTTCTAGTTCAAATCAGTCTTCTCCTACTATAAACCAACTACCTATAGTAAATCAACCTGTAGTGAGTATGATAACTTTTAATGCAAATAAAAATTTCAATGCTAATCAAAATGTCAACCAGTGGAGAACCAATAGATATATAGCTTTTTTTTTACCTCCAAATTTAAATTATTTCATTGGGAAAGATCACAAGTACTTGCCAAAATTCTAAGGAAACAATGATGCTACTGGTGAAGATCATATTAGAGTACTGGCTTTGGCACTATCTCATCATAAAAGAGAGAGAGAGAGAGTGAGAGAGAGAGAGAGAAACATATATTATTAATAATAGAAAAAATGATACATCCGAGTACAGGTGTGAGAGCCTTTATATTGGAAGATGAATTTCTTGGCCAATACTCTACCTAGCTGTACAAGAGACAACTTCCACATACACTTGTACATTTATTACATTACATTAAGTAACTATATAACTCCCCCCTAAAGTAATCTAATGTCCTAAGTATGTATCTTGGAAGATACATTTACATGACCCAAATGATGTAATATACTTCATTTTTAACATAGATATTTTTTGTATGCCATGGATAGTATTGAGATAGATGATGAAGATGTCCTCAAATTATTCTTTTAAACTTTAAAAATTTGAGAGATATGAACTTATGTGCCAATAATATTGAACAAAGAGCTTTAGTCTTTGGAGAGACATCAACCTCAATTGAGCCTCCTAATACCAGATTTGATAGAATAAAGCAGGGTAAGCTTATACCTACAACAGAAGAGGTTGAGTCTTTAGAGAGAATACATGTTATCAATATTCAAAATAAAATAGTGAAGGATAAAATTTATGAAGGGTCTACACAAAAGGAGAAAGTTGTAGGAGTGATTTCACAGAAAAAGATAAATCAGATGAAGATGCAAATGATTCTTGAAGAGCCTGATGTAGAGGAAATTATCCAAAAGCAACAAAATGACTTGTTTAATCATAGATCTATAAAAGTAATTGATGATAAGAAATATCAGTTTGATCTAGGTGTAGTGGTTGCCAAGCAGATGGTCATCATCACTTTTGGAGAGTTAATAACTATTCCAAAGTATCGGTATCAAGTTTGTAAAGCTTTCAAATTAACTTATCAGTAAGGAGGAAAGCCTAAAAACCCCAATAGGTCTTGAAAATAATGCAATTAGAGCCCCATCTTCAATTAAACCATTTTACATATCACTAAGGTATACATTAGGCTATGGAGACCAATATGTTATTCATAATTGTATGCTTGATAGTGGTGCTTCCATGAATGTGATGTCAAAATAGGTAGCTAATCAGTTAGGCTTGATTTGTCAAAAAGAGCACCCTCTATTTCTATAATGGATAACAAGAGAGTACCTTGTGTAGGCATTATCACCTGACTTCTTGTCCATATTGAACAATATTCTAAGAAGGGTGTGGTAATGGATGTTGTAGTTGTAGATGTAGACCCTTTATTTTCCATCTTACTCTCTAGGCATTAGGCAGAGCAACTAGGTGGTACTATTCAGTTGGATTGGTCATATGCCACTATCTCGATGCAAGGTAAGGAAAAAGTCATCTTGAAAAGAGAACCATTCCACATGTATTTAGTTAAATTCAAATATCCTAATGATAATATGGTTAATGTCATGAATTCTATTGAAAAAAAATACATGGGGGTTTATTATGTTTGATACTCCTCTTTTTTATTAGAAGTACCTAATGCTGAGAATATGGATCCAAAACTAAAGGCTGAAGTGGATGTAGAAACTGACAAAATTTTGACTTTAGAGTTATGGACTATGACCTTTGATGGGGTAAAGTCTCAAGTAGGAGCAAAAGCTGGAGTAATGTTGACAGACATTAATGACAGTTATCTTAACATACCATACATGTTAGAATTTTCTTGTACAAATAATGTTGCTTTGTATGAAGCTTTATTTCTAAGGTTAAGGAAAACCAAGGAATTGGGTATTAATTACCTCAAAGTTAGTGGGGATGTTGAACTAATAATTCAATAGATCAAAAATAAATATCAAACAAAGCACCTTAAATTAAAGCAATATAAGCAAACAATTTTGGATGAAATAAATAGATTTTTGGCTTTTGATTTGCAATACATTCCTAGAGCACAAAATCATAATGTAAATTTGTTGGCAATTAATGCTTTTAGAGCAAATAGGCTTGAGATAGACACTTGGTTTATGGATAGGTTCCTAACCATATCTGTTTATAAGCCATCTATCCCTGATAATGTGGTATATTTAAAATTTTTTCATGATGATATGCACATTAATGATTTTATGACTATGCAAAATAATTTTTTTATGTTATTTGTGATAAAAATGATAAATAAAATCTAAAGGATGTTATTGGAGAACCTACAAAAGTCATACAACTGAAGACCAACAAGATTCCTAGGGGTTGGTATCTTTAGAGAGCTTGTTTGATGACTTTGATAGAGCATATAAACCTCTGGTTCAGGATTCTGAGGTAGATGAAGTTAATATTGGAACAAAGGAAGAGCCCAAGATTGTTAGGATTAATAAAGCTCTATCAAGAAAAGAGAAGCAACAATATATCAACTATTTGAAAAAGAAAAATGATACTTTTACTTAGAGTTATGAGGATCTGAAGACCTTTAACACAAAGGTGATGACTCACATAATACCCCTTCAAAAGGATATCAAGTATTTCTATAAAAACATAGAAAGTTCAATCCTACTATGTATCCAATTATGTAGAAAGAAGTGTGAAAGTTACTAGATGCTAAGATAATCAGGAAGGTGAGATTTTCTTCCTGGTTGACAAATCTAGTTTTACTTAAAAAATGGTGAGATCAGATTTTATGTAGATTTTAGAAATCTAAATAAGAACTCACTTAAATACAATTATCCGCTTCCAAATATGGAGCAGTTGCTTCAAGCAGTGGTTGGATCATCAAGAATGTCTTTATTAGATGGATTTTCAGGTTACAATCAAATTGTAGTGAATCTAGAAGATAGACAAAAAATAACTTTCACCACACCATGGGGAATATTTGAATATCTTAGGATGCCCTTTGGATTGATGAATGCATGGACAATATTTTAGAGAGCAATGGATGTTGCATTTAAGGGGTTGATGTTCAAGATAGTGGTAGTATATCTAGATGGCATTATAGTTTTTTTCAAAAATCCTGAAGATCATTTTGCACATCCAACTCAAGTGTTTGACAGGTGCAATGAGTTTGGCATATCCTTGAATCCTATAAAATGTGTGTTTGAGGCCACAAAAGGTAAAGTGCTTCAACATATTATTTCAAAGGATGTGATTAGCATTGATCTATAGAGAATAGAATCAATTGATAAAATTTATCCTCTTAAAAATCTTAAGAGAGTTAGATCATTCTTTGGGAAGATTAACTTTGTTAGGAGGTTTATCCTTGATTTTGCTCAGATTGTCAAGCTAATAAATGACATGATCAAGAAAAGTGGAGAAATCAGGTGGATAGAGGAAAATATTGTAGCTTTTCAGAAGATCAAAGATGTAATTACTCAAGCTCCAGTATTAAATTGCCTTGATTACTCCAGATATTTCAAAATCTACTCATTTGCCTCAAAATACACTATTGTTGTAGTTATAGCTTAGAAGGATGAAGAGAAAAATGAAAGACCAATAGCCTTTATGAGTACAATATTGAAGGGTGTTAAACTAAAATACACTATGCTAGAAAAATATGCTTATGCATTAATCAGAGCATTAGATCATTTCAAAGATATCTTTGGATCCAACAAGGTAATAACTTGTATCCCCTACATTGTTATTAAATATGTTTTACTCAGCCTAAACCTTTAGGCAACCTTGCAAGATATATGTCTAAGTTATTATAGTATGATGTTGAATTTAAAGCGGTACAAATTGTTAGAGGATAAGGACTGACAAATTATATGACCAACAAAGAAGAGGAAAGCATGAATAACACTCTCATAGTAGATGAACAACAAAAAACTAGAGTAGTTAATGATTCCAATTGTAGGTGGTATGATGGCATTATGTTTTATCTTTAGAATTTGTCATTTCCAGAAGATATACCCCAAAACAAAAGGAGGTATGTCAAGCAATTGGTCCAAAAATACTATATTTTAGAAAGATAAACTGTATTGGAGGCATCTGGATGGTGTGTTGCTCATTTGCTTGTTTGAAAAGGAGTTCCTCCAAGTATTGAAAAAATATCATTTTGGTTTTTGTGGGGGTCATTTTTCTCCAAAAGCTATTGCTTATAAAATCATGAGAGTTGGTTATTATTGGCCCTCCCTATTTAAATATGTTTATCAATTTGTTAGACGTTGTCATAACTGTCAAATTTTTGTAGAAAAAAAATTGCTACCCATGACCTTAAGACCAGTAATTATGCAAACTCCTTTTACTCAATGGGAAATAGATCTCATATGTAAGATTAACCCTAATTCTTCTAGAGGTCATAGGTGGATCATCACAACAACAAACTATTTTACCAAGTGGGTAGAAGCAACACCTCTCAAGAAATCCACTACAAGAGTGGTCATCAATTTTTTAGAAGAGCACATATTGACAAGATTTGGGGTTCATAGGAAGATATTCACTGACAATGATAACTATTTCATTTCTTTTGAGATAATTGAATTTTGTGCTAGGTATAACATAGAACTTTCTCATTTTACGAATTACTATCCTCAAAGGAATGGTTTAACAAAATCTTCAAACAAAAATTTGATCACAAGAATTAGAAGATCATTAGGCAGAAACAAAAGAAGTTGGGATAGTGAGCTGAAGTTTGCTTTATGGGTTGACAAAATATATATCAAAAGAAGCACATGAAAATCTCCTTATGAGTTGGTTTATGGTGAGAATACTTTGTTACTTTCTCAGGTGGAAAGTCATGTTTTATCTTTGCTTTTTCAAGATCATGAAAATCCAAATGTTTTACAAAGAAGACTTGATCAGATTATGAAGTTCCAAGAAGATAGAAAGGATTCATTAAAGAAGATAACTGAGCAGGCTCATAAAAGAGCGCAATTGTTCAATAAGAAAGCCAAAGGTAAAATTTCTTAGGGAGGAGATATTGTGTTGTACTAGGATCCCAAAAATGAGAAACATGGTAAAAAAGGAAAGTGAAAATCCAAATGGCTTGGCCCCTATCAGATCTTTCATAATGTAGGTCAACATACTTACAAATTGCAAACTCTAGATGGTGCAAAATTTTCAATTCCTATCAATGGCCAACATTTGAAATTGTATCATTTAGCACTGAGGGCTTGAGAAGCCTCACAAAAAAGAAAGTGTTTCAATCTTGTTTATTTTAGGTAATTAAGGAGTTCATTTTAGGTGATTAAGGTGTTGTTTATTAAGTGATTAAGGTGTTCTCCATAGGTGATTAGTTTATTTTTTGAGTCCTTGTGGTTTTTTGGAGATTCTAAAATTATCAAGTGATTCATTATCTCAGTATTTTCATCACTTGTCCTAGTCGTAGCCTGTGTTGGATCCTCAACAACTTGAGTTTGCCCCCAATTTTTGAAATTTTGGTGTCTTGTGAGTCCTTTCAAAATTTTCCATAATCCCCTGGTCAATATCCATTTAATAAATTTTGAGTCCTTTCCAATTATTGCAATTTGTTGGTCTTTTTGAGTCCTATCCCACCGTCCAATAACAATGAATTTTTTTTTATTTTTTGGGCTTGAATAATGGTTAATTAATTATTTTTGACCTCCAAGGGTCTTAAATATTTAATTTTTCCCTTTTTATATAAAGTTTGATTATTTTATTTAAATACTTAATTAAATATATAATCAAACTTTATATAAAAAGGGAAAACTAAAATATTTAAGACCTGCGGAGGTCAAAAATAATTTATTTATCCTTTTTAGACCTAAAAAAGTTGACATAGGACCAAAACAAAGACTCGAATTTGGTGAGAAAAAATATTATCATTGCTCTTGGTGGGTGGGATAGGACTCAAAAAGACCAACAACTTGTAATAATTGGAAATGACTCAAAATTTATTAAATGGAGACTAACTAGGGGATTATGACAAATTTTGAAAGGACTCACAAAACACCAAAATTTCAAAAATTGGGGGTAAACTCAAGTTGGTTATTGAAGATCCAACAGATGCTCCGACTGAGATAGGTGATGAAAAGACTCTGAGACAATGAATCACCTAAGAATTTCAAAATATTCAATAGACAATAAGGACTCAAAAACTGAACTAATCACCTAAAAGAACACCTTAATCACCTAGAAAGAACATCTTAATCACCTACGGAGAATACCTTAATCGCCTAATAAACAACACCTTAATCGTTTAAAATGGAAAAGATTGAAACACATTTTTGTTTTTAATTTTTTGAGGCTTCTCAAGCACTCGATGCTGAATGATCCAATTTAAAATGGTGGAAATTGATAGGAATTGAAAATTCTACAGCATCAAGAGTTTACAATTTGTAAGTATTTTGGCATACATTTTGGAAGATCTGATGGAGGCCAAGCCATTTGGGTTCCCACTTCCCTTTTTCACCATGCTTCTCATTTTTGGGATCCCAGTACAACACTATATCTCCTCTTTGAAAAATTTTACCTTTGGCTTTCTTATGGAACAATTGTGCTCTTTTATGAGCTTGCTCAATTATCTTCATTAATGAATCCTTATTATCTTCTTGCAACTTCATAATCTGATCAAGTCTTATCTGCAAAATATTTGGATTTTCATGATACTAAAGAAGCAAAGATAAATCATGACTTTCCACCTGAGGGGGTAACAAAGAATTCTCACCATAAAACAACTCATAAGGAGATTTTCTTGTGCTTATTTTGAAATATATTCTATCAACCCATAAAACAAATTTCAGCTCACTATCCAAAATTTTTTGTTTCTACCTAATGCTCTTATGATTCTTGTTCGAGGATTCTACTAAACCATTATCTTGAGGATAGTAATTCATAAAATGAGAAATCTTTATGTTGTACCTAGCATAAAATTCAATCATCTCAAAAGAAGTGAAATAGTTACCATTGTTAGTGACTATCTTCATGGAAACCCCAAATCTTGTCAATATTTGCTCTTCTAAAAACTTGACCGCTCCTGTAGTGTATTTCTTGAGAGGTGCTGCTTCTATCCTCTTGGTAAAAGAGTCTGTTGCTGTGATGATACACCTGTGATCTTTAGAATAATTGAGGTTAATCTCACCTATGAGATCTATTTCCCATTGAGTAAAAGGAGCTTGCACAATTACTGGCCTTTGGGGTATGGTTGACAAATTATTTTTTCCTACAAAAATTTGATAGTTATGACAAATTCTAACAAACTAATAAACATCCTTAAATAAGGAGGGCCAATAAGAACCAACTCTCATGATTTTATGAGTAGTAGCATCTGGAGAAAAATTACTCCCACAAAAATCAGAATGATATTCTTGTAGTACTTGGGGGACCTCTTTTTCAAACAAGCAAAGGACCAACACACCATTCGGATGCCTCCAATATAGTCTACCTTCTTGAATGTAGTATTTTTGGGCCAATTGCTTGATAGACCTTTTGTTTTGGGGTATGTCTTCTAGAAATGACAAGTTTTGAAGATAAAACAAAATGCCATCATAACACTTGCAATCAGAATTATTAACTACTTTAGCTTCTTGCTGTTCATCTACTATGAGAGTGTTATTCATGGCTTACCCTTATTTGTTGGCCATATACTTTGCCAATCCTTGTCCTCTGACAATCTGTACTATTTTTAATTCAACATCATACTGTTAACTTAGCCATCCATCTTGCAATACTGCCTAAAGATTTAGGTTGAGTAAAAACATCTTTAACAACAATGTAGGGGATACAGACTATTACCTTTTTGGATCCAAAGATACCTTTGAAATCATCTAATGCTTTGATTAATGCATAAGCTTATTTTTCTAGTATAAAGTACTTCAATTTAGCACCTTTCAATCCTATACTCATAAAAGCTATTGGCTTTTCATTTTTCTCTTTATCCTTCTAATTAGAACTGCAACAATGATGTGTTCTAAGGCAAATGAGTAGATTTTGAAATATTTGGAGTAATCAAGACAATTTAATATTGAAACTTGGGTAATTGCATCTTTGATCTTCTGAAAAGTTGTAGTATTTTTCTTTGTCCACCTTATTTCTTCACATTTTTCTTGATCATTTCATTTATTGGCTTCAAATTCTAAGAAAAATCAAGGACAAACCTCCTAATAATGTTAATCTTCACAAAGAATGATCTAACTCTCTTAATATTTTTAAGAGGAGAAATTTTATCAATTACTTCTATTCTTTGCGGATCAATGCTAATCTCATCCTTTGAAATAATATGCCCAAGCACTTTACCTTTTGTGGTCTCAAACACACATTTTCTAGGATTTAAAGATATGCCAAACTTCTTGCACCTGTCAAACACTTCAGTTAGATGTGCAAAATGATTTTCAAGATTTTTAGAAAAAATTGTAATGCCATCAATATATACTATCACTATCTTGAACATCAACCCCTTAAATGCAAAATTCATTACTCTCTGAAATATTGCCCCTGCATTCATCAATCTAAAGGGCATCCTGATATATTTACATGGTCCCATGGTGTGGTGAAATATTTTTGTGTTTGTCTTTTGGATTCATATAATTTGATTATAACCTGAAAATTCATCTAATAAAGACATTATTGATGACCCAACCACTGCTTGAAGCAACTGCTCTATATTTGGAAGCGAATAGTTGTCTTTAAGTGAGCTCTTATTTAGATTTCTAAAATCTACACAAATTTTGATCTCACCATTTTTTTTTCTAACTAAAACCAGATGTGCCAACCAAGAAGAAAATCTTAACAACCTAATTATCTTAGCATCTAGTAACTTTCATACTTATTTTTGCATAATTGGATACCAAGTAGGATTGATTTTTTTTTGTTTTACCTAAAAGGCTTGGTATCCTTTTGAAGGGGTATTATGTGAGTCATCACCTTTATGTTAAAGGTCTTCAGATCCTCATAAATCCAAGCAAAAGTATCAATTTTTTTTTGAGGAAGTTGATAAACTGTTGCTTCTCTTTTTGTGACAAAAATTTATTGATCCTAATCAGCTTGGGCTCTTGCTTTGTTCTAATATTAACTTCATCTACCTCAGACTTCTGAACCAAAGGTTTATATGCTCTATCAAATTCATGAAACAAGCTCTCTAAAGATACTAATGCCCTCGGGATCTTGTTGGTCTTCAGTTGTATGATTTCTATGGGTTCTCCAATAATATCCTTCAATTTTTATTCATCACTTTCATCACAAATAACATCAAAATTTCATTTTGCATAGTCATAAAATCATGAATGTGTATATCATCATGAAAAAATTGTAAATATACCATATTATCAAGGATAGATGGCTTATAAACATATATGGTTGGGAACCTATCCATAAACCAAGTGTCTATCTCAATACTATCTGCTCCAGAAGCATTAATTGCCAACATATTTGCATTATGATTCTATGCTCTAGGAATGTATTGTAAATCAAAATCCACAAATCTATCTATTTCATCCAACATTTTTTGCTTATATTATTTTAATTTAGGGTGCTTTGTTTGATATTTTCCTTTGATCTGTTGAATTATTAGTTAAGCATCCCCACTAAATTTGAGGTAATTAATACCCAATTCCTTGGCTTTCCTCAGTCCTAGCAATAAATCTTCATACAAAGCAACATTATTTGTATAAAAAAATTCTAATCTGTATGGTATGCTAAGATAACTGTCATTAATGTCTGTCAATATTACTCCCGCTCCTGCTCCTGCTTGAGACTTTACTTCCATCAAAGGTCATAGTTCATAACTCTAAAGTCAAAATTCTATCAGTTTCTACATCCACTTCAGCCTTTAGTTTTCAATCCATATTCTCAACATCAGGTACTTCCAATAAGAAAGAGAATGCCAAACATAATAAACCCCCATGTCTTTTTCTTCAATAGAATTCATGACATTAACTGTAGAAAGGAAAATTTGACCCATTAAGATGAGTCATTTTTCTAAAAAACCCTTAGTTTTCCCTCTAAAAAAACTAAGGTTATATTCAAGAGAATTTTTACCCTATCAAATCATCACAATTATTTTCAAATTTTATACCATTGGATAAGGCTTTAAAAAATATTTCCAACGGTATATTATATGTCCAATTCTGACACCATTTGACTCCTCAAACTACAAAAACATGATCTACAAGTCTAGTTGTCATAAAAATCATGAGAAACTACGCATCTAACTATGTAAAATTTATTTACTTTTTCTCAAAGGATGTTTCAACGGTAGCAGTCTTTCTCATTGATTTGCTAGCCCTAATTTGGGCTAGCAAGTAATTTATATTAGCAAATTACTAATCTAATGAGAACGACTCAACAAAATGCCTAGATTGGTTATCTCACAAAAAAGATAAATATACGGGCTCCATCTCCCAAGCAAAGGGGGAGAGAAGCAGAGAGATCGCGAGAATGAAGAAGGGAGAGGAATTGAGAAATAAAGGGCAATGATAGTTATGAATTGAGAGATGCTTATGGATTAATAATTTTTTGTTGCAGGTAAATATCCAGAACAACTTTTCTCTTCCCTTTTCTTTTCCAGGTTGAATGCTTGAAACTGATTGAAGAATGTTGTCGATCGTTTTCATTGCTTTGAATTATCAATAATCAAAACCCGTGATACCTCCATTGTAAACAAGTTTTTTTTCTTTTAATAGTCCTGAAAATCATCGTTTTATTTATTTTACAATCGTATTTTATATTTTATTTATTTCTCTTAAAATAAAATATCACCTTTGGGTTGAATTTTATATAAGTAAATCATATATTTTTTCCCTACATCTTATACCATTGTATATAGCTCGAAAATATCTTTCCAATGGTATATGATTTGACTCATTTTCACACCCAAAATTTTTGCACCCCTTTCTCCCAGGATAATGGATCCATGCTTGAAAGGGGGAGGGAAAATGAAGGATCTACACCTCGGATGAGAAGTGCTTCTATTGCACTCTCTTTGGTGTTTGTCAATGAATGGGGTGGGGTTCACCAGGAAACTCTTGCTATGGTGGTTTCCACACCTAGGTGAGGTAGTGTTTTGATTTGATTGTTTTGTCTCACATACAACCTAGGTTTGGCCAGAATGCAATTTCTACCTAGCTAGATGCAATTTTATATTTAATGAAGACAAGGGTAAACATATTTTAATCTAATCAAGCTTTGTAAATACAAACAAGAATGTAATGATGCAAAGATGAATGTTTAGGTTTTTGCAAGTTTTTATACAATTTTTAAATGCAAGTTATCCAATGCAATTAAGCCTATATTTTTGGGTTTCTTTTCTTTTTCAATGCAAAGAGTGGGTAAAATAAAAAATATTGTGGATTTCTAATGCGAAAATGGAAAATTTTGGTTTTATATCCTACCTGCATCTGCAATTTGAAGTCTGAACAAATTTGGATCTGGACTACGAATTCACATCTTCGAATCGGTTTTGGTCATATGGATTTCTCAAAACCTGCAACTTTCACAATGACACTAAAATTTTTAATTAGTGATGAGGGATCTGCATAGGTCATAGTGAATCATGATCTGCAATAGTCAGATCCCCTTGGCTCTTTAATAACCATTGAAAAAATATTAAATCTAATAATCTGATGCAAAGCATAACAATTTAAATGTAGCAAAGAGTAACAAAATGAGTGTAAATGCTTATAAGATTATGCAACATTAATATGAGAATATTAAGAATCAAAATTTTCCCCCATGTTTATTATTATTATCATTGTTATTACTTTTTTTTATAAATTACACAAATAAAAAAAGACTATAAAGGTGATGATTATAAATAAATTAAGTCTATATCCAGGTGCTAAACAATGCAACGATTGATGAAGAAAATGAGAGTAAATGGTTTAACCATATTAGGCTTGATAAATAATAAAGAGTACTTAATTTACATCCAAATATTTGCCCCCATATTTAATTTTCTATAAATTCATAGATCTAGGCGAATTCATAATAACTAGACCTACATACATTGTTTTAGCATTTTGGAGGCCTAAACAATATCAAAATGAGTCAAATTATATATCGTTGGAAAGCTCTCCCAGAGCCCTATCCAACCAACAGTATAATATTTAAGGAAAACACAGGTGATTTCATTAGGAAAATTTTAGTTTGAAGGTAGTATTACATTTTTTTTTTTAAATGAAAATATATATTGAAATATGAAATTCATGTACAAATAGAAAATAAAGCAATAATTATTATAATTGTAAAAGAAAATATATTCTTACAATAGGGTTACCGTTGAGGATTCTAGGTAGCATAAATACTCTTTAAATACTCTCATATTTTGCTCTTAATCCTTCAACTTGCAACAGTTGATGCTCAAACTTACAGATAAAATTATTATTTTAGATCTCTCCTCGAAATTGCTCTCTAGTTTTTTTGATTTTTTTGTTCATCCCTCTCATGCCTTCATTGATCCAGCCTTATATGCTCTCGCTTTCCCTTTTTCTTCCCTCTATATCTCTATGCTTCTCTCCCCCTCGCTTGGGAGATGGAGCCCGTATATTTATCTTTTTTGTGAGATAATTAATCTAGGTATTTTGTTGAGTCATTCTCATTAGATTAATAATTTGATAATCTAAATTATTTTCTAGCCCAAATTAGGGCTAGAAAATAAACAAGAAAGACTCCTATCATTGAAACAGTCTTTGAGCAAAATGAAATAAATTTTATAAAGTTAGATGCGCGTTTTCCCATGATTTTCGTGACAACTAGACCTGTACATAGTTTTTTTATAGTTTGAGGGGTAAAACATTGTCGAAATTGGACATATAATATACCATTGGAAAGCTCTTTTTGAGACCTATTCAAATGTATAAAATTTGAGAATAATTGTGATGATTTTATAGGGTAAAAATTCTTTTTAAAAAAACCTTATTTTTTAAATAGAAAAAACTAAGGGTTTTTAAGAAAAATAACTCATATTAATGGGTCAATTTTTTTGTCTACATTTTGCACTCTCATTGATGTATTTATGAACAATAAATACACCAAAGAAAAGTGTAGACACTTGAGTAGAAGTGATTATGATTGACATGGGCAAAAAAAGAGTAGATGGTTTAGAATGAATAGTTCATAGGAAATTGATGTTTTAGAAAAATAATTACTAATTTACTGACTATGATGCCCCCTCGAGTTTCATGAGGAATACCATATTCCTAATAGAACTCAAAATTTCTGATAGAAAAGAAAAGTGAAAAATAGAAAATAATGGTGGAGCATTAAAGAGAAATGGAACTTGTTATCCATTGAGTGGAATTTGTGTGGAGAGATAATGATAAAGTAGTTGGGAGGATCTAGATAAGGGGCAAATTACTTTAAGTGTAAAATTTTTTTGCTTCTTAATATATGTTGTAAATGATATTGAATGGAAGTGCATGTTGATTTTGATGAATGTTTTAAAAAATGAATGGTTTTACAAAAGCATATTTGAAAGATAAAAGATATTGTGAATTGATACAATTGATGGATTAGCAATAAACCTCGAAAGGATGTTGTGATGTTATATGACGTTCATGGAGATCAATGCTCACTAGGTCACGAAGCACATCCTGTTGTGAGGAAGTTTTGTATTTGCTAACGCCAACAAACATTTTGGGCTCAAGAGTAACCTTGAGGCTTATAATGATGAAAAGGATGGCGATTCTTTTAAGAGAAATTAATTTTGAGAAAATAGGTTGATAAAGATTGTATTATGTGAGAAATATAGAGTAAATTAAACATGAAAATTTGGGAAGGATGACTTGCGCTAGACATAGAATTCTTAGTGCGAATTTTGAAGTGAGAGTTATTACTAGGAATTATGCCATCATCACGAAGTCAAAAATGCAATGCATGATAAAATAATTATGTGTATTTTAAAATGCAATGTTTATTTGAAACAAATCATTATGTTGCATGTTGAAAATTTTGAATATAAATTATACTATAATTGCTAAGATGAAGTGATTAATGCAAATGGTTATAGAAACTAATGTTTTCTGGCAAATTTAAAAGAAATATTTTAAATTATTTCAAGGATAAAGTGAAATTGATCAAGAACCAGTGTATGATGTGTGAGTTCATTATCCATATTAATTCACATAATGTTACAAAATCTCTCAAGGATCAAATGGGTGTGCTTTGTGAGGTTTATTTACCAATTTTGAGTGAGGTAATGATACAACCCAGATTTTATGAACCAATGTGTGTGCAAGTGAGAGATTCGTTAACCATAATTTTATGCATGCAATTGTACTGAACTACTATGTAATTCAAGTCACCAAAAGCTATCTGATCCACAAACATACATTGGTCTATACAAAAAGAGGTTGCTAATATGACAGACATGTCACCACACGTGAGGATACATCCATTGCCAAGTCATCTTGATGCCACCTAACCTGTAATGAGGATCACCCCATGGTGTTCAAATAACTGAAGAATTCCAAGGATTCAAGCTCATTACCCCCTTATTTTCTTTTGATTTCTTTGAGTAGGGATTCTTGTTCACTTTTTGTTTTGAACAAGGGGATTTTTTTATTTGCTTTGTAGTAAAATCATTTTGCTTTTACTCTTTTTTGGTTCTCTCTTTTTTTTTCTTCTTTCAAGGGATACTTGCTCAGATTAGACAAAGAGCAAGAGATTTTAGTTGGGTACGGAGGAGCTTGTCATTTTACCAATTCTCAATATTCTAAACCATGCGCATAATATGATAGCAAGGGAAACCTTTCACTTAAGGTGCTAGGACTACTATGTAGTGTTATCTTCCCTTGTGCAAAATTATTTTTAATATGTGAAATGTGTTCTTAGTTCCAAAAGTAGCAAAACCAGTTCCTGAAACTCAAAATTTTATTTAGTGAAGTAATAATGATTTTGGTTCAAGAGAGATTTATAATCAAAGTAACAAAATCAAGATTTAGTAGAAATGAGAATTAGGTGAGTGGTTCAAGATAAATTTTGAGTTTATCCGAAATAAAATGAAATATAACTTTGATTTTTGAAAAAAAATTAATGATGACTTAACAACTTTGACATATATATTTTTTGAAATTTTTTCTCTTTTTGATTTTTTTGACTGTTTTGTGATTTGATACATAAAATATATGATAATTGCGATCTGGATGATAAAATATATGGAAAAAGCTATACAATTATATACAATGATGGAATATTCACTTTTATGCATAATACCTCTTTAGGTGCATGATGTTCATTGGTTCTTTGAGATATTTCCCGTCCAAAGTAGCCAAGCGATATGCACCAGATCCAAATTTTGTAGTGATCATAAATGGTCCAAGCCAATTGGGTTGGAATTTGTCTTTAAGGTATTTTCTAGCATTAGTATTTTTTTATTTTCTTTAAGAACCAAATCACCGATCTCAAAGATCAATTATGAACTTTCTTTGAATATGATCTTTTGAGTTTATCTTGATAAGCGTGAAGATGTTCTAGAGCATGAATCCACTTTTCCTCTAGAAGTTCCAATTGACTTAGTCTGCCAGCATGATATTCATCTTCTCATTCAATATCTTTAAGTAGAAGAGCTAAATAAGAAATTTCTAATTCAAATGGGAAGACAACTTCAGTACCATAAACCAAGACAAAAGATGAAGCGCTTGTAGGTGTGTGAAAACTAGTTCGATAAGGCCACAAGGTGTGATATAATTACGTATGCCAATCACGTCCTGATTTATTAACCAATATTTTTAAAATCTTGATCAAAGTTTTATTAGATGCTTCAGCTTGACCATTTCCTTGTGGATAATATGGAGTGGACCATCGATGCTGAATTTTATATTTTAGACAAAGTTTTTTAATGTCTTTGTTCTTGAAACATGTTCCATTATAAAAAATAAGTGTTGATGGAATATCAAATCTACAAATAATTTGATTAAAAATAAATTTAGATACTTGGGTTCCTGTGCAATAATCTAGTGGTGTAGCTTCTACCCATTTTGTAAAATATTCAGTTGTTGTTATGATGAATTTGTGACCATCTGAAAAGATGGGATTGATTTTTCTAATGATATCTAGACCTCATTTGGAAAAGGGCTAAGGAGAGTATATGGCTTTAAGTTCTTGAGTAGGATCATGAAGAAGGTTTGCATGTCTTTGACACTTGTCACAATGGCGCACATAATCGTTGGCATCTTTTTCCATGGAAGGCCAAAAGTTTCCCATTCATAAGAGTTTTTTAGGATTAACACCTCCAATAAAGTGACCTCCACAAGATCCATCATGGAATTCAATTAGCGCCTTATTAGAATCATATAAATTTAGGCATCTTAAAAGAATACCTTCAAAATATCTTCTATATAAAGTATTTTTGATAATTACAAAGCGAACAACTTGCTTACGTAATAACCTGTGTTGGTTTCTATCTAATATTTATGGAAAAGTCCTTTTGAAGATAGTTAAAAATATTTGTATACCATGGATTCGAAGTTATTTCATTGATTAAAAACACATCTAAAGGTTCCAAATAAAATTTAGACAAGGCAAGCTCTTGAAGCTGTCGAATGATAATCGTAGCATATTCATCATCCAATTCCAAAGGCAATAGAGAAGTGGCAAAAACCATGGTATCTATAGCACGGTTGCTAGTACGAGGGATAGCCTTAAGGATTATTTTCTCAAATGAAGAAATAAGTTTTAAAACATAATCTTTATAAGGACAAAGTTTCTCATCTCGTGTTTGATACACATTATTTATTTGATTTATCACGAGTTGGAAATATCCAAAGACTAACAAAATTTTAATTTTTAGAGCTAATGTTGCTCATAGCCCAAGGATTAGAGCTTCATATTCTACAGTATTATTTGTGCAAGAAAATTGAAGTTTGAATGATAAGGGAATAATATGCTTTTGAGGAGATATTAATATGATACCTGCACCTGCACCATTCATACATATAGCTCCATTGACATATAAGGACTAATATTCACAATGGTCTTCTAAATTAAGACATTCACTAGGAAATTTGATGTTTAAAGGATGAGTAGACTCAACAGGAGCAGCAACAAGCTGGTCAGCTATGACTTGGCCTTTGATAGATTTTTGACCAATAAATGTCAATTCAAACTCACTTAGAGCAAGAACCCATTTAGTTGTATGCCCTCATAAGTAAGGTCTACTCATCTTATATCTTAATGGATCATATTTAGCAATGACAAATATCTTTTGGCTAAGCAAATACTCATTGTAGATTAGTGATATGATTTTTAATTGAGCGAGCTATGATGTCATCCACATAGTCATGTAGAATATCATACATCATGTCATGAAAGATATAAGTCATAGTTCATTGATAAGTTGCACCTACGTTCTTTAAACCGAAGGGCATTAATTTCCAAAATAAAGTTCCCTAGGCGTAATGAAAGCGATTTTAGGTTGGTCTTCAAGAGCTATTTGAATTTAGTTATATCTTGAAAACCCTTCCATAAGGGATAAAATTCCACTTCCAGTTGTAAAATCAATAATTTGATCCATGTTTAGGAGAGAAAAATCATCTTTAGGACATGCAATGTTGATATCGCTATAATCGGTGCATACTCTAATTTTAGTAGTTTCTTTCTTGGTTATTAGAATGAAATTAGATATCCAGTCAGCGTAACCGATAGCTTAGATAAAAAAAAAACATCCAAAAGCTTTTGTAATTTGTCTTTAACTAACAATGCTACTTTGGAATACATTTTTCTAAGTTTTTGTTTTACGGGTTTTGCATATGGACACACCACTAAGTGATGCATGATCAAAGAAGAGTATAGGCTGGGCATATCTGCATATGTCCAAGCGAAGACATTAGCATGTGAGAAATGCAATATGTTGACTTTGTCTTTCTTCACTTAATTTAGCTCTAATTTTAACAAAACGAGGATTGGTTTCGATCCCAATTTTGATTCTTAGAATATTTTCTACTATAATTGTAGACACCAAAATCCATCCACTTGTAAGTCATCTATACCTTCCTGCCAGCCACATGTCAATCATTCATCCTTCCCGCCATTATTTGGCCCAAATCCACACCTTCCCGCCATTATTTGGCCCAATTTCACCTTTCCCGCCATTTTTCATCCCCAAATTTATTTAAATTAATATTTATATATATATTTTAATATTTTAATATATTTTAATATATATATATAAATATAGTTTAAGTGATTTAATCTAAGCCGTCCATCCTTCATTTAATCTCATCCGTCCATCCATCTTAATCCGTTTCACAACCTAGATTTATTCTCTACCCTTGGATCCACTTTAATCTTAGCCACACGTTCAAAGTGTCGTTAAAACCCTAAAGTGTGCCCTAAGAGTAGATTATAAATTGAGTCACCTTGATGGCTCAAACCCTATCTTCTATCTTCTATCTTTGCTATCTTTGCTATCTTTTGGACCTATCTCTTCTATTTCATCTATCTCTTCAGCCATCCATCGCCGCATCCGTCGCCAACTTCGTCGCCATCTCTTCTGCAGTACTCTGCAGAATTCCCCATTCTTGTCGCAAGTGCCCACGGCGTTTACCCGCAGCCACGTACTCGCACCGACGTCCGAAACCTTGATCCGTAAAGCACGCGGCGTTCAGCCGAGTGCACTAGGGCGCCTTCTACAGCCGATTTGATAGCCACATTACTTCCATATGCCGCCTGGTCTAGCCGCGTTAACAGAGAACAGTATAAATCAGCTTAAAGCAAGTAACTTCTTTTCTTTTATTAATCTGTTGTTGAATTCTTGCATTCTATTTTTCTAGGGTTTTAAATTGTTTCTGAGGTCTCACACAATGGAGCCCTCTTATTAATTTCTAACTCCTTGATAGTGTTAATGTGTGCAGGATTTTAATGGCAGATCTGGTGTGTTGATAGCAGCTGTTTAAGCTGGAGTGGTCCGAGCTACAGGATACAACAAAGCCCACTCACTCTGTTGGGATTAAAGATACATTCTTCGAAGACGCCACCACTTTGTGCCAGCTAGGGTTTCGGAGAACCCTAGCACAAATTGTAATTTTTGTATCACAAAAAGGGTTACAGGCCCTGTTGTACTCAAAAGGAGTTTTTAAACTCCGCTGATTAATAAAAATCGTTTGTTTTGTACAACTGTGTTCTGTATTACTTTTTATCGTGACTTCTTTATCTTTTGTTTGGCGTTGTATCTTTAATCTACAAATGGCGATCACGGTGGGACCCCCTAGGGTTTCATGTTTTTAATACTTGCTTTACTGATCTATTCCTGTTTTTGTTTTATTTTGTAGGTTCCAAAAATCATGAAATTCGTTGTTCCAGCGAACTAGGGTTTCTGAGGAGTTTGCAGAAAATGCAGCAGACAGAGCGGCGTCTGGAAGTCCAATCCGAAACGCAGAGGTGCGTTTCACCTCGCGTAGACTCCTTGGGCGTTTGAAGGCAGTTTTACAGAAAAAGCGTAGGCTTCCAAGTAAGTGCTGTACTTTTTACGTTTTTGGTTTTTCTGCCGTATTCTGTTTCTTTTTCAGATCATTGCTTTAAAATGAACAAAAACTAAGTAATCTGGAAAAGAATAGTTATTTTTAGTTACATTTTTTTGCATTGCATTATTGGTTGTTGCTTGCATAAAAAAAAAAATTGCATACCTAGCTGCATATTAGAATAGCTACGAATTATCTGTTTTAGTTATCTAAGTAGGACTATTGATTGGATGTCAATAGTACTCCTGCCATTGGGTGATTCCAGGCAGAGAAGTGGACGAACCTTCCGGTTGCTCCTTTGATATCTGATATCATTGGTAGGCAGGGGGTTTTAAACGGTGTACTCCACTTCTTCGGAGGAAATGGCATGTTTTCGTAGCCTCTTGCTTAGATCATTAGAACTTTTGATTTATAGCTTTGTATGTATACATTAGACAACTAAAAACACTTAAAATAAAATTCACCGCATTTCATATTGCATTTAAAATAGTAATATCCGGATTTCATCACTGTGTATTGCTTGAAGTTTAGTGACGGTGGAATTCATCTCCATCCATTAAACTTCTGCCTTAGACACCATAGGTCACCCCCGAGCAAACTTGCTGGATTTCATCACAAGTAAGAATCTCGTTGTCCTTTCCTAGCCATAGTTTTTACCTTTTTTGTGAATAATTCAAGATTAGATCACATGCAAAACTCATAAACCGGACACTTAAAATTTACTGCAGATTAAGATCAAAAAATAATTAATTAACCGCAGGTAAGACATATTGGTTGAAACCTAGGTTGTGACTGTTTTCTGATAATTTCTTTAGTGTAAATTTATCATTCCAGTTTTGCATTCTTCTTTTCTGAATTTGTTTAGATTTATTGCTTTATGGTCTTAACAAGGAATCAATCTAAAATGTTAAATCTAAATAATCAAATGGGATAATTCACAGAACATCCCCACCACCAACATGACCACTTATCCTAGTGAATTTCAGTGCAGTTCGCCCGCAGTGTCTTTCACGTCCTTCTACCGTCTATCACATGGCCATGCCCATGGAGGAAGACAATTCCTGCCATATTACCCACATTGATATGGCCCAAGTGCAAACTCACTTAAGAGATGGCACTGGTTATGTCCTTGAGCCAATCCAAGATTCCCCTATGCAAGATTCTATTTTTCAACAGGATATTGCATCAACCATACTCGCTGGTTTCACTCAGTTCTACACTAACCCTTTTTTTGAGGCTAATGTTGTATCTGCTCACCCGACTTCATCTCCAACATCTTCCCATATGCTCAATTGTCCTCCTTTGGAGACAAATGTAGTGTCTTCCCGACCACTTTCTCCTCCATTTACCCCGGTGTACACCAATTCTCTCTATGAGGCCGGTGGAACCTCCTCTAGCCATGACCAATTTCAACCCTCTTCTTCCCAAACCATTTATGGTTTCACCCTACCCGGGGCACAACTCATCGTTTCTTCCTGTGTACCGCCTACTTCAGCCACCTTCATTGCCCCCGCTATGCAGCCTCCTGTGACTACCATGGCAGCCTGCCCTCCACCTTCATCCAATCATCCCACCTCCCTTGGGTTAGAGATTAATAAGGTTAGGGAGTACCTCGACAAGTT
The DNA here is from genome assembly GCA_028583015.1 of Wollemia nobilis. NCBI lineage: Eukaryota > Viridiplantae > Streptophyta > Pinopsida > Araucariales > Araucariaceae > Wollemia > Wollemia nobilis. The sequence goes on along the minus strand of JAQPPZ010001613.1, from coordinate 1,316,019 downwards.
GCTTCAACAACAACAAGCAACAAAATGCTCAACCACCCGTCGTAGTAAATCCTACACCTCAACCAATTTCTACTCAACCAACCTTTTCTTAGCTCATGCCCCACCTGGGTACCCCAATCTTCGGTGGTGTCCATTCCTACCCCACCTTTCTCCCAACCCAGCCCAGCTTCATCATTCACCCCAATCACCTTCTTTTCGGTATCATCCATACCAACAACCCGTCCATTCCACACCGCCTAATCCAGGCAATTTCATCCCATCTCATCATTTTTCCACTCCTCCATTGCATCATCATAATCATCAAACGAATCAAAATTTTCATGAAGATTCTCGACTCCATGCTATGCAACAACAGATTGACAACCTTATGCTCAACATGCCCGGCTCATCTAGTCGAAACCTACGCTAAGGTCGTTGATCAATCAACCAATTCATCCTTCGGTACCTTCACCGCCATATCCGACTGATTTCACATTACCGAAGTTTGACAAATTTCGAGGAACTGAGGATCCTCATGAACATGTGAGCTCATTCATGCATGCCTGCTTTAGAATCCAAAATAATGACGCTCTTATGCTCAAAACTTTTCCTCATACATTAGGGGGAGATGCTGTACAATGGTACAATCATTTAGCTCACCATAGCATTTATGCTTACAAGCAATTGATTAATCTATTTTTAGAACGATTCTCCCTAAATGTACAAAGGAAAGTCTCATTGTCCGACTTATACAAGCTCAAGCAACATGACGATGAGACCGTTTATGACTTTGGAAACCGTTGGAGGGCTATCATTAATAAACTGCCATTCTCCCTACCAATGGAGGAGTTAACCAAAATGTTCACCCACAGTTGTCTAAAACCTATCTCTTGGTTACTCCAATTACAACAATACAGGACTTTTGAAGAGGCTTTGGCCCAAGCAAGTATCATAGAAGACATTAAAGTCCAAGAGGGTGTTTTAAAACCCCGTAGAAAAGAATGGCAACAAAAGGGCCAACAACGAAATAATAATTATGGCCAAAACAAACAAGCACAAGGCTAGTACAACCTCAAATGTTAACCAAGTTAATCAAGTGGTGGCGAGCCAGCCCGTAATGGCTCAACAACAACAAGTAATGCAAAGTCAACCGCAACCAATTGCTTATCATGCGGTACCCGCCCCTCCTCAACCAGCTCACAATACTGGGCCAACCATGGAAACTCGACCTTGGCAAAAAATCGTCCCAAGCGATAGTTCACACCTTTAGATGAACCATATGCGGTCATATTCAACAAGTTATATAGCACAAATCAGCTTAACTTTACCCGAGTTTAAACCTTTAGAACCATCTAGAAGGGGGAAGTATTACAAGGAGTACCTATTTTGTCCTTATCATAGGCAAAATGGGCACGATATCAATAATTGTACAACTTTCAAACATGTGATCCAAGATCTTATTGAGATTGGAGCCATTAAATTGGATAGCCCCTTAGCCCAACAAAATCAAAATCTTGGTATATTTCAAACACCCCTTCCACATCGGGAGGAAGCTCCAACAACTTCAGGGGGAGTAACTCAGGTAACTCCTCCTAATCAAGTCAACCATGTACAACAATACCAAGGTTTTGTGGGTACTATTAACGTAGTAACCCGGGGTCAAAGGGCGAACCAACCAAATCAGGCCGAACCACAGCCACCCGTACAAACCCCCACTCCACCTCGTGTAACAGATGACCCAACGACGTGCTAGTACTTCTCAACAACCGCTAAATCATTCTACTCAACGCCAACGACCCATCATGTCATTGAGTAGCCGATTAACTACCAGCTTAAAAATGGCTTCCGCCAAGTTATCGATCTATGACCTCATTCAACAATCTCCCCCGCATAGAGAGGCATTAATGGAAATCTTAAAGTCAATCGAGCTTCAAACTCAAGATACTAATGCCTTCAACAACTTTGTGGGGAGTATTCAAACATGCATGGAGCCCTCCATCACTTTCTATGATTTTGAAATCAAACCTATGTCAACATAAAGTATAGATCCTCCACTGCATATCATGGCCAAGATCGATCACAAGCCATTCAAGAGAGTCTTAATTGACACCGGTTCCTCAATCAATATCATTACAACATCGGCGTTGAGTCATCTAAAGTTGTCGCCATCCCTTATCACAAAGTCGACTTTTACTCTTAAAGCATTCAATGATGCTTTATCTTCCACGGTTGGCACTGTTATCTTGCCCATTGAGGTAGGGGCCCGAACTTTGCATACCTTGTTTCACATCTTGGAAGGGTCCATGGCATACAATGTATTGCTTGGACGGCCTTGGCTTAGGGAGATGAGATGTGTCCCTTCTATACTCGCATCAATGTCTCAAGTATGTATATGAGGGACATGTTCATTGTGTACCCGCCGACATTGAACCCTTCAAACATTGCAACTATGTCTCAAATCCTTATGAGATTGTGTTGCCATCCACTCATCTTTTCTTGACCCCATCTACTTCTTCTATACCATCTTCTTCTAAAGCTCCCATTCCCGAGGAGCTACCCATCATATCGCAACCATCTTCCTCTTCCGCTATTCCATCTCATTCACCACTTTCTTCATCTCCTAATCTTCCTTCTTCTTCATCAATGACCACATGCACATGTGGCCATGACCAATCATCTCTTTCCACGTCATTACCCCATTCTTCTACACCTTCTTCAACATCACCTATTATTCCTCCATCTTCCCAACCATCACCAGCCGATGTTTCACAAGTTAGTGAAGCATCAACCCAACCAAATCCTTCCAATTCTTCTATCCCACATTCTTCTATTCCATCATCTAGTCCATCTCCCTCCCAAGTCAAGGTCCATCTCACCGATGCAGGTATTGGTGAGTATGCCATCCAAGATGTCCACATCACACCGTTCAATGTGCAAACAGCTAAAGATTTTGGTCGTCCACATGACCAACATTTATCCATTGGATCGGTTTATAACATGGGTTCTATGCCAAATTCCATTAATTTTGTATATGGGGGAATAGAGTCATCTTCTAGTCCTACCACCATACTAGAACCTAAGCATCCAGTCCCTGCCAATATCAAAAGGATGGAGGGTTTTCCCTCTCGCTATTTCCACAGACATAATTGGCAGCAATTTGGCCTAGGTCGCTACGAGCAAGGGGTAACTGAACGCATCGATATGCCATATCATAGACCCACTGAGCATTTTGGTCTGGGCTACCAACCACTTCCATCCCTTTCTTCTTTTGAACGAGCTTTTCAAAGCATTAATCTTAATTCGTAAGAAGAAATCCTCCACCCCGACGAATCCGAAGATGAAGCCTATGAAGAATTTGACGTCATGTCAAATGGTGATGAATCTAAAGAAGAGTCGGCGCCAATTGTTACCCTCACTGAACAAGACGAGTTTTATCTCCAATTGTTCCCTCTCCAAGAAGCCATCTTTCGCTTGCTTCTTCCACAAGAACGAGGTGAACCACCCCCTCCGCCACATCCATAAGCCATAATCCAAACCTGTATTATATGTATATACTAAAATAGTGGTTTTCACCACTACAAAAAAAAAAAAAAAAAAAAAAAAAAAAAAACTGAAAAACTATGTTGTTTTGCATCTCAGGTCTTCCGAGGTCTTCACCGGTTTTCCCTTCCATTCCGCCCATCCTTTCTTCCATAAGTCGACAATGAATTTCGAAGACTTATTCACCCCGCTCCATAATCCATATGATCCGGATAAGCCTAAGAAATGTGTCTTTGGTGTTACCTCATGCAAACTCCTAGGTTTTATTATCTCTAAACGAGGTATTGAGGTGGACCCAAACAAGGTCAAAGCCATTATGGAAATGTGTCCCCCAACTAATTTGAAGGAGTTGCGTAGTTTACAAGGAAAGATTAATTCAATCCGTCGCTTTATTGCACAACTTTCTGATAAATGTAGGCCATTTTGCCACCTACTACAAAAGGGGGTACAATTTTCATGGACATATGAGTGTCATAAAGCCTTTGATGACATCAAGCAGTACTTAGCGTCTCCGCCAGTCTTAGCTCCGCCTCGTCGAGATCCCTTCCTTGCGAATTTCTTTGCAGGAATTTATCGATGATGATACCGCTAGACAAGCACGTCTTGATCAACTCACACTCATAGATGAAAAATGAATCAATGCTTTAGAGCATTTGCGAGTTTATCAAGACCGATTGAAACGTGCTTACAATGCCAAAGTTCATCTAAGAGAATTTCAAGTAGGAGATCTTGTCCTTAAAGAGAATCAACAAAACACCAATGCATTGCCGCATCTTCGAGATAAATTCGCGGCTAATTGGTTAGGTCCATATATGGTCACCGAAAGAGTGGGCAATGGAACTTATAGACTTGCCGCTTTAGAGGGAGAGGAAGAACCCGAACCACTTAATGTTATACACTTGAGGGCATTCTACGCATAGTTTGAATTTTATATGTACATATATACATGGCTTGTACAACAAAAAAAAAAAAAAAAAAAACAAATAAAATAAAAAGAATTTGCATTTCATTGTTAGTTGCATACATCTCATTCAAAAACATTGCATTTCATGTGCATACATCTCATTGAAAACCATAACATTTCATTTTCAGCCATAGTTGCATATCATGTTAGAGACCATTCTATCTTTTGGATATAAAATTTGGTCAAGCAAAAGTCATGTTGCCTTAATCAGGGGCACCTTCATAAAATCCATCAAACCGAATTGTCATTCGTACACCCATTTTCCATTTGCACATATTTACATTGCCAAAATGTTTTCAACCACTCACCCATTCCTAGTGTTTTAAGCAAACTTTGAAATGCATGTCAAAGTTCTCTAGGGCCATATCACAAATTACACTAAATAAAATCTTGAGTATTGGGAAATGATTTCAAAAGCGGTCTTGAACCTATCACATTTTCACATCTTAAAAACATCTTGTGTCAAAGAGAGATAACACCATCCTTGGGTTGTGCCTTGAAGTGAAAAGGGTAATCCTCGTTTGTCCTATCATGCAAACATAGTCCATAAAACAAGTGGTTCTTACCACTATCACAAGCAATCACAAAATATAAATATAAACAGAGTAGTAAGGATAGGGTAAAATTCTCATCATACTTCGGTTGAGAATCCGATTCCCCAAAGCTCTAAGGAAATGAACATTTTTCACACACCACTGATCCCAAATAATTTGTAAGGATCGTACTACTTGTCCAATCATACGGATAGGTAGTCATCCCCAAGGCTTACAAAGGTCAAAAACAACATGGACTATGGAGTTAACCTTCACCGGGGCTATAGACGCTTGACTCGGCAAAGTGGAGTATACTCATTGCGTGGCGACATGTCTCTCCTCAAAAAGAGACCTCTCGAATGCTCATACGGACAAACTAGCTTCGGGGTCTTCTCCATAACAGAGGTTACCTAATTTATGCAAGATGAGGTTAATGAACACACTTGCACACACACGGGTTTTTGATTGCCTAGAGTCACTACCATGCTTCTGATTTGGTTAATGAACTCGCATGCACACACATTTGGTCCTAGTTGAATTAGGCAGTATTAGTAAGTTTGTTTGATACCACTAGCATGTTTGAGTCTTTGTAAAATAGTCTTCCATATCAACCTCCATATCACCCTCCATATCTTCTTCCATATTCATGTCATTCCATACGTCATCCATTCACAAGCCACCAAGTTCGGTGCCCCTGATTAAACAATTATGATAACAATTCGCTAAATCTAACTATCTAAAAGTATGAGTGCTTCTTAGTGCATATTTCATTTACTTAGTCTTGCATTAATCATCCATAGATTTACATATCATTTACTTAGTCTTGCATTAATCATCCATAGATTTGTATGTTATATACTTAGTCTCGCATTAATCATCTATAAGTTTGCATTCCATTCCATCACATATGCATCAAAAACATTAAAACATATAAAAACATGCATCACAAAAACATAGGCATTCACACAAAAGAGAGTAAAACACCAAATAAATAAAAGCCATGTATATATATATAGTATAAAGGTCAAACGTACAATGAATGCCAAAAGGCTACAATATACAATAGAGCACCAAGGCTCATAAAGAGTGCATCTAAGCACTAAGCTAACCATCAAAAGAGGACCCCTGAGACCTAGTAGGAGCCCTAGACCTAGTGCCTCCAATATCTCCCAGTCTTCTCGGGACAACGACCTCCTCATCCCCGAATGATAGGGGAGAATCGGTGTCGTGCCTCTAACACCCTAAGCCGCAAAACAACAAAACAAAAATTTGTTACAAATTTTTCCAAAAAAAAAAAAAAAAAAACACATAATAAGTACTTGCTTAAATGAACAAATACCTCAGCTGGCTGCACCGGCGCGTCCGCTCCCATCTCCGCCATAGCTCCCCGTGCTTCACCAACAACCTTTCACTCCACTTCACTCCACTCCCTCGTACGCACTTCTCTCAAGCTCGAACGCACAAATGAGCGAAATTCTCGCTGAAATTGTTTAAATAGTTGGTTTTGGCGCCCTGAAACGCAATGGGCATTTCATGGCGCATTCAGACGCAGTGCTGCATTTGCAGAGCGCCTAAACACCGACGGGCGTCTCTGCCAACCACAAATGCATACCGACGTTTGGTGTCGTATTGAATAAAGGAACAAAACTTGCAAAATCGAAGCTTACCTCCTCCAAATTTCATCAAATTGCATTCATCCATTCTTCTTATCATAATAAAACATTTTGTGAAGGTTACAACAGCTTTAGACACAAATTTTGTCATTTCGCTCAAAAAGCGCATCATTCATCATTGTTTTACAAATTGGGTTAAAAATATTCAAAACCTTCACAAAATTAACCACATTCATCAATTCTTCTGATCTATCATCAATTTCATTCATTCTTCTTTCATCATGCATATTTTTGCCAAATCAAATTAAAGTAAACCTCGTATCTAGTGGTATATTCTATCACCTTGGCGATTGCAACGATTTGAATCCATGCAATTCGGTAAGAGGATTAAACCACCATAAGGACACTTACCATTTATCATCATCAATTATTTCCCTGTTTGAAAATTGGAAATCAATTTTGGGTATTCTACTTTTCAAGTGACCTCATACCAAGATTAATTTGCTCAACATTCGTCATTGATGGCCTAGTTCATGGGGCCTTAAACATGGACAATCTTTAATATCATCATTATTTTGAGTCTTGCTAGAGATTGAGGCTACCTAGGTTGATTGGTTCCGACCCGAGGAATTATCCATACAATCACTAGGAGCATCTCTGAGTTCTGACTCTTTCATGCATCTTTCATCTCTGCATATCAATGGCGCCAACAAGGCAATTTCATCAACAGTATGGACTCACACACAGGAGTTGGGGCATCCGTTATCAATTTCTAATTTTCCTATAATGGAATTCATCTTACATGATCATGGAACTTACAATTTGGCAAAAATCCCTTTATAACCGTTGGGGCAGAAAACGGTCCATCTTTCACATCACTCATATCGTCTTCAATCATATTCTTTTCTGGTTTGTACACCAACCCCTTTTCCGTTGGGACATAAACAGATGGTTCATACACCAACCCCTTTTTTTCACCGTTGGGGCAAAAACGGTTCATTTTCTTCCGAATTTCTTCCAATTGGCTTGTGAGAACCATTCTCGCTCGCCAATTGAGGGGGTAAGCTGATAAAATTTTAAATATTCTTTTATTCTTTGGTCTTCAAAGTTGTGCTTTAGTCTTGAGAGAGAGTTGCGTCTGATCCAGCTTTTCAGGTGTCTTAAGTTTTTGTGCCGCATTGTGTCTTCACACAAAGTAGCCTCAAAAAGGGGCATCTATAGACACCAAAATCCAGCCACTTGTAAGTCATCTATACCTTCCTGTCAGCCACGTGTCAGTCATCCATCCTTCCCGCCATTATTTGGCCCAAATCCACACTTTCCCGCCATTATTTGGCCCAATTTCACCTTTCCCGCCATTTTTCATCCCCAAATTTATTTAAATTAATATTTATATATATATATTAATATTAATATTTTAATATATATATATATATAAATATAGTTTAAGTGATTTAATCTAAGCCGTCCATCCTTCATTTAATCTCATCCGTCCATCCATCTTAATCCGTTTCACAACCTAGATTTATTCTCTACCCTTGGATCCACTTTAATCTTAGCCACACGTTCAAAGTGTCGTTAAAACCCTAAAGTGTGCCCTAAGAGTAGATTATAAATTGAGTCACCTTGATGGCTCAAACCCTATCTTCTTCTCCTATCTTTGCTATCTTTGCTATCTTTTGGACCTATCTCTTCTATTTCATCTATCTCTTCAGCCATCCATCGCCGCATCCGTCGCCAACTTCGCCGCCATCTCTTCTACAACACTCTACAGAATTCCCCATTCTTGTCGCAAGTGCCCACGGGCGTTTACCCGCAGCCACATACTCAGACCGGCTCTCCGAAACCTTGATCCGTAAGCACGCGGGCGTTCAGCGAGTGCACCAGGGCGCCTTCTGCAGCCGATTTGACAGCCACATTACTTCCAGGTGCCGCCTGGTCTAGCCGCGTTAACAGAGAATAGGTATAAATCAGCTTAAAGCAAGTAACTTCTTTTCTTTTATTAATCTGTTGTTGAACTCCCGCATTCTATTTTTCTAGGGTTTTAAATTGTTTCTGAGGGCTCACACAATGGAGCCCTCTTATTAATTTCTAACTCCTTGATAGTGTTAATGTGTGCAGGATTTTAATGGCAGATCCGGTGTGTTGATAGCAATTGCTTAAGCCGGAGTGGTCCGAGCCACAGGATACAACAAAGCCCACTCACTTTGTTGGGGTTAAGGATACGTTCTTCGGAGACGCCACCACTTTGTGCCGCCTAGGGTTTCGGAGAACCCTAGCACAAACCGTAATTTTTGTATCACGAAAAGGGTTACATGCCCTGTTGTACTCAAAAGGAGTTTTTAAACTCCGCTGATTAATAAAAATCGTTTGTTTTGTACAACTGTGTTCTATCTTACTTTTTATCGTGACTTCTTTATCTTTTGTTTGGCGTTGTATCTTTAATCTACAATAATATTCAAATATCTTTCAAAATTAGGAGGCATGGGTGAGACACCCATTTCTTGGAGTTCCTCTAAAGTTAACTAACTCATATTTTGGAGTAGTCATTTGAATGTGTGCTATACATGGTATAGACCCGTCAAAGAAAAATCCATTCCTCAAGATTTCTTCAAGAGAAATATTGTGAAAAAAATATTCTTCTAAACATTCATCTAAGGAAGCAATCATTTTAGGATATTCTATTGATAACATGTTACAAGAGTGCATTTTCTTATTTGCTTTTAAATGTTCTTGATGTTTTAAGTACTCTTTGTATGTCACAAGATGATCATAGTCGTCAAAGGGGAAGGGTTGAGTTTTTGTAGGGAAATAGCCAATACCACATCAGGCAGACCATTCTTCTATTTCTAAAGGTTCATGTATGTCATATTCAAGGTGACGTAGACCTTTACCTTTATAACCCATGTTACACATTATCTGTTTTGACTTCACATATCTACGAGAAAAATAACATCGAGCAAAATAATCTTGATTGAGTGTAAAGCTCATTTAAATATTAATTTTACGAGGATCATAACCTACAGAGATAAAGGTGCAACCCCCTACATGATATATGTTTCCTTGCCTTTGTGGCAAGCCTATTGTTCGAGGAGATGATGGTAACTGGGATAAGATAATAGAGTATTGTACAACAAAATTAGCATGTTCTACGGTTGCTAGTATGGTAGATAAATCTAATAAAACTTCATCTAAAATGGAATACAAAGTAGAAGGATTATCTAATTTAGTTGTGACCTAAGGTGATATGGATTTTAGTTTGTGGAGGATTTTTAAGAGGAGCAGGGTTTGTTGAAGATACATCAGGATAGAATGGGACGTTGATTGGTTCTACCATTGCAAACATGTTAAAGGATCAATGGCCACCATGGATAGTGACCAATTGATTTTTAAATTCAAATTTGACACATTGATGTAAAGTAGAAGGGATTTCTCTCATTGTATTAATCCAAGGTCGACCTAAAATAATGTTGTATGATGCAGGGCAAGATACAATAAATATGGTCGTGTCTAATATTCTCGAACAAACTTGTAATAGGATTGACAACACTCCACAAGTTTCTTGGGTTTCATCATTAAATGCTTTAATGACCATTTTAGTTTATTTTAAATCTTCAACTCTAAATCCAAACCTTTAAAAGAAATCATATGTGCATTTATTCAATGATGACCCATTATAAATCAAGACTCTTTTAGCACACACATCTCCAATTAAGGCTGTAATATATAAAGAATTATCTCTATAGATGCTCTGAGGAGGAATATCTTTATCATGAAATTATATATAGTTTATACCATGGGACACTACAATGTTGACCACAACAATGGGTTCTATATCTTTAGGTACCACCATTTTTCTTAAGGTACCCATTAATTCTTCTTTGTGTATACATGAAGTTCTTGAGAGATCTAGAAGGAAAATTTTGGCTGTAATATTACCTAATTGTTTTTTAATATCATAGGGAGGTTTTTGTTGTGGTTTTGCTAGATTATTTCCTTTTGTGGGTGATTTTAACACAAATGGAGGTTGTTCTTCATTCATCATTTGGGTTTGCAATTGAGAATTTTGATTCTAAACTTGTTGCCTAGTGATGGCTCTGATAGTACCCGTAATGTTGTTGATTTGCGAGTGATCAGAGTGGTGTCTAGCATTCCCTGCTTGTTTAATTAGAAGTATTGGTTGAGAGGAAGAGTGTGTAGTCACTCTTATAGGAAATGGTTATTCTTAATAAATAAGTCTGTGATAGGAAGGATTGGTTATAATCCATCTTTGGGACTATTGAATTATTAGAAGTAAAATCTATTTCACTTTCTGTTTCACTTTCTGGATTACTTCTTATATCTTCTGAAGACAATGATTGAAAATATTGAATTAGCCTAATTGTGATTGCAAACTGGGTAGGCACATAAGAAGTGTATGGATTTTGATATGGTAAGAAATTGTTGATAGTTCCCATGTATCGAGTTGGGGGAGGGACATTGTGGTGGTCTAATTGATTCGCAACTTCTTTACCATGGTTGGGTAAAGGGTTTTGGAAGATGTCTAAATTTTGATTAGCATTTTGCGTTTGTTGCTTTTGAACATTATTTGGAGAAATTTTTTCTACTTTCATTGCACCTTTATCAATTAGATCTTGTATCAGATGTTTTAATATTTTACAAGAGTTGGTTGAATATCCATCTTCTTGATAAAAATTGCAATGTAAATCAGCTCTATATCTAGGTAAAATGGTGTCTAGTTGTATTTCTGGCAATTGTATCAAACTTTTTTCCAATAATTAGGGTAAAATCAAGGTTGAATACTGGTTCAATCTTGTGAATTATTGTGGAGGTTTATCAGAAACCTTTCATACAAATTTATTTATGGCTTCTACAGTATTGCTATTTGGAGTGTTTCTACTATCAGTAACTCCGTCAACCACTACTTGTTCATTTTTATATGGGTCTTTGGAATACTTATCTTCATCCTTCTTTTTGAATTATCCTCTTCTAATAAGGGCATCTTCTAACCTTCTTGCTAAGTCTATAGATTGATCAAAATAAGTTACTATAGCAGTGGGGAGTTCATAAGATAACTGCTCTTGTAAGTTACCAATGAAGATTTCTAACATTTCTCAGTGAGGTAAAGCAAAGTGCTATTTCCCTACAAGTTACCTCCATTTAGCTAAAAATTTAGCAAAACTTTCATATTTTCCTTTTTTAAAATTATATAAGTCTTTAATGGTAACATGACTTTCTATGTAGGCACTAAATTAATGAACAAAAATTTTCGTAGTTTCTTAAAAAAAATTCAAGGAATTAGTTGGTAATTGATAATACCATTCCAAAGCCATGCCTCCGAGGCTTTTAGAAAATATTTTTAGTAACAACAAATCATCATATGAAATATCATGACAAGCTATCCTAAACATACGAAGATGTTCAATAGGATCTTCGGTCCCTTTGTATATTAGAAGGATCGACATGGGGAAATATTTAGGATAAGGTTGGGCAACAACAATGAGATCCAATGGTTGACTACACATCTCTTTATAACTATATATGGAACAGTAAAGATCTATTTGATCTAATCGTGATGCTAATTGTTTGACTATAGCTTCAAGTCCTTCTGGTTTCCTATTAAATTGATTTTGTGTCATCGTACTATTGTGCATTTGATGCTATGATTGTGTCACCATATGAGGATTTTCAGTAGAAACACTATTATGTAGTGTAGGGAAAGTGTTGTGAAATTTATATGGAATTGTATTTTTTTGAGTTTTCTGTTGATAATGGTTAGAGTTTTGTATTTTTTGGCCTTTTGTGATGTTGATGCTTGTTGATTAAAAGCTTGAGAGAAAAGGGAAGAAAAGAGTTGTTTCTGTTTGGAAGTAGTTTTGGTGTTCACAACAGTAGATTGTGTTGGTTTTTGAACATTCAAATCCATGTTTTGATTGATGTTTTGAGATGGACCACCTTGATCATCATCTTGATATGTTCTATTTATGTATGTCAATGGATTTATGTGCATTCGAAAAGTATATTTTATAGCTACCTTTATTGAATAATCTCCTTTTGGGAGTAAATATTTTGTCTTTAAAACTTGATTGATATCATCTATATTACATTTTAGAAATTTAGTAGTGTTGGATAGATTTGAATCTAACATTGCCTTGAGGGTCTATTGTAGATTTGGTAGGATCTTCTTTTTCCTCTTCTCTATTGTCATCTTCACCTTGTTCCATGAGTCTATCATCTTCAATATGTATCCTATCATCAAGATTTTCTTGATCTGGATCTTTTGCGGAGTCAGATTCTATTTGTTTACCATTTCTCGGGATTCTAGGCATTTTGGCTATTTAGTTTTTCAGCTATATATATATATATATATATATATATATATATATATATATATATATGGATTTTGAATTTTTGGGTATATATGTTATATATATATACCTATATGAAATATTGTATATATATATAGACAGGAAAATTGGTCCATTAAGATGAGTCATTTTTCTCAAAATCCCTTAATTTTCCCTATCAAAAAAATAAGGTTATCTTCAAGAAAATTTTATTCTATAAAATCATCATAATTCTTCTCAAATTTTATACAGTTGGATAGAGCTCAAAAAAATCTTTCCAATGGTATATTATATGTCCAATTCCAACAACTTTTGACCCCTCAAACTACAAAAAAACTATGTACAGGTCTAGTTGTCACGAAAATCATGGAAAAATGCACATCTAACTTTATAAAATTTATTTAATTTTGCTCAAAGACTGTTTCAACGGTAGGAGTTTTTCTTGTTGATTTGCTAGCCCTAATTTGGGCTAGAAAATAATTTAGATTAGAAAATTACTAATCTAATGATAACGACTCAACAAAATGCCTAGATTGGTAATCTCACGAAAAAGATGAATATATGGGTTCCATCTTCCAAGCAAGGGGGAGAGAAGCAGAGAGAGATCGAGGTAAGAAAAATGGAAAGCAAGAGCATAGAAGGCTAGATCGATGAAGGTATGAGAGGGATGAATGAAAAATTAGAAAAAATAGGGAGCAATAACATTTCGAAGAGAAGGAGAGTTCTGAAATAATAATTTTATCTGCAGGTTTGAGCATTAACAGTTGTAGGTTGAAATATTGGGGGCAAAATATGAGTGCTTAAAGAGTATTTATGCTACCTGGAATCCTCAGCGGTAATCCTATTGTAAGAATATATTTTTTTTTACAATTATAATAATTATTGCTTTCTTTTCTATTTGTACATGAATTTCATATTTCAATATATATTTTCATTTAAAGGAAAAAAAATGTAATACTACCTTCAAGCTGAAATTTTCCTAATGAAATCATCTCTTTTTTCTTAAATCGTATACCATTGGATAGGGCTTTGAGAGAGATTTACAATGGTATATGATTTGATTCATTTTGATATTGTGTAGGCCTCCAAAATGCTAAAAAACTGTATGTAGGTCTAGTTATTATGAATTCGTCCAGATCTATGAATTTATAGAAAATTAAATATGGGGGCAAATATTCGGATGTAAATTAAGTACTCTTTATAATTTATCAAGCTTACTATGGTTAAACCATTTACTCTCATTTTTTTCATCAATCATTGCATTGTTTAGCGCAATAAATCGCCTTTATAAGTTTTTTTAAATTTATGTATGATTTATAAAATAATAATAATAACAACAATGATAATAATAATAAATATGGTGGAAATTTTTTATTCTTAATCTTGTCATATTAATGTTACATAATCTTATAAGCATTTACACTCATTTTATTACTCTTTGCTGCATTTAAATTGTTATGCTTTGCATTAGATTATTAGATTTAATATTTTCCAATGGTTATTAAAGAACTGAAGGGATCTGACTATTGCAGATCATGATTCACTGTGACCTATACAGATCCCCCATCCCTAATTAAAATTTTTAGTGTCATTGTGAAAGTTGAAGTTTTTGACAAATCTAGATGACCGAAACCGATTCGAAGATGTGAATTCGTAGTCCAAATCTAAATTTTTTCAAACATCAAATTGCAGATCCAGGTAGGGTATAAAACCCAAATTCTTTGTTTCTCATCAAAAATCTACAATATTCTTTATTTTACACACTCATTGTATTTTTGTAAAATAAATAAGATTGTAGATTTCTGATGCGAAAACAGAATTTATGTTTTATACCTTACCTGGATCTGCAATTTGAATTTTGAATAAATTTGGATCTGGACTACGAATTCAAATCTTTGAATAGGTTTTAGTCATCTAAATTTATCAAAACCTGCAACTTTCACAATGACACTAAAATTTTTAATTATGGATGGGGGATTTGCATAGGTCACAGTGAATCATGATCTGCAATAGTCTGATCCCCTTGGATCTTTAATAACCATTAGAAAAATATTAAATCTAATAATCTGATGCAAAGCATTATTATTTAAATGCAACAAAGAGTAATAAAATGAGTGTAAATGTTTATAAGATTATGCAACATTAATTTGAAAAGATTAAGAATCAAATTTTACCCCCATATTTATTATTATTATCATTGTTATTATATTTTTTATAAATTACACATAAATAAATAAATAAAATATAAAGGTGATGATTATAAATAAATTAAGTTTATATCTGGGTGCTAAACAATGCAATGATTGATGAAAAAATGAGAGTAAATGGTTTAACCATATTAGACTTGATAAATAATATAGAGTACTTAATTTACATCTGAATATTTACCTCCATATTTATTTTTTTATAAATTCATAGATCTGGACGAATTCATAATAATTAGACCTACACACAGTTTTTCAGTATTTTGGAGGCCTAAACAATATCAAAATGAGTCAAATCATATACCGTTGGAAAGCTCTCTCAGAGACCTATCCAATTGTATACTATTTAAGAAAAATAGAGGTGATTTCATTAAGAAAATTTCAACTTGAAGTTAGTATTACATTTTTTTTTCTTTAAATGAAAATATATATTGAAATATGAAATTCACATACAAATAGAAAAGAAAACAATAATTATTATAATTGTAAAAGAAAATATATTCTTACAAGAGGGTTACCGCTGAGGATTCCAGACAACATAAATACTCTTTAATCACTCTCAAATTTTGCCCTCAATCCTTCAACCTGCAATTGTTGATGCTCAAACCTCTAGATAAAATTATTATTTTAGAACTCTCATTCTCTTCGAAATGTTATTGCTCTCTAGTTTTTTTTATTTTTAATTCATCCCTCTCATGCCTTCATCTATCCAGTATTTTATGCTCTCGCTTTCCCTTTTTCTTCCCTTGATCTCTCTCTGCTTCTCTCCCCCTCACTCGTTTGGGAGATGGAGCCCGTATATTTATCTTTTTTGTGAGATAACCAATCTGGGCATTTTGTTGAGCCGTTCTCATTAGATTAGTAATTTGATAATCTAAATTATTTGCTAGTCCAAATTAGGGCTAGCAAATCAATGAGAAATACTCCTACTGTTGAAACATCCTTTGAGCAAAATTAAATAAATTTTATAAAGTTAAATGCACGTTTTCCTATGATTTTCATGATAGTTAGACCTATACATAGTTGTTTTACATTTTGAGGGGTCAAACGATATCGAAATTGGATATATAATATATCTTTGGAAAGCTCTTTTCAAGACCTATCTAACGGTATTTGAGAAGAATTGTGACAACCAGATAGGGTAAAAATTCTCTTAAAGATAACCTTATTTTTTCTAGAGCAAAAACTAAAGGTTTTTGAGAAAAATAACTCATATTAATGGGTCAATTTTTCCTGTCTATATATATAATATTTCATATAGGTATATATAACATATATACCCAAAAATTCAATATATATATATATATATACAAAATAGTTGAAGGCAAATGCCTAGAATCTTGAGAAATGGTAAACAAATAGAATATGGCTCTATAGAAGAGCCAGATCAAGAAAATATTGATGATAAGATACATATTGAAGATGATACACTCATGGAATAAGGTGAGGATGACAATAGAGAAGAGAAAGAAGATCTTACCAAGCCTATAATAGACCCTCAAGGTAATGCTAGTTTTAAATCTGTCCAACACTTTACTGAATTTCTTAAAAGTAATATAGATGATATCAATCAAGTTTTAAAGATAAAACATTTACTCTCAGAAGGAGATTATTCAATAGAGCCAGCTACAGAATGTACTTTCTGAATGCATGCGAATCTAATGACATACATGAATAGAACAAATCAAGATGATGATCAAGGTGGTCCATCTCAAAACATCAATCAAAACATGGATTGAACGTTCAAAAACCAACAACACAATCTACTGCTGTGAACACCAAAATTGCTTCAAAACAGAAATAAATATTTTTTTCCCTTTTCTCTCAAGATTTTAATCAACAAGCATCAACATCACAAAAGGCAAAAAAAATACAAAACTCTAACCATTATCAATAGAAAACTCAGCAAAATGCAATTCCATATAAATTTCACAACACTTTTCCTACAAATACACTACATAATAGCGTTTCTACTGGAAATACTCATATGGTGACACAATCATATCATCAAATGCACAATAGTATGATGACATAAAATCAATTTAGTGGGCAACCACAAGGACTTGAAGCTATAGTAAAAAAATTAACATCATGCTTAGATAAAATAGATCTTTACTGTCCCACATATAGTTATAAAGAGATGTGTAGTCAACCATTGGATCCTATTGTTGTTGTCCAATCTTATCCTAAACATTTCCCCATGCCAGTCCTTCCAATATACAAAGGGATCGAAGATCCTATTGAACTTCTCATGTTTAGGACAACCTGTCATGATATTTCATATGATGATTTGTTGTTACTAAAAAATTTTCCTAAAAGCCTCAAAGGCATGGCTTTAAAATGGTATTATCAATTACCAACTAATTCTTTGAGAAATTTTGAAGAAACTATGGAAATATTTGTTCATCAATTTAGTGCCTACATAGAAAGACCTGTTACCATTAAAGACTTATATAATTTAAAACAAGAAAAATATGAAAGTTTTGTTGAATTCTTAGCTAAATGGAGACAACTTATAAAGAAATTGCACTTTGTTTTACCTCATTGAGAAATACTAATCTTCATCGGTAACTTACAAGAGCAGTTATCTTATGAACTCGCCACTACTACAGTAACTTATTTTGATCAAGCTATAGACTTAGCAAAAAGGGTAAATACACCCTTATTAGAAGAGAATAATTCAAGAAGGATGAAGATAAACCTTTCAAAAACCCATATAAAGAAAACAAGTAGTGGGTGACGAAGTTACTGATAGTAGAAACATTCAAAATATCAGTACTATCTAAGCCATAAAGAAATTTGTATTAAATATTCCTGATAAACCTTCATGAGAATTTACAAGATTAAACCAGCCTTTAACCTTACTCAATTATTTGAAAAATATTTGATATGATTGCCAAAAATATGGTAACCAAACACCACTTTACATAGATATAGAGTTGATTTACATTGCAATTTTCATCAAGTAGATGGACATTCAACCAACTCTTATAAAATTTTAAAACATCTGATACAAGATCTAATTGATAAAGGTGCAATGGAAGTAGAAAAATTCCCTCCAAATAATGTTTAAAAGCAACAAATGCAAAATGCTAATCACAATGTAGACATCTTCCAAAACCCTTTACCCAACCATGGTAAAGAATTTGTGAATAAATTAGACCACCACAATGTCCCTCCCCAAATCGATACATGGGAACTATTAGCAATTTATTGCCATATCAAAATTCGTACACTTCTTATGTGCCTACTCAATCTGTAATCACAATTAAACCAATTCAATATTTTCAATCGTTATCTTTAGAAGATACAAGAAGTAATCCAAAAAGTGAAACAAAAAGTGAAATATATATTACTTCTAATAATTCAAATAGTCTTGAATATGGGTTAGAACCAACGCTTCCTATCACAAACTTATTGGTTACAGAAGAACCATTTCTTAGAAGAGTTACTACGCACTCTTCCTCTCAAAAAATACTTCCAATTGAACAAGCAGTAAATCCTAGACCTCACTCTGGTCACTCGCAAATCAAAAACTTTGTGTGTACTATCAGAGCCATCATTAGGAAACAAGTTAAGAATCAAAATTTTCAATCGCAAACCCAAATGATGAATGAAGAACCACCTTCATTTGTGTTAAAAGCACCCATAAAAGGAAATACTCTAGAAAAACCACAACAAAAACCTTCTTATGATATTAATGAACAATTAGCTTATATTACAACCAAAATTTCTCCTAGATATCTTAAGAACTTCATATATACATAGAGAAGAATTAATGGGTACCTTAAGCAAAATGATGATACCTCAAGACATAGAACCCACTGTTGTGGTCAACATTGTAGTGTCCCACGGTACAAACTATATAGAATTTCACGATAAATACATTCCTCCTCAGAGCATGTATAGAGATAATCATTTATATATTATAGTATTAATTGGGGATGTGTGTGTCAAAAGAGTCTTGATTGATGATGGATCATCATTGAATATATGCACATATGATTTATTTCAAAGATTTGGATTTGAAGTTGAATATTTAAAGAAAACTGAAATGATCATCAAAACCTTTAATGATGAAACCCAAGAAACTTGTGGAGTGTTGTCAAACTCATTGTAAGTTGGTCCGAGAATCTTAGACACGACCATGTTTGTTGTATCTTGCCCTGCATGATACAATATTCTTTTAGGTCAACCTTGGATTAATGCAATGATAGCAGTCTCTTCTACTTTACATCAATGTGTCAAATTTGAATTTAAAAATCAATTGATCACTATCTAGGGTGACCCTAGACCTTTTGACATGTGTGCAATGGCAGAACCAATCAACATCACATTCTATCCTGCTGTATCTTCAACAAACCCTATTCCTCTTAAAAATCCTCCTTCACAAACTAAACCCATATCACCTTGGGTCACAACTAAATTAGATAATCCTTCTCCTTTATATCCCATTTCAGATGAAGTTTTACCAGATTTATTTGTCATACTAGCAACCGCATTTTGTTGTACAAGACTCTATTATCTTCTCCCAATTACCATCATCTCCTCAAACAATATGTTTGCCACAACGGAAAGAAAACATCTATCATGTAGGGAGTTTCACCTTTATCTCTGCAGGGTATGATCTTGGCAAAATTAATATTCAAATGAGATTCACACTCAATCAAGATTGTTTTGCTCGATGCTATTTTTCTCATGGATATGTGAAGTCAAAACAAATAATATGTAACATGGGTTATAAAGGTAAAGGTCTAGGCCACCTTAAATATGACATACATGAACCTTTAGAAATAGAAGAATGGCCTGCTTGATGTGGTATTGGCTATATCTCTACAAAAACTCAACCCATCTCGTTTGACGATGATGATCATCTTGTGACATACAAAGAGTACTTGAAGCATCAAGAACATTTAAAATCAAATAAAAAAATGCACTCTTGTAACATGATATCAATAGAATATCCTAAAAGGATTTCTTCATTGGATGAATGTTTAGAAAGAGATATTTTTTACAATATTTCTCTTGAAGAAATCTTAAGGAATGGATTTTTCTTTGATGGGTCTATACCATGTATAACACACATTAAAACGACTACTCCACAAGATAAGTTAGTTAACTTAACTTTAGAGAAACTCCAAGAAATGGATGTCTCACTCATGCTTCCTAATTTTGAAAGAGATTTGAATATTATAGTAGAAGATATTCTAAGAATCAATATTGGGACCGAAACCAATCCTCGTTTTGTTAAAATTTGAGTTGAATTAAGTGAAGAAAGACAAAGTCAACATATTGCATTTCTCACTGAATATGTTGATGTCTTCACTTGGACATATGCAGATATGTCCGACCTAGACTCTTCTGTAGTCATGCATCACTTAGTGGTGCGTCCAGATGCAAAACTCGTAAAACAAAAACTTAGAAAAATGCATCCCAAAGTAGCACTGTTAGTTAAATATGAATTACAAAAGCTTTTGGATGTTGTTTTTATCTAAGCTATCAATTATGCTGATTGGATATCTGATGTCATTCCAGTAACCAAGAAGGAAGCTACTAAAATCATATTATGCACTGATTATATCGATATCAATGTCGCATGTCCTAAACATGATTTTTCTTTCCCAAGCATTGATCAAATTATTGATTTTACAACTAGAAGTGGAATTTTATCCCTTATGGATGGGTTTTTAGGATATAACCAAATTCGAATAGCTCTTGAAGACCAACCTAAAATTGCTTTCATTACACCCTAGGGAACTTTCTACTGGAAAGTAACGTCTTTCAGTTTAAATAATGTAGGTGCAACTTATCAATGAGCTATGAATTATATCTTTCATGACATGATGTACGATATTCTACATGAATATGTGGATGACATCATAGCTCGCTCAATTAAAGATCATATCGCTAATATATGATGAGTATTTGATAGACTTATAGAATATAAAATTTGCTTAAATCTAAATAAATATGTATTCAAAGTAAAATATGACAAATTGTTAGGAGTTATCATTTCTATGTGTGGTATAGAGATAGATGCCATCAAAATTAAGACTATCATCGATATACCGCCACCTAAATATATAATATAATTAAGGAGTTTTCAAGGTAAAATTTAATCCATCCATCGGTTCATCGATAAATTGACAGAAAAAACTCAACCTTTTCTTAAGTTACTTCAGAAAAGCACATCTTTTCAATGGGACAATGAATGCCAAGAAGCATTCGAAGCCCTTAAGCAATACCTCCTTACCCCTCCAATACTCATTCTACCTAGACCAGAATGGCCTTTTATCTTATATATTTCTACTTCTAAGCTTGCATTAGGAGAAATGTTGGCTCAACTTGATGATGATAAGAAAGAACGAGCCACTTATTACATAAGTAGAACACTAATAAATTATGAAATTCATTACACACCTGTAGAAAAGCTTTGCTTAGCGGTCGTATTTTCTATGCAAAATCTACATTATTTTCTTAGCCAAAAGATATTTGTCATTGCTAAATCTGATTCATTAAGATATATGATGAGTAGAACTTACTTATCAGGGCACACAACTAAATGGTTTCTTGCTCTAAGTGAGTTTGAATTGACATTTATTGGTCAAAAATCTATCAAAAGCTAATTAATAGCCGACCACCTTGTTGCTGCTCCTCTTAAGTCTACTCAGCCTTTAAACATCGAATTTCTTGATGAATATCTTAATTTAGAAGAAGACCATTTTGAAGCTTGGTCCTTATATTTTTACGAAGCTAGATGTATGAATGGTACAGGTGTAGGTGTCATATTAAATTCTCTTCAAAAGAATCTTATTCCCTTATCATTCAAAATTCAATTTGCCTACACAAATAATACTACAGAATATGAAACCCTAATCCTTGGGCTACGAGGAGCATTAGCTCTGAAAATTCTTGTTAGTCTTTGGATATTCCCAACTCATGATAAATCAAATCAATAATGTGTATCAAACACAAGATGAGAAACTTCGTCCTTATAAATATTATGTTTTAAAACTTATTTCTTTGTTTGAGAAAGTAATCCTTGAGGCTATCCCTCGTACTAGCAACCATGTTGCAGATACCATGGCTGCTGCCGCTTCCTTTGTTGCCTTTGGAATTGGACGATGAATATGCTACGGTTATCATTCATTAGCTTCAAGAGTCTACCTCATCTAAATCTTGTTTGAAATCTTTAGATGTGTTTTTAATCAATGAAATAACTCTGAATCCATGGTATACAAATATTTTTAACTTTCTTCAAAAAGGGACTTTTACAAAAGAATTAGATCAAAACCAATGCAGGTTATCACGTAAGCGAGTTGTTTGCTTTGTAATTATCAAAAATAATTTATATAGAAGATATTTTGAAGGTATTATTTTAAGATACCTCAATTTATATGATTCTAAAAAGACACTAAGTGAAGTCCATGATGGATCTTGTGGAGGTCACTTTAGTGGAGGTGCTATTGCTAAAAAAATCTTACGAATGGGGTACTTTTGGCCTTCAATGGAAAAATACGCCAATGATTATATGTGCCATGGTGACAAGTGTCAACAACATGCAAATATTATTCATGCTCCTGCTCAAGAAAGTTCAAGCCATATCCTATCCTTGGCCCTTTTCCAAATGGGGCCTAGATATCATGGGTAAAATCAATCCCATCTCTTCAAATGGCCACAAATTCATCATAGCAACAAACATTTTACAAAATGGGTAGAAACTATGCCACTAGCTTGGTAGAAACTATGCCACTAGCTTCTTACACAGGAACCCCAGTATCTAAATTCATTTTTAATCAAATTATTTATAGATTTGGGATTCCATAAACGCTTATTTTTTATAATAGAACATGTTTCAAGAACAAAGACATTAGGAAACTTTGTCTAAAATATAAAATTTAGCATCGATGGTCCACTCCATATTATCCACAAGGAAATGGTCAAGCTAAAGCATCTAATAAAACTTTGATCAAGATTTTTAAAAAATGGTTAATAAATCAGGACATGATTTACATACGCAATTATATCCCACCTTGTGGGATTATCGAACCAATGTTCGCACACATACAGGCGATTCCTATTTTGTCTTGGTTTACGATGCTGAAGCCGTCTTTCCATTTGAACTAAAAGTTCCTTCTTTAGCTCTTCTACTTCAATATGCTGAAGTAGAATATGAATATCGTGCTGACAGACTAAGTCAGTTGGAACTTCTAGATGAAAAATGCATTCATGCTCTAGAACATCTTTGCACTTATCAGGATAAACTCAAAAGATCATATTCAAAGAATGTTCATAATCAATATTTTGAGATCAGTGATTTAGTTCTTAAAGAAAATCAGAAAAATACTAATGCTAGAAAATAATTTTTTTTTTTTTTGAATTTACATGGTGGAATCGGTAGCCACCACGAATCCGGGCAGGCTGTCCAGATTTTATGGCCGCCACAGTATTTTGCATTGTCCGTCCTAGAAGCCGCCACACAGATCTTCATGTAGTCCACCCCTATAACCACCATGCCACAATCATTTTAAACCTTTTACGCCGCTGAAAGCACCAAGAAAGGGACAAGCATTCAGTCCGACGAGGCCCGAGATTTGAACCTTGGACCTCTGCCCCCCTTATGGGGTTTGGATGAACCAATTGGTATACACCTCAGACCTTGCTAGAAAATCCTTTAAAGACAAATTTCAACCCAATTTGCTTGGACCATTCGTCATCACTACAAAATTTGGATCAAGTGCATATCGCTTGGCTACTTTCGATGGGAAATTTCTCAAAGAACCAATGAACATCATGCATCTAAAGAGGTATTATGCATAAAAGTGAAATTTCCATCATTGTATATAATTGTAAATATTTTTTTCCATATATTCTATCGTCC
Organism: Wollemia nobilis; assembly: GCA_028583015.1. NCBI lineage: Eukaryota > Viridiplantae > Streptophyta > Pinopsida > Araucariales > Araucariaceae > Wollemia > Wollemia nobilis. The sequence continues at coordinate 1,291,958 of JAQPPZ010001613.1, read as the reverse complement.
AGTTCATAATTATCATATATTTTATTTATCAAATCACAAAATAGTCAAAAAAATCAAAAAGAGAAAAAATTTCAAAAAAAAAAAATGTCAAAGTTGTTAAGTCATCATTAATTGTTTTTCAAAATTCAAAGTTATATTTTATTTTCTTTTGGATAAACTCAAAAGTTATCTTGAACCACTCACCTAATTCACATTTCTACTAAATCTTGATTTTGTCATTTTGATTATAAATCTCTCTTGAACCAAAATCACTATTACTTCACTAGATAAAATTTGGAGTTTCGGGAACTGGTCTTGCTACTTTTGGAACCAGGAACACATTTCACATATTAAAAATAATTTTTCACAAGGGAATATAACACTTCATAGTAGTCCTAGCTCCTTAAGTGAAAGATTTTCCTTGCTATCCTATTATGCACATGGTTTAGAATACTGAAAATTGAAAAAAGGACAAACTCCTCCCTACCCAAATAAAATCCCTTGATTTTTTTCTAATCTGAGCAAGTATCTCTTGAAAGAAAAAAGAGAAAAAATAGAGAAGCAAAAAAGAGTAAAAGAAAAATGATTTTACTACAAAGCAAATGAAAAAATCCCCTTGTTCAAAATAAAAAGTGAACAAGAATCCCTACTAAAATAAATCAAAATAAAAGAGGGGGTTAATGAGCTTGAATCCTTAGAATTATTCAGGTATTTTTTTTTTTTTAATTTGTGGAAAACATCCCAAAAGGGATGCCACTTTCGGGTAAGACCCAAGGAGGTAGGGGTATCCATTCCGCAAAAAACTCCCAGGACTCGGACCTGGCCTACCACCTTTGACATACTCAAGGAGCAAACAAACACACAAAACCAAATTAAAAGAAGTAAATAACAACAAAATAAAATAAAATAAAAAACATGCTCCTTGAGTGTGTCAAAACCAAAAGCACAACCAAACACGCACAATAAGATAAAAGAAACCATAACACAAACCACATAGAAAAACACAAGAACCACATAACAAAACACAAACAAGACAAAAACAATAGAACACTACAAAGACATAACCCAAAAAAACATGAAAAATAAACACAACCAAAACCTAAAAAATAAAATAAAAATAAAAACAACCAACAATAGAAAATAAACAAAAACAAAAAACATAGAAAACACTCACACATAAAAAAATGAAATTACACAAACAAAGAGAAACCCAAGAACAAGAACAAAAAAAACACAACAATAACAAAAAAAATAAAAAAAAAACAAAACAACAAAAACACAAGAACAACAAAAAACAACACAAAGAACACAAAAACAAAAGAACCCACCCACCTTAAAAAACTAAACAAAAAAACAAAGAAGACAAAAGAAAAAAAAGGAACAAAACAATGACCTATCTAGACCAGAAGACTATTAATGCAAGAATCAACAGAGGAAACAAAATAAAGAATAGAATGAGCTAGGGAACTAAAAAAACTGAATGAACCAAAGAGAAACAAAAAAAAAAACAAGAAGAAACTAGGTACCTTCAGAATTGGAGCCATCCAAAGAAATGATATAACGAAGAGCTTCCCTAATTTGAGAAGCCCACCATATAGGAGGGTGGCTATAACAAGTAAGATCACCTTTGTCCAAAGCCCAATTAGCTAAAGCATCAGCAATCTTATTTTGATCTCTGACCACATGATTGTAATCAACTTTCAAAAATCCCATCTGGATTAACTAAATCTTCTCAATAATTCTTTTTATTCTCCAATCCACCTTATGATTCTTAGAAGGAGTCTTCAAGAGATTAATCATAAGTTGAGAGTCAAACTCAACTAACACCTTTTCCCATCCAACCTTAGTAGCCTCCTAAAGGCCTCTAAGGATACCATACCCCTTAGCAAGGTTATTGTAAAGAATACCCAAATTCTCAGCAAAAGTAAAAACCAGGGAGCCATCTGAAAGTCTACCAATTCCTCCCACACTGGCTTTTCCAGGGTTCCCTCTAGAGGCTCCATCAGTATTGACTTTTCCAAAATCCTTAGGAGGAGGTTGCCAATTTCTAGTCCTATCCATATTACTAATACTCACATTCCCTTTAATTTGGTTGCCCTTAGAAGGTTTAATCTTCAATATTTGCATCACTTGATCCCATCTTTGGTGGGATTTTTGGGGGTGATTAAGGAGTTGATGGACTAATTCAACTAAGTTGGCTATGGTCTTTTGCCAAATATAGTGAATATCCTTCCTATCTTGATTAAAAATTTGGTTGTTCCTTTCATTCCAAATATTCCAAAGAAGAATGGTAGAACCCATCCAAACTAACTGCCTAATAAAATGATCAACACCCTCTTGATTAGGCCAATCCCTCCAAAGCTGTTCAAAAGTGAAAAAATTGGACCACTTGTAAGCCAAGTAAAGTAGCCATTCTCCTCCAGAGCTCAGAGGCTAAAGTACAATCAATAAAAATATGGTTGGTATTTTCTACATTCTCTTCACACATTTCACATCTAAAAGGGCCATGAAAACCATGCTTCATAAGTTGCTCACCAGTAAGGACCCTACGATGCAATAAAATCCAATTAAAGAACCTCACCTTAGGCCAGAGCTTTTGAGCCCACAATTGGGAAAATATGTCAGAAGAATGGTTGGGATTATTATGGCATAAGGTCAAATAACCTTGAGCAACTGAATACTCACCATTAGCAGTGTTGTTCCATCCAAAACAATTTTTTTCATGGGACCAAGAGAGGGATCTCATATGAAGGATGCCTTGGATATCTTGTCTTTGCCTTTCTGGGATTTGAATAGGCCAGTCCTCAATAGGGATCCAATATCTACCAACCTTTGAATTACCAGTATGGTACCGACAGTAATTAGCCACCTTTATCCAATTAGCTCGGTGAAGCTCCTCCATCCAAGGCCTCCAATCGAGAAACTGAGTTATCAAAGGCTTGTGACCATCCCAAGAATTTTTCCAAAAATTTGCATGTTGACCATTATGAATGATCCAAAAAAAAAAATTCTTTATCAAATCCTCACCAGTCTTAAGAACTACTAAAATGGGAGAACCTTTGGTAGGAATTTGATAGCGAACAAGGTCTTCAGGACTTTTGTTCTCAGCATATTTAGCACGAAGATTATTGGCCCAAAGAGAATTGGGGTTATGCAACATCCTCCAATATAATTTAGCAACTAAAGCTTTGTTGTTATTAATTGAAGACCGGAATCCTAACCCCCCTTCACTCTTAGGAAGACATAAAGTATCCCATTTCACCAAGGCCCATTTTCTTTTCTCCTTAGTACCACTCCAAAGGAAACGATGACTAATTTGATCCAATTCTCGAAGAACAACCTTTGGGATATTCAAAATGAAAGAAACATAAATAGGAATAGCTTGAAGGACTGATTTTACCAAGGTGATTCTACCCCCATAAGAAATCCACTTGTTGGTCCACTTTCCAATTTTCTTCTTGACTTTGTCCAACAACCAATTCCAATATTTATTTTTCTACCTTTGAATATTTATGGGAATACCTAAATAAGTGATTGGAAGAGAGGTCTTCTTATATCTTAATTTATCCAAGACCATGGATTCTTGTCTAGCAGAGCAGTGAAAGAAAATAACTTTAGATTTGTCTTCATTGATCAACTGCCCAGTAGCCTTAGAAAAACAACTAATGATTTGCTTAATATTAGAAGCTTCCTTAACTATAGCTTTACCTAAAATGGTAGAGTCATCCACAAATTGAAGATGAGAGATAGGTCTAGCTCCATGAGCAATGGTAACTCCCTCAAGGGTTTTGTTTTCCCTCTTTTTGGTTATAGTCCTACCCAAGCATTCAGCAAGAATGATGAATAAATAAGGGGATAGCGGGTCACCTTGCCTAATACCTCTGGAAGGCTAGGAAAGACCGAGAAGGCCTGCCATTGATAAGAACTAAGTAGGAAACTGAAGAGATACATCCCATAATCCAATCCATCCAATCCTTAGAGAAACCAAATTGCCTCAAAACTTTGATAAGGAAGTGCCAATCCACTCTGTCATAAGCTTTGGATAAGTCTAACTGGATGAACATAGAAGGAGAATTTTGCATATCCATGGAATGGATGGCTTCCTGAGCAAGAACTATATCATCTACTATTTGACGTCCTTCCACATATCCCCCTTGCTCTGGGGAAATATTCAGGTATTTGAACACCATGGGGTGATCCTCATTACAGGTTATGTGACATCAAGCTGACTTGGTAATGGATGTATCCTTACGCGTGGTGACATGTCTGTCATATTAGCAACCTCTTTTTGTATAGACCAATATATGTTTGTGGATCAGATAGCTTTTGGTGACTTGAATTACATAGTAGTTCAGTAAAATTGCATTCATAAAATTATGGTTAACGAATCTCTCACTTGCACACACATTGGTTCATAAAATTTGGGTTGTATCATTGCCTCACTCAAAATTGGTAAATCAACCTCACAAAGCACACCCATTTGATCCTTGAGAGATTTTGTATCATTATGTGAATTAAGATGGATAATGAACTCACACGTCATACACTTGTTCTTGATCAATTTCACTTTATCCTTGAAATAATTTAAAATATTTCTTTTAAATTTGCTAGAAAACATCATTTTATTTAACCATTTGCATTAATCACTTCATATTAGCAATTATAGCATAATTTATATTCAAAAATTTCAACATGCAACATAATGATTTGTTTCAAATAAATATTGCATTTTAAAACACACATAATTTTTTTTATCATGTATTGCATTTTTGACTTCGCGATGATGGCATAATTACTAGTAATAACTCACTTTAAAATTCACACTAGGAATTCTATGCCTAGTGCAAGTCATCCTTCCCAAATTTTTCATGCTTAATTTACTGTATATTCTCACATAATACAATCTTTATCAACCTATTTTCCCAAAATTAATTTCTCTTAAAAGAATCGTCATCCTTTTCATCATTATAAGCCTCAAGGTTACTTTTTAGCCCAAAATGTTTGTTGGCGTTAGCAAATACAAAACTTCCTCACAACAGGATGCGCTTCGTGACATAGTGAGAATTGATCTCCATGAACGTCATATAACATCACAACATCCTTTTGAGGTTTATTGCTAATCCATCAATTGTATCAATTCACAACATCTTTTATCTTTCAAATATGCTTTTGTAAAACCATTCATTTTTTAAAACATTCATCAAAATCAGCATGCACTTCCATTCAATATCATTTACAACATATATTAAGAAGCAAAAAATTTTACACTTAAAGTAATTTGCCCCTTATCTAGATCCTCCCACTTACTTTATCATTATCTCTCCACACAAATTCCACTCAATGGATAACAAGTTCCATTTCTCTTTAATGCTCCACCATTATTTTCTATTTTTCACTTTTCTTTTCTATCAATCATTTTGAGTTCCATTAGGAATATGGTATTCCTCATGAAACTCGAGGGGGCATCCTAGTCAGTAAATTAATAATTATTTTTCTAAAACATAAATTTCCCATGAACTATTCATTCTAAACTATCTACTCCTTTTTGCCCATGTCAATCATAATCACTTCTACTCAAGTATCTACGCTTTTCTTTGATGCATTTATTATTCATAAATACGCCAAATATGGGGTGAAATGTAGATAGGAAAATTTTTACCCTATAAAATCATCATAATTCTTCTCAAATTTTATACCGTTGGATAGGGCTCAAAAAGAGCTTTCCAACGGTATATTATATGTCCAATTCTGACACCGTTTGACCCCTCAAACTACAAAAAAACTATGTATAAGTCTAGCTGTCACGAAAATCACGGGAAAACGCGCATCTAACTTTATAAAATTTATTTAATTTTGCTCAAATACTGTTTCAATGGTAGGAGTCTTTCTCATTGATTTGCTAGCCCTAATTTGGGCTAGCAAATAATTTAGATTAGCAAATTACTAATCTAATGAGAACGGCTCAACAAAATACCCAGATTGGTTATCTCATGAAAAAGATAAATATACGGGCTCCATCTCCCAAGCGAGGGGGAGAGAAGCAGAGAGAGATCACGGGAATGAATAAGGGAGAGGAATTGAGAAATTAAGGGCAATGACAGTGCTGAATTGAGAGATGCTTATGGATTAATAATTTTCTATTGCAGGTAAATATCCAGAACAAGTTTTCTCTTCCCTTTTCTTTTGCAGGTTGAATGCTTGAAGCTGATTGAAGAATATTGTCGATCATTTTCATTGCTTTGAATTATCAATAATCAAAACCCGTGATACCCCCATTGTAAGCAAGTTTTTTTCTTCTAATTATCCTAAAAATCATCATTTTATTTATTTTACAATCGTATTTTATATTTTATTTATTTCTCTTAAAATGTAATATCACCTTCAGGTTGAATTTTATCTAATTAAATCACCTTTGTTTTCCCTAAATATTATACCATTGGATAGGGCTCGAAAAGATATTTCCAATGGTATATGATTTGACTCATTTTGATAATGTTTAGACCTCTAAAATGCTGAAAATCTATATGCAGGTCTAGTTATTACGAATTCGCCTAGATCTATAAATTTATAGAAAATTAAATATGGGGGAAAATAATTGAATGTAAATTAAGTATTGTTGTTAAACCATTTATTCTCATTATCTTCATCAATCGTTGCATTGTTGAGCACCCAAATATAGACTTAATTTATTTATAATCATTATCTTTATAGTCTTCTTTTTTTATGTGTAATTTATCAAAATAATAATAACAACAATGATAATAATAATAAATATGGAGGCAAAATTTGATTCTTAATATTGTCATATTAATGTTGCATAATCTTATAAGCATTTACACACATTTTATTACTCTTTGTTGCATTTAAATTGTTATGCTTTGCATCAGATTATTAGATTTCATATTTTTCCAATGGTTATTAAAGAGTCGAGGGGATCTGACTGTTGCATATCATGATTCACTATGACCTATGCAGATCCCCCATCCCTAATTAAAATTTTTAGTGTGTCATTGTGAAAGTTTCAAGTTTTGATAAATCCAGATGATCAAAACCGATTCGAAGATGTGAATTCGTAGTCCAGATCCAAATTTTTTCATACTTCAAATTGTAGATCCAGGTAGGGTATAAAACCCAAATTCTCTATTTTCGCATCAGAAATCTACAATCTTCTTTATTTTACACACTCTTTGCATTGAAAAATAAAAGAAACCCAAAAACATAGGCTTTAATTGCATTGGATAACTTGCATTTAAAAATCATAGAAAAACTTACAAAAACCCAAAACATTCATCTTTGCATCATTGCATTCTTGTTTGTATTTACAAAGCTTTCTTAGATTAAAATATGTTTGCCCTTGTCTTCATTGAATATAAAATTGCATCTAGCTAGGTAGAAATTGCATTCTGGCCAAACCTAGGTTGTATGTGAGACAAAACAATCAAATCAAAACACTACCTCACCTAGGCATGGAAACCACCATAGCAAGAGTTTCTTGGTGAACCCCACCCCATTCATCGACAAACACCAAAGAGGGCACGACATCAAGTGCTTCTCCTCCAAGGTGTAGACCCATTATTTTCCCATTCCCCTTCGAGCGTGGATCCATTAGCCTGGAAGAAAGGGGTGCGGAAATTTTGGGCCTACATTAACCATATTATCATTAGGATATTTGAATTCAACTAAATGCCCGTTGAAGGGTTCTCTTTTCAAAATGAATTTTTCCTTACCTTACATCGGGATAGTGACATATGACCAATTCAACTAAATAGTACCACCCAGTTGCTCTGCCCAATGCCTAGAGAGTAAGATGGAAAAGAAAGGGTGTGCATCTACAACTGCAACATCCATTACCACACCTTTCTTAGGATATTGTTCAATATAGACAAGAAGCCAGGTACTCTCTTTTTATCCATTACAAAAATAGGGGGTGTTCTTTCTGATAAATCAAGGAATAGTCATTTACTCTCCAAAAGTGATGCTGACCTTCTGCTTGGCAACCTCTACATCTAGATCAAACTGATCTTTTTTATCATCAATTACTTCTCTAGATCTCTGATTAACCAAGTTATTTTGTTGCTTTTGGATAATTTCCTCTACATCAGGCTCTTAAGGAATCATTTGCAGCTTCATTTGATTTACCTTTTTCTATGAAATCACTCATGTAGATTTCTCCTTTTCTGCAAGCCCTTCATCAATTTTATCCTTTAATATTTGTTTCGAAGATTGATAACATGTATTCTCTCTAAAGACTCAACCTCTTTTGCAGTAGGTATAATATTTTCTTGCTTCATTCTATCAAATTTGGTATTAGGAGGCTCACTTGAGGTTAATGCCTCTCCAAATACTAAGGATCTTTATTCAATATTATTGGTACATAAGTCCATATCTCTCTCAATTTCTTTTTCTCTGACCTCATCCTCCTGATTCCAACACACATTAATTCTAATATCTTCATCTTCATATTCGGAATTTAAATCAACATTAGAATGTAGACTTGGATAAATACCACAATCAATAGGGTTATGTGGTGCATCATAGGTAGAGCAATAAAATGGATGATCTGATGCTATATTGTTAGATGCTATTGGGTTTGGAACAAAATCTAGATCTCTTTCTACTTTTTTTTTCAATTTCGATTCCAATTCCTATCTCTTCATTTCCATCGTTATTTCAAATTTTCTTGAAATTCCTCTTAAAAGGGGTTTGTTATATTCTTGCTATCTATTATTATTTTGTGAAGTTTTTGCAATGTTATATTTTCCCTTTTTTATCCTAGCCAACTTGTTATTCAAAGTGGTAAACATTTCACTCAACTAATTAGCTATTTTTCTTATAGGATCCAAATCTATTTTGTTAAGGACAGAGAACTCAACCTTCTTGGGCTTTCTTTTAGGTTGATTGGGCTTTAAAGAGTATGCTTTCATCTTACCACTATCAATCATATGTCTCTCTATTTAAATAGCCCTTTCCATACATATATCAATGGTGGTTTTTGCTTCCTGCCTTATCTCATAACTAAAATCTCCAAGGAAAGCATTTTTGTAGAAACAAATGGACTGATTATCATTTGACATTAATGCTACAAGAATCTTATTTCTGGTCTTAAAAAATCTTCTAATGAAATCTTCCACTGATTCTTTTTTTTTTCTTTTTCATGGTAGCCAACTCTATCAACAAGGACTATTCATTGTTCCTCTCTCTGTATTTCCTAAGGAAAGTGTGCTCTAGTTCTTGAAAATTACATATAGTATACCAACTCCAAGGCTATTAAACCATTCTCGAGCATATTTCTCTAAATTTTGAAAGAGCAATCTTAGAACAACATATTTATCATCTACCTCAAGACCATACATGGCATACAAAAAATCTTTAATATGATCTTCACCGGTAACAACATTATTTCCTTGGAATTTAGGCAAGTACTTGTGAGCTTTCCTAGGGAGAGAATTTAGATTTGGAGGTAATATCTATTGGTTCTCCACTGGTTGACATTTTGATTAGCATTGACATTTTGATTAACATTAACATTTTGATTTGCATTAGGAGCTTCCATACTCACTACAGGTTGGTTTACTATAGGTACTTGGTTTACAGTAGAAGACTATTTCGAACCAGCATTCAGACTAGAAAAAGGAAAAATAAAAATTGTAATTGAAATCTCTTTGTGATATTTTAAGAATACCTTAATATTTGGCACTCCAACAAGCACTTATTTGCCACTTCTTGTAGACACTATATTTAGCTCCTCTTTTCTTGATTTTTAAAATTTTGAGTTCATTCGGAGTCGCCAACACAGATGTGCAAAGAAAGAGCAAGATCTTCGACAATACTTAGGCCAAGATTGCTCAACCTGATATTTACTCAACTCTCACAAATTTCACTCAAAGAAATATTATTAAAAATACAAACACCAAAAATAGTTCATAAAGAAAATTTAACTCGACTCTCGACAAGGATGCCAAAAACTGTTGGAGGAAATTCTTGCACCCTTAAGAGATTTGTCATGCTGCAAGACTTCCCTAATCCAATCAACACTATGGATTTTGGTGGATCCACCTCTTTGAATTGAGAAAAGATTATCCTAAGACTCTAGACAGACCGAGTAGGTAAGGAGACCCCAAAGGTGAGCCTAAAATATTTTTTATATGCTCATGCTCATCCAGATTTGCAAAAATGAAATAAAACTGCAACATAAAAAGTTGACCAAACTTTGAAGTAACTCCCAACTAGCGCTTTAAGCAGTAGATCTGTGCCTTATCCATTATGCAATTGTAGCCAGATTTAAAATATTGTGAAGAGAGAAAGAGAAGATAAAAATTGAGCCAATCACATCCATTCAAATAATGTAACATAAATGATTGAACATGCTAGTGAAATAAGACGTCGTTTACACATTCAGATGATGTAACATGTAAATAGGACAACACACCAAATTGCACATAGAACTGTTGAAAGGAAAAATCAGGATTGTATTAACCAATGATCATTACAATGGGAGTCTGATCAGGATAACTAGATCTCACTAAGAAAATATAAATGAGCTCTCCATTCAAATGATGCAAAAGAGAGTTACAACTATTTATTTAAATGATGTAACAAAAAGCCTCCTAGCTTCTGGCCTTGGCCACTGGAAATAATCTTAGTAAATTGGGCACCTTCTCAGCAAATACTTATGTAGTAATGGGGAAGAAAAATGGGTGACTAGACAAGAAACAAAAAAAAAAATCAACTGACAAAGGAAGGGCCTCAATAAAATTTTACTATGCAAAAACTTGATCCTTTTTACTGCTGCAACAACTTCTTAAATAGCTTGATCATTTGGTCCACAACTGTGAAAATTGCAATAGCCTTGATGATGGCTTATAATTGCAATTATCATTTATTAAAACTGGGTGATGGGCCATAAAAACTACAACTGCCTCCATATTTGATCCATAATATTGATTGTCTGTGTAGTGGCTCTCGTTGATGGCCCGATAGTGGTCTTAGTTGGTAAAAAATACCTTCATAATTGTTTGTTATAATTTCTCTTAAAGTTGGCCAAAAATAGCTTCAAAAAATTAATTTTTAGCCCCCCATTTTTTTATATGGCTAACCTTAGCCAATATAATAAAAATTACAACTTTTATTTCAAAACCTTTAATAATAATAATAATAATAATAATAATAATAATAATGTTATTATATATTATTTTTCTCTTTTTTCAAAAACATTTTTTTATGGCCCTTTCTCTCTTTTTTTAATGGCCTTTATAAATTATTTTATGGCCCTTTTTTTCTTTTTTTTTATATGGCCCCATGGGCAACCATGTAAAAATGGGTCCACATGGCCGTTTTTCTTTTTTGAAATTAAAATAATATATGCCCCTCCCACGTATGCATGATGGGCCTCCATGCTTCTCATTTTTTTTAACTAAATTTATCCCCCCATATCTGCGTAGGGGGTATATTATTATTTTTTTTTTATAATATATGACCCCCCCCACGTAAATGTGGGGGGGCACCATACAACATGGGCCCAAAGGGATGCCCACCTCCCCATGTGGGGAATGAAAACAAAAGAAAAAATGAAAAATATATTTTTTCGTGTTAAGCCTGCCTATTCTTGCCATGTGGCGCTTGCTGATTGGAGTGCCTGAAGACTCTCGATGCATGTCATTGGATTGTGTTCTCTTACGCGGACCCTTTATCCCTTGCAGTTTGATTTTTTTCTACCTTGGTTTTCGTGCACGTGGGCCCTTGGATTTCACTCGCCCCAATGCGGTCTGTCAAATTTTTTTGTTTCCATGAGAATACGTATCATCAAATTTTTTTGTTTCCATGAGAATGCGTGCCATGGGATATTTTTTCCCAGGTGAATGCATGTCGTCGTATTTTAAATTTTCAAAGGTCCCAAGCAGGTCCTTGGACCATTCGTGCTCCAACGCGTGCTATTGATTTTTTTTATTTTCGTGTTTGATTTTGCTCTCCATTTTTTGACTTTATTTACGTGAAAGGGGGAAAATGGGTAAAAAAAAGGGAAGGGGGGGAGAGGGGAATGGGATAAGGGGGTTAGGTGGGCCCCCTTTTAATCCCATTCAATTTTTTATTATTTTTTCATTTTTTTGGGCATGGGCTAGGTGAGGGGAAGGTGGGACGTAGGAAACTGAGGAAATGGGGGAATGGGGGTGCCCCTTAATTATTTTTTAATTTTTATATTAATAAAATTTAATTAAATATTTAAATAAATATAATTAAATTTAATTAAATACTTAATTAAATATATAATCAAAATTTATATAAAAAAAAAGAAAAAAAAAATATTTAAGACACGTAGAGGTAAAAAATAATTAGTTAACCCTTATTTAGGCCCAAAAAACTTGAAATAGAACCAAAATAAAGACCCAACTTTGGTGACAAAACTTTTTCATTGCTCTTGGCAGGTGGGCCAAGATTCAAAAAGACCAACAACTTGCAATAATTTGGAAATGACCCAAATTTTATTAAGTGGAGACTGATAAGGGGATTGTGGTAAATTTTGAAAGGAATCACAGGATAGTAAAATTTCAAAAATTGGGACAAATTCAAGTTGGATTTTGAGGATCCAACAGGACCATAGCGCACTGGTGTGATATTTTGGTATGGTCCTGTGATGGATCCAAACTTGATCCCCAAATTAAAAGTTGTGAGGGTTATGATGTTGATCATGGCACTCATATTTTTGTTGCTAGTACCCAAGCATCTATTAAACATGGTGATGCACATGCTTGAAGATATCAGTTGTATCCACCTTTGTGGTATGAGGTGGTATTTGTGTCTGATAAGCGCTTGGGAGGTAATGTCCATGGAAGTGCTATGCTAAAACATGAGGTATGCTTGGAAGAGGCAATGACCTATGGTACTCTGCAAGGCTTGATTACAAGAATATTGCATGTTGAGCATATTGTCATCCCATGCACAAGGATGATCGTGATGTAAATTTGAAGCAAATGTACAAGTGGTTTGTTGGCTACCTAGATCTATCCATCTAGGGATGGTAAGTAGTCTAGTGATCCAATTGTGTGTAAAGCAAATTCCACAATTGTTGCTAAAACAAGCTACTAAACCAAGAGTCTTTATCTAATACATGCCAATGTGAATCCATACATGTTGAGAAACATTTGGTCTATCTATAATGCATTGTTGCTTTTCTTACACAATACCATGATGATAATATTTGAACCTATCAATCATTTTGTTTCTTGGTTGAAGGTAACCTTGAGAGATAATCCATTTTGATAGTTTCCCAAGCTTTGGAAGGAATTTTTATTGACATGCAAAGTTCCAACTTCCTCTTTGTTGGTTTGGCAATGTTGCATGGAACATAGGATTTGATGTGGAGTTCTACATCTTGGTGTATGTGTGGCTAGTAAAATTGTTGTAGTAGTGTTGTAAGCATAGTTGTTAAACTCGACAAGTTTTTGAAAAACTTGAGTCTAGGTTCGAGTCGGCCTTGCTGAGTTGCTTAGGCCTAGACTCACAAGTTTTCCAAAAGCTCGCTGAGTACTCAGGACTCACAAGTTTTTGAAAAACTTGTCAAGTCTTGAGCAAAAACTTCGTCAACGATGCATGGGTTGAGGAGATGCAATAAAAACATTTTTTTATTTTGTCTCAGTTCTCTTGTTACAAATTGGAGAGAGAGCACTACCTACTAGCTACTAGACCAAAGCAAACACAAAAGTGCATCCTAAGAGGAGATTTTTACAGTTTGAAGGATTCTAGCAGTGACCAACAACCACCAATAGCCACCCAAATGGTTCATCTAAGGTAAGAAAAACATGTTTTTTGTTTTTTTTCTTTTTTAGTTTCAAGCATGTTTTTTGTTCCTTGTTTAAGATTCAAACCAAATGCAATAGCCACACAAATGTTGCATTTGAGATTTTTTTTTCTATTTTAGTTGTCTTGTTTTTTTTCTTTCTTTTATAAAGTAATGTTGACTGATAACAATGTATGCATACCCATCTTATCAGTTGTCAATGTTTAATGTTAAACTAGGGTTTAAGCCTTAGGACATTTTTTCTTAAAATTTATAAAATATAAATAATTGTTTGTTGTTGCTTGTTTCCATGTGCAACCACAAGAAAATATTAGCAAAAAGAGATCCAACATGGAAGTATGCAAGGGAAGGGGATAAGAAAGGGGAGGTTTTTTGTAATTTTTATGGGGCTCTTATTCATGGAGGCATAAATTGCCTCAAATACCAATTGGCAATGAAAAAATAAAAAAATGTTAGAGAATGCCCAAAGGCGTCGAGTGATGTTTATAGAGAATGCAATACCATGATCTTAGAATATGAGAAGAAAAAATATCTCAAACGAAGACAAATCCAAGCCATGGCAACCCCTCTTCTCAACATCGTATAGAGGCTATTAATAACAACTTTAACCAGTTTTACCACCTAAGTTCTAGTCCATCAGTTGCACACCAGGGAGTGGGACGTAAGAGTCCTATTTTTAGGAACGTTCCCCACCAGGGTCACAAACCATACTTGAGGGTATGACCACGTGGAACGAGGAGAGGCACAAGATAGTGAGGAATGATGTAAGTTTTTGGTATTTTTCGACCTTCCTTTCTATGTGGCAAGCTATCCATATTGGTAGGGAATGGTAGATGCCATTGCAATTTGCAATGCAGGATTTAGGTTGCTTATGTAATAACCTGCGTTGGTTTCTATCTAATCCTTCTGGAAAAGTCCCTTTTTGAAGAAAGTTAAAAATATTTGTATACCATGGATTTGGAGTTATTTCATTGATTAAAAACACATCTAAAGGTTCCAAAAAATATTTATACAAGGTAAGCTCTTGAAGTTGACGAATGATAATCGTAGCATATTCATCATCTGATTCCAAAGGCAACAGAGAAGCGATAGCAGCCATGGCATCTGCAGTGCGATTGCTAGTACGAGGGATAGCCTCAAGGATTACTTTCTCAAACAAAGAAATACGTTTTAAAGTGTAATATTTATAAGGATGAAGTTTCTCATCTCGTGTTTGATACACATTATTGATTTGATTTATCATGAGTTGGGAATCTCCAAAGACTAACAAGATTTTAATTTTCAGAGCTAATGTTGCTCGTAACCCAAGTATTAAGGCTTCATATTCTGTAGTATTATTTGTGCAAGAAAATTGAAGTTTGAATGATAAGGGAATAAGATGATTTTGAAGAGATATTAATATGACACCTACACCTGCACCATTCATACATCTAGCTCCATCGAAATATAAGGACCAAGATTCAAAATGGTCTTCTTCTAAATTAGGAAATTTATCAGTAAATTCGATGTTTAAAGGATGAGTAGACTCAAGAGGAGCAGTAATAAGCTGGTCGGCTATGACTTGGCCTTTGATAGATTTTTGACCAATAAATATAAGCTCAAACTCACTTAGAGCAAGAACCCATTTAGCTGTGTGTCCTGATAAGTAAGGTCTACTCATCAGATATCTTAATGGATCAGATTTAGCAATGACAAATATCTTTTGGCTAAGCAGATAATGGCGTAGCTTTTGCATAGAAAATATGACTTCTAAGCAAATATTTTCTATAGGTGTGTAACGAATTTCATAATTTATTAGTGTTCTACTTATGTAATAAGTGGCTCGTTCTTTCTTATCATCATCAAGTTGAGCCAAAATTCCTCCTAATGCAATATTAGAAGCAAAAATATATAAGATAAAATGGCATTCTGGTCTAGGTGGAACGAGTACTGGAGGGGTAATGAGGTATTGTTGAATGCTTCTTGGAATTCATTGTCCCATTGAAAAAAGGTGTTTTTCTTAAGCAACTTAATAAAAGGTTGAGTTTTTTCTGCCAATTTATCGATGAACTGACGGATCGATTATTAGACTTAATCTTGATGGGATCTATCTCTATGCCACACATAGAAATGATAACTCCTAACAATTTTCCAGATTTTACTTCAAATACACATTTATTTTGATTCCAACGAATTTTGCATTCTCTAAGTCTATCAAATACTCATCGTAGATTAGCGATATGATCTTCCTCTTTAATTGAGCGAGCTATGATGTCATCCACATAGTTATGTAGAATTTTGTACATCATATCATGAAATATATAAGTCATAGATCGTTCATAAGTTTCACCTGCGTTCTTTAAACTGAAGGGCATCACTTTCTAACAAAAATTTTCCCAGGGTGTAATGAAAGTGATTTTAGATTGGTCTTTAGGAGCTATTCAAATTTGGTTATATCTTGAAAACCCATCCATAAGGGATAACATTCCAATTCTAGCTGTAAAATCAATAATTTGATCCATGTTTGGGAGAGGAAAATCATCTTTAGGACATGCAGTGTTGATATCTCTAAAATCAGTGCATACTTTGATTTTAGTAGCTTCTTTCTTGGTTACTAGAACGACATTAGATATTCAGTCGGCATAATCGATAGCTTGGATAAAAACATCTAAAAGCTTTTGTAATTCATATTTAACTAACAATGCTACTTTGGGATGCATATTTCTAAGATTTGTTTTACGGGTTTTGCATCTGGATGCACCACTAAGTGATGCATAACTATAGAAGAGTCTAGGTTGGGCATATCTGCATATGTCCAAGCGAAGACATCAACATATTTTGTGAGAAATGTAATATGTTGACTTTGTATTTCTTCACTTAATTCAACTCTAATTTTAACAAAACGAGGATTGGTTTCGGTCCCAATATTGATTCTTAGAATATCTTATACTATAATATTCAAATATCTTTCAAAATTTGGAGGCACGAGTGAGACACCCATTTATTGGATATCCTCTAAAGTTAAGTTAACTAACTCATCTTGCGGAGTAGTCGTTTGAATGTGTGCTATACATGGTATAGACCCTTTAAATATAAATCTATTCCTCAATATTTCTTCAAGAGAAATATTGTGGAAAACATCTCCTTCTAAACATTCATCCAAGGAAGCAATCATTTTAGGATATGCTATTGATAACATGTTACAAGAGTGTATTTTCTTATTTGCTTTTAAATGTTCTTGATGCTTCAAATACTCTTTGTATGTCACAAGATGATCATCATCATCAAACAGGAAGGATTGATTTTTTGTAGGGATGTATCCAATACCACATCAGACAGGACATTCCTTTATTTCTAAAGGTTCATGTATACTATCTTCAAGGTGACCTAGATTTTTATAACCCATGTTATACATTATCTGTTTTGACTTCACATATCAATGAGAAAAATAGCATCGAGCAAAATAATATTTATTGAGTGTAAAGCTCATTTGAATATTAATTTTTCCAAGATCATACCCTGCAAAGATAAAGGTGCAACTCCCTACATGATAGATGTTTCCTTGCCTTTGTGGCAAGCCTATTGTTCGAGGAGACGGCGATAATTGGGACAAGATAATAAAGTCTTGTATAACAAAATTAGCATGTTCTGCAGTTGCTAGTATGGCAGATAAACATGGTAAAACTTCATCTGAAAGGAGATATAAAGTAGAATGATTATCTATTTTAGTTGTGACCCAAGGTGATATGGGTTTAGTTTGTGAAGGAGGATTTTTAATAGGAGTAGGGTTTTTTGAAGATACATATGACAAAATAGGATGTTGATTGGTTCTTCCATTGCACACATGTCAAAGGGTCTAGGGTCACCATGGATAGTGACCAATTGATTTTTAAATTTAAATTTGACACATTGATGTAAAGTAGAAGGGACTGCTCTCATTGCATTAATCCAAGATTGACCTAAAATAATGTTGTATGATGTAGGGCAAGATACAACAAACACGGTCGTGTCTAAGATTCTTAGACCAACTTGCAATGGGATTGACAACACTCCACAAGTTTCTTGGATTTCATCATTAAAGGCTTTGATGATCATTTCAGTTTTCTTTAAATCTTCAGCTCTAAAACCAAACCTTTGAAAGAAATCATAGGTGCATATATTCAATGATGACCCATTATCAATCAAGACTCTTTTGACACACACATCCCCAATTAAGGCTATAATATATAAAGGATTATCTCTATACATACTCTGAGGAGGAATGTCTTTATCATGAAATTCTATATAGTTTGTACCGTGGGACACTACAGCGTTGACCACATTAGTGGGTTCTATGTCTTGAGGTACCATCATTTTGTTTAAGGTACCCATTAATTCTTCTTTATGTATAGATGAAGTTCTTAAGAGATCTAGGAGAGAAATTTTAGCTATAATATTAGCTAATTGTTCATTAATATCATAGGGAGGTTTTTGTTGTGGTTTTGCAAGATTATTTTCTTTTGTGGGTGCTTTTAACACAAATGGAGGTGATTTTTCATTCATCATTTGGGTTTGCGATTGAGAATTTTGATTCTGAACTTGTTGCCTACTAATGGCTCCGATAGTATCCACAATTTTGTAAAGTGAGGTCTAGCATTCACTGCTTGTTCAATTGGAAGTATTGGTTGAGAGGAAGAGTGTGTAGTCACTTTTCTATGAAATGGTTCTTCTATAACAAAAAATTTTGTGATAGGAAGGATTGGTTCTGACCCATATTTGAGACTATTTGAATTATTAGAAGTAATATCTATTTCACTTTTCGTTTCACTTTCTGGATTACTTCTTGTATCTTCTGAAGACGACGATTAAAAATATTGAATTAGCCCAATTGTGATTACAGATTGAGTAGGCACATAAGAAGTGTGCGGATTTTGATATGGTAAGAAATTACTGATAGTTCCCACGTATCGAGTTGGGGAAGGGGCATTGTGGTGGTCTAGTTGATTCACAGCTTCTTTACCATGGTTGGGTAAAGGGTTTTGGAAGATGTCTAAATTTTGATTAGCATTTTATGTTTGTTGCTTTTGAGCATTGTCAGTCATTTTGTAATTTGTACATTTCTTATATTATAAGCAATACAATAATATTTGAATTTTGGACGCATTAAAATTTCTTTAAATGAAGTGTTGTGTAGTTTAAGTTTGTATCACTTACAATATTAATTTTTTATTTGTATAATGTTAATTAATTGAGACATGCATGGGAAAAAATCAATAAAAATTTACATTTTCATCATTTTTTTTGGTCGAGTATCAAATATACTGAGTCGGCCTTGTCGAGTCCGAGTTGAGTCCGAGTTTAACAACTATAGTTGTAAAGGTCTTACTTATGTCAAAGTGTTTGGTTACTTTGGACTAATGCAACTCCGATATCAAGCATTAGTGAGGCATGCTATATGGGACAAAGAGATGATTAGGTGCTAGATAAGTACATTGCTAGGTAGTAGTCAACATTTGGCTTGTCTTGCATAAGCTAGTGATGCATATGAGAGAAACCACAATTGTTGGAATAGTGAATCCCAATCATTAAAGTTATGATTATGGGTGTCCATCATAGTAAGAAGCATCCAGATTTATGGTTGGTTAAGACAATCAATTACTTGATTCTCCCTACCCTTGTAATGTTGAATCACAAAGGTGGATCTACACTACACGTCATCCACTTCATGTGGCAGGAATTCTATAGCTTACTCTATGAATGAAGAAACTAAATTAACTTATGAAATGGATGATCGAATCCTTACCCATGATGTAGTGGTATTATTGTCAAAAAATTGGCACAATGGTATATATTTATTTCTCATTAGTGAAGAATTGTTGAATAGTGTTGTTGAAAGTATTTGAATGACATGTAGGAGGGTGCCCATAAAGTATTAGAATGGTGCCAAGTGCACAATTGGATGCATCAACCTCAACATTGAAAGGTTGAGTGATGTATGACATGGCTAGCGCTTGCACTATAGAAAGGTGCTTCTTCAATTCTTCAAATGCTTGTTGTTGAATCCTAGTGCATCTCGATATTTCTTTGCCACACATGATTCTTTTGGGGAGCTAGAATACATGTGAGAATCCCAAGATGAAGCAACAATAGAAATTTTGTAATATGAGGAAACTTTTGAGCTCAAACAAGTTGGTCAGGATTGTCCAGATTTTTATTGGACCTACATTGATGCTATGTCAATCAATGATGTATCCTACATACTGGAATTTTGTTGATGAAAAATGTACACTTGACCATGTTGGCTTGCAACTTCTGTTGATGCCAAACTTGTTGCACATGTTTGACTTCCACATATTACTGTAGATGAGAATGTTTTATAAATAGAAAATGATGGAAGAACTCATGAGTGATCCTAGAATGTCATTGATTAACTGCATGAATGTAGTTGGTGCATTAGTTAGATTGGAAGGCATAATGAAACGCTCAAAAAACCCTACGTTGTTGTTGAAATTTATCTTTGAGATGTCTTTAGGGTTGACAGGAACCTGGTTTTCACTTGAGATCAATTTTCATGAAATAGCATGGTCCTTAGAGTTGATCCAAAAGATCATCTATACAAGGTAGAAAATACTAGTTCTTCATAAAGATTTGGTTGAGAGTGGAATAGTCTATTTATATGTGTTAGGTACCTTTCTTAGGCACTAGCATGATAGGGCTGCCACAAGGGGATGAGTTTTGATAAATCTTGTCATTCTCCCAAACTAAGCAAAGATAGAGAGGACTATTGAGTAGCAATGAATATAGAACCAATTCAATTTGATATTCCAAAACACAGTGAAGAGGGACTGGAAAACATCAAGATAGGATTGAAATAGTGTGTCCCTCTGATAGGATTATTCAAAGATTGAACTATGTGTTGTAAGAAAAATCTTTTATGTGAGTAACCTTTGGGTGGACCATGAGTAGTACAAAATTTTGTGCATGAGAAACAAAATTTTTACATTGCTTAGTAAAAACAAGAGTAAGCACTTTTTAGGGGTAGGTACTTTAGAATATGGTAAGTCATGTCTTTGATCTGCAAGGAATATTGGTGAGGGCAGGCTTGGTACGCTGCCTTGTAGTTAAATAGATAGGGCCTTCTGAGCATGATGTCATATAGATCTCCAATGGTGTGACATCACATGTGATAGTATCGTGCATAGGCTTGATCCTAAATTCAAAGGTGCATTAGTGCAAAACCTCAATCGCCTTCCTAGTTGTAGCCATCCAAGGAAGTAGGTGTTAGAAAAAACTTCAGATTTTCTACCTGCAAGAGGAAACACAATAATAGAAAACACAAAAAACAACATTAGTAACACATATATTTATGTGGAAACCCAATATTTTCAACAACATAACATATGCAAGGGATCACATCCCTTTTATAGAGCAAAAGGAAGACTCCAAACTATCTATTTCCTCTTCCAATGGAAGCCTACAAAAACTATTCGTTTTTGCTTCCAATGAAGGCACCTGAACCTATTCGTCTTCCATGGTCTAGGTTGGCAGACTAGATGTCTGGTCTACTGCCTAGACATCTGTCCAAGACGTCTAGAAACCCAGACGTCTGGCCTAGATGTCTAGAATACCTGTTTCCTAGACGTCTAGAAGGTTAGACGTCTAGCCTGCTGACTAGACGTCTGACATAAACATTTAGTAAGTCAGACGTCTGGCTTGCTATCTAGATGTCTGGCCTAGACATATAGTAGATCAAATTTCTGGCATGCTACCTAGATGTCTGACCTAGACATCTAACAGGTCAGATGTCTAGTCTACTACAGTGCATAAATTTTTACCGTTTGGATACAGTCCTCACTTCTAACATTCTCCCACTTTAAAGTCAGTATTCAAGAATTCTTCTACCAAATATTTTTCATCCAGTGCCAGTTGTCCAATGCTTCCCTTGTTACTTTTTTTGCAAGCCCAAAGAAGTTCTGCACCACTCAAACTTCTCTACTTTGATCGGCTTTGTAAGCATATCTGCAGGATTCACTTCAGTATCGATTTTCTACAACAGGATCCTTCCTTCTTCAACCACATTTCTTATAAAGTGGTACTTGACATCAATGTGTTTCGTGTGATCATGGAATGTTGGATTCTTCACTATCTGAATAGCACTTTGGCTATCACAATGCAACGTAATTTTCTCCTGCATTACCTTGAAGTCACCCAACAATCACTCTAGCCAAATTGCCTCTTTACTGGCATGAGTTGTTGAAATTTATTCTGCTTCAATGGTTGATAAAGCCACAACAGACTGCAACTTAGAATCCCAACTCACCGCTCCTCCAACAAGAGTGAAGGTATATCCTGTAGTGTATTTTCTTCCATCTCTATCTCCACCATAATTAGAATCCACAAAACCTTTAACTTACAAATCTATTGATCCAAAGTAAATGGAAACATTTGAAGTGGCTCTTAAATATCTGAATATCCACTTCATCGCATTCCAATGCTCCTTACCAAGATTTTCCATGTATCGGTTGACTACTCCCACTGCTTGGGAAATATATGGTCTGGTGCTCACCATGGCATACATGAGGCTTCCTACTGCTGATGAGTACGGTACACAAGACATGTTTGTATTCTCTACTTCTATTCTAGGACACTGGTTGGAAGACAACTTTAAGTGTGGAAGAAGTGGGGTACTAACTAGTTTAGCATTCTGCATATTGAAGCGTTGTAGAATCTTATCCACATATGAATTTTGACTTAACCAGATCTTTCTTTCTTTTTGTCCCTGCATATCTTCATCGCTCAAATTTGGTTTGCTACTCCTAAATCCTTTGTTTCAAATTTCCTCCTAGCCAACTGAGTCTTAAGTTCAATGATTTTCTTCATGTTGGGGCCTGCAACCAGCATATCATCAACATACAAAAACAAAATAATAAAATTGCCATCATCAAACCTCTTATAGTATTCATAATGGTCAGCTTCACTCTTGCTGAAACCTTGGCTCTTAATGAAGGTGTCAAATTTCATGTACCACATCCTTGGTGTCTGTTTCAACCTGTATAATGATTTCTTCAGTATGCAAACCAAATGCTCTTTACCTCTTTCTTCATAGCCCTTAGGTTGATCCATATATATCTCTCTTCCTCGAGACCACCATGCAAGAAAGCAGTCTTTACATCAAGTTGGTCCAGTTCCAAATCCTATGCAGCTACAAGTGCAAGTAGAACTCTAATAGTAGTCATCTTCACAACTGGAGATAAAATTTCATTAAAGTCAATACCTGACTTCTGCACATAGCCTTTTGCCACCAAGCGAGCTTTATAGCGTTCCAACAACCCATCGTTGTTCTTCTTCACTTTGTACATCCAATTGTTTCCAATAGTCTTTATTCCAAGTGGGAGATCCACAAGTTCCCACGTTTTATTCTTGCAAAGTGCATTGATTTCCTCCTCCATGGATTTCCTTAACTTTTTTGAATTTTCAGACTCTTTAGCTTCCTAAAATGAACTAGGTTCACCATCATAATTTGTGGAACTGATACACATGAGAATACCTTTCTGGACACTTTTGTGGATGTGTATATATTCTAAACCAATGATATGTCGATTGTGGCTCTTGGTCTTGTGACCATTGTGGATACTCTAGTTGTTGTTCTACTTGCTATTTTGCATGCTGATCAAAAACTTCAGCATGCTCATCTTCACTCAATTCTACTTCAATAGGTACAACATTGGGAGATTGTTGTACCTCCTTCCTTTGCATGGATTTTTCATCAACAATTACATCCCGGTTAATAATTACCTTGTGGGTAGTAGGATCCCATAGTCTATACCCCTTCACTATATCTCCATAGCCGAGAAAAAAACATTTGCTTGACTTCGGGTCAAGCTTGGACCTTTTTTCTTTGGGTCCATGGGCAAATGCCTCACAACCAAAGGTACAAAAATGAGAGTAATCAAATTGCTTACAACATAAAACCTCCTCTGAAATTTTTCCATCCGATGTAGCTTTAGGTGACCTATTAATAAGATAAACAGCTGTATTAACAACCTCTACCCATAAATTTTTCTCCAACATGGCTGCGCTAAGCATGCTTCTTGTACGTTCCATGATTGTGTGATTCATCCGCTCAGCCACCCCATTTTGTTGTGGAGTATATGGTACAATCTTCTAGTGCTTAATACCTTCCTACGCATAAATTTTATCAAATTCCTTGGAGCAATATTCACCCCCATTATCTGACCTGAGATATAAAATTGACTTGCCCAAAATCTTCTCTACCCGTGCTTTGAACTCTTTAAATTTCTGCAAATCTTTCAACTTCTTATTTAGAAAATAAACCCACACTCTCCTAGAATAATCATATATAAAAGTCATAAAATAGATGGCACCATTCAAGGACTGAGTGGGGATTGGTCCAAATATATCCGAACGTATAAGTTGAAGAAAATCAGAAATCTTACCAGGACTTGCAGTAAACCTAACCCTCTCCTATTTACCAAAAATACAGTGCTCACATAAGTCTAAATTACAAGACTTAATCCTAGAAAGCATACCTCTGTCATGCAGAATTTTCAAGTTTTTTTCACTCATATGGCCTAGGCGTTGATGCCATAGCATTACTGCATCCTGAACAAAAGTTGTTGTTGCTACATGGTTTGTCACTATATCACCACATAAACAATATAAGGTCCCATAAGATTCTATCTTTTCTACTACAAGAGCTCCTTTGGTAATCTTTAAGTAGTTGTTACTGAAAGTGACAGAATACCCTAGCTTATCCATCATTTTGATTGAGAGTAAATTATTCCTCAAATCGGGCACATGTCGCACATCACATAACATCCTTTCTCTACCATCGTCCATCCTGATCCTTATATCCCCTCTTCCCATAATTTCTAAAGGGTGATCATCACCCAAATAGACCTTTCCACCACAGTATAGTTGATATTTGTCAAACCGAACTCTGTGGGAAGACATGTGGAAAGATGCACCTGAGTCTAAAACCCAAGTATATAAAACATATATGTTGTTATTGATACAAAAGGCTTCACATGTTGTCGTCTCTCCTAAATCTGTTGCACTGGCCTCAACTGATGGCTAATTTTACTTTTCACCATTATTTATTTGCCAACAATCATTCTTTGAGTGTTCTAGCTTCCCATAATGCCAACACTTTCCTTTCTGCTTACGTCCTTTAGACTTAGATCTGGACTGTTTTCTACCTTGTTTACTCCCCTCAAAATATCGACCTCTCATGGATAGCGCTTCATTGGTTGAGGGTTCCAAAGACGTTTTTTGCCTCAATTCTTCTGCAAATAAAGTGACTACCACATCATCAAATTTGAGAGTTCTTGATGATGAATTATTGATGGTCATCACCATATGATCCCAAGTGTCCGAGAGGGAACAAAGTAGGATGATAGCTCTATCTTCATCCTCCATATTCACATTAATTGAAACCAATTTACTGATAAGAGTATTAAACTCATTCAAATGATCTACCAAGGATGAATTTTCCTTCATCCTCAAGCTATAAAGCTACTTTTTCAAAAAAACCTTATTTTTTGCTGATTTTGTTTCATACAACTTTTCAATATTTTGCCAAAGGGCTTTCGTGGTCTTTTCTTCAGCTACATTGAACAAGACAGAGTCCGCTAGGTAGAGACGGATTGTAGAAACCGCCTTCCTATCAAGTGTTGCCCACTCCTCATCTTTTATGTTGCTCGGTTTACACGCGACCCATTTCAAGGCTTGATCTTGGTCATTCTGAACTAGCAAATCCTCCATCTTCATCTTCCATAAAACGAATTTCCTGCCATCAAATTTCTCAATATCAAACTTGGTTACACCTCTTGTCATTGTTGTAGCTCCCACTCGCACAATACCTTGAGCTTTGATACCATATGTTAGGAAAAACTTTAAATTTTTCATCTGCAAGAGGAAACACAATAACATAAAACACAAACAACAACACAAGTAACACAAAGATTTACGTGGAAACTTGCAATGTGCAGAAAAAACCACGGGGTAATGGCAACTTCTTTTATTATTTTCAGTAAACTTTACATTCACGTCTTTCAATTTTTTCAACAACATAACATATCCAAGGGATCACATCCTTTTTATAGAGCAGAAGGAAGATTCCAAACTGTTTGTTTCCTCTTCCAAGGGAAGCCTCCAAAAACTATTCATTTTCACTTCCAATGAAGGTTCCTGAACCTGTTCGTCTTTCGTGGTTAGACGTCTATCCGAACGTCTACTTGCTTAGACGTCTCATCTAGATGTCTGGTATCTCGGACGTCTGGTTTGCTACCTAGACGTCTAGCCAAGATGTCTAGCAGCCCAGACGTCTGGCTTGCTACCTAGACGTCTGGCCTAGACATCTAGCATCCCTGCTGCCTAGATGTCTAGTAGGTCAGACGTCTGGCCTTCTGACTAGATGTCTGATCCAGACATCTAGAAGATCAGACGTTTGGCCTAGACATCTAGCAGGTCAGACATATGACCTGCTACCTAGACGTCTGACCTAGATGTCTAGAAGGTCAGACGTCTAGTCTGTTGCAGTGCAAAAATCTATGTCATTTGGATACTATCTTCACTTCTAACAGTAGGTACAAGGGTGTGCTTCATTATGGAAACACAAGTGCTTGATAGTGTTTTTAGAAAATATAGCAAAATTTTATGCAAGTAGAAAAACACAATAACACAGGAAAAAACAATAACACAGATTTTTACATGGAAAACTTGCAATGTGCAGGAAAAACCATGGGGTAATGGCAGCTTGATATTTTATTGATTTTGACAGAATTAAATTCAATCAAAATTTACATGCAAAGGGTCATTCCCCTTTTATAGAAAAAAGAAACTGTTTGTTTCCTCTCCCAAAGGAAGACTCCAAAAAATTATTTGTTTCCTCTCCCAAAGGAAGACTCTAGAAAACTGTTTGTTTCCTCTTTATAAGTTGCACCACCATGCACCTCTCTATTGAAGAACATTGGAGATCTGGATATTGATTTCACCTCCTAACATTCTCCCACTTGAAGTCGATATACAGGAATTCTTTGCCTATGTTTTGCCATCCAAGTTCCAATTGCCCAATGCTGCTGCCCTTATCACATTTTCAGCAAGCCCAGAGAAGTTCTACACCACTCAAACTTCTCTGTCTTGACCGGATTAGTAAGCATATCTGCAGGATTCACTTAAGTGTCAATTTTCTGCAACAGGATCCTATCCTCTTCAACCACATATCTTATAAAGTGGTACTTGAAATCAATGTATTTTATATGATCATGGAATGTTGGGTTCTTCACTAGCTGAATAGCACTTTGGCTATCACAATGCAACATAATTTTCCCTTACATTACCTTGAAGTCACCCAACAGTCGCTCTAGACAAATTACCTCTTTGCTGGTATGAGTTTCTGCAATATATTCTGCTTCAGTGGTTGATAAAGCCACCACAGACTGCAACTTAGAAGCCCAACTCACAGCTCCACCAGCAAGAGTGAAAGTATATCCTATAGTGGACTTTCTCCCATCTCTATCTCCACCATAATTAGAATCCACAAAGCCTTTACCTTGCTGATCCATACTAAATAGCAGCATCTAAAGTGCCTCTTAAATATCTAAATATCCACTTCATCGCATTCCAATGCTTCTTACCAGAATTTGCATGTACCGGTTAACTACTCCCACTGTTTGGGCAATATTCGGTCTGGTGCTCACCATGCAATACATGAGGGTTCCTACTGCTGATGAATACGGTACATGAGACATGCTTGTCTTCGCTGCTTCTATTCTAGGACACTGGTTGGAAGACAATTTTAAGTGTGAAAGAAGTGGGGTACAAACTGGTTTTGCATTCTACATATTGAAGTGCTGCAGAATCTTTTCCACATATGACTTTTGACTTAACCAGATCTTTCTTCCTTTTTTGTCACTATGTATCTTCATCCCTAAAATTTGGTTTGCTGCACCTAAATCCTTCATTTCAAATGTCCTAGCCAACTGAGCCTTAATATCAATGATTTTCTTCATGTCGGGGCCTGCAACCAGCATATCATCAACATACAATAGCAAAATTATAAAACTGCCATCATTAAACCTCTTATAGTATGCACAATGGTCAGCTTCACTCCTGCTGAAACAATGGCTCTTCATGAAGGTGTCAAATTTTTTGTACCACATCCTTGGTGCCTATTTCAACCCATACAGATATTTCTTTAGTCTTCAAACCAAATGCTTTTTGTCTCTTTCTTCATAGCCCTCAGGTTGATCCATATAAATATCCTCCTCAATATCACCATGCAGGAAAGCAGTATTTACATCAAGTTGCTCCAGTTCTAAATCCTGTGCTGCTACAAGTGCAATTAAAAATCTAACAGTAGTCATCTTCATACCTGGAGAAAAAATTTCATTAAATTCTATACCTGAATTTTGCACATAGCCTTTAGCAACCAAGCGAGCTTTATAGCGTTCCAACAACCCATTGTTGTTTTTCTTTACTTTGTAAACCCACTTGTTTTCAACAACCTTTCTTCTAGGTGGGAGATCCACAAGTTCCCATGTTTTATTCTTGTGAAGTGCCTCGATTTCCTCCTCTATATATTTCCTCCACTTTTCTGCATTCTCAGACTCTCTAGCTTCCTGAAATGAACTAGGCTCACCATCATCAGTTAACAAAGCAAAAAAGGACTAATAAACATGAGAATACCTTTCCGAACACTTTTGTGGACATGTAGATCTTCTAACCCAATGATCTATTGATTGTGGTTCTCGGCATTGTGACCGTTGTGGCTGCTCTACTTGTTGTTCTGCATGCTGATCAAAAAATTCAGCATGCTGTTCAAAAATTTTAGCATGCTGATTTTCATTTTCATCTTCGTTCATGTCTACTTCAACTGGTACAACATTAGGTGTTTGTTGTACCTCCTTCCTTTGCATGGATTTTTCATCAAAAATAACATCTCGGCTAATAATTACCTTGTGGGCAGTATGATCCCACAGTCTATACCGCTTTATTGCATCTTCATAGCCGAGAAAAACACATTTGCTTGGCTTCGGGTCAAGGTTAGACATTTTTTCTTTAGGCACATGGGAAAATGCATCACAGCCAAAGGTACGTAAATGAGAGTAATCAAATGGCTTACCACACCAAACCTCCTTTGGAATATATCCATCCAATGCAGCTGTATGTGACCTGTTAATGAGGTAAACAGTTGTATTAACAGCCTCTGCCTAGAACCTTTTATCCAACATGGATGCGCTGAGCATGCTTCTTGCATGTTCCATGATTGTGTGATTCATCCGCTCAGCCACACCAATTTACTGTGGAGTATATGGTATAGTCTTTAGGTGCTTAATTCCTTCATGCGTACAAAATTTATCAAATTCCTTGGAGTAATATTCACCCCCATTATCTGACCTAAGACATAAAATAGGCTTGTCCAAACTTTTCTCTACTCGAGTTTTGAACTCTTTAAATTTTTGTAAAGCTACAAACTTCTTCAGAAAATAAACCCACACTCTCCTAGAATAATCATCTATCAAAGTTAGAAAATAGATGGCATCATTTAAAGATTGAGTGGGGACTGGTCCAAATATATTCGAATGTATAAGTTGCAGAAAATTAGAACTCTTACCAAGGCTTGCAGTAAACCGAACACTCTTCTGTTTACCAAAAATACAGTGCTCACACAAGTCTAAATTTCAAAACTTAATCCCAGAAAGCATTCCTCTGTCATGCAAAATTTTTAGACCTTTTTCGCTCATATGGCCTAGGCATTGATGCCATAGCATTATTGCATCCTGAATTGAAGTTACTGCTGTTGTATGGTTTGTCATCATATCACCGCATAAACGATATAGGGTCCCATAAGATTCTCCCATTGCTACTACAATAGCACCTCTGGTAATTTTGCAATAGTTGTTACCGAAAGTGACAGAATACCCTAGCTTATCCATCATCTTGATTGAGAGCAAATTCTTTTGTAAATCTGGCACATGTCGTACATCACATAACATCCTTTGTCTACCATCATCCAACCTGATCCTTATGTCCCCTCTTCCCACAATTTCTAAAGGGTTATCATCATCCAAGTAGACCTTCCCACCACTATATAATTGATATTTGTCAAACCAGTCTCTGTGAGGAAACATGTGGAAAAATGCACTCGAGTCCAAAACCCAGGTATATAAAACAGATCTGTTGTTGTTGATACAGAAAGCCTCACATGTTGCATTCTCTCCAGAATTTATTGTACTAGCCTCAACTGATGGCTGAAATTGCTTTTCACCATTTTTTTCCTTTTTTAACTACCAACAATCCTTCTTTGAGTGTCCTGGCGTCCCACAATGCCAGCACTTCCCTTTCAGCTTGTGTCCTTTAGAATTAGATCTGGACTGTGATCTACTTTGTTGACTCTTCTTGAAAGATCGACCTCTCACAGCTAGGGCTTCATTGGTTGAGGGTTCCAAAGACGTTTTCCACCTCAACTCTTCTGCCAACAAAGCGGCTACCACATCATCAAAAGTTAGAGCTCCTGATGATGAATTGCTGATGGTCATCACCATATGATCCCAAGTCTCCGAGAGGGAACAAAGTAGGGTGATAGCTCTAACCTCATCCTTCATCTTCATATTAACTGAAGCCAGTTTATTGATAAGGGTATTAAACTCATTCAGGTGATTTACCATAGATGAACCGTCCTTCATCCTTTAGGCTGTAAAGTTGTTTTTCATAAAAACCTTATTTGTTGCAGATTTCGTCTCATACAACTTTTCAATCTTCTTCCAAAGGGCTTCCACGGTCTTTTCTTCAACAACATTGAACAAGACGGAGTCCGCTAGGCATAGACAGATTGTAGAAACCGCCTTCCTATCCAGCGTTGCCCACTCCTCATATTTCATGCTACTTGGTTTACTCGCGATCCCTTTCAAGGCTAGGGCTTGGTCATTTTGAACCAACAAATCCTCCACCTTCATCTTCCATAGGGCGAAATTCCTGCCATCAAACTTTT
Organism: Wollemia nobilis; assembly: GCA_028583015.1. Lineage (NCBI taxonomy): Eukaryota > Viridiplantae > Streptophyta > Pinopsida > Araucariales > Araucariaceae > Wollemia > Wollemia nobilis. Next base: position 1,261,212 of record JAQPPZ010001613.1, on the reverse strand, counting down.
GAATCTCAAATTTGGTTATACTTCCAATCATTGTTGTAGCTCCCACTCACACAAAAACCCTAGGCTCTGATACCAGATGTTAGAAAATAAAGAAAAATTTTATGCAAGCAGAAAAACACAACATAAGAAAAAACAGTAACACAGATTTTTACGTGGAAAACCTGCAATGTGCAGGAAAAACCATGGGGTAATGGCAACTTGATTTTTTATTGATTTCGGCAAAATTACATTCAATCAACATTTACATGCAAGAGGTCATTCCCCTTTTATAGAAAAAACAAACTGTTCGTTTCCTCTCCCAAAGGAAGACTCCAAAAACTGTTCGTTTCCTCTTCCAAAGGAAGTTCCAAAGGAAGAGTCCAAAAAACAGTTTGTTTCCTCTTCCGAAGGAAGAGTCCACAAAATTGTTTGTTTCCTCTCCCAAAGGAAGACCCCAAAAAACTGTTTGTTTCCTCCTTATAAGCTGCACCATCATGCACCTCTCTGCTGAAGAACATTGGAGATCTGGATATTAATGTCACCTTCTAACAAGTGTCTTGAGCTATGATGTTCTTTGGGCTTTAAGAGTCGAAAATGTGGAGTAGTTTTACATTAATCCAACAATGGGTATGAAACAACCACAAGTGTTCTTCAAGGGTGTCCAAAATTGAGGCAAGACCAATCCTTGGAGCATTGGAACTCAAGTAGGTGGCGTCTGACCTAACTTTGCTCTTTAGGATCTAAGTGTAGTATAGGTATTGGGCTAGACCACCAAATACTTTTATTGGACACGACATTTAAAAATATTTGTGAGTAGGCATCTTATGGCGATTGCATCACTTACCTCCCACTTTTTATTTTCTTTGTCTTGTGTGGTAAGAGGGTTTGGCTTCTGTTGCAAAAAGGGACTATTCGGCTATAATGACATCCTTCTTGTATTACAAGTTTGTATGAGTGGTCATTCCATAGACTCGAACTTGGGTGGAAGATTTAACAAGTGGCAAGAACAAAGGTTGGTGAGTGCAAAGATGGGAACATCGTCACTGCTCTAACACCAATGATCCGTGTCACAGCGTGCCAAAGGCTTGGCACAGAGGACATGTCCTTAACTTGGCTCATAAGGCTAGGTGAGTTATGTTTTAGATTTGTGCAGTAAAGAAAGGCACACTGAACTCTTCTTCTTACCATAGGGCGGTAGATGTAAAAGAGAAGTAACAATGAAGGGATTTTGATTAGGAAAATGAAGGATCAATAAGTATGTAAAGAAATAATAAGCTTTTTCTACAAATAGTGTAAATGAAGTATAGAATACAAGGCACCCAATTGACCAACTTGGCAACAATACCAAAGTATATGTTACAGTTTGCAGGTGTTGGGCTGCAATGAGTGGTAAAGGGTATGTACCTTGATGCCTTGATTCCTACTTAACCCTCCTAATCCTGATTACAGAACCCCAATGCCATTTCTAAACATCTATGGAAGAAGAGTGTGAAGCCTAGTGACCAAGAGAGTCATCTATACTGATTACTCAACTATTTAGTGTACAAAACAATTACAAGATTCTTGCAGAAGTGGAGACGATTCAACTTTTGGAAGTTAAAAAAAGATTGCTATTATGACTCACACTATGACCTTTTGCATGTCTTTGTGTGGCACCAGGTGGAAAAGTGGGCTAATAGTTGGTTCAGATGTGCTAGATGCATGGATATGCTTCTGTTGGAAAACTGGCTTTCGAAGCTGATGCTAAGCACTGGTTCCTGGCGCTTAGTTGAGTGTTGGCACTGGCACTAGAAATTGATGTTGATACTTAGCATAGTGTTTGGCATTGGACCACCATCTAGCACCATGGGCTGAGAGGAGGTGGCGTTGTTCCTTGGCACCAAGCTATGTCATAGATTTGCAAAGTGGCGCAAGGTTGCTAAGGTCTGTTTTGCACTAGCATCTTTTGGATCTTGGTGCCAGTGGTAATGAGGACTTTAGTAACACTTGCTCCGCTCAGTTCAAATTAATATTTGTAGAACATGTATTCAGACTTGCCATGAAGTTTTGGATCATGGATATCATTGGCTTGTACACCATTGTGATGTCTTTTAGTTTTTAAAATGCATACATTTTATTATGGTATATTCCATGAACTTCTATGTGTCTCCATAAATTACATATGCTGTTTTTGTAGCCACTTTTGCTTATGCCTACCTCTTGATAAACTCTTTCTGACAGGGGTGCATGTACTTTTGTTGGATATTGAGAATTAGAGGATATATTCCTTATTTTCTAGATGACTTAAATAGGGAAGAGAATAATAATTGTTTTACATTTTCCTTTAATTGATGGTCATCTTTTTCATCTTTCTTCTGCTTATGTGACTCTTAGTGAGCTTCCTTTGAGGCTGAGCAAAGATGGTCTCTCTGTTACAAAATTAATCCTCCTTAAAACTAGCTGAGTATCTATCCTTAAGTTCTCAAAATATATCAGCAATCAGGAGCAGTTCACCATTAATGATCAGCTCTTGAGTAGCTTGAGTCCTAGAAAGATTAAAAAATCTTTGGGCCAATGCAATTCCTGGAAAATTCTTGTAATGTGCTCTGTTTCACTGAATATTTAGTATACATGTTCCAGGCTAATTTAGCACCCAGTGACTCATTAAGTAAAGGGAGCTTTCCTTATATTAGTTCTTCCAGCTTATATAGGACAAAAACTTTGCACTAAGCCACATGTAACAGCCTGTATTGAGTGCCTGTTTTGTGCCGTAGAAAAGGCTCCAAACTATCTTCTACGAATTTTAGAAGATGTGATAGAGAACAGTGCAAGTTGCTTGAATTGTTGGCTTAATGAGCAGCAATTAACTAGAAGATGATGGATTGATTCTTGCAAATAAACTGTTGTGCTCAAGATGCATAATTAAGATGCATCTTTATAATCTCTTGTCCAAAGACAACAAAAACATAGATCCAAGATAACTTTAGAGGTCCACAATTTGAAGAAACTTAATCTTCCCAACAACATGATGTTGTCAACAAATTGAAGGCTTATGTGAGTCTACAGATAGTGTAGCTTGAAGGCCAAACAACTTGCTGTAATTAGAAGATAGCTACGATGACTCATGCTACAAGTTTTTACATGTTTTCCTGTGACACCAGGTGGTTTGGATCTTCTGGCATTAGATGCATGACTGGGCCAATAGGTGGTTTGGATCTTCTGGCATTAGATGCATGGAAATGCTCCTGGGCATTCGTGCCTAGCTCTTAGCTGAGTGCTGGTACTGGCACTAGCGATTGATATTGGTACTTGGCATAGTGTTTGGCATCATGGGTTGAGAGGAGGCATTGGCACCAAGCTATGGCATGGCTTTGCATAGTGGTGTGAGGGTGTGAAGGTTTGTTTTCAACTAGCATGTACTGGATCTTGGTGCCAGTGATGATGAGGATTTTAGAAACCCTTGCATAATTACGATGCATCTTTATTAACCTCTTGTCTGAAAGCAACAAAACATAGGTCCAAGATTAGCTTTGGAGGTCCACACTTTGAACAGGGTTAATATTTCCAACAATACTATGCTGTCAGCAAATTGGAGGCTCATGTGAGTCTAGATAGTGTAGCAAAAACAACTTAATGGCATATTTGACATAAAAATGCCAAAATTGAATCACGGGCATTATTTTGGTTTGGAAGCTGTAAAATTTTTTATGCTTTTGCTGCATCTATATCCCATGAAATTTGAATTCTTGTCAACATGGCGAGAGATGACAATTTTCCAAATGTAGCTGAAAAAATGGTTAAGAGTAACTTTCCTATATTTAGTAGTTACATGCAAGAAAACGCTATATTAGTAAATTTGGAGTCTGGTCAGTCTTTCATATTAGATGATTTTGGTATATTTTCAAAACTTATTGACTTGTGAGTTATTATGTTATGTGTTTAGTGGCCGGGGTGATACTTCTAGAGAAAGCAACTTTACAACTCATTCATTCACTGCAGTCTAGGAGATTATATGCATATAATTGCTTTTACTGTTATCTACTAAATTAGTTGAACCTATGGCATCTGGCAAGTGTAACCTACTTCTTCTAAGCATTGTCTATGTCTTGCATCTCTGCCATGGCATGATTTATTTGGGTCGTTAACTTTGGTGCTGTTACATTTAATATAACTGCTTCATGCTACTGCTCTCTGATAGACAGAAAACAGTGGCCTTGTCGTTAGTTGTTACCCAAAGATGTACCGTTTATATCAACGTGGCAGAAATGAGAGGCACAATGCGAATAATATATTATTAGTGAGGGAAAAAAATCAAATCCCTCATGCAGCTATAGTATATTACAGAGAAAGGGTTATTTGAAATGTTGTCAATTAGTTGACTTGATATTAGTGACCACATGGATAGGTTTATCCTTTATCATGTAGTATTAAATTAAATTTACACGATAGCAACCATTTTAATGCAGAATTATATTATGTTTTATCTTGAATACGCTTTGTATATTGAATCCAGTGATATATACAATTCCAGAAAAGCAAAATATTAAGGAGAAGAATTAGAATCGAGCATAGCAAGTGGAAGCGAGCTTGGTTGGTTTTGACAATCACATCCAACAAAAGGAGAATGAGAATGGACTATGGAACCTGGCAACTTGCCACAACAAGCTACTTGAACAATTTGTATTTTAGAGGGACCTTTGACTAATATCATTGAATGTAAATCAAATAGCATTAGTTTTAGGTTTGAATTTTATACATATAATACCGCTACACAGTGATGATATAATATAGTGAGTCCGTTTCAATCCCCAATAAAAGTAAAATAAAAAAATAAAATAAAATAAATATGTAAATATATATTAATAATTATTATTATTATTATTCAATGTAGTTTCACAACAATCCCTGAGTTTTACTCCAGCCATTTTAGCCTTTCTACTGAAAAAGTCATTTCTGGGATATCTAACCTTACCTCTTGATGTGATTAAGAGATCCTGCATCTAAGAAGAATACTGTGTCATCTACGTGTGAATGTGGTTGAAAATATACCAAGACACAAGTATATGATGTATTTCTCAATATATTAAGCTTAGTTGAAACATTAAACACTATCTCTTAATACATCATAAAATGATTTCAATGTGCACATTTTAGGTATTAATCTGTATTAAAAGCATTAAGTTTATGCTATTTAACTTGCTATAACTATTGTCCCGTGCTGAGCAATATCAACAAGACTCAAACTTTCCACGAAAGTGGAGTGCTCATTTTAACAATTTGCATTTATGTAAACTTTAAGATAATCATAACAGAGTATATAACATGTGTGTAGGCAATTTGCAGTTATGCACACTGTAAGATAGTCATAATTTCATAGTATATAAGCCTGCACAGAGTATAGCAATCTGCAGTATAGGAATCATGGCAACTCTATGGTTATATTATAGTCATAATATTATAAGCCTGCACACTATGGTAGATATAGTCATAAAGTGGAGTGCTCATTTTAGCAATTTGTATTTATGTAAACTGTATGATAGTTATAACTTTCATGGTATATATATATATATATATATATATATATAGTTTTAAGACCATAAGAAACACTCATAACAGAGTCTTTATTTAGAAAATATTCAACATTACCCCTTATAAAAAGTATACGGAATTACAGAACTTCATGTGTTCTGACTTTATTGAAACAAGTCCCCTTGCTATTCACTAATAGAGAGTAAGCTGGGAAAAAGAAAAAAGAATCTAGGTTCTTTCATGCTGGAACTGCGACCTGCTATATAAATGTGGCATTGCTCTGTTCTTACTCCTCTTCCCATCAACTATGGCCTAACTTCTCAGCTGTCTTCTGCATATCTTACGCTTCTTGTTCATCTCAATCTCTGTTGTTCTATTCTTCCCAGCTTAACCCCTATTCAGTAAAGTGATTAGAATGCTCTCATGCAATAGCCATGTAGAAAAATGAAATTGATTAATTTTTGAAAGTGAGAAGGACATCGCTATTGAACGTTACAAAATGAAAGAATATATTATTTTGATCAAGACTGATTATGCATGAAGGGCTCACTAGTTTGTGATTGAGCATATGAAACTGTTCTATGGTAAGGAGGGAACCTAAATTTAATGGAAAAAAATTTGTGGGACCACTTGCTATGAGAAACCACGACTAAAAGTTTTACACTAAAATCACTTGTGAATCGCCCCAACCCTGACACATGCATACTGGGAACATGTCTCTAGGGTTCCATATCCGATGGGGACACATACCCTAGGGAACGGGGATACAGTAAGGGCATCACTTGCCCTCATTTGTTACACGAGGACATGTGCCCATGGTTTTATGCCCCGGGAGTGGACACCAAGGCGATGTGTCCCATGTGAGGATGCACATGGGACACATGGCAGGATGCCTAGGCATCCCCTACATAATATACAGTGTTTTATAGAATAAATTTGAAAACTAAAATAGATGGATGCTTGCAAAACTAAAATATCGTTGTAAGTTCAATCTCACAAGCTCAAATAAAACAACTATGTTGAGTCAACTTTCCTATGTTGTTTCTCATGCTATCGCGGTTGGTTATGGACTACTTTATGTAGTCCTTATAATGAAAAGACATTGTGTTGTTACACACATGCATAGTACGGGAGGATCAGGGTGTTTTACTCCCAACATACGAGAGTGAATCTACATCATTCTGTTTAGCATACAAATGCACTACGATGGTCGATTTCATTTTCAATTGAATTTTCTTTCAGGTAGCATTCAATCTGCCTGTACACGTTAACATGATTGTGTTCAAAGAAACCAATGGAAAGCATAAACATTTTGGTGCCTTCTATGCCTTATATTGTACAATTATTTTTGGTTATAAATCACTATGCAGGATTATAATATATTCGTTTCACGCCATGCAATTTTTTTATGACGTCTTCCTATGCTTAAAGGGTGCTTAATGTCGTAGTAAGTAGACATAGTGTTAGGACCCCATCCTAACACTATTATATAATTGACCCATTCTTAAGACCTCATCCTAATGTCATTATGTAATGCATTGTAACATATATGTATCAGCTTAGATAAATGGGACCATTTAATGTAATTGTTATGAAAAATGTAATTGTTTTTTAGTAGAAGATTTTAGTTTGGGTCTCCACTTGTATGTGAATCCGACCCATAAACATTAGGGTTAGGATTGAGAGGAGTCTTAAAAAGACAAGGGGCATAAATGAATGTATCTCTTTTTGCATATTGTATCAAAGTTTTGCTTCTGAGGTTGTCCCCTCTAAGAGGTCAATGATTCTGCGTTGCGATTTTGTTTTGATCAGTAAAGTTGGTATATTTCTATTTTGTATTGCAATATTTTTGTTTACGTTTCTATCAACTCTTATTTATTGCAATATTTATGTGGATGTGCGTATTGTAATTAGAAGGTTTCTAACAAGTGGTATTAGAGCACTTTCCAAGGCTGCATCTTGATGTAGCTATACCAATTTCTGTCCTAACCCTCCATACATGTTAGGTATAGTTTTCCTTCCTTTTTTTGCTTTCTATGAATTTTCTTGCGAAAACTTGAGTAAATCTTTTTTGGTTTTGTTTTAGTTTAATAGGCTAGAAACCCTATGTCAGGGGTTTTATAATATCATAAAGGAGTTATCATTATTGGGTAAGCTAGATTGCCAATAAAGTGTTTAGTGAAGTGAGGGTGATCAGACTTCAATACATAGGCCTCAGACAACACTTGTATACAAATGTAAGCTCTCACATACCCTCGGGTATATAAGGAGTGTTGAGCAAGGTGCAGCGACAGTATTGTCATTGTTGTCAACACAGTCAGATAGATCGGTTGATGCAGTGGACAGGAGTTCAGAGGTTATTCAGAGTATGTACAGTGATGTTAAATGCTTATGAGGATGTTTACCCACCTTTTTGCATATTTTCCAAGAAGACCGAAGTGGCCCATATGCTAAAGATCAAAGAAAAAGCAAAACACCGCAAAGAAAAAAGTGTCGCGATATCGCGACATGTTGCATTTTCGCGGCCAAAAGAGAAGCAAAAAAGCAAGGAGGAAAAAGTGTCGCGATATCGCGACATGTTGCATTTTCGCGGCCAAAAGAGAAGCGAAAAAGCAAGGAAAAAAAAGTGTCGCGATATCGCGACATGTTGCATTTTCGCGGCCAAAGAAAAGAGAAAGAGCAAGGAGAAAAAGTGTCGCGATATCGCGACATGTTGTATTTTCATGGGCCAAAGCAAAGAGAAAGAGCAAGGAGAAAAAGTGTCACGATATCGCGACATGTTGTATTTTCGTGGGCCAAAGCAAAGAGAAAGAGCAAGGAGAAAAAGTGTCGTGATATCGCGACATGTATTTTCGTGGGCCAAAGCAAAGAGAAAGAGCAAGGAGAAAAAGTGTCGCGATATCGTGACATGTTGTATTTTCGTGGGCCAAAGCAAAGAGAAAGAGCAAGGAGGAAAAAGTGTCGTGATATCGCGACATGTTGTATTTTCATGAGTCAAAAAAGGAGGAGAGAGAGAAAGAAAAAGTGTCGTGATATCGCGACATGTTGCATTTTCATGACTCAAAAGGGGAGAGAGAGAGAAAGAAAAAGTGTCACGATATCGCGACATGTCACATTTTGTGACTCAAAAAGGGCAGGCAAGCAGAGAAAGAAAAAGTGTCACGATATCGCGACATGTCACATTTTTGCGACTCAAAAGGGCAGGTAGGCAGAGAAACAAAAGTGTCACGATATCGCGACATGTCACATTTTCGTGACTCAAAAAGGGTAGGCAGGCAGAGAAACAAAAGTGTCACGATATCGTGACATGTCGCATTTTCGTGACTCAAGAAGGGCCTCAAAATAGAAATGAAAAGCCTTTTTTGGAAACCAAAACACATGCATGCATAAGGGAAAGAGAAAATGAACAGTCATGCAAAGAGAAAATGAACAAACATGCAAAGAGAAAATGAATAGTCATGCAAGGAGAAAATGAACAGTCATGCAAAGAGAAAACGAATAGACATGCAAAGAGAAAATGAACAGTCATGCAAGGAGAAAATGAACAGTCATGAAGGAGAAAATGAACAATCATCGAAGGAGAAAATGAATAGTCATGACCGAGAAAACGAATAGTCATGGTAGGAGAATATGGTGTCAATTATTTGCATGTGACGTGTTTGACGAAATGCCTTCTCAATATAAACAAAAGGAGTTACATAAAGAAGTAGTTACAATTGACAAGTGGCGTATGAGAATATGAAAGGAGTTACAACTGGAGTTACAAAGAGAAAGGATTGTTATAAAAGGAGTGTTTCTTGGAGAATTTTAATTGTGGATTTTATCTTGCGAAGAGAGCGAGAGGCGAGCGAGAAGGATGTGTGTTTTGTGAATTGTGGGCGATGTTGGGTAAGCAATAGACCAGTCAGGGTCTTGTAAAAGTGAAGGCATTTTTATGTCAATCTTCTAGTTTCAAAATTGAAGTCCAAGTTGGTGCTTGGCATCAGGGGTTGGTGCTCCTTCCAGTTGGTGCTGGTAAATCAGGGGTTGGTGCTCCTTCTAGTGGGTGTTGGTAAATTGATTGTAAAGTTGGTGCTTTGCAAAGGCTGGATTTGGATGGGAGTCCAAACAGTCATTTTTGAGGAGTAGCCAAATCGGTGAACCTCGGTACATCTTGTGTTGTGTGATGCTCTCTTGTTATACTTGCTTTATTTGGTTTTAAGTTTTCATTGTTTTGGCTTTAAGAGTTGAAGATTTAAGTTATAAAGAGCTACACTGATTCACCCCCCTCTCAGTGTCATTGTGAGACTAACAATTGGTATCAGAGCCAAGTTCCTGAACAAGCTTAACCGGCTAGGGTGATCTTGGAAGTGACACAATGGCAGGTGGTGAAGGCTTCTCATCAAACAAAGCACCTTTGTTTGATGAAACTAATTACGCATTTTGGAGACTCGGGATGCAGACATATCTTTGTGCTTTGGGATACGACATTTGGGATTCAGTAGATAGTGGATACACAATACCCACCACTTCTCCAACCGATGTTGTCGATAAGAAACTGTTTGAGAATAACTCAAAAGCAAAGAATGCTATCATGTGCGGATTAGTGGATAGTGAATTGGTAAAAATTATGAGTTGTAAAATGACAAAAGAAATATGGGACAAACTGAGGAGCATTCATGAAGGAGACGCTAAGATCAAGGAGGCCAAGTTACAAACACATCGAGCTCAGTTCAAAGTTTTAAAGATGAATGACAATGAGAACATAGAGGCATATATGTTGAGAGTTAATGAAGTCATTAATGCGATTAGAGGACTCGGCGAGGAAATCAAAGATTCTGTCATCGTGAAAAAGGTATTAAGATCTCTTCCCCAAAGATTTGATTCTAAAGTTTCAGCTATAGAAGAAGCTAAAGATCTAAATTCTTTTAGTATGGATGAGATGCATGGTTCTTTGACTCGCATATGAGATGAGAATAGGAAAATCTAAACCCACAGACAGAGAAGTTGCTTTTAAAGCCCATAAAAATATGAAAGCAAAACAAGAATCCGAGGAAGAAGAGACATCAGATGAAATGGAAGCAAACTTTGTTCGAAAACTAAAAAGGGGAAAAGGAAAATACAGAGGAAAGTTACCGTTTAAATGTTTCAATTGTGGAGGCATTGGGCATTTTGTAGCTAAATGTCCACTTAATGAGAAGAACAAAAGTGATGAAGGATCGCACCAAGAAAGAAGTGACTGGAAGAAAAAAACAAATTTCAGAAAAGGCAACTTCAAGAAGAAAAGTTTCATCTCCAAGAATGTCAGTTCATCAGAAGACAGCTGCGGTGAGGATTCTGAAAAGGAAACAGGTGAAGCTCTTTTCATGGCACTCAAAGAAGAAAAAACAAAAAAATAACAGGAATGTGATGAAGAAGAAATTGATGCAGAAGTAAATTTGGAAGAGGAACTAATTGCAGCTCTGGATGTATTGAAGATAGAAAGAAAAAAAATAAGAAAATTTCAAGAAAGCTTGAGGATGCAAATGAAATCATAACCGGTTTGAAAGTACGAGATAGAAGAATCCAAGAAAATATCTGAAGATCTCGAAGTGCAAATAACCATGAAAATAGATTATTGCTGCAAGCTAGAAGAAGAGACTGTTGGTTTAAGAATGCAGATAGAAGAGATGAATCGTAAAATTAGTTGTCATCACAAACGTGAAGAAAGTTCTATGAAGTTGGATAAGATCATAAATATCCAAAGGACTACAGGCATGAAATTTGGTTTGGGCTTTGATGAAGGAGAATCATCAAATGGATCAAAGAATGAAGATAAGAAACAGGTTGATCAAGAAAAATTGACTCATGCAAAAGAAAGCAATAATGCAAGGCACGAAAGGAGAATTGACAATGATGGATTCACCAATGTCACACATCAAAGAAGAAGAAGATTTATGACTCCTACGACAACATGGCAAAGACCATCACCCAGGTTCAATCATCTCTTTTCTGGTTACTATTTTAAATGCAATGGTTATGGACATAAGATTTCAGATTGCAAGTATAACGTAGGACCAAGGAATTTTACCAGGTAGAAATGTTTTTTCACCTTTGATGGATTATGCAGTAGAATGTTATAACTGTCATAAGTTTGGGCACATTGCAAGAAATTGTCGAAGTACATTTGCATCAAATCAATTTCAAGGAAGAAAATTTCAACCAAATGGAATGAGACAAAATAGAAAATTTCCCGAAAAACATGCACAAGCTACTGAAAAAGAAAAGTCAAAACAAGAGCCCAAAACTGTAATCAAACCAGAGTGGAAAGAAAAAGATCGATCTAAGGAAGAAAAGGAATCCCTGATCGTACAAACAACATTTAAAGCACAAAATAAATCTGCACCATGGATACTTGATAGTGGATGCTCCAGTCATATGACAGGTGACAAACAAAAATTTGAGAAGTTACAACAATATGAAGGTGGTTCAGTAAAATTTGGAAATAATGATGGAGCTAAGATAGTTGGCAAAGGTTCGGTTAAGATTAGTGATTGAAAAATCAAGTCAAAAGAAGTCTTGTTTGTGGTTGGTCTGAAGCATAACTTGTTGAGCGTAAGTCAGATTTGTGATAGAGGTCATGAAGTGATTTTTAAGCAAGGTTGTGAAGTCAGAAAAGCAAATAGTGGAAAGTTGATAGCAACTAGATCGAGGACATCTGGCAACCTGTACACTCTCTCAGAGACTTCAGAAGGAGCTTGCTTGATTGGATAGGAAGAAGAAAATTGGTTGTGGCACAAGAGGCTTGGTCATATCAGTTTTGACAATCTAGTAAAAATTAGCTCAAAAAAGGCAATGAGAGATATTCCCACCATTGGAAAACCATCAAATAGCATTTGTGCTTCATGCCAAAAGGGGAAGCAAACTAGAGTCTCATTTAAAACAAAAGAGTACTACACAAGCAAACCTTTGGAACTAATACATACCGATTTATGTGGACCCATGAGAACGCAAAGCATAAATGGTGACAAATATTTTATGTTGTGTATAGATGACTATTCCAGGATGACATGGGTACTATTTTTGAAGCATAAATCAGAAGCTTTTGAGATGTTCAAGGTTTTCAAAAACCAAGTTGAGAATCAAACAGGAAAAATGATTAAATGTTTAAGATCAGATAGAGGAGGAGAGTTCATTTCAGAGGATTTTATAGAGTACTGTGAAAAATATGGTATTAGAAGACAGTTGTCAACAGCCAGGACACCTCAAAAGAATGGTGTGGTAGAAAGAAAGAACAGGACAGTGCAGGAAATGGCACGGACTATGTTGACTGAGAGCAAAGTAGCAGACAGATTTTGGAAAGAGGCAGTCCATTCTGCGGTATACATCCAAAATAGGTGCATGTTGAGGACGCATGAAAGCAAAACTCCTTATGAGTTGTGGTTCGGTAAAAAGGCAATAGTAAGATACTTTAAAGTTTTTGGCAGCAAGTGTTACATCAAAAGAACTGAAGAAAACCTTGGTAAGTTTGAAGATAGAGCGGATGAAGGTATTTTTCTTGGCTATTCATCAAAAAGCAAAGCTTACAAATGCTACAACAAGAGGCTAAGGAAAATTGTGGATAGTGCCGATGTTAAAGTTGATGAAGGTAGGGAACGAGTAATTAGCTATGAAGAGAACTATCCAATTGATGAAGAGGTTATTGAAGAAGATGAGGAAAAGGAAACGGAAAAGAAACAAAAAATTGACTCAGATGATTCAAACAGTGATTCAAAAGTGGAAGAAAATAAGAAATTCAAAATAGGCAGCTAGCAGAAAGATCATCCTAGAGAGCAAATAATTGGAGACCCCATAGTTGGTGTTCAGACAAGAAGAAGAGTAGTAAGCAACTACTCTCTATTATCCAGCATTGAGCCCAAAAATGTTGCTTGACGCAAGCAAAGATGAAAGTTGGATGAAGGCAATAAATGAAGAATTAGATCAGATCGAGAAAAACAAAACTTGGGAGTTAGTACCAAGACCTGCAAATAAAAATATAATCGGTACTAAATGGATCTTTCAAAACAAATTGAATGAAGACGGACAAGTAGTCAGGAATAAAGCAAGATTGGTATGTAAAGGCTATGCACAAGTTGAAGGTATTGACTTTGAGGAAACCTTTGCACCTGTGGCTAGACTAGAGGCAATTAGAATGTTTCCGGATTTAGCAGTTTACAAGAATTTCAAAGTTTATCAAATGGATGTGAAATCAGCATTTTTGAATGGGAAACTCGAAGAAGAGGTTTATATTGAGCAGCCGAGATGGTTTCCAACTTGGTGATGATCCCAACTTGGTTTGCAAGTTGAAGAAAGCATTATATGGCTTAAAACAGGCACCCCGAGCATGGTATGCAAGGCTAGACAACTATCTTACTCAACAAGGGTTCAAGAAAGGTATGGTGGATAGTAATTTGTATGTCAAAACAGAAAATGGCCATCTTATTGTTCTTGTTGTATATGTTGATGATATCATATTTGGCAGCAACAAAGATGAGTCGTGTAAATATTTAGCAAATAAGATGAAAAAAGAATTTGAAATGTCAATGATTGGTGAACTTTCGTATTTCCTCGGGTTGCAAGTTAATCAAAATGAGAAGGGCATATTTATTTCTCAAATTAAATATGTGAAAGAGATACTAAAAAAGTTCACAATGGAGGATTGTAAGCCAGTTAGCACTCCCATGACGACAGGTTGCAAGTTGAGCAAGGATGACAAATCTCCACATGTTGATCAAACCATGTACAGATCTATGATTGGGAGCTTACTGTACTTGACGGCTACCAGACCAGATATTTTGTAGGCAGTATGCATGGTAGCACGATTTGAGGCTAGTCCCAAGGAGACTCATGTGACAACAGTGAAGAGGATTCTTCGGTACCTCAAGGGTACTATGGAGTATGGGTTATGGTATCCGAAAGGTAAGGACTTCACCCTTATTGCGTATTCAGATGCAGATTGGGCGGGATGTGTAGATGACAGAAAGAGTACCAATGGAGGTGCATTCTATCTTGGAGACAGGTTGGTCGCGTGGCACAGTAAGAAACAAGAGTCAGTCTCCTTATCCACAGCAGAGGCAGAATATATTGCAGCGACAACGTGTTGTACGCAGGTATTATGGATGAAACAAACCCTGAAAGATCTTGGTATTAACTTCAGTGAGCCAATTTCAGTTAAGTGTGATAACACCGAGTGCCATTAACATCTCAAAGAATCCGGTTATGCATTCTCGCACAAAACATATTGCTATCCGGTATCACTTTTTGAAGGAGAAAGTTCGTGAAGGTGAGGTTAAGTTGGATTTTGTTCCAACAACAGAGCAAGTAGCGGATATCTTCACAAAACCGTTGCCCAAGGAAGTCTTTGAGTACCTTCGCAATAAATTGGGAGTGGTCACGCTTCCCAAGAATTGACTAGCTATCGGGACCACATTCTCGGGGGGAGCATTTGTGTATTTGTTTATCTTTTTGCTCATGTTTGTGATTTTTGCTAAGTGTAATAATTTTTGCCTGAGAATGTTGTGCATGGACTCGGGGGAGTTTGCAGCAGCCCTTTGATATTGTTGTCAAAGGGGGAGAAGAGTTACAGGAAATTGCACGTGTGTTGCCAACAATTCCAAAGGGGGAGATTGTTGAGCAAGGTGCAATGACGATATTGTCATTGTTGTCAACACAGTCAGATAGATCGGTTGATGCAGTGGATAGGAGTTCGAGAGGTTACTCAGAGTATGTACAGTGATGTTAAATGCTTATGAGGATGTTTTTGCATATTTTCCAAGAAGACCGAAGTGGCCCATATGCTAAAGATCAAAGAAAAAGCAAAACACCGCAAAGAAAAAAAGTGTCACGATATCACGACATGTTGCATTTTCACGGCCAAAAGAGAAGCGAAAAAGCAAGGAGGAAAAAGTGTCACGATATCACGACATGTTGCATTTTCACGGCCAAAAGAGAAGCGAAAAAGCAAGGAGAAAAAAGTGTCACGATATCGCGACATGTTGCATTTTCACGGGCCAAAGCAAAGAGAAAGAGCAAGGAGAAAAAGTGTCACGATATCGCGACATGTTGCATTTTCACGGGCCAAAGCAAAGAGAAAGAGCAAGGAGAAAAAGTGTCGTGATATCGTGACATGTATTTTTGTGGGCCAAAGCAAAGAGAAAGAGCAAGGAGAAAAAGTGTCGCGATATCGCGACATGTTGTATTTTTGCGGGCCAAAGCAAAGAGAAAGAGCAAGGAGAAAAAGTGTCGCGATATCACGACATGTTGTATTTTCATGGGCCAAAGCAAAGAGAAAGAGCAAGGAGAAAAAGTGTCGCGATATCGCGACATGTATTTTCGTGGGCCAAAGCAAAGAGAAAGAGCAAGAAGGAAAAAGTGTCGTGATATCGCGACATGTCGCATTTTTGTGACTCAAAAAGGGCAGGAAGAGAGAAAGAAAAAGTGTCGCGATATCGCGACATGTCGCATTTTTGTGACTCAAAAAGGGCAGGCAGGCAGAGAAAGAAAAAGTGTCATGATATCGCGACATGTCGCATTTTCGTGACTCAAAAAGAGCAGGCAGGAAAAGAAAGAAAAGTGTCGTGATATCGTGACATGTCGCATTTTCATGACTAAAAAAGGGTAGGCAGACAGAGAAACAAAGTGTCGCGATATCGCGACATGTCGCATTTTGTGACTCAAAAAGGGTAGGGAGGAGAGAAACAAAAGTGTCACGATATCGTGACATGTCGCATTTTCGTGACTCAAGAAGGGCCTCAAAATAGAAATGAAAAGCCTTTTTTGGAAACCAAAACACATGCATGCATAAGGGAAAGAGAAAACGAACAGTCATGCAAGGAGAAAATGAATAGACATGCAAAGAGAAAATGAACAGTCATCAAGGAGAAAATGAACAGTCATGCAAAGAGAAAATGAACAGACATGCAAAGAGAAAACGAACAGTCATGCAAGGAGAAAACGAACAGTCATGAAGGAGAAAACGAACAGTCATCGAAGGAGAAAATGAACAGTCATGACCGAGAAAATGAACAGTCATGGTAGGAGAATATGGTGTCAATTATTTGCATGTGACGTGTTTGACGAAATGCCTTCTCAATATAAACAAAAGGAGTTACATAAAGAAGTAGTTACAATTGACAAGTGGCGTATGAGAATATGAAAGGAGTTACAACTGGAGTTACAAAGAGAAAGGATTGTTATAAAAGGAGTGTTGCTTGGAGAATTTTAATTGCGGATTCTATCTTGCGAAGAGAGCGAGAGGAGAGCGAGAGGCGAGTGAGAAGGATGTGTGTTTTGTGAATTGTGGGCGATGTTGGGTAAGCAATAGACCAGTCAGGGTCTTGTAAAAGTGAAGGCATTTTTATGTCAATCTTCTAGTTTCAAAATTGAAGTCCAAGTTGGTGCTTGGCATCAGGGGTTGGTGCTCCTTCCAGTTGGTGCTTGGTAAATCGGGGGTTGGTGCTCGCTCCTTCCAGTGGGTGTTGGTAAATTGATTGTAAAGTTGGTGCTTTGCAAAGGCTGGATTTGGATGGGAGTCCAAACAGTCATTTTTGAGGAGTAGCCAAATCGGTGAACCTCGGTACATCTTGTGTTGTGTGATGCTCTCTTGTTATACTTGCTTTATTTGGTTTTAAGTTTTCATTGTTTTGGCTTTAAGAGTTGAAGATTTAAGTTATAAAGAGCTACACTGATTCACCCCCCCTCTCGGTGTCATTGTGAGACTAACAAAGAGACCCCCTCGAATTAGGACCTTTGGCCTTAGGAAGCTTTTGATCTTGTATCTATCCATAGTGCACCACATAGTTGAGAAAATTGGAATCGGAAAAGAATTGGCATTTTTAAAAATCAATAAAAATCGGGAATCAACAAAAAATCAGGGAAAGAATCGACAAAAAAAAAAAACCAAAGAAAACAAAAATTTTCATTGAAAAAAGTTTTTGTCATGCATATTACAATGAATTAACATATGCAAATCAAATATTGCAATAAAAGCAATAATTCATGTCAAAACATCATACAGGGCTCAAGATTTAAGTACACATGAAAGTGAAAAAACACATCTTGTATTGCTTATAATATGAAAAGGTACAAAGTTATAAGTAACAACAAGGAAAAAAAGGTTTCATTTTTTATATGCTTGCACATAGAAACAAGTAACAACAAATTTACAATCACTTGAAAAAAAAGGAAAAAAAAACCTAAACCTTTAACCAAAAGGCTAGGGTTGAGGGTTTAAAATTGAAACATTGACAACTGAAAAATGGGTTTGCATACATAGTTATCAGGCAACAATATTTACTTAAAAAGAGGAGGAAAAAAAACCCAAAACTCAAAAACCTAGGGCCTAGACTAGGGTTTAGGGTTTAAACTTCAAGTTCAAAGTTCAAAGTTTCAATTCAAACATTAATAGCTGCACTTGCATACATAGTTACCAGGCAACAATATTTACTTAAAATGAGGAGGAAAAAAACCCAAAACCCTAGGGCCTAGGGTTTAAACTTCAAAGTTTCAAACATTAACAACTGAAAAATGGGCTACATACATAGCTATCAGGCAACAATATTTACTTAAAAAGAGGGTTTTAGGTTTAGGGTTTAAACTTTAAACTTCGAAGTTCAAACATTAATAGCTGAAAATGGGCTTGCATAAAAAACCCCTAAATCGACTGCAACCTTAAAAAAAGTGCAGATTTTATGAAAAATTTGACAAAAAATTGACTTTGCATCGTCGAGAGTTTGTCGATTGCATTGGCATTTTAAAAAATTGGCAAATAATAGGGATTCTGCAGATTTTATCAACTATGGTGCACCAATCATAACACTTGAATAAATTACCCTCCCCTATTGATCAAAGAGGCAAGTAGTGTGCCCAAGGATATTGGCTATATTCTCTTGGGGTAATGGCCTGAAATATTGGTTTGAGCATTATCAAACGTTGTTGCAATATATTAGAGGATTGTGTAGTACACACACCTTGGCCTCTGTTTTTGTTGTCTATCAAACCCTAAAGCAGGCTTTCAAACCCAAAAACCTTAAACACTGACTTGAGCATACTAAAGAGACCACTAATAATGAAATTGGCTAGAAACCCTGTGTCGAGGGTTTTAAAGTATTATAGAGGAGCTATTGTTATTAGCTAAGCTAGATTGCCAATAAAGCATCTAGTGAAGTGAGGGTCGCCATACTCCAATACGTAGGCATCAGACAACACCCGTATACAAACTTAAGATCTCACATACCCTCGCGTATATAGGGAGACCCCCTCAGATAAGGACCTTTAGCCGTAGGAATATTTCAATATTGTATCTATCCACAGTGCACTGAGCATAACACTTAGGAAAATTATCCTCCCCTATTAATCAGAGAGGCAAGTAGTGCGATCAAGGATATTGGCTATATCCTCCTTGGGTAGTGGCCTGAAATATTGGTTCAAGCATTATCGAACGTTCTTCCAATATATCTAAGGACAATGTAGTATACACACCTTGGCCTTTGTTTTTGTCGACTGCCAAACCCTAAAGTAGACTGTCAAACCAAAAAACCTTAAACATAGACTTGAGCATACTAAATAGACTACACTAATCATGAAATTGATGATACAATAATAGTTCTTCAAAGTTAGAGACAAGTCGGTGTCAATAACAAAAAAGGCAGTAGTCAGAACAAAGTATCAGAAAAAAGGTCAATAGTGAAACCATTGATGTCAATAATAGTCAAGAATAGTAACAAAAAAGGCAATTGTCAGAATTGATAGTTTTCAGGAACTCCTAATAGTAGAAAGGTACCCTATAACCTTGAGGACACTAAAACTATAGAAAACATTCTATTTTGTAGAAAAATTCTTAAGAGAAAAAAAATCAACTAAAAAAAGTCTAGGGTATCTGAAAATGTCATTTTGACACCTATTCCATTACAATCGTCTTGTCGAGTTGATTGTTTTGGTATATAGCACCCAAACACTTTTTCGGAACCCTTTAAATAGTAATTGCTAAAACAACACATTTTTAGTAAGCATTTTTGGAACGCCAAAAATCCCAGTATATGGCTACAAGCACTAGAGGTCAACAAATGAAGCAAAAAATAGATAAAAATATCAACCAATAAATGTCTCAATTGGGTGAGCAACTAGCTATGTCACTTGGTAAATAAATCATTTGATGGATTAAACTAGTTGCAGAGTGCAAATTGGTTAATTCAAGACCCAAATGGCACTTGACTACAAGACATTGAATGAATATGTAGAATATGTGATAGGGGAGCGTAAGGAGATAAAAGAGAGAGTGAATGAAAAAATTGTTAAACTAGAAAGTCGTATAATAGGCAAAACTTGTGCATACAGTTGGTATGTCCATTTTGAAGGCAAAGGAGAAGGTTCGAGTAACCTGAAAAGCGAAACACAACACCTATCCCAATAATTATATAGACTGATTACCAAAGTTAGACTTTTCAAAATTTGATGGGAAGGATCCTAAAGGATGGTTGTGTCGAGCATAGCAATATTCTAGCCTTCATAATGTTCCAAAACATTTACTGCTCATAGTTGCATCTTTCAATTTTGGATCTGTTGCTTTACAATGGTATCAATGGGTTAGAAAAATACATCCACATCTTACTTGGGAAGAATTTGGGAAATAATTACTCACTTGATTTGGTCCTAGTGAGTATGAGGACTTCACAAGAGCCTTCACTAAATTAAAATAGACCTCATTTGTTAGAAACTATCAAGCTCAGTTTGAAAAAAATGGCAAACTGTACTATTGGCTTAAATAAAGAATTCTTTCAAAGTTGTTTTGTTAGTGGGTTGAAGGATGATATCAACGTTAAGGTAAAAATGTTCAAACCACAAAACTTGCAACAAGCAATAGGGTTGGCTAGGTTGGTAGAAGATAAATTCGTTGTGTAGAGATGCATCTCCAAATTTCCACAAAAACGAGCCCTATTTCCAAATAAACCAACCACCGATTCAACTAACGAGTCATCCACCCATAAAATGATTGAGTCGAGAAGATATGGAAGCTCGTAAAGTGCAAAGGCCATGCTATAATTGTGATGAGAAGTATTCGTTGGGCCATAAATGTGTGTAACAAAATTTGTATTTACTTGATGTGGATGAATCAATAATGAAAGGATCTCAAGACGATGAAGAGGAGCATCAAGAAGAGTAGGCAGAAGAGCATGAAGCATCAGAAGAAACCTCACCAAAAATTTCACTACATGCCCTAGCAAGAATATCTACTCCACAAACAATGAAGGTGATAGGGCATTTTAAAGGACAACAAATAATAATTCTCTTTGATTTTGGTAGCACACACAACTTCATTGATCTTGGAGTGGAAAAGTAGGCCAATTGTTACATAAATACTTGCAATTCCTTTGAGGTCATTATTGTTAATGGAGGCACACTGCTTTGTAAAGGCAAGTGTAGAAATCTCAAAGTACAAATAGGGGAATATAATCTTAATACTGACATGTTTGCCCTTTCCTTGGGAGGATGTGATGTTGTATTGGGAACACAATGGCTCTAAACGTTGGGACTAGTAGTATGGAATTTTTTTGAATTATGGATGAAATTTAACTAGCAAGGAATTGAATACACTCTAAGGGGTATAATGGCAGGTACCACTCAATTGGTTTCATCTCATAGGATGGAGAAGCTTTTAAAAAAGTCATCTCATGGAGTTGTGGCCCAATTGTTTACTATGCAAGTACCAAATAACAATGAAGGGGAACAATAGTGTGAATTACAACTTCTTTTAGAGAAACATGCTTCTATTTTTAAGGAACCTAAGGGCTTACCACCTTGCCGAACCCACGATCATGCACTTGTTCTAGGGAGTCTCCCACCAAATTTTTGGTCGTACAAATATTTGTATAACTAGAAATCTAAAAATGAGAAAATGGTGCAAGAATTACTTGTAGTAGGGGTTATTAGACACAATGTTAGTCCCTATTATTTGCTAGTGTTGTTGGTCCACAAGAAGGATGGGTCATGGTAGTTGTGTTGGAATTTTGGAAAACTCAATAAAATAACTGTCAAGGACAAATATTTGATTCCTGTAATTGATGAGTTGTTGGATGAATTGCATGGTGTTCAATATTTCTCAAAGTTGGATTTGTGTTCAAGTTACCACCAAATTAGAATCAAGGAGGAAGATATTCCTAAAAATTCTTTTCGCACTCATGAAGGACACTATGAATTTTTGGTCATGTATTTTGGTTTAACCAATGCATCTTCCACCTTCCAAATTTTGATGAATGCAATATTTTTGCCCTTACGCAAATTCATTTTAATATTCTTTGATGACATTTTAATTTACAGTTGTACCTGGGAAGAGTTTATAAAACTTTTGGATCAAGCCCTGTAGCTTTTGTCTGATAATATGCTTTATGCAAAGCCTTCAAAGTGTTCTTTTAGCATACAAGAAGTAGAATACTTGGGTCACATCGTGTCAAAGGAAGGAGTTAAAGTAAATCCTTAAAAAACCCAGGCTATACAGGAATAGCCAAAGCCTTAAACCCTTAAGGGTCTTCGAGGTTTCCTAGGATTCACAAGATATTATCATAAGTTTATTTAGAACTATGGAAAAATTGCAACCCTATTAATAACGATGTTGAGGAAAAACTCATTCATGTGGTCTAAAACCTCAAAACAAGCTTTTCGGGATCTAAAACATGCCATGATATTGACATTGGTGTTGCCCATGACCAAATTTTGAAACTGTTTGTAATTGAGAGTGATGCTTTAGGTAGTGAAATTGGGGTGGTTTTAATGTATGAATGGATACCGTTGGCATTCACTAGTAAGGCACTATCGGGCATAAATTTGGGGAAATTGACTTATGAAAAAGATATGGCCATTTTGCATGTTGTTAATCATTGGCGACCAAACCTTACTGGGTGTCACTTTTCAATTAAAACAAACCACCAAAGTCTCAAGGACTTCTTGGAGCAGTAGGTAGCCACACGAGAACAACAAAGGTGGATATCGAAATTTTTGGGGTATAATTATGCAATCACATATTAAAAAGAAAAAGAAAATATATTGGTTGATGCACTCTCATGATAGTATAAAGATCAGGTTATGCTATGCATTATATCCACACCACTTCCTCAATGGGCCAATTTGCTCTGAGAAGAGACGACTAAGGATTCAACCTTGCGATCCTTGATTCAAAAACTTCAAGAAGACCCCAACTCATGCCCTAGATATGTGTGGGATGAACAACACTTGAGATGTCATGATCATTTTTTTATCCCTCAAAATTCCCAAATGCAAGAACTCATATTGCACGAAATGCATGTGTCATCTACGATGGGACATTCAGGGTTTCTTTTTTTTTAATTGAAACTGCTGCTGAATTCGTATTAGCCAAAAACGTAAAGGATCAAATAAAATATAAAGGCTAATCGTGGTTTGGGTGCCTACCTCTAGGCTTGAACACCTGACAACTATCAAAGCCATGATAAACTCCCCTCCAGCAGGAATGAAGCATACTAGGATGCATTCATAGGGCTACGCAGAACACCCATCACCAGAAATAAGCACAACGGAGACCACACATAGGCCCCCACTATTGTATTACAACTTGAGGCCATGAAGGGCCAAAATAGAGGAGAACTAAGAAATATTGGGATACTCAAGGTACTTGACTACAAGCACTGGAAGTGAACGACCACGCAGGTGATCCCCTAGTGATCCATATCAAAAACTAAGATATCCCCAATGACTATCATGGGGATCAAAAAGCATACCTTCACCAAGACTCTAAAAATACATGCTTGCACAAAATTGAACAAGAGACCACTGGGTCGCTCCCCCAAATGGGTCGCCTGCATACTATCTACCGAGGATATATTATTGCATCCTGCCAAAACAAAAAACTTCAGAGGAGCAGTCATGCTGGGAAATCATTTGCTAAGGAGAAGAGTCTAAGTGACCTTGCTCCACATCATGCTGCGATGTGAGCCTAATGTGAGGATCATAATGTGTGTTGTTGGCTTCTGATTCCACTTGACCCAAATGCTTCATAAAATGTGTTTGATCATGCATCATCGAGATAAGTTTCTTGCTTAATTCTTCCACCATGTTATTTAATATGTATATTCCATCTAAGCTATGAGCTGAGGTTTGATATTTAGGATTTCTTAAAACTTATGAAAGGGCCAAACACACTTTCTTTTGAAATGGAATGAAGAGGGATATTCAAACTTTTGTGGCAAAATGTAATACATGTCAAAGGATGAAAGGAGAAACTGTTTACACCTCCTGTACACTTCAACCTCTCCCAATTCTAGAACAAGTATGGACAAATATTTCTATGGATTTCATTGAAGGGTTGCCAAAATCTGGAGGAAAAATAATCATTCTAGCGGTAGTGGATCGTCTCACGAAGTATGCTCATTTATGTTCCTTAGTCCATCCCTACATTGCCTCTGTAGTTGCCCAAATTTTCTTGGACTCCATATTTTGCCTTTATGGTATACCTAAATCTATTATTTTGATAGGGACCCCACCTTCACTAGTCACTTTTGACAAGAACTATTTAAGTTGCAGGGCACTCACCTCAAAATGAGTTCAACTTATCACCCTCAAACTGATGGCCAAATAAAGATTGTTAACAAATGTCTAGAAACATACCTTCATTATTTTGCATCAGAACATCCTACACAATGGACTAAATCGCTTCCTCTATAAAAATTGCAGTATAATACCTCATCACATAGCCACCAAGGTCATACCATTTGAAGCAATATATGGTCACCCTCCACCAACACCTTCCTCCTACATTCCAGGAAGTTCTAAAGTTCAAGTAGTAGATACCACTCTTTGTCAACATGCAACACTCCTCCGACAACCTAAGGAGAATCTAGAATTAATCCAAAACCATATGCATTAGCAAGCTGATCAACACCGTTTTGAGAACATCTTTGAGGTAGGGGATATGGTCTTCTTCCATTTGCAACCCTACAAACAATCATCACTACAACTCTGTGGGTGCCAAAAACTTGCAACAAAATTCTATGGTCCTTACCAGGTGTTACAAAGGATTGGTTCCACTGCCTACAAATTGGGCCTTCCACCCACTTCTAGGATCCACCCAATTTTTCATGTATTTTCATTTAAGAAGGTTGTCGGTAGCAAAGTATGTTGAGCAAGGTGCAGCGACAGTATTGTCATTGTTGTCAACACAATCAAATAGATCGGTTGATGCAGTGGATAGGAGTTCAGAGGTTATTCAGAGTATGTACAGTGATGTTAAATGCTTATGAGGATGTTTTTGATGTTTGGGTGAAGTTGTTACAAGTTGTTTGCGCAAATTTGCAAAAGTTGAAAAAATCGTCAGAAAGTTGTCAAAGCAGCAAAATAGTCAAAAAATTGCAAAAGTCGCCATGGGCACAGTTGGACAGGATGGATAAGTTTGGAACATGCCATCATGTCATGAAATAGTCTATAAAAGCATTGGATATGTCAGCACAGTGTTTGGAGTGATCGGTGGTGTTTTCGGTATCTTGGCGGATGATTTGGCAAGTGGTTGTACAGGCTAAAAAAGTGCAGGTTTTGTCAGAAGCACTGCGAACAAAACGTAAGGAGTTATGTAGTAAAATTTGAACTAGATGTGGTCGTTATCTTCAAGAACATGTCTTCCAAATTTCAATGAAAACGAAGAAATTATGTGAATTTTACAAGCGTTGCAAGACTGTCACAAAAACGCTATTTTTTGAAAAAGTGTGTCAGTAGCAGTTTTTGTGGAAGTGGTACAGGCAAACCATAAGGAGTTAGGTAGTGAGTTTTGGTTGGACATAGTCAGTGTTGTAAATATTCTACGTTTCAAATTTTAGAGAAAAATGAGTTACAAGGTGAGAGTTATGATTTTTGCAAAAACGTTACAGGTCTCTTTTATGTCAATTTGTGCCACTTGGGAAAAATTCTTTAGTTGGTTGTTTTGACCTTGAAGAGTCACCAGAGTTTCAGTTTCAGTGTTGTTACACCTTCAAGGAATCAAATAGATCATATTTTGTTTTTGGTTTGAGTTGTCACGTGGCTCTGAAGTATGAGAATGAGTAAGGTGCCAATTCTTTGCATGTGACATGTTTGACAAAATGCCTTCTCAATATAAAAAAAGGAAGTTAAATTATTTTAAGTTTTTTCATTAAATAAATATCTTTGGAGAAAGTGAAAAGTGAAAAGGAATGCAAGTGTGTGCATTTAAGTTAGAAGTGTTTTATTGAAGAGCGTGATTTTATTTTGTACGGAGAGAAGAGTGTGTGGAGAAAAATAAAGAGTGAAAATCCGTGTTTTTGGAAAAAAGGTGAAAAAAGTCACTTTAGTATTTTGGGCATAACTTTCTCATACGATATCATTTTTGGCTGAAATTTTTAAGAGGAGGTCATAGACAGAGTTCTGCACAATACCCAGAAAGTTTTTATCAATTAACATAACGAGTTAAGAGAACGATCAATTTTTCTATGAGAAGAGAAGATTCATATATGTCATTTTATTATCAATATCAAAATCAAGTGGGTGCTTGGTAGAGGGGTTGGTGCTCCTTTCTGTTGGTGCAGATAAATCAGGGGTTGGTGCTCCTTTCTGTTGATGCAGATAAATCAGGGGTTGGTGCTCCTTCCAGTGGGTGCTGGTAAATTGATTGTAAAGTTGGTGTTTTGCAATGGTTGGATTTGGATGAGAGTCCAAACAGTCATTTTGAGGATTTAGCCAAATCGATGAACCTCGGTACATCTTGTGTTGTGTGATGTTCTCTTGTTATCCTTTCTTTATTTGGTTTCAAGTTTTCATTGTTTCGGCTTTAAGAGTTGAAGATTTAAGTTTTAAAAGAGCTACACTGATTCACCCCCCCTCTCAGTGTCGTTGTGAGACTAACAATTGGTATCAGAGTGAGGTTCCTGAATAAACTTAACCGGATAGGGTGATCTTGGAAGTGACACAATGGCAGGTGGTGAAGGCTTCTCATCAAATAAAGCACCATTGCTTGACGGAATTAATTACGCATTTTGGAGACTCAGGATGCAGACATATCTTTGTGCTTTGGGATACAACATTTGGGATTCAGTAGATAGTGGATACACAATACCCACTTCTCCAACCGATGCTGCAGGTAAGAAACTATTTGAGAATGACTCAAAAGCAAAGAATGCTATCATGTGCGGATTAGTGGACAGTGAATTGATAAATATTATGAGTTGTAAAATGGTAAAAGAAATATTGGACAAACTGAGGAGCATTCATTAAAGGAGACGTTAAGATCAAGGAGGCCAATTTACAAACATATCAAGCTCAGTTCGAAGTATTAAAGATGAATGACGATGAGAACATAGAGGCATATATGCTGAGAGTTAATGAAGTCATTAATGCGATTAGAGGACTCGACGAGGAAATCAAAGATTCTGTCATCGTGAAAAAGGTATTAAAATCTCTTCCCCAAAGATTTTATTCTAAAGTTTCAGCTATAGAAGAAGCTAAAGATCTAAATTATTTTAGTATGGATGAGATGCATGGTTCTTTGATTGCATATGAGATGAGAATAGGAAAATCTAAACCCACATACGGAGAAGCTGCTTTTAAAGCCCATAAAAATATGAAAGCAAAACAAGAATCCGAGGAAGAAGAGACATCGGATGAAATGGAAGCAAACTTTGTTCGAAAACTAAAAAGGGGAAAAGGAAAATACAGAGGAAAGTTACCGTTTAAATGTTTCAATTGTGGAGGCATTGGGCATTTTGTAGCTAAATGTCCACTTAATGAAAAGAAAAAAAGTGATGAAAGATCGCACCAAGAAAGAAGTGACTGGAAGAAAAAAATAAATTTCAGAAACGACAACTTCAAGAAGAAAATTTTCATCTCCAAGAATATCAGTTCATCAGAAGACAGCTCCGGTGAGGATTCTGAAAAGAAAACAGGTGAAGCTCTTTTCATGGCACTCAAAGAAGAAAAAACAAAAAAAGAACAGGAATGTGATGAAAAAAAAATTGATGCAGAAGTAAATTTGGAAGAAGAACTAATTGCAGCTCTGGATGAATTGAAGATAGAAAGAAAAAAAAATAAGAAAATTTCAAGAATGCTTGAGGATGCAAATGAAATCGTAACCAGTTTAAAAGTACAGATAGAAGAATCCAAGAAAATATCTGAAGATATCGAAGTGCAAATAACAATGAAAATAGATTATTACAACAAGCTAGAAGAAAATACTGTTGGTTTAAGGATGCAGATAGAAGAGATGAATCGTAAAATTAGTTGTTATCACAAACATGAGTTCTATGAAGCTGGATAAGATCATAAATAACCAAAAGACTACAGGCATAAAATTTAGTTTGGGCTTTGACGAAGGAGAATCATCAAATGGATCAAAGGCCATAAATGAAGAATCCATAAAGAATGGAGATAAGAAACAGGTTGATCAAGAAAAATTGACTCATGCAAAAGAAAGCAATAATGCAAGGCACGAAAGGATAATTGACAATGATGGATTCACCAATGTCACACATCAAAGAAGAAGAAGATTTATGGCTCCTATGACAACATGGCAAAGACCATCACCCAGGTTCAATCATCTCTTTTCTGGTTACTATTTTAAATGCAATAGTTATGGACATAAGATTTCAGACTACAAGTATAATGTAGGACCAAAGAATTTTACCAATAGAAATGTTTTTTCACCTTTGATGGATTATGCAGTAGAATGTTATAACTGTCATAATTTTGGGCACATTGCAAGAAATTGTCAAAGTACATTTGCATCAAATCAATTTCAGGGAAGAAAATTTCAACCAAATGGAATGAGATAAAATAGAAAATTTCCCAAAAAACATGCACAAACTACTGAAAAAAAAAGTCAAAACAAGAGCCCAAAACTGTAATCAAACTAGAGTGGAAAGAAAAAAAGCAATCTAAGGAAGAAAAGGAATCCCTAATCATACAAAAAGCATTTAAAGCACAAAATAAATCTGCACCATGGATACTTGATAGTGGATGCTCCAGTCATAAGACAGGTGACAAACAAAAATTTGAGAAGTTACAGCAATATGAAGGTGGTTCAGTAAAATTTGGAAATAACGATGGAGCTATGATAGTTGGCAAAGGTTCAGTTAAGATCAATGACGGAAAAATCAAGTCAAAAGAAGTCTTGTTTGTGGTTGGTCTGAAGCATAACTTGTTGAGCGTAAGTCAGATTTGTGATAGAGGTCATGAAGTAATTTTTAAGAAGCAGGGTTGTGAAGTCAGAAAAGCAAACAATAAAAAGTTGATAGAAATTGGAACGAGGACATCTTGCAACCTGTACACTCTCTCAGAGACTTCAGAATGAGCTTTCTTGATTGTATAAGAAGAAAAAAATTGGTTGTGGCACAAGAGGCTCGGTCATATAAGTTTTGACAATCTAGTAAAAATCAGCTCAAAAAAGGCAGTGAGAGATATTCCCACCATTGGACAACCATCAAATAGCATTTGTGCTTCATGCCAAAAGGGGAAGCAAACTAGAGTCTCATTTAAAACAAAAGAGTACTACACAAACAAACCTTTGGAACTAATACATACTAATTTATGTGGACCCATGAGAACGCAAAGCATAAATGGTGACAAATATTTTATGTTGTGTATAGATGACTATTCCAGGATGACATGGGTACTATTTTTTAAGCATAAATCAGAAGATTTTGAGATGTTCAAGGTTTTCAAAAACCAATTTGAGAATCAAATAGGAAAAATGATTAAATTTTTAAGATCAGATAAAGGAGGAGAGTTCATTTCAGAGGATTTTATAGAGTACTGTGAAAAATATGGTATTAGGAGACAATTTTCAGTAGCCAGGACACCTCAGTAGAATGGTGTGGTAGAAAGAAAGAACAGGACAATGCAGGAAATGGCATGGACTATGTTTACTGAGAGCAAAGTAGCAGACATATTTTGGAAAGAGGTAGTCCATACTGCGGTATACATCCAAAATAGGTGCATGTTTAAGACGCATGTAAGCAAAACTCCTTATGAGTTGTGGTTCGGTAAAAAGGCAACAACAAGATACTTTAATTTTTTTGGCAGCAAATGTTACATCAAAAGAACTGAAGAAAACCTTGGTAAGTTTGAAGATAGAGCGGGTGAAGGTATTTTTCTTGGCTATTCGTCAAAAAACAAAGCTTACAAATGTTACAACAAGAGGCTAAGGAAAATTGTGGATAGTGTCGATGTTAAAGTTGATGAAGGTAGGGAACGAGTAATTAGCTATGAAGAGAACTACCCAATTTATGAAGAGGTTATTGAAGGAGATGAGGAAAAAGAAACGAAAAAGAAACAAAAAATTGACTCAGATGATTCAAACAGTGATTCAGAAGTGGAAGAAAATAAGAAATTCAAAACAGTAATTGCGTGAAAGATTATCCTAGAGAGCAAATAATTGGAGACCCCACAGTTGGTGTTCAGACAAGAAGAAGAGTAGTAAGTAACTTCTCTCTATTATCCAACATTGAGCCCAAAAATGTTGCTGACGTAAGCAAAGATGAAAGTTGGATGAAGGCAATAAATGAAGAATTATATCAGATCGAGAAAAAAAAACTTGAGTCAGTACCAAGACCTGCAAATAAAAATATAATCGGTACTAAATGGGTCTTTCAAAACAAATTGAATGAAGACGGACAGGTAGTCAGGAATAAAGCAAGATTGATATGTAAAGGCTATGCACAAGTTGAAGGTATTGACTTTGAGGAAACCTTTGCACCCGTGGCTAGACTAGAGGCAATTAGAATGTTTCGGCTTTAGCAGTTTACAAGAATTTCAAAGTTTATCAAATGGATGTGAAATCAACATTTTTGAATGAGAAACTTGAAGAAGAGGTTTATATTGAGTAGCCAGATGGTTTCCAACTTGGTGATGATCCCAACTTGGTTTGCAAGTTGAAGAAAGCATTATATGGCTTAAAACAGGCACCACGAGCATGGTATGCAAGGCTAGACAACTATCTTACTTAACAAGGCTTCAAGAAAGGTATGGTGGATAGTAATTTGTATGTCAAAATAAAAAATGACCATCTTATTGTTCTTGTTGTATACGTAGATGATATCATATTTGGTAGCAACAAAGATGAGTCATGTATAGATTTAGCAAATAAGATGCAGAAAGAATTTGAAATGTCAATGATTGGTGAACTTTCGTATTTCCTCGGGTTGCAAGTTAATCAAAATGAGAAGGACATATTTATTTCTCAAATTAAATATGTGAAAGAGATGCTAAAAAAGTTCACAATGGAGGATTGTAAGCCAGTTAGCACTACCATGATGACAGGTTGCAA
Organism: Wollemia nobilis; assembly: GCA_028583015.1. Classification (NCBI taxonomy): domain Eukaryota; kingdom Viridiplantae; phylum Streptophyta; class Pinopsida; order Araucariales; family Araucariaceae; genus Wollemia; species Wollemia nobilis. The sequence continues at coordinate 1,230,440 of JAQPPZ010001613.1, read as the reverse complement.
GTTGAGCAAGGATGACAAATATCCACATGTTGATCAAACCATGTACAAATCTATGATTGGGAGCTTACTGTACTTGACGACTACCAAACCAGATATTTTGTAGGTAGTATGCATGGTAGCATGATTTCAGGCTAGTCCCAAGGAGACTCATGTGACATTAGTGAAGAGGATTCTTCGGTACCTCAAGGATACTATGGAGTATGGATTATGGTATCCGAAAGGTAAGGACTTCACCTTTATTGCGTATTCAGATGTAGATTGGGCAGGATGTGTAGATCACAGAAAGAGTACCAATGGAGGTTCATTCTATCTTGGAGACAGGTTGGTTGCATGGCACAGTAAGAAACACGAGTCAATCTCCTTATCCACAGCAGAGGCAGAATATATTACAGCGACAACGTGTTGTACGCAGGTATTATGGATGAAACAAACCCTGAAAGATCTTGGTATTAACTTTAGTGAGCCAATTTTAGTTAAGTGTGATAAAACTAGTGCCATTAACATATCAAAGAATCCAATTATGCATTCTCGCACAAAACAAATTGCTATCCGGTATCATTTTTTGAAGGAGAAAGTTGCGGAAGGTGAGGTTAAGTTGGATTTTGTTCCAACAACAGAGCAAGTAGAGGATATCTTCACAAAACCGTTGCCCAAGGAAGTCTTTGAATACCTTCGCAATAAATTGGGAGTGGTAACGCTTCCCAAGAATTGACTAGCTATCAGGACCACATTCTCTGGGGGAGCATTTGTGTATTTGTTTATCTTTTTGCTCATGTTTGTGATTTTTGCTAAGTGTAATAATTTTTGCCTGAGAATGTTGTGCATTGACTCAAGGGGAGTTTGCAGCAGCCCTTTGGTATTGTTGTAAAAGGGGGAGAAGAGTTACAGGAAATTGCATGTGTGTTGCCAACAATTCCAAAGGGGGAGATTGTTGAGCAAGGTGCAACGACGGTATTGTCATTGTTGTCAACACAATTAGATAGATCGGTTGATGCACTGGACAGGAGTTCAAAGGTTATTAAGAGTATGTACAATGATGCTAAATTCTTATGAGGATGTTTTTGATATTTGGGTGAAGTTGTTACAGAGTTGTTTGTGCAAATTTGCAAAAGTTGAAAAAATCGTCGGAAAAGTTGTCAAAGCAAAGAAAATAGTCAAAAATTTGCAAAAGTCGCCACGGGCACAATTGGACAGGATGGATTAGTTTGGAACATGCCAGCATGTCAGGAAATAGTCCAGAACAACATTGGAGATGTCAGCACAGTTTTTGGAGTGATCGGTGGTGTTTCCGGTATCTTGGCGGATGATTTGGCAAGTGGTTGTACAGGCTGAAAAAGTGTAGGTTTTGTCAGAAGCACTGCAAACAAACCGTAAGGATTTATGCAGCTAAATTTGAACTGGAGGTGGCCGTTATCTTCAAGAACATGTGTTCCAAATTTCAACGAAAACGGAATAATGAGGCAAATTTTACAAGCGTTGCAAGACTATCACAAAAACGCTCTTTTTGAAAAAGTGTGTCAGTAGCAGTTTTTGTGGAAGTGGTATAGGCGAACCGTAAGGATTTAGGTAGTGAGTTTCGGTTTGAATATAGTCAGTGTTGTAAATATTCTACGTTTCAAATTTCAGAGAAAACCGAGTTACGAGGTGAGAGTTATGATTTTTGCAAAAACATTACAGGTCTCTTTTATGCCAATTTGTGCCACTTGGGCAAAATCTTTTAGTTGGCCATTTCGACCTTGAAGAGTCGCCAGAGTTTTAGTTTCAGTGTTGTTACACCTTCAAGGCATCAAATAGATCATATTTTGTTTTTGGTTTGAGTTGTCACATGGCTCCGAAGTATGAGAACGAGTAAGGTGTCAATTCTTTGCATGTGACGTGTTTGACGAAATGCCTTCTCAATATAAAAAAAGGGAGTTATATTATTTTAAGTTTTTTCATTAAATAAATATCTTTGGAGAAAGTGAAAAGTGAAAAGGAATGCAAGTGTGTGCATTTAAGTTAGAAGTGTTTTATTGAAGAGCGTGATTTTATTTTGTGCGGAGAGAAGAGTGTGTGGAGAAAAATAAAGAGTGAAAATCCGTGTTTTTGGGAAAAAGGTGAAAAACGTCACTTTAGTATTTTGGGCATAACTTTCTCATACGATATCAGTTTTGGCTGAAATTTTGAGAGGAGGTCATAGACAGAGTTCTTCACAATACCCAGAAAGTGTTTAGCAATTGACAGAACGAGCTAAGAGAACGGTCAATTTTTCTGTGAGAAGAGAAGATTCATATATGTCATTTTATTATCAATATCAAAATCAAGTGGGTGCTTGGTAGAGGGGTTGGTGCTCCTTTCTGTTGGTGCAGATAAATCAGGGGTTGGTGCTCCTTTTTGTTGGTGCAGATAAATTAGGGGTTGGTGCTCCTTCTAGTGGGTGCTGATAAATTGATTGTAAAGTTGGTGCTTTGCAAAGGCTGGATTTGGATGGAAGTCCAAACAGTTATTTTGAGGATGTAGCCAAATCGGTGAACCTCGGTACATCTTGTGTTGTGTGATGTTCTCTTGTTATACTTGCTTTATTTGGTTTCAAGTTTTCATTGTTTCGGCTTTAAGAGTTGAAGATTTAAGTTTTAAAAGAGCTACACTGATTCACCCCCCTCTCAATGTCATTGTGAGACTAACAAAGTATAGGTTCAATCAACATTACCTGATCTAGACGAAGAAGGATCCATCATTCTGGAGCCCAAACAAATTTTGGACCGAAGGTCGTGCACCCTTTGCAACCATATCATCACTGATGTCCTTATCCGATGGCATGCACTACACCAAAAGATGCCACATGAGAGTCGCTCCATTAGCTACAACAACAACAATTTCATCATCTTCAACTTTGAGGACAAAGCTTTTTGAAAGGGAAGGGCATGTTAAGACCCCATCCTAATATTATTATGTAATGACCCCCTTCCTAACGTTAGGACCCCATCCTAATGTTATTATGTAATGCATTGTAACATGCATGTGGCACTTGAGACGCCTAGACAAATGGGACCATTTAATGTAACTATTATTAAGAATGTAACTATTTCTTTAGTAGAAGATTCTAGCTCAAGTCTCCACTTGCATGTGAATCCGACCCTTGAGCATTAAGGTTAGGGTTGAGAGGAGTCTTTAAAAAGGCAAGGGGCATAGATGGATGTATCTCTTTTTGTATATTGTATCAAAGTTCTGCTTCTAAGGAGGTTGACCCTTCGAAGAAGCCAACAATTCTGCGTTGTGATTATGTTTTGATCAATAAAACTGCTGCATTTTCATTTTGTATTACAATATATCTTTTTCAATTCCATTAACTTTCTTATTTATTGCATTATTTATGTGGATGTACGTATTTTAATTAAAATGTTCCTAACACATAAATATAAGCTGCATTTAAGTATACAACTAAGCAACCATGGTTACCTGCCTGAGCAGGCACCTCTGGACTTTAATTAAATGTATAATTTGAAATTCACATAGGGGTGGGCTTTGACAAAATAATTAGAAACAACTCAATAGACAGTCTCAACATTTTGCCATGTGATGACTTTTATTTTTGTTTTTAATCAATTATTTTTTTGTGTGGTGTGCGGTTTCATGATACCATGCATCTCAGGCCTTAAAAAAATTGACGAGACTCGTGATTTATCATTGTCTGGAATAAATAGCCAAAACCCATAAAGGTACAATATTAAACTAATTCTATAAGCTAACATTGAAAACTTAAGTTACTCGCACAAGAGGGTCTTACGCATTCAAAAAGCATCCTTGTTTGGCTGTCACCTAAAATCACTTTTATATAATAAGTGCTCACCCAGGTAGGAAATTCAAGTCAGGCCCTTACAGAATGAAGTCTTTTACGTCCAGAAGGGGTGTTGCCATGGCTTTAAAACATCACCTACATATAACAAAATGTGGAAGTTTAATGGTAATGGTAACAAATAGAACAACTTTGTGCTGCAAAGTTTTCTCTGCCTGAGTATCTATACACTCGAGTATATCACCAACATTATTGTTGAAATGCACAAGGCTGGACTGCCATGAAATAATTAGATACAAACAATAATAGCCTGTTCTTTTTTTCCCGATTGTGGAAGCTATGAACTTCATTTTCATTTCTCATTACATTAATCATTACATTAAACTAAACTTGGATTATATTAAGTAATGGGAAATATAACTGGAAACCACCTTCCTAAAAAAACACAATAGAAACTTTTTTGATTTCGAATTTAAAAATCCTAAATAAAAGTCTAACAATATACCATTAAAATATTCGGACAAACACTAAACTTGATTTTTCATTTTTAAACCCATAATTTAACCGCTCAACCCAACGACATACACATTAACCATAGCACACAGTTTCCGAAATTTTTAGCACCCTTAAAAACACAACATTTTCCTTTGAAAACCGAAACGTTCTTTCTAAGAGGCGGCCCATAGATTTCACTCCTTCCACAGCAAGGACACATCAAAAAAATCTAAGAAAGTTTGAAACCATTTACTTTTTATCGGTGACCCAAACATCGACATTCCTTACAAGTTTATTTTTTCAAATAAACTTATCTAAAACTATAAAAAACACTGTTTGAAAAAACTTTAACCCAGATAACACCCTCACTCACCCCTAATCTCATGGTCCATTTCTTTTTTGAAAACACCTACCCGTAGAAGTAATATCCCGTCTTCGTCCTACAATTGGGATTAGATTGGCGGCACAGCGTCTCGTCAAAAAGGAGGCCACCTCTGTCGGCCATGTCGGCCGTGTCACCTTCTCCGTTGGTCCCTTAATTTTCCGAACGCACAAATCCATGATGCCGCCCTCTTACAAACCTTCACGCCAAAGGCACACAAATTCACGCTTCCTCCCCATCTTCTCAACGAAGAATACCGGAATCCAATAGTTTCCATCAAGTTCAGGGGAATCGTCGGCGGAATCCAATAGTTTCCATCAAGTTCAGGGGAATCGTCGGCGGAATCCAACAAAGGGAATCATTTTGCTCTTTTTCCTTTGAATATAAGATTTGAATATATGGATTGCTTTTGTTTGTTTCTAGAAATTGGAGAGATTTCAACATTCTTTCTTAAAATAAAATTATACTTTGCTATCTAGTTTTTATTTAACTCATAGTAGATGATAGATGAGGATATAAATCATATTATGTTAATGTTTCTTGCAAACAAGTTTTATTGTAGAAAGATTTAACTTATGCATCTACAAATTCATTTCAATAATTCAAACAAGGAAGATTGTACCCCTTTGTTGTCTGCGTTTAGGCCAACTTCCCACTATTCTTACTAAATTAATCTAATCCTAATATTAAAAGTAAATGCAAAAAATAAATGCATATAAATAAAATTTTGAAGGTTAGTTGTGAGAGATTAAATCCAATTTCATAAATTAATCTAATCCTAATATTAAAAGTAAATGCAAAAAATAAATGCATATAAGTAAAATTTTGAAGATTAGTTGTGAGAGATTAAATCCAATTGCATGAAAGTAAAAATGGTTGTAGTCGTAGCAAGGAGAGTGTATGATCAACCAATACACGAAAACATCAAATAATGACTAAGTACCCCTACACATGTGAAATAGAAATAACAAGGAATGACAAGGACAAAAGGGTGGTGCCACATATCACACATTCCACAATCCAAAAGATCAATACCCTAATTACAAAGCAAAATATCTCGTTTAATCTCTTACTCTTTTCAAAATGAAAGCAATTACAATGTATGTCATAAAGTGTAGTGCTAACTCTCTCAAGGTCAAAATATTTTACAATGGAGCCCATGGCTAGAATGAGTACACCCTTGAGTTACCTTGGGTGAGAAATTTAAATTTATATAAAAGTAAATATTTGGGGGCATATTTAGCAAAATGACACACCTCCAATTGTTACATACCTCTAAATGCACTTCTAAAATGGCTTAGAATCCTTCTAAAATGGTTAGTGTCATCATTATAAGACAAAAAATCACTTTTTAAAGATCTTCCTTAGGATTCGTGTGCTCCTGCCTCACTTTACCTTTCCATGAGTGATTTGTTATGGGAAGCGGAATGGAATGCTCTTGTCTTGGAAAGCGATTCATTCTTGTCAAACTAATTGTACCTCTAGAGCGGATCACACCTTAGGATTTAACACTATAAAATTGGCTTCTAGGAGGCTCTAATTGGTCAATTCCTTAGTTTTGCACACCTTCAAAACATTGAAAACCACAAGGTGCCCAAGGCGGTAATTGGGTTACTACATTTGTAGCAACGTTTTATGGTGACAAGCTCTATATGTGAGAGAACCCAACTCTTGCCTTTATCCTTCGAATGTGTAGTCTACAAGATTGGGACCTTACTATGATAAAATTGTAAAATTGCTTGGTTCTCCTTGCCTTCTTGTGATAGTGACTTGAACAAAATTTGTCATTCTTCATTCCCTAGTAATTTGAAGTTTGTCAAGTTCTCAGTGTCCCATGTGAGATCTCCGCATGGGTTTTTGATAGACCATCCTATTGCTTCATTAGTTTCTTAAGTCGCACTATAATGCTCTTAGTTTCTCTATTTGTTTTGGCACATAATTTTCTTTAGCTTTGGCCTTTTCCTCATTGAATATAGCTTGTACAACATCACCATCAAGGAGTTTATTTTGGTCATCAAACACACCAAGCAAAAAAATGTTTACTAACCCTTGTATCTTTTTTATCATTTCTTTAATTGGGGCAACTAGGGTGACCAATGCATCCTTGCAAGCCTGCAACCCTCTCTTGACTCTAGGAATTCTCTTAAGTCGTTTGACCAATTCTTTCCTGTCTATCCTTAGTTGTTGCACATAAGTTGTCATTATGGCCAATACTTTCAATGCCTCCCGCTACCTTTCCTTTGTGGCTAGCTCATCCTTGATCTATTAAATAACCTTTGTGGTTTGGTCAATGATGTTTTAGCTTTTGCAACAAATTCAAAATACCTTGTAGCACTTATAACCCAAGTTTGGTGTCATCACATACGGGACTTCATTTTATTCAAATTTGAAGCATGCCCATGGTATTTCATCGCTCCCTTTAGTTCTTCAATTTCTTTTGGAGTTAGGTGTTTTCTTAGTCTCTCATTTGTTGTGAAACCTACATCTATTTAACCTACTCAAGATATATATTTTCTTGTTCAAACTATTGCTTGAGTTGGGTTTATCCTTGGGCAAGTTGCCTTAAGAGATCCTCCAATTGCTTCTTCTGTTGCTCGCTCTTGGCAAGCTTAGTCTATAGCCATTTGACTTGTCATAATTGTGCTCCTTTGACAATTTGCTTCTTTAAGGTCTCTATCTCTTGTTGGAGTTGAAGCTTCTCCATTTCCAATTGGGTAGTTGTTAGGGTGCTATTTTAATCCTTTTTCTTATTAGCTTCATTCTATTTCACTAGTTGACCATATTGCAAGGTTTCTGCAAGTGAGAGTCGGTTGATGAGTTGGATCATTTTGGTAAGGATTCGTTCTAAGGAGATCTAACTCTAAAATCCTAGTGATGAAATCAGTCAAATCTATGGAGGGCTTGCTAGGGTCTATCCATAAAGCTTATGTGATTAATACTTACTTCCATCCTCAACTACTTGCTACACCATGATTACTATTGCCCTTAAAATATTTTTCTTTAGGAGATTGAATTCCTCCTTGACTTTCTTATCCACCTCCCATATGGAGTCTAACACCTCTATAGTATCTCTAACTCTTGTTGCATTAGTTATCTACTAGAAATAAGCCTAGCTAGAACTTGCTATTGTTTATTGCTCTTAGGTAGTTTATATGAATTCGGTTGCATAAGCTTGCACTTATTATATCGTCATCCCAATTAGGGGTTGTTTGACTAAGAGACTTAGTGGACATGGTGGAGAGATGAGATGATGTGTGGCAAAAATTAAGTAGATATAGTCAAGAAGGGGGAGACCATTGTTGACATTGTAGTGGCTATTTATGTTAAAGAAATGGATAGCAGTGACACTAGTGGGGATGTGGATATAAATCTTTGTTGTAGGTGACTAATGGGTGAGTGGTAGTAACCTCAATGGTGGGAGATAAAAATGAAGTGATAGGAGTGGTGCCAAGAGTTTGACTTACCTTGGAGGTGGTATACCTCCTAGAAAAACAATGATTGCACTAATAGATAGAGAAGGAAATGCAATAAAAGAAGTAGGAGGAACAGTGAGAATGAAAAAATAAGCAAAGAGAGAGGAAGTGAGAATAAAAGAAGAAAATGGAAGTAAAGGAGGGGGAGTGGATTCTTCATGATTAGTAACAGTGGTTGGTTCCATAGCAACAAATTCCATATTGTCCTACTCACGTGTTTGTTATATCTTTATGGGTCGATGGATGTTTCTATGAATACTTTATCTTGTTTCGTCATCATCCTTCAAGCATCATCAAGTGTTTTAATTTGTATGTATTTCCTTCCTTTTTTGATCTATTATTTCCACCTTAAGGAGTGGCCTTTTTGGTGGGATTTATCCTTCTTCAAGTGGGAGTGCTCCTTCACTTAGGTTAGCATATGGTTCTACCTTAGCTTGTATGGGTATTCTTTATAAAATTGATCCATGAGGATCCTTCTTGCCTTTTCCATTTGCTCCCTATTTGTCTCTTGTATTGCATTGTTGATTATTGCTAATGTTGATAATGTAGCTAAAATGACAACGTTTGGAGTGGCAACAAGAGATCCTCCAATGTTTGTGTTGACATAGGGGATCCTTCAATAATTCTTAGCTTCTTGGATAATTTTTTGTTCTTTCAATCCCAAATAGCTACAAAATGGTCATCAAAAGTTTCCTTATGCCTTGGTCTCTAATGTTTCTATTTCATACATCATCCTCTGCCAGACAAGGATCTTCCTCTTTGTATACCTATGCTTCTCTAGGGTGCTTCTTGTTTGATTGATTTTATGGTCAAAATCAAAGTTATTCTTGACCTTGGCATCCACATAGAATAAAAATAATTTTTGAGGGTGCGTGTGCCATTCTTGAGCCTCATATTTATATCTGTGTGGTTCCTCCTATTTTGGCTAGGACTACTTTCGATTCAATAACTTCTTTCATGGACATAGAAGGTATGCAACCCTTTAGCCTCCAACCATATCCTAAAGTACCACTTAGTGTTGTATAACCATACATCCTCAGTTGCTCTATCCCCATGCTCAATTTTTTAATGAGTGTAGAGTAATAGACATGACTTGTCATTTAATGGGGTAGAAGGTTTCCTTTTTGGCCCTTGAAATACTTAAGGTCCACATAGTTAAATGACCACACATATTCCAAGTTGAAAAAGTAATTTGACACGAATATAGGAAACATGAATGACATAGTAGAGAAGTCAAAAAACTTGACAAAATATCTTCACTTCCAAGATAAAACTCATCTTTCATCCATTCTTCTGATTTCAAAATATTTTAGGGTTTTTATAATAGCCTCGACAATATTCCCTCATTTTTATCTTAATGAGGTGGTACATGTATCATAGAAGTTGAAATTTTTTTCCTATTCTTAGTAGGGAACATTTGTGCACTTTGCAATAGGTAGATATTTGCCATCAAGTCTCATTTGGTTAAGTTGCAACGATGGGAAACAAGTCTTCTAGTTGAGGATGCGCCAAACCAAGTGAGATGTGTATGCATACATTTTTTATTTCCTTGAATTCTCACAACTATTTATCACTTTTTCATTTATATATTTTGTGCAATATTAATTTGAGAGTAGCTAGGATAGTGTTCCATTGCATGCAAAGATGATACATGCTCCTCATAAACTAGTTTATTTATATTTTCTTCCAAGACTACTACTATGATAAAAAGTACCAATTGGATGTCATCCTTGAACAATTTTTATTCCAAGGAAATATTAAAGTTTAAGGCATTATTCATGTTTAAATATTTATAATCTAACCTTATTGGATCAAAGGCCAATAGTGATGGAGTACCTACAAGTAATCTTCATGTCACCTAAGGGCTTCTTCCATGTAAGCCTATGGGAATTCCATATATAAGTTTACATGCATATTTCTATGTAAGCCTATGGGCAGTTTTGTTGTATTTACTCTTAACAATATTGGTTAAACTGGATCTATGGTAAACTTTGATGAAATGTTTTAATACATTTAATATATTATGATTTATCATTTAAGTCAATTTATGTGAGTTTGAGGTTAGCATTTAATTGGGGATTAGGTGTCACTATATATACCCCCAATGATTGATCCATTATATCAGTTGGTAATGTGAGATCATGGAGGTTTCTATAGATGCCTACCCCTTATTCCTCTTATTCGATTCTCTCTAATTTCATCTATATGCTCTTTTATTTTTCTCTTCTTCCTTTTCTTTATATGACTATGGTGAATGTGTATTTCAAAATATTTATGGAAGGTATTGTGAATTCCAATAATTTTTCTTGAGGTACAACACAAGGACTTCTCTACAATAATGGAATTTGAACCTATAATAGTACTCCTATGCTTTGGTATTGCAAGTGATCCACATGGTTGGTTTATATTTAGTGTTAAACATTCCCATCATCTCTTCTTCTCTAATGAAGAATGGTGTTCACCCCTAATGGAGTGGCCTTGCATTTTTCCTCTTAAAATCATATCTTTTGGCACAAACCTCATATAGTTCAATGTAGTTCTAAAAATTCATGATAAGATTCATGGTAAGGTCCAAGGTTCAAACTCTACTTATACTCAATGATCTTGTTCTTGGTCCCAAGTTATATAGTTTCAATGCCTCCTTCCTTATTTTGATTGGTGAATATTTGTACGTCCCTTCTTCTACCCTCCTGTGTAATTTATCAAACATAGCTTTGGGATTATTAGGTGTAGAGGAGCCTTATTTTTATTCTTTCCCTTGCCCTTACCCTTCGATGTGCTTTCTTGTGTAGTCAGTGTTTCAACTTTGATAGGTTAGGCAATAGAGCCAACAAACATGGTAGCAATGGTTATAGGTGGCATTATTGGATTGGATTTGAGCATGGAAGGGTTAGTAGAAGTAGCACTAGTATCCATAATAAATTTATGGGGTTTTAAATAATTTTAATGTTTTAATAGGTGGAGAGATTCATTGGGATGGGTGATGTGAATCACTTGACAACTCAAACTTGGGAAAATTTTCTCTTCAAGTTAAAAAAGTGAATCACCTGACCTTGAAGGAGCAAATCACTCCCTAGGGACTTGGGTAATTTTCTCCTAGCCAAATTGGTAGGATCTACATAACATGAAGCGAATCACTATCCAATGACCTAAATTGAAAAATTTGAGTCTTTATTAAGCGAACAAGGAAGCATGATGTATGTTTGAATAAAATGACTTTAGAGTGCAATTAGCTCAGGCTACAAAGGGGGATAGAGGGTCTTGAGATTGCAAAGTTGCCAATTGGGCAATGTTTGCAAGGGAGATAAAGTATTTGGGGCATAGGCTTGGTCATTTGTAGCCAAGTCAAGTTTCAAATGGTGGGAAAATTTGTTACAAACAAATCTAAGACAAACACTTGCTTATAGTGGCTAAGGTTATGACCTTTTGCAAATTCAAGGGAATTATAGTCAGTTTGAGCAAGTTTTGTAACAATAAGGGATTTTACAATAGTTATAGGCGCTTAAATGATGTAATGACATGATAAAAAGAGGGCATAAGGGTAAAAACCCTACCCTACACACAATGGCCAATGATTTTTATCCTACACGTATGAAGCTTTTGGAGTGATTCATTCTATTCCCTTGTATTTTTTGACCTTTAAAATAAAATGTTATCATCTATTGTATTTTAGAGAAATTCACTTTGACATTAAGAGGGATTCACTTCTGTATCAAAGTGTCTCGCTCCTTAAGTTAGAGTGGTTTTTGAAGGAATTTTTTTTATTTTATTTTAGGGCCATTAAGGTGCTCAATCATGCCTGTATAGGCTTGATATTTGTATCTTCAAGCTCTAATTGCTAGAACATTTGAAGGGAAGGGATCTCCAAATTGATTGGAAAAACCACTTTTTTCCCAAGACTAGCTTGTATAAAGATGACCATGTTGAAGCCTTAAGTGTCATCTTATCAGCCCATAATGTCTTGTTTAGTTTTATATGTCAATCCTTTTGTGAATCAACTATATTTCTCTTCAAATTTTTTCACAATGTTCTTATTAGTGGACTCTACCAAACAATTGACTTGAGGGTAGGAATTGAATGCAATCTTCAACACAACCATACTCAAGCACAAACTTCATCAACTTGAACCTTGTGATGGTAGTGGCATTATCAATTATCACTATCAAAGGTGCTCTAAATGTGGTTATGATGTCTTCTAAAAGTTGTATCATGACTTCTTGGTCTATAAAATTGATTGGCCCTAAATATATGGTGGTCAAAATACATTGATATCTAGCACTCGTTAGGGGCTAAGTTTTCTAGTAAGTCAAGGCCCCATTTTTGGAAGGGTTTAATGATAATGATGGGTTGTAATGACATTGAAACTTTTATTCTCTTACTTGTGAATGTATAATAAGATTTACTCTCTTTAATTCATTGAAAGTAATCTAAAAATATGGTGGGCTAGTAGTTCCCTACCTAAGGATCTTATGAGTTGTGGTTTGAGTAGAATAATGTCCTCCTTCATCATGGCACTCCTTGAATAGGGTCTTTGTCCTTTCTTTCTCTATGCATCACAACAATAATCCATCATAACATTTTTGGAACAATACATTGCTAGGTATAGTGCATTACCTTCTACTTGAATCTAGCTCTTTATTTTGGAGTCAAACCTCCTAGAACCCATCATGATACAACATGCCTTTTAATATATTAAATCCATCCTAGTTGATTATCAAGTTCAATTTCTTCTACTAGCACAATATATTTCTTGGGTGCTAATAAGGAAACACATAGATCCTACCCCTAACTAATTTGGTTGGTTTGATCTCTATGTCAAATTCCTAAATTTTATTTATCCAACTTGCTCTCTTTTCTTCTAGTTCACCATGTAGTGCTATGAACCTTACATCAGGATAAACCATGACTACAATCATTTTTCTGTAGGAAAAGTAATACCTAAACCTCCTTAGATCCTTCATCATTGCAAACACCTAATTTTCTATAAAAAGTATACATTTCTTCATAATTATGGAATACTTGATTCATGAGTAAGATTGAATATTCTTCCTCTCTATCATCTTGTTAACTTAAAATAACAATAATGCTTTCATAAATACCAAAGACATAAAGCTTGAAGTCCCTAGAAAAATCTAGGTTGGTGATGAATGGGGCCTTGGTGATCACATATTTTATGTATTTGAAAGCTTTCTTTCCTTCTTTGGACCAAACAAATGTGGCACCCATGTTTATCATTTTTATTATAGGCTTGACTAGATGAAAAAAAAATTGTCATAAATTTAGTAGCAAACCAAAATTTCCCAAGGAATGATCTAACTCCCTTAACTAATGTAGAAAAAGGTAATTCTTGGATTGCTTTAATTCTATTGAGATCTATTGTGAGGCCATCTTTGGACACCACATGATCTAAGAGCTTTCCTTCTTGCACCATAAACATATATTTTTTATATTTAATTATATTCCATACTCTCTACGCCTTTTGTAAATTCTACATATTCAATATGCTTATTCTTTTCTTTAGAAAAGGTAGTTAAATCATCTAAGTATAAGCATATAATTTTATCTATTAGAACTTCGAAAGCAATATCCATAGCTCTTTAGAATGTGGTCCCAAAATTTTCACAGATGGAGGTTATCCTCTAGTATGTGAAGACCTCCCATTTTGTCATGAATGTCATCTTATGTTGGTTTTCATGGGTTATGCATAAGGGGTCGGACCCAAAATATACTTGTAAAAAAATGACAAATCTATTTCGAAACCCTAGCGAATCCTAGCCAACTTCATGTAGGAGGACATGGTGAATTACCTTATTTTTTCACAAAAAATATAAAACATTGGTGAATTTGAAAGCTGTATCTAAATGGGGTGGAAAAAAAAGATCCAGCCATGAGATGGTGCAGAAGATGGTCAAGAATCAGATCATGTACAGAAAATGGTCCAAAATCAGATCGGGTGCAGAAAAATGGTCCAACATCGAACTAGGTGTAAAAATGATCCGACCTTGGATCAGGTGTAGAAAAGGTCTAGCCTCAGACCAGGTGCAAAACAAGGTCAAACTTGGACTAGGTGTAGAAAAATTTCCAACCTCAGATTGGGTGCAGATAATGGTCCGAACTTGGATTGGGTGCTGACAATGGTTCAGCCTTAGACCGGGTGCTATACAAGGTTCGATCTTGGATCAGGTGCAAAGAATGGTCCAACCTCAGATTGGGTGCAGATCAAGGTTCAACCTTAGACCGGGTGCAAAAAATGATCCAGCCTTAGATTGGGTGTTATACAAGGTCTGACTTTGGATTGAGTGTAGATAATGGTTTTGCCTCGGATCGGGTGTAGATCAAGGTCCAACCTTGGACTGGGTGTAGATAATGGTTCGAATTCAGACCAGGGGCTATACAAGGTTTGACGTTAGACTGGGTGTAGACAATGGTTCGACCTCGAATTAGGTGTAAAATAAGGTTTGACCATTGATCGGGTGCAATACAAAGTCTAACCGCAGATCGGGTTCAAAATAAGGTTCGACCATTGATCGGGTGTAAAACATGTTCCCCCATGGACCGACTACCACGTGTCACATGATCGGTCACCCATATTGCATGTCCAATACCATGCTACCACGTGTCAACCCCATCTATTCTCTCTATAAAAGGGCATCAACTATCATTTTTCCAGTTTTCATTTCTATGACTGCACCCGACCAGAGCGAACCATTACCCAACAACCTTCCCAATCCAATTTCTCCTCCTTCCACAACTTCTAGCAATGGCCACCCCTTCCACCCCTACTACAAAATTCAAGAACATTTCTTGCACTACAATTTTAGATTTGTTAACAACCCCAGGTTCGGACTTTTCATGGGTAAATGATGCAGGTTTGATGAACTTGCTTTCAATACCCCAATTCAAAACTGATAAAGTCCTCCTACACACTATCATAGCCACTTATGACCATGACCATGCCACAATCAACATGAAATTATGGAATAGAAATCTATCATTCACAATCACGCCTACAGACATTCAGATATTGATAGATCTTCCTTTCAAGGATTGTCCTCCAGTGACAACGAAGCTCACGTTATCTCCAGATGATAGAGGATACCTCGAGACAATGTACAATTGTACAAAATTGTTGCAAGGTATAATTCTTGTTACTTAGATTCTATTAATGTTCAAAATTTCAAATTTGTAAATTGTTATCTAATTTTTTTTGCAGCTTCCATCGCTAAGTCAAAAAGAGGGTTAACAATCACCTATGTTCAACATCCAACTCTGAAGGCCATTATTGAGTTCTTCCAGGCAAGACTGATTCTACATGGAAGAACAAAAATTTAGTATTGGGCACTGGCCTATATTGTTCGTTGTCTGAAGCATGAGAAGTTCGACTAGTGCACATATATTTTAGATCGGATCAGAGCAGAGTTGCATGGCGTGCAATTGCAAACCAACAAGACAACGTCCATTGTGGGCAACATTAATTACATTTTAGCACTCTATTATGAAAGTTTTCATAATTTACAAAATACTCCTGTACCAACTGTAGTGCATCCAACACTACACACCATTGCCATGACACCCTAGGAATTGAAGGTAATAAGTCCATCTTTGACCATCAAATAGTATTTTATATTTTAGCATGTTTTCATTTTTTAATTTTTCTTTTCATCTAAATGTAGAGTAGGGTAGCCACCACAAGGAATAAATAGGATGTTGCCTTGAGGGGTCACAGGCTAGAACAAACTAGTGATTCTAAAGATATTAGATCATAAGTATCACCATTGTAGAGGCTACATAAATGTTTGAGGCAAGTTGCTTCTCCTAGGGGTTCTCGTGCACCTAGGTTTGCACAAAATGTGCAGGTTGAATCTAGTGCAGCCAACCCCAACCCCATCGACACCCAAATTCAACAGATTTCATCATCTTTAGGTAAATCAATGTGTATTTACTTTGAATTAAGATTTTTTTCTATTTTATTTTTTGAATAATTCTAGCAAAAAATTTACTATTTTTAGGCGCCTCTCAACTACAACCTACGAAAATGAGAGGCCATATGCCACCACCGCTTCCACCACAACAATGATAGCCTACGCAAATGAGAGGCCATATGCGGGTTGGAGTTGGAAAATAACTTTTTCATAGAGATCATAGGGGCAGCACCAAGTTTTAGGCATGGGTTCTCATCTTTTACATTTCACACAACTTCACAGGCACCAGAAGTTTCAACCATAGGATTGGATAATATCCAACTCGATGATGATTTTCTGTTGCAGGGCAATATTTTAGGCTTCAAGGCAACATATGTGCTTCAAGATCCATAGGGTGAAGCACAACAAATAGAAGCCCCTACAGCTGAGCAGACATCATTGCCATCTCCTCAAGGAAATGACCCTCATCCTCAAACTGAGGATGACATTGTAAATTTTGATGAAAATATTTTAATGGTTGAAAATACTGAAGCAACCATAAAACAAGTTGTGCTTAGAGATTTGGAAGTGATGAAGGATTGGGAATATCGGGCCAAGGTCCTTATAAAGGAAATTAATGCCCGGTATAAGAATTTTTCTAAAAGAGAATCAATTTTTTCTTTGGTTTAGTATGAACCAGAAAAGCTTGGTGGCCTGCTAGATCAGGCCACATCAGGATCAGTGAAGTCAATTATTTTGTATGATGATGATGTTTTAAATATTATGGTTAGTAGAATAGAGAATATTAATGTTGAAGCCCAATATTTTTATAACCAATGGGCTTTTGATAAGAAAAAAGTTGCACTCGCTGAGGCTACAAGGGATGTGGTTGAGGTAAGAAAATATTTTTTTATGTTTTAATTTTCTTTTGCAGTAAAATTTTAATATTTTATTAAAACAAGTAAATTTTTTCATATAACTCTTTTGAATTATGTTTTCATTTTCTTTTTGTAGTCAAATTTTGATAACTTAAAAAGACAAGTTAAGAGCATGGAAGTTAATATCGATGTGGCGAAGATATTTCTGAAAAATGCAATGGAAATGAAGAAAAAATGCAATCAAAAGTGAGGGATAATAATATTTTAAGAAGATATATCAAGGAAAAGCTCAATGAAGATCTGGATCTCGTACTACAATAGTAGAAAGTGAAAGAAACACTTTCAATAGTACTAGAAGATCCAAACCAAGAAGAAGTCGCATTGGTGGGGAGTATTGAGAAAGTACAGGAAAACCTAGTCAGATCTGGAGCACTGCCAACACAGGGTGTCAAGGAAGGACATAAAGGAAAGGAAAAGGCAACTCCAAGCGAAACTGAGGCAGCAAACCCCCAATCAGATATTTAACAAAGTGTGAAATATTTTCAAGTTGACTGCAGTCAACAATTTTGTACAATGTAATATATTTCTATTCGAATTAATGAAAAAGATATTTACTAATTTTGTGTCTTCCATCATTCAAAGGTTGTTTGCATTTATAATTTTGTGTTGCTTTTTTAGTTTATGTCTATCCAATATTATTTACTATGTTCATCTCAAACAACAAAAGAAATATTATTGTTGGTTAATAGTTATTTGCAAAGTAAAACAAAACAATACCAATATTCATACATTAACAATACTATGATATAAAACATAATGATTTATCAATGAAGGTAGTTGAGACACTATGATATAAAACATACAATTTTTAAAACAACAATGTGATATAAAACATACAATTTTTAAAACAACAATGTGATATAAAACATACAATTTATGAATAAATAAATTTTTTGAAATCTTATAAATTTAAAACAATATTGTGAAATTTGATATCAAGTGAAGTCAAATTTATCATTGTTGTGAAATCTTGGAAAAATTACAATTTAGGTAGCTGAAACAAACACTTGTCAACTTGTCTAGAATCACTATTAAGCATAGCGGATATTTGTGTCTCCACCATCTGATCACTGAAAGCATCATTATCCTCCTTATCATTTGTATTCATGGTACCCCTTCTATCTGCAAGGGATTTCTAGTATGCCAATGCTCTATCATAGGGAAATTTGTCCAATTGATATGATGACACATAAATTCTCAAACAATTTTCTAAATTTTTTTCAGCTTATTGTGGAGCTTAGATTTAACAAAATATAGTGCACTGAAAACCCTCTCATCTTCCATAGATCCCAAAATCATTGTTTGACATAATTCATATAAACAAAAGTATTCACTAATCGTATCTTGTAAGACACTACTTGGATACAATTTTTGCCATAAATGTGCAATGGAACCAGTCTCATGGATGTTACTCAAAAGTGATGTTTGCTCAACCATTGTTCTTCCAAAATGAGATGATTATTGTTTTAAAAGATCTTTGTTGAGTATACCTTTGATTTCAACACCATTGACTTCCACACTTTTATTGAAATGCTTAATAAGTATGCACATATATTTAATAAACAACTCATGTGTAGAATTGTAGTCAATACAAGGACCCCAAAATAAAGGGTTAACCACACCCATGGCCTCAAGCAACTCATCTCTTTGAAATCGATCTCTTATCTCACTTGTCAATGATTCTGTTATTTTTAACAATTTTGTCTTAGTATTGTGTAAAACAACTTCAAATCTATTGTGTGTTACATGAACTTGTTCAACATCATCTATAACTATACTTGACTACCTTTCATAATAATATAGAGGTATCATATTTCCATGAACATTAATACAAAGATGATCATTGATGTCAAACTTCAAAAAGCTTTTTGGATCATTCACGTTTGTCAATGTATTCCAACTATCAAACAAGGGATCTATAAAATCTGCTTTGGACACATATAACCTATCAATAATCATACATATTTGCTTTCTCATCCTCATGAAATCAATGATATAGATGGATCTCTCTTGTGCAAGTTTAATCAATCTATTCATTTCTTGTAACATTGGAAGAATACCACATAATGTTAAAAGGGTTTCCAAGTCAGTCAAATGGAACAACAAATATTTTGCCTTATCAATTGCCCTACGATTTGCATACATAAACCCCATTAAAGATTGATATTCTATAAAAACTCTGTGTGCAGGTTGATACAATGAAATCCACCTTGTATCCACATCTTTTAACAATTTTTTCCTTCTGTAACTCCTAGTGCAAACTATTGAAACTCTCCAAACCTTTTTGGACTGCAAGAAAAATAAGAATGTATTTCATGAATGAGGTCTTCCACTCTCGCAACATTTTCAAAAGTGCTCATGATTTTATATGCAAGATTCACTCTATGAGCCATGCAATGAATGGGTATCATATATGGGGCAACTGAGGTTTGGAGTCGAACACAAAGACCATTCTTGTGCCCTTGCATTATAGCAGCACCATCAGCTCCAATGCATATTAACTTTGTGGCTATGTCTATATCATTCATTCCTACAATATCCTTTAAACTAGTTACAACAACATTATAGATATTTTCTGCATTTGAAATTTCCACCATCTTATGTAATCCTAGAAAACTAGGTTGCCTTACATGATTTTGAAATGTGTACACATGCATGCAAATCCAAGATGTGTTGTCCACAATCATCACCTCATCAATAGAAAGTGAAATGAATCTAGCAAGTTTTACTTTCTCCCTCAAGTCATCCTTCTCAACTAATGATAGATATTTTACCATTTTCCAACCACTTCGATCTGACCAATGGGAACTAGGAAGGTTTTGCACATCAGCTAGTTGAAATAGGTGCTTATAATCAATAAAATCGGATATGGGTCTACCCTTTTTGAGAATACTATATACAACAACAAACTATAAACTTTTTGAAGCTAAAGTGGTCTTATGAATTTTATGAAATTGGGCTTCAATCGTTCCACCTTTCTCAACAAGATATTGTTGTAGCTTCAAGTGATTGTCATATTCTATTACATATCTAACATGCATACATTCTGATGCATCCTTCCACCTAACTTCTTTATTAATTTTACCATCACTTCCTATAACTTTTACATAAGCTTTGCCACAATATTTTTCTATTGTATCTATCTTATTTTGCAGCCTGTGATCCTTACCTAGTTTCCAACTACAAATTTTGCATCTACATACTTTTAGATCGACTTTGTTATCCTCAGTCAAGACTGGCTCTATAAAGGGAAATTTTTCTGCCCATTCAACCTTAAATGCCCTTCCAATAGCCCAGTTAGATGCCTTTCTCTTTTTAGTATTTTTTCTTGAAGATTCATAAGAAGTTTGTAATGTATTTGATTTATCGCTTTCATTTTCAACTAGCATGTCATTTTGAGGAATATCTTCAAGTGTTTGTTGGATGTCATTGTTAAGAGAATTTTCATTAGAAGGCATCTCTTGGTGAGGAATATCTTCAAGTGGAGGTATATCAGGGTCAATAGGGTATTCTACATAGTAGCATACAATAATATTCTTTATCATTTTTGGATTTAATAAAAAAACTTACAAATAGAAAAAACATGTATATCATCATGCAAAATAGCTAGAGGCACATAGTAAGAATTAACTATTTGAGGAAGAAAGCATTATTTAAAATAATTACAGAATATACAACTAACTGTTTAGAAGTCAAAAATCATTTGTACCTTGAATTTGCATAGATGTCGATGGCTCGTTGGATTTTGACATATGGCTAAAATATTTGAGGATACTCTTTTCAACAGAATATTTGGCCCCCTTCTTTCCATCGCTAGTAGGTGACATTTTACTTGTAAAGAAAATATTTTTCATTTTAAAAAAGTAATAAAATGTTGAAGAGATCTTACTTCTGTTAGGCCTCAAGATAATATTGTAACTAGAATAAATATATGGTTGGTTGGTAGAAAATACATACCTATTTCTTAGCATGCTTTATTGTGATTTTTTTAGTGTATGCCACTACTCTATTTTTTGGTGATAGCACTTGTAACTAATAAGAGCACAAAACTAATCAATATACAAATTCAAATCAATTTAAGAAAAAAACTTATGTGTATGCGAAATATAATTAGAGATACATATGTGGAAAAATATAAGATTATAGTACAAAATGGACTAGAAACAAAGAATCACAATGTCTTTAGAGAAATAGAGCATCATAATGTCTTTAGAGAACCAAAGCATTTACCTATTTATAATATTATAATAGAAAAGTAGATCTCAATAGAAATAGAGAATCAAAGAGTTTTAATAGAAAGAGAGAAAATAGGGGAAAACATGCAAAATAAGGAAAAATAGAGAAAAACATGGGAAATAGAGCATTGACCTATTTTTAATAAATGATAGAAAAATAATAAAATAAAAACCTTAATTAGATGATAGAAAAATAGATCTTATTACTACAACTACTTCAACTTATATTCTCTAAAAAAAAAAAATAAGATCATAGATTCACAATGTCTTAAGAGAAACAAAGAACTTAGTGTAAAATCTAGTTCGATAGTCAGTTCGGGTGCAAAAAGGGTTTGACAATCGGTTCGGGTGTAGAACAATGTTCAATAATTAGTATTGGTGGAAAAAGAGATCCGATAGTTAGTTTAGGTGGAAAAATAGGTTTGGTAGTTGGTTCAATGCAAAATTGCGTCTGATAGTCCATTCGTATGCAAAATTGGATCCGATAGTTTTTCTAGATGCAAAATAGGGTCCGAGTGTGATTTCGGGTGCAAAATTGGATCCAATAGTCTATATGGATGAAGAACAAGGTTTGACTATCGTTTTGAGTGCAAAAAAGGGTCCAACAGTCGATCCTGGTGCAGAACAAGGTTCGACTATCATTTTGAGTGCAAAAAAGTGTCCAACAGTCGATCTTGGTGCAGAACAAGGTTCGATAGTCCTTCTAGGTATAGAATAGAGTCTAGTAGTCGATCTGGTGCAAAAAAGAGTCTAATAATCCATCCAAGTGGAAAATAAGATCTAGATCTGTTGGGGTGTAGATATGGGTCTGATTTTGGTCCAAGTAGAGTTTTGATCCAGATCGACTGGTTTCTGCACACGATCAAAGTTTGGTGGAATTCTGCAATAGATCAAATGTTTTAGTTCATATTTTTGCTTGGAAGGTTTTACTTTTTGCTACGGTTGCTCGATTTTCTAATAGTTTGAATATTTTAAATGAAAAAGTATCGCTGGCGTGTTAATTATATATAGTGGTATAATTGGTAAATTTGGTAGGATAAGTTAAAAATTTTAAAATTTTAAGGTGAAAAGGGTCCTCGATTTAGGTGGGAGTGCTGGCGAATTAAAAAAAAACCATAATACTATTATCAACGCACGATGAACCGACACCTAAAAATTTTGTCCCAAAAATTTTGGGCGAATGGGCCGATGTCCAGGGTCCCCCAAATTCGCCAATTTGCATTTTTAAAAATGCTAATATTCGCCCAATTTGTGAATATTCATCGTTGTGCATAACCCTGGTTTTCGTACTTTACCATTATATAATTATACCTTGGAAAGTAATCTAGTAGTGAGAATATCTGAGACCTTGTAACGTTTTACAAAATACAACCTATGGTTTGTAGCGGGTAGTGGTCTTTCAAGGATTCCCTATTCAACTTCTTGAAATTGATGTGTAATTTGATATCACCATTCTTCTTATGCTGGAACCAGGTTGACAATCCATATAGAGTGCTTTATGGGGAATATGATTTATGCTTGTAAAATATTAAGGAGTTCCTTCTTCATAACTACCTCAATATTAAGATTAACAAGCCTTTTTTTTTTTGAAAAATGGTTTTTTGTCAAGATATAGCTCTATGGTGTGTTCAATGATTCTCCTATCATGAACTTTTTAAATATTTACAAAATCAAGTATTGATATCACTATATTTCCCATAGAATTACTTAAACAAACTTACCTTCCTCAAAACACTCCTTTTCCACAAGTAGATCTTTCCTTCAACTACCTCAACCAAATGGTAAAAGGATGACCTAGCCTTCATGCTAGACACATGGTTGTAACAGTTCATCTAATAATGCAATACAGCCTGGGCATCCTGCGCGCTGGGGCTGGCCTGCGTAGACGCTCCCGCGTGGCTGGATGCAGCTTCGTCTGTGTCTGCGTCCAAAGCAGGGACGCCACAGGATGGGTCCTGGGGCAGCGGTTTTTTTTTTTTTTTTAAATTTGCTTCCACCTCCGAACTTCCTGCTCACGCCTCCCTGCGGAAAATTCCTGTAGCTGGCTCTGATGCCATGTAGAAAAATAGCCAAAGAAGGTTAAGTACGCTAACAATTTGTGTGAATAAACTCTCTAGTTATTAATCCTTTTGGAATTTGGTTAATCTTGAAATGAAACACCTTGTCTTTTATGCCATTCTTATATTCATTTTTTTCTTCAATATGTTGCATTTCCATGATGAGAAATTATATAGTTTGTTTTTCATTTTTAAATACATATAAATGATAGGAATTATTAGTGATAGTAAGTTAGAAGAGAACATCAAGCTCCTTTGGCCTATGAGATCAAATTTAGTGGCTATGGAAACTAGTTCATCTGCTTTGACATTCAAGTCTCATGGGATTACCTTAATTTCATAGGTGCTAAAGCTCTAGAACAAGTCCTAAACCCTATGTTTTTATGATTTTAGGTGCTTTTTCTTTGTAGCACATTCTGACTTGACCTTATTTACCACTAGTTCATAGTTATCAAAGACTTTGATATTTTTAATGCCCATATTTTTAGATTTCCTTAGGCCCATACAATGTGCTTCACATTTTGCTACATTATTGGTATAATTGAATAAAAACCTACAAGAATAAGCTACCTAAGCTCATTAGGGATCAATGAAATAAATATTGAAATATATTTCATTTCTAGTCCTTGCATTATCAAAATGCTTAGTCTACATGCCATCTGGTCCTTAAGCCTTCTATTGGATAATATTGGGACATTGGTGGGCCCTTCAAATATAAAGTAGTTACACATCTCCATTTATTCAAAATCACCTCTAGATTATCGTCTTCTTGAAGCACACCTATGATCATGTCTAATTCTAAAATAGTATCTTCCTTGATGTCCTCCTCATTCATGTAATCAGGTAGCTCATTGTAGTTCACCACAACATCATCATCAAGCTTATGCAAGAGGTAGTTGCATGGAGGTTTGTTTTTTTTTCTTGGTGTTCTTTCCATTGTTACATACCTTTATTTGCATAATCTGTGGATAGGTACCCTTATCCAAACAACTTCTTGGTCCATTCCCTCAAGAGTAGCATCATGAAGCAATAAGGTAGGTCAACCACAAATACTTATTGTATGACCACTAGCTTTGGATGTGTAGCTATTCTCATTATCAAGTCCCTGAATACCTCTATGGAATTCTCCCTAGCACCATCCATTTGAATAGGATTCTTGAAAGTCTTGGTGTATGGCAGACCCATGTCTTTACACACTACTTTTGGCATTACCTTGCTTTTGAGCCTACATACAAATCCTCAATAGTTAGTTTTTAATATTTAACATCACTCAAAATGGAGGTAAATTTAAGGTCTTTGGATTTGGTAAATTTATTGTGTCAGTAACATTGAATTGGATATCTAAAGTGTCCTCTGCTATCAAATTTTTTTGTTCTATAATATTGGGTTGTTTGTGCTTTGGTGGCCCATTTTTACCCCTGGTGTAGCTCCCTTCTTACTCCTTGAGGGATTGAAGGAGTTTCCTTTGACCAAGTAGGGTTAAGGCATCTAGAATACTAAATTTTTCTACTGTTTTCTTCATATTTTATGAAATGTTAAACTTGAATTAAATGGTGCCATTTTCACTTTGTCATAAAATTTCTAAACTATCTTGTAATGACACATCCTTCGCTAGTCAAAGAAAAACATCTCAAGCAACTTTTAACCTTCTTTTGTAAATTATTCTTTTTCTTTTGATTTTTATCACCCTTTTTCTTTTCCACTTTTGTTATCTCATTTTGTATTCTATTTTATTTTCTAGCTTCTTTACCCTTTTTATTCTCTCTTTTTTAGTCAAAGCACTAGTTGAGGGTGTTATTACTTATTCATTTTTAGATTTTTCCTTTGTGTACCTTTGTTAAGACCCTGAGGGTTTAATACAGATTTATCCACAATCTTCACTTTAAAGGAATAAGATCTTAGAATGGAGAAAGTCCAAATAAATTTATTGATTATCACAAACCGCAGGCCACTTCGAGGGGGCTTCCTCCTTACAACAAAAAAAAACAAAGTATTTTATCCTTGATACTATCTCTTCCGATTTTACACATATTAATAACATAAGTATTCTAACTCTAACCCTATGTCGATTCAAATTATTAAAATATGACGATTCACATTACAAGACTATATATCAATTAAATATACTACTAATACTAATAATTAAATGTTAGGATGTGGGATCCTAACATGCCACCCTTCCAGAAAAAGGTTTGTCCTCAAAGCTAGAACTAAGAAAATTGTTGCTGAAATTGATGAAGCACTTCCCAAGTAGCATCCTCAGGTGCCAATCCCTGCAACTGAATCAAGACTTCGACGATGGTGCGATGAAGTGGATGGGTGTGTCATTCCAAGACAACTTCAGGTTCGACCATTATGGAGCCATCCTCAGTAAATTTAGGTAACTCTGTTTGTGTCATCACTTGTGAGACAATGACCTTCTTGAGGCAAGACACATGAAATACTAGATGAATTTTAAAAGACTCTGATAACTCCAACTTGTATGTTGCTGGTCCTATGTGTTGCAAAATTTTGTAAGGTTCATAGAATTTTTGGGCTAACTAAGATAACAAAACAAATTTAAGGATCTTTGAGCTTTTCTAGGTTTTTTATGACTTTTTTAGTGTCATTTTCCCCTACTTTTGGTTTAAAAATTACTAAAAATAGAGTAATGATAAAACCACTACAACTTCTTCATTATAGCTCCGATTTGCATGATTTTTGATTTTTTGAGTGCAGAATCAAAAAGTAGCAAAATACTCTCTTTTTTTCATTGGAGAAATGAAAAGCTTGCTAACTTCTTGGTCAGGTCGAAGCACATTTTCTAGGAAGCCTTGTCTTCATGCTACCTCTCAATCTAACTTATTTCGAAATGACAAGTCTTCCTTCAAATCCATCCACAGGTGATTATGATCATGCTTTATACCAGATGTTAAGACCTTGTGGGTTTAGTACAGGATTTATCCATAGTCTTCAATTTAAAGGTAACACAATAAGATCTCATAATGGAGAAAGTCCAAACATATTTATTGATTATCACGAATCGTAGGCTACTTCGAGGGGGCTTCCTCCATACAACTTAAAAAAAAAACAAAGTATTTTATCTTTGATATTATCTCTTTCATGCTTACACATATAATAGTATAACTATCCTAACCCTAACCCTACACCAGTTCAAATTATTACAATATGGCAGTTCACATTATAAGCCAATATATCAATTAACTATACTACTACTACTAATAATTAAATGTTAGGATGTGATATCCTAACAACCTTATTATCCAATTGTTATATACCTTTATCCTTCATATATAGTAGTGGCCTTACTCTTCTAAGCATTGTGATATAGTGACATGCTAGACTTACTTCTTAGTTGATTCATGTTCTTTAATCACCCTCCTCTTACTTCTAGTTTCAACTCGTTAGTTAGTAAATACAAATTTATCCGTAAAATTGGAATCTTCCTGATTTTCAAAAATATCAAAATTCATAATTGTCATATTATTGGGGTTTAACAGTTATGGGACTACTTGTTGAGCTAGAAAAGGGGTTGATATACTAATTGGTTCATAACATGCATTTGGTTAGATGTTGGTATTATTTATCCAATAGTATTGACTTGTTGGGTTTGACATTGATGTCCATACTATTTTGTTTGGACACTCCTAATACCCATGACACATTTAGTAGGGTTGTGCCCAATACTATAAACAATAAAACATAGATTATTTGCTTCTAAGTTCATATTAACCATATTATTTTGTGCTTGATTGCCTCCTTGACCAATAATTTTCTTAGGGACTTGATCCTTTATGAAGTAAATGGTTCTCCTTTGCTACCAATTTTGTTATGACCAACCACTATTCCACTACCATCCATCTTGTATTTTCTCCATATTGGTGTTTTTTACCATTTTATTACATATAACCATCATCTCCATCATTCAATCCTTTAGCATGTCATATTTGTCTTGAATTTGGGATAGAGTAGGGGTATAATTATATTGTGATAGATCTAGCGAAGCAGGAAATGGGGGATAGAAAGAAATAAAAGGAATGCTTTGGTCCAGGAGGGTCACCATGTATGGGGATTTACTTTGCAAGAAGATTCCATAAATGGAATATTTATAGAAATCATGAATTTACAAAATGGTGGTGGTAGGTCCTAGGATTTGTGGTATCCGAGGTATGTGGGCAATGTAGGCCATAAGTTGGGTAAGTGATAACTTTCCTACTCTAATAAATATATCTTCTACCCAATATACCTCTTTGAATGCTACAACTAAGGTAACATGGTTAGCATTATAGACCATTAGCTCGAAATTAAACTATACAATTTTTATATAAGACAACGATGCTTGATCTTCATAAAAATGTATGTTTGGTGGAACTACACACAATGTCCTTGTGAATCTAATATTATAATCATATTCTTTTTTTCTTGAGAATACCTTTAGTATTTAATTGAAAAGGGATAGAAGAACCATTTCCCATACTATCAAATCTTCTCATGAAAGTTTCAACAATTGATGTCCAATTAGTGACTGAATTATCAAGTAAGTTTTTGTACCACAAAGTAGATTTGTCCCTTAATGAGGAAATAAGAAAACTATCATGATGCTTCTTCTTGAATGTGATGTATGGATTTCATTATGGATAACTCATTTATATTATCCATAGACATTTTAGTTCTATTTCCATCAAAGGTTGCTAATGACTTCATGATAGCAATTGCAATAGGGAAATATGTCATTAAGTTTAAAGGTCCATAATAAGCCCAATCAAGAAGTTTGTTCTAGGCTCTAAACAGTGCAAGTGCTTGGTTATACTAAGGGAATTGCATGTATTGCAAAGGAGGAGGATACATCATTTTCCCATAGGATGGGATATTTTACGCTTGAGGAGGTCACAAATAGGGTGTAATTTGCTATTGTGGGAAACCTTATAGATTTTTGGTTACAACATAATATTGAGATAGAAACTAGGGATTTAGATTTTGCATTTGGATTTGGGTTCTAATAAGTCTAATTTTGGTTCGATATGACCTGCATGTTTTGTATAAGTGGAATTTCCAAGTCATATTGTGTGACTTGTTGATTAGGAGGAGACATATTTTGTTGTATATTTTTTTGTGACTAACTAACAACATTTGATTATGAGTTGTACCATGAAATCCTTATGTCTCCATTTGACCAAGAAATATTTGCAAGTTTTGAGCTATGTCTTGGCTTGAAACTAGAACATTGCTTTGATTTGAAATATTACTAATATTGATATTGAGTGGATTCAATTGACAAGGAGGTGGAGGTTAATTTAGAGTGTTATTAGCCTAGTTACTTGATACAGACAATGATTGACTTAAGTTAGTATATATTAGAGGGGTGTTCTAAGGGTTAACTCATTTTGGCTTGAGTACTCGAGGATTTTGGTTTGGAAATACTGATTACTAGCTATGGACCCTATCGAAGTAAGAATTGACAATAGGTTTAATTGAGATATGCCATAAAATAGGTTTGTGATTAGAATCATAACAATTGGTCCTATGGATGCCTACATTTGATTGGTATAAAAAAAGGTATAATAAAATATAGGACAATAAAGAATGTTTAATTCTTTGTAAGGTAATGAATATGTGGAATTCTAATCTTTATAATATGGGTTAGCAATGTGGCCTCTTGATGGAGTTGGATTCATAGCCATTTCAAGCTCTTGTTCTTTGCATATCCACTTGAAAAGTTGCCTCTTTTTCCCTTTAGCACTCCTCATTTTGATACTTGATTATTTTGATGTGGTCATTTTTCACTTATATTTGAATAAAATATGTATCATTTATATGAAATAATATTTTTCTATTAAAAATAAAATTTCTAGATATATATTTTTAAACATAAACTTGATTTGAATCATAGTGTTGTAGCATTATTTCTAACATAAAGCTAGTGCCATTACCTTGAATTTTCAAGTTTATTGTATTATGCAAAACATAGTTCCATCTTAGGGTCACTATAGAAAACAATATTTAATGCTAAGGCAATACTGTTTGGACTCTAAGATAATGTTATGAAGTGTGTTACACCTACACTAAATTAACATTGAGTTAACACCATCGTAGTGTCTTATTATTCATTAATTTAAACATATATGTATTTTGATGCGATGGATATTATTCATTAATGTTATCAATTTAATTTTAATATTTTATTTTTTAATGGGATAGCATGGATTTTATCACCCACCAATCACATACATTGGGCCTTTATGCCTATTGAAATTTGAACTTGAGTCTTCTTTCTGGAAAACCCGTTTTGTCCATGCGAGCTCAACACAAAGAAAAACCAATAATTTTTATTTTATTTTGAGAAGTTAGATGGAAGAAGATTAGCAATGAAGATTTTCAAATGAATAAGTTGCTTACTAATGATTTTTAAATGACATTATAGATAAGTTAATGAGGACTTCTCTAGTTTTACTAAACATTATAAGAGTTGTGCTTTATTTTTCTTGGAAGATCATATTATAAGGTTTGCTTATTGATTTGTAATTTATTTCTTATTATCTTAAGAAAATAATATCTAATCTTAAAAGGGAGGACCCTCCTAAAACTTAACCATTCTTCTTCGTTACCCACTTGCTATATTGAGTATTTGCCTCTCCCTTTATCACAATCAACGATTTAAATCACCTTTTACATACAATGAATGAATTTAGTTATTATTTTCATAATTTAATTTATGCACAACACCAATAAAATCACCAATAAATATTAACATATTTTAATGAACAATATCCACATTTGATTGCTGCTAATGATTTAATTTTAATGATTATATTCTTCTAGCTACCATTGTGATAAACTTTTTACCTTTGTGGATTCAATTAAATTTTGAACTATAGGTAATTTAAACAGTGCTAGTAAAGAAGAAAGCTTAAGGATAGTCATTTTATTAACTTGTTATCCCTTATAATCTCATACACAATATGATCACAATGTGTTACACATACAAGGTAAACTAAGTTTGACTTGGTGAAAGAGGTCTTGAATGATGATATATTAATAAGTTTTGCATTGTCAACTGTTTTATAAAAACCCATAACCATGCCAAATTTTTCACCTATGAGTACATCCACATACTTAAAAGACATAAATAGATGAAAAATATTTATCCATATACTTGAATCTTGTATAATATGTGAGTTGTATTGATCATCTAATGCATCAATCAAAAAACAATTTGTTTTAGCAATAGATAGATACTTTTAACATGCATTTTCACATATTGATACCATCACATCTCCAATATTTCACAATATTGAACTTGTGTAACCCCAATTTGAAGATCTATATTAAATATTTTATACCTATACCCATACTCCCACATAATAACACCTATATAACATTACTTATAACTTGCAAATCCTCACAAACCTATGTCCTAATATTAGTTGTCATTATTTGTAGTGGTCTATAACACTAGTAAAATAGGAACTTCAATAGTGACATACGTAAATATGTATTATGAAAGGTGCATTTATTATCTGTAAGATTGATAATATACAAAAAAATATTTCATAGTGCTATACAATAATTACAACTTCATCATCCATCTAGTCATCATCATTGCATTTCAAATTTCCAAGGTATTACTTACCTCTCCCAATAAAAGAAAAAATATCACCATGGTTTCTTATGATATCTATATGCACCCTATAATTATTTTATAGTAACGACCCTTACCCCATTATCTCCCTTCCCATGTGCTAAGAAAAATGATTTAGCCATGGCCTACCATACATGTATCTTCCCCACCTCAAAAGGAAAATATCACCTTGGTTTTTTGTGTTATCTATATGTAGCCTAGAATTATTCTATATTAACCACCCTTACCCCATTACCTCCCTTCCCACATGCTATAAAAAATGGTTTAGCCATGGTATACCATACACATATGTTCTCCACTCCACATATCTTCCACTTTGACCAACTCCTCCTTCCCTATCCATGTAACCACCTCCCCAAACATATTTTTAATTTAAAATTAAAAACTATCATCCACCCTCTTTCCACATATCTCACCCCTCCACACCTACAAACAAATATATGTTCCCCTACACCGACCCGTTAGGAAAATACTTCAAATTTTACACCTGCAAGTAGAAACACAATGACAAAGAACAAAAACAACAACACAAGTAACACAAAGAATTTACGTGGAAACCTACAATGTGTAGGAAAACCACGAGGTAATGGCAAATTATTTTTATTATTTTTAGAAGAACTTTACATTCATGTTTTCAACATTTTTAACATTACACATATGCAAGGGATCAAGTCCCTTTTATAGAGCAGAAGGAAGACTCCAAACTGTTCGTTTCCTCTCCCAAAGGAAGCCTCCAAAAACTATTCATTTCCACTTCCAAGAAATGTGTCTAAAATTATTCATATTTCACATTTGGACATCTATCCTAGATGTATGTTGCCTAGATGTCTACGGCCTAGATTTCTAGCATCCTAGATGTCTACTACCTAGACATCTAGTAGTACTGCCTAGACGTCTAGCAGTGCTACCTATAAGTCTAGCAACCTAGATTTCTGCTACCTAGACATCTAGTACTACTGTCTATGTCTGGAAGTTCTTTCTAGACATATAGCAACCTAGACGTCTGCTACCTAGACATTTGGCAGTGCTACCTAAATGTCTAACAACCTAGATTTCTGTTGTCTAGACGTCTAGTATTGCTGCCTAGATGTCTAGCAGCGGTCTCTACTATCTAAAACACTGCATAATGACTTCACTTCCTAATATTTTTCCATTTGAAGTTGGTATTCAGTAATTCTTCTACCAAATTTTTTATTTAGTGCCAATTGCCCAATGCTGCCCTTGTTACATTTTTAGCAAGCTCGGAGAATTTCTGCACCACTCAAACTAATCTACCTTGATCGACTTTGTAAGCATATATGTATGATTCACTTCAGTGTCAATTTTTTGCAACAAGATCCTACCTTCTTCAACCACATTTCTTATAAAGTGGTACTTGACATCAATGTGTTTCGTACGATCATGGAATATTAGATTATTCACTAGCTGAATAGCATTTTAGCTATCACAATGCAACATAATTTTCTCTTGCATTACCTTGAAGTCACCCAACGATCATTCTAGCCAAATTACCTCTTTACTGGCATGAGTTGCTGCAATGTATTTTTCTTTAGTGGTTGATAAAGCCACAACAAACTACAACTTAGAAACCCAACTCACCGCTCCTCCAGCAAGAGTGAAGGTATATCATGTAGTGGATTTTCTCCCATATCTATCTCCACCATAATTAGAATCTACAAAACCTTTAACTTGCAAATTTTCTAATATAAAGTAAATGACAACATCTGAAGTAGCTCTTAAATATCTGAATATCCATTTCATCGCATTCCAATGCTCCTTACCAGGATTTGCCATGTACCGGTTGACTACTCCTACTACTTGTGCAATATCTGATATGGTGCTCACCATGGCATACATGAGGCTTCCTAGTCACCCAATGATCACTCTAGCCAAATTACCTCTTTACTGGCATGATTTGTTGCAATGTATTCTGCTTTAGTGGTTGATAAAGCCACAACAAACTACAACTTAGAAACCCAACTCACCGCTCCTCCAGCAAGAGTGAAGGTATATCATGTAGTGGATTTTCTCCCATATCTATCTCCACCATAATTAGAATCTATAAAACCTTTAACTTGCAAATCTGCTAATACAAAGTAAATGACAACATCTGAAGTGGCTCTTAAATATCTGAATATCCATTTCATCGCATTCCAATGCTCCTTACCAGGATTTGCCATGTACCGGTTGACTACTCCTACTACTTGTGCAATATCTGATCTGGTGCTCACCATGGCATACATGAGGCTTCCTAGTCACCCAATGATCACTCTAGCCAAATTACCTCTTTACTGGCATAAGTTGCTGCAATGTATTTTGCTTTAGTGGTTGATAAATCCACAACAAACTACAACTTAGAAACCCAACTCACCGCTCCTCCAGCAAGAGTGAAGGTATATCATGTAGTGGATTTTCTCCCATATATATCTCCACCATAATTAGAATCTACAAAACCTTTAACTTGCAAATATGTTGATACAAAGTGAATGACAACATCTGAAGTGGCTCTTAAATATCTGAATATCCACTTCATCGCATTCCAATGCTCCTTACCAAGATTTGCCATGTAACGGTTGACTACTCCCACTACTTGTGCAATATATGATATGGTGCTCACCATGGCATACATGAGGCTTCGTATTGCTGATGAATACAGTACACAAGATATGCTTATCTTCTCTACTTCTGTTATAGGACATTGGTTGGAAGATAAATTTAAGTGTGAAAGAAGTAGGGTACTAACTGGTTTTGCATTCTGCATATTGAAGCGCTGTATAATCTTCTCTATATATGACTTTTGACTTAACCATATCTTTCTTCATTTTTTGTCCCTATGTATCTTCATCCCTAAAATTTGGTTTTCTGCTTCTAAATCCTTTATTTCAAATGTCCTAATCAACTGAGCCTTAATATCAATGATTTTCTTCATGTTGGGGCTTGCAACCAGTATATCATCAATATACAATAACAAATTTATAAAACTACCATCATCAAACCTCTTATAGTATCCACAATGGCCAACTTCACTCCTGCTAAAATATTAGCTCTTCATAAAGGTGTCAAATTTCCTGTACCACAACCTTAGTATTTGTTTCAACTTGTACAATGATTTATTTAGTCTGTAAACTAAATGCTCTTTGTCTCTCTCTTCATAGCCCTTAGTATGATCCATATAAATATCCTCCTTGAGATCACTATGTAGGAAAGCAGTATTTGCATCAAGCTGCTCAAATTCTAAATCCTGTGCAACTACACGTGCAAGTAGAACTCTAATAGTAGTCATCTTCATAACTGGAGAGAAAAAATCATTAAAGTCAATACATGACTTTTGCACATAGTCTTTTGCCACCAAGCAAGATTTATAGCATTCCAAGAACCCATCACTATTATTCTTAACTTAGTACACCCACTTGTTTCTAACAATATTTATTCCAGGTGGGAGATCCACAAGTTCCCATATTTTATTCTTGCAAAGTGCCTTGATTTCATCTATGGATTTCCTCCACTTTTCTGCATTCTCAGACTCTCTAGTTTCTTGAAATAAACTAGGTTCACCATCATAAGTTAACAAAGCAAAATAGGACTGATAAATATGATAATACCTTTATGAACACTTTTGTGGATGTGTATATTTTCTAACCCAATGATCTATTGATTGTGGCTCTTGGTCTTATGACCGTTGTGGCTGCTCTACTTGTTCTACTTGCTATTCTGCATGCTGATCAAAAAATTTAGCATGTTGATTTTCACATTCATCTTCACTCATTTCTACTTCAACTAGTACAACATTAGGGGTTTTTAGTACCTCCTTCCTTTGCATAGATTTTTCATCAATAATAAAATCTTGACTAATAATTACCTTGTGGGCAGTAGGATCCCACAGTCTATACCCCTTCACTATATCTCCATAGCCAAGAAAAACACATTTGCTTGACTTCGAGTCAAGCTTGAAACTTTTTTATTTTGGTACATGGGAAAACATATCATAGACAAAGGTACATAAATGAGAGTAATAAACTGGCTTACAACACCAAACCTCCTCCAAAATATGTCCATCTAATGCAGCTGTAGGTGACCTTTTAGTAAGATAAACAACTATATTAATGGCCTCTACCCAAAACACTTTCTCCAACATGGTTGCATTAAGCATGCTTATTGCCTGTTCCATGATTGTGCGATTCATCCGCTTAGCCACACCATTTTACTATGGAGTATATGATACAGTCTTCTGGTGCTTAATACCTTCTTACATATAAAATTTATCAAATTTCTTGGAGCAATATTCACCCCCATTATCTGACCTAAGACATAAAATCAAATTACCCAAACTCTTCTCTACCCATGCTTTGAACTCTTTAAATTCTACAAATATTATGAATTCTTCAGAAAATAAATCCACACTCTCCTAGAATAATCATCTATAAAAGTCATAAAATAGATGGTGCCATTTAAGGATTTAGTGGGGACTGGTCCAAATATGTCTGAATTATTAAGTTGCAAAAAATCAGAACTCTTACCAAAACTTGCAGTAAACCGAACCCTCTTTTGATTACCAAAAATATAGTGCTCACAAAAGTCTAAATTGCAATACTTAATCCCAGAAGTCATACCTTTGTCATACAAAATTTTTAGGTCTTTTTTACTCATATGGCCTAGGCGTTGATGCCATAGCATTGCTGCATCCTGAACAGAAGTTGCTGCTACTACATGGTTTGTCAATGTTTCACCACATAAATGATACAGGGTCCCATAAAATTCTCCCTTTGCTACTATAGAAACTCCTCTGGTAATTTTTTAGTAGTTGTTACTGAAAGTGACAAAATACCCTAGCTTATCCATCATATTGATTGAGAGCAAATTCTTTCGCAAATCGGGTACATGTCGCACATCACATAACATCCTTTCTCTATCATCATCCAACCTAATCCTTATATCCCCTCTTCTTACAATTTATAAAGGATGATCATCACCCAAATAGACCTTTCCACCATAGTATGGTTGATATTTTTCAAACTAGTCTCTATGGGAAGACATGCGGAAAGATACACCTAAGTCTAAAAACCAGGTATAAAAAAAATCTATTGTTATTGATATAGAAGGCTCTACATATTTTTTTCTCTCCTGAATCTACTACACTGGCCTCAGTTGATGATTGATTTTGCTTTTCATCATTTTTCAATTGCCAACAGTTCTTCTTTGAGTTTCCTGGATTCCCACAATGCCAACACTTCCCTTTCTACTTATGTCCTTTAGATTTAGATCTGGATTGTTTTCTACCTTGTTTAATCCCATTGAAATATCAACCTCTCACAAATAGGGCTTCATTAGTTGAGGGTTCCAGAGATTTTTGCCTCAACTCTTCTTCCAACAAAGCCTCTACCACATCATCAAATTTGAGAGTTCCTGATGATGAATTACTGATGGTCATCACCATATGATCCCAAGTGTCTAGGAGAGAATAAAGTAGGGTGATAGCTCTATCTTCATCCTCCATATTCACATTAACTAAAACTAGTTTACTGATAAGAGTATTAAACTCATTCAAATGATCTACCACGGATGAACTTTCCTTCATCCTTAAGCTATAAAGTCATTTTTTCAGAAAAAACCTTATTTATTGCTAATTTTGTTTCATACAACTTTTCAAGATTTTACCAAAGGGCTTCCACGATCTTCTCTTCAGCTACATTGAACAAGATGGAGTTTTCTAGGCAGAGCTGAATTGTAGAGACCACATTCCTATCAAGCATTTCCCACTCCTCATATTTCATGCTACTAAGTTTACTCGCGATCCCTTGCAAGGCTTGATCTTGGTCATTCTAAACCAACAAATAATCCACCTTCATCTTCCATAGAGTGAAGTTCCTACCATCAAGTTTCTCAATCTCAAACTTTGTTACACCTCCTATAATTGTTGCAACTCCCACTTGCACAAAACCTTGATCTTTGATACAATATGTTAGGAAAATACTTCAACTCTTACACCTGCAAGTAGAAACACAATGACAAAGAAAAAAAATAACACAAGTAACACAAAGAATTTATGTGGAAACCTGCAATATGCAGGAAAACGATGGGGTAATGACAACTTATTTTTATTATTTTCAATAGAACTTTACATTCACGTTTTCAATATTTTCAACATTACACATATGCAAGGGATAAATTCCATTTTATAGAGCAGAAGGAAGACTCCAAATTGTTCATTTTATCTCCAAAAGGAAAACTTCAAAAATTATTCATTTCCACTCACAAGAAAGGTGTTTGAAACTGTTCACCTTCCATATTTGGATGTCTATACCAGACGTCTGTTGGCTAGACATCTAGAAAAACTGCCTAGACATCTAATAAAACTGCCTAGACATCTAGCAATGTTGTCTAGACATCTAGAAACACTGACTATATGTTTAGCAGTCTAGACGTCAACCACCTAGACATCTAGCATTGTTGCCTAGATGCCTGGCAGTGCTGCCTAGACGTCTAGTAGCCTAGACATCTATTGCCTAGACATCTATTAATGCTATATAAATGTTTGGTAGTGCTACCTAGATGTCTAGTAGCCTAGCTGTCTACTGCCTAGACATCTAGTACTACTGCCTAGATGTCTAGCAATGCTGCCTAGATGTTTAGTAGCCTATACGTCTAGTACTACTGCCTAGACATCTAGCAAAAATCTCTGCTGGCTAAAATACTGCATAGTGACTTCACTTCCTAACACGACCCCCTTTCCTTTCTCCTATTTTATTCCATGTAACCCCCTTCTCCTCACACATTCCATAAAAACTCCCTTCTACACAAAATCATTAGGTTATGAATAATTTGACCCTACCTCTAGCTATCAAGTTAGCTCAAGAGTATAAAAATAAGATATTACAAAGAATCTAAAGACATTGTTTCAAGCTGGTCATAATGTAAGAAATAAAAATGTAATAGAATCAATAATATATAAGCCTCCATATTAAAGGAGCTCTAATTATGAAAAATATCAATCAATATTAATATATAAAGATGAGCACATCCACTAGAAGAGGGGAAAATGAAGAATATCATTTAACACCTCATGATGAGGTTGAGATTGCTATAACAGATCAAATATGGATAAGCAAGCTAGAGCATTACACAACTGATGAGTGAGACTACCATGAATAGTGATGATATTGCATGGTAGGGATGGTGAAAGGTTCGATGTTGCAGGTGAATGAGGAGGAGTGGATGGTATAAGGGGTGAAGTAATAGGCGTATCCTGGCATGACAGATAACATTGGGTACAAGTGCTAAGGTTAATCATGTTGAACACTCCATATGAGGAAGGATCACAATGGAAACTATTAACTTACCTAGATTGGGCTTGTGGATTGTATTGGGCTCCCTAAGGATTGGTCCCCCATGTTTCGATAGTGGATTATGATAGATACCAAAATTTTTTTATTATGGCATGAGGGGGTTTGAAACTTGAATAGTACTTTGATCAATAAGATCCTATACTAGGCCACAGAAGGAGAGAAAATACCCTACATCATAACCGTGCTATCGGTGGTAAGCACAGAAGGCCTATTAATTAAACCCATGAGGTTTAGATTGGTTCAGATCAATAGGTCTATCATCAGGAAAGGTGATATGACCAGGGTCATACAACCTTTGGAATAGATCTGGAAAGGGCTCAAAAAGTGGAATAAAATTTTGCCTTGGAGGTTGAGGGTGAATATCGTGAGCTTGTTGTGGGTTAGATGTAGGAGGTACATTAGTTTAAAAAATTTGTTACTGTGGAGGAGGAGGTCATGAGATTAATGATGAAGCTGGAGAAGCTACTGCCACTTGATTGGTTTATGGTGGTTTGGAAAAGGGTTGACTCGATGTATTACGATTGAAGTTGAATTTTGAATTGTAAGATGACTTCTATCAGAGTTTCATTTTTCCAGATTGAAATTTGATGTCCTTAATAACCTTTGCTTGAGTAATGGATTTATCAAATGTGCAACTTTGATGAAGTTGCAAAGGTGTAGAGATATGTTTGCAGCAACTCTTGGAAAATAGTGTGACAAGCTCAGAGAACAAGAGGCTATGAGCTACATCGTGGATGACCAATCTCCATCGAGAAACAAAATATATGATAGGTTCATCATTAGCTTGTCATAAGGTGTAGAAATAAGAAAAGTTTATATTTTTTTAATGTTGATGGAGAAATATTCTAGAAATAAACTAGCCAAATTTTCAAATGTAAATAAGCTATGGTGTGGGAGCATGTTTTATCAATCGAGGGCTTGTTCCCCAAGTGAGAGAGCAAAGGTACACAACATGAGGGGATCACTAGTGTGAAGCTAGTAGCATGCGAAGTGATAGTTACTGATGTGTTCTCAAGGGTGAACTTCAAAATTTTGAAATAGTATGAGTAAGGAGGAATGGGAACTGAAGGATGAATGGGTTCATTGCATAATTTATTATATGTGGATTTTTAGAGCTTGTAACCAGTTGTGTGGAGTTTAGGTGATGGGGGTTCGATGAATTGTGATGATACGATGGAAGACTTAGAATGAAGGGGGTATTGGAGCTATTGTTCCTCCCATTGTGAGAGAGGAGTATACTGAAACTGTTCTTGTGGATGTGTTTACTAAAAAACATGATATGTGGAAACCAATGGGAGAATCTATTATGGGGCAGACATCTATTGAGTGGTAATATTGTTGTTGTGGAGCCTATACCTGTTGCACAGGAATCTGCTATGATGGTTACGCTGTTAGAGAGGATGACTAGGAATGAGGTATCGTGAAGAATATAGGTGCAATGGAGTGTGGTGGGGAAAGTGGTGTTTGGATAGAGGATGAAGGTGGATGGGGAGATGATGTGCCAAAATATGGTAACTATGCTAGACCAAACGAGCGATGAATGGAAAAATTAGGTTGGAAAGAATAACATGAGGTATTGGTAAGATAATACAGATAGAGTGTATTATAGGTAAAAAGAGGGATGGAAGGGAGGCTTGAAATGGGCGAGGTGGAGTAAGTTGAAAGGTGGAAGTAGATGAAGATGGAAGTGGAGCGGAAGATGGCATACCGTACATGCCAGAAGAGGGAAACATAGGTGGAGAAAGTGATGAGGAAGGAGTGTACGTGTCAAAGGAAAAATCCTGTGAAGAAGGTGTGGTAAATGTATCCACAAAGACTTGTGAAGATGAGATTTGTTGATGCTATTGAGAAATGAATTGTTGCGATTGAGATTGTGGTTGTGATGTGACATTGAAGGATGGAAAGTAAAATTGTTGAGAAGGTGGTTGTTGTGGCACTTTGGAAGCGTATTGATGGGATGATGTGAGTGGAGCGTATTGTTGCTACAACAAGGATTGTTGCAGGGTTGATTGTGATGAAGGTACTTGAGTTCCAAGAGTGGAGGAATGGGGATCTTAAATAATCCCTACTATGAGAGCGGATGATGTAGCTTTAGGGTGCAAACGATTGAGCAAAGAGGGATCATCCTTGAGAAGGGAATGAGATGGATCCTAGAGGAAAGGATGAGTAGAAGTAGGTGAGGTAGGTGGAGTCTCCTCATAAATAATGAAGAACAAATATGGGTCTCCTGGCGTGGTATATATAACATGATCACAAAACATGGATGGTGGATTAGGTGGGGATGAATGAGGAAAAAAAGGATGATCCTCATCAGAAGATGTGATAGGAATATTACTAGAAATAGAGGTCTCCCTATGGGATATGGTATACATGTACGATGGCTCGAAACCATTAAGGATAGCAGGTGCAAGAGTGGATGTTTCCATCATGAATGGATGGGGAGTGCTAGACTGGTTAGAGGTGGTGTGAGAGGCCTCCTTGAGATGCGCTTGCTTGTTTACCTAGTTATGAGTAACCATAGACGTAGTGATATGTACTATGAATAGGTGCTCAAAACTATTCAAAAATGTAAATCTGAACTTGTAAGTGTGTTTTGTGTAGGATTTTATTCAAATTTGTGAGTTTTGATGTGTTTTTGTTCCCTAGAACAAATTTTACACACTAATATGCAAACTTGTACTAAAATAATTTGGTTTGCATAGTGCTATGCGAACTTGCTCTAGAAAGTGAATCTGAAAAAATAATGATAGTGATAGACTATGAATGGCCAACAATTGGATTACTAGCAAGTGAATGTGATGAAACCAATTTTGTGTGAGAGTGTAATATAAAAAATGGATCTAGAATCAATGTTAAACAAAGAAAAATAAATGTTTGGTTGTTTTATGTGTTTTAATGATAGTACCAACTCTATGACATGACATTGGAAATGATGTGAGACTCTAAAAGAGGATGTCATCGACATAGAATATCTTCCAACACTCAAGGACGTACAAGATCAAACAATGTCTCAATAGGTGAGTGGCGACTAAATGGAAGGTACAATAAAAAGATATCCAAAGGGGAGGAACTCAAAATGTGCTAATGAGTCCAAAATCCTCTCATGAGAAGAGGTGGCACTGTCTAAGACCTGCTATTGGCTTAGCCAGGTGGTAGCTTCACTCTAGGGTGAGCTTAGTCAAGAATGAAAATTACCTATTCATGAATTATGTGAGCATTTTGAACAAATGCATCTAATCCTATCCCACTCTGAAATTACCTTTTTGTGATAAAATCCAAAAAAATAGTCTCAAGAGCAAGGGATATTTCAATGATGAAGTCCAGAAAACCACTCCTAGGGGCTACTATGGTGTCTAGGGGGCGAGCTAGTGGAAGAAAATGAATTTCAATATCACCAGTCTTGAGTGGGGATTGGTGATGAAGTCCAATATTATCACTGTGTATGAATCATGAGTGTATGATGGTGATTTTTCTACCGATGATGTGAAAGCAAAAAAAAAAAAGACTAGCTAAATGCCTTTTAAAAAGGAAACTAAACCTAAATGCCTTTTGAAAATATAAACTAAACCTAGATATTTTCTGAAAAGAGAAGCTAAACCTAGGTGCTTTTTGAAAAGAGAAACTAAACCTAGATGCTTTGTTGGAAGCAAAAGAGATCTACTCTAGAAAAGGAAATCAAAGAGGAAGTGCACGAAAAAAGAAATTTGACATCTATCTATGTGTGTTAGGAAGAAATTTAAAATATGATCTAATGACTTGAAAGGGAATTTGAAATTTACCTAGAGGATTTGTGAAAGAGATGGGAAATTTAATCTAAATGTGCCTTGAAAGAAAATTGAAACTCTAATTTAGTGACTCGAAAAGAAATATGCAAGTTACCAAAGGGATTTGTGAAAGGGATTTGAAAATTCTAATCTAAATGATATGAAAGAAATTGAAACCCTAATTTAGTGACTTGAAAAGAAATATGCAAGTTACCCAGGGGATTTGTGAAAGAGATTTGAAAAATCTAATATAAATGATATGAAATAAATTGAAACCCTAATTTAGTGACTGGAAAAAAAATATGCAAGTTACCCATGGGATTTGTGAAAGAGATTTGAAAATTCTAATCTAAATAATTTGAAAGGAAATTGAAACCCTAATTTAATGACTTGAAAAGAAATATGCAAGTTACCCAGGGGATTTGTGAAAGAGATGGGAAATTTAACCTAAGTGTGCTTTGAAAAGAAATTGAAACCCTAATCTAATGACTTGAAAGGAAATATGCAAGTTACCTAGGGAATTTGTGAAAGAGATTTGAAAATTCTAATCTAGATAATTTAAAAAGAAATATGAAAAATCTAATCTAAATGTGATTTTGAAAGAGATTAAAATCTTAACCTAGTGCTTTAAAAAAAAATTGAAAGTGATTTGTAATTTTGAAAGAAATTAAAATGTACTCTAATAATTTGGAAAGAGATTGAAATTTTAATCTAAAGACATGAAAGAGATTTGAAAATATCTAATCTAAATGATTTTGAAAGAAACTTAAAACCCTAATTGATGTGCTTTGGAAAGGAATTTGCAAAATGAGTTGATGATTTTGAAAGAGAACATTATTTGCAAAAGAACGATGAAAAATTGTGGTTATGAGAAGAATACCTAGCTCTTATGGTATCAAATGGTCTTTCTTCTGTCTATATTGTAGAGGCTTGTAATTTGGAGCTTTTCTAAAGTTGTTTGGCAGGGTTCACATGGTAGTGTGTGAACCTATCTGGTGGTTCATACAACGATGTGTGAATCAGGTTTAGAAGCCC
The DNA here is from genome assembly GCA_028583015.1 of Wollemia nobilis. Lineage (NCBI taxonomy): Eukaryota > Viridiplantae > Streptophyta > Pinopsida > Araucariales > Araucariaceae > Wollemia > Wollemia nobilis. The sequence continues at coordinate 1,187,403 of JAQPPZ010001613.1, read as the reverse complement.
GTAACTTCTGAGCTAGAAGTTTGAGGTGTGTTTTAGGGCTTTGGTAGACTCTGTTTTGGGTTTATAGTACTTGCAACACCAAAAATAAAGCCATAAATTGAATTAGATAACAAGAAGTCTAGTCTAAAATAATTTTGTGGGGGTGCCACCAGGTGTGACAGAATGTAACACACTGAAAGTATAACATCAATTTCAAACTAATGAAAATGTGCTAAATGCTCTTTATTATTGATTCCAAAAGGGAGAGTTATAGAGTAGTCTCTATTGAGATAGATTTCCCTCTTTTTTTCAATGTAAATGTAGATGCACTTTCTAATGCTTTCTGATGCCCTCAATGTAGGTGGGTTTCTTTTCATGTGTGCCACCAGTTGGATGGTTGGGGATGTCTTCAATACCTGTTTAAACCTATAAAAATGTGTTAATGTGTTTGGGGATCTATCATATATCAGACCCCATGTTTATATAGACATAAATGACCTTGAAATACGATAACATGCTAAAATCTAGAGGAAATATTGTAAAAACTATAAATATATTATACCTACCTAATCTATAGCTTTAGGGTTGCTATAGACCAGGTTTGCATGGCAGTGTGTGAACCTCTACTTGGGTTCGTACGACGGTGTGTGAACCTTACTATACCTAATTCTTGATGTAAACTTTCTTTTCAGATGAGATTTTGATGCAGTTGTCTAATGTTTGATGGATGTAGAAATGACAGAGAAGGTTCTAGGGTAATTTCAATAGATTTTTGGTAAGTTAGCCAAAAGGGTGAGAGATATTTTCATGGTGCAAATGGCCCTCTATTTATAGAGTGGGCCAAGGCTAGGGGGTGTGAGGTGTCCTTTGTGAGGTGGCCTAAAATATGGGTTAGGTTCTACCATGGTGAGGTTAGGGTGATGAAGTGGCATGTGAGTCATCCCTTCATGTGCCCTAAAGAAATATCCTAGGTGCACACATGTGTGAGCAAGGATTAGGGTTAACCCTAATTAGCTAATCCCTAGGTTAGTTGGAGGTTAGGTTAGGCATATTTTGGAAATATCCTAACTAAATAGTGGGTGCACACATGTGTGAGGATAGAATTAAGGCTAATCTTGATTTAACCCTAATTAAACATGTTTAGGCAATAAAGTACACTTAAGTGAAAAAGTGACTTTCAAAATAGAATTAGAATTACCATAATTAGGGTTTTTGGAGGAAATGGTTGCATGGGGACCCTAATTAGGTGTAGGAGAGGGCTTACATGACCTAAAGGTGCTTGTAGATGGCCATTTTATGAATAAAAGATATTTTGGGTGTGATGAGTGTAGTTTTGTAGGTTTTGCGACTACGATCAACTACGCTTGCCTACGATTTCCTAAAGGTATCTACACATACCTACAGGTGTGTACGCATGCCTACAGGTGTCTACGTACACCTTCAGGTTCCTACACATGCCTATAGGTGCCTAAGCAAGCCTACAAGTACCTATGCAAGCTAACAAGTGCTTATGAAAGCCTACAAGTGACTACAGATGATTATGTGCTACACATAGCTATTGAGATTTCATAGGGATATTTTGGACTCATCAATGAGGTTTTGGATACTCTAGGAGGGATGTTGGAAATTTTTAATACAATTGATTATGTTTAAATAATCACCTTTAATTATGAGTTTTTCTGTGGGGAGATCATCGAGAAGAGTTATCCCTTGGTAGAAGGCTCTAGCTTCAACAAAGTGATTGGTTTGGGTACCAATATTTTTAGCATCGGAATGAAAATTTGGCCTTGATTATTTTTGAAAACTCCACCTGCACTACCCATCCTAGATTCCCTTTGGTAGCATCATAAAAATTTAGCTTAATTTAACCCTCTAGGAGAGGATATCACTTGATATTGGACTTGTTAATTGGAGGAGAAGATGGGGGTGCTTGGGAGGGAAAAACTTAAGGACGCAAAAATCCTAGATTTCATGGGAGCACATATTATTTTTTCTACCAAAGAGAATTCCCTTTTGATCCCCCATGCTGATTCTCAATAATAAAATAATGTAATATAGAGGGTGTTAAATAATATTACATTATTTGGTACATGCAGATGTACCCCCATGGTAAATTTATGGTACAAATGCATATATGTAATAGATTAAGGTTTGAGTCTATAGTTTAGGTGAATGATTTATATTTTCCCTTTATGTAATTATTTGTGTAGGATTTGCACAAGTATCATGTAAGTGTGTAATGTGCAATATATGCACAATGTCATGTAAGTAAGAGTACAAGTGTATAAGGAGAGAAAGTGCATGTATCATGTATGTAAATGTACAAATATGTAATGTGAGGATATACACAAGTTTCATGTATTAGGAGTGCATGTGGAAGCACAAGTATCATAGAGTTAAGTGTGCAGTTAATTAGAAATTCAAGAGTCTTGTATACAAGTAGCAAGATGAGAAGCCAAAGGACATGGGAGTATTGTCTTATGTAAATAATAGAAAAGGTTACAACTCCTATATATGTGAGGAGTGCAATAGTAAAGTATTAAAATTCACCTTTATATGTCTATATTATAGAGACAAATATCCATACATTGTATTGGAAAATGGTTTGAAAGAAGATCACCAACAAGCATTGATAATATTGAAGCTTGTATACATATTTTGAGCAATATTATTGTAAGTATTCTTCATGCTAGGACATGAATTATTTTATCCATTTACATTCATATTTAATGTTAGTATGAATGTTATTATAAATACTATGATTGATCTTATATTTAATTTCACTCTTGATTAATTATATTGGGACCTGAGCTAATTTGGATTAAAAGGCAATAGTGGTATTAGAGATACTGCTAAATTATATCTATTTTTGATAGAGTCATATTCAGAGATACTATCATATTTCGAGTCTATGCACTTTAAAAGTAATGAATACTTGGAACTTATTTTAAAGGTCTAAGGAAGAAATGGATGCTAGGGTCTATCCACTTGGTTCAAGGAAAACCAGTGAAGATGAAGACTCATCAAAAAATATTAAGATCCAACTTAGAAGAAAGTTGGATATGAGTGGAAATTCTAAGTCACCCTGATATTAATTTAGATTCTCTAGAAAATGAGAGAATCACATAGTGTACTCATGGTAGAATTAGGGAGAGATTATAGAGATATAAGATAAAAGAGAACACGAATAAATACCTTAAGGTAGAAAGGAGAAAGGAAAGTATTAAATATTTCTATAAAATATTATTTTAGAGAGAGAAGATATATATACAACAAGGAAGTAAAACAAATGTTCAAGAAGCAAGGTGCAATATTGAGATAAAAAGGTAAGTAAAAGTAAAGAAAGTACCTAAGAAATTTAGGTAATCTATAAAATACCAAAGATAATGAGCATTTCAACAAAAGCTCTATTGGAAAGTAGACAAAATCCAACAAGCAACTAGAGAATCTAAGTGGTCAATGAGTAGAATAATCTATGCAACTAGAGGATAGAAGAATATAAGTGGATAGAGGAGAAAAGAACCTGAGTGGCCAAAGGAGAAGAAAATATAAATGACCAACAACTAAGGGAACCTAAGTGGCCAAAAACTAAGTTAACCTAAGTAGCCAACAACTAAAATATCCTAAGAAACTAAAAAATAAGATAACCTAAGTGGCCAGAGGAGAAGAGAACATGAGTGGCTAGAGGAGAAGAGAAACTAAGCAACCATAAGATAAGGAGAGCATGTCATACTTAAAGCAACAAAGTGTAGTCTAGTATAGGAGAGCATATGAGAACAATCAAGTAAATCACAACAACAAGCATAGTGGAATCCAGTTTGGAAGAGCACATAGTAATAAAGCACATCCTAGAGATAAAGTCTAAGTGTCTCTTGAAGACAAAGGATGAGTGTATCCTAAATATAAAGTCTAAGCTTCTAAATACAAAGCCTAAGTGTCTTCTGAAGATGAAACCTAAGTGCTTTCTAAAGAAAAAAATTGAGCACCTCTTGAAGGTATGATTTTGAGTGCTTCATAAGATTCTAAATAGCATAGTTAAAGTAAGATTTTTTTGAAAGTATAGTCAAATCTTATCTGGACTTTTTCCATAATCATAAGTAGTTAGGCACCATAACATTTATCTCTTAGCATTAGTCATTAGTTTCTAAGTGTTATTTCAATATTTGAAATATTTAGCCCTAAGTCACAAGATGAATAGTAAAACAAATAATGTTACCTTTTTTCAATCAATTAAATTTTTAAGGTAAGGATCATATGAAGTATTGAAACTTAGAAACTTTAATTTGTTAATTTAATGAGAGATAAAAGGATTATAAACTTTTTTAATAAAATAAAAGTTAGGTAGGATTTATAAGGATTTCTACCATATATATTGGATTTAATATTTCAATTCTTGAAATTTTTTAAAACTTATTAAACTTTGGATTGATAAGAATTTCTTCTTCAAATAGGAATTAGAAAAATTTGAATTTAAAATTTTAAGAAAATTAGAAAGTTAAAGTTTTTAAAATTTGAAGAATTTAGAATTTACAAATTTAATAAATTAGGGAGATAAAGGGTTTGCTACTTCAAAAGTTTTGAAAAGTTTAAAAATTTTAAATTTTAAATTTTATTATTGAAAGGCTATTTGAAAAAGGGAATATGAAAATTTTGAAAGTTTTGAAATTTCAATTAATTAAACTTTGGAGTAAAAAGGATTTTAACTTCAAAGGAATTGAATCATTGAATTAAAAAAATGGAAGAAATTATTAAAAATGCATTCAATGAAGATAGTGAAAAATGGTGAATAAGCTAAAATTCTATTCACAAAATTTGATAGATGTTTTTGAAGGAAAGAAAGAAAGAAATGTGAAATGATTTAAAAGGGAAACTAAATTTCTTTATAAAAATGCAAAGGATGAACAATTCACAACTCTTATAAGATATGTTCATGAAAAAATTCTAAGAACATGGTGGAATTCACAAAACATCATCATTTTTTCTTTTAAAGAAAGTTCAATAATGTATGTCTTTACTCACTTTTGAGATCTTTTAAGAAAAATGATAAGAGAAAAAGGATGTCAGTTGTGACACATATGATTTGAATGAATCTTACATTAGCTTTAAAAGGGAATAATTGAAATCCGAAATATATTATTATGATGATTTGCTAACTCATTGTTCAAAAGTCACACCACCTATTATATCATAAATGAAGATGAAGAAAATAAAATAAAAGAAGAAGAATAAAAGAACATACAAAAGGAAAAGGAATAGAAGACATGGAGTAAATATCAAAGAAGAATCTCAAACTATAGATCAAGATAAAAGTTTAAAATAAATATATTTAAGACTAAAGTCTTTAATAATCAAATATTGTAATACAGGGGGTGTTGTAGAATATTACATTATCTAGTACATGTAGATGTACCCCATGATACCTTTATGGTACAAATGTATATATGTAATAGATTAGGGTTTGAGTCTATAGTTTAGGTGAATGATTTATATTTCCCCTTTATGTAATTTTCTGTGTGTAGGATTTGCACAAGTATCATGTAAGTGTGTAATGTGCAAGATATGAACAATGTCATGTAAGTAAGAGTGCAAGTGTATAATGAGAGAAAGTGCACGTATTATGTATGTAAGTGTGCAAATATGTAATATGAGGATATGCAAAAGTGTCATGTATTAGGAGTGCATGTGGAAGCACATGTGTCATAGAGTTAAGTATGCAAGTAATTAGAGAGTCAAGAGTCTTGTATACAAGTGGCAAGATGAGAAGCCAAAGGACATGAGAGTCTTATCTTATGTAAATAATAGGAAAGGTTGCAACTCCTAGATATGTGAGGAGTGCAATAGTCAAGTATTGAAGAGTCACATTTCTATGTCTATATTATGGATATAAAGCTCGATACATAGTATTGAAGTGTTTATGTGTAGGATATGCACAAGTATCATGTAAGTGTGTAATGTGCAATATATGCACAAATGCCATATAAGTAAGAGTGCAAGTGTGTAATTAGAGAAAGTGTAAAAGTGTCATGTATGTAAGTATGCAAATATGTAATATGAAGATGTGTACAAGTATCATGTATTATGAGTGCATGTAGAAGCACAAGTGTCATAGAGTTAAGTGTGCAAGTAATTAGAGAGTCAAGAGTCTTGTATAAAAGTAGCAAGATGAGAAGCCAAAGGACATGAGATTCTTGTCTTATGTAAAGAATTACAACTCCTAGATATGTGAGGAGTGCAATAGTCAAGTATTGAAGATTCACCTTTCTATGTCTATATTATGGAGATAAAGCTCCATACATTGTATTAGAAAATGGTTTGAAAGAACATCACCAAAAAACATTGATTATATTGAAGCTTGTATACAATATTATTATAAGTATTCTTCATGCTAGTACATAGATTATTTTGGCCATTTACATTCATATTTTATGTTATTTTGAATTCTATTATAAATTATATTGGCCAAAATATACTTTGATTGTTCTTATATTTAATTCTACTAGGACCTGGGATATTTTGGCTTAAAATTCAATATTGGTATTAGAGCTACTCCTAAACATCTATTTTTGATAGTCATATTGAAATCCACTATCATATTCAGAGCCATCCACTTTAAAAGTAGTGAAGACTTGGACTCTATTTTAAAGGTCTAAAGGAGTAGATATTGAGGGGACAAATAAAAGTCACCTTGATTTGGATGCTAGGGTCTATCCACTTGGTTCAAGGAAAACTAGTGAAGACAAGGACTCAACCAAAAAATATTAAGAGCCAACTTATAAGAAAGTTGGGCATGAGGGGACATTCAAAGTCACCCTGATATTAATTTGGATTATCTAGGAAAGAAGAGAATCACATAGTGCACTTATGCTAGAACTTGAGTGAAAGTGTAGAGATAGAAAATAAAAGAGAAATTGAATAAATATATTGAGTAAGGTAGAAAGGAGAAAGGTGTAATAAGGAGAAATACACCATTACATTAGCTAAAGAAATTCAACCACTTAATTTTGTCTCCTACAAAACCTTTTTATAATTTTAAATTCTTTACCAAACTTTGTCTCCATCCCAATTCCTCACATGGGCATACAATAGACTTAGGAGACAAGATGGTACAAGTGGATTATGGATGTGGCATATGAGTAGACTTAGGAGGAAATATAAGAAATATAAAAATTGTAAAAAGGGTTGGTGGAAGACAAGATGAGGTGAGTGGAGTATGGGCCTTGTATGCCCATGTGAGGAATATGGGATAGGACAAAGGTTGGTGAAGAATTTTAAATTATAGAAAGTGTTGGTGGGGGACAAGATGAGATGAGTGGAGTATGGGCCTTGTATGCCCATGTGAGGAATTGGGATGGAGACAAATGTTGATGAAGAATTTAAAATTATAAAAATGTTTTGTGGGAGACAAGATGAAGTGGTTGAATATGGGTCTTGCCCATGTAAGGGATTAATATGAGGACAAAGGTTGGTGAGGAATTTTAAATTATAGAAAGGATTTATGGGGGACAAGATGATATGAATGGAGTTTGGGCCTTGTATGCCCATGTGAGGAATTGGGATGGAGACAAAGGTTGGTGAAGAATTTAAAATTATAAAAAGGTTTGGTGGGAGACAAGATGAAGTGGTTGAATATGGGCCTTGCTTGCCCATGTGAGGGATTGAGATGAGGACAAAGGTTAGTGAGAAATTTAAAATTATAATTTTTTTTGTTGGAGGTAAGGTGCTTGTCTCATGTCAATCAATGAAGAATTTAGACTATTTGGATGAAAGACAAGGTGTTTGTCTTATTTGCAAGTGGGGTAGATGGAGGATGAGTTAAGGTTAACAAGAGTTAAGGGTTGACCATGGTTAAGGGTGCAAATAGCATAAGGGGATGACCACACGGTGAATAGGGGCTAGGTGTAGGAGGGGGCTTAGTAAACAGTGAATGGTGAATAGTGAATAGTGACTAGTGACTAGTGACTAGTGACTAGTGAATAGTGAACAATGAATAGTGAATAATGAATAGTGAATAGTGAAGAGTGAATAGTGACTAGTGACTAGTGAATAGTGAACAGTGAATAGTGAATAATGAATAGTGAAGAGTGAATAGTGACTAGTGAATAGTGCTCTTGGAAATATTAGAAAGAAATTAGAGAGGTTCAGAAGAAATTAGGGCTATTAGAAGGAAATTTAGAGAGATTAGGGATAAATTAGAGGAATTATGTGGGAATTAGAAGGAATTAAGGAGGATTAGGGAGAAATTAGAGGAATTATGTGAATTTAGGAGTATTAAATATTTTGGAGGATATTGAGAGGGAGTAGAGGAATTTAGATGAATTTGGAGATATTAAAGGGAAATTAGAAAAATTTGGGAGAAATTAGAGAGAATTAGATATTTTGAGGATTTTGGGAGGAATTAAAGAGAATTAGGGATTTTGAGGATTTTGGGAGGAATTTAGAAGAAATTGGGAATCAATAAAAACTTGGATTTTTAGGAGACATAAAGTGACATATTTTGGTGTCTATAGATGGCCCTTTTTGTATTGTGTTGTGTGTAAACACAATATGATGCAAACATAGATGACACAAATTAGTGGTTTGATTTTGAAGAATATGAATTGATGATGGGCTTCAAAAGAAATGTAGCAATTTTTAAAATGATAGGTCAAGATTATTATTGTCAAAGGGGTGGTGGGAAACTAAATATTGTAGTGGAAAATAAAATAAGTCCATAAGCAACTACAATGATTATAAAGGATGATGTGAGATGTAAAAAGAAAAATAACTAAACATGCGAGGAGAAAACCAAGGATTATGATCGAGGGTTTTGAAAAAATTAGGGCAGTGAGTGTGATAGGTAGAGAAATGGTTACGACCAAGTATGAAAGCAAAATCAACTATTCTATTGGTAATTCTACTTGATCTAAGGTTTTCGAGTGTTTATGCTCGAGAGTCTATAATGGAAATAGAAAATTTCATAGGACTCTTTGATGTGATGGTGCATGTGATACTTTATGAGGTCGCATGAGGGTGATAGATCCACTGATGTCATGGCTAGAGAAAGTGAAGGGTTTTTGCATGACAAGGAGTGGAAGACAACTAACAACTAGTAGTTAAATTTATTGATAGGTGTACCTTGAGGGTCCACCAATATGTATAAGTGATGCACATGTGATAAGATGACATGTCTAAAGGTGATATAGTCTAGGGTTTTTATAACCGAGACAATATTAATATATATATACACAATTTTTTTTTATATGTGTGTTTAATTTATGTTAATGATAATATTGTGAATGATGTGTATGAATTGATATGTTGTGATGGTCATAGGAGAGAGAGAGATGCTACAACATCTTGTATGATGATCAATGTAAGGTGCCCCAATTATGGAAGGGATGAGTATCCTTGAAACTTTAATTTTGATAGCTTTGTTAACCTTCATTAATTAGGGAATCATAAAAAGACATGTTTTTGGTGTCTATATATACCCTCTTTTTGTACCACATTATGTGTAAACACGACGTGGGGCAAAAATAGAGGACACCAATTGGTGGATTGATGATGGATAATGATGCATGAATGACTGATGAAAATCATATTTGGCTTGAGGAGGGGGACATAAGATTTCCCCGAGCAATGTAGAATGCACCAACTATGGAATGGACATATACCATTTAGTCTTTACCTTCGATAGATTGATGAGTTCACGTTGATTTGGTAAATGGACCAACCATATGGTGGATGTCCTCACAATATTGCCATTGATTATAAGTGGACTTACGTAATGCCACCTTGATGTAGCATAGGCATGTAGACTCCTATAGTCATAGGCATGATGCGCACCAAATTGGTTTAATTAGAGTTTTTATTGGAGAAGAGTTCTACTAATTTCCCCAACAAAAGGGGTTTAATGATAGCCTTGGAAAAATTATTGTATACACACAACTCCATGATTGAGTGTTTTGTTATTGAGCTTGTTTGAGACAAAATTTTATGGATATTGTCCACACCCTCAAGCAACAAGTGTGTGAAATAAGGATGGGATGGCAACGATAAGTTGATTGACAAAATGGGGAATGGGGGAGATAAGGAAAGAATGAGGCTTGGGATATGTGGTGGGATGTTTGGTGTTTTTTTTATGACTACGAGTGTCCTTATGGTAATCTACTCATCTTACTGGAGTGCATGGATAACTAGTCACTGCAACTGCCAAGTTGACTAGAGTATATTACTAGGTACGAGATTCATTCAAGGATATAAGCTAGGTAAACATGAATGTAAATCTAATCCAATAAATCTAATCTAGGTAAGCAATAAAATCTAATATATGAAAGCAGTAAATGACATAAAAGAATCTATTCTAATGCAAGAAATAAAATCTAATCTAAGGTAGGAAAATAAATTTATTCTATGAAACATGAAAGTAAATGTAATCTATGAAACAAAAAAAATAAAATCTAATTTATTAAAGTAGGGAGTTGCATGAAAGTAAATTTATTCTATGGCTCTACTTTTCCTTGAGCAGTATAGGGCTTCACTTTTGCCCAAGCATAATGATATTTTAAGCTAATATAATCCATGAACATGAAAGGAAATCTATTCTATATCTCTAATTTTACCCAAAAAGATTGGGGTTCCACTTTTACCCAAGTGGAATGGGGCTCTCAGCTAATCTAGTCTATGAATATGAAAGGAAATAGATGCTACCAATATGAAAAAAATCTATTCTATGAAACATGAAAGATAAAACTAATCTAGGACAAGAAATTAAATTCTAAGCTAAAGCTAATTTTGGATTGGAATAAGGAAATCTAAGCTAATGTAGGATATGATTTGTTAAAGTTGACCAAAGGGGTTTAGTGCCCTTGGAGCTTTTGAAATAAAATAAAAATTTGACCAAAGAGGTTTGGTACCTTTAGAGCCTTTGAACTAAAATTTAAATTTGACCAAAGGGGTTTGGTGCCTTTGGAGCCTTTGAACTAAAATTGAAAATTGACCAAAGGGGTTTGGTGCCTTTGGAGCTTTTGAACTAAAATTTGAATTTGACCAAAGGTGTTGGTGCCTTTGGAGCATTTGCAATTGAAATTGAAATTTGATCAAAGGTGTTGGGTTCCTTTGGAACCTTTGAATTTGAAATTTAAATTTGACCAAATGTGTTGGTGTCTTTGGAGCCTTTGAATTTGAAATTTGAAATTGACCAAATTTGGGATACATGGTAAAAAGTAAAAATGGCATGAAAATTTTAGTAGTGTGACCAATGTTGGGGTTTGTGAAGGAGATAGAGAATATTTTGATGATCATGGGTGTAAATGGGCATGATGCCTTAGGAAAGGAGAAATTGTGCGGTATCGGGTATAGCGAGAAATTGTGCAACCTTGAGTAGTTAAGGAGGAATTATACAAAATATTCGGTATGAATGCAAAACCTGTGTTTTTGACATCATGTATAGTAAAAGTGTCCATAGATAGTGTACAAACTATTGTTGTGAGAGAATCCCTCATTCATTAGAGATATTGATGTTAGAAGAAGGACCAACCTATTCTATTATCATATTCAACCAACATTGGGGGTTGTTAGCTAAGTGAAATATGTGTAGTAATTCTAAATCATGCTAATTAGACAATGAGTAGACATTTCAACAACAAAGGGTTTTGGGGGTCATAAAACATATATGTGTGAAAGTCTACGTGATGCTTAGTGATTAACTATGTGTTGCATAGTTATTTTTTGTGCAAAGGAATCTACTCTATGTAGTTGATGAAAACTACCCACTGTTGCATAGTTATTTTTTGTGCAAAGGGATCTACTCTATGTAGTTGATGAAAACTACCCACTTTATATTGGGTCATTGTTGTGAATCATTGACATTTATCCTTTTTTTTAAATTCTAACATTAAGAGCGTTAAATCCGCATCTTCAAGAAGTAGGGTTGGCATGTGTGCATAGGGAAAATAATATACCTCAAATAATAATATTTGAGAGGCAATATAACTAAATATGTCATTTGGTTTTGTTATTTGTGATGTGTGTTTAGCATTACTTATCCCATGGAGCATATATGTTGTGTTCCTGACAGGGTTTATGGTGATTATTCTGTTAGTATTTACAAAAATGTTACTTCATATGTTGTAAGGTAGAAGTGATATTTGGAATATTGAGAACTCACTCCAATATTTTAAAGAGTCCACATGGGGTATTAAACTACATATGTGAGATGCCACACAGGATAAGAGAGAAGTGGAGGCCAAAAATGAACATGTAATATTGCTGAAGTTTACCACATGATTGATGAAGGGAATGCATCGAATGGTGGAGGAAGGAAAGGGCCGATGAATGTGCATATTTATTTTTATTTTATGTTTTTGAGAAATGAAATTAGAAATGAAGTAGGCTAGTGTACAAAGATGAAAACTATATTATGGTTGGGTGGGTATAGGGTTTTATTGTATAGAATGCAATGTATTTGTTTATTATTTTTTGTTCTTCATTTGAATGGGATGGGTGGAATTGTGAATGGTATTGTGGAATATGGGGATAGCTTAAGGTATTGCAGCCTTGACACTGACATCGACCACTTGTTGATAATTTAAGGAGACTATTGATTACGAAGGATTAAATATGGTTGAAAGTGATAGGGTTTGCGGGGGTGGTTAAGGTGAAGATATTGTATGCAGAAATGATGTATATATTAGTGTTATGTGAGACATGGAATCCAAATAGGGGCACATTTCATTTTCCTACGAGAGAAATGATGCTTACCCTAGAGGATGTTCATTTATTTTTTTGGTTATCGATAGAAGGTTCTATCATTAGAGTGGTGGATCACTTACAAAAAATGTTAGTGATGGGGGAGGTATTTGGTACGGGATGGTCTTGAATTTAATACCAATAGTGGTGAACTATTGTATGAGGAGTATTATGAGGTCGTATTGCTATCGTTGAGATAGACCTTGGTGATGGTGCTAATATCTAACTAGGTTTTACTCGATTCATTAAGGGCATGACTTACATGGAATATGCTAGGGATTGTAATAAACTTGGTGGAGAGGTTAGTAGTCTTTGCATGGGACCTAACATTACTAGCACAAACTTATAGGAATATTTATGAAGTTAAGAGGATATCTCGGAGTAGATTGAGTTGTAGTCTAATGGTGCAAGTACGGGGGTGCGAGCATATAACAGTAGAGACACCACAAGGTCTACCTTATGATACCCATACATTTATGGGGTCAGAGGTATCATATGTATTGAGATGGCTAACGACTATGGAGACAAGGGGGAGCAGACCATATACAAAGGATGAATATCACTATCATAATATCTTTGAGAGTTTGAGACCACAAGATGTTTATTTGTGACTATGGAGAGGGGGATCGAGATGGAGTGATCAGGTAGGGCAATTGGCTCGTGTGAGGTGAGGGAGACGGTTGATTGGCCAAAGTAGTGTGCAAGTCGAGTATTTCTAGTATACTCGAGTTTTATGCCAGTTTGGGTTAAGGTAGGTGATACTTGATCCCCCTATGGTGTACATGCAAAGATATAATTATGCTACAACTGCTATCATACCCCACCTTGGCAGGAATTTTGCCTATTAGACTATGCATTGGTAAAGTAGGATTAATTCTTAGCTATGATGCATTAAATTGATTTAATTGGTTAATTAGGATTTTTTAAATGCTTTAAGGTTCTAGTTAAATTCGTTCTTTTACCTTTTTGATTAGATAAGGTAAAAATTGGTTTCTATTTTAAATAATGAATGACTTTTATAGAAAGAAATGTTTATTTTATTTTTAATAATGAAAGACCATTATTTTAAATAGAAAGGAATGTTTATTTATTTTTAATAATGAAGGACCATTATTTTAAATAAAAAAGAATGTTTATTTTTAATAATGAAGGATCATTATTTTAAATAAAAAATAATGTTTATTTTTTAAAATGAAAGACCATAATAGAAATGAATGTTTATTTATTTTTATAATAAATGACCATTCTTTTAAGTAAAAGAGGCATGTAAAGGAACATCTCTTTATTTTATAAGGAAGGATTATTATTTTAGATAATAAAAAATATTTTAAAATATTGAAAGGAGATATTTTGAGAAGAATAATATTATATCAAAATATCTTATCTCTTTTCTGCCTAAGGTAGGCAAGCTTTTACTTCTGGTAATTGAGGCTTGAGTTTTATAATGGTAAGAACAAAAATTTTCTTACCTCTTGGTGGGTGGCAATAGAGGAAATGAATATAAGCTGCTCATGAAGACTTAGGGAGGAGGAGGATGGCTATCTTGGGAGGAATAGGAAGAAAAAAGATTTTGCATAGTGGTGAATTTCACAATTTAGCGTGAATATTCACATTTTCACAATGTTAATTTTATAAATTTTGGGACCATAGAGGTCGGCCCGTTCGCCCAAAAATTTTGGGATCCAATTTTTTTAAGGGTAAATTCGCCCCATTTTCATAAGGTTTCCCACCTAATTTTCACCCTAAATTTATTAAAAATAAGAAATATCCCGCCCAAATCACCCCTTGTACCCCATTATATATAGCTAACCCTGACAGTGACTCCCATACAATTACAATATTTTTTTTGGATAGCGAGCGATACAAAGTAGATGATTGACAAAACCCGAGTCCACGATTGATAGAAGGTGACTGGTGGGAGGTGACCGATAGAAGGTGATCGATAGAAGGTGACCGACATAAGGCGAGTGGCATAAGGCAAGTGGCATAAGGTGAGTGGCATAAGGTGAGTGGCATAAGGTGACTGGCATAAGGTGAGCGGCATATGGATACTAGTGGAAGGTGACTGGCAGGAGGTGATTGGTATAAGGTGACTGGCATAAGGTGAGTGGCATAAGGCGAGTGGCATAAGGTGAGTGGCATAAGGCGAGTGGCATAAGGCGAGTGGCATAAGGCGAGTGGCATAAGGCGAGTGGCATAAGGCAAGTGGCATAAGGCGAGTGGCATAAGGCAAGTGGCATAAGGCGAGTGGCATAAGGTGAGTGGCATAAGGTGAGTGGCATAAGGCGAGTGGCATAAGGCAAGTGGCATAATGTGAGTGGCATAAGGTGAGTGGCATAAGAAGAGTGGCATAAGGCGAGTGGCATAAGGCGAGTGGTAGAAGGCAAGTGGCAGAAGGTGAGTGGCATAAGGTGACTCAATTTACCGGTAAGTTTCTTTTACCATTAAATTTCATTTAACATTTTATTCATGGACACTCAATAAGGAGGTTTATTCTACTTGCGAACGATATTCTTGGGATAGATATTCTGTTGTCTCTAGCAGTAGTTCTCTTTTTACCAGTTATTTTCATTTTTAAAAATGATGTTCATTGTTCATGTTATTCTTCTGTTCATACAGGTAAAATGTCAAATGTAGGCAGTGGAAATAAGGGAGGCCAGTCTTCCAATAAAAGGAGTATCCTCAAATACTTTCATAATATTTCGAAATCTGGTCAACCATCAACATCTGCACAAACTGAAGGTATGAACGCCTTTACTCACTAGTTAATTTTTTTACATTGTTAATTTTAAATATAATGTCTTCATTCATAAAGAAGTGTGCTTTTTGGTTGATGGATTTGTCCATTTTTATCTATAGAAGGTATGCTTTTAAATGCCATAGTGATAATGACCCTACTATTGACACTAGTATTATCTCTACAGAAAACACTGTTTACCCTGGTATGCCTCCACTTCCACATATCCACGTTAATGAACAATCCACAAATGAAAATATTCTCAATCAAATCAAACAACAACATGAAGAGATTCCTAAATCTAACATGCCAAGTGGAAAAGAAACTAATAGTTCTTATGCAGTCCCTACTTTCGAAGAATCTTCATCTAAAAAAATAAACATGCAAGGTTATCTAGGTGGACAATTAACAGATCATTTCAGCATGATTGGATATCAGAATTTCCATTTATTGAGCCAGTGCTACTAGAGAATAGTAGTGATGATATAACAGAATTGAGATGCGTAATTTGCAGTTGGAAACACGAAAAGGATCATAGATTGCAACTTAAGAAAGATACAATAGAAAAACATTGTGGAAAGATTTATATCAAAACAAAAGAAGGTGATCGACCAACACCAAAAACTTATAGGTGGAAGGATGCATCAGAGTGCGCACATATAAGATATGCGCAAGAATATGATAAAGAAATGAAACAAAAGCAAAATTTGGTTGAGAAAGGTGCAACGATTCAAGCCCAATTTTGAAAAATGAATAAGTTAACTTTAGCTTCAAAAAGTTTACAGTTTGTTGTTGTATTCTCTATTCTTAAGAAGGGTAGACCTATGTATGATTTCATGGATTATAAATCTCTATTTTGACTAGCTGATGTGCAGAACTTACCCAACGCCCATTGGTCAGATCGAAGTGGTTGGAAAATGGCAAAATGTCTCTCATTGGTTGAGCAGGATGACCTCAGAGAGAAAGTAAAAAAGGTAAAATTCATTTCACTTTCAATTGATGAGGTGACTATTGTTGACAATACATCTTGGATTTGCATGCATGTTTACACATTGGAAAATCATTTAAGGCAACCTCATTTACTTGGAATACGCAAGATGGTGGAAAATTGTAATGCAAAAAATATTTACAATGTTGTTGTAACTAGTTTAAAAGAAGAAGCATGAATGAATGAAATTGAAATAGCCACTAAGTTAATATGTGTAGGAGTTGATGGTGCTGCTACAATGCAAGGACACAGGAATGGTCTTTGTGTTAGACTACAAACATCTGTTGCACCATATTTGATCCCTATTCATTGCATGGCTCACAGAATGAATCTTGCATACAAAATTGTGGATACATTTACAAATGTTGCGAGAGTGGAAGAGCTTGTCCGTGAAATTCATGATTATTTTTCACGTAGTCCAAAAATATTTTTAGAGTTTCAACAGTTTGCACTAGGAGTTACCGAAGGTAAAAAACTGTTGAAAGATGTGGATACTAGGTGGATTTCGATGTATCAACCGGCATTAAGAGTTTTCAAAGAATATCAATCCTTGATAGGGTTTATGTATGCAAATCGTAGGGTAGTTGATAAGGCTAAATATTTACTTTTTCGAATGAGTGACTTTGAAACTCTTCTCACATTGTGCGGTATTCTTCCAATGTTGGAAAAAATGAATACTTTGATCAAAATTGCACAAGAAAGATCGATTTATATTGTGGATTTCATCAGGGCGAGAATACAAATTTGCATGCATATTGATATGATGTATGCATCTGGTCAAAATTTTATGGATCCCATGTTTGAGAGTTGGAGAGCATTAACAAACGTGAATGATCCTCAAAGCTTTCTGAAGTTCAATATAAATGATCATCTATGTATTAATGTTCGTGGAAAGGAAATACCTTTATATTGTTATGGCGTGCAAATGGATATAGCTACAAATGAAGTTGAGCAAATGCCCATAACCTACAATAGATTTCATGTAGTTGTAGATGATACAAAACTTAAACTAAAACAAATAGCAGAATCATTGACAAAAGAAATAAGAGACCATTTTCAAAGAGATGAATTGCTAGAGGCTATGGGTGTGGTTAATCCGATGTTTTGGGATCCTTGTAATGAATACCAGACTATAAATGGTTTGTTTCTCAAATACATGGGCATTGTTGCTGGCCATTTCAGTAAAAGTGTTGTAGTCAATGGTATTGAAATCAATGGCATTCTCAACAGAGATATTTTGACAAAACAATCAAACTATTTTGGAACAACAATGTCTACTCAAGTTTCACAGCTCTCTAACCGTCATGAAGCAGGTTCTATTTCACGTTTGTGGAGAATATTACAACCAAGTACTATCTTACAACATACTATGAGTGAATATTTTCATTTATATGAATTATGTCAAACGATGATTTTGGGATCCATGGAAGATGAAAGGGTGTTCAATGCACTATCATATGTAAAATCTAAAGTTCGAAATAGGTTGGACAAAAATTTGGAGAATTGTTTGAGAGTATATGTGTCGACCTATGAGGTGGAGGAGTTTCCTTATGAAAGAGCATTGTCACATTGGAATTCTATGGCAGAGAGAAGAGGTGTAACGAATACTGAGGATGATGGTAACACTGGTCAGATTGTGATGACAGAAATTTTGGGAATGAGTGCAGAATATTTTGTACAATCTAAAAAAAGTTTGTTCTAGCTTCCAACATTATGATGCAAGGATGCATTCATTTGATTTGATTTCACATATTATCATTTTATTTGATTTCACATATTATCATTTGA
Source organism: Wollemia nobilis (assembly GCA_028583015.1). NCBI lineage: Eukaryota > Viridiplantae > Streptophyta > Pinopsida > Araucariales > Araucariaceae > Wollemia > Wollemia nobilis. Next base: position 1,169,182 of record JAQPPZ010001613.1, on the reverse strand, counting down.
TTTGATTTCACATATCAGAATGAAAGGATGCTTTCATTTGATTTGATTTCAGTTCAACATTATAATGAAAGTAATATTGAGATTATATTGTTACATGTAATTTTGATGTCACTAATCATATAATATGATATTAAAAATGCAATTGGATACTTTGTATAATTTTGATGTCATTATTCATATAATATGATATTAGATTTGCCATTGGATACTCTGTATAGCATAGCCCTCTAATTTGATTATGTATTATTTGATTACACATGTGTTACACATATTCTTTGATTACACATGATTTGATTATTGGATTATCAGAAATGTGTTACTGGATATTTTGTATATCATTTTACATAAGCCTTGTTATTGAAGTATTAGTCTAAAGTTTCAATTTTTCTTGTAGATTTGTATTGTATAAATCATTATTGGCAATTTGTGAAAGTAATTATCTATGCTGCATTTTTTGTCATTTCAAATTAATTCATATAACATAAAAGAACATCTTACTGCATCCAAATACTTCAAAATTACTTAATACATCAACACAAACAATCAAAACATAACAACATTCAAAACAAAGTTTCCAAGAGATAACACATTTTTGGAAATAGTCTCTTTCATTGATTTCAATTTTCAAAAAAGTTACCATTCATTCACAATTTACAAAACATATCAAACATTATTTCTTCCACTTCAAATTAAAACATAACAATAATTAAAAACAAAATTTCAAAATGATAATACAAATTTTTCAGAAATTGCCTCTATCATTGATTTCAATTTAAAAAAAATACCAGTCTTTAATAATTTATAAAAATATCAAAGAGTTTTTGTTTCACTTCAAATGCAACACAACAAACTTCTATTCTTTTTCAATGTTTCCTGAAGGTCCACCCTCATCTATCTCAATATCCTTTTCTTCTAATGCCCCAACCCTAACCAAACTTTTTGTTGTAGTGTTGATCCCCGATAACAAGGCACTTTCTTCCTTCGTTGGATCTTCTTTGAAAGGTGCATTCAGCTCCTTCTCATTTTCTTTTAGTTTAGCCTCGACATCCAGGCCCTTATCTCTGATAAACTTCTTCAGCCAATTATTTTCTCTAACCGTCTGTTGTAACCTCTTCTTCACTTCAATAGCATTATTAATGCTAATTTTGGTAGTCTTGATCAACGTTTTCATGGCACCGACCTGTTGCTTTAGGTGCTGGAAATTAGACTACAAAACATAAATGAAAAAAGGTTAATATTTATAAACAAAACATATTTAACAAAAAATGATTTTTTAGTTAGATGTAAAACTTACATCAGTTGTAAGTCATGTTGTTTCTGCAACTGCTACTTTATTCTGATCTAGTGCCCATTCATTGAAATATGCTTGGGCCTCTACATTGAGGTTTTCCAAATGATTCAAAACAACGGCTAAAATTTCATCTGTGTATGTAGACTCGGCCTCCATAGTGCCAGATTCAACTTTATGTAGCAAAGCATCGAGCTTTTGGGGCTCATTCTCAACCTTTAAAAACAACTCTTTTCTCTTTGAAAAATTCTTATATCGGCCATTGATTGCTTTAATCAAAACCTTGGCCCGATATTCCCATTCTTTCAATTTATCAATATCCAAAAGAAGAGTATTATGAACTACAACTTTACATCTATCGGCTAATAACACATTTTCAAAAAAGTTTAGGATATCATCATCTGTTAGATGACGAGCGATGACTTGCTGTGGGGCAGAGGGGGAAACTTCGATGGCATCTACATTGACATCCTCTTCTCCATCAATGCCCTCTTCATCCTCAAGAATATCACTTGCCTTTAAAGGGTAATTTTTAGGATTCATACCCTGATAAAGAAAATCACATTCTAGAGTTCTCGAGGGCATTTGAGATGCACTCTCAACATTTGAAAAATTCTCTAAGGTTAATATCGGTAAAACAAAAACATTAGATGATGACACATTTTGTGTCTCTGTAGCACTTCTTGCATGATGAGACGGTGGTGTGAGGAACATTTTACCATGCATGCGTGATTGGTTCCTCATTGGTGGAACCTGTTGTGGATGGACAAGAACTTGCTTTGAATGGATAAATAGTGGAACTTGCTATGGCTGTTGTTGTTGTCGTGGCTGTTGTTGTGGCTAGACAGATGGAGGAGCCATATTTTTTTCAGCCTTTTGAATCTAGCAGGTCCCTCTATAAAATTTCACACAAAAACATAAATTTAATCTTGTGTAAATAACAATATCATTAAAAAATATTTATTTAAACCATACATACCAGACTCAGACTCTGCAGCCATTGATGATTCAACCATTTGCCCTTTCTCTAAAAAATATTTAAAATACATTAAAAAAACATAATTTTAAGTCATTAAAATAAATCATTTAAAATAGTATTTTTGAAGAATAAGGTTACCTTGTGGGTTGGAGGTAACTTCTTCCATGTCGACAGTAATAATTTGAGAAGTAAAAGGTGTCATAGGTGTATGCTGAATCCGATCACCATGAGACCTCACACATTTGGTGGGAGTTATTGGTGATGACTACGACTGCGTGTCAGAATCAACAGATACTTCCTGAACCCTAAATGCGACATCCCTTTTACTTGAAGACTGAGATGCTCTTCTCTATTTTCAAAAAAAAATTAGAGAATAACAAGATAGAATGAAAAAAGAAAACAAAGATATTCCAACAAATATGTTTACCTGTATCTCATCATCATACATGCCAATAGACAACAAACTAGGGTGCAATGTAGTGGGAGGACTGCTTTGTTGAAGGTTGAAATAAGCTTCCTGAAATAGACAAAGAATAAAATTGTTGGTAGTCACTATATAAGTAGATTGAATTTTTTGGGCACTCAAAAGGTCGTGTTTTAGGTGGTTGGAAATGTGCATGGACCAGTCAAATCTACCACCACCAATACAACGAATCAATAAAGAAAGTTCCCAAAAAGGTATTTCTGTAGGTCGCCCCTGCAGAATAAGCCTTGCCTAAAAAAATCAATGCAAGCATATAGAAATTTGTCTGCAACATTGGAAATGTTTAAGCCCCTTTTGGACTTAGAAGAATTAACTAAAAAAAAGAGACAACATTATTAGAAAACAAAAAGTACAACAAGGAGAACATTATTAGAGAATGGAAACTACAATACAACAATATTTAATGTTAAATAAAAAATAAATTTTAAAATTATACCTTTCAAATTGTCAGAATGAACAGAGTAAATGGTTGCTAGGGTGGATTTATCATCTTCGGTTAAGGCGTACTGGTTGTTCACCAGTACACCATCCAAAAATGGTAGCCCTGTTAGTCGATGCACATCGGAGGGTTTAACAGAAAAAACAATATCCTTGTTATCCACTCGGATCGAAATAGTGGACACATCATGGTTGTAACAAGTAATGATCCGTTGCATCAACTGAACATTAATGTTCAACTATGGCATCTTCAACACACCAACAAGTCCAGCGGTGTAAAGCCATTGGGAATATCTTCCAGGAGTGTTGAAAATGCTCTTGAGGTTGGGGTAGAATATGTTCTTGAAATACACTTTAGAGGGAAGAGGAGAGGAAGAGCTAGCCATATCTGAAAAGATGCAGGAAAATGTTCTGAAAAACCCAAGAAAACGTTCAAAAATGCCTTAGAAAACACTCAGAGAATGCTACCAAAACCTTCTGGAAATGCTACCAAAATGCTTTGAAAGCTGCCAAAATGCTCTAAAAATGTTGCCAAACGCTCTAAAACCACTGCCAAAATGCTCTAAAATGCTTGGAAACCACTATGGAAAATGCCCTGAAAATGCTAGAAAAAGGTTTAAAATTGCTCTAGAAAACATTGTGGGAGAGGCAAAAAATGACCCTACAAATGAATTTATAGAAGTTTGCATGGCAAAAGTTAATAGATGCATGACACATGGCAGAGGAGAGGACACGTGGCATCATCTAATTGACAAATTACGGTGGCCACCTTATGCCACTTGCCTTGTGTCACTCGCCATCTACCACTCACCATCTACTAGTCACCTTATGCCACTCGCCTTATGCCACTCACCATCTACCAATCACATTATGCCAGTCGCCCTATGCCAGTCGCTCTCTGCCACTCGCCTTATGCCACTCACCTTATACCACTCGCCTTATGCCAGTTACCCTCTACTATGCCTTATGCCACTCGCCTTATGCCACTCACCTTGTGCCACTTGCCTTATGCCACTCACCTTATGCCACTCACCTTGTGCCACTCGCCTTATGCCACTCGCCTTGTGCCACTCGCCTTGTGCCACTCACCTTATGCCACTCGCCTTATGCCACTCGCCTTGTGCCACTCGCCTTATGCCACTCACCTTGTGCCACTCGCCTTATGCCACTCACCTTGTGCCACTCACCTTATGCCACTCGCCTTATGCCACTCACCTTATGCCACTCACCTTCTGCCACTCGCCTTGTGCCACTCACCTTGTGCCACTCGCCTTATGCCACTCACCCTCTACAAGTCACCCTCTACAAGTCGCCCTCTGCCAGTAGCCATAAAATTTTATTGATAATTTTTGTGCAAAAAAAAGAAAAAATTGCCATGTTTTGAAAAAATTTCTTCAAAATTTTGAAAAATTCACCCCAAATTTTATACACCATTCACCTTGATTCACCCCGATTTTATAATTACTTTTTTGGTACTACCCCTTATGCATAACCCTATAAAGGAACATCCGATCACGAAGAGGAGGTAAGCATTCAACTAAAGGAGTCAAGAGATCCTCAGGTAGGATCAAATTAGGTTTTCTTTGTTCCTCCATGATTAGGGATTCTTATGAGTGTATGCTTTTAAAGTATATATAGATATATTTGTGTGTTGTCTTCTTGCCTGTGAGATTTTTCAAACACCCTTGTAGATCAAGCATCTTATTTCTATCTTCCTTACATGTGTGTGAAGGTTTCTCATGCATAACGTGTGCGTAAGCTGCCACTAAAAATTAGGCTTCAAACGAGGGTAAACCTGCATTGCTTCCATTATACCTCAGTATCAAGGTTGGTTTCATTTTATGGTGTTGATATATATTCTAGCATCACACCTATTATCAGATGCTTTTTTTCAATTGGGCCTCTGTGTGGCTCTCTGTGTTGGTTTGGGCCTCTATCTGGCTCTCTGTACAGGTTTGGCTTGCCCAAACCTTATCGTACTATAATTTTACTTCTAGATATATCACAACTATGTGTTGAGTGATATTTTTACCCAATTACGAAAATACACTCATATTTAGGATCCTATACAAAATTCTCTCTTACAAAGAAATTTAAAACTTCTCTAAGTTTTTGTTTGCTTAATTTCTTAAATGTGCTTGCATGTTTGTAAAAATGTGAAAAGGTTGTTGAATGCCTCAACGGTGCAAGTAAATATTAACAGGGGCCTGTGGTTTGGTATTTTAATTTAAGTTGAAAAATGTTGTTGTTTCATGAAATTAATTACCAAAATGTAAGATTTAATAAAGAAATATGGCAAATAATAACACTTGTGAAATGCAAATATTTGAACTTTTAACCTTAGAAAATGATTTTAATTAAATTTAACCAAATAATTAATGTTTGAAATTTAATTATTATTATTTGGAAAATTTAATTAATTAGAACCCTAATTTTTATTTCATATTTGAAATGTCGAAAATTTAATAAAATAAAATAAATATTTTCCCTAATCTGAAAAATTAAAACTATGCATAAAATTATTAGGGTTTTGATTTTCTCGTGTAATGAAAATTAATAAAATAAAATAAAAAGGACTTAGGGTTAGGAAAAATAAAAATAAAACACAGGTTACAACAACTTATGAAATCCCCACCCTGAATTTGTAGAAGGAAATATTCTAAAACTTAACCTAATCTAGTTCAACCAGTATTCACACAATCCAAATTAGATCCGATGCAATATTCAAAGGGAAATAATCAATATATCAAACTATTAACCATGAAACTACCATCAACATGCATATGTTTCATTAAATAATTCAATAATATTGTTATAAATATCTTCAATTAATACAAATTATAGGAATACCTCACATCAATTGATTTTTCTGTGGATGAAAAACTTCTTAGTAAAGCAACTTGGGAGGAAACCTTTGGCAATGGCAATCTTCAATATTCTCTTCTGCTCGCTCCAAAAATATTCTGACCCTCTTTCATGGATTTCAATGTCTATTTATAACATAAACCTTTCCATTTTTCAATTCGTTCGTTCAGTTTTATGACAATTTCTATAACCAGTTTCATAACTAGTTTCTTCAATGAACTATCATTCTCCTATTCTTTTTCGTTTACATTTAATACAAAGATATTAAATAATCTCATATATAAATATCTTTCTATATATTTTTAAAGCTCCATGATTATTAGAAATCATAAAAAACCAAATTACTTCACTGTTCCTGCACCATTGTATCTATTTAAAAAATATATTTTCCATTTCATCGCTTCCAATTTATCCATATTTATTGTCATTTTCTTATTGAAATGTAGGTGAGAGTAGTGAATTTGGGGTGCTTATATCCGGTGAGCCCATTTTTCCAATCCATTAACTCATTCCCCATAAAAATTATAGTCTACAACATCAAATAATATCTGCCTTCACCCATGTCCATGCTCTTGGTATCCAATAGTGATGAAAAAGACCACATGCCTAACACAGATAGATCACAACAATTTAAATCTCTACCTGATCACACTAATATCATGGACTGATATGGAGGGAGTTAACCAATTATAAATTCCAACAAGTCTTCGTACACATCCATTGAGGACATAGACGCCTATTCTTTTGGTTTCCATGTTCTCCAAATAGGACAAAAAAATACGTTTAGTTTCGATGTCACTTTGATAAAATTTTCTCTGATGCCAATGTATTCAAAATAACACGTTCCTCCTTTGCCAAAAAATCCCAAAAGACCAGGGTCTGAGCATCTATGATAGTGGTACTGATGAATATCTAACCTGAATCATTTCAATCCAATGGATTATTATGCACTCGCCCACCATGAAACTAGACAACATTAATTTCTTCTTTACTAACATTCATCACTTGGGTCTGGATATGGAACATGGGCATGGCCTTGGTCTCCAAGGATATCTTGATCTTGAGTGAAACATTGAGTAAAATAGTAAGCATTTCATAACTTTCTTATTACTCCTACCAACACTACGATCCCTATAGTGACTGCAAAACTCCTATCAACTAAAAATTAACAATGATACGACCTTGTTACAACATAAATGTTAGGTAATAATGACACCTCTTATTATCAAAATTTTAGTGGCCATAAAACCATCATATATTAGGTATAAAAAGGTGTTAAAAGTGATTATTGCATGATTTGTAGAGTTAGATACACCTTGATCGTTGATGCAGAGGATAAACAAAATTTTGATATTGCCTGTTGTGCAGATGATTTTGATCGAACTAATATTAGGTAACGTGAGAATAAAAATATCATTTGTGGCAACGTCCAAAAGTTATGAACTCATCCTCATTACGTCGAGAGGCGTTCCTACAATGGCAGAGGCAAAGAGGTCATACATGTCACACTGTAAACATTTTTTTTATTAAACAAACTAACATTAACAAAAAAATTTAAAATATTTAAACTAAAACAACCGACTAACCAACAGTTGCAAACATTTAAAATATTTAAACTAAAACAACCGACTAACCAACCATTGCAACTTTTTAATAAACTAGCTTAGATATAAAGGATATATATCTAAAAACACCGAGAGTTATCAATCCCGAGATGCCTATCTTGGAGATCACACCCCCAAGAAATGAGATAGGTGCCTCGATATTGATAACTCTCGGTATTTTTAGATATATATCCTTTATATCTAAGCTAGTTATACCTTCCTCTATAAGACTTTGAAATACGAGTAACCATGCATGCTTTCAAACTTTGAGCAAATTATCAAAAACCCTACGAAGAGTATGAGTAACACTATCAAGTACTATCAAGAATACCGTTGAGCCTCTTGAACAATTTCATATTGCTTTTCATGGACGCTATCAATTTAAAATTTCTCATAATAGTCTTCAACAACTTCGAATTTACACAGACCGATGCCGAAAAAATAAGCCACCATAACAAGGATGAATCATCTCCAAAATTACATCAACCACTCTATTCACCACCTCATGGTGTTGCTTTTGCCATTCGTTTGATCCCACGTGTAGGTGGGGATGAGACGACAAGGACTTTATTACCACTGACGTGTCTAATATAGTTTGACTTAGCCAAGGTTCTTGATGGGCATTTTCGTGTCCCCTTAGTGACTATGATCTGATATCTCGAACTCCACCCATCCTATAGAAACAAACCCAAAACATAAACAACATAAACATCATGAGACAAACAAATTTTTTTATAAGAATTTTATTTAATTAATTTTAAATGGTTTAACTTAAAAATTTTAAATAAAATTTTAAATTTAAAACATTTAAAATCAAAACATTAAAACTTAAAAATCCAATTCAAAAAAACATAAAGAAAAATAAATAAAACTTAACATAAAACCATAATGCCACATTTATTGCTACAAACTAATTCGCTAAATAATTAATGCAAGCAAAATTTTAAATGACATCAAAATTTCAAAATTTTAGGTGGGTCCTCAAATTTGGGGTAAGTTGTGCAATGGCAACAACAAATGGTGACTCTGCTAGGAAATGCTCCTGAGCATTTCGGATGAAGAACCCGATATGAAACCAAGAAAACCAAAGATTAGAAAAATAAGAATTATTTAGCAATATCTAGAGAAAGTGGGGATAAATAGATTCAAATAAAAACAAATGAACCATTTGACTTGGCTCTGTGTGTGAATTGTGATTCATTTTGCATTCTTGAAATGATCCATATTCCATCATTTGTTTTGCATTTAGGCTCTAGGATGTCACTCATTAAAAATGTGCCTCTACATTGCTCCATTGCCAATCAAGCATCCATAGCTTTTATGGAGATGACCTTGATCTCTTCTAAACCTTTCTCTACTACCAACCAGACATCTATAGCCCCGGTAGAGATTATCTAAATCACCCAGGCATTAGATAAATTTTGCATATACTTTTTTTTTCTTTTATTTCATCTAGACATTGCTCCACTATCGGTCAGGCATCCATAGCCCCGATGAAGATTATCTAAGCTTTTTGATTGATTTAACTTTTCTTTCCTTCTTTCTCTCTTTTTTATCAAGCATTGTATTGCTTTGCAAAATTTACCTGCCGCTTAGGTTAGAGACCACTTAAGGCTAAAAATGGAGTGTATTAGATTTTTTCCTTAATCTGCAAAACCAGAATGACTTTATCCTTCAAAATTTCAAAGAATACCCTTTAATATGATGTGCTACATGTGGAGCTTTAGAAAAATATCTCATTGTTCCAAAGTTCACTATCTTAACCCAAAATCATAATAATGATTACTAAACAATCTCATTTTCTTTTCCTTAATTTCATTTGATTTTAAAACAGGTAATCTATCCTACATGACAAAGGAACAAGTATAAACAAAGAGACCATAAGTTTGTTGCTAGCACAAAACACAATAGAGGAACAAACCCAAAACCTTTTGCGAAAGTGAAGAAGCAAAAATGGGAACATAAAAAAAATTAAAATTTGACATGAATCTATATTATTGAAAGCCAAAAGTGGAAACAAACCAAAATTTTACTATGAAAACAATAAAAGTAAACAAACAAGTGATGACTAACAAAATCACAAAATTACAAAGTTATATACAAGCAAAACCTGCAAAACCAAAAAACTATGTACAAAATATGAATATATACAAGGTGATGAATGAATTCACTGCTTCATGGGTGAAAATAGTGCTTGAGAAATTGCCCATTAATAGGTAAAGGGATGTCTTCCCCACTCAAAATTTTCAAACAAAATGTGCTTTCACCAAGAATTTCAGCAATTTGGTAAGGTCCTAACCAAAGATTGTCAAATTTATTATGTTCACCTTTTCTTTCGTGTGCCTTATCCCATAACAAAACCAAGTCAGAAATCCTAAATGCCTTGATTTTAGCCCTTTTGTCAAACCATATTTTAATAATATCTTGATGTTTACTAAAGTGAAGTAAAGCATATTGTCTTTTTTCATCTAATCTCATGAGGTGAGGAAGACGAGATTTAATCTTGTCATTAGTTTCTACGTAATCCTTAATAAATTGAAGAGTTTGCAATTTTAAATTTGAAGGAAAAATGAGATCTTGACCATAAACTAAATGATAAGGAGATGTTCCTATAGATTATTTGGTCCTTATTCTATCTTCCCATAATGTAAATTTCAACTTATTATGCCAATCTCAAGAGTTTGTTTCTAACAATTTCTTTATTATAGATAACAAGTTCTTATTAGTAGATTCTGCTAATCCATTACCTTGTGGGTAATAATTAGAAGAAAATTTGATGCTCACCTTGTTGTCGTAAGCCCATTCTGCAAAACAAAGTGAAGTAAAAGCAAAACCATTATCACTAACAATAGAGTTTGGCATTCCAAACCTAGTAACAATGTGCTCTTCTAAAAATTGAATCACAACTTCAGTAGTGTAGTTTTTAGTGGGTATTGCATCGGTCCATCTAGTACAATAATCAGTAATAGTAAAAATGAACTTGTGACCAGCAGAAGAATTCAAATTTATCACCCCTACAAAATCTAACCCCCACTGAGCAAATGATCTCGATTCAATTATGGGTTGCAATGGCATGGAAGCATTTCTCTCCCTATTAGCTGCAATTTGACAAATATGACAAGAACGTATATGGGCATGGGAATTTTTGAAAATGTGAGGCCAATAATAATCGGATCTCAGGATCTGGTGAGCAATGGTATTTGTAGAACCATACCCTGTTCCATACTTACCATGAAACTCATTTAAGATTTGAGTAGACTCGTCCTTATTTACGCATCTAAGGAAAATTTCTTCATGATTTCTTCTATACAATACACCTGCTTTTATCATAAAATTTGCACATTTTAGTCGCAAAGATCTTAGTTGTGTAGAATTAAAATGAGCAGGACACTTACCATTCAAAAGAAAATATACAATATCAATATACCATTCATCTTTTGTGATATCCTCGACAAAATATTGTTGACAATGAATCTGAGGATCTATTTCAGTGAGGGCTTTCATCAAGCCTTGTCCTCTAACAAGTTTCATCGGTTGAACCTCGATATCAAAATCTTGTAAAGTGGAGATCCATTTTCCTCTTTTCTCGTAGTTCATTCTGCAACAACATTGTTTTAATGGTAGGATCAGGTAAAATAGTAAATATTCTACTATGTAAAATGTAATGCCTAATTTTTTTAACCATTTTAAACAAGGCATACATTTGTTTATCCAAAATTGAATACTTAAAATGTGCATCTTTTAAAGGTGAACTCAAGAAAGCAAAAGGATTATTAGAATTACCTTCATTCTTCTGAGTCAAAACACTGGAAAAGGAGTGCTCAGAAGAAAAAGAATAAATGAAAAATGACTTTTTGTAATTGGGACTTACCAAAATAGGAGCATTTGAAATGGTATCTTTAACACTTTTAAAAGCAACTTTAGCCTCACAAGTCCAGTTAATGTTAGTATTATTTTTAAGCATATCATTTAGAGGCTTAACAATTTTAGTAAATCTAGAAATGAACTTTCTAAAAAAATTAATTATTTCAAAGAAAGATATAAGTTCCTTTTTACTTCCTAGAAATGGGATTTTTTGGATTACCTCAATTCTCTCAGGATCAATGGAAATGCCATTTTTGATATAACATGCCCTAATAATTTCCCTCAGTTAATCCAAAAATGCATTTCTTGGGATTTAGTGAAATTCCATGCTCTCTACATTTTTGAAGCACCTTTCTCAAATCACTAACATGATAAGATGTCTTTTTTGAAACATGTATATCATCAACATAAACAACAATGCAATTACCGATCAAATCTTTTAAAAAATAATCCATGACATGTTGAAATGTGGCACATGCATTGAGTAAACCGAATGACATTCTCTTGTATGTGAAAGTTCCCCACTTTATTGTGAAATCAGTCTTCATCCTATCCTTTAGGTCAATAAGAATATGATTATATCCTGAATAGCCATCAAGGAAAGACATCATTTCAGATCTATTAACCATCTACAAAATATGATCAATGGAAGGTAAAGGATGGTTATCTTTCTATGAAGCTTTATTGAGATTTCTAAAATCAATACACAATCAAATTTCTCCAGTTTTCTTCCTAACTGGAACAATATTTGCTACCCATGTTGAATGTCTAATAGGAAATATAATTTTTGCATCCAAAATATTTTTGAATTCCTTTTCTATGAGAGGCTTCAACAATGGGTTGATCGGTTTCTATTTTTGTCTGAATGGTTTTACATCAGGTTTTAATGGAATTGTATGAGTTATGATGTTTTGATTGTAAGTTTTAAGGTCTTCATAACTCCATGCAATAACATCTATATAATATTTTAATGCATGCATAATTTCTTCTTTTTCAATATGTGTACAAGCTTTGCCTATGAGTATATTATGTGGATCTTCATTATTCCCAATATTGAAAGCATCATAAGCATCCTTTGGAAGTGAAATTTTATCACACTTTTTACTTTTATAACCGATATCAAAAAGTTTTTCAAGTGAGATTGTACCTTTAGGAATTGAATTTACTTTTGTTTTTACCTCATTATCTTCATCCTCATCTTCTTGTAACCTTTGATTTTCATCTATTACATGATTTTCAAAAATACCTGAGTTGAGTTAGTTATAAAACTAAAGATATGTCTATCACTTTCAAATACCTGTAAATTATTCACATTGTCAGGTATAGAAGGACAAGGAATCAACTCAATTGAAAACTTTTTCAATATTCTATTATCAATGGGGTTTAGCGTACCTGTTGCAACCACTAAAGAGTCTGCTATGTAATTCTTCTTTCTAGAAATTAATGAAATGTTAAAGGCATGAAATTCATCGATTAAATCCCTAACTCTATTCTTGTAATGAGTTAATATTTTATCGTGATAGGAATATTGATTTTTAACTTGTCTAACAACTAGCTGAGAATCACCTAAAAATTTCAAGTATTTAATACCTTTGTTCAAAGCTGATTGTAATCCAAAAACTAAAGCCTCATACTCTGTTGTGTTACATGTACGTGGAAATTGTATAATATAAGCAAAGAGAGGACTTACCTTTAGGATTGATGAGTTCAACCTCTGTGTCAATACCTTGTTTAGATTTAGATCCATAAAATTTTAACATATAAACAAGATAATCATCAATAAGTGATTTAAATGATGAAATTTCAACTTTAGCTTCACTTGTAATCAACTTAGTGTCTAATGTGTATACACCTAACTCAATATCATTATAAAGAACTTCATTATATTTATTGTATTCTGTAATCAAGTCCTTGAGTTTAGGCTCTCTTTCAACTCTTATCTGATTGGCTACACCCTTCCAAGGCAACCACATGTGTGAAAAATCTATAGCCATATATCCATTCAAATTTTTGCTCCAATCCATGCTCAATAACATACCATATTTTTTAGGAATATCAACAACATGATTGTCAATGTATTATTGAATTCTAGGTTCTGATGAAAGTTGAATATGAATATTTTTAAGCATACCTACCACATTCACTTCTGATTTATCCAATTGAACAACAATCCTATTAGAAGGCAAGGGTTTAAAACCCAATATTTGACAAAAAACATAAGGCATAACATTACCTGATGCTCCCGAATCCACAAGGCAATTGTGTAGATTTCTACCTGTAATTCAAAAGGTCAAAAGAAAAGAAAGAGCTTCTCCTTTCTCCTTTGATGAAACAAATTGCATCTATGTAGTTTTCTTAGCATCATTTTTACCTTATTTACTAAAAGCATTGATTAATGAATCCTGTTGATTTGTCAACTATGCAACTTCAAACAAAGTGATATTAGCTTTTGTTTTCTTTAAATATTCAATGATATTATAAGCTACTTTTTTAGTATTTTGCACTTTCTGTGGTGGTTTGGATAAATCAATAGGAGATGGAGGAATAGGATTATTATTTGCATGAACATTTGGAGGAATAATGTAATTATTTGGAGTAGAAGAAGTATAAGGAATCTTACTCTTACTCCTCAACTAATAATTGTGATTCCCATTTTTAAATTACCTAAAGGCCTGAAATTTTTCTTCTATAATTCCTTCATCTTCCTCTTCCTCATCATCACTTGAACCAAAAGTTTCAATAAAAAAAGTAGTTCCCTTATCTTTTCTTGAAATAAATTGATCAGAAGTGTCCTCATTAGGTACTAATCATCCATATCTTGTTGCAAGATATCTATGGTTGCCTTAAACACTGGGTTTTCATTTTCATTATGCTCTTTGGTATTATACAACCTACACCAACTGTTCAAAACCACATAAGAAATATTAACAATAGTACTCCTTTGACTTGAACTAGTTGAAGCATTATTTTGATTAACAACAAGAGTAGGTACACCCCCATTTTTTGGTTTTGTGTTCCACTATTTCCTCTGAAAACTAAATTTTTTTTTTTGTTGTGAATTTTATGGTGTTTGCTTTTGTAATTGAACCATATCACTACTTAGCTTCTGGACCAACCTTCGTAAATATTTTACCTCTGAATCAGGATCATTAGGTTGAATAGTAGTAGTGGTAGGATTAGTTGGATTCTCAAAACCTGGAACATTCTGAGTTGGTACCACATTTTGATTTTGAACATTTTGATTTTTCATTGTATTTAGATATACTAGATTGTTCTCCTTTTGAAAAGTTTGTGGGAACATTGGATTATTCTGGTGGATATTAGAATTTTGAAAAGATGATGAACTCTATGTAGGTGCTACATTCCCAAAAATAGGCATGGCATGAGCATTATTTTCAATCGTTTTATGTGTGGTTTTAAAAAATGGATTAGTTGGATATGTAGACGTTGTAGGTGGATATGGTATTGTGTTCAACATAGGTGTTTGTTGTGACAAGGCCTAGTTGATCATGGGAACTTGATTATACATACCAAGTTGTCCAATCGATGGCAATTGAATTATCCCATAACCTTGAGGTATTAACTATTGTTCAACAATCATAGCCTCAATATATGCCAAAGTAAGAGTTGTAATTTGAGGTGCTCTTCTAAAAAACATGGTAGTCAAGGGATCTAATGCCCCAAAGTACATTTGGATAGTGGTAATTTTAGCAAGTGCATAAGGGGCAGTTAATCGAGAATACATTTTGTGAAATCTGGTGTTAAACATTCTCAAGGGCTCATTTGGTTCTCTCCTTGTTGAAGCAAATTGAAGATAAACACTAGAAGGATCTATGGCAAACTTAAATTGATTAAAAAAGGTAGTTTCCAACTGTGTCCAAGATGTGATAGACCCAGCTGGTAAAAAAATATACCAATCATACACAATGTCATCAAGAGTCAAAGGAAACATCCTACAAGCTACATCTTTATATTCTAATTGCAATCTAGTTAGAGCACTTGTGCATGCTTGGATATGTTCTTCTACCAGTCTTGTACCATCATGCTTGTATCTAGGCAAATACTTCTCTACATTTTTAGGTATGTCATGTACATCTCCTAGAATTTTTAAGGGGCTCCTCCGAACTCCCATCCATGCTACATTTGCAACCATGGAAACTAGTGAAGGTGTGATCAATGGAATGTTAAGGCTTTGAGGTGAAGTGCTAACTGGTGGTGGAATAACCACTGTTTGAATTTTACTTCACCTAAATTTCCATGTAGGGGAAAGACTTTAAAATATTGTATCACCAGTAGATTTGGATCTTGTAATAATTTTTTTAGGTTCTAGTTTTAAAATATGATCAACAAAATAATGTTTTGAACCTCAAGATGTTTTGAATCTCACAAATCTCCAATATTATAAAAAATGCATCATTCAAATCATAATATTCAAGAATGTTTTCATTCATAAATTTCAAGGAATCAACAAATATGAACAATATTAAATGAGTAAACCAAATAAATACTTGATTACATGCCCTCCTTCTAGCACCAATTATGTTGAGTGATATTTTCACCCAATTACAAAAATACGCTCATAGTTAGGATCCTGTCAAAAAGTCCTCTCTTGAAAAGAAATTTAAAACTTCTCCAAGGTTCTGTTTGCTTAATTTCTTAAATGTGCTTGTATACTTGTAAAATGTGAAAATGTTGCGGAATACCTCAGAGGTGCAAGTAAATGTTAACAAGGGGCCTATGGTTTGATATTTTTATTTAAATTGTGTTTTCATTATTGCAAAATGTAAGATTAATAATCAAATATTACAAATAATAAAACTTATGAAGTGCAAATATTTGAATTTAACCTTAGAAAATGATTTTAATTAAATTTATCCAAATAATTAATGTTTGAACTTTAATTATTATTATTTGGAAAATTTAATTAATTAAAACCTTAATGTTTATTTCAAATGTGAAATGCCGAGAATTTATTAAAATGAAATAAACATTTACCCTAATATGAAAAATTAAACTTTGCATAAAATTTAGGGTTTTGATTTTTCCTTGTGTAATGAAATTAAAAAAATAAAAAATAAAAAGGCTTAGGGTTAGGAAAAATAAAAATAAAAATTAAATACAAATAAAACATAGGTTACAACAAAAATGAAATCCTCATACTGAATCTACAGAAGGAAATATTTCGAAACTTAACCTAATCTAATCCAACCAGTATTCACACAATATGAATTAGATCCGGTGTAATATTCAAAGGGAAGTAATCCATACATAAAACTATTAACCATGAAACTACCATTAGCATGCATATGTTCAAAAAATAATTCAATAATATTATATAAATATATTCAATTAATATAGATTATAGAATACCTCACATCAATTGATTTTTCTGTAGATGATTTTTTTTTTTAGTAAAGTAACCTGGGAGGAAACCTTTGGCAATGACAATCTTCAATATTCTCTTCCGCTCGCTCCAAAAATATTCTAGACCTCTTTCATGAATTTTAATGTCTATTTATAACATAAACCTTTCCGTTTTTCAATTCGTTCATTCAGTTTTATGACAATTTCTATAACCAGTTTCGCAACTAGTTTCTTAAATGAACGATCATTCTCCTATTATTTTCCGTTTTCATTTAATTCAAAGAGACTAAATAATATCTCATATATAAATCTCTTTCTATATATTTTTACATCTCCATGATTATTAGAAATCATAAAAAACCAAACTACTTCACTGTTCCTGCACCATTGTATCTATTTAAAAAAAATGTATTTTCCATTTTATCTCTTCCAATTTGTCCATATTTACTGTCATTTTCTTATTGAAATGTAGGCGAGAGTAGTGAAGTTGGGGTGCTTATATCTAGAAAGTACATTTGTCCACTCCATTAACTCATTTTCCTTAAACACTACAGTATATAACATCGAACAATCTGCCTTCACCCATGTCCACAGTCTTGGTATCCAATAGTGATGAAAAAGACCACATGCCTAACACGGACATATCATAACAATTGACATATTTATATGATAACAATGACACCATGGACCGATATGGAGGGAGTGAACCAGTTATAAATTCTAACAAGTCTACATACATATCCATTGAGGACATAGATGCCTATGCTTTTGGTTTCCATGTTATCTGAAATAGGATAGAAACATACATTTAGTTTTAATGTCACTTTGATAAAATTTTCTTTGATTTCAATGTATTCAAAATAACACATTCCTACTTTACCAAAAAATCCCAAAATACCAGGGCCTGAGCATCTGTGATAGTGGTACTAATGAATATCTCACATGAATCATGTCAATCCAATGGAGTATTACACTCTCGCCCACCATGAAACTAGACAACATTAATTTCTTCTTTACTGGTATTCATCACTTGGGTCTGGATATGGAACATGAGCGTGGCCTTGGTCACCAAGGAGATCTTGATATTGAGTGAAACAGTGAGCGTTTCACAACTTTCTTATTACTCGTACCAACACTGCGATCCCTACTATGACTGTGAAACTCCCATCAACTAAAAATTAATGATGATATGACCTTGTTACAATGTTAATGTTAGGTAACAATGATATCTCTTCTTCTCAAACTATTAGTGGTCATAAACCCATAATGTATTAGGTATAAAAAGGTGTTAAAAGTGATTATTGCATAATTTGTAGAGTTGGATACACCTTGATCACTGATGCAGAGGAGAAACAAAAATTTGATATCACATGTTGTGCAAAAAATTTTGATCGAACTAACATCAGGTAATGTGAGAATAAGGATATCATTTGTGGTAGCATCCAAAAGCTATGAAATCATCCTCATTATACCTTCCTCCATAAGACTTTGAAAGACAGGTAACCATGCATGCTTTCAAACTTTGAGCAGGTTCTCACAGACCCTACAAAGAGTATGAATAGCACTGTCAAGTATTGTCAAGAATACCACCAAGCCTTTTGAACGTCATATTGCTTTTCATGGATGCTATCAATTTAACATTTTTAGAATAGTCTTCAAAAACTTCAAATTTACACAGATCGAGGCAAAATAAATAAGCTGCCACAGTAAGGATGAATCATCTCTAAAATTACATCAACCATGTTCACCACCTTGTTGTTTTGCTTTTACCATCTATTTGATCCCACATGCGGGTGGGGATAATGCGACAAGGACTTTATTACTACTGATATGTCTAATATAGTTTGTCTTAGCCAAGGCTCTTGATGGGAATTTTCGTACCCCTTAGCGATTGCGCTCTGGTATCTTGAACTTTACCCATCCTATAGAAAAAAATCCAAAACATAAACACCATGAGACAAACAATTTTTTTATAAGAATATTATTTAATTGATTTTAAACGGTTAAACTTAAATATTTAAACTTAAAAATTTAAATTTTAAAACATTTAAAATCAAAACATTAAAACTTAAAAATCCAATTCAACAAAACATAAAGAAAAATAAATAAAACTTAACATAATGCCATATTTATTGCTACAAACTAATTCACAAAATAATTAATGCAAACAAAATTTTAAAATGACATCAAAATTTTAAAATCTTTGGAAGGTCCCCAAATTGGGGTAAGTTGTGCAATGGCAACAACACTATGGTTGATTAAATAAAACCTTAGGCATGTTTTAAAAATTATGCTCTGTCGACATTTAGCACCCCCCTAATGATGGCCTATTCATTGCTGGCTAGACAAACCCTGCTTTGATTGGTGGGTATGGTGGTTTAATATCTTCCTCCCATGTACTCATCATTGAGCATGACATTGCCATCATGACATTGGTGCTCTAGCAAGTTTGGGAGGAGTTTATTGATATTTTCAAAGGTTTTTAAACCTTTTATTAACTCTAATCGTGTGTTGTTGAAGTGTGACATTACCATCGTGATGTCGATGCTTCGACAAGATTGGGTTGGGAAGGCACTTAGACCCTCCCTTAATGAAATCCCACATGGGATATGTGGGAGGGTGCTGAGCACCTTAAAGGAGCTAGCACTCCCTTATTAACCTGACCATAACTTTATTGTCAAGGGAGCCACTGAGTGGGGAGGGCCACTTATACCAATCTAGGCACCAGTTCCTTCACGACTCGATACATGTCATGTGTTGGACCAATTGATGGACTTCCTACCACGTAGTTGGGTTTTCCCATGAGGTATTTTCCCAGGGTATATTATGTGTGATGTGTGTTTCAAATATCTTCCTTTTTTATCTTACATTTAATGTATCTTAGATAAATGGAATATATTTTTTACTAGTTATAGATGTTATTTGATTTATTAGTTTAAATAGATAGACTTTTGCATTCCTATTTAAAGAAGAAGATTTGATGATCTTTGTGAATGGTTTAATGAATATTAGGTTATTGGATAATTACATCTATCACAATATGCTTATGGAGTAAAAGTGCCCTGTTAGGATCCTAATCCTAACCCTTAATATATAATTAATTCACTTATTTTATTTATGGACCATTGTGTCCTTTCACCTTACAACTCTAGGGTAGATATTTATATGCATTCATGAGGGTGTAATTAGGCATCCAAGAACATAAGAAAATATATCTCTTTGAGAGCATTGGATGGAGTTCCTCTAGTGAAACAACAATAATTTTAAAAGTGATTTAAACACATTTTTACTTGTTTTTCATTCACTCCATTGTTTTTCAATATTTCATTAGTGCTAGGAATAAGGTTCCTAACAAATGGTATCAGAGCAGAGATCTCATGACCCATTCATAGCCAAATTTTCTTCACCAAACTTTTTTTCCACCCCCTCGTCACTATCGCTCATTTTCCAAACTATACCATTGTTCACCAAATGCATTTCAGTATAATCAGACCTATTCTCAAGAATGCTAGAAACACCAAAAAAGATGAGGGAAATCAATAAAAAATAAATATAATCAACACAAAACCAAGAACGGAGCCATCAGCAGAGAGCAACAACATTCGACACAAGAAAATACAACATAAAAAGCATAAAATAGGTGAAAAAATGTGCTTCAACCTTAATTAGACCCATCAAAGATGATGCCATAAATTCATTTCAACCCCAAACTAAGGAATGAATCAAACAAGAATTCAATTTGCAAGAAAATCGATCGACTACGCGACATCTAAAATTATCGATGACGTTTTGAGAAAAGACGATTTTATAAATTAAATTTATAATATAATTTTTTTGAAAACTTTTTTGATACCGAAAAATAATTCTGACACCATTAGTGATATTTCTAAAACTAAGGAAGCAAAAGTGAAAATTTTTAAAAAGTTTTTACAAAGCAAAAATCCCATATTGCATGTGCTCTAGGCTTGTAAGGGTTTAAAAGGAAAAATCATAACTAAGTGGTTGTAACTACCACTTGGTAGTCATGCGTATGCGCGATCTTGCTCTTCTTAACCCTTGTGCTCTTCGATACCCATCCTGACTCTGCTCTAGTACCCTAGATCCATCCTCACACACTCTAATATCAATATTTGTATCTCTCCCTATGCTCTATCCTTTTTCCTTGTGCACCTTCCTCCTCTACCTCTCGTTGTCCTTCGTGTCCCCTATGGCTGTTGCCTACCCCTCACTACCCTTCGTGACCCCTCTGACTACCGCCTACCCCTAACTTCCCTTCATGATCCCTTCGAATTCCACCCCCCTCCCCCCCTCGCCCCTCCTGATCGCTAGTCATTTATTATTGCCAAATTTTAAAAATTTGAATTTAAAAAGTGATCGTTAGGTGTATAATGTTGATAAAACCAAAATTTGACAAATTCTACCTAATATTTTGAAGAAAATCATAACAAAAACTATTTTTTTTGTAAATTTAAAACTTGAAAACTTTATTTTTCATTACCAAGAAGGAAAATATAAACTAGCCCTATGATGGATGATGGCAGAAGATCACAATACTCTATCAAATACTTCATACCTTGAAAATAAAATCATGACAAAGGAGGACTTTCACATGTGGAAAGATGATAATGAACACAAGATAGTAGACCTAGAATTAAAAATCCATACCACTAACCACTCCATCGATATGGTACAAAAACTTCGCATTTATCCAAAATGGCCAATCTACCGGAGCACCAACACACCAAGCATTACTTGGGGACCACAAACGTCAATCCTACCTAGAACCACTAAATTGGATTTTCTAAAATTTGAAGGAGGCAACCCCACAAATTGGATCTATCGGGATGATCAATATTTCTCCCTCTATTAATCTTTGAGGTACAAAAGGTTCGCATTGCATCCTTCCACATAGAAAGTACCACCACCCAATGGTACGAAAAGACAAATGATATCCCCACATGGCGAGAGTTTACAAAAAATATAATGGTATAGTTTGGCCCAATAAAATTCAAATATTTCATGGGAACCCTTACCAAACTCCACAAAACCACTATAGTGCGAGAATACCAAGCTCAATTTGAAAAATTGGCAAATCTTACATCAGGGCTAAATGTCTTATTATTCCAAATTTATTTCATTAGTGGATTAAAGGAAGAAATTCAATTAGAAGTACAAATGCTCAATCCCAATTACATGATGCAAACTATTGCGCTAGCCCAATTGGCGAAAGAGAAATTCAATAACCAGTGTCAACTGGAAAACCCATCTAAGATAGAATCACAAAATACTTACACCACCCCAAACTTAATCAAATCCTACCAATTAAATGCATCAGCCCTGAGGAAATGAAATATAGAAGAGAAAAATGTCTTTTTTCATTGTGATGATAAATTTGTACCCAATCATAAATGCATTACACCCAAATTATATATTTTGGATGTAGTTATTCCTTGTCAATCAACCAACGACGAAGAGGAAATCAAGGTAGAAGTCATGACGGGTACACCTAATGATAACACTTAAGGTCCACTAGAAATTTCTTTCAATGTCCTCACTGGTAATTCTTCTCCCCAAACTATGAAAGTCCCTGGATCCTTCAAACGACAAAATCTTATTGTGCTTATTGACTCCGGCAGTACCCATAATTTCATTGACCCACATGTGGTGAAACAAGCTGATTGCTTTATCCATCCTTGTAATAATTTTGAAGTCATGATTGGTAATGGGGGAAGGATCACTTGTAAAGGGAAATTCCATAATATTAAGCTCACCTTGGGCGATTACACCATAAAACATGACATGTATGCAATTCCCTTAGAAGGATGTGATATTGTATTAGGAGTACAATAGTTATGAATGTTAGAGTTACTATGTTAGTAACTATAATTATTACCTCATTTAGGTAATATTTAAAGTTTCACCTAGGTAGATATAATTTACCACATGGTAAAAAGTAATTTCTTACTTTTTACCACTAGTAGTTACTATTACCAATTACCTTGGTTAGTAGTCTATCTTACCGTCATTTCCATTTTGGACGGCAGATAGGTTAGTTGTTAGCGTAGACATAGGATCTATTGTTAATTAGTCTATTTTGTAACCTATATAAACCTAGCGTATTCCTATGCTAAGGTTAATGATTAAGGTTTAATATTTCCACTTACCTTTTTCCTAACATTGGCATCAGAGCCATTTCGCTGAATTTGCCCATAGGCGGATCTGCACGCTTCCCGAGGTGGCCCGCAGTCTGGATCCGACATGTTTTTTGAGGTGGCCCATAGGCTGACCGACACGGTTCTCGAGGTGACCTGCACGCGGCCCGAGGCGGTCCGATCTGGTGACGAGGCGGCACGCGGCCCGAGGCGGTCCGATCTGGTGACGTGGCGGCACGCGGCCCGAGGTGACCTGTGCATGGCTGAAGCGATCGACAAAAGAGGTTTTCTGAAGCCTGCCGATTGCCCACAGGCAATCAAAGACAATCGGGCGAGCTTTGTTTTTTAAACAAGGTGAAAGCGCTCGCAGAGCGCATGTGGGATAAGTCCCACGAATTCAAAAAAAAATATATAATTTAAAAAAAAAAAAAAAAAGCACCTTCCTCACGTTGGCTGACGGATCAGCCAACGGAGCAGGACTAGCAAAAGCTGCCAGCCCAGGGCGCTCCCCAATGCGGACGAGCCACGTTCGATTCCCAGCAAGGAAACCCAAATTTTTTTTTGGGTTTCTCTCCGCCGACGGAATCCCAAAGGGAAGTTTATTACTTCCCTTCCCGTCGGGCGGCGTAGCCCGACTGGCCAGCACGCCAGTCGGACACCCACGGGATCGCGGGATCGATCCCCAGCGGGGATCGAAATTTTAAATTTTTTTTTCCCACCGCGAGAAGGAAGAAAGGGAAGGAGTTCCCTTCCCTTCTCGTTGGGCGATGTAGACCGACTGGCAGGAGCGCCAGTTGGTCGCTTGACAGCCCCGGGGTCGGGAGTTCGACTCCCGACGGCGCCATCCACAAATCTTTTGCACGGTGAGGCGGCTGCTTAGGTAATTTTTTATTTTTTTTGCATTTTTTTTGAATTTTTTTTAGTTTTTTTAATTAATAATTAATAATTTCTGTTGATTAAATCATTTTCTTTAAAACCTTAAGTGATTTTTTTTTCAGAATTTTTTTTATTAATTAAATTATACTAAATTAAGTTAGAATATTTTGCATTGAAATAATCAATTTAAAAAAAAGAGAAGAGGCAAAAGTTTAGAGTTGTTTTCTCCTAATCAAAAAGAGGGAGACAAGAGACAATCAGTAAAACAAATTTCTTTTGCAGCTATGAGACTTCTAATAATTTTTTAATTTCTCCAAAATTTTCTAATCAATTGTTTTGAGAGAACAAAATTTTTGTCTCATGAAGAAAAAGCTTTGGATCGCAAAAGCCCTTCGTCATCTAAGAGTTATTCGAAAGAGGAACCAACTTAGACGCCATACGACAAGATCTCATTTTCGTCGTATGCTTAGAGAGCATAGAAGGAGCTTACCCCATTTCAATACTTACACTGATCCTTGGAAGGGTTTGGATCGTAGTTATGGTCCCATGAGGATTAGAGAACCCTTTAATCCTGATGCACCTCCTATTTTTGAGTATTGAATAATTACGGGAGATAGAAAACCAAGTCGTGTGTCGACTGGTTTTGGATGGTCTTTCAAATGCTTGTCGTGTGTCGACTTGTCTTGAAAGATAAGCTCTAAATTCTACATTTTGTAAACATTAATGGGGGATAGAATTTTTTTTGAATTCTATAGTTTGCAAAATTGTAAAGATAAAGGGGGGCTATTTCAGTTTAAAGAAAGGTGCATTCTTGATTTTACTCGACACCTTCTCTTCAAAATTGCTTGTACTAGGTGCATTTTTGGTGGAATCCGACACCTAGAGTGATACAAATTTGGGTGCTCTTATGTTTTTTGATTATTGCACTAAAAACATTTTTTTTGCAATTACAAGGTCAAAAATAAAACATTACAAGGAGCCTTTCACAAAACACCCAAACTTCACTCCAACACCATGCTAACATTTGCATAGGTCCACACAAGTAATTACTCCCTATCAAAAGGTTAAAAAAAAAAATTTCAATCACCTTGATAAGACTCTCTTTTGTTTGGCTTAAATAAACCTCAAATTTTTTCATCCTTCTTACAAAGGTGTTAAAAGCAGGTGCCATTAAATATCTTAGAGAGCAAATATCAAAAGTTTGACAAATCCTTCCCTTGTTTCATTTGCTCTATTTTGTTTGGCTCAATATTCCTCAAACTTTTCATCTCTTGCTAAGAGTGTTAAGGCAGGTGCCATTAAATATCTTATAGAAAGCAAATTGAAACCACTTCTCTATACCTTTTCTTAGGGTATAGTGCAAGATAGCATCATATTAGTCCTCTCCAAAAATTTGAAACCTAAACCATGGCCATGATACACAAGTATCTCACTGAGAGCCAACTGCTCAGAGGTTCAAATTACTCGAGCATGGAAGACTAAGATGAAGGCTATCTTAACCGTAGAGGACTTGTGGTCAATAGTGGATGGAAGTGTCACTAGACCTCAATCTTCCGGACAAGATCAAATAGACTTTGATAAAAAGGATAAGAAACTTTCCTTAATGATCTTGCTTGCTATTACCGATGATATCCAACCTCATATCAGTGAAGCTACAACTGGTAAGGCAGCTTGGGATGCCTTAAGTACCATTTTTGAGGGCAAGAATCAATCAACGATTCTTAACCTTCAAACACAGCTTCATACATTACATATGAGATCAGGAGAAATAGTAGAGCTATTCCTCTGCAGAGTCGCAGAATTAAAAACAAAGCTGCAATCCTTAGGAGAAAAGTTGGAAGACCAAGTCTTGAACTCAATCATTTTGAGAGCTCTTCCTGACTCCTATAGAATGTTGATCACCTCCTTACAAGTTTTTGGTAGGACAGTAACTTTTGTCGAGTTGGTAAATATGCTTCAAACTGAAGAAGCTAATCAATTCCAAAGAGATGATGCATCCAACAATGCACTTTTCTCACACACACGACAAGGTGGTAAGAAACAATGGAATCAACAAAGGGGTTCTTCTTCTAGACAAGACAAGGGTAAAACCAAAGAGGTTCCGAAGAAGAAGCAACATTGTAAAATCTGTGACACAGACACTCATCAAACCAAGAGATGTTGGTTTAAGAACAAGCCACCCAAAGAAAAAGGTCAAAATAAAAACCAAGGCAATGTTGCAAATGAGATGTCTAATACAGATTCTGATTCTGGTTCAGAGAAAGCACACAGAGTGCTAATTGCTAAAACAGTTTTGTAGAGGGAAAACACATGTGTCCCTTGGGCAAAAAAAAAAAACACCATATTCTCTCTCTTCTTTTAGGCTTCATAAATAGCATAAGTATTTTGTTTGAAGACCTTGCAATAAGGGGTGCTTGTACCTCTTTTAGGCTTCATAAATAGCAAATTCTAGGTGTTTGAAGTACTTGTAACAAAGAAGAGCGACTTTTTGTGATGTAAAAATTGTCTAGGAGGCAATATTTGTAAAATCCTTCACAACACTCTTGAGTTGCATACTTTTTGCAATTGAGGGGGGATATCCATTTCTTTTCTTCACTGATTTTTGTAAATAGGGAAGAAGGCTTATAAGGGTGCATTTTCGGCTTCGACCGACACCTTAGTCACACTTCCTTCAGAAATTAATTACACTATGTTTTGCAACAAGAAGGGGGGAACTTATAAGGGTGCATTTTCGGCAGCGACCGACACCTTAGCTACCTTATCTTTTGCAAATTCATATTGTAAATGAATGAACCTTGTATGAAGTGATCTATTCTACTACACCTAGAGATTGCAGTGGTTGGTTACCCATGCAAATCGATTGGATGATGTGATTACCATAAGGACATTCGTTGGCGTGAAGACAAAGCGAGGAATGACCCATTTTTTGCCTAGGAGCAGCCAGAGTACTGTGATAGAGCAAAGAACCAGCGAGATCAACATCTTCTTCATTGTATTGGGGCGATTATATACTTTTCCCAAATATTGTTGTATAGAGGGATATGTATGTATTACCCAAATAATGTAATAAG
This sequence comes from Wollemia nobilis, assembly GCA_028583015.1. NCBI lineage: Eukaryota > Viridiplantae > Streptophyta > Pinopsida > Araucariales > Araucariaceae > Wollemia > Wollemia nobilis. The sequence goes on along the minus strand of JAQPPZ010001613.1, from coordinate 1,142,197 downwards.
GGGGGATGTTAGAGTTACTATGTTAGTAACTATAATTATTACCTCATTTAGGTAATATTTAAAGTTTCACCTAGGTAGATATAATTTACCACATGGTAAAAAGTAATTTCTTACTTTTTACCACTAGTAGTTACTATTACCAATTACCTTGGTTAGTAGTCTATCTTACCGTCATTTCCCTTTTGGACGGCAGATAGGTTAGTTGTTAGCGTAGACATAGGATCTATTGTTAATTAGTCTATTTTGTAACCTATATAAACCTAGCGTATTCCTATGCTAAGGTTAATGATTAAGGTTTAATATTTCCACTTACCTTTTTCCTAACAATGAACATTCAGGATAATCCAATGGGATTATGTAGAATTATGGATGAAATTCATAATAAATAATCACACGTATACTCAAAGGATAATTATCTGGACCTTCTCCACTAGCAAGCTCTCATCGCATGGAGAAAATTATTCACAACGGAGGTAAGGAAATGGTTGCCCACTTATTTTCTATCCAAGCCACCAAGAAGGCACAAAAAGGGTTGCCCCCTATTGTAATTATCATCCTACTATTATTCCTACCTATTCCCCACCCACACTTCCACCTTCAAAATATCCTTGCTTACAGGAATATGATATTAAAGTAGTGCAAGAACATGAGCAAATACTACTTTGCGAACACATAATGAAGCTTCTCCCTCTGATATTTGAGGACAAAGATCTTTTTAAGGAGTATGGCATGTTAGGATCCTAATCCTAACCCTTAATATATAATTAATTCACTTATTTTATTTATGGATCATTGTGTCCTTTCACATTACAACTCTAGGGTAGATATTTATATGCATTCACGAGGGTGTAATTAGGCATCCAAGAACATAAGAAAACATCTCTTTGAGAGCATTGGTAGGACTTCCTCTAGTGAAACAACGATCATTTCAAAAGTGATTTAAACACATTTCTACTTATTTTGCATTCACTCTATTGTTTTTCCATATTTTATTAGTGCTAGGAAAAAGGTTCCTAATCGTGATGTCGATGCTCTAAAAATATTGGGTGGGGAAGGCACTTAGGACCTCCCTCAATGAAATACCACATGGGATATGTGGGAGGGTGTTGAGCACATTAAAGGAGCTAGAAATCCCTTATTAACCTAACCACCACTTCATGGTCAAGGAAGCCATTGAGTGGGGAGGATCTCCCCTACACCAGTCTAGGCACCAGTTTATTCATGACTCGATACATGGCCTGTGCTGGACCAATTGATGGACTTCCTACCTCGTAGTTGGGTTTTCCCATGAGGGATTTTCCTAGGGTATATTATATGTTATGTGTGTTTCAAATATCTTCTTTTTTTATCTTGCATTTAATGTATCTTAGATAAATGTAATATATCTTTTACTAGTTATAGACGTTATTTTATTTATCAGTTTAAATAGATAGACTTTTGTATTCCTATTTAAAGAAGAATTTTCGATGATCTTCGTGAATGGTCTAATGAATATTAGGTTATTGGAGAATGACATATATCACAATATTCTTATGGATTAGAAGTCCCCTACTAGGATGAAAAGTGTTTACACATGCTAGTGATACTTGGAATCTTCTCCTAGTTAGTAAGAGGGACTTTTATTCATTAGAGTTAGAGAGAGAGTTGAATAAGGGATTATGGGGTCCCTTTGAGAAGGAAAATTTGGGTAAACCTAGTTTCACAACTTCTCCTTAAAATGACCTAGGTGTAGTACGCATAGTATACCTACATAGAAAAATTTGTGTATGGTATGAAAAAGGACATACCGAGAAATATTTTGTGACCTACATGCAGTACGTATAGTATACTTGCATAAATGAATTTGTGTATGGTATGTATATGGGTGTACCCAATTGACAGATTAAAAGGGATAAGTGAGCTCCTCACAAAGGTGAGATATATAACTTATTTGTAGTTACACTTAGTACACCTATGTATATTAGCTTATGCATGGTGTAGGGATGGGTGTACACCTTCATAGAATGATGTATGTAAGGTGGGGTGATATAGATCCCTAGCGATTACAAAAAACATTTCTCTCTTTTGGGTTGGTTGGATTTTTTATTTGTTACATTTGGTATCAGAGATGTAGGTTGTAGGACTAGATGCTTTTGTAAATGAACTCTAGGTATGATGGACTAGAGTCTTCATTGGAATATGCTAAGGTTTAGGTATCTTCATATTCAGGTCCTTGCTTAGTTTTAAGCTACAACTGATAAGACATTGAACTTCTAGTTGCTTTAAAAATAGAGCACATGGTCGTAGGACTATAAAATTCCCTAGATAAGATCTAGGTATGATGGACTAGAATATTCCTTGGATAAGCTAAATATTGCTTAAATATTAATCCTAGGAAAGGTAACTTTACTCTAGAATAATACATTTCTTATAGCAAGCACAACCTTAACCATTAGTGAATGAAAGAAGATGAAATGAGCTAGTATGTAAATATTCAAGAACTAAACTCAACTCCTTTGTGGTTAAGGAGAGTGATACATTGTAGCAAGATAATCATGATCTAAATCACTACCAAAAATATAATAATGATCACAACCAAGATTATCTTATAGGGATACAAGTGTGATGGTGACCATTATTGATCTAAGTTAGTTATGAGAGATATAACTAACCTTTGGAAAGTACAATTGAAAGTAATTGTAGCTTATCCAACTCCTTGATGTGGTAAAAAGAAATGACATCAAGATAAGGAGGGGAAGAAGAAAATCTTCTCAAAATCTAGGGCTAGCTAGATATGATAAAGCTAAAGCTAGACCCCAAAGGAAAATTTTGGAAGAAATTTCAATAGAGGTAGAAAACCTCACAATTGTAGTTTAGTTACTACAAGAACAATTGATTAATAGAGGGAATAGATGAACCAATGAAAAAATGATTGGAAATTATTAATCAAGTTCCTAGAATGAAAATTTTAAGGGTAGATAGGAGGAGGATCCTGCTACAAAATATCTTGAAGGCAAAAGCTCGTATAGAGGTAGAGCTAGCCAAGAACCTGAAGAATATCAGGGTATCCAAATTGATTGGTAAAATCAGCCAAGGTATGGTTGTATAAATTGGAAACATATCCTTATTTTTGAGGAATTACTCATTAGTAACCTAAATAGTAGGGTTACCCTTCATGTGCATAAAATAGCTTTCGAGTGATGGAATGAATTCAAGCTAGCAATGAAACTTTAGGTGGAATGGTTTTGTTCAAGCCTTAAAACAATGACCTAAACAGGCTACTATATGGTTATGTAAATTTTCCTTGTTAACAAGTGGAATTCATTTTTGAGGTTTGTAATTGGAGAGGAGGTTTTTGATGTTCCTTATAACCACAATGAAGGATGGTTCCCAAGTAGGTAGGCTTTGGGAAGGTTCTAAGTCGTGTAGCTTGGACTATAATAGATGCATCTGGTGGTGTTTGAAACATTAAATTGGCTCCTTACTTATTATGAACACTAACAATGGATTCTTGTGAACTTGGACTATGGATATGATATAAAACATAAATTCTAAAGATTGGACATACCTGTTGGGAATAAAGAATTATTTGGAAAAGAGTAGGTAGGAAATCTATTCTTGAGAGGAGTATGAGATCCTCTCTCTAAGTTGTTAAAGAATGTACCAGATTTTGAGTTTAGTAAGCACTTAAAGGCATAAATATCCATCTAGGGAGTGAATCCTAAGTTTAGAAAACAAAGAAATCCTACTCAGCTTCAAGCCCTAAATAAAACATATAACTGTTTAACCTGAAACTATATGAATTTAATAAATCAAGTCAAGGAAATACAATCTTGAATGATATCTAAGGTGGAATTCGATTCACAAATAGAAGAAATATTGAATAGAATAAGATTTCAACATGGAATATGGACTCTTATGCTTTAAGGATTGGGTATTTTTACATAAAATTGGTAACCTAAGGAGATGCATTATGCAAAAAGTGTATATTTTTCTTATTTCTCTTGCCTTGCAGGTACAAAGATGAAGGAAAATAAGAGGAAGATCTTCTTCTAAGTAGGTATGAAGAAGGATGTTGTTGGTTTTGTTGCTCAAATAATTAGAATTGCATCTCACGTAGAGTGAAAGTGGTATTGATATTATCGAGGAATGATAATATTTTGTTTAACTTAATGAAATAAAATAGACATTATGCTTGTTTATTTAAATATATGTTGCAATAACATTTTTGTTGTAGGAAAACCCATGAGATTGTGTTTAGTCCAAGGGGGGTAGTATGTCATACCCCACCTTGGTAGGACTTTTGCCTATCAGACTACACATTGATAAAGGAGGATTAATACTTAGCTATGATGCATTAAATTGATTTAATTGGTTAATTAGAAATTTTTAAATGCTTCAAGGTTCTAGTTCAATTTGTTCTTTTACCTTTTTGATTAGATAAGGTAACAATTGGTTTCTATTTTAAATAATGAATGAATTTTATAGAAAGGAATGTTTATTTATTTTTAATAATGAAAGACCATTATTTTAAATAGAAATGAATGTTTATTTATTTTAATAATGAAAGACCATTATTTTAAATAGAAAGGAATGTTTATTTATTTTTAATAATGAAGTACCATTATTTTAAATAAAAAGGAATGTTTATTTTTAATAATGAAAGACCATTATTTTAAATAGAAAGGAATGTTTATTTATTTTTATAATGAAAGACCATTATTTTAAATAAAAGAGGCATGTAAAGGAATGTCTCTTTATTTTATAAGGAAGGATTATTATTTTAGATAGAAAATAATCATTTTAAAATATTGAAAGGAGATATTTTGAGAAGAATAATATTATATCAAAATATCTTACCCCTTGCCACCTGGGGTAGGTGAGCTTTTACTTTTGGTAGTTGGGGCTTGAGTTTTATAATGGTAAGAACAAAACTTTTCTTACCTCTTGGTAGGTGGCAATAGAGAAAATGAATATATTCTACTTGTGAAGACTTAAGGGGGGAGGAGGATGGCCATATTGGGAGGAAGAGGAAGGAACATCCAAGTAGGTAGAGGAGGCAAGTATTCAACTGAAGGATCCGAGATATCCTCAGGTGGGATCAAATGAAGTTTTTTTTGTTCCTCCATGATTAGGGATTCTTATGAGTGCTTGTGTATGATTTTTAAAGGATATATATATATATATATATATATATATATATATATATATATATATATATATATATATTTGTGTGTTTTATTCTTGTCTATGAGTCTTCTTAGATGCCCTTGTAGATCAGGCATACTATTCCTATCTTCCTTGCCTATGTACAAAGGTTTCTCGTATATAACCTGTGTGTAAGAAGCCACTAGAAATTGGGATTCAAACAATGGTAGAATTGCATTGCTTACCTTATACCTCAGCCTCAAAGTTAGTTTTATTTGATGGCATTGATATTTTTTCTAGAATCACACCTATTATAAGATGCTTTTTGTCAATTGGGCCTCGGTTTGGCTCTCTTTGCTATTTTGGAGTGCCCAAACTTTAATGTCCTATAATTTTTATTTTAGATAGATCATAACCATGGTTGATTAAATAAAACCTTAGGTGTGTTTTAAAATTATGCTCTACTAACATTTAGCACCCTCGCTAATGATGGCCTATGCACTATTGGCTAGACAAACCCTACTTTGATTGGTGGGTATGGTGGTTTAATATATTTCTCCCATGCACTCATTATCAAGCACAATGTCACCATCATGATGTCAGTGCTTAGATAAGTTTGGGGGGAGTTTATTTATATTTTCAAAGGTTTTTAAACCTTTGATTAGCCCAAATCTTGTGTTGTTGAAGTGCAAAGTCACCATCACGATATCAACACTTCGATAATATTGGGCACTCAGGCCCTCCCTCAATAAAATCCCATATGGGATATGTGGGAGGGTGTTGAGAACCATAAAGGAGCTAGCACTCCCTTATTAACCCAACCACTACTCGATGTTAAAGGGAGCCATCGAGTGGGAAGGACCGCCCCTGCACTAGTCTAGGAACCATTTCCTTTACGATTTGACACATGGTCTGTGCTAGACCAATTGATGGACTTATTGCCATGTAGCTATGTTTTCCCATGAGGTTTTTTCCGAGGTTATATGATGTGTTAGATTTATTTCAAATATATTCCTTTTTGATCTTACATTTAATTTATCTTAGATAAATGAAAAATATCTTTTACTAGTTATAAATAGTATTTGATTTATCAATTTAAATAGATAGACTTTTGCATCCCTATTTAAAGAAGAATATCGGGTGATCTTCATGAATGGTCTAATGAATATTAGATGATTGGAGAATGACATCTATCAATGTATGCTTATGGAGTAGAAGTGCCCTACTAGGATGAAAAGTGTTTACACATGTTAGTGATACTTGGAATCTTCTCCTAGTTAGTAAGAGGGACTTTTATTCATTAGAGTTAGAGAGAAATTTGAATAAGGGATTATGTGATCCCTTTGAGAAGGAAAATTGGGGAAAATATAGTCTCACAACTTCTCCTTAAAATGACTTAGGTGTAGTATGTGTAGTATACCTACACATATGGATTTTTGTATGGTATGGATATGGACGTACCCAAAAATATTATATGATCTACATACAGTATATGTAGTATACCTGCACAGATGGATTTGTGTATGGTATGGAGATGGGCATACCCTTTTGATAGATTAAAAGGGATAAGTGAGCTCCTCATGAAGGTGAGATATATAACTTATTTACAGTTACGCTTAGTACACTAGCATAGATAAGCTTATGCATGGTGTAGGGATGGGTGTACACCTTCATAGAATGATGTATGTAAGGTGGGGTGATATAGATCCCTAGTGATTACAAAAAAAAATCTCTCTCAAGTTGGTTGGATTTTTAGGTTGTTACAATTGCACCAGTGGTAGTTCTTGAATGTAGGGAGCCAGATGAACCCATTGTATTATTTGATTATGATGATGTAGGTGCCACACCAAAAATTTATGATTAGTGAGCTACACAATAGTATCAGGTATGGGAAGCAACAAAAGAGGATGTGGTTGGTGAGGCCATTAGAGGGGTAACAGAGGTTGCTAGTGTAGGATGAGAGGTGGCATGTGAGGGATGGGGAGAGGTGTTAGAGGAGATAGCTCTTGAACAAGACTTATGTCATTTAGCAAAGGAGGCAATAGGTATCATAGGAATGAGGTTTGAGGAGGAGCTAATGACAAGTTTTGAGAGGGGTGAGACCTAATAACATGAATATTGATGTATGGAGGAGTGCACTATGGTTGTACAGGATGCCACATGTGTTGGAGAAGATACAACTATAATGTAAGCTGAGAGTGCTTAGTTACAGTGTGCAAGGGAAGATTACACGGTAGATTTTTTAGTGTCTTATTTTGATGCACTAGTGAGCCATGGGTTGCTTGTTCCCTCACAATCAAATTATTGATCCCAGTTTAGCCAAGGGGGAATATCAATGATGGGTGAAATAATACCATGAGTCATAGATCTAGTAGCTATATAATTGTTAGAAATCACTTTACCATCGGTTAATGAGAGTCAAGAGGGAAATTAGGGGAACCATAAAAGTGGACAAAAGAGGGTTAGATAAGATCATCCAAGAGAGGGGATAGGAGTGGTGAGATAGGTGAGAAGTAATAATAAGGATGATTGTTATTTGGATATGGCTTAAGAAGCGACCATTTTGTATGTATTTATGTAGTTATAGGCCTATGGGTAATTGTTGTGTAGCCTATGTGTATAATTTATGATGGATAATGTGAATTGAGGTGTGTGATTCATGATTGATGGTGTGGATGTGTTATGCTTGATGATAATTTGGTGAAATATTATGTTATATAAATGATCGTTTGATGGAATATCATTGATTATGATATTTTGGGTAGGTTTTGAGATTTATTTTTTGGAAAGCTTACACAAAGTATGTTAAATGGTATGATGAATATGACAGTAGAATAAATAGATAAGTGCTTGCAATATAATGAGTTGACAATAGCTGTGTATGTTTAATACAATGCATGATTGAGCACATTATCTGAGAGCATACACATGATCAAAATTTTGGAATGATGAGGTAGGAAGATAGAATAAATGGAGAGGAAAGGGTGAGGGTAAAAATGAGGGGTTGGAAAAGTAGAGAAAAATAGGACCTCAAATGTCATAGGATGTTGAGTATCTAGAGGTGTTTTTAAGAGACTCAAACACCCTAGTGAACCAATCAAGTTCATCTAGTGACCAGTCAAGAACTATGAAGGATAAGGACCATCCTGGGTAATCGAGGTGCTCAAGGGTCCGTGTGTGTGTAGTGAAGTTCATTGACCAAATTTTGATTGAGCTTGGAATTAACCATTTATAGTGTAAGCCAATAGAAGCTAGCTCATTCGTGATCGTACATAGGTCTATACAAAAGAACCATGTTGTTAGATTTTGAAGCTATATACTTCAAGGTAAATACATCCAAAGTTATAACTAAGATAATGACTATCTAAGAAAGATATAAAAAACATAAAAGACTTATGAAATAACTCATAAAAAGAGCCTCACAAAAATAGTACAATGCTTGGAAAGTATCAAGTATGCATCACAATACTCAAGGCTATAGCATGTGTAAATAGCCTTTCTACAATGACTCTTGGATGACTATGACTCTTCCATATCCTGTGACTCTTGGCTATCCTTTGGACACTTGTAATATAACTCTTCACTATCCTATTCTATGGACTCATGTACACATGGAAAAATGTGCATATTTACATTATTAAATATTATGCACACTTGTGCATTTATTACATTGCATAAAGTAAAGACTAAACCTAATGTACCAAATAATGTAATATACTCTAACACCCCCCGTATTACATTATTTGGTTCTTGTATTCAATATGGATCTTCATATTGATCTTCATTCTTCAAGTGTCCTTGTATATGATCTTCTTCTTGAGCTTTACTCTTTTACCTAACTCTGTATTCTGACTTTGGCACTATCATTGGTTTCCATATGAATCTATCATTGAAGAAGTTCATACCTTTCCTATCCCCATATCTATACCTTGAGAAATATAATTGAGAGACTTCACTAATGAATTTAGTTTTCATTGTATACATCCAGTCAAAGAAATGAATTTCTTTGTACCAAAAATATCTCTTTGAATGATTGGTGCCTCCACAATTTTTACAACTATGGAGATTCCAAATTTTTTTCTACCTTATGCCCATATTTGCTATAATTATTGCATATATTTTTATTACTGAATCCATTTGACCATTATATACTTCACAACAACTATTCCTATCAATCTCTATTACTAATTTAGTTCCCTGCTCATTATTACCAATCTGACCTGTGTATTCATTCCTTCCATACTTTGAATTACTTTTTGGTGCACTTGGTTCTTTCATTTTTTGCTCATAAATTTTTGAATCTATATCTTCATGTCTTATCAACTATAAATCAAAGATATTATTATCCATATAAAAACAATCATTAGAATGATCCTGAGCATCACCATCAATCCTAGTAGCATAATTTTTTTTGAGCAATCATAAACTGAATTCAAATCACTTGTATCACATATATCATCAGTCTTATTTATAGGTTTTTATAAATAATTAGTGTCACAACATGCATCAATCATCAATGATTTTGACTCCATAGTATTGCAACATGAATCTACCATCAAAGGCCTTAAATCACTAGTATCACTAGAAGCATATTTCATCTCTATTTTGTTCTTTACCTCTTTAACCTTTTCATGTTCTCTTATCTTAGAAATATTAAGAGTGACAATTCCTTTGTATATTTTTCTCCATAAATTGGTAGGTACAGTAAAAAAGTCTTCATAGCAATCATTAGCACTGATAAGAATACTTTGCATGCATTTTTGAAGTATAGAATAATCTCGTTTGTCTGCTTCACTATAATGTCAACAAACCAACTATTAAAAGTATTTGTTTTATCATTCTCGTTGTTCAAATTTTCTATTATGTCCTCTTGTATTCTATTCTTGTCTTTGAGAACTTCATTAGAAAGCAATGCCATATATATTAGATCTCCTATAGTATTAGGTAATATGAAACTATCTTTAGAATCTTTATATGTCTCATCAAGCTTTCCATTCATGTAATTGCTAAGTGATGAGAAATTTTTATTTTTAATTTATTTTAGCATTGATTGTAAGACACTCTTTTATATTATTGATGAATCCTTTTTAGTGTCTTCTATCATGTGTTGTGTATGAAATTTCAATATTTCCAATCTATCTGAAATTTCCTGAATGTCTAATTATTTTCCTTGGATTTGTTCTTCTTGAGAACTTAAGTTTTCCATTTCAATTATCTTCAACTCTTATATTTCTGTCTCTAGTTTTTGATCACCTATTTTCTTTTTCATTACCTTTTTCTTTGCCATTTTTATTTTAAAGTTGTCTACCTTATAACTCCCTAGGTTATGGATGAAGGTTTCTAAATTTCAAAAACCTATGTTGATGTTGAATGCCTTATAGCTCCAAACTTAAAAATTTAGAATCATAAAAATATTTACAAATTTAATTTTCCTAATTTGATATAGAATACCTTATTTCTCCAAAATAAATTATTTGCAAATATTTTAATTTGAAATTGAATAAAACTTCCAAAAATATTTCAAACACTTTAATAAACTATCTAAAGTTTCAATTATGCAATTGGATACCTTATCCCTCCATTAATTTAATTTAATTTTTTTTTTTATTTGTGGAAAACATCCCAAAAGGGATGCCACTTTCGGGTAAGACCCAAGGAGGCAGGGGTATCCATTCCGCCAAAATTATCCCTATATACTATATGAGATTAATTAAACTTAAAAAAAAAACAAATAATTAATCCTTATATTTCCTTGATTATTTGCATAATCATTTAATAAATCTATTAAGGTTATAATTTCTTAAATATCACCTTATCCCTCCAATATAATTAAATCAATTATTTTCAAACCTTATAACTCAACTTAAATATTAAATCAAATAAATTTATAAACATTGAAACTTAATACTTTCAAACCCTAATTTTAAATTGTAATTCAAATGTTTCAAAATGTTTATACCTCTTTTTTTATTCTATCCATTGGCACCTTTGATTCTTCAAATTATGTCTCCTTGTGGACAAAACATGGTCTCCATGTATTAGGATTTACCACCCTTATAGGAGAATCAACAGAAATGGTAGCCTTTGTAGGATTTGATGACTTTAGTGGCAATATGTGGTGGTGATGTTCTGGAGAGATGATGAAAGTGTTACATGAGTATTTCATTCTGCTAGGGTTGCGATCAATATCAATTTTTAAAATGCTTTGGCATTTGTATTTATTGCTACCCAGTATTTGTATACGATGAAAGAAACCCTGAATAGACATCATGTATAGACGCAATTTTCCACTAGTACAACACAACTTCTAGTCTTCCTCAATGTTGGAAATAGCTTTGACACACTCTTTATGGTGTCTCAACCCAACCACATCATCCTGCAAATTTAGCTTCAAAGATGACCATTTTTTCTTCATATTCCATTACCAGGAGAGCCAGTTATCACATCAGTATACTACTACTCTACCACGTGTCTAACATGATGGCTTGCTCATTTTAACAACTATAAACCTCCATGATTTAACTGACATCCACTATAAAAATTGGTGCACTCTTCCTTATTCAACCTGATAATGACTACCTTGTTGGTGATTTTTTCCTTATGCAACCCAACTGGAGCTTTCAATACTTCATTTTATTTTGACCATCCAACGTTCTGAGTGTTTTGTAATATCTACACATTACATAGTGTCTCTGTCTATCAGGGCTATATGAGTTCTATAAGTAACATATTAAATATCACTTGGTACACCATTTGAAACCACCAATGTTGCTACAACACCATTTCCTCAACCACAACTGACTTAATCATGTAGATGGAAAATGTCACAACCCAGATTGAATGGATAATAAAAATTAATTTTAATTGTAATGGATTTTCTACGTAGTTCAATCTATAATATGTAAGAAAAAAAACTTTGGCTATTCTTTAGCCACTCAAATTTACTTCGTCTCACTATACTCCTACTGTGCAACTCTTTGAATCTTACCAGCATTGGTTTTATTATTCTTCCAACGCTTCCCAATATGATATTTGATTTATTATTCAAAGGGTTTCACAGTACCTTATGGGATTGTTGTCGGGTGGTGATGATTGTCCCAAGACCTACTTTTTAGGAGCTTCTCCTATTTACAATATTCTTATCATGAACCTTATTCAAATCTCTTCCAATTGTCACTCCTTAAATTCTATAATAAGGCATTCTCTAGCCTTCTTCCTATTCTTTAGATTATCTTGATACTACTCCTTGGTCTTCTTTAATCTCCCAACTATGGGAATTTTACAATAAGATCTCTTTCTTGTATATCTCAATTCTACTGCTTCTCAAATCTTCAATAAGACCTTCTTTGGGTCTCTTCAAATTATTCAATCTTCAACTTGTTGCTACAAGTACTAAATCAATTTCGAAGAAGATATTATTCGTATCTATTATAGGAAGCTTTTCAAATTTCTTTGAATCAAATCTTCTCTACAATAAAGTATTAGAAGATAATAATGCAAATTATTCAAATCTAAAAATAATGAACTTTACTAGTTGATTTGTCAAACTAGTGGAATCAATACTAAGTCCTTGTCTTCATGATTTTTACTCTAACTTTGTGGAAAGACTCTAGCCAAATCAATTTTCAAAATTCTTGTAAATGCAATCTTCCTATATCCTATAAAAATCCCTTGTGGTGGTGTTTGCATGTAGCGATGCACATCATCAGGTTCAATTTATAAAAGATATAGTAAGGTTCAGGTTGAGTGTAGCAATGGTGGTCCCTTGTGGCTTTGATACCACTATTAATTTTTAAAGCTATAAAATTCAAGAGAAATGCAACTAAATTTATAACTAATATAATGGCTATCTAAGAAAGATATAAAAAACATAAAAGACTTAAAAATAATTTATAAAATAGACATTAATAGAGCCACACAAAAATAGTATTATGCTTGGAAAGTATCAAGTATGTGTCACAATACTCAAGGCTATAGCATGTGTAAATAGTCTTTATACAATGATTCTTGGATGACTATGACTCTTTTATATCCTTTGACTCTTGGCTATCCTTTGGATACTTGTAATATAACTCTTCACTATCCTATTATATGGACTCATGTATTAAATATTATGCACACTTGTGCATTTATTACATTGCATAAAGTAAATACTAAATATAATGTACCAAATAATGTAATATACTCTGATATGTGCTAATGTGATAGACATATCGCCACACGAAGGGCATACTCCACTGCTAGTTTTGCATCTATAGCCCTAGTGGAGATAGCCCCATGGTTCTTCAATGTTGCTCCACTAATAGTTAGACATATATAGCCCTAATGGAAACATCTAAAATGACCAAGGATCCAGGATATGATAATGGTATTCATTGATGATATCTTTCTTTTTTAGCATGGATCCTTAGGTTTAGACCATGCACATGATGGGATGAGCAGGGAAAACTGTTAACTTCATGGTGAGAACTACTCATGGTGTCATCCTCCCTAATATCAAAATTATGATTAAAGGTGTGATAATGTGTGTGGACCCAAGAGAAGGCTTGAGATAACCAAGGGAGGGCTAGATCTCCAAAGGTCATGATGGCTTTCAATGAAGTTTGAAGGGAACACTAGGTATGGTTGAGTGATCAAAAAAATATTCTAGAGACTCATCAGTCAAGGACCAAGAGATAGAATAATGCACAAATGAGGAGGGAAGAAATGGAATAGAAAGACCATACTCGTGACTATGTATACGCCCTTGATTAAGAAGGGTCAATAAATATTTCCCAATACTATTAGTCTTACAATGGCACTTAGAGGGGGGGGGTGAATCAGTGTAGCTCTTTAAACTTGAATTTATAGTTCTTAATATAGTATCAATTAATACTTATTACAAGATACATCAAGAATAACAATAGAGCATCACACAACACAATATTTAACGAGGTTCACCAATGTGGCTACTCCTCAAAAATGACTGCTTGGACTACCATCCAAATCCAGCCTTTGCAAAGCAACAACTTTACAATCACTTTACCAACACCCACTGGAAGGAGCACCAACCCCTTATTTATCTGCACCAACAGAAAGGAGCACCAACCCCTGATTTACCAGCACCTACTGGAAGGAGCACCAACCCCTGATGCCAAGCTGCAACCTGGACTTGAATTATGAATCTAGAAGATTAACAAAAAGATACCTTCACTTTTACAAGACCCCGACTAGTCTGCTTCACCTTTGCGATCTTCTGCACACTTTGCTTCCTCTACAAAATTACTTCACATAATATGCTACATCATAGTCAAACGATCGTCTTCTCCATTTTGCACACTCTGATTCCTTTACGAATTTCACACTTAGCATGATTCGACATGACTTGCACTCTGCACTCTTCGATCGAACTTCACACACTTCGACACGCATTCGACAACACTTAATTCTTCAAACAACCTTCCTTTTATAACAACATTTTCATGATCAAAACCCTAATCTTAGTCGACTTTAAACCCTGATCTTAGTCGACTGCCAACCCTAATTTTAGTCGGCTACAAACCCTAAATTTAGTCGGTTGTCATAGGTCTTCGTCGGCTTCAACTCAACCGCAAAAAAGCAACATGTCGCGATATCACGACACTTTTGCTTACTCTCTCTTTCTCCTTGCTTTGGTCCCAGAAATACAACATGTCGCGATATCGTGACACTTTTGTTCTCTCTCTCTTCTTCTTGCTTTGGACCATGAAACTACAACATGTCACGATATCGTGACACTTTTTCTTACTCTCTCTTTCTCCTTGCTTTGGTCCCGAAAATACATGTCACGATATCGTGACACTTTTGTTCTCTCTCTCTTTCTTCTTGCTTTGGACCGTAAAACTACAACATGTCACGATATCGTGACACTTTCACCTCCTTGCTTCTCTTCTTGGCTTGTATCAGCGAAAACACAGCATGTCGTGAAATCGTGACACTTCTGCCTTCTTGCTTTCTCTCTCCTCATTGAGTCACGAAAATGTGACATGTCACGATATCACGACACTTTCTCTCCTTTGCTTTTTCTTTTGCCTTTGGGTCACGAAAATGTGACATGTCGCGATATCGTGACACTTTCTTTCCTTAGCTCTTTCTCTTGCCTTCTGGTCACGAAAATGCGACATGTCGCGATATCGCGACACTTTCTTTCCTTTGCTCTTTTTCTTGCAATATGTCATGAAATCGTGACATTTTTTTCTTTCGTACAATATCTCTTGCAATGTGTCGTGAAATCGCGACACTTTTTCTACTTGCCTTTCTATCTTCCAACATGTCACATAATCGCGACACTTTTTCTTCCGTACTATCTCTCTTGCAATATGTCATGAAATCGTGACACTTTTTATACTTGCCTTTCTCTCTTCCAACATGTCACGAAATCGTGACACTTTTTCTTCCGTACTATCTTCCTTGCAATATGTCACGAAATCGTGACACTTTTTCTACTTGCCTTTCTTTCTTCCAACATGTCGCGAAATCGTGACACTTTTTCTTTTGTACTATCTTCCTTGCAATATGTCGTGAAATCGCGACACTTTTTCTACTTGCCTTTCTTTCTTCCAACATGTCACGAAATCGTGACACTTTTTTTTTCGTACTATCTTCCTTGCAATATGTCATGAAATCGTGACACTTTTTCTACTTGCCTTTCTTTCTTCCAACATGTCATGAAATCGTGATAGTTTTGCTTGCTTGTGCTTTCTCTCCGAACATGTCGCAAAATCATGACAGTTTTGCTTGCTTGCGCTTTCTCTCCGAACATGTCATGAAATCGCGACAATTTTGCTTTCTTCTCAACATGTCACGATATCGTGACAGTTTTTCTTTCTTACTCAACATGTCGCGATATCGCGATAGTTTTCTTCCTTGTGATTTTCTTTTGATTTTTAGCATATGGGCCACTTTGGTCTTCTTGAAAAAACATTGTGCATACTCTGAGTAACCTTTGAACTTTTGTCTTCTGCATCTGAAAGGCTTTTGAACTTCCTGCCCTTCGCATCAACAGATCTATCTGATTGTGTTGACAACAATGACAATACTGCTGCTGCACCTTGCTCAACAATCTCCCCCTTTGGAATTATTGGTAACACCTGTGCAATTTCTTGTAACTCTTCTCCCCCTTTGACAATAATACCAAAGGGCTACTTTAGAATCCCCTTGAATCCATGCACAACATTCTCAGGCACACTCTATTGCATTTAGCAAGGATCATGAACATGAGCAAACAGATAATCCAATATTGAAATGCTCCCCCTGAGAATGTGATCCCTGTAGCTAGTCAATTTTTGGGAAGTGTGACCACTCCCAATTTATTGCGAAGATACTCAAAAACTTCCTTGGGCAAAGGTTTTGTGAAGATATCTACTACTTGCTCTATAGTTGGAACAAAATCCAACTTAACCTCACCTTCTGCAACTTTCTCCTTCAAAAAGTGATACCTGATAGTGATGTGTTTTGTGCGTGAATGCATAACTAGATTCTTGGAAATTTTAATGGCACTGGTGTTATCACACTTAACTGATATCGGCTCACTGAAGCTAATACCAAGATCTTTCAGGGTTTGTTTCATCCATAATACCTGCATACAACATGTTGTTGCAATATATTATGCTTCTATTGTCGATAGAGAGACTGACTCTTGTTTCTTACTGTGCCATGCGACCAATCTGTCTCCAAGATAGAAAGCACCTCCACTTGTACTCTTTCTGTCATCTACACATCCTACCCAATATGCATCTGAATACAAAATAAGGGTGAAGTCTTTACCTTTTAGATACCATAACCCATATTCCATAGTACCCTTGAGATACCGAAGAACCCTTTTTATTCTTTGTCACATGAGTCTCCTTGGGATTAGCCTGAAATCGTGCTACCATGCATACTGCCTATAAAATATCTGGTCTAGTAGTTGTCAGGTATAGTAAGCTTCCAATCATAGATCTGTACATGGTTTGATCAACAGGTGGAGATTTGTCATCCTTTCTCAACTTGCAGCCTGTTGTCATGGGAGTGCTAACTGGCTTACAGTCCTCCATTGTGAATTTTTTTAACATCTCTTTTACATATTTAACTTGAGAAATAAATATGCCCTTCTTACTTTGATTAACTTGCAACCCGAGGAAATATGATAGTTCTCCAATCATTGACATTTCAAATTCTTTCTGCATCTTATTTTCTAAATCCTTGCACGACTCATCTTTGTTGCTCCCAAATATGATATCATCTATGTATACAACAAGAACGATAAGATGCCCATTTTCTATTTTGACATACAAATTACTATCCACCATACCTTTCTTAAACCTTTGCTAAGTGAGATAGTTGTCTAGCCTTGCATACCATGCTCGAGGTGCCTGTTTTAAGCCATATAATGCTTTCTTCAACCTGCAAACAAATTTGGGATCATCACCAAGTTGGAAACCATCTCGGTTGCTCAATGTAAACCTCTTCTTCAAGTTTCTCGTTCAAAAACACTGATTTCACATCCATTTGATAAACTTTGAAGTTCTTGTAGACTGCTAAAGCCAGAAACATTCTAATTGCCTCTAGTCTAGCTACTGGTGCAAAAGTTTCCTCAAAATAAATGCCTTCAACTTGTGCATAAACCTTACAAACTAATCTTGCTTTATTTCTGACTACCTGTCCATATTTATTTAATTTGTTTCAAAAAATCCATTTAGTTTCGATTATATTTTTATTTGCAGGTCTAGGTACTAGCTCCCAAGTGTTGTTTTTCTCTATCTGATCTAATTCTTCATTTATTGCCTTCATCCAACTTTCATATTTGCTTGCATCATCAACATTTTTGGGCTCAATGCTGGATAGTAGAGAGTAGTTACTTACTGCTCTTCTTCTTGTCTGAACACCAACTTTGGGGTCTCCAATGATTTGCTCTCTAGGATGATTTCTCTGCACGTTGCCTGTTTTGAATTTCTTATTTTCTTCCATTTTTGAATCATAACTTAAATCATCTGAGTCAATTTCCTGTATCTTCTCTATTTTGTTTTCCTCATCTCCTTCAATAACCTCTTCATAAATTGGGTAGTTCGTTTCATAGCTAATTACTCGTTCTCTACCTTCATCAAATTTGACATCGGCACTGTCCACAATTTTCTTTAGCCTTTTGTTGTAGCATTTGTAAGCTTTGATTTTTGATGAATATCCGACAAAAATACCTTCATCCGCTCTATCCTCAAACTTACCAAGATTATCTTTAGTTTCTTGATGTAGCGCTTGCTGCCAAAAACTTTGAGGTATTTTACTGTAGCCCTTTTTCGAACCACAACTCATAAGGAGTTTTGCTTTCATGTGTTCTCAACATGTACCTATTTTGGATATACACTGCAGTGTGGACTGCTTCTTTCCAAAATCTGTCTACTACTCTGCTTTCAACCAACATAGTCCGTGCCATTTTTTGCACTGTCCTATTCTTTCTTTCTACCACTCCATTCTGCTGAGGTGTCCTGGCTACTAAAAACTGTCTCTTAATACCGAATTTCTCACAGTACTCTGAAAACTCCTCTGAAATGAATTCTCCTCCTCTATCTGATCTTAGACATTTGATCCTCTTTCCTGTTTCATTCTCAACTTGGTTTTTGAAAATCTTGAACATATCAAAGGCTTCTGATTTATGTTTCAAGAAAAATATCCATGTCATTCTAGAATAATCATCAATGCACAACATAAAATATTTGTCACCATTTATGCTTTGTGTTCTCATGGGACCACATAAATCAGTGTGTATTAGTTCCAAAGGTTTGCTTGTGTAGTACTCTTTGGTTTTGAATGAGACTCGAGTTTGCTTCCCCTTTTGGCATGAAGCACAAATGTTGTTTGCAGGTTTGCTGATGGTTGGAATATCTCTCACTGCCCTTTTTGAGGAGATTTTTACTAGATTATCAAAGCTGATATGACCGAGTCTCTTGTGCCACAACCAATTTTCTTCTTCCTATCCAATAAAGAGGTTCCTTTTGAAGTCTCTGAGAGTGTGTACAGGTTACCAGATGTCCTTGATCCTGTTGCTATCAATTTTCCACTGTTTGTTTTTCTGACTTCACAACCCTGCTTCATAAAAACTACTTCATGACCTTTATCACAAATCTGACTTACACTCAATAAGTTATGTTTCAACCCATCCACAAACAGGACTTCTTCCGACTTAATCCTTCCATCACTGATTTTAACCGAGCCTTTGCCGACTATCTTGGCTCCATCATTATTTCCAAATTTTACTGAACCTCCTTCATATTTCTGTAACTTCTCAAATTTCTGTTTGTCACCTGTCATATGACTGGAGCATCCACTATCAAGTATCCATGGTACATAGTTATTATGTGCTTTGAATGCAGTTTGTACGATTAAGGATTCCTTTTCTTCCTTCAGTCACTCTTTTCCTTTCCACATTGTTTTGATAGTAGTTTTGGGCTCTTGTTTTGCCTTTCCCTTATCAGTAGTTTGAGCATGTTTTTCGGGAAGCTTTCTATTTTGACTTATCCTGTATGGTTGAAATTTTCTTCCCTGAAACTGATTTGATGGAAATGTATTTCTACAGTTTCTTGCAATGTGCCCAAAATTATGACAGTTATAACATTCTACTGTATAACTCATCAGAGGAGAAAAAACATTTCTACTAGTGAAATTCCTTGGTCTTACATTATATTTGCAGTCTAATATTTTATGTCCATAGCCATTGCATTTAAAAAAAAAACAGAGAAAGGATAATTGAACCTGGGTGATGGTCTTTGCCATGTTGTCGTAGGAGCCATAGGTCTTCTTCTTCTTTGATGTGTGACATTGGTGAATCCATCATTGTCAATTCTCCTTTCGTGCCTGGCATTAATGCTTTCTCTTGCATGAGACGTTTTTCCTTGATCAACCTGTCTCTTATCTTCATTCTTTATGGATTCTACATTTCTGACCTTTGATCCACTTGATGATTCTCCTTCGGTGAAACCCAGACCAAATTTGATGCCTGCAGGTCTTTGGTCATTTATGATCTTATCCAACTTCATAGAACTTTCTTCACGTTTGTGATAACAACTAATTTTCTTATTCATCTCTTCTAGATGCATTCTTAAACCAACAATCTCTTCTTCTAGCTTGCTGCAATAATCTATTTTCATTGTTATTTGTACTTTGAGATCTTTGAAGATTTTCTTAGATTCTTCTATCTGTACTTTCAAGCTGGTTATGATTCCATTTGCATCCTCAAGCTTTCTTGAAAGTTTCTTATTCTTTTTCTTTTCTATCTTCCACTCTTCAAGTGCAGATATCAACTCACCTTCTAGATCTACTTTAGCCTCAAGGTTTTCACCACAAACTTCAGAGGTCACTCCTTCTTCCTTTTCTGATTTAATTTCTTCAAATGCCATGAAAAGAGCTTCATCCTTTTCTTCTTCAGACTCTTCACCGGA
Source organism: Wollemia nobilis (assembly GCA_028583015.1). Classification (NCBI taxonomy): domain Eukaryota; kingdom Viridiplantae; phylum Streptophyta; class Pinopsida; order Araucariales; family Araucariaceae; genus Wollemia; species Wollemia nobilis. The sequence continues at coordinate 1,121,639 of JAQPPZ010001613.1, read as the reverse complement.
GCTGTTCTCTGATGAACTGACATTCTTGGAGATGAAACTTTTCTTCTTGAAGTTGCCTTTTCTGAAGTTCGTTTTCATCTTCCAGTCACTTCTTTCTTGGTGTGATCCTTCATCATTTTTGTTCTTCTCTTTAAGTGGACATTTGGTCACAAAGTGCCCAATGCCTCCATAGTTGAAACACTTAAATGGTAGCTTCCCTCTGTATTTTCCTTTTCCCTTTTTCAGCTTTCTAACAAAGTTTGCTTCCATTTCATCTGATGTCTCTTCTTCCTCGGACTCTTGTTTTGTGTTTTTATTCTTAAGGGATTTAAAAGTCGCTTCTCTGTATGTGGTTTTATATCTTCCTATCCTCATCTCATATGCAGTCAAAGAACCATACATCTCATCTATACTGAAATAATTTAGATTTTTAGCTTCTTCTATCACTGAGACTTTAGAATCAAACCTTTGAGGAAGAGATCTTAGTACCTTTTTTATGACGGCAGAGTCTCCAATATCCTCGTCGAGCCCTCTGATCGCATTAATGATTCCATTAACTCTCGGCATGTATGCCTCAATGTTTTCATCGTTGTTCATTTTCAATGCTTCGAACTGAGCTCGATGTGTCTGTAATTTGGCCTCCTTGATCTTATCGTCTCCTTCATGAATACTCTTCGGTTTGTCCCATATCTCTTTTGTAGTATTACAGCTCATGATCTTTACTAGTTCACTGTCTGCTAATCCACACATGATAGCATTCTTTGCTTTTGAGTTACTCTCAAATAGTTTCTTTTCGTCAACCTCTTTTGGAGGAGTGATGGGTATTGTGTATCCACTAACTATTGAATCCCGGATGTCATATCCCAAAGCACAGAGATATGTCTGCATCCTGATTCTCTAGAATGCATAATTAGATCCGTCAAACAATGGTGCTTTGTTTGATGAGAAACCTTCACCACCTGCCATTGTGTTAGTTCCAAGATCACCCTAGCCGATTAGGCTTGTACAGGAACTTAGCTCTGATACCAATTTTTAGTCTTACAATGGCACTAAGAGGGGGGGGTGAATCAGTGTAGCTCTTTAAACTTGAATTTATAGTTCTTAATATAGCAGCAATTAATACTTATTACAAGATACATCAAGAATAACAATAGAGCATCACACAACATAAGATTTAACGAGGTTCACCAATGTGGCTACTCCTCAAAAATGATTTCTTGGACTACCATACAAATCCAGCCTTTGCAAAGCAACAACTTTACAATCACTTTACCAGCACCCACTGGAAGGAGCACCAACCCCTTATTTATCTGCACCAACAGAAAGGAGCACCAACCCCTGATTTACCAGCACCTACTGGAAGGAGCACCAACCCCTGATGCCAAGCTGCAACCTCGACTTGAATTATGAATCTAGAAGATTAAAAAAAAGATACCTTCACTTTTACAAGACCCCGACTAGTCTGCTTCACCTTTGCGATCTTCTACACACTCTGCTTCCTCTACAAAATTACTTCGCACAATCTACTGCATCACAGTTGAACGATCGTCTTCTCCCTTTTGTGCACTCTGATTCCTTTGTGAATTTCACACTTAGCACGATTCGACACGACTTGCACTCTGCGCTCTCTGACCAAACTTCACACACTTTGACACGCATTCGACAACACTTAATTCTTCAAACAACCTTCCTTTTATAACAACATTTTCATGATCAAAACCCTAATATTAGTCCACTGTAAACCCTGATCTTAGTCGACTGCCAACCCTAATTTTAGTCGGCTGCAAACCCTAAATTTAGTCGGTTGTCATAGGTCTTCGTCGGGTTCAACTCAACCGTGAAAAAGCAACATGTCGTGATATCGCGACACTTTTGCTTACTCTCTCTTTCTCCTTGCTTTGGTCCTCGAAAATACATGTCGCGATATCGTGACACTTTTGTTCTCTCTCTCTTTCTTCTTGCTTTGGACCGCGAAACTACAACATGTCGCGATATCACGACACTTTTGCTTACTCTCTCTTTCTCCTTGCTTTGGTCCCGAAAATACAACATGTCGCGATATCGTGACACTTTTGTTCTCTCTCTCTTTCTTCTTGCTTTGGACCGCGAAACTACAACATGTCGCGATATCGCGACACTTTCGCCTCCTTGCTTCTCTTCTTGGCTTGTATCAGTGAAAACACAACATGTCGTGAAATCGCGACACTTCTGCCTTCTTGCTTTCTCTCTCCTCATTGAGTCACAAAAATGCGACATGTCGCGATATCGCGACACTTTCTCTCCTTTGCTTTTTCTTTTGCCTTCGGGTCGCGAAAACGTGACATGTCACGATATCGCGATGCTTTCTTTCCTTAGCTCTTTCTCTTGCCTTTTGGTCATGAAAATGCGACATGTCACGATATCGCGACACTTTCTTTCCTTTGCTCTTTTTCTTGCAATATGTCACGAAATCGCGACATTTTTTTCTCCGTACAATATCTCTTGCAATGTGTCATGAAATCGCGACACTTTTTCTACTTGCCTTTCTCTCTTCCAACATGTCGTGAAATCGTGACACTTTTTCTTCTGTACTATCTCTCTTGCAATATGTCATGAAATCGTGACACTTTTTCTACTTGCCTTTCTCTCTTCCAACATGTCACGAAATCGTGACACTTTTTCTTCCGTACTATCTTCCTTGCAATATGTCATGAAATCGTGACACTTTTTCTACTTGCCTTTCTTTCTTCCAACATGTCACGAAATCGTGACACTTTTTCTTCCGTACTATCTTCCTTGCAATATGTCGCGAAATCGTGACACTTTTTCTACTTGCCTTTCTTTCTTCCAACATGTCGCGAAATCACGACACTTTTTCTTCCATACTATCTTCCTTGCAATATGTCATGAAATCGCGACACTTTTTCTACTTGCCTTTCTTTCTTCCAACATGTCGTGAAATCATGACAGTTTTGCTTGCTTGTGCTTTCTCTCCGAACATGTCATGAAATCGTGACAATTTTTCTTGCTTGCGCTTTCTCTCCGAACATGTCACGAAATCGTGACAGTTTTTCTTTCTTCTCAACATGTCACGATATCGTGATAGTTTTTCTTTCTTGCTCAACATGTCGCGATATCACGACAGTTTTCTTCCTTGTGATTTTCTTTTGATTTTTAGCATATGGGCCACTTTGGTCTTCTTGAAAAAAACATTGTGCATACTTTGAGTAACCTTTGAACTTTTGTCTTCTGCATCTGAAAGGCTTTTGAACTTCCTGCCCACTGCATCAATAGATCTATCTGACTGTGTTGACAACAATGACAATACTGCTGCTGCACCTTGCTCAACAAATACAACATATCGATTATCCAAAGGGTGATTGAACAAGCATAAACATAAAGGGATGTGATATCAAAAAAGAAAAAATAGAAGGAACATGAAAGAAAAAATATGGAATGAACCGAATTGAAGGGATATAGCACAATAGTGAAGAACACAAGCTTATACTGAGAGGGGGGTGAACAATAAAATATCACATTTTACTTTTCTTTCCCAATCAATATTATGTAATTTATCAATAGAAATATCAACAAAAGTATTCAAATCAATGCACAAATCATCATACACAATAGAGACATCAATTTAACATGGTTCACCCAATGTGGGCTACTTCACGAAGAAAATATTTCACTAAAATTTTCTCAACAAATATCTTGGGAATTCTTTCCTTATTACAAAGTTTATGGACATCTATCCAAAGGAGACATCAATCCCCTAATCAATTTCATGTATCTCTATCCATAGGATAAATCCTTCTCCTCTTATTTGGTTAGTGATCTTCTAGAAGAACTGTTACCTCCACTACACTGGCTTAATGGATCTCTATCCACTGAAGATTATTATCCTCACTTAGAAGACCTTTCCTCACTGCCTTGGCTAATGGATCTCTATCCACTAGAGACTATCATCCTCTATACTTTGTCACCTCCAAAGCTTGCTCTCAGCTCTATCTCAAATATTTACTAAACATAGTCCTTCGGTATAGCATAAATATGCTCAATATCTATCTCTGGTTTGGTACAAACCTATCCTCAAATATGCACCAAACCCTGTCCTCAAATATGAAATAAATACAGTACTTCGATCTAGCACAAATCTATCCTCAATATCTATCCTCAAGCCTTAACACAAAGCTTCACTTAATTACAAATCAACTCTACTAGATCTACCCCAAATCTTAACCCAAGGTTTGAACAAATCAATCAGTTCTGCTCTTAAGTCTTCTCAAATACTTGCCTCAACTCTGTCCATAAGTCCTCTCAAGGACTTGTTCAATGTGCTCTTAATATCTATCTTAAAATCTATATTGTAAGCTTCCACAAAAGCTCACACCAATTTGTCCACAAGTCTTCTCATAGACTTGTCTTAAATATGCTCAACAAGTCTCCACAAAGACTTACCACAAATCTTCTCAACAAGTCCTCACTAGTACTTGACCAATATCATAGAAACATGTAGAGAATTTTTAGAGACTCAATATGCTTCACACTCACCATAATTCTCAATCACTTTCAATCTCTCTTTTTATCACAAAAATATATAGAGAATTGTTAGAGACTCAATATGTTTCTGTAGACACCTAAAATGCGTTATGTCGATATCGACTACTCATATGGACATGCTACAAGACCATATGGAAGATCTTGGATAGACTCCAAGATAGAGAAGTCATTTTAACCACTTAATTTAGGCTCCTTGGCATAATCAGTCTGAACCACATCTCAAATATGTGGTCTACAGGCTGAACCATTATTGACACCTATAGTTTGCAGCCTGGACCGTAGCTGTAACCTGCGATCTTAACTGAAGTTCAGTTGGACTTCATTTGAGCTAAATCGGTTTGAACAACCATTGGTTCTAGAAGAAGGTGGTTAATGAATGGAAGATTATAGAGGCTTCTATTCCAACTGTCCTAACCACCTCTTCTTGATCTTGGCTTCTCCATGAAGCCACCCCTAGTCCTAGGGCATCCTATAAATACCCCTTCAATTTGGGTAGAAGATAGATGATTTGAATAGCGAAGCACTATCGAATTATCAATAGAGAGTTGATTGATGAAGCAAGTAGCAAAGCCCTATCGAATTGCATACTGAATTCATGCATTGGAGAAGGTTACTTTATTATTCACCTAAAAATAAATTTGCCATGGAGGTCCTAGGAGCCTCGAAGAGCCAAGAAACGTAAATTCGGGCAAACGAAGGCCCCTCACAGTGAATCAACCGCCAAACTTGTCAGAAGGACACCGAAGGTGACCCTTGAACATCAATTGGACAAGGAGGTCAAGATCACTATCCTTGATTTTTAGGGTAAACTTACTTGAGTGCTAACCGTGACTTTCAGCTACGGTTTATAGTGCAGATCACACACCAGTGCTGCGGTTTACAGTGGCACCATTGCTACGGTTTGCAATAGAGGTATTGCCACCTTACTATTTTCATTTCTTCCCATCTAATTAGTTTAGATTAGTCATTTGCATAATTTAATTGTAGTTTTAGATATTTTTGACCGATAGATTTAGGGTTAGAATAATTTTAGTATAGTAGCATAGAACAGACATAAATGGATTCTTTATGACTTTTAAAGCTTCATTTCCTTTAATTGAACCATGCAAATATTAATTTCTATGCTATTTTATGTATTTCCATGAATCTTTGTTAGTTTAGCATAGTTTAAATGTCTTTTATATGCTTTCTTGATTTCATGTTTTCAATGGCATCTTTATGCATCTTTCATTTTAAGGGCCTCATCGCGAGAGGATGCCTATGTTTTTGATCATTCTCTATTGTTTCTTGACGGCATGGATCTACATTCAAAGGAGCTTAAAATTCAAATCCTTCCTAAATGTGAAGAAGAGGGTCAACTCCACCCTAAGGCAGTTCGTGTCACCCTACGAAGGCATTTGAAATATCACACCTACCCTTGAGAGGGAAACAATTGCACGAATCTTATTGTAATATCATATCAACATGATTATCCCTAAGAGGGATGTATTTGTAACCCAAAATAACTTCATAATGGAATAAAGCATCTTTTATTGTTTATCTTGTTGTCAATTTCTTGCATTTCATATATGTTGTTACTATTTTTATTATTACGATAGGATTTCGATTGGGTGTGAGCCTTTATGGTGGTTATAGAATGCGATCATGGCGGAACTCCACATAAATAGCATATGACTGTGTGTTTTTGACTTTTGTTTCTTGCAGGTATAGACCACAGCTATCAACTACAGGCCAACAACTGAACTGCATGTTCAACACGTGGGCAATAGTTAGAACCCAAACCAGACCCGCGGTTTCCAATGGACAGTACATATAGTAAAAATCAGAGAGCCAATCATTGTAGGACCTAAGGTAGGCCCTATTTTCAACCCTTTATCATTTTTTAACCTCTATTTTTGTACATGTATGATTTCGAATGTAAATTAGGAAAAACCACTAAAAAAAGTGTAATCAATCGTCCTAGTTTGCTTTTGAATTTACTTCCATAGAAAGGTGCTGCTAGGAACAACGAACCTGTGATTGCAGTTCACCCTAGGATACAACATGCTTGATAGAGTATCTTTTTTGGTTTGTATGTGTGAGGCCCAATTAGTGGCCAATTATCATCATAATGTGCATTATCTAAAAGATCATCTAGATTAGTTTACATTTTTTTAATGTAAAACGTTCTTCATTTTTCATAGCAATTAGAAATTGAGCATGTGTGCTATATGATGCATTTCTTTTATGTACAATAAAACGAACCACACACCACTTGGCACTTAAATGCTAGTGAGTTGGGTTTGACATCCAACCTCTAGTAGGGTTCAACGACGATGGGCGTCATTCCCATCCACTGGCCCAAATCCTATGTACCCTTTGTTATTAGACCAATATCAGATCCAAGAACCTTTCATACCCTAGAAAATTTACATGTATTCTCTTCAGAGAATATAACACTGACAGGGAAAATGGGTGAGAATATGGGAGGACCTGTGCTCCCTGACCGTGTGTGGGCTTTATTACCACACATTATACGTTGGATTACATGACTTGGAGTTCATAGCCAAGTTGTCGAGCTGCGAGTGTACAGGTGAAAGCCAATTTAAAATAAGAATATCATCCAACATTTTTCAAAACACAATAAGAGTTTCTACACTGATACAACAAATAATTAAAACATATCAAACAGTATAGGGCTCAAATTTTAAAATGTAAAGAAGATAATCACATTGTTTACTTTGTATGCTTCTTTATTGCTTAATTCACCAAGATAAGGCCCGCCTTGAGGCCAAAATTTTTAGTAAGAGATGAAATCTCTTGAGTCTTGTTTAGTCGATTCATCATGACGACTAGGCATTATAGAGTTAAATCACGAGTTAATGAGTCAGAGAGTTCATGGAGAGGCTCTGAATACTTTCGATGTTCTCTTAAGAATCTTTAAGACCTCACACACTTTCTTTCTAGGCATCACACTCATCATGCATCAGAGGATCCAATCATCCTAGCGTGACATTCTGAGAGTCATCACAAGCTTCCTTTGTCACACAGGGGGTTCACCCATATAGATTATGGGGTTTCCTCACACATAGTGAGAACCCATGTTTTTAGGTCTCTACCTAGTGAGATAGATATTTATGGATCTTACTCTATGAGTCAGTCCTATAGGGAGTTTGAGTCTCATTCAGCCTATGAGAGGCGAATACTCCAAGACAAATTGGAGGAGGCACGCCGTCAGCATAAGCATCTAGAGCGTGAGTGTGTAGAAATAAAGAGAGTGCATAAAAAGAGGTTGGATGAGATCCAATGATGTGAATAAAGGAACAATCATGTGAAGTAACTCTCAAAAAGAAGCTCATACCTAGAGTGCTTAGGCAACAAGTCAATGCGATGCACCTAGTGCATCATCAAGAGTTACCTCTTAAGCAATTAGATAGTCATTTTTCTAAATGGATGGACATGCATAGGGATATCTAAGAACAATAGAAAGATATGTTTAAGGATCCCATGCATAAGTGTGAGGTCGAGAGTAGTCAAGTTCGATAGGTGAGCAGTGTCAACGCTCGAAAGTTATCACAATCCTTGGGGTATATACAGTCTATTCCACCATATAAGGAGTCTGTGATTACTTTCCATAAATAGGAATTCAAACCTATCCCTGTTAGGGATACTGATCATCCATTGCATCTCATAGCGAGGATAAAATAGATTGCGTATAAGTGAGTGTTGGTGGATACAGGATCATCGATTAATATCATCACCACAAGCATTCAAACATATCAAAATTCCATCGTCCCACATCAAGGAAACAAATTTAATGTTGTACGCCTTTAATGATGTGGAATACCCTATAGTAGGCACAATAATCCTCCCCATCAAGGTGGGACAAAATATTATTCCTACATTGTGCTACATTTTAGAGGGATCAAGACAATATAATCTACTTCTTGGAAGACCATGGATAAGATGCATGGAGTGTGTGTCGTCAATAGTGCATCAATGCATTAAGTACACCCAGGGAGGTAAATTCCATGTAGTTGAAGCAGACCTAGATCCCTTCAAGTATTATAAGCCTAAGGATCATCCGTAGGAACCTGGTGAGGTGCCTATGCATCTGCAAGTTAAACTAGATGAGTCTATTAAAAGTTCATATATAGCATTGCAGACTGTGGTGGAGTTACCATCCCCATCGCTATCACCTGTGGAGTCACCTACGACCCCTAAAGTCTCAACACAACTTAGCAAGGAAGGATTGATATGCCCTTACGAAGTTACTCATAGCTGCTTCGGAGGTATCATTAGAGGATCTTCACACTCCTATCAAGGAGGAAGAACCTAGCATGGTCATGGATGCACCTGAGTGTATTACATCCTCTTCATCCATCAAGTCACCAGATAGTCCTCATGAGGATGGTGATAAATATGAAGAGCTTATAGAGGCCAACCTTATGATGCTACCCACCATAGAGGCCACTAAGGATCTAGGTCAACTTTTCATCGAATATCTACTTGTGGATCCTAGCCTATAGACATCGTATGAGTATGAGGAAAGTTTAGTTATCACGACTAAAATAGGACAACCTTAGTATGTTGACGAATCACCTACGATGCATGCAGTTGTGAAGTCTTCTCATGAGTTTGTGGGAATGGTCGACATTAGGCCAGAAGATCAAGTGATTCCTAATTACATAGAGCCAAATATGGGGTAATCTAATGGTGTTTCCATATTTCTAGGGCTAGAACCTCTAAAATTAGTCACTCCTAACTCATTTATCATGGGACCATCTCAAGAGCACGAATAGGTAGGTTCCTCACATCAGATTGGGGGTACTACAATTGATACAATTCAACACAACAAAGTGAAACAATAGCTTGAGCTGAGTCATAGGCATGAGCATGTGGATAGCACTGATGAAGTGTGTCATCAAGAAGCTTCCACATCAACTCAAGCAAAGGAAATAGGTGATTTTCAATTGCCTAATGGATCCATAGTGATGCCAGGAGCATCCGAGGGCAGCAAAGCAATCGAGCATCAACCAAACTTTTGTTGTTATTTTTTTCTAAGTGTTGCAATGTTATTTTTTCTAAGTGTTGCAAGAAAAATATGTGTCGTGATATCGCGACACAAAAAGTGTCGCGATATCACGACCAAAACGGAATATAGGGGAGCAGCGGACACAAGGTCGCGAAATCGCGACATGTCACGAAATCGCGACCACCGCAGGGGAAACAAAGGTGCAAAGACCAAAGGTCATGAAATCACAACCACCGCAGGGGAAACAAAGGCACGGAGACCAAAGGTCGTGATTTTGCGACGTGTCACAAAAGCGCGACCACCGCAGGGGAAACGAAGGCGCGGAGACCAAAGGTCACGAAATCACGACCAAAGTCGGAGAACAAAGGCGCGGAGGAACAAAGGTCACGATTTCACGACACGTCGCGAAATCGTGACCAAAGCAGGGAAGGCAAGGCGCGGAAGACAAATGGTCATGAAATCGTGACATGTCACGATTTTGCGACCAAAGCAGGAGAACGGAGGCCGACAGACAAAAACGGCGTGATATCACGACAGGTCACGATATCGCGGCCAAAACGGAGAGAGAAGGCGCAGGAAGGAAATGGTCACGATATCGCAACATGTCGCAACATCGCGACCAAACAGGAAAACACGCACTCCCAACTTTCTTAAAGGCGGCCCTTCGTGCGTGGCAAATAAGTGGTAGTGAAGCAGCAGTTTCAAAGAAGGATTTCAATGGGCATGTTGGCCACTCACGTAGGATATCTGGAAGACGCGTTTAAAGCAACTAACAGCAAGCAGCAGATCGAGAAGAAGATTCCATTGGGTATGGCAGCCAGTCGCGCACCTCACCTAGAGTCTCATCAATGCAACTTTCCATAATTGTTCTAGGTGGCAATTGTAGATCGTGGGAAGTTTGAAAGCACAGAGGATCGGGACCTCGATAAAAACCCATGGATTGTAATGAGAGGGGGTTGGAAAATGGCAGTTTGGCTATACATTTTGTAAAAATTCTTTCGAAGTATTGAATAACAAATTTTGGCTCTTGTTTCTCTGGTTTTCTGTCTTTTGTTAGATCTGTTCTCCACCAAGTGGTATCAGAGCTAGTAGTTCCTGAGTGTGTAGCAGATCGCCGGAGGAGAGGCAGTTACACCAGGATCTATGGAAGGGCTTGGAATTGGGTGAGCAGAATGCCTCCAAGGAGAAACCCGGTTGGTGGGAGAGGCATGGCAGCAGCGGAAGATGTTCGAGCTTTGCAGCGGCAAATGCAAGCCCTGCAAGAAGAAATGCGCAGAAGATTGGAGCCAAGAAGAGACAAAGGTAGTGAAGAGGAAGATGATGAAGAAGAAGACCAACCTGAGGAAGAAGAAGAAGCAGTAGATCCGACTCAGGCCAGCCTCTACAAAGCCATATCCCAGATTGGGAAGAGGCCGAAGATGGAGGTTTCCACATATTTCGGGAACCTTGATCTAGAGGAATTGATCGACTGGATCAACGATCTGGAAGAGTACTTTGAGTACGAAGAGGTTGAGGATCCTGATAGGGTCAGATTCACAAAGACCAAACTGAAAGGTCATGCTAGCATTTGGTGGAAGGGAGTGCAGCTGGAGTGAAATAAAAGAGGGAAAGAGAGAATAACTAAGTGGGAACGGATGGCAGAAAAGCTAAAGAGGTAGTTCATCCCTGGTGATTATGAGTTAGACCTGCTAAAGAAGATGCAAGGATTGAGGCAATCAAGCAAATCTATGAAAGAATACACAGAAGAATTTCATAAAATAATGATTAGAACAGGCCACTCAGAGGCCAAAAAGGAGAAGGTAGCCCGTTACATTAATGGGTTACGATCAAGTATTCAGGAATAATTAAGTCTAGTCCGGATGACCACCATAGAGGACGCTTACCAATTTGCCTTAAAGGTTGAAGAAAAGCTCAATAGGAGGTTTGAAAACAAGCAAAGAGGAAGAGGTCGTGGCGGAAGAACCGGCGGAAGGAACAGTGGAAGAAGAAATGAAGATTCTTAGAAAAATGGAGAAGGTAGCAGCAATCAAGAACAAAGGAGAGAAAATGCAGACCGCCCCCGTAATCAGAATAATGGTTACCGAGGGGGAAGAGGCAAAGCTGGACGTGGCCAGGGAAGAGGAAGATTTCGTGGAACTTGCTTCCAGTGTGGGGAAGAGGGACATCACCAATATGAGTGCCCACAACAACGAGAAAGAAATAATCGAAGGCCGAAAGGAAATGCCAGAGTAGCAGTCGCTGATGAAGATGCTGGATCTGAGCATTCTAAAGAAGCTGAGAGAGGAGAAGTAATGATTGCAAGAAGAGTCCTACTGAATGAAGAGGGAGCTACAGATTAGAGGAAAAGCTTATTCCGCACAAGGTGTAAATGCACGGGTAAGATTTGCAACATTATCATTGACAATGGTAGCACAGATAACCTAGTTTCAGAGGGAATGGTTACAAAGCTACAACTGGAGAGAAAGAAACACCCGCATCCATATCGGATCGCGTGGTTGCAGAAATACCATAAGGTTTTGGTCAATGAACAGTGCCTGGTAAAATTTAGTATTGGAAATTATCGTGATGAGGTCCTGTGTGACATTCTGCCCATGGATGCGTGCCATTTGCTGCTGGGAAGGCCATGGCAGTTTGACAGGTGTGCGGTTCATGATGGCCGAGCCAACACCTATTTCGTGACCAAGAATGGAATGCGTCATAAGTTGAAACCCCTAAAGGAGGTGGAAGAAAAGGTATGTGGCAGTGCAAGAATTTGCTTGGTTGATGGAAGAAAATTTTTAGATGATTTAAAGCATGAACATGTGTTATGCATTAATTCCTAGAGTCAGGGATACAGAATGCAAAGATGCCCCAGCAGAAGTCCAAGATCTATTGAAGGAATTTCTAGATATCATATTTGATAATGTGCCTGAGGGTTTACCCCAGTAAGAAAAAATCAGTCACCATATTGATTTGGTGTCGGGGTCAAGCTTGCCCAATAAAGTCGCACATAGAATGACACCCGTAGAAACTGAAGAACTAAACAAGCAGGTCCAGGAGTTGCTGGAGAAGGGATTGATTAGGGAGAGTCTTAGCCCATGTGCAATACCTATAGTACTAGCACCCAAGAAGGATGGAGAGTGGAGAATGTGCATAGACTCTCGAGCCATCAACAAGATCACAATAAAATACATATTTCCACTGCCAAGGATGGATGACATAATGGACTGTTTGAGTGGAGCCAAGTACTTCACCAAAATTGACCTCAAGAGTGGTTACCACCAGATCCATGTCAGGGAAGGAGATGAGTGGAAGACAACCTTCAAGACAAGAGAAGGCTTGTATGAGTGGTTGGTCATGCCATTTGGGCTGTCCAATGCACTGAGTACCTTCATGCGGCTGATGAATGAGGTACTGAAAGAGTTTTTAGGAAAATTTGTCATTGTTTATTTAGATGATATATTAATATTCAGCAAAACCCTAGAGGAACACCTGATGCACATCAGGAGGGTTTTTGAAAAGCTGCGGGAGGAGCAGTTATTAATAAATATGAAAAAGTGTAATTTTGTCAAGAAAGAGTTAGTATACCTAGGATTTGTAATCTCAGCAGAAGGTCTGAAAATGGACCCAGAGAAGGTGAGAGCTATCATCGAATGGCCTACCCCAAGAAGCACAACAGAGGTAAGATCATTTCATGGTCTAGCCAGCTTTTATAGAAAGTTCATAAGAAACTTCAACAGCATTTGTGCACCCCTCACAAAAACAATGAGAGGGGATAAGAAAGAATTCAAGTGGACCTTAGGGGCTGAAAGGAGCTTTGATGAATTAAAGAAAAGGGTCACAGAACAACTTGTTTTGGCACTCCCAGACTTTAACAAAGTATTTTAGGTAGACTGTGATGCCAGTGGCGATGCAATAGGGGCTGTACTGAGTCAAGAAGGCAGACCCGTTGCTTATTTTAGTGAAAAGCTCAATGATGCTCGAAAAAAGTATTCAGTTTATGACCAGGAATTTTATGCTATAGTTTAGGCTCTGAAGAAGTGGAGGCATTATTTGTTGCCAAAAGAGTTTGTTCTATTTACGGATCATCAGGCATTGCAGTACATCAACAACCAAACAAAATTGAATCAGAGGCACATGAAGTGGGTTGAGTTTCTCCAAAGCTATACCTTTGTGTTAAAGCACAAAAGCAGGAAATCAAACAGAGTTGCAGATGCCTTAAGTAGAAGGCAGAATCTGCTGATTGAAATGACAGTGGAAGTGGTAGGATTCGAAGAACTGAAGGGTCTTTATCCTAAAGATCCTGATTTTGTAGAAGCCTGGACGGCTTGCTTGGCACCTGTTACTGTGGACAGGACAAAATGGTTAGATTTCCTAATCCAAGATGGAATGCTGTTCAAGGGAAGTAAATTATGCATTCCAAGGAGTTCCATGCGGGAGAACTTAATCAAGGAAAAGCACAACGGAGGACTGGCTAGGGCATTTTGGTTGGGATAAGACCATTGCCCTGGTGAATGAAAATTACTACTGGCCGCAACTTCAGCAAGATGTGAAAAAGTTTGTGCAAAGTTGCAGAATATGCCATATGGCAAAAGGCGTAAGGCAAAACACAGGATTATACCAGTTGTTACCAGTACCTGAGAGGCCATGGGAGGACATCAGCATGGATTTTATTCTTGGATTGCCCAGAACACAGAGGGGAAATGACTCTGTATTTGTGGTGGTTGACAGATTCTCCAAGATGGCACATTTTATTCCCTACCAAAAAATAAGTGATGCAGTTCACATTGCAGGGTTATTTTTCAAGGAAGTGGTACGACTTCACGGTCTACCAAGAAGCATAGTTTCTGACAGAGATACAAAGTTTGTTGGGTATTTCTGGAGAACATTGTGGAAGAAGCTGAAGACAGATCTAAAGTTCAGTTCTGCATACCACCCACAAACTGATGGACAGACAGAGGTGGTAAATAGAAGTCTGGGTAATTTACTAAGATGCTTAATAGCAGATAAACCCAAGGGATGGGATTTAGTTTTGACGCAGGCGAAATTTGCATACAACAATTCTGTCAATAAGAGTACAAACAAATCTCCATTCCAAATCATATATGGAAATAGTCCGAGAAACGTTTCGAGCTAAGAAAATTAGATAAAGGAGAAAAGTGCGATGCAGAGGCTGAGGAATTCATGAAACAGATGAAAAGCCTGCATGAAGAAGTGAAGAAACAAATTACAAAAATGAATACTCAGTATAAAGCAAGAGCAGACCAAAAGCGGCGGTTCAAAGAGTTCGAAGTGGGGGATGAAGTCATGGTCCATCTCAGAAAAGAAATATTTCCAAGCAAAACTTACAACAAGTTGAAGATGAAGAAGTTTGGGCCATGCAAAATACTGGAAAAATGGGATTCAGGCAATGCATATGAAGTGGAATTGCCAAGTGGGTTTGACATTTCACCTGTTTTTAACATATCAGATTTAGTGGAATACCATGAGGGAGATAGTACAGAGGCACCAAGCATAGAATTGTGGAGCATTCCAGCGTCTAACCCAACCAAAGACGAGATCGAGGAAATATTAGATACTCGTGAAGGCAGAAGCACAAGGAACAAACAATATTCTGAGTATTTGATCAAGTGGAAGGGCAGACCTGTAGAAGATGCAACTTGGTTATCAAAAACAGAGGTTGACCGCCTGGGTCTTCCTCCCAAAAATCAAAAGTGAGGATCACTTCTCAATCCACCCCGGGTGTCTGATGCAGGAGCATCCGAGGGCAGCAAAGCAATCGAGCATCAACCAAACTTTTGTTGTTATTTTTTTCTAAGTGTTGCAATGTTATTTTTTCTAAGTGTTGCAAGAAAAATATGTGTCGCGATATCGTGACACAAAAAGTGTCGCGATATCGCGACCAAAACGGAAGATAGGGGAGCAGCGGACACAAGGTCGCGAAATCACGACCACCGCAGGGGAAACAAAGGCACGGAGACCAAAGGTCGCGAAATCGTGACATGTCACGATTTCATGACATGTCGCGAAATCATGACCATCGCAGGGGAAACAAAGGCGCGAAGACCAAAGGTCACAAAATCGCGACCACCGCAGGGGAAACGAAGGCGCGGAGACCAAAGGTCGCGAAATCGTGACCAAAGCCGGAGAACAAAGGCACGGAGGAACAAAGGTCATGATTTCATGACACGTCACGAAATTGTGACCAAAGCAGGGAAGGCAAGGCGCGAAAGACAAATGGTCACGAAATCGTGACATGTCACGATTTCATGACCAAAGCAGGAGAACGGAGGCCGACAGACAAAAACGGCATGATATCGCGATAGGTCGCGATATCACGGCCAAAACGGAGAGAGAAGGCGCAGGAAGGAAATGGTCGTGATATCGCGACCAAATAGGAAAACACGCACTCCCAGCTTTCTTAAAGGCGGCCCTTCGTGCGCGGCAAGTTAGCGACAGTGAAGCAACAGTTTCAAAGAAGGATTTCAACGGGCATGTTGGCCACTCGCGCAAGATATCTGGAAGACACGTTTAAAGCAACTAACAGCAAGCAACAGATCGAGAAGAAGATTTCATTGGGTATGGCAGCCAGTCGCGCACCTCACCTAGAGTCTCATCAATGCAACTTTCCAGAATTGTTCCAGGTGGCAATTGTAGATCGTGGGAAGTTTGAAAGCACAGAGGATCGGGACCTCGATAAAAACCCATGGATTGTAATGAGAGGGGGTTGGAAAATGGCAATTTGGCTATACATTTTGTAAAAATTCTTTCGAAGTATTGAATAACAAATTTTGGCTCTTGTTTCTCTGGTTTTCTGTCTTCTGTTAGATCTGTTCTCCACCACATAGTATCCACTTTTCTATTTCCTTCAAATAACAAAGGTATTTCAAATCAGTCATTGGAAATACATTTGAGTTCTTTGTCAGTCTTGTGATCTATTTTAAGCCATATAGAATGGATGTAGCATCGAATGTATGAGCAAGATAAGACATTGCATTTTATTAGAAACCATTTTGAAAACCTGGGATCACAAAAGCAACCCTTGTTTGATGCCAAACCACTTCCTATGCAAGTATAGTAAAAACCTCAACGAGAGCAAAAGCCCATCCGGCCAACCCAACCATTGGATTCTCAAAGCAAACCAATGCAGTTCAAGAGCCCAAAATGGTCACAACATAGTGGGACTCCATTAAAAGGGCCTATGTCAGACATATTTTAGAAGCTGCAAGAGGCTAAGGTCATCACCTTACTTGATATCATCCCTTTAAACCCCAGTAGAGCTAAACCTACAGGTTACATGGAGCATCATTGCTATCTCTATCATCGAATAGAGGGCCATGGCATCCGAGATTGTCATGAATTTAAGAGTGTGGTTTAGAATCTAATAGATAAGGAGGTTTATCATGTAGATGGTTCTCTCAGAGTTCCCCAACATACCAAAGTGGAGGTCACACCTCCTCAAGAGCAACCCCGAAGTTGTCAGTTGCCTCGTAAGCCCAATAGGCCAGTGCAGTGGGTAGTTTCATTTTAGATGACTACTCTAACTTTGTTCCAAAAGTTACACGAGGCACATACATTCATATTACCCGAAGTCAACCATAGGGAATCCAAGACTGGGTCACCTGATGGGGGTCCCTTTTGTGTGTATCAACGAGCGTATGGACATGATTTTAGGGATTTCCATTCATTTAAGAGGGTCATCCAAAACCTAGTAGAATGATATGAGATCCATGAGGATGGTTCTCTCGTTCACCTGTGTCGAAGCATAGGTACATCGATGAGGTCCATTCTTTGCCTGGGGGAGTTGATTTCTGTCACTCTTCCTAAACAAGTTGATTACTTTTTAGTGAATATCATGCACGTTGGGGGTCTTCAAGGTAACATACCTTTTCCACCAGCCACACCAAATTCGATAAAGCAAAATGAGGAATTTATAGGTATTGCACCTCCCTCATTGACATCGAATGGCACACACACTAGGGGTATATAAGGCAACATGCCCTTCCCAAAAGGCTCCAAGGGTTCTCGAAACCACTTGGTCATGTCAGTAAAAGGCTTCGAGGGTTTACTTAAGAATCACTCGATCAATCCTAGAAAGGCACCAAGGATTTTTGAAAAATCACTTGGTAAACCCAAAAGGCTCTGAGGGTGTGCTTACAACCACTCGGTCATCCTAAAAGGCTCCAAACATGCTCATAAGTAGTTTGGTCAAGCAAAAATCTCCAAAGGCATCTATAAGCCCTTTGGTCAAACCCAAAAAGCTCCGAGGGTTTGCTTAAAACCGCTCGATCATCCTAAAAATTTCCAAGGGTTATTAAGAATCGTTTGGTCAATTAAAAGCTCCAAAGGCATGTACTTGTCGTTTGGTAAGATATGAGGATCAAAACACATAAAAATTATAGAAAAAAAATAAAAAAAGTGGTAAAACATAAAATCCAAAAACATTTACTTTGGCATTTTGCATTTTTATTTGCATTCACACATGTAGTCGCTGCATTACATTGCATATAGGCATTCATCATTCGTTGCATTTCATAGTAGAATGGATCATGTTTGTCAGTCTTAAAAATGACACCACGTTTGTGTCTAAATCATGCACCTTTGCATTTATCATAATCCATTGCATACATACACAATGTTTGTTGCTATAAAATACTTAAGTATCCAAAAAATTTCTAGTCACTCAACCATACGTATTGGTTCTCTCAGGTGTCATAAAAAGCTTGCTTTGATTTTGTAGATGAGGTCATTAGTTGGGATAGTTCTTGACATATCAGGATCACGTCACTAAGCAAAACATATAAAATCCTACTAAGATAAGGGAGGATGAAAGCTATGAAAGTGGTCCTAGGTTCTCTAGAGAGATGGGTTTTATTACTTACTTTTCTTGCAAATAGTTCGGTCTAGAGTGGTGAACCTTGGAAAAAGGACAAGAATTTCCCCTACTCGTACATAGATACACAATTTAAATCTCAGATCAAAATTCAAAGTTCAAAGTTTACAATTCAAAGCTCAAATATTAAAGTAATATAGTGAATCAAAAGCACTATACAAATCCCTTGCTCAAGAAAAACGAGAATAAACAGTGATTTTTATCACTCAAAGTAAAATGTAAAAAAAATATAGTGATTTTCATCACTACATATGAACAAGTATCATAAAATAGGGTGAGAACTTGAATCCCTGGATTGTTCACCATTCAAAAGCCATAGAGTGAACCTCGATTGCAGTAATGGGTTGAAAGAGTCCCTCTTGCTCCTAGAGTAGTAGTTCTATTGGGTGATCCCTAATCGCAAAAATGGGTTGAAAGAGTCTCGCTTGTGTTTAGAGGGGTAGTCCTGATCAATTTGCAAGATAAGCTAGCTCTAGGTGCCTAGGGTTGTCTAGCATTATAGTCCAATCAAATTTGAAACAAGGATGATATGAACATATGAGGAACCCGATATCACATATGGGTTGAAAGATTCTCGACTGACATCTGGGGTATGCCTATGATCTATCTGAAAATACTCACATGCACACATAGGGATAATGAATAGTTGGGTCTTTCACGGCAAAAGCCTCATCCAACAGAAGCCTTGTACAGTTAGTATGTGACATTTGAGAAGTCTACTAGGGTGTTTGAGTCTCATGGAAAACCTCAAAAACAATTCTCTAATAGAAACATCGTACCAAATATCGTAAATCATCCAAAAATAAATCATGTCAATCATGAAAAATTCAAAGTATCAAATTCAAGATACATCATTACAAGTAAACACAAAGTTTACAGGATATAGGATAGATATAGGATGGATATCAGAAATGATATTTAGACGGCCACTGACTATATCATGCATATCTCAAAATGCAAAAGAAATATCAAGTGACATATGATATCACCCATTTCATACCATTTCATATCATTGCATCTCATATATGGGTGTTTAATTGAGTAAATTCTTGTAATGAGGATTTACAATTACATTCATGATTGTTATACATTATATGGTGTCATCCATTAGATTGATAAACACGTATCACATTCATTCCTTGTGTTTTAAGTGATTAAGGCATATAGGTTCATTTACATAAAATCATTACCATGTAAATAATGCATTACATCCATTGCATCAGCATATCGAAACACAGGCATAAATTAAATGCATGCAAAGAAAGCAAAATCAAATATGCATTTAAAGCAAATATTGCATCAATATGCATCTATCATCAAATCACACATCTAAGCATCTAGATCATTGCATACCATCATCATAAAGTAAATAGCTATCTAGTGCATGTCATCCATACATCACATCATATAGCATCAAATAAACATAACACATAAGCATTGCATCCATGTGCATCATATAAACAGAAAAATCAAAATATATAAACAAGTACATATAATGAGCTATAAATGATTAGATCATATATATATATATATATGTGTGTGTGTGTGTGTGTGTGTGTGTGTGTCTCAAGAGTACATCAGGAGTACAAAATACCCATAGGCTACAATCGTGTAGGTCCTAGACCTTACACCAAAAATGGTACATATGCAAAATATAGCCTAGATCTAGTAGAGCCCTAGCTCTGGCCTACTCCCCCTGAACTAGAGCTCTCACCGCCTCCCTCAGCCCTGTGCCTTGGAGCCTACTCTACAGTTGGCTCTGGTGCCTGTTGTATGCCCTACTGAGGGCCCTGTGTACCACCTAACCCAAAGAGGCCTAGCACACAGGATACTGGTATGTCTACACGGCTAGACCTATGACTAGAGGTCACACCCATCTCCCTGTGACTCCTATGAGAACTGCCTCCATGTGTGCTAGAGGACCTATGTGTCCTCTCTATCCTGTGAGTCCTTTTGCTGGAGCTCGTTGTGAACTGTCCTGAAGTCTAGGACCTTGTCCTCTAGGACCCTGTAGTATATTTATCCTTTGGTACCTCTAAGCCCCTCAGTCTGATGAAGCCCTCCAACTGGGATATGCGAGCTACACTCACATCATAAAGGTCATTTCCCTCCTCTACAAAGGAAGTGATCCACATAACCTTTGCCATGCGATCGTTACCTCCTAGCAGTGTAGTTGATGGTGCAGCTGGAGGTCCCATAATAACATGGGAGGATGAAGGATCCCCCTCTATGCCCTGAGTAGCTCTCTCTACAATGGCCTCACCCCACTGCACTAGTGCCACATCACATGCACTAGTAAGCTCATCGACCTATGACTCTACTGTTGTAGCCTGAGCTATGAGGGCTATAATTTGTGCCTGAGCCTTTGCCAATAATCTATCCCTATGAGCTAGCTTTACCTCTAGAAGGGTGATAGTTGTGTCCCGCTGCAGCTGCTAGGTTTAAAACCTGCCAACCTGACTCTGCAAGTCGATAACCTGAGCGAGGAGCTCCCCTACATCTCTATTAGGAGGAACCTTGACCTTCTATGACCCCTCCTCATCCTCTACCTATGCCTGTAGAGCCTACTCTATGGTGGCCTCTGTGCCCCATCCACCCTTGATCCTCTGGTGCATCCTGCACCCATCAAGATCGGCCCCTACCTTTTCCTGGTCATCCACTCTGCCCAGAGGTCCTTAACCCTGCCACTGTAGGACATACCACCATGTTTTGTATTCTAGGGTGGTCCTAGATGTGTCATCCCCATGCTCCTAGAAGTCATCAATCTCATCCCCTAGAGTTGCAGGTTGAATCCATGATAGATGTGTCTCTAGCATGAGACACTTGTACACAAATGGAATCTCCGGAATGTCCTGCACCAAGCCAAACTACTGCAAGATGCGAGAGAAGAAATGATACTCTCTAATCTTGACCTTACAACCGAGTAGCCACCTATCTCGGTGAGCCTATCATAGCCACTCGCCTACCTCGGTCCAATCTGGGCACTCCCTGTAGGGATGCCACTCAATGTCATCCGACACAAGAGCTACAAGTTGTCTAATGTAATAATTTGTATCTCCAGCATGGGTCCTACTCGGGAACCCCTCCTTCTCTTGTGGCCAACACGCGGTGTAGCACTGATGTGTGTCATAAATGGTCATGATATGGAGAGGTAGGTCCATGGGATGCTCGATCCGGATATGCTACCAACCCCAGATCTATAACAATAGGTTGTAGCTAATCCCTCAGCTACTCCATCTCGTAATCTGGTACAACTCTTGGTAGAGCTGACATAGCAATGTGCTCCCCCAAGCTAGGTGTAGTGGTTAAGTAGTGGAACTCTGAATAACTCTCCAGACATTGACTAGGAGGTTCCAAGGAATCCTCGTGCTCGAGGAGTCTGGAAGCACTATCTATACCACAAGGATTATGAAGATCATCGAATGAACTAATAAAATGCACTCGCCCTGCTAGTAGCCAATGTGGACACCTCCATGGTCGATCTTCTCCTAAGCCTCCCTACTCAGGTCGTCGAAGATAGCATTAAAAATAGGCCCCTTTCTCTGAGAAGAGGAAGAGGTGATGGCCTCGCCATCGATAGGGATCCTAAAGATCCGATAAACATCCTCTAGGGTCACAGTCATTTCACTTGTAGGAAGGTGAAAGGTGTTGGTCTATGCATTCCAGCGCTGGGCAAACACAGTCAAGTAGGTCTGATCTACCCTAATAGTGGGTAGATCTAGTACATAGCCTAATTCGATGGCTCTAAACCATGCATGCTCACCATCAGTGAGCTGTCTACAAAGGATCTTAAGCAGATCGGGCTCACAAGCCCTAGAGGTCAACCTCTAAAATAAAAGCAGTATATAAGCTAAAATTTAAAGAAAAATGGCAAAAACATCTAAAAAATTGATAAAAATATAAAAACATGATCAATTTGGCAAGTCAAAATTGCATTAAATGACATTAATTGCCTATTAAACCTTAGAAAAATTAAAAATTTGATAATTTTTTTCTAAAGTCTACGAACCGTGGGTCAACCCTGCGGTCCGTATGCAGTCAAAATATGACCGTTGTACTTTGAATGCTAACCGCAACTGATAGTTGCAGTCCTAAATCTGATAATTGGGAACTGCAGCTGCCAGTTGCGGTCTAGGAAGAATACCCATTTCGGGTACCTTCCTAGCATTTTTCACTAAAAAAATTAAACCTAGCTAATTCTAATCTAGTGAGGTTCATTACCAACTATTTAGTGAGGTTAATTTTTTGCATTTCTTAATGTGGTTCATTTTATTGGTATTGAATGTGAGGAATCGGTTTTGAATTACCTTGCCCACTCTGCGGCCTCTGCTAGTCGATGGCTGATCAACATCCGCCATCAGGGTATCAAGTGCGGTATACGGATGAGTTTTGGGTAGTGTTCCGGATCAGTGAAATGTCTCCTATCTCTCAGAGCTCTCTCAATGCAGTTTATTTCAAGAAAAATAATAAAATATTCAAATGGGAATGACTATTTAAAGGTTTACCTAATTTTGGTAGACCACATCTAACACTTTGGATCCCAAAATTAAGGTTTTCTAATCGCAGGCCCTAGCTATGATTCCCAAAAGTTGAAAAGTACAACCGTAGACCCTAGCCGTGGTTTGCAACCAGCATTAAATGCACTAAAAACCCACCGTGGGAAGGTCTAAAAAGGTAAATTAATGACTCCCATTGGATCAAATTTTCACAAAAGCAATCAATATTGTAAATTTGGTGATGTTCAAAGCACCCGGATCGATCAATAAATCAAAATTAACAAACAAATAAAATAATTAAAAATCAAATGCACCTCGTATTAAGTACTTTACCCTATACACTTGGTGGTTGCAATGACTTGCGATCCATGCAATCCGACAAGATGAGTAAATTACCATAAGGAAATTTGGGGCAAAACTATCATTTTTGACTTGATATGCTTCTTTTCAAATCCCTAAGAAGGCCTTCACGGCTAGACTACACTCCATGGGAATGAGGCGTTTCATGTCATGTCTCCTATGACATATTTTCAGCAAATCATCGATAACTTGATTCAACACAAATCTAATTGGATTTGTATCATTTTGATTCCCTAAGATGGCTATTGTAGCCCGACTGCTCCATGGGATAGAAATGTGCAAATACTATTAATAGTTGCAATCAGACGCTAAACTAGGCCTAGCCAAGTAATTAAATGCTCAAATCTAAATTTGTTCAGATCATCCATGGTGGTCAAGCGACATCGTCACTTTAATCATTGTCATTACCCTCATCGACTCGTTGCTTGAGGGGGTAGTCATAATATCAAATCATAATCAAAATAAATAGAAGATCCCGGAGATCATAGATCCCTTGATCTTGTCAAAATTGTGTTCGTCCTTGCGAATCATTGTCAACAACTATCATAAGCTTACCCCTTTGCTTGGGGTAAATAGCAAATATGACTTTGCTTGTTGTTCTCTGCCTTTCGGATCTATGGGTTAGAAGATACCTATGGAATGCACAACTACACCAAATGAGATGAGAAGGGCACAAGCTTTTCAAATGTAAGCCTTTCACCCAGTTGGAAGCAATGATTCTAGGATGCACATCCTTTTGTTGGACAAGAGGAATATAATATTGATCTGACTAATGATCATCATAGAACCTTCAACATCATTTTAGGAGGTATATTTTTTCTCACGCGTTGTTCTATATCACAATGCATCTCAAAAGGGGCATCTATAGACACCTAAAATGTGTCATGTCGATGGTGACTACTCATATGGACATGCTAAAAGACCATATGGAAGATCTTGGACAGACTCCAAGATAGAGTAGTGGTTTTAACCACTCAATTTGGATCCTTGGCCTAATCAGTATGAACTGCAAGCTATACCTATGGTCTACAGGTTGAACCATGGTTGGCACCTGTAGTTTGCAGTCTAGACCGTAGTTGTAACCTACGGTCTTAACTGAAGTTTAGTTGGCCTTCATCCGAGCCAAATCGGTTTGAACGACCATTGGTTCTAGAAGAAGGTGGTTAATGGATGGAAGATTCCAGAGGCTTCCATTCCAACTATCCTAACCACCTCTTCTTGATCTTGGCTTCTCCATGAAGCCACCCCTAGTCCTAGGGCATCCTATAAATACCCCTTCAATTTAGGTAGAAGATATAGATGATTTAAATAGCAAAGCGTTGTCGAATTATCAATAGAGATTTGATTGATCAAGCGAGTAGTGAAGCCCTATCAAATTACATAATGAATTCATGCATTGGAGAAGGTCACTTTGTTATTCACCTAAAGATCAATTTTCCATGGAGGTCTTAGGAGCCTAGAAGAGCCAAGAAATGCAAATCCAGGAAAATGAAGGCCCCTCACAGTGAATCAACCGCCAAACTTGTCAGAAGGACACCAAAGGCGACCCTTGAACATCAATTGGACAAGGAGGTCAAGCCCACTACCCTTGATTTTGAGGGTAAACTTACTTGAGTGCTAACCGCGGCTTTCAACCACGGTTTACAATGCAGACCGCACACCAGTGCTGTATTTTGCAACAAAGGTATCACCACCTTACTGTTTTCATTTATGCCCATCTAATTAGATTAGATTAGTCATTTGCATGGTTTAATTGTAGTTGTAGAGATTTTTGACCGATAGATTTAGGGTTAGAATGATTTTAGTATAGTAGCATAGAATAGACATCAATGGGTTATTTATGACTTTTAAAGCTTCATTTCCTTTAATTGAACCATGCAAATCTTAACTGCTATGCTCTTTTATGTATTTCCATGAATCTTTGTTAGTTTAGCATAGTTTAAACATCTTTTATATGCTTTCTTGATTTCATGTTTTCAATGGCATCTTTATGCATCTTTCCTTTTAAGGGCCTCATCACGAGAGGCTGCCTATGTTTTTGATCATTCTATATTGTTTCTTGACCGCAAGGATCTACATTCAAAGGAGCTTAACATTCGAATCCTTCCTCAATGTGAAGAAGAGGGTCAACTCCACCCTAAGGCAGTTTGTGTCACCCTACGAAGGCATTTGAAATATCACACCTACCCTTGAGAGGGAAACAATTGCACGAATCTTATTGTAATATCATATCAACATGATTATCCCTAAGAGGGATGTACTTGTAACCCGAAATGACTTCATAATGGAATAAAGCATCTTTTATTGTTTATCTTGTTGTCAATTTCTTGCATTTCATATATGTTGTTACTATTTTCATTATTACGATAGGATTTCGATCGGGTGTGAGCCTTTATGGTGGTTACAGTTTCACACTCAAAAACACTCAACCTCTTTCTCAAATCAATTCAAAATATAGAACAATTTGTTTCACATAATTAGAACTATCACTTCAACACTTCCACTTGACTAGCCTTAATCAAATCTACTCAACCAATCACTCAATGAAACAATCCTTGCTCTCAAACCCTAGTCCAAGCATATGAACACTCACTCAATTATTTTTAATCAATGCTTATCAAACAATATCACATAACAATGATACTCATGTTCTTTCACAAAACCTAGTTCAATATAGTTCACAACTTCACATAACAATGATACTCATGTTCTTTCACAAACACTAGTTCAAGATAGTTCACAACTTCATATAACAATGATACTCATGTTCTTTGCACAAACCCTAATCATTCAATGTTTCCAACAATGCTTATCAAATACGGTTTCTGAGTTCAATTTTCATTCCAAAAAACCAAACTCAACAATGCTTATCAAACAACCCTTTTCACTTCAACTTAGCATTCACAATATCCAACAATAACTCTGTTAAGATCCCATTCTAACGTTATTTTTTAATTCTCATTATTATGTAATGACCCAATTCCAACGTGGGGGATCCCATATACAATGTATTTTGTAATTTACGTGGCATGTTATGATCCTAGGCAAGTGGGGTCACTTGATGTAACCATTATAAATATTGTAATCAATATTTGGTAGAAGATTCTAGCTCGAGTGGCATTTTGCATGTAAGCCAACTCTTGAGCCTAGGGTTAGGGTTTTCATGAAGTCTTTATTTAAAAAGCTATGAAGCCATGTAAGGATTATCCTTTTACAAGTTAATGAAATATTGAAGGAGGTTTCCCCCTCGAAGAGGCCTGCGATTCTAATTTCTTTTGTGAGATTGTTCAATTTTGCAATTAATTTCTACATAGTATTATTCTGTTATTGCATGTATTTTAGTTATCTTTCAGTATTTTGTGTGTGTGAGCTTTATTTCAATAGTAGGTTCCTAACAAGAGGTATTAGAACGCTTCCCATGGCCAAGTTCTACTGCAACTGCGATGATTCTTGCCATCCTTTCTGTCTATTAGGTATTATTTTCCATGTGTTTTTCATTCTATTTTTCCTTTATTAAAAAATCCAAAAAAAATATAGTTCATTTTTTTTACTAGCAAATCTAGAAAATACAAAAAAAATACAATTTTTGTTTTAGTAGTTGTGTAGGTTAGAAACCCTATGTTAGGGGTTTTAAAATATCGTGAAGGAGCTATCATTATTTTCTAAGCTAGATAGCCCATAAAGCATCTAGTGAAGTGAGGGGTGATTAAGCTCCAATACCTGGGCCTTAGACAACACTCATGCACGGAATTGAGCTCTTATGCATCTTCAGGTGTATCGAAAGACCATTCTAAGGTTAAAAAAAATTATCCAGTAGAAATAATTTTGGCCTTATATCATCCATAGTCCATGGGACAGAACTTCCCAGACGATTACCCTCCTATATTGTTAGAGAGGAAGATAGTGTGCTCAAGGGTATGTGTGGAATCCTCCTTGGGTAGTGGCCTAAAATATTGGTTCGAGCACTATTGTTCATCACTACGGTATAACAGAGGGCCTATGGGTATTGCATACTCATTTACCTAGCATACCTTGATTTTGTTAAACACTTCCTCCTACAAAAACACATAACTTCCTGTTATGCTAAACTTGCATTCACAATCCCAAAAAGTGAGCATACAGAGGACTTCCCTATCATAGAATAATACACATTGCAAGCACCAGCAATGAGGACAGAGTTTGTAAGTGTCTCTAATAGTTTACAATATTCCAGTAATAGTTAGGTCAGTGATAGTAACAGTCCGATTAGTGATAGTAACATTCAGAACAGTAATATTCAACTATAATAGTCAAAAAATACAGGTGATCAGGGTTAGAAACAAAATCGTAAGTATCTATATTGTAGTACATATGATAGGAAAATGACAGGGTGATCATTTGATAGATTCGAGATAGTTGATTCAGTTTTCCTACTTGTGACCTAGATCCCCCCCCCCAAAAAAAAATTAGGGATATCTCTTCACACAGATCTTAGATTGACTAAAAAATTTAGCAAATAATTCTACACTCTATTCTAGACAAAATTATCCTTGGCAACCCCTGGTCAAATGTTGCACACATTTTCCAAAAATAGCAATTTTTTATTTTTCTTGCTAAGGCCATAACTTTTCAATGATCAATAATATTGATCCACATTTTTTGTAATATAATCTACTTGTTATTCTACACCAAAGACCCTCAAGGACTCACTGGTGAAATTTTAAGTCCAAGTGGAGGAAATTACCTTAACATCGCCTTGCAACCAACTGGAGCTCACAAAAAGTCAAGAAATTTAGTATATCTCCTCATTGAGTGCTCAGATCAAACAACCACCGAAGTGGACCCTAGCCTAAAATCAGTGTTGCAATCCATTTCCCAAATTAAATTTTGGACCCTTACTAAAAATAGTAACTCTTGAAATCCCACATCTAGTTTTAGTAACTAAGTAAAAAAGTTCAAGGCTATCTCAAATGGCAAGTGGCACTCGTGGACATCAAAAAGAGGTAGAACAAAACACTGCTTCAATGTTGGATACCCTAGTAAGTGTTGTTACTAGCTTGCAAAAAACAATTGAACACTTGACAACAGAATTTCAAACTTTCAAAGTTATCCAAGATACCTCCATAATTCACATAGAAGAACACCTAGAAGATGTTGAGTCTAAAATACAAGGTGGTCCAAGCAAGTCTGAGTATCATCATGGAATGGGAACAGATGACTTTCACCTTCATTTTGATCGTGATACTCCCTTTAAGATGTCAAAACTAGAATTTCCTAAGTTCAATGGGAAGGATGTTGATGGATGGTTATGTCATGTTGCTCAATTTTTTAGACTTCATGATGTCCTCATTTATCACCGAGTTCAAATGGCTTCTTTCAATTTGGAATATGAAGCCTTACAGTGGTACCGATGGTTACAAAAAAATATCCCTAATCCTTCTTGGGCAAAATTTGAGTCCCAGTTACTCACTCGCTTTGGCTCTAGTGAGTATGATGATTTTACAGGACAATTGACAAAGTTGAAACAAACTTTGACAGTTCGAGATTACCAAATACAATTTGAGATATTGGCCAACAAAACTACAAGAATGAATGAAGGGTTCTTTATGAGTTATTTTGTTAGTGGGTTGTGGGAACTTCTCCAAGCCAAGGTCACAATATTTAGACCACAATCCATGATGCAGGCTATCTAGTTGGCTCGTTTGATCGAGTCCAAATTTTTAGCTCAGAGGTGGTTCTCTAAATTTCCATAGGCTAAACCCTCTTTTCCTCCTAGATTCCATAATCAACATGAAAAAAAAACCTATTGCACCCACTACTGCACCCAAATGTTTGACCACTTCTGAAATGGATGCACGACACACCCAAGGGTTGTGCTACAATTGTGATGAAAAATTTTCTCGTGGGCATAGGTGCACCCAAAATAAATTATTCCTCATCGATGTTGATGAGCCTGACACTAGCAACCATAGTGATTATGACACTAAATCAACAGAATAACCACCAAAACTAGAGGACTAAAACCTAGATGAATCACAGGCTAAAATTTTGGTTCATGCTCTTGCTGGCATTACTACGCCCCAAACCATATCAGTTGTGGGTTATTTCAAAGGTATGATTCTAGAAGTACACAATTTTATTTATCCCTGCATCAACAAGCAGACAAATTGTTATGTACACACATGTAATTCCTTTGATATTATGGTAGTAAATGGTGGGATTTTACCTTGCAAGGGAAAATATCATAATGTTAAGATCAATATTAGGGACTATAAGCTCAAACAAGATATGTTTGCACTTCAATTAGGGGATGTGATATTGTGTTGGGATATCAATGGTTGGGCACATTGGGAGTCATCTCTTGGTACTTTTGTGAGATTTTGATGCAATTATCATAGGATGGGCAGTCCTACACTCTCCATGGCTTAAAAGCAGGGTCATCACAGATTATCAATTTGAACCGAATGGAGAAGTTGTTAAAAAATTCATCCCGGGGTGTCATAGCTCAGATTTTTGTGATCCACCTACATTCTTCAGAGGAGGATTTTGTTCCTGAAGATTTACAACTTATTTTGACCAAGCAAAACCCTGTTTTTGCTGAGCAAATAGAATTACCACCTCGTCGCTCTCATGACCATGTTATTCCCTTGTTACCTAGTAATGCACCATCCAACATTAGACCATACAGGTATCCTCATGCTCTTAATTCAAAAATTAAGAAGTTGGTACAAGAATTGTTAAAAGTCGATGTCATTCGACTAAGCAACATTCCTTACTCTTCTTCAGTTTTATTGGTATGTAATAAATATGGGTATTGGTGGTTGTGTATCAATTATCGAGAGCTCAATAAACTCACCATCAAGGATAAGTTTCATATTTTGGTGGTGGATGAATTACTGGATGAACTTCATGGGACTATGTATTTCTCCAAACTTGACCTTCGCTTAGGATACCGTCAAATCCAGCTCAAAGAGGAGGATATTCCCAAGGCTGCCTTTTGTACGCACGAAGGTCAGTATGAGTTTTTGGTAATGCCATTCAACTTGACTAATGCCCCTTCCACCTTATAGAACTTCATGAACAATATTTTTCATCCATTCCTTTGAAAGTTCATTCTAGTCTTCTTTGATGACATTCTACTGTATAGTCACTCATGGGAAGAGCATCTTACTCATGTGAATCAGACTCTCCAGCTGTTGGCACAACATCAACTCTATGTTAAGCATTCCAAGTGTTATTTTGGATTGACAGAAGTAGAATATTTGGGACACATTGTCACTAAGGAGGGCATTAAATTTGATCCCAAGAAAATCCAAGTTGTTCAGGAATGGCCAAAACCTCACACTCTCAAAGGTCTTCAAGGATTTTTAGGGCTTACAGGTTATTACCATAAATTTATTCATAACTACGGTAAAATTGTAGCTCCCCTCACTTCCATGCTAAAGAAGGACTCTTTTACTTGGACATGACCCATTGAACAAACTTTCCAAGAATTGAAGCATACCATGACCACGATGCCTATCTTAGCCATGCCAAATTTCTCCAAATCATTTGTTATTGAAAGCGATGCTTCAGGTCATGGTATTGGGGCAGTGTTGATGCAAGAAGGGTGAATCTTGGCCTTCGCTAGTAAAGCTCTCTCCAGTCGTAATTTGAGAAAATCAACTTATACCAAGGAGATGAAGACAATTCTGCATGTCATAACCCATTGGTGATCGTATCTCATTGGGTGTCATTTCTCCATTAAAATAGATCATCAAAGTCTCAAATAATTTTTGGAGCAACGGGTTGCCACCCTTGAACAACAAAAATGGGTCTCTAAACTTGTGGGCTATGATTATGATATCACCTATAAGAAGGGTAAGGATAATGTTGTGGTCGATGCTCTCTCTCACCAATTTGAAGCTCTCAGTATGTTGTGTGCCATTTCATTGCCGATACCTCAATGGATCGATTCTTTATGCTAGGAGGTACTTCAAGATTTAGAATTGCAGACTTTGGTTGCTTTCCTAACCATGAATCCTACTTTATATCCATGATACACTTGGGATGGATAGGATTTGCATTACCACCAATGCCTTGTTGTTCCCCACAAGTCCTCACTATGAGAACTTATCATGATAGAACTACATCCTACTCCATCTGTTGGCCATTCAAGATTTCTCAAAACATATGAACAGATCAAATGCACTTTTTTTGGAAGGGTATGAAAAAGGATATTCATGAATTTGTGGTAGCTTGTGATACCTGTCAACGGATGAAAGGTGAAATAGTGCATTCTCCAGGCACTCTTCAATCCTTGCCCATTCCATACCAGGTTTGGATAGATATTTCTATGGATTTTATTAAAGGCTTACCTAAGTCAAGTGACAAATATGTTATCTTCAATGTAGTGGATCATCTTTCGAAGTATGCTCACTTTTGTCCAATCTCCCATCCTTACACAACCTGCACTGTTTCCCAATTTTTTCTTGATTCTATCTTTCACCTTCATGGTCTACCCTCCTCCATTGTGTCTGATCATGACCCAACCTTCACTAGTCACTTATGGCAAGAATTTTTTAAGTTGCATGGAACTTAGTTCAATATGAGTTCAGTGTATCATACACAAACGGATAGCCAGACGAATATTGGCAATAAATGTTTGGAAATCTACCTTCGTTACTTTTCCTCAGATCATCATATGCACTGGGTGAGATGGCTTCCTTTAGCTGAGTGGTGGTGCAACATTTCCTATCATACAACCACCAAGGTTACCCATTTTGAGGCAGTTTATGGGCACCCTCCATCGACGTCTTCCTCCTACATTCCAGGTAGCTCCAAGGTCCATGTAGTTGATACTACTCTTAATCAACATGCTGATATCCTCCATCAACTAAAGCTAAATTTGGAGGCAACCTAGAATTGGATGCATCAACAGGTTGATCAACACCATTTTGAGTGTAGTTTTGATGTGGGTGATTGTTGCATAACTTTTATTATTAAACATGAACCATTCACCAATATTCAGAACTATCAAATCATTCATCCACAATATATTATCCACAATAACAATCCACAAATGAGAGAGAGATAGATAATACCCTTAAGGTAGGGCAACACCAATAATAATCCTTAAGGAAGAAATAACTCCACAAGATCTCCCAAGATGAGAGGCCACTTCGTGGGCATGACGATTACATAAGATTCTTCTTCAATGATATGAATTTCCTTACAATGAAAAATATCTCTTCTTTATATATCCATATTCTTATTCTACTTTGGAGAGCCTACTACTAATATTATATTATATTAAAATATAATATAATATTATAATACAATCAACCTTGGGTTATGTGTGGCCCATGCCAACCCTTATACAATATAATAATATATCCCCAAATATCTATTCCTAGGTACCCTACCATGCCACCCTCCTTACAAATGTTTCATCCTCGAAATATATGAAGAAACCTGATAGTATGATTTGCTAAGCAATGTTAGCAATTGGTACCAATCTCGCTCATCCATCCATCCAAGTGAAACCCGATGATGCTGGTACACCATTTTGTTACTTGAGTATCCAAATCTGCTTTGTTGGCTCCACACTTCTGCTGCTGTATTTTGATAACTTGAATGATGGGTCCACTTGTTCCTTGATGCTGATGAACCATGCTGAAAACCATGATCACTATGCTTTCTTTGCCAAACACTGCCATAGTTGGTGCCCTGCTAATTACATGTAGAACCATAATATTGTTGCCTTGAACCATGTCTCCAATATTTTTTCCACTCATGGTGGTGTGGATGGCGATATGGTGCAACCTTTACTTGATGTTCTACCTTCTTTGACTTCTCAAAATTTGGCTCCATTATTTTAAATTCCTCTACACATTGTTCTTTCATGTTCTCTTTGTTTGGTATGTCCTTGTGCTCTTCTATCAAAGATTCCTTGGACTTTGTTACTATTATTTCCACTGAATCAGTTTTTGCTACTTCTTCCATGGACTCTTTTGCTGCTACGGCCTTCTTGGATTTTGTTTTAGGTTCTTCAATTTGTTTCTCTACAATCGCTTCTTGATTTTCCTTGGATCCCTACTCCTTAAGCTGAGAAATATCCTGTAATGTTATCTTCCTTTTCCTGTACCATAACTTTATAAAATTCTTTTGCACATTAATGTTAATAGTACCCAAATAATCTAACCAAGGATAACCAAGAACAATATCCTTATCATCCATCTCAATAGCATAGAAATCTGAATGTAAAACATATTTATCCATGGTGATCTTTAAATCTTCAAAAATCTGAACATTCTCACCCTCTAGCTGTATGTCCTTGATTTTTGTTGCTTGAACTTGCAACTTCTTAGCCAAAGCAATATTAATAAAATTATATCTACTACCAGGGTCAATGGAAATAATAACCTGTTCCTTTTGAATGCTTCCATGAACCTGCATAATAGACTTTTTAGATTCAAACAAATTCCTTTGTCCATTTTCTAATTTATCTTCTACCAAAGGTATGGTTTCCTCTGTCTGCATACTGACATCCTTTTTATCTTCCCTGAGCTTTTCCTCTTTCTTCTTGAGTAATTTTATTTCTTTTTCATAGTCTTCATTCTGTTTCTTTAAAACTTCACATTCTCCTTTTATTGCATTCTGCTCATTTTGATTTTCCTGTAGTTTCTTTTCATCATATTCGATGATATCCATTAGGTAATCTATATAATATGGATCCCATATACTCAAGAATTCATGCTCTATTTCATCCCAAGTATATTCATTATTCCTTTCTTTACAAAATTTTATCCACCAAGACAAAGCTTTCCCTTTAAAACATATATCCAGGAAGGATTTCTCAAAAGAAATATTATGATATGGAGACCTAAATGTTTTCCACCATTCCCTAACATCAATATCATCTTCTCCAAAAAATATTTCTAGCTCCATAAGTTCACCTCCAGATAATGCAAATCTAGGGTTTCAAGAAAATATATATCATGACCTAATGCAAACTAGGGTTTTATGGAAATAAATATCTTTCCACTGATTTGAAGCTAAAATTCCACATAGACAACTAGATTTGCCATTTTTATTCCAAACAAAATAAAGTGCAACTGCTTTTCTTACCCGAAATAAACAAAGTTTATCTTTTGAAAAATTCATGACTTGAAAATTTGTTTCTACCCTTATTCCATATGACTAACTTCAGAAGGTCGTATCTCTCTCAATACTACTCAGATTCCTTCATATGACCACTCATTTTAAAGTTCTTCAAATTCTGCACAATCTGATCCAAGAATCACCTTAATCGGATTAGCTGTCACAAAGATATGGCTTCTAAAAGATGAGACGTTTTTCCAGAAAAAATCTGTGAAATTCGTCACTATCCTTGTTCTAGATACTAACTTCAAAAGGTTGTATCTCCATCAATACTTCTTAGATTCCATCATATGACCACTCATTTTAAAGCTCTTCAAATTCTACACAATCTGATCCAAGAATCGCTTGAATCGGATAAACTTGCGCAGAGATATGGCTCCTGAAAGATGAGATGTTTTTCCAAAAAAAAAAAATTGCCCTAATTCTAGGGTTTCACACAAAAATCTCCACTTTGCAAAAATCGTTGCTCTGATACCACTTGTTACATAACTTTTATTATTAAACATGAACCATTCACTAATATTCAGAAATATCAAATCATTCATCCACAATATATTATCCACAATAAAAATCCACAAATGAGAGAGAGATAGATAATACCCTTAAGGTAGGGCAACACCAATAATAATCCTTAAGGAAGGAATAACTCCACAAGATCTCCCAAGATGAGAGGCCACTTCGTGGGCACGATGATTACATAAGATTCTTCTTCAATGATATGAATTTCCTTACAATGAAAAATATCTCTTCTTTATATATCCATATTCTTATTCTACTTTGGAGAGCCTACTACTAATATTATATTATATTAAAATATAATACAATATTATAATACAATCAACCTTGGGTTATGTGTGGCCCATGCCAACCCTTATGCAATATAATAATATATCCCCAAATATCTATTCCTAGGTACCCTACCAGTGATATGGTTTTCCTTCGCTTGCAACCGTACAAATATTTGTCTCTCCAGCTTCATAGAATCCAAAAGTTTACTACAAAGTACTATGGGCCCTATCAGGTGTTACAATGGATTGGTGCCATAGCCTACAAATTGGCCCTTCCACCTACATCCAAGATCCATCCTATTTTTCATGTTTTTGCTCTAAAAAAGGTGGTGGGAAATCATGTACAGGTTCAATCTGCACTCCCAAAGTTAGATGAAGAAGGTTTTATCTTGCTTGAACCTGAACAACTGTTGGATTGTCAAACACGTACTCTTCACAATCCCATTGTTACTAAATTTTTTATGCAGTGGCATGGACTCCAGCCAAAGGATGCTACATGGGAATCTCTCCATCAGCTCCAATACTAGTTTCCTCACCTTCAGCTTTGAGGACAAAGTTTTTTGAATGGGAAGGACATGTTAGGATCCCATCCTAACATTATTTTGTAATTCTCATTATTATGTAATAAACCACTTCCAAAGTGGGGGATCCCATATATAATATATTTTGTAATGTACGTGGCATGTTATGCTCCTAGGAAAGTGGGGCCACTTGATGTAACCGTTATAAATATTGTAACCGACATTTGGTAGAATATTCTAGCTCGAGTGGCATTTTGAATGTAAGCCAACTCTTGAGCCTAGGGTTAGGGTTTGCATGAAGTCTTTATTTAAAAAGCTATGAAGCCATGTACGAATCATCCTTTTGCAAGTTAATGAAATATTGAAGGAGGTTGCCCCCTCGAAGAGGCCTACGATTCTGAGTTCTTTTGTGAAATTTTTAAATTATGCAATTACTTTCTGCATGCTATTATTATGTTATTGCATGTATTTTAGTTATCTTTCAGTAATTTGTGTGTGTGAGCTTTATTTCAATAGTAGGTTCCTAACACACTCATTAGGAATATGTGCCCATACCTTTTTTTGATGAAGAAGTGCCCTTAAAAACCTGTCTCAATCACAATTATCTTCTTTGCCAATTTCAAAGGTTAGATGACAAAATATCACACTAACACTCTCTCAGAAATATTTCTCAATTACAAAAATAATCAAACTCAAATACACCTTATTACTCCTTATTTGAAATTAGCAATCATCAAATCATACATAAAAATTAATTACTCAATTACTCCTTATAATATCCAATATTTAATTAACAATATCCAAAAATCAAACCCTCAAAAATAATGGAGCCTATCCTTTTATCTCCCTCAAGTGATCAAAAATACCAATTTAATAATGCAAACATATATTTTATAAAGCTACAATTTTTTATTTAATACAACCTTAGAAAATTCTAGTTATCACATGCAAACTTGGCAAATCAAGCGCATACCTCATAAATTTCACGCAAAAAGGCCTCGACGGGTTTCGACCTCGAGACCACTCCCCAATTGAGCGTCTTAGTGAGGCGCTAGCCCACCACATGGACTACGTGCCTCAATACAAAGAAAAAGGCTTACACTTATCCTTTGTATTGCTCCCAACGTGTGGTGCTTCAAAAACGAAACACCTTTCACCTTGCAAAAATGCAACCCACAAGACTTGATCCCTGCACCTCATGCAAGCATCAAATTTGTGCCTCCCTCGTTGCCAGTTGTGCTACTGAGCCTTTGGGGTAGAAACCAACACCCCCTTCCCTTTGTCTTCTTCCTTGCACACCTTTCGAAAAGCACGTGATCTCACTTTATACCATGCACACAAAAATCTCAACAAAAGCATAGATCACAGATGAATTTTTTAAAGACTTGGGGCTTCCCTCCTTTATATGCATTGGAAAGAGTCTTTGACAACGTCGACGAGAATAATTCAAAAAATCTGAATTATTAATTTTATAAACTTTATAACCCTAGATTTAGGGTTAGGTTAATTAAATTATAAATTAACTTATAATTAAATCATAATTAATTTATAATTAATTTAATAACTTAAAAAGTTAAATTAATTTATAAATTAAATTATAATAAAACTATTATAATTAATTTATTCTAAATTAACTCTTTGCACTTATAATATTATAATATTATTTTTCTTGGGCCTCCTTATAGCTCTTTAGAATTTATCTGACCACCTGGAACGAGATTTCCTTTTGCACTGATTGCAAAACCTAAAACTAATGCTGCCCACTGAAACTACCACTACTGGTGCTGAAAGCTTGACATCAATGACAACAAAACTTGCTCAAATTTCCAATAATGTCCCCCTTTGTCATTTATGGCAACCCATTTACCTTTTATCATTTCTTTTACCTCTTTTTGTTCTGCTCCCCCTGAGAAACTGCTCCCCATGACTGATTGATTTCCATTTAAATCAAATCTCTCCCCCTTTGACATCAATGGCAAAGGATAACCTTTAGGGCTCGAGGCTAAGAATGAGACTCTTAGCTTAGCACCTCCCCCAACTCCTCTTAATGTGGTTAATTATGGGATGGGAGTATTTCTACTCCTAGCATGCACTGATCTTTACCTTTGTCCACTATCCTTCTCATCGGATCCTTCTGATTTCTCTGGCTATTCCTGTTCCCGCTTGTATCCAAAATTTTTGCTCTACACCACTTTGTTGTATGTCCATAATTATTGCACTTGTAACACTTAATATTTTTATTCCTTGGAGGTGCAAATATCTTAGGATTTCTCCTGGTGAAGCCATATCTATTCCTATCATGGACCTTGTAATTCATTACCTTGTGACCAAACAGATTACATGAGTAGAAATACCCATGAAAAAGCTACCTATTTTTTAAGTTCCCATATTCCTGTCTTTCATGTGTCCTACACTTTGAAGCCTTGTGCCTAAATTTGTGATATGATAAACATAATCCATTGAAATTATCTTACCTTGACCTCATTGGTCTCTTAGTCTCTTTTACCCTGTGATGGTTTTTGTTCCATTTGTTCCTATTTTGTGCATTGTTCTTTTCCTTGTTGAAATTTATATTTTCCAACTCATCCTCAAAAGTCTCACTTTATCTTACACTATATTCTTCTAAAGTTTCTTCTTCTTTAGAACTTGAGGGATTGACTCCTCTCCTTGTTTCTTTTATACTTGTTCAAAACCAAGACCTGTAATGTTTGTTGATCGTATTTGTACCTTGATCATCTTATCTACGATATTTGAGCTCTTCCTAAACCTGTGTAACCTATCCTTATACTCTTTTATTTCTTACCTTAGTAGATCCACTTCATTTTCTAACCTTTCACATTATAAGACCTTTGCTTCTAACTTATCCTTGAACTTCTTTGTCTTAGCCATTGACTTGTTTAGATCCTCTATAAGCTTTCCTTTCTCTTTATCACATTCTTGAAACTGAAGCTTAAGTTGGGAGTTTTGCTTTCTTGCCTTCTTTAATGTGTCAAGAGCATAAATAAGCTCTCTCTCAAGATCAACTTCTCCTTTCTCTGATTCTTCCTCTATTTATTTTCCTTTGAAAAAATTTCATTCTTTTCTGACTTGTCTTCTATATGATCGCCTCCTTCTTCTAGTGCCATTAGAATATTCTCTTTTTTTCCTTCAAGTGTATCTTCATATTCATCATCACTGAAATCGAAACCACTCTTTGTACAACTATCTTCAATATGACCAAAGTTACCACATCTAAAACACTTGAGAATTATTGGTGACCTTTTCGTAACTTCTTCTTTTTCTTTTTTTAGAAATAGAAATTCATCTTTATCATTATCTGAGAAACTATTATCACTATCACTTGAGTACTTACTTGCCTTGTCTACATAGTAAATCCTCTTCTGTCTTTGTAAGAACTTCTTTCCTTGTTTGCCTTGTCCATCATTATCTTTCTTTTGGTACCTGTATTTTTCTGATTCCCCATTCTTATGATCCTTTTTTCTTCATCATTGCTATTTCTAGCTTCTTGAAAATCAGTTGCATAGTGACCATACTTTCCACAATTGAAACATCTAACAGATTTCACATATTTAAATATTATTGGATCCTTATTCCTTCTGCCATAATTTACTTCTTCATCACTGGATGACTCATTGCTTGAATTTGACTTCTTTACCTTTGTCTTCTTAGTAGATTTGAAGGCTACTTCCTTTCAAAGATTAGGTTCCTCTTTTGTTCTCATATTAAAATCTATAATAATGCCAAGTAATTCATCTCTTGTCAAAATATCACCATATTTTTATTCCTCTATAGCTGAAATATTTTCACTAAACCTTTTTGGGAGAGATCTTAAGATCTTATCACAAACATCATATTATTGAACCTCAAGTCCAAGTCCTTCCATGGAGTTAACAACCTCGTCTACATGAAGTAGATAAGGACTAATGTTTTCCTCATCCTTCATTATTAATTCTTCAAATTTTCCCTTGATATTTCGTATCTTTGCCCTTTTGATATTTTTATCTCCTTCATATATGCTTTGCAACTTATCCTAAATTCCTTTGTCTGATTTGCAATGCATAATATTTATGAACTCTGTTCTATGCAAACCTTTCAAAATTGCATTCATTGATTTTGAATTGTAATGATGTAGAAAATTATCATCTTTATATGTAGGTGGAGTAGTTGGTGGTGTGTACCTATTTTCAACTGCTTCCCATATTTCATTGCCAAGTGCCATAAGGCGAATCTTCATTCTCATACTCCAAAATACATAATCGCTTCCATCAAATACTGATGTTTAATTATCTAAGGATCCACTCTTAGAATCCATTGTGTTATTTTAAACTTTTATTTCAAGTTGTTAAACTCTTCTGAAGGAACCTGCTCTGATACTAATTAAAGAACACAAGCTTATACTGAGAGGGGGTGTGAACAATATAAGACCACTTTTTACTTTTCTTTCCCAATCAATATTATGCAATTTATCAATAGAAATATCAACAACAGTAATCAAAGCAATTCATAAATCACCACATACAATATAGATACCAATTTAACATGGTTCACCCAATGTGGGCTGCTCCACGAAGAAAATATTTCACTAAAATTTTCTCAACAAATATCTTGGGAATTCTTTCCCTATTATAATGTTTATGGACCTTTATCTAAAAGAGACACAAATACCCTAATCAAGTTTGTGGATCTCTATCCATAGGAGAACTCCTTATCTACTCTGGCTGGTGATCTTCTAGAAGAACTATTGCCTCCACTACACTGGCTTAATGGATCTCTATCCACTGAAGACTCTTATCCTCACTTAGAAAACCTGTCCTCACTAACCTGGATAATGGATCTCTATCCACTAGAGACTATCATCCTCTATACTCTATCACATCCAAAGCTCACTCTCAACTCTATCTCAAATATGTACTAAACACAGTCCTTTGGTCTAGCACAAATCTACTCAATCTCTATCTCTAGTCTAGCACAAACTTGTCCTTAAATCTGCACCAAAATATGTCCTCAAATCTACACTAAACACAATCCTTCGGTCTAGAAAAAATCTATCCTCAATATCTTTCCTTAATTATTAACACAAAGCTTGAATTAATCACAAATCAAGTATGCTAGATCTACCCCAAACCTTAACCCAAGGTTTGAACAAATCAATCAATTATGCTCTAAGTCTTCTCAAATACTTGCCTCAACTCTGTCCACAAGTTCTCTCAAGGACTTATTAATTATGCTCTCAATATCTATATTCAAATCTATATTGTAAGCTTCCACAAAAACTCACACCAATCTGTCCACAAGTCTTCTCAAAGACTTGTCTCAAATCTGCTCAACAAGTTCTCACTAGAATTTGTCCAATCTGCTCAACAAGTCTTCACAAAGACTTACCATAAATCTGCTCAACAAGTCCTCACTAGCACTTGCCCAATCTCATAGAAAAATATAGAGAATTGTTAGAGACTCAACATGCTTCACACTCACCACAATTATCAATAACTTTTAATCTTTTTTTTATCACAGAAACATATAGAGAATTGTTAGAGACTCAATATGTTTCAAACTCACAAACACTCAACCTATTTCTCAAAATAATTCAAAATATGGAACAATTTGTTTCACAGAAATAGAACTATCACTTCAACACTTACACTTGACTAGGCTTAATCAAATCTATTCAACCAATCACTCAATGAAACAATACTTGCTCACAAACCCTAGTCCAAACATATGAACACTCAATTATTTCCTATCAATGCTTATCAAACAATCTCACATAACAATGATACTCATGTTCTTTTACAAACCCTAGTTCAAAATAGTTTACAACTTCACATAATAATGATACTCATGTTATTTCACAAACCCTATTTCAAGATAGTTCACAACTTCACATAACAATGATACTCATGTTCTTTGCACAAACCCTAATCATTCAATGTTTCCAACAATGCTTATCAAACAAGGTTTCTAGAATCAATTTTCATTCCAGAAAACCAAACTCAACAATGCTTATCAAACAACCCTTTTCACTCCAACATAGCATTCATAACATATAAAAATCACTCATTAGGAAGATGTGCCCATACATTTTTGTTTGATGAATAAGTTCCCTTAAAAACCTATCTCAATCACAATTATCTTTGCCAATTTCAAAGGTTAGATGATAAAATATCACACTAACACTCTCTCAGAAATATTTCTCAATTACAAAAATAATCAAACTTAAATACACCTTATTACTCCTTTGAAATTAGAAATCATCAAAACATACATAAAAATTAATTACACAATTACTCCTTATAATCTTCAATCTTTAATTAACAACATCCACAAATCAAACCCTCAAAAATAATGGAGCCTATCCTTTTATCTCCCTTAAATGCTCAAAAACACATATTTAATAATGCAAAAATAAATTTTATTAAGCTCCAAAATTTTTATTTAAATCCAAACTTAGCAAATTCCAGTTATCACATGCAACCTTGGCAAATCGAGTGCATACCTCATAAATTTCATGTAAAAGGGCCTCGATGGGTTTTGACCTCGAGACCACTCCCCAGTCGAGTGCCTTAGTGAGGCACTAGCCCACCACGTGGGCTACGTGCCTCAATACAAAGTAAAAGACTTACACCTTTCCTTTGTATTTCTCCCAATGCACGGTGCTTAAAAAATGAAACACCTCCTAGCTTGCAAAAATGCAACCTGCGGGACTTGATCCCTGCACCTCACGCAAGCAACGACTTGGGGCCTCTTTCATTGCTAGCTGCGCTACCCAGTGCTTCAAGATAGAAACCAACACCCCTTCCCTTTGTCTTCTTCCTCGCACACCTTTTGAAAAGCACACGATCTCACTTTATACCATGCGCACGAAAATCTCAACAAAGTCATAGTTCACGAATGAATTTTTTAAAGCCATGGGGCTTCCCTCCTTTATATGCATTGGAAAGAGTCTTAAACGATGTCGACAAGAATAATTAAAAAATTTGAATTATTAATTTTATAACCTTTATAACCCTAGCTTTAGGGTTAGGTTAATTAAATTATAAATTAAC
The DNA here is from genome assembly GCA_028583015.1 of Wollemia nobilis. Classification (NCBI taxonomy): domain Eukaryota; kingdom Viridiplantae; phylum Streptophyta; class Pinopsida; order Araucariales; family Araucariaceae; genus Wollemia; species Wollemia nobilis. The sequence continues at coordinate 1,078,900 of JAQPPZ010001613.1, read as the reverse complement.
TTATAATTAAATCATAATTAATTTATAATTAATTTAATAACTTAAAAAGTTAATTAAATTAATTTATAAATTAAATTATAATAAAACTATTATAATTAATTTATAATAAATTAACTCTTTACACTTTTAATATTATAATAAAATATTATAATATTATTTTTCGTGGAACTCCTTATAGCTCCTTAGACTTCATCTGACCACCTGGAACGAGATTTCCTTTTGCACTAATTACGGAACCTGAAACTGATGCTACCCACTGAAACTACCACTGACTGGTGCTGAAATATTAACATCAATGACAACAAAACTTGCTCAAATTTCCAATAAATAAGGGAAGAAAAATAGAGGGGAAGGGTTACTCTTCATTTCTCCCCAATCATTCATCAAGATCCTCTAGTATTATCTTCATATCATCAGCTTTGTGTAAAATATGGAACTCATCAGTCGTTGTTTAGGAAGGATACTGGAGAATGGTTGGATGAAAATAAAAAGTTATGGGAGGAAGAAGGTGAGTGGCGATGTAATTTTTTTATTTTTGTAATTTTTATTTTGAAGGATGTATGACTTTCTTAGACTAGAGGATGACATTAAAAAATGATGAAATCCCCAAAACTAGTATTGAGTTGAAGAGGGAGATAGAATTAACAAAAATGAGGAAGGTTGAATGAGGGAAAGAGAATGAAAAAAGAGAGGAGAATAATGGAGGAAATATAAAGGGGGAGGAGTGAGAAAAGGAAATGAAGAAGAGAAACTAGCCATAGGTATGTAGGCGATCAAAGCGTGACTATAAAATAATGGCATGGAACCTACAAGAGAAATAGAGGGGATAGAAAGTGAAGGGGTAAAAAAGGTATTATATGGGTAAGCATGCATGGTGGTGACTTAAAAATTATCGAGCAATATATGGGAATATTCAAGGTCAATTTATTCATCAAATTTATCATCCTCCTCAAGACCAAGGGTAATGCATTGGAGATCATCCTCAAGGAGGTTGATTGAAGATCTCTAGTTATACCCTAAGCCTAATTTGTCATTAGGTAACTGGTAATAGGGGGTAATAGAGGCTTGTGTGCCCTATTCATGTCTTCCTAGACCATAGCCTCACCAATGGAAACATTGAAAACATTTATTGGAAAAGGAAGAATTAGACAAATAATCTATGTTTGCATAAAATAATGCTTTAGAATATTTACGAGGAGGTGTGTTAGAAGATGAATCACACCCCTTATATATAAAATTGGTGTGATTTGAAGAATATCATAGAGGGACAATTGTTCCAATGGTTAAAGGAATGTTTCTAGGGTGACCAAAATTCTTAACCGACTCTATCTGAGGAAGGGAGGTGAATGTCATATTATGTACAAGGTATTAATCTATACTACGATTAGATATGTGTACATCAACATGAGGAGGTAGGGGTGGGGACGGTAGCGAAGGGGATTCAAAATTGGAGGTTGAGGAGGGAGTAGGAATGGAATAAGTGGATGTATCTATGAGTGAAGGAAATAAAGGATATGTGGAGGTGTCATGTGTGTGTTTATGAATAACTGAGAAAAAATTTGGAGTATCCAAAGAAATGGAGGTCTTAGGTTGTAAAGTGGAATATGTGGTAAGCAAATATTAGGAGGAAAAAAATATGGAGGAAGTAGGCATGGGAATTATGGGAGTAGAATCAGTGGAAATGGAAAGAGTAGAAGCTTGAGAAGTAAAGAAAGTGGTGGAAGAGGATTAATGTGAGCAAAAATAGAAGGTGGATGCGAGGTGACTGGTCTAGGGTTACACATGGGGGAGGTGGAGGAATGAAGTGAATGAATGGGATGATAAGGTGGAGTAGGTAAGAGAGGAGTATTTATAGATGAGGTTGGAATGGTAGTGATAGTATAGGATGTGGGAAACATTTATGAAGGAGGTGGTCGGTTAGGAGGTGGGCAAGAAGATTCAATGAGAATATGGGTGAAATAAATACGGTGAGATTTATTTAAATAAGGGTGATGATTGGAATTTTGAGAGGTGGAAATAAGTGAGGGTTGAGCAGATGAGTAGGAATGATAATATGAGGGAGGAGAGGCATGAGAAACCATTGGAAAAATTGTAGTAGAGGTATTTGAAGAGATGGATATAGAGGGTTGTAGTTGAGGAATAGATGAAGTGGATGAGGAGGGTTGATCTAGAATAGAATTGATAGGTTAATTAGGTTGGGTAAGGGTAAGTGAAAAATGGGTGGATGTTAGAAGAGACTCATGTGGGTTAGCGACCATGTTGCAATACTAGAAAGTTTCATCATTGATAGTGATACAATGAATGTGATCCTCATGAATGTATTTAAGACAATGATGTAATGTATAAGGTACACATCACATATCTTGAATCCATGGTCGTTCGAGGAGTAGATTATACTACATCTTGCCTTCAAGGATGTAACACAAGGTATAGATAGTCTTTACCCTCACTTGGATAGGGATAATTCTTATTCCAATAATTGAACACAAATAATCATTACAGACCCATAAAATAAAGGCAGAAGTGACAATATGGGAAGGGGGAGGTTAATATGTTTAAGATCAGTTGAGGTGATGATATCGATGGATGAGCTTGTTTCAACCAAAAATCGTTTAAAGGTGATGCCATCCATAGATGCCATAATATGCATGGGTAGGTATGGAGCCTTTATTGGTATGGTTTTAATTTCATGATCATAAAATGTAATAGCAGGTTCTGCATAGGTTTGTATATTACCCATAAAATTGGTAAAAGTTTTTGGATCTTAGGCTTGAATCTCGATGGATTTGAGAATTTTATTAAGGCCTTCCTATATGGGGGTGATTGTTGTATATATTTTTAAATGGAAATTTTTGTTGATATGATTTTAATATTGTGGAAAAGTCGATGTTTCAAATGGATGACCAAATGTTGCTACAATGGTGTGAATTACATTGGTGGAGGCGATGCTATTGAAGATGGAGGTATGTTATAAGGGCTTATTGGTTGTGATTTACTTTCATGATAGCATTGGTTTCTAGTAATGATATGAATCATTCCAAAAAAACCTTGATGATATGAGATATTATTCACATGATTAACTTGATTTGAAGGAATGGTGGAAGTTGGAGTTCCATTGTAGGGTTGTGATGTCTCATGTTGTGGTAGGGGATTTTGATATATGCCAAGGTTTTGATTAGGAGGATCAAGAGGGTTATCAATTCTGATCTCTCCCCTATCAATCATGTCTTACACTAAGTGTTTAAATTGTATGCAATCATTTATATCATGGCCCTTTTGGTGATGATAAACACAATAGAGATGCTCTTTATATGACTTAGGCTTAGGTTTGGTGGGATCTTCTAGTTTAACCTTGGGTAAGGAGATTGCATGTTCCTCACAAAGCCTTTGAAATATGGTTGACAAGGGCTCAGGTAAAAGGGTGAAGTCTCAAGGTGATCTAGGTGGACGACTGGGATAGATGGAAGGCTAGGAAGAAGATATATTTTGGTATTGTGGTGGAGGGGGTTGAGCTTGATAATTTGGCCGTGGGTGCAAATAAGAAGATTTTTGTGGTGAAGGGTGAGGGGATCTTGAGCTACTCAAGACCACTTGATGAATTCAAGGAGATTTGGGGTAACTACTATAATTGCCCTTAGGGATTTTATTTGGCCATTCCTTATTTTTTAGTTTAATCTCACCTTAATTTTATTTTTATATCTTTGATGACCTTTTCTTGTGCTAAAGCTTCCTCAACGGTGTGTTATCATTGGAGTTGTTACAATAAAGAAATATGCTTTGAGTAAATTTGAGTAAATAGGCGTGTGATTTCATTAATGGGTAAGGGGAATGATAATTCATTGGTCACTACTTGCCATCGAGTACCATAATATAAAATAGGCTCATCATCAATCTTAAAAAGGTTATAAAGGTTTGTCAATGTTGCTTTCTTTTTGACATTGAGAGCGAAACATTCCAAGAGTATATTGGCTAGTTGTTCAAAGGTATAAATGCTATGTTGAGGTAAGCCATTATACCACTTCAAGTTTATTCCTTCAAGGTATAGGCGGAGGGTGCGAAGAATGAGATGATTACTTTTTCTAATTAAGAAACAAACATTGATGTAATTGCTTAGAAAATATCTTGGATCCTCTTTCCCCTTAAACTTTTATATATTTAGCAATTCAAAGTGATAGGGGTAAATTGGTGGAGGTACTAAGGGATGAATAGGTTGAGTGTGTATTTGGCTAAGAATATATTTTTGATATACCAAACTAGTGGTTTATAACTCCAATGAATTCATGCAATTAATCAAATTTTGTATTTCATCTTGTGGATTTTGAGGTGGTTGAATAGGTTCAGTTGGGAGAGCAAAGTATTGAGCCTCAAGAGTTGAATATATGTGGGAGTAATATTGAGGATGTGGAGCATAAGAATATGTGTTTTGGCCACTAGGTGGTTCTTGTGGAAATTAGGAAGGAAAGGGGGTTTATGATAAGGGTTTTGGTAAGGATTTCAGATATTTAGAGTAATTGAAAGGAATTGATAGTTGGTGGGTGGAGGTTGATTTTGTGTTGGAGGAACTTGATATTGGCTTGTAAGAGGGTTGTGTTGAGTGGGTGTAGGTTGATGGTATAATTTGTAATCTTAAGGAGATTTATTTGAGGTTGAAGGTATTTGGTATTTATTAGGTGGGGGTTGATATTGGTTGGATAAAGGGGTTTGTGGGTGTGCCAGTGGCCAGTGATGATAAATTGAGGGAGGAGGATGAGGTGATGTGTTCACTTTGGGTGGACGAGAGATCCATGAAGGAGATTGGGTGAAGAAGTAGGCTTGATTAGATGATGAAGGATTAGGAAGAGGTGAATATTATGGAGTATGATGCAAAAAGTGAGGAGGTTGTTGAGAGCCACTAGCGGTAACTTTGTGCAAGGAAGAATGGTTAGAAGAAGGAACAAGAGGGGGTTGAGATTGTGAAGGATAAGAAGTAGAGGAATAAGAAGAAGTTTGAACCAAATAAGTAGGAGGAGGAGGAGGGGGATAAGGAATAGAGGAGTATGCATAATTTACCCCAATGAAAGGAAGGGTGGTTGAAGAAGAAAAATTTGTGAAAGAAGTTGTGTTAGTTGATAAGTATTGGGATGGTAGAGTAGGGAAATAAAAATATATTGAGAGAGTGGAAGAAGTGATATGAGGAATGATATGTATTTTGGAATCAACTTGTTTATTAATATCAAGAACAACATAGGAAGGTGTTGTGGAATAGGATGGACATTGTGATATAGGGGTAAGGTTAGAAGGAGAAGGATTATTGGGATCAACAAGTCACCAACATAGTGCCAATGGTTTGATAAATGGTTTGTTATTTGGAAAGATGAGGGAGGAGTGTATATGAATGTAAAGAGGGGTTAAGGAGACCCTAGGTGAGTCCAAAGTAAGATCATATTGTTCAAGATGTTGGTCATGTGAAAGAGATTCCTCACTAGGGGTCTTACGGGAGACAGTTTGGGTGAGAAAATCATATGTTATTTTTCTTAGATTATGGTAAGGGTATGGATCATCATGGGATGGATGGGAAGTATTTTCCAAGTGCATGGGAGAGGTGGATGAAGGAGGAGGAGGGATATGCTCTGAATGCTCCATAGCAATTCATTCTTGAGCATGCACTTGACTTTGGGTTTGGACCATAGACTAGAAGGTATGGTGAAATGGGATGGTATGGATGTAGGAGTGAGTTTAAACATTTTTTATGATGTCTTTTTTAATGTTTTGTTTTGTTTTATACAAGCTATAATAAACTAATATATAAAAATGAAAAGGGAAACTAATCTATGAAATTAAAAAAACAAACTAATCTATAAAATTAAAAGATAAACTAATCTATGAAATTAAGAGATAAACTAACCTAAGAAATTAAAATACAATCAAAGCAAGGTGTAAGGGAAGAGCATTCATGTGAGGTGTTTATGTAAAGTGATATTCTTTAACCTAGAAGGATAGATGCTCTTTTGATCTCCAATATCACCTTAGGGTGCAAGGAGAGAGCATATGAGGTCTACCTTCATTTTAATGTGAATGAAAATTGGGATGAAAGATGAAAATATAGCAAAACAAAGAATTGAAGATAAATTCCTTAACTCCAAAAGTGTCTTCCTCCCTTTTGATCCTTAAGATCATCCAATGGACATGAAAGAAGAGCATACAGGTAGGAAAATATACTCTTGTTTAGAGTGTAAACGGTAATAGATATTAGTTGCCCCTGAATTTAACTTTACTAAAATGTGATAGATTTTATGAAATCAAAATAAAAATTAAGTATAAAAGTATCCTACTTGTGATCCAATGCTAGTTTTAAGGTTGTGTTGATGTTGTTTCAAACCTAAAAATTAGACAAAATACAACAAAGTGACCAATAAATAAAAGATCATGAAAGAACACACAAGGCATATAAAAATGAAGGACAATAAGGAACTAACTAATTTTAATGCCTTCAAAATAATAAATGCCAAGTATGATCATGGAAAGGGTCCCATAGGGTGTGCAATTTTGTAATAAAGATAAACACACCATTACATAAGCTAAAGAAAGGATGATTCTTTTAATATAACAAATGGTGCATATGCAAAATTTCTCCTTTACTACAATCAAAATGTTGGAAGGTTGATGATGAATAAGTTTGAATGATTTTGAACCCTCATTTGTTGTTTTTGTACCTAGAAAAACCTACACACAAGCTAACAATAAACCATTAGTAACACCTAAAGGGTCTTACCTTAGTTAAACCCAAGCTTTGGAAAATAAACCAAGACAAAGACTATAAAAGAAATCTTAGTAATCACTAAAGAAACAAAGCAATAATGCTATTAGTCTTACAACTCCTACAAAATTATACTATGCTCTCCTTGCTTGTTGTCAAATGAAAGCAATGGGTGGGTAGAGAAGGGATAAGAGTGATGTGGCATATGAGTAGACTTAGGAGACAAGATAAGAAATATAAAAATTATAAAAAGGGTTAGCGGAAGACAAGATGAGGTGGATGGAGTATGGGCTTTGTATGCCCATGTGAGAAATATGGGATAGGACAAAGGTTGGTGAAGAGTTTTAAATTATAGAAAGTCTTGGTGGGGGCAAGATGAGATGAGTGGAGTATGGTCCTTGTATGACCATGTGAGGAATTGGTATGTAGACAAAGGTTGGTGAATAATTTAAAATTATAAAAAGGTTTGGTGGGAGACAAGATGAAGTGGTTGAATATGGGCCTTACTTGCCCATGTGAGGGATTGAGATGAGGACAAAGGTTGGTGAGGAATTTTAAATTATAGAAAGGGTTGGTGGGGGACAATATGAGATGAGTGGAGTATGGACCTTGTATGCCAATGTGAGAAATTGATGTGGAGACAAAGGTTGGTGAAGAATTTAAAATTATAAAAAGGTTTGGTGGGAGACAAGATGAAGTAGTTGAATATGGGCCTTGCTTTCCCATGTGAGAGATTGAGATGATGACAAAGGTTAGAGATGAATTTAAAATTATAAAAAATTTTATGGGAGGCAAGGTGTTTATCTTATTCCAACAAGTGAAGAATATAGACTATTTGGATGAAAGACAAGGTATTTGTCTTATTTGCAAGTGGGGTAGATAGAGCATGAGTTGAGGTTAACTAGGGTTAAGGGTTGAACATGGTTAAGGGTGCACATAGCATTAGGGGATGATCACATGGTGAATAGGGGCTATGTGTAAGAGGGGGCTTAGTAAATAGTGAACGGTGAATAGTGAATAGTGACTAGTGAATAGTGAATAGTGAATAGTGAATAGTGAATAGTGAATAGTACTCTTAGAAATATTAGAAAGAAATTGGAGAGGTTTAGAATAAGTTAGGTGTATTAGAAAGGAATTTAGAGAGATTAGGGAGAAATTAGAGGAATTATGTGGGAATTTGAAGGAACTAAGGAGGATTAGGGAGAAGTTAGAGGAATTATATGAATTTAGAAGAAGTATTTGGTATTTTGAAGGATATTGAAAGGTGTTAGAATAATTTAGATGAATTTGGATATATTGAAGGGAAATTAGAGGAATTTGGGAAAAACTAGAGAGAATTAAAGATTTTGAGAATTTTCGAAGGAATTGGAGAGAATTAGAGATTTTGAGGATTTTGGGAGGAATTTAGAAGAACTTGGAAATTAATAAAAACTTGGATTTTTAGGAGATATGAAGTGACATATTTTTGGTGTCTACAAAAGGAAATTATTAAAGCTTTCTACAAAATATTGAAATATTATTTTATAAGAAAATATATACTGTAGACACCAAAATCTAGCCACTTGTCATCCATCCGTGCCCTTCAATCACAACCACCCATTATTTATATATATGTATTTGTTAATATATATTTATATATTAATATTTTATATATTATATTTATATATAGTTAATAAATATATGTATATATATGAATTAATCCTAGCCCTTTGCCACATTTTAATCTCAACCATCCATCCACCTCAATCCATGCCACTTACCCAGATTTAATATCCACCCTTCTTCATGTTTTAATCTCGACCACTCAAATTGTGTCATTGAAACCCTAACATGTCTAAGGGAAGATTATAAAAGAGGAGTCATTTTGATGACTCAGCCTCTAAGTACCTTGAGTTCTAAATCCTTGATATTTTGAGGTTGAATTTTGTCAACGTTCATTTGCAAAGAATTCTTAGAATATTCCAAGCCCTAGGCCCTTTTTTTTCATCCTTACCCTCATAATCACCATTCGTAGCCCTCCTCTTTTGTCATTTCCATTCCCATGTGAACCAAATCTAGTTTTGCATCACTCCCATCAATCCCCAAATGCCCTCTCAAGCCATATAAGCACCCACCAGAGCTAGTCAAGCACCCACTAGAGCCAATTGAGCACCCACCAAAGCCAAACAAGCACTCGCGAGCATATCACGCACCAAATTTGCAACCCTACTATCCTTGAGTGTTGTTAGGGCATATTTTCAACTATCACTAGCATCATCTATGTAAAATAAAAGTAGAAAGTTAGTGTTTTTGTAATAAATTTTTTTATCTATTTTTATATTCTTATGCTTTTGTTTATAGTTTTATTGCAACATCTAGGGTTAGTGATTTTATTCTGAGGGTCTCACATAGTGGAGCCCTCACAAGTATTACTAATATTTGTTGTTATTGACTATGTGCAAGTATAAGTATTACAATTGTTGGAAGCTTTTGAAGCTAGGGTGGCCCTATCTAGGATACACAAGCCCACCCATAACCTCGTTGGGATCGAATACAAGCATGAAGACACCAACCATTATTTTCAACTAGGGTTTCAGATAACCCTAGTCTCTATAATTTTGTATCAACATAAGCATTGTAAAACCCCACATTTGGGGCATATTGATTGTAACATTTGAGATCCACCTACAATAATAAAGAGTTTTATCTGATTTGTGTAATCTTTGTGTATTACTTTACTTACTGTTATTTTATATCATTATTGTATTGGTGTTGCTTGATTTATGATTCATAAATGGTGATCATGGTGGGTCCCAAAAAGGATTCTATATGCTAATGTACTTTGTCTCTTCTATTTTTTGTTTTTGTTCTACAGGTTTTTAGAAATTTGATCGTACGATTTTTGTAGAGTTAGGGTTTTTGGAAAGTTACAAAAGTTGGTCAGAAGTTGTGTGGATGCCCTGCAGTGCTTGAGGGATGATCTAAAACATTCATAGAACACCCTGTTGTGTTCCAGTGGATCTAGGGTGCATTTCATAGAATGATAAAAATATACATAGGCTTCTTGGTAAGTCTACCTCAAAACCTTGACTCACTTCTATTGTTGTTTCCCTGCATTTTATAGTAATATTGATAAAAAGAACATCATTGATTTTTGTTAAAAGCAATCATACTTAATTTGCATTTCAAGCATATAGAATAGCCTTACATCCACACATTCACCATAGTTCACATTTCATATTTAAAATTTTGTTGTTTTTTGGTGTGTTTTATTCAATATTATGCATACTATTTTCATGTGAAGTGACAACTGCATAAAATAGTTTACATAATAGGGTTAAGAACTTCTATTTTATTTTTATAAGTAGGAATAGGATTAGGATACATAAGTATACTCCCACATTTGGTGACTCAAGGTGGCATATTAGGCAAACCCTCCACTGTTTAGAGTGGGTCTTACGTGGTGTACCTACATTTATTTGAAGAACTTAGTATTTCTATTTTTGGCTTCTGATTTAGACTTGTAAAATAGGTTATTTTGACATTGTATGTACACATTAGAAAACATGAAACTTTAAAATGAATCACATAATGCACGTTTCACAATAAATAGTAATGAGTTGGATTTCATCACCAACCATTGCTTGATATTTGAGGTGGGCTTCATATCCATCCATTTATCTCTGCCCTTAGCCACCATAGATACCCCATGAGAAAACTTTATGGATTTCATCACTAGGAAAAATCTCATTTTCTATCTAGCCATAGATTTCACCCTTCATAATTTAGATTAGATCATCCAAAACACACAAAACTCATAAAAAAATTAAAAGCGAGATAAAAAAAGGAGGTAAGAAAAATTTGTTGCAAAAACATAGGATTGAGTTGTTTACTTGATTTTGTGAAGTTTTTATTTACATTAATTTCTTGCATATTTTGCACATTTGATTCATTAGCTTATGGTTTTAACTAGAAATCAAACAAAAATCTTGAGTCAAATTTCCATCAACCAAGTCACTTCATCCATGGAGTGCTCAACATATTTCCCTACCACTTCTATGGTTAACCCCACTAGTGTGATACAAAAAAGTTTTTCATATTTATCTGTGGATCCTTCGCACGCTGTGCAGACTTCAAATGCTGATGTTTTGCATAGAGCCATCCACACATCCATTCCATAAATAGAACCATCATCACCCATTGACCATAACATATCCTATATAGACATGGCTAAAGTGGAAGCTTTTAAAATATCTGTTAGTCTCACAATGACACTGAGAGGGGGGGTGAATCAGTGTAGCTATTTAAAACTTAAATCTTCAACACTCAAAGCCAAAAAAAATGAAAACATAAAACCAAATAAAGCAAGTATAACAAGAGAACATCACACAACACAAGATGTACTAAGGTTCACCGATTTGGCTACATCCCCAAAAATGATTGTTTGGACTCCCATCCAAATCCAGTTTTTGCAAAGCATAAAATTTACAATCAATTTACCAGCACCCACTGGAAGGAGCACCAACCCCTGATTTATCTGCACCAATAGAAAGGAGCACCAACCCCTAATTTATCTGCACCAACAGAAAGGAGCACCAAACCATCTATCAAGCACCCACTTGATTTTGATATTGATAATAAAATGACATATATGAATGTCTTCACTAAAACCAAAACCCTTTATGGTCTGTAACATCAAAATTTAAAACTTTTTATTTCACCCAGTATAACATCCCTCTCTTTGCATTACTCAGAATTTGAATCTTCTCTTCTCACAAAAAAAATTTGATTTTTCTCTTAGCTCATTTTGCCAATTTATAAACGCTTTCTGGGTATTGTGCACCAATTTATATGTGAAATCCTCTAAAAATTTCAGCCAAAATGGATATCATATGAGAAAGTTATGCCCAAAATACTAAAGTGATGTTTTTCACCACTCCAAAAATCACGGATTTTCACTCTTTATTTTTCTCCACACACACTTCCATCTTCACAAAATAAAGTCCCCACATTTCAATAAAATCCCTTGTCACTTAAAAATCACACACTTGCATTATTTTTCTCTTTTCAATTTAAAAAAAAATTCTTTAATGAAGCTACTTAAAATAATATAACTTTTTTTTTTTTTTTTGAGAAGGCATTTCGTCAAACACGTCACATGCAAAGAATTGACACCTTACTCGTTCTCTTACTTCGGAGCCATGTGACACCTCAAACTAAAAATGAAAGATGATATATTTGATGCCTTGAAGGTGTAACAACACTAAAACCGAAACTCTCGTGACTCTGCAAGGTCGAAACGGTCAACTAAAGGATTTTGCACAAGTGGAACAAATTGACATAAAAGTGACATGTACCATTTTTTTCAATGATCATAACTCTCACCTCGTAACTCTGTTTTCTCTAAAATTAATGCGAAGATCCTTCAGAGTTTGTTTCATCCATAACATCTACGTACAACACGTTGTCGCTGTAATGTATTCTACATCTACTGTGGATAAGGAGATTGAATCCTATTTCTTACTATGCCATGTGACCAACCTATCTCCAAGATAAAATGCACCTCCACTGGTGCTCTTCCTATCATATACACATCCTACCCAATCTACATCTAAATATGCAATAAGGGTGAAGTCCTTACCTTTCAGATACCATAACCCATACTCCATAGTACCCTTGAGGCACCGAAGAATCCTTTTCACTGCTGTCACATGAGTCTCTTTGGGACTATCCTGAAATCGTGCTACCATGCATACTACCTGCAAAATATCTGGTCTGGTAGTTGTCAAGTACAGTAAGCTCCCAATCATAGATCTAGCATAGTTTGATCAACATGTGGAGATTTGTAATCCTTGCTCAACTTGCAACTTGTCGTCATGGGAGTGCTAACTGGATTACAATCCTCCATTGTGAACTTTTTTAGCATCTCTTTCACATATTTAATTTGAGAAATAAATATGCCCTTCTCCTTTTGATTAACTTGCAATCCGACGAAATACGAAAGTTCACCAATCATTGACATTTCAAATTATTTCTGTATTTTATCTGCTAAATCTTTACACAACCCATATTTGCTGCTGCCAAATATGATATCATCTACATATACAACAAGAACAATATGATGACCATTTTCTATTTTGATATACAAATTACTATCCACCATACCTTTCTTGAACCCTTGCTAAGTAAGATAATTGTCTAGCCTTGCATACCATGCTCGGGGTGCCTATTTTAAGCCATATAACACTTTATTCAACTTGCAAACCAAGTTGGGATCATCACCAAGCTGGAAACCATCTGGATGCTCAATATAAACCTCTTTTTCAAGTTTTCCATTCAAAAATGTTGATTTCACATCCATTTGATAAACTTTGAAATTCTTGTAAACTACTAAAGCCAGAAACATTCTAATTGCCTCTAGTCTGGCCATAGGTGCAAAGGTTTCCTCAAAGTCAATACCTTCAACTTGTGCATAGCCTTTGCATACCAATCTTGCTTTGTTCCTGACTACCTGTCCGTATTCATTCAATTTGTTTTGAAAGATCCATTTAGTACCGATTACATTTTATTTGCGGGTTTTGGTACTAACTCCCAAGTCTTGTTTTTCTCGATCTGATCTAATTCTTCATTTATTGCCTTTACCCAACTTTCATCTTTGCTTGCGTCAGCAACATTTTTTGTCTCAATGCTGGATAATAAAGAGTAGTTACTAATATTCTTCTTGTCTGAACACTAACTGTGGGGTCTCCAATTATTTGCTCTCTAGGATGATCTTTCTGCCAGCTGCCTGTTTTGAATTTTTTGTTTTCTTCCACTTCTGAATCACTGTTTGAATCCTCTGAATCAATTTTTGGTTTCTTTTCCATTTCCTTTTTCTCATCTCCTTCAATGACCTCTTCATAAATTGGGTAGTTCTCTTCATAGCTAATTACTCGTTCCCTTCCTTCATCAACTTTAACATCGACACTATCCACAATTTTCCTTAGCCTCTTGTTGTAGCATTTGTAAGTTTTGCTTTTTGACGAATAGCCAAGAAAAATACCTTCATCCGCTCTATATTCAAACTTACCAAGGTTTTCTTCAGTTCTTTTGATGTAACACTTGCTGCCAAAAACTTTAAAGTATCTTGATGTTGCCTTTTTACCGAACCACAACTCATAAGGAGTTTTTCTTTCATGCATCCTCAACATGCACCTATTTTGGATGTATACCACAGTATGGACTGCCTCTTTCCAAAATTTATCTGCTACTTTGCTCTTAGTAAACATAGTCCGTGCCATTTCCTGCACTGTCCTGTTCTTTCTTTCTACCACACCATTCTGTTGAGGTGTCCTTACTGCTGAAAATTGTCTCCTAATGCCATATTTTTCACAATACTATGTGAAATCCTTTGAAATGAACTCTCCTACTCTGTTTGACCTTAAAAATTTAATCTTTTTTCTTGTTTAATTCTCAACTTGGTTTTTGAAAACCTTGAACATCTCAAAATATTCTGATTTATGCTTCAAAAATAGTACCCATGTCATCCTGGAATAGTCATCTATACACAACATGAAATATTTGTCATCGTTTATGCTTTGTGTTCTCATGGGTCCACATAAATTAGTATGTACTAGTTCCAAAGGTTTTCTTGTGTAGTACTCTTTTGTTTTAAATGAGAATCTAGCTTGCTTCCCATTTTAACATAAAGTAAAAATGCTATTTGATGGTTTGCCAATGGTGGGAATATCTCTCACTGCTTTCTTTGAGCTGATTTTTACTAGATTGTCAAAACTGATATGACCGAGCCTCTTGTGCCACAACCAATTCTCTTCTTCCTGTAAAATCAAGCAAGCTCCTTCTAAAGTATTTGAGAGGGTGTACAGGTTGCCAGATGTCCTTGATACAGTTACTATCAATTTCGCATTGTTTACCTTTCTGATTTCACAACCTTGCTTCTTAAATATCACTTCATGACCTCTATCACAAATATGACTTACGCTCAACAAGTTATGCTTCAGACCAACCATAAACAAGACTTCTTTTGACCTGATTTTTTCATCACTAATCTTAACTGAACCTCTGCCAACTATCTTAGCTCCATCATTATTTCCAAATTTTATTGAACCACCTTCATATTGCTGCAACTTCTCAAATTTTTGTTTGTCACCTGTCATATGACTGGAGCATCCACTATCAAGTATCCATGGTGTGGATTTATAATGCGCTTTAAATGTCGTCTGTATGATCAAGGATTTTTTTCCTTCCTTAGGTTGCTCTTTTTCTTTCCACTCAGATTTTATTACAATTTTGGGCTCTTGTTTTGGCTTTTATTTTTCAGTAGCTTGTGCATGTTTTTTGGGAAATTTTCTATTTTGTCTTATTCCATTTGGCTGAAATTTTCTTCCCTAAAATTGATTTGATGCAAATGTACTTCGACAATTTCTTGCAATATGCCCAAAATTATGACAGTTATAACATTCTACTACATAATCCATCAAAGGTGAAAAAGCATTTCTATTGGTAAAATTCCTTGGTCCTACATTATACTTGTAATCTGAGATCTTATGTCCATAACCATTGCATTTAAAATAGTAACTAGAAAAAATATGATTGCACTTGGGTGGTGGTCTTTGCCATGTTGTTGTATGAGCCATAAATATTCTTCTTCTTTTATGTGTGACATTGGTGAAGGCATCATTGTCAATTCTCCTTTCATGTCATGCATTATTGCTTTCCTTTTCATGATTCATTTTTGCTTGATCAACCTATTTCTTCTCTTCATTCTTTGTGGATTATTCATTTATGGCCTTTGATCCATTTTACGATTCTCCTTCATCAAAACCCAAACCAAATTTGATGTCTGTAGTCTTTTGGTTATTTATGATCTTATCTAGCTTCATAGAACTTTCTTCATGTTTGTGATAACAACTAATTTTCTGATTCATCTCTTCTAGCTGCATTCTTAAACCAACAATATCTTCTTCTAGCTTGCTGTAATAATCTATTTTCATGGTTATTTGCACTTCGAGATCTTTGGATATTTTCTTGGATTTTTGTATCTGTACTTTCAAATTTGTTATGATTTCATTTGCATCCTCAAGATTTCTTGAAATTTTCTTATTATTTTTTCTTTCTATCTTCAATTCATCTAGAGCTGCAATTAGTTCCTCTTCCAAATTCACTTCTATGTTAATTTCTTCTTCATCACATTCCTATTCTTTTTCTGGTTTCTCTTCTTTGAGTGCCATGAAAATAGTTTCACCTGTTTCCTTTTCAGAATCCTCACTGTAGCTATCTTATGATGAACTGACATTCTTGGAGATGAAACTTTTCTTCTTGAAGTTGCCTTTTCTAAAATTTATTTTTTTATTTCAGTCACTTATTTCTTCGTGTGATCCTTCATCACTTCTATTCTTCTCATTAAGTGGACATTTAGCTGCAAAATTCCCAATGCCTCCACAATTGAAATATTTAAACGATAACTTTCCTCTGTATTTTCTTTTTACTCTTTTTAGTTTTTAAACAAATTTTACTTCCATTTCATCTGATGGTTCTTCTTCCTCGGATTCTTGTTTTGCTTTCATATTTTTATGGGCTTTAAAAGCAGATTCTCTATCTGTGGGTTTAGATTTTCCTATTTTTATATCATATGCAGTCAAAGAACCATGCATCTCATCCATACTAAAAAAATTTAGATCTTTAGCTTCTTCTATAGCTAAAACTTTAAAATCAAATATTTGGTGAAGGGATCTTAATACCTTTTTCACGATGACAGAATCTTTGATTTCCTCGTCGAGTCCTCTAATTGCATTAATAACTTCATTAACTCTCATTATATATGCCTCTATATTCTCATCGTCATTCATCTTTAATACTTTGAACTGAGCTCGATGTGTTTGTAACTTGGCCTCCTTGATCTTAACATCTCCTTCATGAATGCTCTTCAGTTTATCCCATATTTCCTTTGTCATTTTACAACCCATAATATTTACCAGTTCGTTGTCCACTAATCCACACATGATAGCATTATTTGCTTTTGATTCATTCTCAAATAGTTTCTTACCGACAACATCGATTGGAGAAGTGGGTATTGTGTATCCACTATCTACTAAATTCCAAATGTCGTATCCTAAAGCACAAAGATATGTCTGCATCCTGAGTCTCAAAAATACATAATTAGATCCGTCAAACAATGGTGCTTTGTTTTATGAGAAGCCTTCACCACCTGCCATTACGTCACTTCCAAGATCACCCTAGCAAGTTAAGCCTATTCAGGAACCTCGCTTTGATACCAATTGTTAGTATCAAAATGACACTGAGAGGGGGGGTGAATCATGGTAGCTCTTTAAAACTTAAATATTCAACACTCAAAGCAAAAAATAATGAAAACATAAAACCAAATAAAGCAAGTATAACAAGAGAACATCACACAACACAAGATGTACTGATGTTCACCGATTTGGCTACATCCCCAAAAATTACTGTTTGGACTCCCACCTAAATCTAGTCTTTACAAAACACAAACTTTACAATCAATTTACCAGCACCCACTAGAAGGAGCACCAACCCCTGATTTATTTGCACCAACAGAAAGGAGCACCAACCCCTGATTTATCTGCACCAAAATAAAGGAGCACCAACCCATCTACCAAGCACCCACTTGATTTTGATATTGATAATAAAATGATATATGAATGTCTTCACTAAAACCAGAACCCTCTATGTTCTGTAAGATCAAAATCTAAAACTTTCTATTTCACCCAGTATAACATCCCTCTCTCTGCATTACTCAGAATTTGAATCTTCTCTTCTCACAAAAAAAAATTGATTGTTATCTTAGCTCATTTTTCCAATTGCTAAATGCTTTCTGGGTATTATGTAGAACTTTGTCTATGAAATCCTCTAAAAATTTCAGCCAAAATGGATATCATATGAGAAAGTTATACCCAAAATACTGAAGTGACATTTTTCAACACTCTCCAAAAATCACGGATTTTCACTCTTTATTTTTCTCCACACACACTTCTCTCTTCACAAAATAAAGTCCCCACATTTCAATAAAATCCCTTGTCACTTAAAAATCACACACTTGCATTCTTTTTCCCTTTTCAATTTTAAAAATATTTTCTTTAATGAAGCTACTTAAAACAATATAACTTCCTTTTTTATTTTAAGAAGGCATTTCATCAAACACGTCACATGCAAAGAATTGACACCTTACTCGTTATCTTACTTTGGAGCCACATGACACCTAAAAAAATACATGAAAGATGCTCTATTTTATGCCTTGAAGGTGTAACAACACTGAAACCAAAACTCTGGTGACTCTGCAAGGTCAAAACGGCCAACTGAAGGATTTTGCACAAGTGGAACAAATTGACATAAAAGTGACCTGTACCATTTTTGCAATGATCATAACTCTCACCTCGTAACTCTGTTTTCTCTAAAATTTGAAACATAGAATATTTGAAATTCTAAATACATTCAATACAAATATCGCTGCATAAATCCTTACGGTTCGTCTGTACCACCTCCACGAAAACTATTGTTGACACACTTTTTCCAAAAAGAGCATTTTTGTGATAGTATTGCAACTCTTTTAACATTCGTCTCATTTCTCTATTTTGGTGAAAATTTGAAAAACATGTTCTTGAAGAGAACAACCACATCCAGTTCAAATTTTTCTATCAAATTCTTCTTTTTTTTCTCGTAGTGCTTCTGACAAAATTGCCCTTTTTCGGCCTGTACAACCACTTGCCAAATCATCCGCCAAGATACCGAAAATGTCACCGATCAATCCAAACACTATGCTGACACCTCCAATGCTATTCTGGTTGTTTCCTGACATGCTGGCATGTTACAAACTGATCCATCCTATCCAACTATGCCCGTGATGACTTTTGCAATTTTTTGATAACTTCTTGACAATTTTTTCAACTTTTGCAAATTTGCACGAACAACCTGTAACAACTTCATCCGAACATCAAAAACATCTCATAAGAATTTAACATCACTGTACATACTCTGAAAAACCTTCGAATAACTTTCCACTGCATCAACCTATCCATTTGAGTGTGTTGACAAAAATGACAATATTGTTACTGCACCTTGCTCAATAATATCCGCTAACTATGTTCTAGAATAGGTCCATAGCCCACCTAGGCATGATCCTTCTTTTTAGCAGGAACTTACCTCTTCACAACCTTCTAGCCTTACCCAGGTGTATAACAACCCTCTTTTTGAGGCATCAGCTACACCTTCCCAACATTGGTCCATTCCACAATAGTCAGGTGCTCCAAGCACCTCCATCCCATCTTCATACACCACCACCTATGGCAATCCTTTGTATGAAGCACATGTCAATGTTGCTTCACAAATGCCAGCCTCCACCTCATCCAATGTCTCCCATCTAGTTGTAATTCCCATTGCAACTTATCCTCCACCTACCTCATCCATTCCATCCACATCCACACCATCTACCTCAGAGGTGGCCATACAAAAAGCATGGCAACATCTCAATACATTGCTTATGGCTCAACAAGGTGCTCAACCTTGTTCCCAACAACAAGTACAAGTGACAAATTTTAAATCCCAACCTATTTCCACCCAACCCACCTTTTTCACCCCAAATCCATCATGGG
The DNA here is from genome assembly GCA_028583015.1 of Wollemia nobilis. NCBI lineage: Eukaryota > Viridiplantae > Streptophyta > Pinopsida > Araucariales > Araucariaceae > Wollemia > Wollemia nobilis. The sequence continues at coordinate 1,059,562 of JAQPPZ010001613.1, read as the reverse complement.
TACCACAATATTCTATGGTTTCCATCCCCACACCACCATTAACTCACACCCATGCCATTCCCACAAATCATCACATTCATAGTCCTCACACATCATCTCCTTTTCAACATTCACAATCATTTCTTCATCAACCTCAACATCACCAAATTCAATTCACTCCACCAAATCATCACCATCTCATCACACCCCAACATCTCACCACTCCACCTTCACAAAATCATCAAGTAATTCAGGGCTTCCACATACCTGGGGAAGACCCTAGAATCCAAGCTATGCAACAATAGATTGACAGCCTGATGCAACATACTCCTGGTATGATGAACCAGAAGCCAACTCTTAGATAACTGATCAATCAACCAATCCATTTTTTGGTACCATCACCACCATATCCGATAGACTTCATAATACCAAAATTTGACAAATTCAAAGGGACTGAGGACCCTAGAGAACATGTGAGCACATTTATCCATTCACGTTTTAGAATCCAAAGTAATGATGCTCTAATGCTTTGAATATTTCCTCAGACATTGGGGGAGATGCCATAGAGTGGTACAACCATTTACCTCATCATAGTATCTATACTTTTGAACAATTGGTTGACCAATTTCTTGAAAGGTTTTCCCTCAATGTTAGAAAGAAAGTCTCATTATCTGATTTATATGGCTTAAAACAATATGATGATGAGTCAGTATATGATTTTGGCAACCGTTGGAGGGTTGTTATCACAAAACTACCATTCACCCTACCAATGGAAGAGCTAACCCGATTGTTTACCAAGAGTTGCCTAAAACCCATCTCTTGGTTATTACAATTACAACAATACAAATCATTTGAGGAAGCTCTTGCCCAGGCTAGCACAATTGAGGAGATCAAAATCCAAGAGGGTGTGCTTAAGCCCAAAAATAAATAATGGTAGAATAAGGGCCAATACAAAGGTAATTATTCTGGCCAATCCAAACCAAACTAGGCCAATCAGGCCAATCAAGCCAATCAAGTCAATCAAGTGGTCATGAGCCAACTGGTAATGGCTCAACAACAACCCATGCAACAACAACCACAACAAATTGCATATCATGCGGTTCCCTCACCATCACAATCAATCCAAAACATAATGCCAACTATGGAAAACCACCCACATCGATAATTTGTTTGACAAAACTACCAATACACCCCTTAGCTAAATCATATACCTCCATATTTTATAGGTTGTATGACACTAACCAACTTGCCTTGCCTGAGGTTAAACCAGATGACCCTACCAAGCATAGTAAACACTATAGGGAATATTTGTTTTACCCTTATCATAGGTAGAATGGGCATGATATAAATAGTTGCTACAACTTCAAAGACATAGTGCAAGATCTCATTGACTTAGGAGCCATCAAGCTTGATAGCCCCTTAGCTCAACAAAACCAAAACCTTGGAATTTATCAAACACCACTTCCTCATCATGAGGAGGTGCAACCAACAACAAGAGGGTCTAACACCAAGACCCCTCCTAATCAAGTCAATCATGTTCAACAATACCAAGGTTTTGTGGGTGCTATCCATGTAGTTACCCGAGGTCAACAATGCACTAACAATCAACAAAATGCACAACAACAACATGTTCAATCTCCCATAGCACCATAGGCAAGTGTGTCTCAACCTACCACATCATCATCACCCATTCAAATTTCCACCAATCCTTCCCAACCCATTCATATTCCAAGTCATCCATCTCCACCCATTCATCCTATCAATCATCCATCAAGGCCAATCATCTCTTTGAGTAGTCGGTTAACCACTAGCCTTAAAATAGCTTCAACTAAACTATCTATTTATGAGCTTATTCAACAATCTCCCCCACATCATGAGGCATTAATGGATATTTTAAAATCCATTGAACTTCAATCTCAATATGCTAATGCCTTTAGCAATTTTTTGGGGAGCATCAGAACATGTATGGATCCTTCCATTACATTCTATGATTTTGAAATCAAACCAATATCATCAGAATCAGTGGACCCTCCATTGCATATCATGGCTCAAATTGATAGGAAGCCATTTAAATGAGTATTGATTGATATCGACTCCTCTATCAACATCATCACCACATCAGCTCTCCAACATCTCAATCTTCCACCATATCACATCACCAAATCCACTTTCACCTTGAAAGCATTTAATGATGCTCTCTGCTCCACAGTTGGCACTATCATTTTACCCATTGAAGTGGGGGTAAAAATATTGCACACCATGTTTCACATCTTGGAAGGGTCCATGGCATACAATGTACTCCTTGGATATCCTTGGATGAGGGAAATGAGATGTGTCCCTTCTATACTTCATCAATGCTTGAAATATGTACATGAGGGACAAGTTCATTGCATACCAATGGATGTTGAACCATTTAAGTATTGCAATTTTATTTCAAATCCTTATGAATCCATGCTTCCTTCCACTCATATTTTTCTGACATCATCAACCACCTCATCAACCACACAATCCACCTCTTCATCAAAATCTCCTATTCTTGAGGAGCTCCCCATCACCACTTCACATCAAGCCTCCACTTCCATACCCCCATCTTCATCACCTTTGACTACATGCACATGTGGTCAAACTCAATCCACATCAACCACATCATCAACATCAACATCATCCACCATCATTCCTTCCACATCATCACCCATTCAACAACCACCTTAGCCAAATCCCCCTCCATAATCCCAGACCCCCCCTCTTCCATCATTATTGTTAGAGCCCCAAGCCAATCTTGAGTCATCCATATCCACATCCACCTCCACATCATCCCAAGTTGTGGTCCACCTCACTAATCCTGGTATTGGTGAATATGTGGTCCAAGACATCATAGTCACACCACTTAGCATCCAAACTGCTAAGGATTATGGTCACCCATGTGACCCACCCTTATCTATAGGAGTGGTGTACAACATGGGTTCAATGCCCAATAGCATTAATTTTGTGTATGGGGGGATTGATTCATCATCCAATCTATCTTCCCTAGATGAACCCAAGCAACCAACTCCTACCAATATACAACACATGTCAGGTTTTCCATCTTGATATTTTCATATAGTTAATTGGTAAGGACATGGCCTAGGATGACATGAATAGGGAATGCATGAGATTATTGATGTTTCATATTGAGAAGTGCATGACCATTCAGGTTTAGGCTATCATCCACTTTCTTCCACTTCTTCTCTTGAACAAGATTTTCAAAGTTTACATTTGAATTTAGGAGAAGATATCCATCACATTGATGAATCTGAAGATGAAATTTATGAAGAATTTGATGTTATGTCGATAGCTTCTGATGAATCTGATGAGGAATCAACACCCATCATTCCATACATTAAACATGATGAGTTTTACCTCAAAATGTTCCCCATCCATCAACCCATCCTTCACTTGCTTCTTCCACAAGAGCGAGCCGAACCAACTAGTGAACCACCACCTCCACTTCATTGATCCATATCACTAGCCAATTTTGTAATATATGTACATAATTCAAATTAAAAAAATAAAAAAAATAAAAAAAAATTCAAAAAAAAATATTTGCATTGCATGTACATGGCTTTTTACCAATTGCATTTATTTGTGTTGCCTATTGTTGTTCAGGTTCCCAAAGTTCTAGCATCGGTTCTAGCAAATAGGATCCATCCATCCATCCACCTTGCCAACCACCATTTTCCCCTTTAAGTTAACATGAATCCTATTGACTTATTCACCCCACTCCGTAATCCATATGATTTGGCAAAGCCAATTCCAATTGACATGAGCCTTATTGATATGGATCAGATTTCCTCACCACCATCCTTTTCTGAATTTGTCCTTTTCAAGGAATTGTTAAGGGCTTCAGCCAACTACATTCCTCCATCACCTCCACCTTCACCTTCACCTTCACCTTCAGATCTTGAGGTTTTCTAGGTAGACATAGATGAGGTTGAGTCAAAAGAGTTTGATAATGTCATAGATGACATTCATCTGATCCCAACACCCCATCAACTTGAGGAAGGTTCTCACATGTCCATTGAAGATACCATCGATGTGAACCTTAGTTCAGATGTAGACAATCCCCAAATTGTCAAACTTGGTAAAATTTTATCCATAGATGAACAAGAGCAATTAATTGCTCTCCTCAAGAAGAAGAAGGGCATTTTTGCATGGTCCTACAAAGACATGCCTGGTCTTGACCCTAACTTGGTTGTCCACAATCTCACCTTGCATTCTGATGCTAAGCTGATCAAACAAAAACTTAGAAGGATGCATCCTACCATTGCCCTCTTGGTCAAAGAAGAGCTTCAAAAGCTATTAGATGTGGGTTTCATTGTCCCCATTGACTATCCTGAGTGGCTTTCAAACATGGTACTCATTCATAAGCCTAACGGGGTGATACACATTTGCACTAATTTTTGAGACCTTAACAAAGCATGTCCTAAGGATGACTTTCCTCTTCCAAACATTGATACTCTTGTCGACACTTGTGCTGGCCATGAAATGCTTTCTCTAATGGATGGTTTTTTAGGATACAATCAAATTCGAATCAATCCTGATGACCAACACAAAATAACATTCACTACACCTTGGGGGAATTTTTGTTACAAGGTGATGCCCTTTGGCCTCAAAAATGTAGGTGCCACTTATCAACATGCCATGACATACATCTTCCATGATTACATGCATAAGATCATTGAATATTATGTGGATGATCTCTTGGTAAAATCTAAAACTCGACAAGAGCACATTGGTGTATTGGAAAAAGTCTTTGATCGACTTCTAGAGCATAATGTAAGGTTGAACCCCAAGAAATGTGTCTTTGGTGTTACCTCTGGCAAACTACTAGGGTTCATTATCTCCAAAAGAGGCATTGAGGTGGACCCAAACAAATTCAAGGCCATCATGGAGATGCCTCCCCAAAAAACTTGAAGGAATTGCATAGTTTACAAGGAAAGATTCAATCGATCCATCATTTCATTGCACAACTTTCTAACAAATGCAGGCCATTCAATCACCTGCTACAAAAGGGGGTGACATTTTCATGGATAGATGAATGTCAAAAAGCTTTTGATGATATCAAGCAATACCTGGCTTCTCCACTAGTCTTAACTCCTCCTCATTTGGGGGTCCCCTTCCATATTTATGTTTTAGCAACATACTTTGCATTAGGGACAATGCTTGCACAAAAGAATGAAAACAATCGAGAGCAAGTTGTCTATTACATTAGTCAAACATTGGTAAGCTATGAAACCAGATATGCTTACATGGAAAAATTATGCTTAGCAGTGGTTTTTACCACTAAGAAACTCAGATATTACATGCTTAGTCACACCACATATGTCATAGCTCATAAAAATCCTCTACGTTATATGATGTCTCACACTTACAATAACACCCACACTACTAAAATGGATAATGCTTCTCACTAAATTCGATCTTGAGTTCATTAGCCAAAAATCCATTAAAGGTCAGGTCATAGCCAATCAACTTGTGGAAGCTCCACTTCCTAGTGATCAACCCTTGATTATTGAGCTCCCAGATGATTTGGTATTCACTGTCACTGAACAAGAAGAAGATGTCATTCTAGAGGAAGATGTCGATATCACACTATTCTTTGATGGTTCTAAGTGCAAAAAAGGTCAAGGTGTTGGAGTCATGTTTCATACACCCTAAGGGGTACCTATCCCCTTATCATTCAAACTAGACTTCCAATGCACAAACAACAATGCAGAGTATGAAGCCTTAATCTTAGGTCTTCAAGCAGCCATAGCTATGGGTATAAAGCGTATCAAGATATTTGGTGATTCTCAACTTGTTGTTAGACAAATCAATAGAGAATACCAATGCAAAGAACCTACCATAAAGCTTTACCATGAAGTAGCAATGAAATTGCTCTCTAAATTTAATTGGTATGAAATCGATAGTTTGCCACGTTCGACTAATAGATTTGTAGATGTGATGGCCTCTCTAGGATCATTGATTCCAAAGAACTCCTTAGGAGAGGTACAACCACTCATTGTCACAATGATCTCTAAATCTACAATTGTTCATGTTGAATCTAAGGATGAAAAGGATGTTTGCTTTATCCATTCAGAGCCATATGAGCCTTGGTCAAACCAAATAATAGCCTTTCTCAAGTTTGGAACACTCCCATCAGATATGTCATGGATTTCTAAATGCACTTTCAAGCAAAAGGTAGCTCATTTTACTCTCTTGGGGGATGTGTTGTATAGATATGGTTATGATGGAATCCTCCTTCATTGTCTCGAGTATGCAGAGGCACAAAGAGCCATAGCTGAAGCTCATGATGGTACTTGTGGTGGTCATTTTAGTGGAATGGCCATTGCAAAGTGTATTTTATGCATGGGTTACTATTGGCCCACCATGGAACATGACTATTGCACTTATGTCAAGCATTGTAAGCAATGTCAAGAGCATGCTAATTTAACTCATGTGCCATCACAAGCATTACAACCTATTCAAAGCCTTTGGCCCTTTTCACAATGGGGTCTTGATTTAATTGGAAAAATCTCACCTCCTTCCTTCGGATCAACATACATTCATCATCACAACCACTGAATACTTCACAAAGTGGGTTGAGGTAATTCCTCTAACCAGTATGATAGGACCTAGAATTATGGAGTTTATACTTCATCATATCATTTATCATTTTGGTATTCCCTCAAAAATCATCTCTGACAATGGCAAGTCTTTCAAGAACAAGGATGTTCGAGCACTTTGCGAGAAATATAATATCCAACATAGTTTCTCAACTCCTTATTACCCATAAGAAAATGGATAAGTTGAGGCTACCAACAAGACCTTAATTGCTATTCTCAAGAAACTAGTCAAATAAAATCATAGAGATTGGCATACTCAAATCCCCTTGGCATTATGGGCTTATCGAACAAGCATCCACATGCCTACTAGGGCAACACCATTTTCATTGGTCTATGGAGCCGAAGCAATCATACCTCTTGAGCTTGAGATCCCCTCATTGCAAATTTCATTGCAGGAATTCATAGATGATGATACTTCTAGACAAGCACATTTTGACCAACTCACACTTCTTGATGAAAGGTGAGTCAATGCTTTAGAGCATTTACGAGTTTATCAAGACCACCTAAAGCATGCTTACAATGCCAAAGTTCATCTACATGAATTCCAAGTAGGAGATCTTGTTCTTAAAGAGAATCAATAAAACACCAATGCATTACCGCATCTTCATGATAAATTCATGGCTAATTGGTTAGGTCCATACATTGTCACTCAAAAAGTGGGTAAAGGAACTTATAGGCTTGCTAGTCTAGAGGGAGTTGAAGAGCCTGAACCACTTAATGTCATCCACTTGAGAGCATTCTATGCTTAATGTGATTTATATATATGTATATATACATGGCTAATACACAAAAACAATATTATATTTCATACATTTCATTACACACATTTCATTTCACAAATTGCATTTCATACATTGCATTCACAACCACATTTCACATTTCATATTAGGGATCATTTATTCAGTTTAGATATTAATTGGTCCAATAAAGTCATGTTGCCTTAATCAGGGGCACCTTCAAATCATCATCCATTTCATTGCACCATTCCATAAAGCCAAATTATCATTTGCAAAACCACATTTCCATAATTCCTAGGTGTTTTTGGTCACTCAACCACTCCTAGTGTTTTAAGCAACCTCCAAATACATGTCAAGTTTTCTTTAGGACCAAGACACATTTTCACTAAGAAAATATTGAGTTTTAGGAATTGACTCTAAACATTCTTGAACCAAACACAATCACACATCTTAAAAACATCTTGTGTCAAAGAGGGATAACACCATACTTGGGTTGTACCTCAAAGTGAAAAGGGTATTCCTTGCTTGTCCCATCATGCACATAGTCCACAAAAATAGTGGTTTTCACTACTATCACAATTTCAAAATAAAATAAAGAGTAGGGAAAAATCCCCAAAAACTCTAAATATTTTACACATCACACACCACAGATCCTCAAGTTGTAAGGATAGAACTACATTTCTAGTCAGACGGTTAGGTAGTCTGAATCCCCAAATCTTAGAGATCAAATTCTTGGACTATGGAGTTAATCTCCACCAGGGCTATAGATGCTTGACTAGTAGTGGAGTACACTCATGCATGGTGACACATCTCTTTTAAAGAGACCTCTGACCACACATAAGGATAAGCTAGCTTCTTGGTCTCATCCATAACATGTTTTCATCTCAATTTACTCAATATGGGTTAATGAACTCACTTGCACACACATTGGTTCTTGATTACCTCGAGTCATTACCATACTCATGATTTGGTAAATGAATTCACTGCACACACATTTGGTCTTAGAGAAAATTAGGTAGTATTTAGTGAGTTTGTTTGATGCCACTAGTATGTCTGAGTCTCTACAAAATAATTAGTTTTCCATATCAACATCCATATCTTCTTCCATATCAACATCCATATCTTCTTCCATGTCAACATCCATGTCTTCTTCCATGTCAACATCCATATCATTACATGAGTCTTCCATTTCACATGCCACTATTTTGGTGCCCCTGATTAAACAACAATGCTATAAATGGTCAAGAAAAATCTAAACTATGAATGATCATTAGAGCATTAATTCATTTGCATTCATAACACATTATCATTGCATTAATCATCCATCACACATATACACATGCATCCACACAAAAGCATAACACAAAAGTAAAAGCCATGTATATATATATATATATATATCACATGTACAATGAATACCCAAAGGCTATATACAATGGAGCACCAAGGCTCATATACAAAAAGTGCATCTAAGCACTAGCTAATGCCTATAAGAGGACCCCTATGACCTTGAAGGAGCCCTAGACCTAGAGCTATGCCTAGAATCACTATGCCTAATAGACCTATATATGGATGAGGAGGGTGGATCTGGAAGCCCAATATGGTGCTCCATCAATCGATCCTCCAATAATTAGATATATCCATCTTAAGCTCAAAGGTATAGTACATCATGTATCTGATGATGGTCCCTCTCAAGTAGCTCTACCTAGAGCCTCATGATCCTATCCTCACCTCCACCTATAGTCGATCATACCTCTAGCTTCACCCGTAGTCGAGCTATCTCTACATCCTGAGTTTCTACCTCAAAAACTTAAGCTACTATCACTACATCCCACTCTACCACCAACTACTCTAGCCTCACCCAATCCTCCTCACTCTGACCTAGAGGTCCCTCTAGAACCTCCTCCATATCATCCATGCCATCTCCATCACCTCCAAGCTCTAGATCCTACTCTATTGTATCCCTCACCCATCTCCCTTGATTTCTAGATCAAAGGTATCTCTAATATCTAGGAGCCTCATCTACCTCCTCCTCCTTGGCCTCTACCTCATCCTCATCCCCATTCCCCTCATCCACTATTAGACTCGGTACCCATGGTGGCTATGTAGTGAACCATGCATCATACTCTATAGTAGTCCCTACATCATCCACATCAGGGAGATCCATCTCCTCATCATCCTCATAGGTCACCCTCCATGCCTCAGCACAAGGTAGACCCATCTCATCTCGATGATGCTTGTAGAGCACTGGTGCCTCAGGAACCCCTTACCTCAACCTAAACTATCATAGCACCTATGAGAACTAGATGTGCTCCACCTCACTCCTATGCCTCCCAACCACCCACCTAGCCTACCAAACTCTCCGTAGCTTCTCCCCATCACCAGTCCAAGTGGCACCTCACCATGGTCTCCAAATCACCTAAGCTCATGTTAGTCCAACCCATAGATCCCTGTACCACTGGCTAGTCTAAATAGGATGACTCGGTTGCACCTCCTCTACCATAGGCCATCTCATAGCATAGGGTTTCTCCCTATCCCATGCCTCAGTAGGTAAGCCTATAGGTCAAGCCACACTAAAGTGCTCCCAACCCCAATACTGTAGTAGCAAACTACATCCAAGCCCCTTTCACCCTCACCTCTTCACCTCATACAACTCCTGGTATAATTACACCAATAAAGTAGGTGCCCATGCATACACCTGAGGTGTATCGATCATATCATACACTAGCCTAATCATGTTCCATGGGAATTAATAGCTAGTGCTGTTTAGGGCCACTATGTTGGCCAACACGAACATGACTAAAGTAGGAAGTGCATCCAACTTCTTATCCACATACATAGCCAAGTACCTTATCCCTCCACCATTCACACTCTCACCCTCCCATCCATATCCAAATATGTAACTCATCTCATACTCCTTATCATGTCCAACCTCGACATGTAACCCCTCCACTAGTAACTTGAGGATGTGATATACATCCTCAAGTGTCACTATAATCTCTCTAGTAGGGAGCTGAAAGGTCCCCCTATCTGGATCCCATATCTCTACCAAGGTAGAGAGATATCCCTCATCCACCCTCACCACATCAATCTGGGCTACCCCATCTAGCCCCACATCCTCCAACCAATCCCACTCCTCCTCTCATAATGCCTTTCTCACCCTTGGGATGAGAGGTGAGAACCGATGTTGAGCCTCCAAAATCCTCAACTGTAGCACAACACATTCACATTATAAATATATTAATGTCACATTCATTGCATAATTAAAAAAAAAAAAAAAAATTTTGCACAAGTCAAACAAAGAGTGCCACTTACCTTAGCAACATGCACCTCTACTCCTATTACCACATCCACACCCTCCATCACCATAGCTTCTACACCACCACACTCCTTCACCTCACTTCACTCACTCCTTCAAATGCAACTTCTAGAATTCGTGAATACAAGAATGAATCTGATTTCACCTCTGCAAGCCATTTATAGTTATTTCTGGTACACTGGAATACCCATGGGTATTCATAGGTGCATTGAGATGCTACCAAATATTTGTAGAGAAGCAAACTCTAGTTGACATCTACGTATGCTATGGATGCCCACCAACGTTTGGCATCAAAATTTGAATAAAAGACTAAAATGATCCAAAAAGGTAGCTTACCTCCATAAAATCACTCCAAATTGCATCCATACATTCATTTCATCATCATATCATGTTTTGTGAAAACCAAAATTGATTTGGATGCATAATTTTTGTTTGCACCCAAAAGGTGCAAAATCACTTAACAAGCTTCAAAACACATCAAAATGGTCCAAATTTTCACAAAATGACCATAATCATCATTCTCATCATCAAATATTCATTTCAACATCATTTTCATTCATCAATCATTACATTTGCACATTTTCCAAGTTCATATACAATTTCAAGTGAACCTCGTATCTAGTGGTCTATTCTATCTCCTTGGTGATTGCAGTGATTGGTTATCCATGCAATTCGGTAAGATGAGTAAATCACCATAAGGACACTTGGCCATATTCATCATCCAATATCTTCTTGTTCAAAAATAAAATCACTTTTGGTACCTCATCTTTTGAGTGAGACTATGCCAAGACCAATTTTCTCAATAATTGTCATTGATGCCCTTTTCCATGGGGCTTGAAATATGGATAACTTCATCACATCATTTCTTTTACATTGATAGTCATCATGAAGATAGGTCACTAGGTTGATTGGTTCCAATTGTGGGAATTATCCTACAATCACTAGCTGACCCTCCAAGGTTAGACTATTTTTCTTTTTTGCATTTTCATCACTTTGCATTTCAATGATGCCAAAAGGCACTTTCTTCAATAGCATGGAATCACCCCAAACTTGGGGTAACCACATTTGATTTTGATTTCCCACAATGGGATACATCTTACATGATCATGGCATTTACACTTGGCAAAACCCCCTATCTCCGTTGGGGCAAAAATAGAATCATTTACATCATTCATATCATCTACACTTACATCATACATTTACACTTACACTATTCACTTACATTTTCATCGCACAATTCTATCAATTGGCTTGTGAGATTTATTCTTCACTCATTCGCCAATTGAGGGGGTAAGCTACACAATCAAATGGTTACACAATCAAATTCTTTTGTCTTCAAGATCATCTTCGCATTCCAAGGAAAGAAAGTTGCTTCTGCATCAGGCCAAACCAGGTGTCTCGTATTTTTGCACCGCATTGTGTTTCACGCAACGCGATACAAAAAGGGGCATCTGTAGACACCAAAATCTAGCCACTTGTCATCCATCCATGCCCTTCAATCACAACCATCCATTATATATATATGTATTTGTTAATATATATTTAAATATTAATATTTTATATATTATATTTATATATATTTAATAAATATATATGTATTTATATGAATTAATCCTAGCCCTCCACCACATTTTAATCTCAGCCATCCATCCACCTCAATCCATGCCACTTACCCAGATTTAATCTCCACCCTTCCTCATGTTTTAATCTTGGCCACTCAAATTGTGTCATCGAAACCCTAACATGTCTAAGGGAATATTATAAAAGAGGAGTCATTTTGATGACTCAGACCCCTAAGTACCTAGAAACCTTAAGCATCCTTAGGATATTTCTGAAGCCTACTTTGAATTCTATCGACGTTCATTCGCAAAGAATTCTTAGAAGGTCCCAAGCCCTAGCCCCTTTCATTTTCATCCTCGCCCCCATCATCACTATTTGTAGCCCTCCACTTATGCAACTGCCCTTCCCACATGAACCAGATTTGGTTCTGTGTCACTCCCATCAATCCTTGAATGCCCTCTTGAGCCACCCAAATTTCCATCAAATCTAATCGAGCATCCACCAGAACCAACTGAGCACCCACCAGATCCAACCGAGCACTCGTGGGCATCTCACACACTAGATGTGCAAATCTATAGCCCTCAAATACTGTTACAATATATTTGAAGAACACAAGCTTATACTGAGAGGGGGGGTGAATAGTATAAGACCACTTTTTACTTTTTTTTTTAGCAAGGTGCAGCAAAAGCATTGCAAAAGTATTGTCATTTTTGTCAACACAGACAGATTGATACAGTTGATGCAGTTCAGAGGTCAGTCAGAACAAGTACAGGAAATTTTCAAGAAGAAAGAAGTGGGCCAGATTCAAAAATTTGCAAAAAAAGACAAGTAAGAAAACTGTCGCGATATCGCGACATGTTTTCTGTTGCGATTTCACGACAAAAACGAGGAGAGAGAAGGCACAGCCGAAAATGTCACGATTTCGTGACAAAAATGAGGAGAGAGAAGGCGTAGCTAAAAATGTCACGATTTCATGACAAAACGAAGAGAGAAAGTGCATGAGAAAGTGTTGCGATATCGCGACAGTTTCGGAAAAAAAGCACTAAGGGCGAAAAGTGTGGCGATATCACGATAGTTTCGAAAGAAAAGCACTAAGGGCAAAAAGTGTCAAGATATCGCGACACGTTGGTTTTTCACGACCCGAAGAAGAGAAAGAATGTACAGCAACAAAAGTGTAGCGATTTCGCTACATGTCGGAGTTTCACTGCAAAAGCAAAGAAAAAGCACTAAGTCAAGAAAGTGTAGCGATTTCGATACAAGTTCAAAATGCAAGGCGCAAAGGTGTAGCGATTTCGCTACAAGTTCGAAATGCAAGGCACAAAGTTGTAGCGATTCTGCTACATGTCTTGATTTCGCTGGTGCATGAAGGGAAAAATGTACGGACGCAAAAGATGTCACGATTTCGTGACATGTTGCATTTTCACAGGCAAAAAACAAAGAACAGTGCCAAGGCAGAAAAGCGTCGCGATTTCGTGACATGTTCCATTTTCGTGGATGCTGGCAAAGGAGAGTTGTACAGAAGCCGAGAACATCGCGATTTCGTGACATGTTCCATTTTTGCGGGTGCAAGCGAAGGAGAGTGCAGGAAAGTGAAAAGCGTCGTGATTTTGCGACATGTCTCATTTTCACAGCTAGGAGACAGAAAAGAGCTCGATGCAGCAAAAGCATCGCGATTTCACGACATGTCTCATTTTCGCGGCTAGGAGACAGAAATGAGCTCGATGCAGCGAAAGCGTCACGATTTCGCGACATGTCTCATTTTTGCGGCTAGGAGACAGAAATGAGCTCGATGCAGCGAAAGCGTCGCGATTTCGCGACATGTCTCATTTTCGCGGCTAGGAGACAGAAAAGTGCTCAATGCAGAGAAAAGCATCGCGATTTCATGACATGTCTCATTTTTGCGGGTGCATGCCGAGATAAGGTCTAGAATGCAGAAAACGTTGCGATATCGTGACAAGTCAGGTTTTCGCAGTCAACAGTCCAAAATAAGTCAACTGAGTAGAAATGTCGCGATATCGCGACAGGTAATAGTTTGGTGAGAAAAAGCCGCAGAAGCATGCACAGTGATAGGTGTCAAAATAGCGCAAAGTAAAATCTTACAGCCAGTTACATAAGAGTTAACTGGAGTCATATCTACAGTTATCGAGTGACAGGTGTCGAGAAAGCTTAGAGAAAATTCATGTAGCCAAATTAACTAGAGTTAGACTTGTAGTTACAGGTGGCAGTTACAAGAACAGTATTTTCTAGTCAGAACAGCTGTTACAGGGGTGGATACCGAGAATCACAATTATAGAGAAATTCATTAACAGGTTGCGTATATCAAGAAATGACAGTCGCGCACAGAAGAAAGTGGTAGCACAGAATTCAAAAGAGAAGAAAGAAGAACAGAACGCCGAGATACGCAAAAAGGCTGTCAGGATACATAGAAAAATGCTGTCAGAAAAAGGCTATCAGAATGTGTAGAGAAGAATGTCAGAATAAGTCAAAAAGAAAGCGGCTAAAAGGTAGAACGCGTCAGAGAGGGTTTGATAGATTGATCGTAGCCGAGAATGCATGGAAAATTGGAGGGAAAATTTGAGCCGTTTCAAAAAGAGTCGTTCGAGGAAGTCAAGTATAAGAATCGAATAGGCGTAGTAAGTAAGGTTACTGCAACCGTGGTTATTTGTGAAAAACAAAAAGAAAAGGTTGAGTAAGAGTGTTGCATGAAGTATAGAAAAAAGAACTAAAACCTGTATGTATTTTTCTTGAAAAATTAGAAGAGAGGTTTTAGACTGTGAAAGAAGATATTGAGTTTCTAACAATTCTCTTTATGCTTCTATGAGATTGATTTGTATGAGCTATAGACCAGTGAGGGTCTTGCAAAAAAGAAGGCATTTTTATGTCAATTTTTTTAAAAATAGAAATCCAAGTTGGTGCTTGGTAAAAGGGGTTGGTGCTCCTATCTGTTGCAGCAGAAAAATCAGGGGTTGGTGCTCCTTCCAGTGGGTGCTGGTAAACTATTTGTAAATATTGAATCCTTGCAAAGACTAGATTTGGATTGTAGTCCAAACAGTCATTATTTGAGGAGTAGCCACATCGGTGAACCTCGTTAAATCTTGTGTTGTGTGATGCTCTTGTGGTATACTTGCTTTATCTATTTTTAAGCTTGCATTTTTAAGTTTTAAGAGTTGCAGATTCAAGTTTTAAATAGTTACACTGATTCACCCCCCCTCTCAATGTCATTGTGAGAATATCAATTTGTATCAAAGCAAGGTACCTGATCAAGCTTAATCAGCTAAGGTGATCTTGGAAGATACACAATGGCCAGTGGTGAAGGATTTTCTTCCAACAAAGCTCCTTTGTTCGATGGAACAAATTACTCTTTATGGAGACTAAGGATGCAGACATATCTGTGTGCATTGGGATATGACATTTGGGAATCTGTTGAAAATGGATACACAATACCCTCTGCTCCTCCATATGATGTGGTTGAGAAGAAAAAGTTTGAGAACAACTCTAAAGCTAAGAATGCTATTATGTGTGGATTAGTAGACAGTGAGTTGATAAGGATCATGAACTGTAAATCAGCAAAAGATATATGGGACAAACTACAGAGCATTCAAGAAGGATATGGCAAGATCAAGGAAGCCAAGCTGCAAACACATCGAGCCTAGTTCGAAGCATTAAAGATGACTAATGATGAGAACATAGAGGCCTATATGCTGAGAGTAAATGGAATCATTAATGCAATAAGAGGACTCGACGAGGAGATGGAAGATGCGATTGTTGTGAAAAAGGTACTAAGAACACTCCATAAAACATTTGATGCAAAAGTTTATGCCATAGAAGAAGCTAAAGATTTAATTTTTTTTAGTATGGATGAAATGCATGGTTCCTTAACAGCATATGAAATGAGAATTGGACAAACTAAGCCCTCAGACAGAGAAGCGGATTTTCAAGCACAGAAAAATATAAAATCTAAACAAGAATCTGAGGAAGAAGAATCTCCAGATGAAACTGAAGCAAACTTTGTTAGGAAACTAGTAAAGGGAAAAGGAAAGTATAGAGGTAAGCTACCATTCAAGTGCTTTAACTGTGGAGGCATCGGGCACTTTGCAGCAAAATGCCCAATGAATGAGAAAAACAAAAAGTGATGAAGGGACACACCAAGAAAGAAATGTCTGGAAGAAGAAACCACATTTTAGAAAAAGGAACTTCAAGAAGAAAAGTTTCATTTCCAAGAATGCTGAATTTTCTGAAGACAGTTCCAGTGAGGACTCAGAAGAAGAAACTGGTGAAGCCTTGTTCATGGCTTTTGAAGAAGAAAGAACAGAGGAAACCTAGGAGTGTGAGGAAAAATTAGAGGATGAGGCTAAGGTAGATCTGGAAGGTGAGTTGGTTGCTGCACTTGAAGAGTTAAGTGCAGAAAGGAAAAAGAATAAAAAGATTTCAAGAAAATTTGAGGATGCTAGCGAATTAATAATCAGTTTGAAAGTACAAACTGAAGAACTTAAGAAAAATTCTAAATATTTTGAAGCACATCTTACCATGAAAATAGATGAGTGTAATAAGCTAGAAGAAGACAGTTAGATTAAGGATGCAGCTAGAAGAGATGAATCAAAAATTGAGCTGTCATCATAAATTTGAAGACAGTTCAGCAAAGCTGAATAAAATGTTAAATATCAAAGGCCTATAGGCATCAAATTTGGTTTGGGCTTTGATGAAGGAGAATCCTCAAAAGACTCAAAGGTCAGTAATCTGTAGAACCAATAAAGAATAAAGACAAGATCAGGGTTGATCAAGATAAATCGTATCATGCAAAAGAAAACAATAAGGCCAAGCTTGAAAGGAGTACTGCAAATGATGGATTCACCAAAGTCACATATCAAAGAAGAAGAAGACCCATGGCTCCTACTACAACATGGCAACAACCATTACCCAGGTACCCTCGTTCATTTTTTGGTTATTGTTTTAAATGCAATGCATATGGTCATAAAATCTCAAGTTGTAGATATAATGTAGAACAAAGAAATTTTACTAGTAGATATATTTTTTCACCTTTGATAGATTATGCTGTAGAATGCTATAACTGTCATAAATTCGGACATATTGCAAGAAATTGTCGTAGCTCTTTTGCAGGAAATAAATACCAGGAAAGAAAGTATCAATCAACTGGATTAAAACAAAACAAAAAATTTCTCGAAAAACTGTCACAAGCCAATGAAAGGGATAAGGTAAAACAAGTGACCAGATCTGCTATCAAATCTCAGTGGAAAGAAAAGGAGCAACCTAAGAAAGACAAGGAATCCCTAATCGTTCAAACAGATCTCAAAGCCCAGAGTAAATCTGCACCTTGGATTCTGGACAGTGGATGCTCCGATCATATGACAGGAGACAAACAGAAGTTTGATAAGCTACAGACATACGAAGGTGGTTCTGTAAAATTCAAAAATAATGATGGAGCCAAGATAGTGGGTAAAGGATCAGTTAAGTTAAGTGACAAAAAAATCAACTCTAAGGAAGTTCTTTTTGTGGTGGGTTTGAAGCATAATTTACTGAGTGTAAGTCAAATTTGTGACAGAGGTCATGAAGTAATTTTCAAGAAGGAGGGCTGTGAAGTAAGAAAGATGAAAAATGGAAAGTTAATAGCCACTGGACTGAGAATCTCTAGAAATATGTATACTCTCTCGGAGACTTCAGAAGGAGCTTGCTTGGTTGGACAGGAAGAAGAAAATTGGCTGTGGCACAAGAGACTCGGTCACATAAGCTTTGATAATCTGGTAAAAATCAGCACAAAAATAGCAGTAAGAGACATACCCACTATTGGTAAACCTTCAAACAACATTTGTGAATCATGCCAAAAGGGGAAGCAAACCGGATCTACTTTCAAAGCAAAAGAGTACTTTACAAGCAAGCCTTTAGAACTAATTCACACAGATTTATGTGGACCCATGAGAACGGAAAGCATAAATGGCTTCAAATATTTTATGTTGTGTATAGATGACTTTTCCAGAATGACATGGGTACTCTTTCTGAAACTTAAATCAGAAGCCTTTGAGATGTTTAAAACTTTCAAAAATCTTGTTGAGAATCAATTTGGAAAAAGAATTAAATGTTTGAGATCAGATAGAGGAGGAGAGTTTATTTCAGATGAGTTTGTAGAATACTGTGAAAAAAATAGAATAAGAAGACAGTTTTCGACAGCAAGAACACCTCAACAGAATGGAGTAGTAGAAAGGAAGAACAGAACTATGCGGGAAATGGCACGGACCATGTTGACAGAGAGCAGAATTGCTGAAAGATTTTGGAAAGAGGCAGTTCATACTGCAGTTTACATCCAAAATAGGTGCATGTTGAGGCTGCATGAAAGCAAAACACCTTATGAACTGTGGTTTGGCAAAAAGGCTACGACAAAATACTTCAAAGTGTTCGGCAGCAAGTGTTACATTAAACGGATTGAAGCCAATCTTGGCAAATTCGAAGATAGAGTTGATGAAGGTATCTTTCTTGGGTACTCAACAAAAAGCAAAGCCTACACATGCTACAACAAAAGACTTAAGAAAATTGTGGAGAGTGCGGATGTTAAGTTTGATGAAGGTAGGAAACAAGAAATCAGCCATAATGAAAACTACCCAACTTATGAAGAATTTATTGAAGAAGATGAAGATCAAGAAAAGGAAGAGAGACAATCAGATTCAGATGATTTGGAAAGAGAAGAAAATAGGAAATCCAAAACAGGCAGCTGGCAGAAAAATCATCCTAGAGGCAGATTATTTGGGACCCCACAATTGGTATTCAAACAAGAAGAAGAATAGTAAACAACTACTCTCTGTTATCCAGCATTGAGCCCAAAAATATCATTGAAGCAAGTACAGATGAAAGCTGGATGGAGGCAGTTAATGAAGAACTAGATCAAATTGAGAAAAACAAAACCTGGAAATTAGTACCAAGGCCTAAAAATAAAAACATAATCGGTACTAAATGGATATTTCAAAACAAACTGAATGAAGACGGACAGGTTGTGAGGAATAAAGCAAGATTGGTCTGTAAAGGATATGCTCAAGTTGAGGGGATTGATTTTGAAGAGACCTTTGCACCAGTGGCTAGACTTGAAGCAATAAGACTATTTTTGGCTTTAGCAGTTCATAGGAATTTCAAAGTTTATCAGATGGATGTGAAATCAGCATTTCTAAATGGAAATCTTGAAGAAGAAGTGTATATTGAACAGCCTAATGGATTTCAACTCTGTGATAATCCTAACTTTGTTTGCAAGCTGAAGAAAGCATTGTATGGCTTGAAACAATCACCTAGAGCTTGGTATGCAAGATTGGATAGCTATCTCACTAAGCAAGGATTCAAGAAAGGTATGGTGGATAGCAATTTATATATCAAAACTGAAAATGGCAATTTCATTGTCCTTGTTGTTTATGTAGATGATATAATATTTGGGAGCGACAATGATGAATCATGCAAAGACATAGCAAACAAAATGCAGAAAGAATTTGAAATGTCTATGATTGGTGAACTTTCATATTTCCTTGGATTGCAAGTTAATCAAACTAAAAAAGATATTTTTATTTCTCAAATTAAATATGTGAAAGAAATGCTGAAAAAGTTCACAATGGAGGATAGTAAACCTGTTAGCACTCCCATGACAACAAGCTGCAAGTTGAGCAAGGATGAAAAATCTCTAGATGTTGATCAAACAATGTACAAATCTATGATTGGGAGCCTGCTGTATTTGATGACCACCAGACCGGATATCTTACAGGCAGTTTGCATGGTTGCAAGATTTCAGGCTAGTCCCAAAGAGACTCATGTGACAATTGTGAAAAGGATTTTTAGGTACCTCAAGGGTACTATGGAATATGGGCTATGGTATCCAAAAGGAAGAGACTTCACTCTTTTTGCATATTCGATGCAGATTGGGCGGGATGTATTGATGACAGAAAAAGTACCGGTGGAGGAGCATTTTATCTTGGAGAAAAGCTGGTAGCATGGCACAACAAGAAGCAAGAATCAGTCTCTCTATCCACAGCAGATGCTGAATACATTGCAGCAACAACATTTTGTACACATATATTATGGATGAGACAAACACTAAAATACCTTGGTATTCACTTCAATGAGCCAATTTCAGTTAAATGTGATAACACTAGTGTAATCAACATCTCAAAGAATCCGGTCATGCATTCCCGCACCAAACATATTGCAATCTGGTATCATTTTTTGAAAGATAAAGTTGCAGAAGGAGAGGTCAAATTGGATTTTGTTCCAACTACAGAACAAGTAGCAGACATATTCACAAAACCATTGCCCAAGGAAGTTTTTGAGTACCTTCGGAAGAAGTTGGGAGTAGTCACACTACCCCAACACCGACTAGCTATGGGGAACACATTCTCAGGGGGAGCATTAAAATTATTTATGCCTGAGAATGTTGTGCATAGACTCATGGGGAGTCTGCAGCAGCCCTTTGGTATTATTGGCAAAGGGGGAGAAGAAATTGAGCAAGGTTGCAGTGTGTTGCCAATAATTCCAAAGGGGGAGATTGTTGAGCAAGGTGCAGCAAAAGCATTGCAAAAGTATTGTCATTGTTGTCAACACAAACATATTAATACAATTGATGCAGTTCAAAGGTCAGTTAGAATAAGTACAGGGAATTTCCAAGAAGAAAGAAGTGGGCCAGATTCAAAAATTTGCAAAAAAAGACAAGTAAGAAAACTGTCGCGATATCGCGACATGTTTTCTGTCGTGATTTCGCAACAAAAATGAGGAGAGAGAAGGCACAGCCAAAAATGTCATGATTTCGAGACAAAAACAAGGAGAGAGAAGGCATAGTTGAAAATGTCCTGATTTCATGACAAAACAGAGGAGAGAGAAAGTGCATGAGAAAGTGTCACAATATCGCGATAGTTTCGGAATAAAAGCACTAAGGGCGAAAAGTGTCGTGATATCGCAACAGTTTCAGAAGAAAAGCACTAAGGGTGGAAAGTGTCATGATATCGCGACACGTCGGGTTTTCACGACCCGAAGAAGAGAGAGAATGTACTGCAACAAAAGTGTAGCGATTTCGCTACATGTCGGAGTTTCACTGGCAAAAGCAAAGAAAAAGCACTAAGTCAAGAAAGTGTAGCGATTTCGCTACAAGTTCGAAATGCAAGGCACAAAGGTGTAGCGATTTCGCTACAAGTTTGAAATGCAAAGCGCAAAGTTGTAGCGATTCCGCTACATGTCTTGATTTCGTTGGTGCATGAAGGGAAAAATGTACGAACGCAAAAGATGTCACGATTTTGCGACATGTTGCATTTTCATGGGCGAAAAACAAAGAACAGCGCCAAGGCAGAAAAGCGTCGCGATTTCACGACATGTTCCATTTTCGTGGATGCTAGCGAAGGAGAGTTGTACGGAAGCCAAGAATGTCACGATTTCGTGACGTGTTCCATTTTCGTGGGTGCAAGCGAAGGAGAGTGCAGGAAAGCAAAAAGCGTCGCAATTTCGTGACATGTCTCATTTTCGTGGCTAGGAGACAAAAAAGAGCTCGATGCAGCAAAAGCGTCGTGATTTCGTGACATGTCTCATTTTCACGGCTAGGAGACAAAAATGAGCTCGATGCAGGGAAAGCGTCGCAATTTCGTGACATGTCTCATTTTCACGGCTAGGAGACAGAAATGAGCTCGATGTAGTGAAAGCGTCACGATTTCGCGACATGTCTCATTTTTGCGGCTAGGAGACAGAAAAGTGCTCGATGCAGCAAAAGTGTCACGATTTCGTGACATGTCTCATTTTCATGGGTGCATGCCGAGATAAGGTCTAGAAGGCAGAAAATGTCGCGATATTGCGACAAGTCAGGTTTTTGAGGTCAACATTCCAGAATAAGTCAACTGAGTAGAAATGTCGTGATATCGCAACAGGTAACAGTTTGGCGGGAAAAAGCCGCAGAAGCATGCACAGTGACAGGTGTCAAAATAGCGCAAAGTAAAATCTTACAGCCAGTTACATAAGAGTTAACTGGAGTCATATCTATAGTTATCGAGTGACAGGTGTCGAGAAAGCTTAGAGAAAATTCATGCAGCCAAATTAACTAGAGTTAGACTTGCAGTTACAGGTGGCAGTTACAAGAACAGTCTTTTCTAGTCAGAACAGCTCTTACAGGGGTGGATACCGAGAATCATGATTACAGAGAAATTCATTAACAGGTTGCGTATATCAAGAAATGACAGTCGCACGTAGAAGAAAGTGGTAGCACATAATTCAAAAGAGAAGAAAGAAGAACAGAACGTCGAGATACGCAGAAAGGCTGTCAGGATACGTAGAAAAAGGTGTTAGGATACGCAGAAAAAGGCTATCAGAAGAATGTTGTCAGAATGTGCAGAGAATAATGTCATAATAAATCAGAAAGAAAGCGGCTAAAAGGCAGAACGCGCCAGAGAGGGTTTGACAGATTGATCGTAGCCAAGAATGCATGGAAAATTAGAGGGAAAATTTGAGCCGTTTCAAAAAGAGCCGTTCGAGGAAGTCAAGTATAAGAATCGAACAGGCATAGTAAGTAAGGTTACTGCAACCGCGGTTATTTATGAAAAACAAAAAGAAAAGGTTGAGTAAGAGTGCTGCATGAAGTACAGAAAAAATAACTAAAACCTGTATGTATTTTTCTTGAAAAATCAGAAGAGAGGTTTTAGACTGTGAAAGAAGATATTGAGTTTCTAACAATTCTCTTTATGCTTCTATGAGATTGATTTGTATGAGCTATAGACTAGTGAGGGTCTTGCAAAAGAGAAGGCATTTTTATGTCAATTTTTTTTAAAATAGAAATCCAAGTTGGTGCTTGGTAAAAGGGGTTGGTGCTCCTATCTGTTGCAGCAAAAAAATTAGGGGTTGGTGCTCCTTCCAGTGGGTGCTGGTAAACTATTTGTAAAGATTGAATCTTTGCAAAGACTGGATTTGTATTGTAGTCCAAACAGTCATTATTTGAGGAGTAGCCACATCGGTGAACCTCATTAAATCTTGTGTTGTGTGATGCTCTTGTGGTATACTTGCTTTATCTATTTTTAAGCTTGCATTTTTAAGTTTTAAGAGTTGCAGATTCAAGTTTTAAATAGTTACACTGATTCACCCCCCCCTCTCAGTGTCATTGTGAGAATATCATTTTTCTTCTAATTCAATATTATGTTGTGTAAAGATAGCAATATCAATAGCAGTAATCAAAGCAATGCACAAAAACCATACATAATAGAGACACCACAATTTACATGATTCATGTGGGCTAATCCACTGAGAAAATATTTTACTAAAACTTTCTCAATCAATCTCTTTGGATATCACTCCCAATTACAATTTTTATGGATATCTATACAAAGGATATGTTGATCCCCTAATCTTAAGTTTATGGATCTCTTCCATAGGAGAACTCTTTCCCCTTCTACTCTGGCTATGTGATCTTCTAGAAGACTCTATATCTCTGTTGCACCGACTGGTGGACCTCTCTCCACTTGAATCTCACTCAGATTTATCTTCAACTGTGCTGGCTACTGGATATCTATCCATTGAGACTATAATCTGTACTCTATCACCTCCAAAGCTCTATCAATAGGCTCACTAAGAACCCGCTCAATAGGCTCACACAAAACCTACTTAACAATCTCACACAGAACTTGTCAAATCTTCTCAAGCAAGCTCACCAAGAA
The DNA here is from genome assembly GCA_028583015.1 of Wollemia nobilis. Taxonomy (NCBI): domain Eukaryota; kingdom Viridiplantae; phylum Streptophyta; class Pinopsida; order Araucariales; family Araucariaceae; genus Wollemia; species Wollemia nobilis. Next base: position 1,035,660 of record JAQPPZ010001613.1, on the reverse strand, counting down.
CTTACCCAAATTTGCTCTAGCAATCTCACCAAGAAATTTTCCAATTCTGCTCCAACAAGCTCACCAATAACTTTCCCAAATCTGCTCTAGCAATCTCACCAAGAACTTGCCCAATTTTTCTCCAACAAGCTCACCAAGAGCTTGCCCAAATATGCTCTAGCAAGCTCATCAAGAACTTGCCCTAAATCTGTCCTCAAATATGTCCTCAAAATTGTCCACAAAGGCCTTCTCAAAGGCTCAAACAATCATACAAAAACTGCCACAAGTTTGTACACAAATCTATCCCAAAGGCCTTCTTCAAATATTCAATCAATCATGCTCAAGTAGCACTAAAAACTCATCCACAACTCTATCCATAAAAATCTCAAATATGAACTCAACAATGAATGGTAATGTACTCTTCAATGGATAACAACAATGATCCACAATGATATCAACTCAAATCAACCTCATAGAAGCATAAAGAGAATTTTTAGAGACTCTATATGTTCTATACTCAAATCCCAATCTCAACTCAATAGAAGCATGAAGATAATTGTTATAGACTCAATATGTTCTATTCTCAAATCCCAATATCAACTCAATATAAGCATAAAGATAATTGTTAGAGAATCTATATGTTCTATTCTCAAATCCCAATCTCAAATCAAATCAGAATATTGAATAGATTGTTCCTAGGAACTTGAACAACCACATGCATCCACTTTATTAGGCTTAATCAACTCAACTCACCCAATCACATCAAGGATCAATCCTTTCTCACAAACCCTAGTCCAAGCATGTATCAACCACCTCACATTGTTTCCAACAATGCTCAATCACAAGTATTCACATAACAATGATACTCATATTCTTCTATAACTTAAGTTCAAGTTCATCTCACAATCAATGGGCTTCAACAACAATGCTTATAAACAAGGTTTAAACACAACTCTCAAACCAAAAAATCTTGAAGTATTCAACCAACCATTTTTGAAAAGGAAACCACAATACAATCCTTTTCTCTCCAATGATATTTCAGAAATCAACCACCACAATCAATCAATAGGAGAATGTGCCCATACCTTTTTATGAAGAGAATAACCCTTTTGAAAAACTGCCACACTCAACACACTTTGAAACAAAGCACAAAAATATTCACTTTTTAACCCCTTTATAAAAACTGAAATATATCTCTATATACACCTTATTTATATTTATAAATGAGTTAGTCAAATAGCCCTCGAAATAAGCTTTCCAATGATATATAATATGATATATTTTTATAAAAGAAACATACCAGAAATATCTTCTTTTCTAAAAGTGCATTTATCTTGCATTCCAAAATAAAAATCAACTCAAACCTTATCACCTTATACCTCCAACATTAGGCAAAGATTAATTTATTAAATAAAAACCTACTTGCCTCTTAGAAGGAATCAAACCCTTGTCTTCTTCCCAAACATTTCTCAACCGTGGCGCCAAAGACCACACGAGCAAAGCGCTCACATAGGACAAGAAGTGCAGAATGCGCTTTTGTCTTATTCCTTTGCTCACACAAAATAACAAAAATGTGGGCCTTTCTCTTGCCCCAAAAACTCAACCAACGGGAATCAAACCTTCATCCTTTGCAAGTCAAAAAGCCTTTGTCTCCCTTCGCTCGTCGTTGGACCATGTTGCCACACGAAACTCTCTGCGCCTTTCGTCTTATATCCACTCCTTCGATTCCAAGGTTTTTGAAAGAAAGCCTTAGTATATATATGTGCACCTCCCCTTACCTTTACCAATGTTGGCGGAAATTTAATTAATTTTGATTTGATGATGATGTCGGTGGTGATGTCATAATTTTAATTTTAAAATTAAAAATGAAATTTTAAATATTAAAATTTACACCAAATATTCAAAGTTGAATATCTTCATCTCCGGGGCACCTTTTTCAATGAAACTAAAATCCAACCTAGGTTTTAAGAAAAACCCATATCAAATATGCCATCCATGGTTTTAAATAAAATATTTTATTTTACTTGCCTTGGTTTTCACAAAAACCCTATTTTTCGAACTATCATAAATGCTTATTTATGAAATACTTCGGCCACTAAAACCAAATGTGATCCATGTGAAATAAATGATCCATGTGACATCAATGACAACATAAAATGCCTCATATTACCTCAAATTTCCAACAATATTCTCAACTATCACTGGCATCATCTACATAAACAAAAAATAGGAAGTTAGTATTGTTGACAAGGTAATAAATTTGTTCATTTATTTTTATATTCTTATGCTTTTGTTTACAATTTTATTGTAACATCTAGGGTTAGTGATTTTATTCTGAGGGTCTCATACAGTGGAGCCCTCATAGATATTACTAATCTTTATTATTATTGACTATGTGCAGGTATAAGGATTATAATTGCTGGAAGTTTTTGAAGCTGGGGTGACCCCATCTAGGATACACAAGCCCACCCACAACCTCATTGGGATCAAATACAAGAGTGAAGACACCAACCATTATTTTCAACTAGGGTTTCAAAAAAACCTAGTCTCTGTAATTTTGTATCAACATAAGCATTTTAAAACCCTATATTTAGGGCATATTGATTGTAACATTTGAGATCCACCAATAATAATAAAAACATTTATCCGATTTATGTAATGTTTGTGTATTACTTTGCTTATTGTTATTTTATATCATTATTAGTGTTTCTTGATTTTTTATTCACATATACAACAAGGCAAACAAGAAAATATTCAAGAAGTGAGGTGTATTAAGATAACGGTGCAAGAAAAAGCAAAGAAAGTACCTAATAAATTTAGGCAATGTATAGCATACCAAAGAGCATGAGCATTTTAGTATAAGCTCCACTAGAAGTAGTATAAAATCTAACAAACAACTAGAGAATGTAAGAGGTAAAAAAATAGAACAATCTAAGCAACCAGTAGATAGAAAAATCTAAGCAACTAGAGAAGAAAAGAACCTAAGTGACTAGAGGAGAAGAAAATCTAAGTGGCTAGCAAAAAGGGAAACCTAAGAGGCCAACAACTAAAGTAACCTAAGCAGTCAAAAACTAAGAGAACCTGGGCAACTAAAGGAGAAGATAACTTGAACTAGAGGATAAGAGAACTTGAGTAGCTAGAGGATAAGGAGAGCATGTCATAGTCATATCATAAAAAAAATGTAGTCTAGTTTGGGATAGCACATCATAACAATAAAGTAAATCAAAACCATAAGCATAGTGAAATATGGTATGGAAGAACACATAGTAACAATGCACATCTTGAAGATAAAGTCTAAGCACCTCCTGAAGACAAAATATGAGTGCCTCCTGAAGATAAAATTTGAGTGCCTCTTAAATATGAAGCCTGAGCGTCTCCTAAAGATGAAACCTGAGTGCTTATTGAAGAAATTTTTTGAACATCTCTTAAAGGTATGATTTGAGTGCTTCATAAGACTCAAAATAGCATAGCTGGAGTAAGAAAGTTTTTGAAATTATAGTCAAATATTCTCTACACTTTTTCCATACTTAGAGAAGCAGTTACACAACATAATGTAGTCATTAGTTGGTAAAGCATTATTTTAGAATTTGATATATTAAGCCCTAAGTCACTAGGTGGATGGTAAGGTAAGTAATGTTACCTTTATCAATCAATTAAAGTTCTAAGTTAAGGATTGTGTGAAGTATTGAAACTTAGAAACTTTAATTTGATAATTTAGTGGGAGATAAAAGGATTAAAACCTTTTTTAGTAAAATCAAATTTAGGTGTGAGTTATAAGGATATCTTCCACATGTATTGGAATTAATATTTCAATTCATGATTTTTTTAAATATTTTAATTCATGAGTGATAAGAATTTCTAGTTCAAATAGAATTAAAAAAATGAATTTTAAGTCTGGATTTGAAATTTGAAGGAAATTAAAAAAGTTAAAGTTTTTGAAACTTGAAGAATTTACAATTTAAAAATTTAATAAAGTAGGGAGATAAAAGGTTTGCTACTTCAAAAGTTTTGAAAAGTTTGAAAATTTTAAATTTTAAAATTTGGAGGAAAAACTACTCTGCTAGGGTTTGGGTCTATCGTCATTCATAAATGGCCAGATTAGTTGCTATTGATCTGGTTGGGGAAAGCAATTGCACCAGGGAAGCACTCAAGAAAGTTTATGTTGAAAGTGTTTCACAAGGCATGTAATATCCCTACTGTTTCCATTCCCTTGTGTAAGCCAAAAAAAATAGAACACCATACAAAAACAAAAAATCTTTTATTATATTGAAATAAAACTCTCGGTTACAATAGATCCCTTTTGAAAAGGGTATTTTTACAATCCAAATGCCAAAGGATATGATCCCCTTTTTACAATGAAATATGGCATCGTGATCTTCTTTCTGTTACACTCAATTTCGAGGGTGGATTTGTCGTGACCATCGTAATGGATTTGGATCTTTGGATCTAGAAACTTCAAATCAATGTGATATTCAATGTGGAACCTGGAACCTTTATACCTAAAACCTGTACACATGCAAACAGGTAAAGATATTTAGTAGCACCTGTTAAGATAGATAAAACAAAGATGAGATATGCAACTAGAAAATGGTTAATGTGAATAGAAATGGATAATGAGCATTCACATACATGCATAAATATTTGAGTAGCATAACAATAACATTCACTTCTTCCAACCCTCTCAATATCCTCTCTTTTTCTTCTCGTTATGTTTTCCTCTCAAATGAGAGGGGTATTTATAGCCTTTGGGGCAAGGTGAGGGGGGTGATGAGGTGTCCCTAGGTTAGGTTAAACCAAGGTTAGGTCATGCATGCACCTAAGGTCAACTTGCGGAAGGGTGGTCATATGGTGACCAAGGGCTAAGTGTAGGAAAGGGCTTGAGTGGGAAAGGGGGCTACAAAGGGAAATGTCCCTATTTAAGTGGTAAAAACCACTATTTTGGGCCTAAGACTACCTAGAGTGAATTATATTGTCCCAAAGAGGTCGATTTAGGTAGTTTTATTAATATGATATGATTTAGGTGTCTATACATTGTATGAGTTTCATAATTCTTACCACTGGTTTGAGTCACATACCCTTATTGGGTATTTCCAAGGTAGAATTCCTAATGATACCCTCATTAGGTCCTGGGTGCAACAATTTTAGGGTCCGCATGGTGTGATAGTTGAGAATGTTCAGAATATCACCAAGGGTTAATTCCTTTTTTGCTTCCTTGATCTTGCTCAATCTCAAAAGTGTTATCCAAAGGTCCCTGGACGGTGAGAAATTCTCTATTAATTTTACAACCTTACACTCATGACTTCACAACCAGTGACCAAGCTGAGTTGGAAGTTCCTGTGTGGATTGAGTTCCTAGGTTTACCTATCCCCTTTTGGGGTTTTTTGCAAATGCTCGCCTCTTCCCTCAACAAGTTTGTATGTCTTGAGCCTGAATGGTTTTTCTCAGCTCGCCCTACCAAGTAGGCTTGTGTCAAATTTGACCTCACCAAAGACCTACTAGATTTCATAGATATCCAGATTGGTGATACCTCCATTAGGCAACCTATCACCTATATCAATTTATCAAATACTTGTTATTGTTGCTAGTCTATTGCTCACAAGATTTGAGATTACCCACTGATGAAGTGGAAGTTCAAACAGAACCAATCCCCTTCGACTACCTGAATAGCTTAGTATAATGGGGTCCGAGAATGCTAAGGCAACTATCAAACAATTACTACCCAAAACAATTTATGATTCTAAGCACTCTAAGCAGGCCAATCCCTCTGTGTAGTCTACTCATACCAGGCCCATTGATACCCAGGTTATGCAAGCCCCCACTAGCTCTATGCAGTCTTCTGAAGCCATCACGTCAGATTTCATTAACATGCAACCCACCATGCAAGTTGTAGGGGTCCCGAATGCTACTCCGATTACCCCTAAACTATCACTTTTTTAGCTACTCTTTGGATCTCAATTTTTGTAGAGGCTCATCCCACTACCATACCAAATTTTTCATCGGTGATGCCCACATACTCCATGACTACAGAGGAACAATATTTTAAAGTTCATCGTTCTTAAAACTCCTCGAGGGATAGCTTGGTCTTGAGCTTTGACAAGCATTGCTAAACGTCCTTGAAAAAGGGTAATTTTAGTGGAGGTGCTAATTCCTTCAGTTATCTTCGGGACCTAGGTGATTTCAAGGATGTCATGGATATTATGAATCTTGACAAGTCCTCATGCAAATTGTGCTAATAAAAAATAGACCAAAGCCCAATGCTTGAAGCATGGCATTTATTCAATTCTGACTATCAGAGGTAGCAGAGGCCACAACTTACATGCAACATGTATTCTACCAAGCATTTACCTGGGAAAGGAGGAGTTATCCTAGAGGTAGAAGAGGTCACAACTTACGAGCAACATGTATTCTACCAAGCATTTACCTGGGAAAGGAGGAGTTATCCTAGAGGTAGAAGAGGTCACAACTTACGAGCAACATGTATTCTACCAAGCATTCTAAGCTAAGTCAACCAGGGTCCTCCTCAATGGACTCTGGTTGGTGGTAATGTAGATGAAGGATGGACTACCCAAGTCTCTTTGGATGACATCTAACAGTGTGTTAGCGAGGAAAATAACTTTCATCCCTCTCATTGATCTTTTTTACTGATTATGTCTTGGGATATCTGTGTGATGATTGCTCACGACAACATGTAATATTTTTTGGACTTTATTTTTATTGGAAAGGTGTGATTTCCTCCACCTAGCGACTTTTATGGTTTGTGGGGTGTACTAATTCCACCTGCCCTTTTTTGTATGATTAATCTTAATTAATATAAGGTTTTTTCATTAAAAAAATTAAATTTTATTTTTGAAAGGCTATTTGAAAAAGGGAATTTGAAATTTTTGAAAGTTCAATTAATTCAACTTTGGAGTAAAAAGGATTTCAACTTCAAAGGAATTGAATCATTGAATTGCAAAAATGGAAGAAATTATTAGAAATGCATTCAATGAAGATAGTGAAGAAATGGTGAATAAGCTAAAATTCTATTCACAAAATTTGATAGATGTTTTTGATGGAAAGAAAGAAATGTCAAATGATTTAAAAGGAAAACTATCTTTATTTCTCAAAAATGCAAAGGATGAAAAATTCACAACTCTTATAAGCTACCTTCATGAAAAACTTTTTAGAACTTGGTGGAATTCACAAAACATCATCATATTTTCTTCTAAAGAATGTTTAATGATGTATATGTATTTACTCACTTTTGAGATCTTTCAAGAAAAAAGACAAGAGAAAAAGGATGTCAATTGTGACACATATGATTTGAATGAAGCTTATGTTAGATTTAATAGCGAACCATTAGAACCAATATTATTGTGATGATTTAGTAACTCATTATTTAGAAGTCACACAACTGGTTATATCATATATGAAGATTAAGAAAAGAAAATTAAATAAGAAGAATAAATGAATGTACAAAAGGAAAGAGAAGTGAAGACATGAAGCCAAAAATCAAAGGATAATCTCAAACTATAGATCAAGACAAAAGTATGAAATAAATAGTTTGAAGACTAAAGTATTCAATAACCAAATAATGTAATATATGGGGGTGTTGGAGAATATTACATTATTTGGTACATGCTGATGTACCATGATGATACCTTTATTGTAAAAATACATATATGTAATAGATTAGGGTTTGATTCTATAGTTTAGGTGAATTATTTATATTTCCCCTTTATGTAATTGTCTATGTGTAGGATTTTCACAGTATCATGTAAGTTTGTAATGTGCAAGATATGCACAATATCATGTAAGTAAGAGTGCAAGTGTATACTGAGAGAAATCACACGTGTCATGTATGTAAGTGTGTAAATATCTAATGTAAGGATATGCACAAGTGTAATATACTAGGAGTGCATGTGGAAGCACAAGTGTCATGTACTAGGAGTGCATGTGGAAGCAAAAGTGTCATAGAGTTAAGTGTGCAATTAATTAGAGATTCAAGAGTCTTGTATACAAATGGCAATATGAGAAGCCAAAAGACATGAGAGTCTTGTCTTATGTAAAAAATGAGTATCCCCTTGTTGCAAAATTATATCCTCCCTTGGAGAAAAAAATTTATCCTCCTTAACACAATTTTGCCTAGACAAATGCGAAGTTTTCCCCCTTAAGTCAAAAAAATTGACTTAGAAATATGCCTCCTTTTACAAATGATTCCCCGTAGGAAATGTTGCACAAAATGAGAGGGACAATAATTTAATTAAATATTAAAAAATACATATTTAATTAAAAAATAAATTGATGCCAAAATAATGTAATTTTCAGCAAAAATAAATTACCTTCGGCTATCAGCCCAAATCCGAGGCAGGCCCAAAAAATAATGGGCAATCAACTCCTCAAGAAAAACTGTTGTACCGTCAGCATTGGGTAACACTTTAAAAAAGTGCTTTTCTGAGGATAAATTTGGCCATCGATGAGGTCGAACTCCTGACCTCTCACTGGTCAGCGCCTTAGTGCGCTTTGCCCAACCAGCTGAGCTACCCAATTCAGCTGGAAGAAAAGGGGCAGATCCCCTATTTATCTATGTACAACTCTCTCCACCGATCGATGTTGCGCTAATCGTCCTCTACCGAGCGATGTTCTTCTTCGAACGGGTGGTGTTGACTTCGCTGGTGGCGCAAATGGGGATCGCGTGGTGCACTAATTTGGATACTGATGCATCGGGTGGTGCCTCTCATCAGGTAAGCAGAGGTAACAACTCCTCGGGTTGAACAAAATATTAGATCTATGATAGGGTAGCAGATGTTATCTGTAAGTGTGTGAACAAAAATGCTTTGAGTGGCTACCAAGCCTACCAACGACTCAGCTTGGCTTTTTTGGATGTAGTGGTTAAGCAATGATCCTACTGTCCCACAAGTGATACAATGATGGTGTCTACAATCTGGAAAGGACTCAAATTACTATTTGGGTGTCAAATCTCCAGTATACACTTTAAACCTTGTCTACCACAATCGATTTCACCACTGCACCCTTTGGTCGTTACTGTGTAATAGATTCTTCAATTGCTCCCATGGACAAGATCCATTGGTCGTTACTGTGTAATAGATTCTTCAATTGCTCCCATGGACAAGATCCATTGGTGGGTTATGTGTGTGATCTCCCACCATTGTTTTTAGGGTCTTTCGCTGCGCTAGGGCGGATATAATGCATCAAAGTGCCAGAGATATACTATAGGGCTTGGAGAAAAAAAATCCTGATCTCTGCCACCTTCTACTCGTTGTGCACATCTTCTGATCACAACACAGGTTCTATGCTGGGTGCCTCACTTCGTCAATGGGAAGGTAACTTTTGCATAGATTCACATGGACAAAAAATTGACACGTGCTGTCTAAAAAAAAATATAGCCTGCACAGTTATCTTTGGCTGAAAACAAATGCTGGATCCATTCGTACCAATCCAGGTGTTTGTCAAAAAAATTCGGTTGCAAACACTCACATACGACAGAGCAAACTAGGCTGTAAATGCACCAAAAATTTTCATACCGATGAGAGGACCTCCATTAATCTCATGTGAATACTCTGCCATCTGCGTGGGATCGATTGGGGTGTTGCTTCTTCACATGGGAGGTGCTCCTTCAAATCGTCCAAACTCCAAATTTTAACAGGGTCTGTGGAGATGGAATAAAATCTACCATCGTCGGTGTGTCTACACCTCGACTGCTACGGATATCAATTGGATGAACTCCGTCTGCGATACACAGAAGTGATACACAAGTGCTGAACTCACGAATCTGCTTGTAAATCGTTCACCAGAATAGAGCCTACAATTCATCCATCGAAGGCATGTTGTTGCATCTAATTTTTCTACACACGATTCAACTGTTGACGTGTGAGTTTAACTGATTGTCTGGTTTAGATCACCAATGCGTTATTGGAATTGATGAATGCTACTATTTCCAATGGTCGCGCATACATCTTGGCTTCACTGTGGCCTCTGACATCGATCTCGATAAGAAAAAAAATCACACATGATCTGCGTGTAACTGTCAATCTCAGATCTGAGATATCTTTGACCGCTGTAGCTTTTAAACTCTGATGTTTAGTTCTTCTCATCTTCTATGAACACTTCTCATGGCACGCTGCACCAAAAATTAGCTGCAAATCTAACTACGTCGCCATCCATCTGACGATCACCAGAAGTCGTATAAATTTTTGATTTATCGATCACCGTATCACAGGGGTAGAAAAGAGTTGGGAAATATCCCATATGTGAGAAATAAAATACAATGAGGTGGTTTAAAAATAAAAAAATTCACATAAAGTTTTGATCACCTTTGGGTGGTCTATCCTCTCCCACGCGGTTTCTATCCTTCGTCTTGTCGATCCAATTAACGAAGTTTTGAATCCGATGCACTAGTGGTCTAGTCCACCGTGTTTGGGTCTCAATCCTTCAGTTCGTCTAGGTAGGGGTCCTCCGTGTTAGGTAGGGGTCGTCCACGTAATTGGATCCGCTGCACTAGTGGTCTAGTCCACCGTGTTTGGGTCTCAATCCATCAGTTCGTCTAGGTAGGGGTCCTCCGTGTTAGGTAGGGGTCGTCCACGTCAGTGGCCATCAGTTCGTCTAGGTAGGGGTCATCCACGTTAGTGACTTAGGTGTCATCAGAGTCTGGATTCTACACAACCTCGGTCCACGGGATGAGTAGAATCCATCAGTTCGTCTAGGTCTAGGTAGGGGTCATCCACGTTAGTGGCTTAAGACTCATTGGAGTCCTGGTTCTACACAACCCGGTCATCCACGTTAGTGGCTTAGGGGTCATTGGAGTCCTGGTTCTACACAACCCAAAACATAATTATTATTGATTAATCAAAAGATTAAATACAAAATAACATGCCTGGAGCTAATCAACAATATAACATAATTATTATTGATTAATCAAAAGATTAAATACAAAATAACATGCCTATTGATTAATCAAAAGATTAAATACAAAATAACATGCCTATTGTTCATATAATGTGGAGCTAATCAACAATATAGTCGCTAACATATAATGTGGAGCTAATCAACCATATAGTCGCTAACAATAGAACCTAACAATATTACTAATAATATAATATAACTAATCAACAATATAGTCGCTAATAATATCCTAATAATATTACTAATAATAACATGCCTATTGTTCATATAATGTGGAGCTAATCAACAATATAGTCGCTAACAATAGAACCTAACAATATTACTAATAATATAATATAACTAATCAACAATATAGTCGCTAATAATATCCTAATAATATTACTAATAATATAATATCTGACAATAGAAATGTATGTATAAAAACTAACCTAGAATAGTAAATTAACCAACTACCTAGGGATATTATCAAATAAGTAATAACTCTAACATGAAATAATATAATATTTTACAAATAAACATCAAAATTAACAGTTTTGAATCATATTATTTTCTTTGTTGTAGAATGTACATAAATATGATGTCCATAGTGGAAAGTATCAAATACAAAAAGTGAGACTCTAGTCCATTGAAAGCAATAATATTTTTTTAAACAAATATTGAAATCTTTAGTTTCAAATCATATTATTGCGTCCTTTATAGAATGTTAATAAACGATGAGGAATCTCACCTATTTATTGCTTCAATTATTTGTAGTGTTTGTTATGTTTATTTTTATTTCAAGTAGTTTGTTGTAACTACACAAACCACAAGTTTCTATTACATTAGTTTGCTAGTATCTAAATTGACATATATAGGTCTTTTTAAAGGCATTGTCAATAAAAGTATCATAGTAGCTTTCTTGTCCTTTAGAGGGGAAAATTCATCTTTGATAATTCCTCTCCTTATAGTTTAGAGTGCATGCTTATGTGACCTTTGAAGATATGATACTTAATGAATTCAAGCTATTAGGACATTGAATTTTTATGTCATCTACAAAGTTGATCTTCATAGAATTTGTGGTTATAATTAGATACTTAATAGTCATCATGCATTATAGGGTTAGAAGATAGTGAAGATATAAGACTTATGTTAGAATTGTTTTACTCATGGGTTGAGGATATAGAATTGTGTTCTAGAGGATCTAGATCCTAAAGCCTAAGAATACCTCTAAGATATCCTAACATAATTTAGTGGATTCCATGACGATCAAAATGAGAATTTAAATTTGAATAAACATTAAATCTTGTTGTATAATCTCAAGTTGTTATACTAGGTTTTTCTATTTGAGTGAACATATGGAATCACGAGTGGGCCTATTCCATGTGATCATTTTAGGCTCAATTTTTTTTCACATTTGTCATGCATGCATTTTATGTATATGTACTGCAAGTATATATCCAACTATGAATTCTATCATAGCCATCCAATCCCATGGAAATAAAAAAAAATCAATAGATAAAAAATTATTTATCCATTGGATTACTAAAAAATCTAGAGATGGAAGTGTAGGAGCACCTAAAAGGAATCAAGGTGTCAATATCATTGCCTTTCTACCTCAAATATACTACAAATAATACAACGTAATTTTCATGAGAGAATGCAACAAGGAGGAAGGCAAGTAATTTCATAGTTAGATATCGCACTCAAATTAGTATCACATAATTTATAAGAATTAAACCATAATGGAAGAATATGTGGAAAATTTACATTTAGTGGTGATGATATGAATTGCTTAGATTTTTTTCAAATAGATGGACATCCAAAGGATGAGTTGGAGTATTGAGAGCATATTCTAGTTGTGACATTAAAGGCCTACCATAACACATTACAATCATGTAGGAAAATGCTAGAAATAATGTCTATTCAATAAACACCTAATTTTGGTTTTCTATCATTCTTGAAAATATTGTGGCTCCATAATAATTATAGGTTAGAGTTATTTGAAGTCCATTGCACCTCCAATGTCTAGGATATATGCATTATACATATATAGTTGTAAAACTATCATGCTTTCCAAGTTTTGTTATACCATGGGATTGATGTTCTTTACAAATTGCAAATATAGTTGTTATACATTTAAAATTTGTTGATTTTGACCATATTTTCTAGTAGTTTTGATTAATAAGCAACCAATGAAACATAGAAGCATAAAAAAAACAAACCAAACTTTTTATTTATATAGAAAATTAGACAATATTAGTCATCAATAAACACATAGTTGATGGATAAGTATCCAGAGATCTAGGTTTGATAGAGGATCACAAGGCACTTTGTGCTAGTGGTTTTAAAACAAAATATAATATAATATTTGAAAAAAGAAGACTATTTTCTCTTTCTATCACTACCCATCATGACCCAAATCAAACTTTAGGACAACATGAAGCTTTATTCCATTCAATTATTTCATTATTCTTTCTATCATTTTAGGATTTTTATTCTATTCAGTGATTTCATTATTCTTTCTATCATTCTAGGATTTTGGCTTCATTGAAGCTTCATTCCATTCAATGACTTCATTCTTATTTCTATCATTTTAGGATTTTAGCTTTATTTTTGGGTATTATATTTTAATCCATTAAAATATTTTTGGTATTTGTATGTTTTTGGGTAGTCCCTCATCAAAGGGTAATCAATTTTTTAGGATTTTTTGCTTTTATAAGCCAACCCTCTACCTTCAACATCAAGGTTATTAATTTTTTTATCTCTTCATATTCCTTCTCTTTTGTATGATTTGGAGTAAGCTTCTATTGTTGGGATAAGCAATGAGAAAAAAACTATGATCATGTTTGTTGCTTAGCTATTTATAACATTTGTTATACTTATTTTTATTTTAAGTGGTTTATTGTAACTAAACAAACCACATGCTTCTATTGTATTAGATTGGTAGTCTCTAAATTGGTACATGAAAGCCTTTTTAAAGGCCTTGTCAATAACCAAAACATAACTAAAATTTGTTCCATATGATTTTTAAAAGGCCTTGTAAATTTGCATATGAAGTCTCAAATGTGTGCCATATGCTTTTTGAAAGACCTTGTGAAAATGCATAAGAAGTCTTAAATGTATGAAAAAAGGTACTAGTATGTTAGTTATAGATATGATATATATTGAAGGGTCATAATGGAGTTAACACAAAGAATCTACTTTGATCTATAGTAAAATAAAAATGACTAAAAGTTGGGTTTATCAAAATTAATTATGGTGATGCTTCCATAAGAAATATAGAAAAAGCTGATGGAGGTAGTGCTTTTGTTAATAATGAAGGTAAAATTCTCTTCATAAATTATTATTGAAGTTATAAAAAATAGATGTGGGAAGGAAACTAGGTACTAAAAATTAGTACCCAATACAATGTTGATCTTGTTATTAAAAAAAATTAAATTTAAAAGACAATTGCCCAAATAATATTTTATCTCTATTTCTTAACAAAAATGTTGTTTGATTGCAGAAACATAATTATTTGAAAGACATTAATAATATTATTAGTAAAAATATAAATAAAAAATATGGTTCAAAAACAACCAAACTAAATATTATTTACATTTACTTAAATGTATAACAATATAATATTTTATTATATAAACTAAAATGACATTTTCCACCTTAAATGTCAAGTCAAGTAATTTTAATAATTATGTTCTTGGCACTTTAGTTAAAATTTTGAGCTTTACATCATTTTTATTATACATTCTTTTGATTAAGGTTTCTATTGTTTACAAGATGGGTTTCACATTGCAAGACATGTTAAAACGTTCCATATTTAATTGTTAAACCAATTAATTTATAACCTAACAAAGATTGAACATAAAAAAAAATTAATGAAGTCGTTCCAACTTCTAATAAACTTTAGTATCTTTCCAATGTCAAGCTTAATTAACAACATATTTTTTTTCCAACTTCTCTTTTATAAAATACTCCATAAGATGAAATCCCTTTCCCTAAGAACAAAATAACTATTGATTCAAATTCCATCTCAAGCATTCAAATTCTCACAAAACACTGCACATTGCATTTTAATTCTAATCCCATCTCAAGCATTCAAATTCTCACAAAACACTGCACATTGTATTTTAATTCTAATCCAATTATGAATAACATCCATATTGGATGATTCACAGAGACGATGGATAACAAATGAAGTACTGCGAGATGCCCTCATGAAAACATCCTTCTATTTATAGATTTAGATTTCAATATGCTTCTTAATCTATAACAATTACATCAGACTTTCTTATCCTCAGCATAATATCCCGGTGTCAGGGCGAGTTGTATATCCCTGTGGCTTACCGTCACCCTTTTGGCATGAATGGCCAAGAGCACGCAATATTCATACATGGTCACGATATACGCCTCCGCCGCCTCTTGCAAAACATCAAAAGCCCCGCTCTGGAACCTCAACCCGGGTATGAAGTCGTGGGCTATCTCTCTGACGACCCTCTGGAATGGCAACTTCCGCATGAGAAGGTCTGTGGTCTTCTGAAAATAGCGAATCTCCCGAAGAGCAACGGTACCTGGGCGGACTCTGCGCCGTTTCTTTTGATCACGTCTTACAGGTTTAGAGGACTTCACTGCCCTTAACAGGGCATGTAATATTCCGTCGCTCGTAAGCTTCATTCGGAAGCGCCAGAGTGGATACCAATTTCCCCCGCGCTCTATTCCTGTCTCGTTCTCTCTCCTTCTCCGTTTCACACTTGCCAACCTTCTAGCCAGAGCTCTCGCTCTCGCTCTAGCTCTAGCTCTGTCCACTAGCGACCTCCTTGGCAGTCGTGCCGCTGGTGCTGGCAGCGGCGGAGGTGCATCTCCTTCTTCCCCTAGCCCCGTCTCCTCCGCTCTTTCTGAAATTGGCACCACCATTAACGGTCCATCTGCCGCCCCCGCCGAAAATGGCACAATCGCCAACGTTCCATCTGCCTCCCCCGCCGCTACTTCTGAGGGTGACACCGCCGCCCCCGCCGCCGACCCTTCTACTCTCGGGCTCCGCCGCGCTGATCCCTTCGTGCGGGCCATATTCTTTTCTAACGTATTCCTAGTCCAAAAGGAGATAGCAAGCCTACCGAAATTGAGAACAAGCTTTTGAATAATCTATGCACTGGTTAGGTTCTCTGTGTCTCTGTGTCTCTCTTTATAAAGAGGGCAGCGGCTTTTGGTTTGCTCCGATTTAACCGTTTTCAATTCCGTTGGTCTTCTAATCCGACGGCCTCTATGTGATGCCGCCACAGCGTTCCACGGAGTTCCTTCAGAAACCATGCGCACATCTGCATTTAGGCAGTTTGCAGTTGCCAAGGATGGCGAGAAGACTTATAATTGTGTCTAAATTCAATTGGCCTTTATTTGAAACTATTATTTTAAATTTCCTTTCAAATAAAATGTTTTTAATTACGTTCATTGGATCAAAACAATGAATAGGATTAAAAGTTTTAATATAGGATGATAAATAGGATTAAAAGATTAAAAGTTTTAATATAGGATGATAAATAGGATTTAAAAGTTTTAATATAGGATGACTTTTCTCAAAACAAAAAATGATGGAAGGAGGCGGAGCAGCAGGGCTAGAAGATAGCGGCTTAGGGCAGTGAAGCAAGGAAGGTAAGGATTCTGAGGAGGGTGAGGACGCTGAGGATTCTCAGGCGCGGGATACTGTTGATAAGCGACGGGATTCGGACCCTCCTGACAAAGACCCGGACAAAGGGACCCAACAAGTATCAAAAGCCCCTTTTATAGGTTTGTCCTTTGCTCAAATTTTCAAAGGCAAGGAGAGCGGGTTTGTCAAAACTCTCCCACCCCTTTTCTCTGATAAGAACAAGCTAAGGGTTCCTGCTACGACTATGGAAGAATTTCTGTCCGTCGAAACCTTTTCCCTAGTGGGTAAATTTCTAGGCGAAAGACCCAACATAGAATCCATAAGGGCTTGGGCCTTCTCCAAATGGCGCCTGGATGGCAGTATGGAGATTGTTGCGATGACAAGGGGTTTCTTCATGATCCAGCTCCACAACAAGGAAGATGCTAGCTGCATCCTCACAGGAGGGCCTTGGTTCCTGGGCAGAAGGATCCTTTTCCTTAGGCATTGGGGACAGAATTTCGACCCTGAGACCCAAAGCATTAACACAAAATCTATCTGGGTCAGGCTCCCGAACCTCCCAGCCCATTTCTTCCATGAATATTTCCTGACAGCAATCACAAAAACCATAGGGGAGTTGGTCGCCATTGACAACCCCACCTTATCTAGAACTCGCATGACGCATGCAAGAATGTGCGTGACTGCTGATTTGGAGTCCGAGCTCCCAACCTTCATAGATTTGGAATACGAGGACTATTCTAGAAGGCAACCCATCGAGTATGAAAATAAGTTGGCTTTCTACATAGAATGCAAAACTCAAGGACACCTAAGGAACCAGTGCCCAGATCTGGTCGCCGTCAAGGAAGCACCAAAGAGGAATGCCCAAAGAGGAGCCAACGGAAAAGGGCAAGGGAGGCCCCTCCGCCCATGGTTTTTGCCAAACAAAACAACGCACAAAAACGTGTACAACCAGAAGGCGCAAGAAGACCCTGCACAACAAAAGTTGAAAGGAATTCAACAAACGGATCGTGATCAGGATACTCAGGTTAGTCCCTTCTTTTCATATCCTAATTCCTTTGAAGCCCTTGTTGAAACCGATGGATAAGCGTCTAGATCTGCCGAGGAAGAACCAGATCAGGGACTCCCCGAAACCCTTGAATCCCCTTCCAAACCTATTTCTCCAAGGAGATCCTCTCCTTATCCACCACCAAATTGTTCCTATGGCATGCCCCAGGATCTTGAGGAAATTAGCAGGAGCATGAACAAAGAGGAGCCAGGGGCAGCCCCATCAGCCCTAGGTGAGGGATGGTCAAGTCCGGTCCAACAACAAAAATGTCCCCCAAAGTTCAGCCCAAAGCAGACCCGCAGCTCATCGAATAAAATAGACTTTGGCACCGAAAAGAAAAGAGGGAGAATCCCAGATGTAGAACACTATAGGATGAGAATCGAGAATGAAATTGCAAATGGTAAACAAAGCACCCTAGTGCTTCAAGACACATCCCTCTTCGAAGGCAATAAAACCAACAAACCTCCCCCAACTCAAGGTCGTGGCAGAGGGAGACATCCAAAATAGTGTAAATGAAGGTCCTCTCCTAGAATGTGAGAGGCCTTAACGACCCACCTAAGCAGAGGGCGGTGAAGGTGTTAAGGAAAGAAACTTGTCCTTCAATCATACTACTTCAAGAAACAAAAACAGATGAAGCATGGTCCAAGATTCTGGTGAGCAAAATATGGAAACAAGGGGAAATGGTGTTCAGGCAAGCTCGTGGGGCCTCTGGGGGTCTTATGGTCCTCTAGGACCCTAAAAAAGTGGAAGGCAACGTCATTCAAGCTGATGATCACGTCCTAAGTGTCATTTTTAATGACATAGACAACAAACAGTCCTGGATTGTCTCAAATGTTTACGCGCCCAACACTGTCCAAGGAAGAGCCTTCTTGTGGGAAATTTTGATTCATATGAGCAAGGCATTTCAAGACGTTCCATGGATAATAGCTGGTGACTTCAACACCCTGCTTTTCCCGTCTGATAAGAAAGGAGGGCCAGGACTTCCGAGTAGGAGCATGGAGGACTTTAGCGAGTTTGTGCACACAAACCATCTGATGGACGTCAAGCTTAAGGACACCAAGTATACATGGAGCAATAGACACTTGGGAAGAAACCTCATCCAGGTGCATCTAGACAGGGTCCTTCTCTCACAGGAAGCTATCCAGGTATTTGGTGCGTCCTCCTTGCACACCTTTCCTAAGGTCGGGTCTGACCATAACCCCATTCTCCTAGAAACTCCTCAGACCTCCACTTCCAGCTGCAAGCACCCCTTTTGTTTCGAAGCAATGTGGACCAAACACCCAGACCTAAAAAATAGGATCGACCAATGGTGGCAGCAGCATTGCCAAGGTAGTCATTCCTACTAACTTTAACAAAAGCTTACTTGGGTCAAGAATAACCTCAAAATATAGAACAAAAAAGTGTTTGGAAATATCTTTGAAAATAAAAATGTTGTAACCGAAAAACTAAAAGCTATCAACAACCGGATCCAACATGGAGTGCTAGATGATGACACCAGGATTGAGGAGAGAACACTCCTGTCAGAATACCACAACATCCTGGCCTATGAAGAGACCTTATGGAGACAGAATTCTAGGGTCCTATGGCTTAAATAGGGTGACTCCAATTCCAAGTTCTTCCATGTCTCCACTATCAGAAATAGAAGCAACAACCGAATCAAACAATTAACAAGAGCGGATGGGTCCAACACCCAAGACAAAAATGACATTAAGAATGAAGTTGTGACCTTTTTTAGCTCCATCCTGGGTGAGGAACCTATGTGTCATGAAGCTATTCGGGACTCTCTACTCCAATTCATTCCCCAAAGGATAGAAAAGACCACAAATTCAAAGCTTATCACTCCTTTTTCTGATCAGGAAATCAGGGAGGCACTTTTTTCCATGGATCCTGACAAGGCCCCGGGCCCTGATGGTTTCTCACCAAGGCTCTTCCAAACATTCTAGGACATCCTTGAGGTGTGCTCCATTGTCTAGGAATTCCAAGCTTCCAAGCACATCCCACGAAGCTACAACTCTACCTTCTTAGCCCTGATCCCGAAAGGACCGACTCCTAAGTCCATAACAGATTTTAGACCAATCAGCCTCTACAATATTTTATATAAGATCCTCACCAAAGCCATTACGAATTGCATGAAAAGTGTGCTCCCTCAGATCATTGACCCCTGCCAAGGCAGCTTCGTCCAAGGCAGGTCGATCCTGGATGGCATCATCACAGTCCATGAAGCTCTTCACTCTGCCTCTCAGACCAAGAAGGTTGCCTTTGCTTTAAATCTCGACATGAACAAGGCTTTTGATAGAGTTAATTGGGATTTTATGAGCACCATACTACTGAAATTTGGGTTCCATCTTGAATGGGTCAGGCTCATTAGTTGCTGCATCCGCACCCCCTGGTTTTCTGTGTTGGTCAATGGGGAGCTAGTAGGTTTCTTCCAAAGCCGAAGAGGGATTAGGCAAGTGGATCCTATCAACCCCTTGTTGTTCATCATTGTCACTGAAGCCCTAGGAAGAACAATCAAAGCCATCGTTGCATCAGGGCTTATCTCAGGTATCAAAGCTACATCCCTCATGGAGGCCATTACCCACCATCAATTCGTGGATGACACCCTACATTGATGCCAGAGGCAAAAAACATCAGGTATATCCTTAAGCTCTACGAAGATGCGACAGGGCAGAAAGTCAATTTCAACAAGAGCAAAGTGTATTTCCTTAACACTCCCCTTCCGAGACAAATCAAAATCGCCAAAATTTTAGGGTGCTCCACCTCCACTCTACCTACTTCTTACTTGGGCCTTCCCCTATTCACTGGGGTTCCGAAGGAATCCATGTGGAACATTGTCCTCGAAAGAATCTAAAAGAAGCTCTTAGGGTGGAAGAGTCACTTGTTGTCCTAGGTAGGTAAGGCAACGTTAACCATGACTTCCCTTCAAAGTATCCCGGTCTATTTCTTATCAGTTTTTAAAGCACCGGTCAAAGTCTATCAGAGAATTAAAAGGTACCAAAAAAAATTTCTCTGGTCCGGATCTGAAGATAAGTAGAGAATCCACCTGGTGGGATGGGACAAAGTTTACAGGCCTAAAGATGTCAGAGGGCTAGGGTTAAGGAAAGTTTCCCACCTCAACCTAACGCTTATAGAAAAACAAGCCTGGCAATTAATGTCCAATGAAATAAATGAGTGGACAACAATCATCAAACGTAAGTATCTCCAAGGCACTGAGTTGCTCAGCAACGTCATTCCAACCTGGGGATCCTCCTTCTGGAAAATGATCCTAACCTGCAGGTAAGTGATCAGGAAAGGCATAAGATGGATCCTTGGAAATGGGTGAAGGATCAACTTTTGGGAGGATAGATGGACAGGAACAAAAGCTCTAATCGGTGATCCTATTTTGGCTCCATTGAAAACCCTCACCACTGAAGGCTTTGAGCCCAAGGTTGCTGATTTCTTATGGCAGAACAGCAGCAGATCCAACTGGAAGCCCATTGCCTTTCAAGGGTGGGAGATAGCGACCCATAAACTCAATAGCATTTTACTACATCATTTTGTCCCCATAAGACCGACAGAAGACCAGATGAGATGGACCGCGATAGACAGTGGTAAATTCACAGTCAAATCAGCGTACAAATTGTTAATCCATCCTGAGGCTCCTCACTTCCAAACTCAATTAGTCTGGGTTAAGAGACTCATCCCCAAAATATCCTTTTTTGCATGGTTTGTGGTTCAAGGGAAAATTCTTACTGTTGATAATATGATGAAAAATGGATTAACCGTCCCCAACAGATGTTATTTGTGCAGGGTTGACTAGGAATCCATCCAACACCTCTTCATCAAATTCCCCTTTGCCACAACAATCCTTAATGACCTCTTCCAATCTTTCAACATAACTTGGATCAGACCCGAGTCCCTCAGTGAGTTCCTCTTGCAATGGCCCAAACCATTTGTCAGTGCCAGATTAAAATTCTTTTGGAAGATCATTTTCCACCATTTCCTGTGGCAAGTTTGGCTTGAAAGGAACCTGAGGATTTTCAATGAGACAACTAGGGACCTAGGATCCATCACTAATAAAATCATTGCCTTTTCTAAGGAGAATGCCCTATCTTGCACTGATGAGCCCTACTCGACTCCCCCAGGCGAAAATCTCCTGGTCCAGTCCCTAAGTCTGCCCTACCAAGATGGCCTCATAAAGACTAATCCGAGGTGTGAGGTTGGTTGGATCCCCCCCTTATCGAATGCCTAAAGTTAAACTTTGATGGTGCCTCCAAGGGCAATCCTGGCAGAGCAGGGGCGGGCGGGACCGTCAGGAATCATTAGGGTGACCTTGTCCTGGCTTTCGCTGAGGCCCTAGGCACCACAAACAAAAATTATGCTGAAGCTAGAGCCGTTTGGCGTGGTCTTCTCCTAGCTAAGGACGTCCAAGGCTGGTTAATTATGGAAGGAGATTCCCAATTTATCATCAATATCCTCAACAATGATAAGGATCCTCCGTGGAATTTTGAGGCTTGCATTAAGGAAGCAATGAACCTCTTAACCAACAGAGGTGACAGCGTGGCTCAACATGTCTTCAGAGAGGCCAACAAGGTGGTAGAAAAACTGGAAAACATAGGTGTTGATGTGGCTGGTTTGACCACGTGGACGTACGACCTCCCGACGGATGTGGATGGTATCTTCCAGGGAGAGCGACAACGTGAATTTTGATGTGGAACGCTAATCCAAATCAGCTCTCAAAAGTAGTGGTTTCAAGAAATTCGGCCATTCGACATCAGGATTGCTCGTATCAACATATCAATATTTCCACGACATCCTCCCTGGATAACCACGTGACTAGAAATAAGTGGTGGTGGCTCCTCGGGCCTCTACTGGATAGTTCCCCAAGGATTGACATTCTCTGGCAAGCTGCATCTCATGCAGAGTTGGGGCATGGGAAGGCCCACCCACCATAGCAAGACACGTGATCCCTCGAACGACCATGATGACCACCAAGAACAACTCATATCTTTTCCAGAAGGAGAACGTTAAGGCTC
Organism: Wollemia nobilis; assembly: GCA_028583015.1. Taxonomy (NCBI): domain Eukaryota; kingdom Viridiplantae; phylum Streptophyta; class Pinopsida; order Araucariales; family Araucariaceae; genus Wollemia; species Wollemia nobilis. Next base: position 1,013,105 of record JAQPPZ010001613.1, on the reverse strand, counting down.
TCAATTCCTATGCCAGATCAGCCACGTAGCATGGCACCCAGGTGGCAGGTATGCGTTGGCTTGCCATCAAAGCTAGCACTCACCTTAATGAGCCTTTTCATTTAAGATGGAAAGTCCTCTCTCGCCATCACCACTCTTCCCTCCTTTCTGCTTTCGAGAGCAAGAATTACCTTCAAGCTGCCAAACAAGTTTCAGAGGATCCCAGAGGTGAGATTACGATGACGTACACAAAGCCAAGTATGGTGTTCATGGAGCCGACATTGCAAGCCATCCATACTGAGAGGAATTTCATGCAATTATTTGACATGTTTTCTAGTTCGAATGACAAAATTACTGTCGAGTTTATGGAATCCTAGTATGAGGGCAGAGTGTTTATCCACGGGTGTGAGATTTCAATTGATATTAACCTTTTGGCAACCCTAACTGGGCAGACGATGAGGGGCCGCTCCATCCACAGGCAAAAACATAACTGGGAAGTCGAATTGTGCGAGTTTAAGGATAACCTCAAGATCTCTAAGGAGGTGAAGAACGACTTGACAAGGATGGACCTCCCTGCCCCATGGAACTCTGTAATGAAAAACATCATGGAATTCATTACAACAGAGGACCCAAGCAAGGTTATTCTAAGCTTCCACTATGCCTTCATCAACTTCTTTCATGACATCAACCCCATTAGCATCCCACAATTTCTCCTGAATTCCATGAACTACACCATCAATTCTTGCTATAGCAATAAAGGCACAACAATGCCTATGCACCAGAGCCTGTTCAAGGTGATTTACAAATTTTCCCTCGCCACCTCTCCCCAACCTGAACCCCTTATTTTTCCCCCTACTGAGACCCCCAGCTCCAGGCCCAAGATACCCAAGACCCACTTCGGGTCCTCTGCTAAGAAGCGTGAGCTGGAGGTGTCAATCACTGGTGGAGGAGCGAGGAGAAAACTGAAGATTGAGGAAGCAGAGGGATCCAAACGATCCTCTGCAAGACTAAGGAACAAGCTTGGGCAGGGAAGTTCCACAACCGTTATCTTAGACCCTTAGGCTAAGGGTCCTAAACCTAATATTTTGGTCCTCAAACATTTTGTTTTGACCACCCTGGCGTCCATGGCCCAGCAGATGCAGGAGGTCCTCGATGCCCTATCCAAGGTTTTCTTCAACGAAGGCTACTAGAGCAATGCCCCTGCTCAAGTCAACACAAAGGTTGAGGACTCGAAAAATGACAAGGACGACGACTAGATTGAGGATGAAGACGAGGAGGATTAAGCAAGTTTTATACCCTTTCCTTTTTGTGGCGGGCGTTTTTGAAGGCCCGTTGACGGTGTCTTTTTATTCATGGACCTAATTTCGCTTCTCCCATGCATGTTTGATGGGAGAAGCGAAATCTCTCTCGGTGTTTTTGTTTCCTGATGTTTCAGGACTTTTTTCACAAAGGATTAAGGATCCGTAGTCAGTATCTTTTCTCTGTGCTCAGCTACATGCTGATTTTGTACAAGGTTTTGGGTCAACCTGAAAAACCCGTTTGATATAAAAAGCTTACTTATATAATTTTTATTTTTTTAATATAGGATGATATATAGGATATGGGGTATTTTAAATCTTAGGTCTTCTTTAATGTTTGGCAACATTTAATGAAAAATTGTTAAGCTTAACATATTTTTATAATCTTGATTTTGATTTGTTTTCTTTTTTTATTTTGATTTTGATTTTGATTTCTTATTTTTTTTTAAAAATTATTAATGAATTTACACTTTAGTGTTTTTATGTGCAATTGTGATGTTTTTGTAGATTTTATACTTCACGATAAAATGTATTTTTGTCTCCACTACTCCCACTCTAGAAAATATATTTATATGACCATGCCTCTTCAAGAATTGTCCAACTCTCTATTTCTCCTATGAGATGATGTGAACCATATCTTAGTTGGGCTATAAGCATTTTTTTCCTTTTTGATCTTTGCATCTATATACTTCTTTTGGTTGTGTTCATAGCTCATTGGTGTATTATTGTCCTATCTTTCCTAAATTTTCAATCCATATAAGAAGTTTAATTTTTTCCCTCACATACTTCTTAATTTCTTTGTTGGAGTTTAGGATGTTATGAAATTTAGTGCTCCATTTCCTATCTATTTATTTTTTTGTTTCATCCATGTATTTTTTTTTTCTATTTGGTGTTTCTTTGATTACCTATTTTGACAACCTATTATCTTCAATTCTCTCTATTTTCTTTAGGTATCCCAATAGCCTTATCATAGCTTTTGCTTCTAGTGAAAAATTCTCTATCTTAGCAAGTAAATTCTTATATGGGAATGATGCTTTCATTTTGAAATTATTTGTACTCATTGGTTTTTGAATTCTTTCTATTTATCTTCATTTAAAAATGAATGTATTACTAGCCTACATCTCACACCTATATAGCACCACTAGAACAAAAAATGGGATCAAGTGATGCAAATATTGAAGATTAAATCCTCTAAAGGCAACCAAATTAAAGGGAATGTGAGTAATTGCAAGATGGAAATAATAAGGAATTGGCAGCCTCCTAAGGATTATGGGAAATTCAATAACGATGGAGCCTCTAGGGGGAACCTTGGAAAAGCTAGTGTAGGAGGAATTGGTAGACTTTCATACGGCTCTGTCGTTTTCTTTTTTGTTGAGAATTTGGGTATCCTTTCGTTGAGGGGTATTATATCCTCAAAGGCGTTCAAGAGGCTGCTAAGGTTAGATGGGAAAAGGTGTTGGTTGAATTGACTCCCAACACTTGCTTATAGATAATTTAATCATATTAAGTAGTAACATTCACAAGAGTTGTTTTAAATTTATATTTTGATTTAAAAATTATCTTATTTTTAGTTCATAAAATTCTTAATATAACACACATACCCAAAAAAAAAACAATTTTATTTTTAAAAGTTTGAATATATATATATATATATATATATATATATATATATAATGAAAAGTTATTATAAAAAAAATTCAAAATTATAAGTTTCTCTACTTATTATTATTATGGTAACGTTTTTAGCATCTTGATTTCATAAATATCATTAGTGGGTATAAAAAATAATGGAATATATATATGATGTCTTCTAATTATATAAATCATAGTTAGAAAAATCGCTAGTTCCTCACGATTTCTTGTGATACTCACCAGAAATTATAAGTAGTGAGATTTTAATTTTTTGACACCAAGAAAATCATCAACTTGCAGTAATAGTTCTTGTGATAGATGATGTCAAATAGTTAGTAAAAAATGGAGGGAATTTTTTTTTTTTTAAATACCATTTCATAATATTTTGTATTTTTTCTTCTCTCCATCTATGAATTTTTTTTTTTTTTAATGAAGTTTTATTATTAATAATTTTAAAAATAATGTATTTTTATGTTTAAAGGAGTTTCAAAATTTTAACTACTTCTATATAAATATCTAAAAAATACCATGGTATTTATGGTAAGCTTAATATTTTGAATGCAATAAAAATATACAGTCATCTTAATAGTTCTATGTACTATTAGGAAAAGATATTGATTAATAAAATAGACAAAATATTTATAGTTGCAATTTATTAAAAATATAGTATGTTGAATGTTGGTCGTCTTTCTTTTATTATTATACCAAAAAATCTACTTATCACCTCTTCCTAATATAATACTACTAAAATTTAAATTTAGTAAAATTTAAAGAAAATGAATAAGGACAAAGAAAGAGAACATGAAGCTAAGAGTGGTAGTAGGTTTTATTGATCGCTTGTTAATTTTTTGAGGCACTTGAGGAGGAAGTAGAATATTTGAGAGGTTTGGAGGAGATATACTATAATGATCCTATACATGAGAAGCCATTAATTCAATCATATGTTTAGATCCAAGGCCAACCATCTAGTTCAAAGGTGAGGAGGGGAAAACAATAATATTTTAAAAATTAATTTATATTTTTTATATTTTGCATTTGTTTGATACTATGATGTATTTGGTTGGGAAAAATATGAAAAATTATATTAGAACAAAATTATTTACAAGTTAGAACGAGACTCCTCCTAGCTTTAGCTAACAAGAGCACCTATTTTATCTTCTTAAATTTCCAAAAAACTTCCATAAATCTAAAGCCCAGTATACTAAGAACTAACAAGTTTTGTTTACAAAACTAAAAGGAGATCTGCATTAGAGCCAAATATCCTAAACCATATATTCATATTATCTATCCAAATTAGTCAAATGTTAGATTTGCTCATCAACCTGCCCAATCCTCATCCTTAGTTGCCATGACACTATACTATAGAACCCCTACCTCCTTCTTGATACCCATATTAGCTAGGAAGCCTACCATTGTATTTAGAGCTCTACCCACACATATCAGGATCACATCATCCAATTCCCTCTAGAACTCCTTAATTTGGGTGATAAGAATCCTTAATCTCCACATATCCAAAAAAAAATTTCTCATGTAATCTGGAGCTCTTGCCATTATTTAAGAATCTATTTTTATGATTATCCTCCTATAATATTGTCTTACTACCTAGATAAAAGTAGATGCGATAGGTTAGGATTCTACTTCATTGTTCGTGGTCTTGCCCAAGCCTTGAAGTTTATTATAGAGCATTATCCTAACATGATTCCTATAGACCACTCCAATTCAAGCTCTATCTAGATTACCTTTTGCAACTTCATAAATATTAATTTTAATTTAACCTTTTGAGGGTGTTTTCCAACTAGCTCTATCCTACTTATGCATTTCATCTTCCCTCTTTGTAATCCCTATATTAGCCCGAGTTTCCTCTTTAGCATACACTACTGCAATTTTCATGACTTTGCTTCAAATTATCTACCATATGCCATCCAAGGATGAAAAGGTTTCTCTAAAAAAAAATTATTTCTCTCCAACCAAAATTACCACAAAATAAAGTTTAATCCAATATTCCACGCAATACAAAGATATTTATAATTATATCTACCTCTCTTCCGTATTTCCTATATATTAATCCAATTCAGATCATCATTGGATTGGATTTTATAAGCTAAAATCTAGAACTAGGGATGCAACACATTTCAATAGAATTTTTCATAGCTAGACCATAGAGGAGTGCCACTATGTCAATCATTATACACTAGGAAAGCAATTCTCTTTATTTGTCACATGTGTTCGATAGTCAATGCAACCATGCAATGATGTAGGATCAAATATTTCTAGGTTAATGCTCTGATGCCAATGATGTGGTTAAAAATTAAAGCTTCTATTACCAATAGGTGATTAAATAGCTATATTACATAAAAATATTCCAAGTGACTAAGTTTGAAAGATAACAGACTAATAATTAAAAACAAATACATTATTGGAGAATATTGTGTTAGAAATTTTGAGTAATAAGGTTGTCATTGATGTCAAGTGTTTGGTACAAGGTAAATTCCATTTTGGTACAAGCAAAGTGGTAAAATAATTGGTTATAATATTTTATATTATAAGCCAAAAAAGTTGGCTAAAAGGTTGAAGACAAAATATTACCCCCATGGTTTTAAAGAGAAAAGAAGATATTATAATATTTTAATATTATAATAATTAATCCAGAAGGGCTTATTAAAAAGAAGAAAAAAAGAATTGACGAAGACCCCCATGCAAAAGTATTATTTAATACTAAATTAAATAATATAATATTTAACCTAAAGTTAAATATTATATTAAATAAATAATTAAATTTGAAAATGGCAAAGGCGCCAAAAAATCAAATTTAATTTGGAGGTATTTACAATTTCCACTGACATCATGAAATCATCTTGGAAACATATAAAAGGAGGAAAATAAAATAATTAAAAGGCAATTCTAATGATGAAGGTATATGCTCATGCAACAGAATTCGTACGAAGAGGATAAGGAAAACGTGGAGGTTTCTCATTTGATGAACGAGGGCAAAGGAATAAAATAAAGGCGGTGAGCACTTTGGTGCAACATGGGATGATAGCCTGAGTGGCATGTAGGTCCTATATTAGTCGTTTGTAGAAGGAAGGTTCGGGCTTCAATTTTACCTAGCGCTAGATTGAAGATTTTAAGTTTTATTTGTCGGAGGCAGTGAGTATAAAGTGGGTGATGCTAAAGCTTAGTCTCAACCGCTTGGCTAGCGCAAGTGATCGAGCACTGCACTTGGTGGGTTGAGGTCATAGGGTCGATTCTCATCCACAAAAAAACAAGTTAAATATTTTATAAAGGTATGCGCCATGATTAATTTGTAAGGTTTGCGCTATGTGTTGAATTTTTGGCTATAGTGATATTTGGTGGATGATATTTTAACCTATAGTTTGAAACATAGGAGATATAAGGGGAAATATTTTTGGCATTATAATTAAAGGGTTAAATGTTATTTATTTTATTTGCTAAGATTGGAGTGATAAGTTTATAATTGGTATCATTGTAATTATTTGTTCTTTTAAAATGGAGTGAAAATTATTTTGAAAGAGTGGAAATTAAAGGTGTAAAAGTCTTGTTATTTGATTGTAATTATTTTTTTATAAAAAGAAAAAATTTTGAGAGAGTTTTTGCATCACTCATGAAAACTAAAGAAGAATTCTAGAATATTATTTTTAGAATTCTTTGAGCATATTGTTGAGGGAATATTCATGTGGAGGTTTTGAGATAGACTATTGTTATCTAAATTTAAGTGGCACAAAAGGAATTTGTTGTGAGTGAGATAGGTTTTGAAGATATATCTCCATCAAAGCAAATAGGTATGGCACATCATCCTTTGTTTGAAGTGTTTGTTGGATTGAATATTTTGAAACATACGATGGAGTGAAAAGGATTGTTTGATGAGCATTTTTGGCAATTTTTGAGTGAGTTTTATGTGCTTCATTATTGAATATTTTGAGAAAATTTGAGATAGAGATTATGAATCATTCGAGTTAGGGTGATAAAGACTAGGGATGCAAAATATTTTAATATATTTTTTATAGCTAGAAAATAGAGGAGTGCCACTATGTCAATCATTATACACTAGGAGAGCAATTCTCTTCATTTATCGCTTGTGTTTGATAGTCAATGCTACCATACAATGATGTAGGATCAAGGATTTCTAGGTTAATGCTCTGATACCAATGATATGGTTGAAAAACTAAAACTTCTATTACCAATAGGTACTTAATAAATAGCTAGATTACATAACAATCTTCCAAGTGACTAAGTTTAAAAGATAACAAACTAAGAATTAAAAATAAATACATTATTGGATAATATTACATTATTTGGTATATGCTAATGTACCCCAATTGTACCTTCATGATACATTTGTAAATAGTACATTAAGGTTGAGTCTATAGTTTAGAGTATGATTTATATTTCCCCTTTATGTAAGTATGAATGTGTAAGAAATGCATAAGTGCCAAGTAAGTTAGAGTACAAATATGTAATGTATAGATATACGTAAGTGTCCTAGATTAATAGTGTAATTTGAAGTGTAAGAGTCATGTCAAGGTATGCAATTATTGTAGATTCAAGTGTTCATCAAGTATGCAAGTGGTAAGTAGATAAACCAAGACTCATGAGAAATGACATATGGAGATCAATAGTCAAGTACATGAAGATTCACATTGGTATTGCTATATTATGGAGATAATGCTCCACAGGAAAGCAATTCATTCAAGAATTTAGAATTCATAGTCCAAGTTGTATCAAGAAGAGAAGCAATAAATCTTGTATAAATTTTGAGCAATTAATATTGTAAGTTGTTCTTCATGCATAGTACATGAATGTTTTAGGCTATTTACATTGATATTTTAGTACATAAATGAATACTATTTTATTTATTATAAGCTCTAATATACATATTAATTTTCTCATATTATTATATTGAACTTTTATATATTGTGGCTATTTTATATTAGGACCTGTATCAGATAACCTATGATATTTTGTGGTAGTATAAGCCTTAAAAATCCAATAGTGGTATAAAAGCTACAACTAGATTCTGTCTAGTTGGACACAGTTTATCGAGCCATCATTATTAATTAGCTTTTTCCATTTTGATAAAGTTAATTTTGAGTCTATCCACTTTGAAGACAATGAGACTCAAAATCTATTTTTAAGAAGGTTATATTGAGTAGGGAAGGCTAGGGTCTTTCCACTAGGTTTAAGGAAAACTAGTGAAGATTAGGACTTAGCTAAGTTGATAAATAGGCAAACCAACTCAATAATAGTTGGTTATTTAGGAAAAAAACTAACCCTAACATTAATTTAAAAAATTAAAGTTTTTTTAGATTAAATACTAAAGGTGAATCAACTCTAAATATAGTTGATCATCTCGGAATAGAACCAAACCTAACATTAATTTAAAAAATTTAAATTTTTTGAGATTAAATATTGAAAGTGAATCAACTCTAAAGATAGTTGATCATTCAGGTATAAAGCCAACATTGACAATGAAGATTTTAAGGATTTCTAGATTTGAAGATTAAGGTAAAATCAACTCTAAAAAAGTTTATCATTTAGGGAGAGCCACCCTAACATTAATTTAAATATTTTTAGATTGAAGATAGAGGTAGAACCAACCTAGAGATAGTTAGTCATTCAAGAAATAGTCATCCTAACATTGGGTTCTCTAGTAAGGAGGATAATCATATTGAGTTCTTAGGTATGACCTAAGAAATTGAAGATTTTAGATTTTAGAAAGATATAGAGTTGCAGAACAGAAGTTTGGGAATATTATTGTAAATATAGAGAATAATTTTAGCTTCTAAGTTACAACATATTGAGAAGCATTTAAATTTTCCTAAGGATAGAAGAAATTAACAAATAAAGAACAAATTAGGTCTTAGTGACCTTGACATATTTGAATAAAGAAAAGGCCAGAGAAGCCTATATGAAAGTTTTGAAAAATTCATTGAAGAAGAAGAATAATATTGTAGAGAATAGTATTTATAGATGAAAACATTGCAAAAAATATAAGGGGCCATAGCAGGCCTACAATGAAGAAAAGAGAAGCCAAAAAGGCTTATACAAGTGTAAAGTATTTAGAGGACAATAAGGTAAAATAAGCTCTTACACTACTGATTCTCAAATGACCTACATAATATCATTAATAGGTATTTACCGAATAAATTTATAAGGAGCTACAAGAAAGAAACCAAAGCTTGAGAAAGTATTACTAGCCAACGTAGCATCTAAAGAGTTGCTAGAGTAGTAAAGAAACATTCAAAGAAAGGAAATTAGTCACTTATAACTAAGTAAAATAGGCTAGGTATAAAGTATAAAGTAAACCAGGCTAGGAAAATAGAAAAGGTAAACCAGTCGCCTATTCCAGAAAAGAAGAGATAAACTAGTCACTTTTTCTAGAGAAGAATAGGTAAACCTATCACTTGTTCCAAAGAATAAGATGAAAGTCATTCACTTATGATAGAAAAGAATAAGTGATTCAAAGTGCATTGTGGTGAAATAAAAATGTTAGAAGTGTTATGATAAAACAATGTTGTGATCAAAGCTATCATCTAAAGAAATGATGAATGTAGAACCCTACAAAGAATACTCAGCAGCATCAATGTCATATCATCACCAACAACCCTAGCATGAAGAGTAGCTATTAAGGACAAAAGTAGACCATCTACCATAGTCACCTATAGAATATAAAGGTGTGATGGAAATTTGAGCAAGTTTTGTTATCATTGATGTCAAGAAGTTTGATGACTAGTTTTGTCATCATTGATGTCATAAGGTTATTTTTCCAAAATGCAAGGAAGTGGTTAAAATAAAAAGGATATAATATTTATTTTAAATATTATATGCCTAAAGAGGCCTAAAAGGTTGAAGACCCAAGGGAAGAGAAGTAGGTTTAAAAAGAAATAATAATATTATAATATTTTGGGCAAAAGGAAGAGGTGAAGAATAACGAGGTTCAAGGAATCATTAAAAATATATATCCTTGAAAAGACCCATTGCATAGATTATAAAGGTTTTAATTTAATTTATTTAAATTAAAATATTTTAACCTATGGTTAAAATTTTAATTTAAATAATCAAATGGTGCCAAGGTTTAAAATTTAAATTTGAATTCAAAATTTAAAATTCGAATGGACCAACGTGTTTAAGTGCAAAGGATAAAGTATAAATAGGAAATGATTTTCATTTCCAAATTACAATGCTATTTGAATGACTAAGTGGATATAATATTCATGCGCTGCATTGTTGAAAAGGAAAGGATATTCATGAGATTTTAAATTAAAGGAGGTAAACTTGTTCTGAAATCCATGTGACATGACTAAAACTTTACATAGTGCTAAGTAGCGCAGATGGTGGTCAAAGACTGTCTAAGGTGCTCACAAAGGGGAGGTCATGTTTTCGAATCCCACACGATTCATTTTGGCAAAGGAGAAGAAGAGTTTTATTTTCACCGAAATCTATGTAGTGGCATTAGTAAGGGAGCGTGGACTTTAGTTCATGTGTGGGCATGTAACCCAGGAAGCAGGCTAGCATTGGGCTAAGGCACTGTGGCGGTTTGATCATGGGTTCAATTTTAGGTGCAGTCGAAGACATGCGTGATAATATTTTTGTGATGTGGGCCAATGATTATAAGGTATGCATATTTTAATTTAATTTTTCCAAGGTTTGGAAGGTGCAAATAGTTTAGAGACCACGTGATAATTTAAAAGGGCATATGTGGAATGCATAGGGAGTCATAAGTATTGTTGAATTATTTTTTTTGTTGCTTAGAAAAATAAATAAAAAGGATTGGAGTTTATAAGGTGTTAACAAAGGAACTTCATTTTTATGTATTGAATATTATTTTGAGAAGTTTGGAGCTTATATGGTTTTAGCAAAGGAACTTGATTTTTATGTATTAAATATTATTTTGAGAAGTTTGGAGATTATAAGGTGTTAACAAAGGAACTTTTTTTTTATGTGTTGAATGTTATTTTGAGAGTATTGGAGATAATAAGGTGTATTTGAGACTTGATATTTCATTGTATTTCTTGAATGGTGAAATAATTATTGAGGAGAATATTTGTGTGGAGATTTTGAGATAGACTATTGCTATCTAACCTAGAAATTGGCAAAGAGGATTTGATTGTGATTAAGATAGGTTTTGAAGATATATCTCCATCAAATAAAAAAGGTATGGGCGTACTATATTTTTTTTAGAGTGATTGAAATGAATGCATGAAATATAAGGTGGAGTGAAAAGGATTGATGAGTATTATTGGAAATGTGTGAGTAAGTTTGAGTGCATCTTGTTGATGAATGATTTGATTTGATTTGAGATTGGAAATTATTTGAGTTAGGGTTTAAGACCCACATTGTGCTTTTTTTGAAGAAGTATGAAAACACTTTTTTAGGATTTATGAGCAAGTTGTGTTTCATTGAGTGAATAATTGAGTGAAGTTAGTTGATCATTATTGATTGAGAGTATATGGGAGTTGTAGATCAAGTTTTGTGAAACAGATTATACTTTATTATAAATTGATTTAAAAGAGAGTTAGCAAGTGGCTGATTGTTTGTTGAGTACAAAAATTTGAGCATGAAATATATTGAGGTTTTGATAGAGCTTATCATTCTCTATATGTTCCTAAGGTTAAACAATATTCTGAGTGAAACTTGTTTGTGTGAAGAGGTTTTATGAAAAGGATTTAAGTTGTGTTTTGTATGCAAGTTTTGTAGTTATTTGAGTAAGATTTTGTGAAATCTTAAGGACAAAATTGAAAAATCTTTTTGTGAAAGCTTGTTGACAGATTTGAGTAAGTCTTGGTGAAGACTTATAGAAATATTTGATCAAGCCTTGGTAATGACTTGTGTAGACACCTAAAACATGTCATGTCGAGGTGACTACTCATATGGGACATGATAACAAACCATATGAAATATCTTGGACATATTCCAAGGTGAAGCAGTGGTTCTAACCACTCAATTTAGGCATTTTGGTCTAGTTAGTGTTGGTTGCAACTTACACCCATGGTTAATAGGTTTTACCATACCTCAGAGCCATGGTTAGCCTTCAAATTAAGTTTGATCTCAACCAACCTAAAATTGGTTACAACGACCAAGTTGTTCAATTTTCAAATGGTTTGGGTGTGAAAGCCTCTAGAAATTTCCCTCCAACTACTCTAACTACAAGTTATTAATCTTAGCTTCTCCATGAAGCTAATACAAGGCCTTCCCATGTACTATAAGATCCCCCTACAAATTGGGGAAATTTTTGGAAGAATCTCAAGTTGAAGGGCATCAAAGCTCTATCAAATTGCATACTCACTTGCATCCATTGAGAGGAACACTTTTGCTGCTTATTTGGAGATCAAAATGGCATTTGGAACCAAGAAGGCTATGGAGGGCTAGGAGAAATCAAGAAAATCAATTGAGCCCATTCCATCACCAATATAAGAAATTCAATAACCACATCTGTTAGAGGATATCAAGGTGACCTTTGAACATCAATTCAATGGAGTGAATTGAGGAATCAAGCCCTGATTTGGAGAACAAGGATATTCATGGCTCAACCGTGATTGTCAACCATGGCTAACAATGCTAACCACTTTATAGACCCACGATCAAGGTTTAATCCTCTTTTCAACTAGTTTTAGCAGTATATTTACATTTCTATTTGTGCATTTAGGTAAATTTACCATAGATTGATTCTCTATCTTCCCATTAGACTGTTAGAATCATTGATTTGGGGTAGATTCCTTGCATTTCCAAGTATTAGGTAATTTTAGACTAGATGTTATTATTTTCATGCATTTATGCTCCCAATGTTTAATTAGGATGTTAGCTGACTAGATCTATGTCTCATTCACATGCTTTATGGCAGATTTATCATGTTTAGCATAGATTTACATATTTATATACTTTCTTTATTTCATGTTACCTTTAGCATATTTTAGACAAAGTTTCCTTTAAAAGCCTCATCAAGAGAGGCATCCTTTGCTTTTAATTATATCTTTTTTTTTCTTGAATGCAGGGTTTTTAGGACTTCTTCATCAATGCATTCAAAGCAACAAATGCCTCTTCCAAGGAGAGAAGAAGGTCATCATTGACCTAGAGCAGTTCGTGTCATTCTAAAAGGCCTACGGATTACACTTACCCTTGCGAGGGATTTCTTATGATTATAACATTGTATCACATTGGGTATCCCTAAGAGGGACGAATTTGTAGCCATGAATTGATTCAATTTTAATAAAAGATACCTTTCCTTTGGTTATTTCAATTTTGTTAATTTATGTATGTGCTTTGTGTGATTTTCAATTGTTACTAGATTAGGTGTATGCTTTTTAGGATCATATAGATGGCGATCACGACGGAAAATCTGCATTTCATGCTACCAAATTTTAACTTATTGTGTTTTTTTATGGTAGGTCTTAGATGTGACTGATAGTGGTGGTGAACAGTTGTAGCCGCACCTCTGAGCCATGGGTAATAGTTGTAGCCATATTTGATAGACGTAGTCAATAGAAAACATAAAAACAATAGATATTAGACACCACTATCAGAATTGGATCTAAGGTAGGACCATTTCCTTGTATTTGTATTTTTTTGTCTATTTTTTATAGAAGCATAATGCAATAGATGGATGTTAAGTAGAAAACATAGCAAAAAGTAGAATGGAAAATTTGTAAATGCTTTGTAGTTTTCTACTAGTCGTTGCTAGGAACAACGGATCTATGATTGCAGTCTACCCTAGTATCCAGTGGTCTAGGCCATTTTGTGTTTTGAGTTTGCATGCATGAGGCCCAATCAATGGCCATTCCTTCATAGGTAGAATTGCATTCTCTGAAAATCATCTAGCATAGTCGTGCATTCTCTTAAAATAAAACGTTCATTTTCAAAGCATGTAGGAAAATAATTTGATGGGTATTTGATTCATTTTATTTTCATGCAAATTAAAAGGAACCACACACACCATGACACACTTTAAACGCTTGTGAGTTGGAAGCCACATCTAACCACTAGTAGGGTTCAATGATGGTGGTAGTGATTTCTATCCATTGGCCCAACTGCCTCGATCCTTTGTTACTAGATCAATACTAAATATAAGAACCGACATAGCCCATGGAAAATTTGTATGTATCTCTCTTTGAAGAGGTATATCGCTGACTATGGGTGAACAGGGTGAGGACCGAGAGGACCTGTGCTCCCTGACCGTGTGTGGACTTCATTACCACACATTATAGGTGGGATTACATGGCATGGAGTTCATAGCCAGGTTGTTGAGCTACAAGTATATAGGTGAAAGCCCTTAAAAAATTGAGTATATCATCAACTTATTGAAAACATGATGAGAGTTACTTTTTGATACAACAAATATCAAAATCATTTAGGGCTCACAAAAAAAAAATTAAAAGAGATAACCATCACTATTTACTTTTTTTGCCTTAAAATTTACATACGAGATAATATAATATCATGGTTAGAACAAGGAGAGGCCAATTTGAGCATAGACCCAAGGTCGAGGTCAAAGCTCCACCCAATGCAAAACAAAATGTGTAGGACCCTTAACCACAAGATCCTCCTAAACATTGTTCAATGAGTATTAGAGATGACAATTCTATGCGTAGGGATCCTATTGAGAATACCCCAGTTAGAGGAGGTACTAGAAACTCCTTGAGACATAGATCAAAGCATGGGGATTCCCAACATGGGAGTACCGAACATGGCAGCATTTACCATGATCACACTCTATGTGCATCCATGATATCTGCTGACAAGTATGTCATAGAGAGATCCAGGTTGGTACCCCTTCAACCCGTATTTAAGGGAGGTTCAAGGCATCCACCATCTACATATATATGGGCCAATATCCACCCATTCAGGGGTAAGTAGAGAGGGCCAATTTTGAGTGTAGACCCATAAAAACTCCCAACAAAAGAGAACCTTGTAGGATCATCATAGACATATCTAAATTAGGAGTGAATGGTATGCAACCACATGAGCCATGGCATAGTAGATAGTTAGATGGTCTAGATAGAGTCCTAGGATAGCTAGGTTATAAACCTTTGCCTGTGCCCTCTCATTCTATGAGTGTGCATAGCGGTAGTATAATTAGGACCATCAAAGAACATGGAGAATTCTCCAAGCATTCTCGTGATATGCATGCCCCTGCATCCCATGCAGCCACAAAGTATAGGTGATATTTGAATGTAAATATCATATTCATAGATAAGGGCAAGAGCATAGCAAATCAGTCTATTGGAGGGCACACCCACAAAATCTCTTGAATAGAGTGCACACACCAGAGGTCTCAGATAGCTATAGCACCCTAAAATTGGCACAGTTAAACCTTAGTAAAAAGATAAAAATTCAAATTTTAACCTCAAACCGCCCGTTAACCGCCTGTTACCCGCTCCCCTTGTTTTTCGTGCCATTTTTAGGATTTGTTTTGACCGTTGGACGATATCGTCGCAGATTAGATGAAATCATCCCAGATCTGATGAATTCGTCTGGAATAGAACGTCCAGACGATTTCATCCCAAAACCAAATTTTCATACTTAGCTTCTATTCCAACAACTCCTCTAACCTGGGCAGAAAGCGTGTCTACGCAGTTAGAGTCTCCCCCATTGGAGATCTCCCAAATTGGGATGATCTCCAACCTCCTAACCTCTCCCTAATCCTATATAAACTGAGATTTTCTCAGTTTATCCCCTTGAATCTCTGCCTAAAACTCTGCTTAAACCCCCTGAACTTCCATGCACCTCAGAGCATCCTCACACCATCATTTGCATTCTGTATTTCATGTTTTCTTGCAGGAACTTTACTATTTTTCAGTCGAAGCTAGCTCGGATCGTCGCAAGCGATTCCAGGCGATTTCGGACGATCCTGTCGAGGAGCACAGATGATCTCGTACGATTGGAGGTGATCCCGACTGTAGTCCAGATTGGGGGCAATCAGAGTCCAGAGTTTGCATCTCTTTATTGTTTTCTGCATTTCTTTATACATTATCTTAGTTATTATATTTATGCATCTTGGAGTTCACCTCATTTAGCATAACCGCATGATAAAGTTAAAATCAATCATTAAATCTACTGCATTTCTCTTATTTGTTATTTGAATCTATTATTTAGGCATGTTTGCTGTTATTTCTATCATTCTCCTTTGCTTTTGCAGTTGCATATTTGGTATTTTGTATCTATTCCTGTGATTGCAGGTTTCTGACGAATTCATCAGATTGATGACGATCTCATCTGATCTCAGATGATCGTCTGAGATTTGAGATGATTCGATGTAATTTCAGATGATTACGTACGAGTTGAGATGATCTGGACTGCTACAAAACTCAGAATCTTCATCAGACATCCGAAATCAGGTATGTTCTGTCCCATTCGGCACATTCTCTCGTGTTTAGCATTTATTCATATTTTTTGTATCCATAAAAATCAGCATTGGCATATAGAATAGTTTAGATTCATCTTGGCCAAACCTAGGAATTGAATGATTAAAGTACAAAATGAACACATCAAACCCACTATCAACCTAGGTGTGGAAACTGCCACTCAAAAGTTTCCTGGTGAACCCACCATCCGTCAAAAATTCACCCTTATACCCCTCCCCCGAGAGGCGGGACCTTCAAAGGGCCTCTCAGTCCGAGGTATTGTCCCATCCTTCTCGCATCCCCCTTCCGGGCATGGATCCTATAGCCTGAAGGTAAGGATGCAAAAAATTTGGAGCGATACATTTTGGTGAACCCGACGTGAAAAACTAAAAACCTTTTGAAAACAATCCAAAAAAAAACAAAACATAAATGCATTTAGAATCAAAGATTGCATATCATATTTAGATGGTAGATTATAATAAAAGACGAGTATGTCACCATTAATGTTGAGAATCAATTAGCAGCTATAGAGATTACTTCTGTGCTTAGAGTACCTCAAACAAATAGTGTTCAACCTTTGTGGGATGAACTTGATAGGAGATTGGGTATCATTGCATCTAGATCAACCGAACTTAGGCAAATCAAGAGGTTTGTCCTAGATAGAATCCTGGATCCCGATCAAGTGACCTTGTATCATGAACTTCAGAGAGCTTGCCATAGGTGGTTAGCAGATAAAAGAGCCCTTGTGTCTTCTAAATTGTACACCTTTGAGGAATACCTTGAGAATGCAATTGTAGTACATAAATTTCTATCTCGTATAGAGGATCAAGAGGTCATTCTTATGGATAGAAAAATATGGAATAGAGTTCCTAGAGCTGTGTTATATCGAGAGTATTGCCATGAACTTTATTTCTACAAGTCAGAGTCTAAAATAGATAATATCACTATAGCACACTTTATCAAGTTCTTGAAAAACCATTTCCAATTTGAAGAGGAGCATTTCATGACTCCCGATGAACTTGATCCTATCAATGACATCTATAAACTATTTATAGAAAACTAAGCTATTCTTTTATTATTGTTATTTCTTGCATTTAGTGTGTTGTTTGTTGTCTTTATAAGCATAAAAAAAAAAAATAAATAAAATTAAAATAAAATAAAAACAAAACAAAATCATAACAAAAATCAAAACATTTTCTTTTAAGTATTATAGTAGGTATATAATTAAAATATATACCTCCTAAATTTGTTGCAAATATATTAATATATATTTGCTAAAATCTAAATTTAGACATAATGACTAGACTCAGGAATGGAAAACAGACTGAAGTAGAAGAAGATTGGTTAAGAAAACCAGGAAATAACCCAGATGTCCTTCCTGAAGACCCAATTCAGGAAGAAGGAACCTTTGACCAACAAGAAGAAGAATTTGTTGTAGGAAATGAACAAAAAGAAAATGATAGAGAGGAAGGATCCTCATCCCCTAAAATATCTCCGGAAGGAGTTGTTACTTTTGAGAACATGGAACATTTCTGGAAGTTCCTCAATACTAATATTGGCACTCTTAATAGAGCAGTCCATATGGACAAAGATCAAATTAGTGACACTCAAGCAACCCTAGAAGACATATATCACACATGCACTAATCCCTTGTCCTTCGTTGATCAAGAAAGTGATCAAGCTGGACCATCCAATTTGGATATGGCCGCTATAATCCAGAACACGCAACAACAACAGGTTACCCAACCACCTAGAGTGCCTGTTACCAAGCCTAGGGTTATTCCCACACAAAAGAAACCTTCATTCACTCGCTCTATTTCGCCAAGCTATTGATCAATATACCTCAAATCAACAAAAGCCTAAAACAAAACCAAATACCAATTTCCAACAATCTGGGATACAACATAATGCTACAACAAATCTTCTTCATAATACTCTTCCTACCAACCATTTGCATAACAACAATATAGCATCTAATCCTTATGTCACGCCTTCCTACGCTCACAAATCCCATGCTCATGTACCACCGAACCAATATGGTGGACAAACTGGTAATCTGGAAGCCATGGTGAAACAGTACCGTCCCTCGTACAATTATCGAGAGATGTGTAGTCAGCCTCTAGATCCTATAGTTGTAGCACAACCATATCCCAAACACTTTCCTATGCCTGTCCTACCTATATACAAAGGAACCGAAGATCCCATAGAGCATCTTCGTATGTTTAGGATAGCATGTCATGATATATCACATGATGACTTGTTATTACTAAAGATGTTCCCAAAAAGTTTAGGAGGGATGGCATTGGAGTGGTATTATCAACTACCCACTCATTCTTTGAGGAATTTCGAAGAAACCGTCGAGTCTTTTGTGCATCAATTTAGTGCCTATATTGAAAGGCATGTAACCATTAAAGATTTGTACAACCTAAAACAAGACAAAGATGAGTGTTTTGCTGACTTCTTAGCTCGATGGAGGCAGTTGATAGGAAAATTACACTTTGTGTTACCTTATCGAGAAATGTTGGATATCTTTATCAATAATTTACAAGAACAACTATCCTATGAATTATCAATCGCTACCTTGACCACCTTCGATCAAGCTATAGACTTAGCTCGAAGAGTGGAAGATGCTCTTATTAGGAGAGGTCAACTTAAAAAGAAAGATGATGAGAAAACATCCAAAAATCAATATAAAAATAAACAAGTTGTGGGTGATGGAGTCACTGATAGCAGAAACATTGCCAATGTTAATACTGCAAAAACAACAGAGAAGTTCATATTGAAACCTCCTGATAAACCACCTCGAGAATTTACTAGGTTAAATCAACCTTTATCAACCATTCTCCCACAACTATTAGCACGAGGTTTGATTCAATTACCAAATATCCGGGAACCTGATCCAACTATACCCGGATACGTAGCTGATTTACATTGTGATTTCCATAGAGGGCCTGGACACGCTACCAACTCTTGTAAAATATTAAAACATAAAATACAAGACCTGATTGATAACAATGAGATGGAGGTGCAAGCCTTTCAACCTAAACAAAATCCTTCTAATAATGCTCAAAAGAACATCCCCCAAAATCAGAATCAGAATGCCAATCAATCATTGGACATATTTCAACATCCTTTACCAAAGCATGGTAAAGAGGTGGCTAATCAAATTGAGCATCATAATGTTCCCCCTCCTACCCGATATGTAGGAACTATTAGTGGACATTCACCTACTCATGATGTGGAAGTATTTGACACAACTTTATCCATGGTTACGACCAGACCTCTATTTAATATTCGGACCCCCGATCTTAGTGATACCGAATATGAGACTGAAAGTGACATGGAAATCACCTCAAATCAATCGAATAGTTCTGAAGATGAATCAGATCCTATTCAACCTATCACAAGTTCTATGGTTCCAGAAGAACCATTTCCTAGAAGAGTCACTACTAGACCATCTTCTCACCAATTACTTTCTAATGAACAAGCCATAAACGCTAGACCAAGGCCCATTCATCATCCACAAAATAATATTGTAGGTACCATCGGAGCCGTTACCAAACAACAGGCTCAAAACTCTCAACAGGATCAAACTCGAATGATGGATCAGCTCCATTTGTTTTGAAAAATCCCAATAAAGGGAATCATGCGCCTAATGTTCAACCTAAGCCTCCTTATAATATTAATGAACAATTATCAAATACTACAGCTAGAATTTCCCTTTTGGACCTTTTAAGATCTTCTCCTACCCATAGGGATGAATTAATGCTCACATTAAGCCAAATGATGGTACCACAAAATATTCAACCTCGAAGCCATGTCCAATACTATCATAACTCGAGAAGTCGATTGTATTGACTTTCGGGATAGAGATATACCACAACATAGTTTACATAAGGATAACCCCTTATATATTACTGCCCTAATTGGGGATGTAGCAGTTAAACGAGTCTTGATTGATAATGGTTCATCTTTAAACATATGCACTTTTGACTTCTACCAAATATTTGGGTTTAGAAGTGACGAAATGAAAAGAACCGATATGATCATAAAAGCCTTCAATGACGAAACACAAGAAACGTGTGGAGTTATTACTATCCCCTTGCAAGTTGGTCCGAGAACCTTAGACACGACCGTGTTTATTGTACATTGCCCTGCATCGTACAATATACTTTTGGGTCGCCCTTGGATCAACGCGATGCGAGCTGTTCCCTCCACTTTACATCAGTGTGTTAAATTCAAATTTAAAAATCAGTTGGTTACCATTCATGGTGATCCTAGACCCTTTGATATGTGTGCTTTGGCAGAACCTGTTGGAGTTCAATTTTGCCCTGCTCTGTCATCCACACATCCTAATTCTCATCAACCGTCTAAACGTGTGAAACACACACCCATAACATCATCTACTTTTTCCCCATCAACTACACCTCTACATATAGCTCAACCATCTTCCGAACAAACCACATTAGGACCTCGAAAAGATCCTAAAACTACAACCAATGCTTCTTGTTTTACTCCTATAACTTCCATACCTATAGACTCATCCATCGATATCTCTATAACATCTACATCCACTACAGGCATACTTTCCACATCCGACGATGTAGGAAATGTTCCTTCTACCTCTTATGCTCTTACTGATGAGCTCTTACCCGATTTATCTAAAATTCTTATATCAAAAAAAACAAACACTGCCATGCAAGATTCCCTTATTTTAAATAAACTCCCACCCTCTCCTCGTACCTTGGGCCTCCCACAGCCTATGGGAAGTATTTACCAAGTCGGGAGTTGTGCTTTTATTTATAAGGGATATGACTGGGGAAGAATACCTAGAAACATCAAGACACATTGTGATGGATATGCTAGATGCTATTTTGCTAATGAGTATATTAAAGCTAAGCCTATAATGCTTAAATTGGGATATAAAGGGAAAGGTTTGGGACCTTTCCAGAATGGTATGAAAGAACCTTTTGAGGTAGAACCATGGCTTGCCCGATGTGGTGTGGGCCTATTTCCTAGTAAAGGTCAGCCCTTCCCATTCGAGGATGATGACCACCTCATATGTTACCAAGATTATCTGGATAAACGGGATGTCTTGCATTTAATGAATAAGCCTCTTACATGTAATATGTTATCCATAGCTTACCCTGAGATGATTGCCGAATCCGACGATGAGTTGGAGGGGGATATCTTTCATGATGTCTCCATTGAGGAATTGTTACATAACGGATTTTATTTCGATGGCTCTATACCTAGTATAGCCCAAGCTTGAGGCCACGACTCCTCAAGACGAATTATCCAAGCTAACCTTGGAAGAATTACAAGAATTAGGCGTTTCACCCGCCCCACCTAATTTTGAGAGAGATCTACACATGGAAGTAGAAAACATCATAAAAATTAACATTGGAACCAAAGATAACCCTCACATAATCAACATTGGATCAGAATTGAGTCAAGAAAAACAAGATAAATACATTGCATTCCTTAAACAATATGAAGACGTCTTTGCTTGGACATATGAAGATATGCCAGGATTAGACCCTTCTGTAGTTATGCATCACCTAGTAGTCCATCCGGATGCTAAACCTGTTAAACAGAAACTTAGAAAAATGCATCCTAAAGTGGCCTTACTAGTCAAAGGGGAATTAGAAAAACTCTTAAATGTTATTTTTATACAAGCCATTGATTATGCTGAATGGATCTCGAATGTAGTTCCAATAACTAAGAAAGAAGCCACTAAAGTTAGGGTTTGCATAGACTTCAGAGATATTAATGTTGCATGCCCTAAAGATGATTTTCCTCTTCCCAACATGGATCAGATCATTGACTTTACTGCTGGGAGTGGAATGATATCCCTAATGGATGGATTTTCTGGTTATAATCAGATCAGGATAGCTCCTAAAGATCAGGCTAAAACAACCTTTATTACCCCTTGGGGGACCTTTTGTTGGAAAGTGATGCCATTCGGTTTAAAGAATGCAGGTGCAACTTATCAATGCGCTATGACTTATATCTTTCATGATATGATGCATAATATTCTACATGATTATGTAGATGATATTATAGCTCGTTCCATCAAAGAAGATGATCATTTAGATGACTTGAGAAAAGTATTTGATCGGTTAAGGGAGTATCTTATCCGATTGAATCCAGCTAAATGTATATTCGGAGTTAAGTCCGATAAATTATTAGGGGTTATAGTTTCTTTACGTGGCATTGAAATTGACCCTCTCAAGATCGTGGCTATCACTGATATGCCCGCACCCACAAATATATCGGAATTACGAAGTCTACAAGGTAAGCTTCAAGCTATTCGCCGCTTTATTGATAAGTTGGCAGACAAAACCGGACCTTTTCTTAAGCTTCTTAAGAAAGATGTCTCTTTTCATTGGGACGATGAATGTCAGGAAGCATTCGAACTCCTCAAACAATATCTCCTTAAACCACCAGTGCTTTCACCACCTAGATCTGATCGTCCATTTATTTTGTACATTTTTGCTTCCGATTTTGCCTTAGGAGCTATGTTAGCTCAACTTGACGATGAGAAGAAAGAACGTGCTAATTATTACATTAGCAGAACCTTAATCAGTTATGAAACTCACTATACCATATTAGAGAAGTTATGTCTAGCAGTCATATTTTCTACACAGAAACTACGACATTATATGCTCAGCTAGAAAACGTATGTTATTGCTAAATTCGACCCTTTGCGATATCTCATGAGTCGACCGTACTTATCTGGTCGCACAACAAAGTGGGTTCTTGCGCTAAGCGAGTTTGAACTCACGTTTATAGGACAAAAGTCTGTTAAAGGTCAAATCATAGCAGATCAATTAGCCGTTGCACCCTTAGAGTCTACCCATCCCCTCATCATTGAGTTTCCTGATGAATGCCTTAAACTAGAGGCAGACCATCCAGAGCAATGGTCCCTATACTTTGATGGAGCCCGATGTATGAGTGGGGCTGGTGCAGGTATTATTTTAATATCTCCGTAGAAACATCTTATACCTCTGTCCTTCAAACTAACATTTGCTTGTACTAATAACATTGCTGAATATGAAGCTCTTATCCTTGGATTACGAGCTGCTTTAGCACTACAAATTAAAAATCTATTGGTTTTTGGTGACTCTCAACTTGTCATAAATCAAATCAATGATGTTTATCAAACCCGAGATGATAAATTGCATCCATACAAAGCATATGTCTTACAATTATTATCTTTGTTTGATCAAGTTACCTTGGAAGCTATTCCTCGAACTAACAACCGTGCGGCTGACGCTATGGCTGCAACTGCATCTCTTTTGCCCTTGGAGTTAGATGATGAATATGCTACCATCATTATTCATCGACTCTAGGAACCCACTTCAAGCAAATCATGCTTAGAACCTTTGGATGTGTTTCTAATCAATGAAACTACTCCTGAACATTGGTACACTGATCTATTTAATTTTCTTCAAAATGGGACCTTTCCTGAAGGTTGTAATAGCAACCAGTGTAGGTTATTACGTAGACGAGCAAGTCGCTTCGTGATTATTGGTAATACCTTGTATAGGAGATCTTTTGAAGGCATCTTACTGAGATGTTTGAATCTAGCAGAATCTAGATCAGCTTTGAGTGAAGCCCACAATGGATCTTGTGGGGGGCATTTTAGTGGTAGCGCCATTGCTAAGAAGCTCCTTAGGATAGGATATTTTTGGCCTACCATGGAGAATGATGCACATGCTTATGTGCATCATTGCGACAAGTGCCAGAAACATGCTGACCTTGTCCATGCGCCTGCACAAGAGCTGCAGGCTATTTCATCTCCTTGGCCCTTTTCAAAATGGGGCTTAGACATCATTGGAAAAATCAACCCTGTGTCATCTGATGGACACAAATTTATCATAACCGCCACTGAGTATTTCACGAAGTGGGTTGAAGCTATGCCATTAGCTTCTTGCACTGGAACCCAAGTTTCCAAGTTTATTTTTAATCAAATTATTTGTAGGTTCGGAATCCCTGCAAATCTCATCTCAGATAATGGAACTTGTTTTAAAAATAAAGATGTTAAGAAATTATGTCAAAAGTATAAAATTCAACATCGTTGGTCCACTCCCTATTATCCTCAGGGTAATGGCCAAGTAGAAGCATCTAATAAAACATTAATCAAAATCCTTAAAATACTGGTCAACAAATCTAGTCGAGATTGGCATATTCAATTATATCCTACTTTGTGGGCTTATCGAACTAGCGTTCGTACTCCCACAGGCACTTCCCCCTTTGTTTTGGTCTATGGCACTGAAGCAGTTTTTCCCTTTGAATTAGAAGTTCCTTCTTTGGCTCTGCTACTTCAAGATACTGAAGTAGGAGATGAATATCGTGCTGGCAGACTTAGTCAGCTGGAACTCCTAGATGAGAAGCGCATCAATGCTTTGGAGCATCTTCGTGCCTACCAAAACAAGCTTAAACGAGCATACCTCAAGAAAGTTCATCAACGATCCTTTGAGATCGACGACCTTGTCTTAAAAGAAAATCAAAAAAATACTAATGCAACTAAAGACCTTAAAGGTAAATTTGAGCCCAACTGGCTCGGACCATATGTCATCACTGCTAAATTTGGATCGGGAGCATATCGATTAGCTACCTTAGATGGTAAAGATCTTAAAGAACCTATGAACATTATGCATCTTAAGCGTTATTATGCATAACATTTGGTCCTTTTTCATCATTTATATATATTGTGTATTTTGCATATTGTTTCATTTTAGTAAAATTTCAAAAAAATAGTAATAGTATTTCTTCTTGCAATTCATCAATCAAAATCAAAATATAAAAACATCAAAATCGTCAAAATCTTCAAAAACATATTTTATTTTCATACCTATCAATTCTTGAAGTATTGCAGTTATATTTTCAATTATTTTGGATAAATTAGCATTTATTTGGAATCCCGCACTTTCACATTCACATGAATAAATATCTTGATTTTATTTTGTATGATTATTAATCTCTCTTATATCAAAGTCCACAGTTGAATTAAATAAAGTTTTGAGCATAGAGAACTGATCTTGTTATTTACTTGAACCAAATATATCTTTTCACATTAAAATGATTTCATTGCAAATTCAATATGATGCTACATAGTAAAAGTGGTTTCTTGAGCGAAAAGTTTCCCCTGCTATCCTATCATGCACATGGTCTAGAATCTTTGAGAATTGACAAAAGGACAAGCTCACCCCTACCCAGAATAAAAATCCCTTGCTCTACAGATAATCCGAGCAAGTATCCCTAGCATAGGAAGAAAAAGAAAAGTCAAAGAAAATGAGAAAAAGAAAAATATCATTTTGTACCATCGCAGCAATATTTCAGCATTATCTCAAGTTCCAAGCAAAATACAAAAAAAAAAAAAAGAGAAGAAAAGAAGAGAAAAAGAAAAGGCAAAAGCAAAATGCAATAAATCCCTTTCCCTACCCCTTGAAAAGAAAAGAAGGGTGAATGAGCTTGAATCCCTGGAATTCTCAATTATTCGAAAACTGTGAGGTAAGCCCCATAACAGGTGGTTTGTGCCCAACCCGCTTGGCCTTGGGTAATCCCTAGCATGGTGATATGTCTGTCACATTAGCGACCTTCTTTTGTATAGACCTATGTCGGCTTATGGATTAGCTAGCTCTTGATAACCTAACTTACATAGTAGTCTGGTACGGTTACATGCATATAAATCATGGTCAACGAACATTCATTTGGTTAATTCAAATTACTTGTATCAAATTATCTTGCTCAAAATTGGTGAACGAACAATACAATTGCACACACATTTGTATTTGAGAGATTCTCTATCATTATGATAAATCAAGATCGGCAATGAACTCACATATGCACATGAGGGTTCCTTACAAATCTACATTTGTCTTTGAGATAATTTAAAATATTTCTGCAACTCTTTTGGAATAAATTTTATTCTTATTTCAGAACATCTTTTTAGTATAAAAACAATTACATACATTGTTTTCAAAAATCCAAAATTCTTTTAAACAACCTATTACAAAATCTAGCAAATAAAGTCAAGTTTGTATATTATTATTTTCTGTTTATCAAAAATCAAAAATCAATCATGCAATAAAACTAAAATATCAATTTCTTCTTTGGATTTCACGATGATGGTATAAGTCTATACCTATAATTCTATGCCTAGCGCAAACCATTGTCCTAATTTTATTTTCCCATTCATTTAAAAAAAAAACAAACATATGGCTTACATCATTATGTTACACAATTGTGCTTTAAAATGAACGAACACTTATTCTATTTCATGTCATTATGTCAACATTCAATTTTGCAACCATGGTATAATTTCTAAGGAATTGTTCAAAATTTTATCACACTTAGGAATTTATGCCTAGCAAAATCATATTTCTTTTAGTATCTCATGCATAATATTTTTATGAAAATCTGAAAACAAATCATCACCATCACAACACAAAGTCTTAAGACAGTCTCTTAAGCATTCTTTTACTTTTAGCAATATTTCTATACTGGGATTAGCTTGACGACCGAGCGAGTGACGACTCCATGAAATGGTCTATAACAACGACAATGTCCTTTGAAATTATTGTTAGAAGTCCCTTTTATTTTTCATCAAATCACACCAAAACAACCAATTGTTTACATCAGATTATTTCATTTAAATTTTACAACATGACATAAAATTATAATATTTCTAAAATGACATAATTACATGAATCATCAATAATCAATTGCAAAATTCAACATTAAAGCATCATACAACATATACACAAGTCATATCATCAAAAAGACCATATATATATATCAACAAATTATGTACATCATATCAAAACTGGATTGGTATGCCACAATCAATAGCCTGGCATACTCAATCCTCTCAAAAAATATATAATAATAAATACAATCTCTATGCAATGAGCGTCTAGCCTCGAGAAGCCCTCGAGCTCTCAACCTCATCTCCTCTCCCGCCCTGAGGTGGAGGAGGAGGCCCCATCAGAGTCCACCCTATGTCGTGGGTCCTCGACATCGATCGTGATGATGTCCTCGATGACCCCATCCTAATCGGCCCCACAATGTCGACTGGCAACTGTAACCTCTGGCTCTCTGGAACCATCTGGTAGTATGCTCCCTGGTAGAATGTAGTCTGAGCCATAGACCATGCCAACTCCTGCATGCTCACTCCTCCACCCCGAGCTCTGAGCCATGTAGCCTCATCCTGTAGTGTCTGCACCTGAGCCCGGAGGTGGGCAACCTCAGCCTAGAGAGCCATCGTCTCGCTGCTCTCCCCTACCTCGACACCCTTGCCCTTATCGGGCGATGGTGGTCTCTCCCCCTACTGAGAAGGGAGTCCCTCCTCCCTCCTCCCTGTCTGCTGTGGTCTCTGTGGAGCCCGTGCCATCCTCTGGCATCTCTCCTATGGAGACCATCGTTGCTCTCTCCCATCGTGACCCCATGCTGCCTCAATAGCAGCCTGACATCGCCTCCCCATCCATTGCACAATAGCATGCATCGGACCCTATGCCCTCATCATCCGAGGAGGGTGGATGCCTACGTACTAGGCATCGTATCCATCGATAACCCTAGTATCATCACCATCCACTGGCTGGATGGGGGCATCATCCATGTCTTGACTCTAGAACCACTGCATGTCTGGAGCCCCGCTCAGTGTGGTACTATCTCGGATAGTCCGAGAGTACTCGTAATCCCTGAGAGAAGGGATCCCCTATTGTAGACCGAACTATCGTAGAACTCGATCGTAGCGGTGGAGCTCTACCTCTCCCCACTCCATCCTCAGCCAGTAGACTCACTTGATGCGAGCTAGCTCCTGCCCATCCTCTGCCCACCCTGGGTGCTCTCACCATGGCCTCCAGGTGATCTGGTCTAGGATGAGGTCATCTAGCAACCTCCGTGACATCGATAGATCTATCCACCACTGTGACCCCCTCTGTAGCCACCAGTAGAAAACCTAGGGCCTCTCCCGGTCAACCCCTATCAGTGGGAGCCCTATCGGCCTCCGCACCATGATGTGCTCCCAGCACCAAACCTGTAGTAGCGATGTCAAGACCAGACATCGACCTCCCTTGTATACGACCCCATGCAGGATCCTATACAAGCGACATAGTACAAAGCTACCCCATGCAAACCTATGCCCATGGTCTCTCATGTCGCAGACCACATCTGATAGGAGCCATGGTAATCTGCACCCACTCTGGTGGCACAACAGTAAGCCACCTACCACCCCTGCCAAAACTTGAGTCAGCCTAGATGCCCCAGGCATCTGCCTTAGAGACTCGATGTTCACTCCGCCCTTCTCCAGGGTGAAGCTCGGGTCTCCGCTCAACCTCATCATAGCCTGGCCTTGATTGGCCATAGGAGTCATCAACCATCCTTGTATGGGGATCCTCATGATCCTCCATACGTCCTCTAGTGTGGGAGCCATCTCCCCTATCGGTAACCGAAAGCAGGATGACCCCGGATACCACCTCTCTGCTAGGGCTGTCAGTAGCCCCATGTCCGTCGGTACTTGTGGCATCTCTGCCACATGCTGTAGCCCGACTTGTGCTAGTCGGTCATGCTCTGCCTGGTCGAGCATGGCTATGTCATCTCTTAGTCCCCCGTATTTCCATTCTCGACTCTTTAGTAATCCCCTCTACAAAACAAACAATAAAACAACAAAATTTCATTAATAAACCAATTATTAAAATCAATTAAATGCATTTCAAACAAAGCAAAATTTCATAAATATGATGATATCATCCACCATTGGATGATATCATCCCAAATTGGATAAAATCATCCTTTGTAGGATGAAATCATCTCCGATTTCACAACTTGGGGACCCCTTGTTGGACGGGATCGCCCCTAGTTCACCGATTTTGCCCTCCGACGAAATCGATGATCTAGGGACGATTTCGATGAAATAGGGACGATTTCGTCCCGACGTCGTCGACGGCCTAAAAACGGCCGCGATGCCCCAAACAATCAAAATTTAAAACAAAAAATTGCACAAATTAAATTCAAACCTAATTTACTAGGATTAGATCCTTACCCGTAGCCCGCGTCGGACCTCTGTCGATCGGTGCGCTGTCTCCACCATTTTTTCCTACAGAGCTCTAAAACCAGTAAAAATGAATAGTAAAAATGAATTAGGGTTTTACCCTATTTTCTTAATTTTATTTAAAAACAACTTTCTTTTTATTTATTTTTGCTTTTTCGTGCTTTTACCTCAAACGTTCGATTTGGGTAAAAACACGGAGGGGGCACCATAGTCAGCAGTCGTACGATTCGACCAAGAATCATCGTCTAGAAAATTGAGTACATTTTTGCTTTCTCGTAAAACGGGAAGAACTCGTCTTTAACGCATTTTCTTCGAAAATTCGCTAAAGAGGGGGCAAAATGTAGCACCCTAAAATTGGCACAGTTAAACCTTAGTAAAAAGATAAAAATTCAAATTTTAACCTCAAACCGCCCGTTAACCGCCTGTTACCCGCTCCCCTTGTTTTTCGTGCCATTTTTAGGATTTGTTTTGACCGTTGGACGATATCATCACAGATTAGATGAAATCATCCCAGATCTGACGAATTCATCTGGAATAGAACGTCCAGACGATTTCATCCCAAAACCAAATTTTCATACTTAGCTTCTGTTCCAACAGCCTCTCTAACCTAGGCAGAAAGCGTGTCTGCACAGTTAGAGTCTCCCCCATTGGAGATCTCCCAAATTGGGATGATCTCCAACCTCCTAACCTCTCCCTAATCCTATATAAACTAAGATTTTCTCAGTTTATCCCCCTGACTCTCTGCTTGAAACTCTGCTTAAACCCCCGAACTTCCACGCACCTCAGAGCATCCTCACACCATCATTTGCATTCTGTATTTCATGTTTTCTTGCAGGAACTTTACTATTTTTTAGTCGAAGCTAGCTCGGATCGTCGCAAGCGATTCCAGGCGATTTCGGACGATCCTGTCGAGGAGCGCAGATGATCTCGTACGATTGGAGGCGATCCCGACTGTAGTC
This sequence comes from Wollemia nobilis, assembly GCA_028583015.1. Taxonomy (NCBI): domain Eukaryota; kingdom Viridiplantae; phylum Streptophyta; class Pinopsida; order Araucariales; family Araucariaceae; genus Wollemia; species Wollemia nobilis. Next base: position 982,822 of record JAQPPZ010001613.1, on the reverse strand, counting down.
CAGATTGGGGGCAATCAGAGCCCAGAGTTTGCATCTCTTTATTATTTTTTGCATTTCTTTATACATTATCTTAGTTATTATATTTATGCATCTTGGAGTTCACCTCATTTAGCATAACCGCATGATAAAGTTAAAATCAATCATTAAATCTATTGCATTTCTCTTATTTGTTATTTGAATCTATTATTTAGGCATGTTTGCTATTATTTCTATCATTCTCCTTTGCTTTTGCAGTTGCATCTTTGGTATTTTGTATCTATTCCTGTGATTGCAGGTTTCTGATGAATTCATCTGATGAATTCATCAGATTGACGATGATCTCGTCTGATCTCAGATGATCATCTGAGATTTGAGATGATTCGATGTAATTTCAGATGATTACGTATGAGTTGAGATGATCTGGACTGCTACAAAACTTAGAATCTTCATCAGACATCCGAAATCAGGTATGTTCTGTCCCATTCGGCACATTCTCTGTGTTTAGCATTTATTCATATTTTTTGTATCCATAAAAATCAGCATTGGCATATAGAATAGTTTAGATTCATCTTGGCCAAACCTAGGAATTGAATGATTAAAGTACAAAATGAACACATCAAACCCACTATCAACCTAGGTGTGGAAACTGCCACTCAAAATTTTCCTGGTGAACCCACCATCCATCGAAAATTCACCCTTATACCCCTCCCCCGAGAGGCGGGACCTTCAAAGGGCCTCTCAGTCCGAGGTATTGTCCCATCCTTCTCGCATCCCCCTTTTGGGCGTGGATCCTATAGCCTGAAGGTAAGGATGCAAAAAATTTGGAGCGATACAATAGCTAATCACATAGATAGATCTCACAAATTGATATCAGAGTAGAGATATCAAATCTTTCAAGACCAATTGGAAGATGTTCGTATAGAGCATGAATACCTAAAAAATGAGGATACTCAGAGGCAAATATTCATAATAAAATGATTATATGAACATCACATGCATGAGCAACACATTCTTGATAAAAAGGAGTATGCTGAGAGGGAGGACTGATTGGCCAATGTCGATTTACCTCCCCATAGTGAGTACAAGGAGTGCATTGATAGACAAGCTATTTCACAACCCGAGTTACACCCTGGGCATATAGACATCCATACTCACCCTTCAACCCAACACAAGGATCAGAATCCAATGCTCAAACATTGTGGGCATAGGCAGTATGAAGAAGAAGTGGGAGAAGAATTAGATCAAGAATATCTTAAAATATCCCTAGTTGAAGTGGATGATGAGCCTAGTCCTCCACCTCAATTAAAGAAGGATCTACCTCCAAAAGTGCCTTAGAGGTAATCCAGAGAATATGAGATCCTATCTTCGCAAGCCTATAAGGCCTTGGTAGAAAATATTAAATCTATTGAGAATAAAGGGATGACTTATCAAAATCCAACCTTAAATAAGATTCAAAATAAACCTTTATGCCCGTTAGTGCCTATTCTAGCCTATCTTGAAAATTTTGAGATGCCTAGGATGGAAATGTTTCAAGGAGAGGAGGATGCTTAGGAGCACGTCATGAGTTTTCTAGACATGTGCTTTCAGATCGAGAGCAATGATGCCTTGCTTCTGTGGACCTTCATTACAACCCTCTCAGGCCTAACCTGGGAGTGGTTTAATCAACTCAAATGGTACAAAATAACCAACTTTGAACAACTAGTAGATGCATTTATTGAATGCTTCTCATTCAACATCAAGAAGAAAGCTAACCTATCCGATATGGATGCTTTATTGCAACATGATGATGAGTCAGTCATGGATTACAAAAAAATATGGAGAAAGATAATGGTAAAATTACCATTTTCCATTATGAATATCGAATTCATGTAGATATTTACCAAGAGTTGTACGAAGCACATATCGTTACTTCTACAACTACAATAGTATAAAATAGCCAGATAAGCTTTGATAAAAGCTAAGGTGATAGAGGACATTAAGTTATAGGAGTGTAACTTGAAACTCAAGAACAAGAAGGAATGGAACAAAAATAACACCCACAACCAAAATAAGTAGGCCAATATGGCTTATGTCAATCAAGTGGTGTTAAACCTCCAGAAATGGGATAATGGACAACAACAAAACTATCAATCCCAACCTCTTCCCATGTAGTATGATTAGTGCAATAATAACAAAAAGGGTAAGAATAAGGAACAACTCCCACCTCGCTAGTTCACACCTTTTTGAAATTGATGACATTGATATTCCATCAACTATGCGAGGCCAAGGAAATACACTTACCAAAAATCAAATTAATAGACAATAATCAACCCAAGACAAAAGGGTATAGGGATGATATATACTATATTTTCCACAAAGCGAAGGGACACGACATAGAAGTATGTTGGAGCTTTAAACATTTAGTATAGAATATGATTGAAAGAGGTGAGCTAACTTTAAACAATCCTTAAGCACCTGATAACCAATATATGGGGATCTTCAAAAATTCCTTGCCAAATCATGAGTCATCTAAAAACAATGTTGGACATGTGAATCAAGTGCGAGTCGAACCACCAAATCAAGGGTTTGTTGGCATGGTCAATGTTTTCATGAGACAAGGGAGGTGCGAAATACCAAATCCACCTCTAACTCCCATTAGGGTGAATGCTGCACCTCAACAAAGGCCAAAACAAAATATTCCAAGCCCACCTACAAGACCGGTGGTGACCATTAGGAGTAGGTTAGTTCAAAGCCTACATATAACTCCAGTGAATTTTTCAATCTATGAAATGATTCATCAGTCTTCCAAGCACAGGGATATGCTCATGGATATTCTAATATCAATTGAAGTTCAATCCCAAGATCCTAAATATTTCATAAACTTCATGGGACATGTGCAATAGTGCAGTAAACCGATGATACCATTTTAGGATCATGAGGTTAAGAGGGTCTCCACTATTATAGCAGACCCGTTGTTGCATATCATTGCATGTGTAAATCACACATATTTCAAATGGGTTTTAATTGATATAGGGTCATCAATCAACATAATTACAACCAAGGCATTAAAGTATTTGAAGTTTCTAAAGTCACATATTGTACCTTCTACTTTCACCTTAAGGGCATTCAATAATGCGCTATGTTCAATGGTAGGTACAATAGTTCTTCTGATATAGGTTGGAATAGAGACCATCCCTATGATGTGTCATGTGATCGAATGCACCATGTAGTATAACATCCTTTTGGGGAGGTCTTGGATTAGAGAAATGTATTGTGTTCCCTTGATCTTACATCAGTGTATAAAATACATACACAAGGGATAATTTCACATGGTACCTTCTAAAAAAAGAACTATTCAAGTATGTGAACTTAGCTGATTTAGCGAGGGAATTTATTCTCCCCTAAATGCATCTGGATATACGACTGACATCGCCTATTATACGTATATAAGATAAACTCAAAGGAGTGTGTGTGGGATCATCCACGGTAGCACCACAAGTGTTAGAACACATTATGGTAGCTTCAACTAAACTTATGACATCTAAAGTGCCTAAGAATGACATGACTATTAAGGTAGTTATGGGTAACAAAGAATCAAAGAAAAATCCAAAGGAAGCAATTGTCAAGGGTCCTAGTCCTATGGACGAAGAGGATGTTTAAAATATAGTCAAGGATGTACCTTAGTTTGCCTCGCCTGCATATTCAACAGGGTCATCTATGCCATCGGTGACCATGCAATGGGTTAACTCTAGGTTAGCAAGGTACATTATGCAGAACATGACATTCACACTGATTATTGAAACTTCTCAAGACATGGGCTGACCACAAGCCCATTACCTTCTCATAGGCATGGTGGTACCACTAGGGTACCTCCTAATCAAACCAATTTCATCTATGGAGGGCTTGACCAGCTTACATATCACACTCCCATGGATGAGGATGATGATGAACCATTCACTGTGAATGTTCATGATCCATTTAACCCTAAATATGCCTTATGATATTTTTAGTGCTACCATTGGCATGGTTACAGACTCATATTATTTGAGCAGGGGCGTAGGAGGCCTTATGAATCATTGTATCAGTTACCAACTGATAGGTTCAAGTTAGGATATTATATTAGAGGACAAGATGAGCTCCTCGTGACATATTTAGACCATTTGTACCTTAGTTTGGGTGAATTTTACTTCAATCCTTATCATCCCAATCCCTAATTTTGAAGGCATAACTGGTTAGTGTCTTACGTCACTATAGAACCGCCTGAGATATATCACAAGAACATCTTGGTGGAGATCAGTTCAGAGCACATACCAAGAGATAACTTGGATGAACAAATCTATGAGGTAGTCGATGACACAGGCCTAAAAATTTAAAATTCTAGAATAGCAAAATATTCCAATTCAAAGAATCATTCTTATGAGGACAAAGTATAGTCCATATATGAAAGAGGGGGATTGAATCATGGGTATGAGAGTGATGACGATGATGAGTCCTCACACAACGAGCAATTTGAGGATGAAACTTAGTTGGCTTACCTGGGCCCTCTAAATTTACATCATCTATTACCCTTGGAGATAGTCATAGAGGATGAGCAACCCTCCATTGACGATAGCAACTATCAAGAGTGGGCCTACATAGGGCCCCATATTCTAAATCTCCCAATTCCAGTAGGTAGTAGTGAGAGTTCTTATTATGATAGTGATGATGAAGATGAAATATAGAGAGCCTATTTGGGGCCTCTCTACTTGCATCATCGTAATGTGCCATACACTATAGAGGATATGTACAAAGATATCAATCTCCACCCTCACCTTAGGGGAAGACCACTGAATCTCAATGTGATTTATCATATGGTCTTTCCTGATATTCCAACATATATGGATCTCCTTGAGCCTAGTGATCCTATTTTTGAGTCTATCCATATACCGAATCCAGAGATCCCCATACCCCCAAAACCACATCTCGAATATGGAAGTTATATCAATGTAGTGCATGTGGTCCTGGAGATCTAGTCCATTCCATTAATATGATCTCCATGGATTTGACCACTCCACTTCATAATTTAGCCGACCCCTCCAAACCATTGTATTTGAATGTAGATGCTATTGATGAGGATCATGTTGACTCACCACTGGAGCCTAAATATTTCTTCCCCAATGAAGAAATACTATAACATTTTCATTTTGCACTAGGTTGTGCACATGATTTGTATCATGCTGAGGGAAATTTCAAGTTAGGACCTCTAAACCCGACTGATGACATCCACTTGATTCATATGTCTCACCAGCTTGAGGAGGGATCACATATGTCAATAGAGGAGACCTTCAATGTGGATATCAGTAATGATCCCACTAATCCAAGGAAGGTTAAATTTGGAGAGAGTTTGACTCCTAATGAGCATGCCACACTCATCCCTCTACTAAAATATAGACCTGACCTTTTTGCTTGGACATACAAGGATATGCCTGGTCTAGATCCAAAATTGGTTACTCATAACCTTTTGCTAGATCCCACTAAGAAACCTATCAAGTAGAAGCTCAGGAAGATGCATCCAATAGTCACTTTAATGGTTAAATATGAGATGTAGAAGCTGATGGATGTAGAGTTCGTAGTCTCCATTGACTATCTAGAATGGGTATCAAACATGGTGATTATAGGAAAACCTAATGGAAGGATTCGTATCTACATGGATTTTAGAGACATCAATAAGGCAACACAAAAGGATTCATTCTCGTTTCCTAATATAGATGCTCTCGTAGATGCAACTATAGGTCATGAAATGCTCTCATTGATGGACAATTTTTCTAGTTACAATCAGATTTAGATTAAAGTTGAAGACTAGCACAAAACCGCATTTACAATGCCATGGGGAACATTTTGCTATAAATTTATTCCATTCAACCTTAAAAATGTTAGTGCCACATATTAGTGAGCCATGACATATATTTTCATGACTACATGCATAAGATTTTGGAAGATTATATCAATGACTTGTTGGCAAAGTCATTTCTACGTTCAGAGCATGATGAGGTCCTGAGGAAGATCTTCTATCACCTGATAGAACATAATGTCAGGTTGAATACCAAAAAGTGTGTATTTGGCATCACTTTAGGAAAGCTCTTGGGGTTCATCATTTCAAAGTGAGACATCGAAGTTGACCCAATGAAGGTCAAGGTCATTCTAGAGATGCATTCTCCAACAAATATCAAGGAATTAAGGATCCTACATGGCAAAGTAGCGTCCATAAAGCAATTTATAGCATAATTATTAGACAAATGTTGACCCATGAATCGACTGCTACACAAGGGGTCCCATTAAATTAGGATGAGGACTGTTAAGTAGCCTTTACTAAGATCAAGCAATACTTGGTGATGTCACCAGTGCTAGCTCCACCAAGACCAGATGTTCTTTTTTTGCTATATATATTGACAACCAACTTTGCATTGGGAACCATGTTAGCCCAAAAGAATATACAAGGTAAATAGTAAGCCATACATTATATTTGTTACACCTTGGTGAGCTATGAGCTCGGATATGCATATGTGGAAAAGTTGTGTTTAGTAGTGGTGTTCACAATGAATAAGTTACATAATTATATGTTAAGTCATACGACATACGTGATATCTAAACACAATTATTTATAGTATATGATGAGCAAGATATATCACAATACACATACTGCAAAGTGGATCATGTTATTGATAGAATTTGATTTGGAATTCATCAACCAAAATTCCATCAAGGGACAGGTCATAGTTGATCAATTGGCTAAGGCACCTCTTGATAATAGTAGGTTCCTCACCATAGAGCTACTTGATGATGTAGTTTTTGCATTATCAAAAGCACCCAAACCTGAGGAACCAGATAATAAAGCTGATATGACTATGTTCTTTGACGATTCAAAATGTGAGAAATGGGGTGGTGCAAGAATTATCTTTTTCATGCCACACGGTGCTCCAATGCCCTTGTTGTTTAAGCTAGGCTTTCCTTGCACTAACAATAATGCTGAATACAAAGCCCTAATATTGGGCCTCCAAACAACTATCACCCTGAATATTAAAAATGTTAAATATCTTTGGTGATTCCCTTCTCATAGTAAATCAAGTTAAAAGACTTTTTTAATATCTATGTCCCATATTGAAAGCTTACAAGGATCTTGCTGACATATATATAGCCCAGCTAGAGTGGTATGACATCAAGGCAATTCTTTATTCATTGAATAGATTTGTAGACACTATGGTATCTTTGGGATCCTTAATACCTTAGAATCCATCTGCCAACTTTACAACCATTCATGTAAAGACGTATCGCACATCGTAATGCATCGTGCAACTTTTGATAATAAGGAATCTATCAACATGATTCATATAGAACCAAATCATGAGTGGTTCTATAGAGCCATATACTTTCTCAAGAAGGTGTCTTGGGGGTATTTGATCTTGCAAGGTCCTATAGGGAATGGTGCCTCCATTCACCTCAAGGTTATCCCAGTTTGCATTAACGCATAACAAAATGCTAAGGGAACAAGTCATCTTGACAATCAAGGTAGAAGCTTATCAGGATTAGATGTCACAATTACATGACTTCCTGAATCTTGGTTTAACTCTCAAGGATTTTTGCGTGCCATAAAATGCACATTTAGACAAAAAGCAACAAAGTATGTCTTGCTTGGATATATATTGTACTGCAAAAGTTACGACAAGGTTTTCCTTCATTATCCTAAGCCCCAAGAATCAGCTTGGATGATTTCACAAGATCATGATGGTACATGCAGTGGTTATTTTAGTAGCATGGCCATTTTCAAGTGCATCCTTTGAATGGGTTATTATTGGCCCACTATGGAGAAGGATTGCACCGTGTATGTCAAGAAATGTGTCAAATGTCAGCATCATGCTAATCTTATGCACTTGCCATCATAGGCCTTACAACCTATTCAAGCGGCTTGGCCATTTTCTCAGTGGGGTTTGGATCTAATCAAAAATATCTCTCCACTATCATCAGGTTGACATACATTTATTATAATGGCTATTGAGTATTTTATAAAGTGGGTGGAGGCAATTCCCTTAACAACAATGACTGGAGCACATATTGTGGAGTTTATACTTCATAATATCATTAGTCATTTTGGATAATGGAACGTCATTCAAGAACAAGACTATGAAGGCTTTAATACCTAAGTATAATATACAACATATTTTTGCAACTCCATATTATCCACAGGCAAATGGGCAAGGTGATGCATCAAACAAGATAGTGATAGCCATCGGTACAAGAAAACCATAAAGATTGGCACATCCAGCTACCCCTTGCATTATGGACTTATAGGACTAGCATTCAGACGCCAATTGGGGTAAATCTGTTTTCACTAGTATATGGTGTTGAGGCCATTATGCCCCTAGAGTTAGAAATTCCAATGTTGTACATTGCATTAAAAGAGTTCATCGATGATGACACTATGTGAAAATCTTACCTAGATAAATTGATGCTTCTTGATGAAAATTGTGTGAATGCCCATGAGAATCTTTGTGTTTACCAAGAGCACTTAAAATAAGCTTACAATAGTAAAGTCCACTTGAGAGACTTTAAGGTTGGTGATATTGTGCTGAAAGAAAACCAACAAAACTCAAACCTTCTATCGCACTTGCGAGACAAATTTGCGTCTAGCTAGTTAGGTCCTTACATAATCTCAAATTAGATTGGACTTGGAACATATCGCTTGACATAGCTTGACATATTTTAAGAGACTAAATCTCTCAACATCCTTCATATTAAGGCATTCCACACATAATAATTCAAAAAACCTAAAAATGTGGAAAATTTCAAAATTCATAAAAATGCACAAAAAGCTCCAAAGGCATCATAAGCCCTTTGGTCAATTCACAAAAATCTCCAAAGGCATCATAAGCCCTTTGGTCAATTCACAAAAAGCTCCAAAGGTATCATAAGCCCTTTGGTCAATTCACAAAAGGCTCCAAAGGCATCTGTAAGCCCTTTGGTCACCCCATAAAAGGATCCAAAGGAATATAAACCCTTTGGTCAAATTAAAATTTCAAAAATCCATAAAAATTAAAAAAGGAAATAAAATCTAAAAAAATTGCACTTCATTTGCATCATGCATTTCATTTTGCACTTGCATTCATTTAATTGCATTGCATTTAGGCTTTTCCATCCATCGCACTTGCATTAGGATAGTTTGTGTTTATAATCTTACAAATGACACCACATTTGTATTTCAGTCATGCATCTATGCATTATCATCATCATCCATCACCCTTGTGAGTAATTGTATTTTTCAACACAACCCCGCATGTTGCTATGAAGAGAATAATAAGGTTTTATGATCACTTAGCCATATCTAGTGGTCTTCTCAAAATTTTAAAGAAATCTTACTTTGCTTTTGAAGATGAGGTCTAGTTTTGATAGCACTTAGCATATCAGAATCCTATCACTAATCAACAAACTAAATAAATCCTAATTAGGACAAGGGAAATATGAAAGTTATGAAGTGGTATTAGGTATCCTAAGGTGAAAAAGTGTATCTTGCTCATCCCCCTATGCAAACGGTTTGAAAATGCTAAAAATTGGCAAAAGGACAAGTTCACCCCCTACCCGAAGAGAACCCTTGCTTACATCAAAAGAAGCAAAATCTTAGAGTCAAATCTTATCCCTTGCTAAAAAAAAAAAAAAAAAGTATATACAAAATAAACAGTGATTTTCATAATGATTTATAAGCACGTATCCCAAATCAAAATGAAGAAAATAAGGTATTGAACTTGAACCCCTGGAGTTCTCAGCATTGGTGAACCATGAGGTGATCCTTATGCATGATGATATATCTGTCACATTAGCATTTTGCTTTTGTATAGACCAATGTTTGAATGTGGAAGAGCTAGCTTTAGGTGTCCTGTACTTCCTAGTAGTCTAAGTCCAACTAAAATCCAAACCTAGGATTGGGTGAGCATGGGGTGATCCTCATTACAACAATGGGCTGAATGAATCCTACATGGCAATGAGGTAAGTCATGTGTCTCATAAAAAATACTCATTTGCACACATAGGGGTAATGAATAGTTGGGTCTGTCCTAGTGAAAAAAATATTTTTTAGAAGTCTAGTATAGTCAATATACATCTTTTGATAAGTCAACTAGGGTGTTTGAGTCTCATGGAAAACCTCAAAAATTCCCAAATAGCAACAACCAATTTTCAAGCAATCATAAAATATCAATTTCTTCTTATAAGATTTTATTTGTTAGAAGGGTTCATAACATAGGTTAGATACCGGATAGATATCAACAATGATATTTAAACGACCACTGACTATGTTGTACATATTCTTTTAATTTACAAAAGCTTATGAATAGAAATAATACATCATTACATCTCACATATGCGTGTCCAAATGATTAATTCTTATAATAAGATATAGCAATTACAGTTCATGATTATTATACATTCTATGGTGTCATCCATTAGATTGTTAAACTCATATTGCATTCATACATTATGTTTAAGTGATTAAGACATACATGTTCATTTACATTATGTTTTAAGTGATTAAAGCATAAAAATTCACTTATAGTAAATCATCATCATGAAAATTATGTAGTACATACATGGCATGAAGCATGTCATAACATCATAAATTAAATGCATACAAGTACAATAAATTAAACATGCATTTAACATCAAACATTGCATCTATATGCATACATCACATTAGTCCATATAATACATTTGGATCACAATATCTAATAATACATCAATCATCTAGCTAGTGCATGTCATCCATACATCACATCATATAACATCAAATAAATATAGCATAAAAGCATCGCATACATTTGCATATCATACCACAAAGAAAAAAAAGTGCACATATAATGAGTCTCAAATGTCAGATCATATATATATATATATATATATATATATATATATATATATATATATATATATATATATATATATATATCCAAAAAATAGTACATCGACATATGTCCAAAATGTGTGTAGGCTACAACTATGTAGGTCCTCGACCTTACACTTAAAAATGGTACAAAAACATCTGACATAGATTCGTACTAAACAGTGCTTGCACCCCTAGTATGTGAGGCTTCGTAGTCACCTCCACCCTCCTTGTGAGTCTGCCTGGAGCGACACCTAAGGTCCTATCAATCATGTGTTTCTTGTGACTAGAATGAGGTGAGAACTACCTTATTTTTTGACTATAAGTCCTCTGAGACCTTATATATATAGTCCTCTCAGGAACCGCACCCTTGAGTAGCTCAATCTCTCCCACCAAGGAATATATGTAAGTAGCATCTTATGATCACTCACTGATATGTTACTGCCCTAGATACCATAGTATCCTGATCTCTACCATCAATTCCATCCCTGTTAGTCCCTATACTACTAGAGTAGCTGGAGGCACAGGAGTAGCATGTGAAGATGAGGGGTCTCCCCTCATAGACTTGAGTAAGTCACATTTTGTGGTCACAGTATCTAGCTGATCCTATAGCAGACTACGCTATCCTATGATCCTTTATATATTTGTATCCACTATGGTGAGTTGTGCTTGGAGAGTTGCCTTCTCATTATAGTCACACCATTGAGTATGCATTGTTATGATCTATGACTATAGATCACTAACTCATGCCTCTAAGGTAGCTATGGAGGTGTCTCTCCCTAGAATATGCATCTGGAGTGTGCCTACCTATTAGGTATGAAGATAATATGCAGCAAGCAGGTCAACTAGACGTTTTATCTGCTAGACATATTGGTTAGACATATAGGCAACATGTTAGATATCTGACCTGCTAGATATATAGGCCAAACATCTGGGCTACCAGATGTCTAGGCTGGAAGATGTTTGGACTTGACATCTGGGCTACGAGACATCTAGGATGGTAGACATTTGGGTCTAATGTCTAGGTTACAATATGTCTAGGCTATCAGATTTCTAAGCCCGACATCTGGACAGACAAACGTCTAGGTTGGTAGAAATCCAACCTAATGTTAAGCCAAGAATATTTCTAAGTAGATGATAGGAATGCAAAAGACGAATAGTCTTTGGGAGCTAAAACAAACAAGTTTTGGAGGCTTCCATTGGAAGAGGAAACAAATAGTTTTGGAGTCTTCCTTCTGCTCTATAAAAGGGATGTGATCCCTTGCATGTAAAATATATAGAGTGAGAGTTGTTGAAAATGTTGAGAAATGTGAATGTAAATTTTGCTAAAAATAATAAAAGAGAAGTTGCCATCGCAGGTTTCCACATAAATATTTGTGTCACTTGTGTTACTATTTTTATGTTCTATATTTTTGTTATTGTGCTTCCTCTTGCAGGTGATAAATCTTAGATTTTTTCCTAACATCTAGTATTAGAGCTAAGGTTTTGTGCGAGTGGGAGCTACAAAAATGACAAAAGGTGTAACCAAGTTTGAGATTGAGAAATTTAATGGTAGGAACTTTACTTTATGGAATATGAAGGTGGAGGATTTGTTGGTTCAGAATTACCAAGTGCAAGCCTTGAAGGGGGTCACGAGCAAACCGAGTAGCATGAAAGATGAGGAGTGGGTAACGTTTGACAAGAAGGTAGTTTCTACAATATTTCTCTACCTAGCAGACTTCATCTTGTTCAATGTAGCTCAAGAGAAGACCGCAGAAGCACTTTGTAAAAAGATTTAAAAGTTGTATGAAACAAAATCAGCAACTAACAAGGTTTTTCTAAAAAAAGTAGCTTTATATCTTGAGGATGAAGGAAAGTTCATCCATGGTAGATCATTTGAATGAGTTTAATACTTTGATAATTAAACTAGTTTCAGTTAATGTGAATATGAAGGATGAAGATAGGGCTACCACCCTACCTTTTTCCCTCCTAGATACTTGGGATAATATGGTGATGACTATCAGTAATTCATCATCAAGAACTCTCAAATTTTATTATTTTTTAGTCACTTTGTTTGCAGAAGATTTAAGGTAAAAAACATCTTTGAAACCCTCAACCAATGAAGCCCTATCTGTGAGAGGTCGATCATTCGATGGGAGTATACAAGGTAGAAATCAGTCTAGATATAAGTCTAAAGGACATAAGCAGAAAGGGAAGTGTTGGCATTGTGGGAAGCTAGGACACTCCAAGAAGGACTTTTGGTAATTAAATAATTATGAAAAGAAAAATCAGCCATCAACTAAAGCCAATGCAGTAGATTCAGGAGATACGACAACATGTGAAGCCTTCTGTATCAGTAATAGCATATCAGTTTTATATACCTGGGTTTTGGACTCAGGTGCATCCTTCCACATGTCTTCCCATAGAGACTGGTTTGACAAATATCAATCATACTATGGTGGAAAGGTCTATTTGGGTGATGATCATCCTTTAGAAATTGTGGGAAGAGGGATATAAGGATCAAGCTAGAAAATGATAGAGAAATGATGCTATGTGATGTGCGACATGTGCCCGATTTGAGGAAGAATTTGCTATCAATCAAAATGTTGAATAGACTAGGGTATTCTATCACTTTTTGTAACAACTACTAAAATATTACCATAGGAGTTCTTGTAATAGCAAAGGAATAATATTATGGGACCTTATACCATTTATGCGGTGATACAGTGAAAAACCATGCAGCAGAAGAAACTTCTATTCAAGATGCAATAATGTTATGGCATCAACACCTAGACCATATGAGTGAAAAAGGTCTAAAAATTTTACATGACAGAGGTATACTTTTTGGATTTAAGTCTTGTAATTTAGACTTATGTGAGCACTGTATTTTTGGTAAATAGAAGAGGGTTCATTTTACTGCAAGTCCTCGTAAGAGTTCTAATTTTATGTAACTTATACATTCAGATATATTTGGACCTATCTCCACTCAGTCCTTGAATGACGCCATATATTTTTTGACTTTTATAGATAATTAGTCTAGGAGAGTGTGGGTTTACTTTCTGAAGAAGAAGTCAGAAGCTTTGCAAAAATTTAAAGATTTCAAAGCATGGGTAAAAAAGAGTTTGGGCAAGTCAATTTTGTGTCTCAGGTCAGATAATGGGGCTAAATATTGCTCCAAGTAATTTGATAAATTTTATATGCAGGAAGGTATTAAGCACCAAAATACCATACCATACAATCCATAGTAAAATGGTGTGGTTGAGCGGATGAATCACACAATCATGGAACATGCAAGAAGCATGCTTAGTGCAACCATGTTGGAGAAAAAGTTATGGATAGAGGCTGTTAATATAATTGTTTATCTTATTAATGAAGAACACAAGCTTATACTGAGAGGGGGGGTGAATAGTATAAGACCTCTTTTTACTTTTTCCTTTATACTTCAAAATAGTAAAGCAATATACCCAAAGCAATATCAAAGCAATGCACAATATCATCCACAAAGTGACACCAATTTTAACGTGGTTCACCCAAAATGGTTGGGCTACGTCCACAAAAATTTTCTCTAAAAGTTATCTCAAAGTTCTTTGGGAATCCTTCCCAATTACAATGTTTATGAGCCTCGGCCCAAAGGAGATACCTTCCCCCAATCAGAATTTATGAGCCTCTGCTCAAAGGAGATACCTTCCCCTCTGCTCTAGAAATGATCCCTCAAAAGATCAACTGCCTCTACCTCTTGCCAGCACGTGGAACTCCTTTCCACCGAAGACCTCCTATCCTCAATGCTTAGCCTAAGAGACCTCTGCCTTCTATGATCACGTCCACAGAAGCTCAACAACTTGTACCAAACACAGTCAGTCGGTCTAGTACAAGTCTTCCTCTGTCTGTCGGATCTGTCCAACTGCTTGAACAAATCAATCCTCTGCACACAAGCCTTCTCAAAGACTTGCCAAATCTGTCCTCGGGTTCTTCTCAAAGAACCAGTGCACCTCTATCCTCAAGTTCTCTGATAGAACTATCAAACTCAGCTCACAAGTCCTCTGCTAGGACCTATCCAAATCTGCTCACAAGTCCCCACCGAAACCTGTCCAAAAATTAGCAAGCTCACCAAGAAAAAAACTTGGCCAACATCAAAAATCATGCTATGGAGAAATTGCGCACGAATTCTAACACCACCCGCTGCGTCCACTTCACGATGAAAAACCCTTTCGCGTTATTCGAACGCGGAACCTCCCGTTCGGGTAGCACGCCAACAGCCTAGCCGCTACCGGTGCGCCAAAGGCGCCCGATGAGGTTTAAACCTCACGTTGTTAGCCTTGTTCCTTCTATGCCAGGGATTAAATAAAACAACAGTGCCTCCCTTTCTTCTAACACGAACACGAAGACGAAAACCTTACGACGGATTTACGACAAACGACGAGTACAAAAAAATGAACAGTGGATTCACGAAAATGGCGAAGACACAGTCGAACAGTAGATCACGAATTCACAGCGAGCAACTCTTTTCAAAATGCGGATGGGATAATTCTTGATTTTCATTGAGGGAGATTTATATGCATTTTTACCATAAGCTCTTGACGTCGGCGAGGAGTTTAACACGTCGGCGGAGGTCTTGGCTAGCGCCCACAATCTTAAAACATAGCGCCATGGGTTAGGAGAACCCATTGCAAACAATAATTTAATATTTATTTAAAAATAATTAAAGGGAACCTTAACAAGGTTTTTAATTATTTAAATAAATACTTCCTCCTGGACCCAAATGCATTAAACTAATGCATCCACCTGTAATCTTTAAACCTGCCAACTTGGGGTTTACAAAAGACCTTTGAAACTGTCATGCCGTAACCTTCATCAAAACAAATTATTTGACATCAAATCAAATTCCTTCAAGAGCTTCTTGACATCAATGACAACTTATACACTTGAGCAAAGGCAATGTACCCAAAGTACCCAAAATTGCCAACAATCTCCCCCTTTGTCATTGATGGCAAACCTTTACTGAAAACACTTCTCAAGAGCCAAAACTAAAACCAACTGTGCTAACAACTGACCAACTGTGCCCACAACTGAGAATCTTCCTTTGAAGTTTTGCTCCCCCCGACTTGAAGCTCTCCTCTTCACTTTGAAGCTCTCCCCCTTACTCATATCTCTCCCCCTTTGTCATCAATGGCAAAGGGTCACCTTTGGGGCTCGGGACTAAGAATGAGCCTCTTAGCTTAGTCCCTCCCCCACCTCCCGATGAGGTGATTAATTCTGGGGTGGGAGTAAAACTCCCATTAGGCATTGATCATCATCAGTGTCTATAACTTCCTTGTCGGGCCTTCTCTTGAACTCTTTGTCCATATTCCTGTTCTTGTCACTGTTCTTGTTCTTGTTCTTGTTCTCATCCCTGTTCTTGTCCATGCCTTGATCCTTGGACCTGATCATGCCACTATTCCTATTCTTGTATTCTAGAATTTTAGCTCTACACTGTCTGATTATGTGACCTTCATTGTTGCACTTGAAACACTTGACGATGTTGTTTCTCTGAGGTAAACCTGATCTTTGAATCCACCAGTTCTGACCAAACCGTTTCGACCAAACTTGTTCGACCAAACTTTGCCACTTTTTTGCCAATTTCCACCTTTCTGACCAAACCTATTCTGACCAAACTTGTTCTGATCAAACCTGTTCCTGTTATTTGCCTTGCAATAAACTGCCTTGTGCCCAAACTATTGACAAGAGTAGCAATACCCTTGAAAGAAACTAGCACTTCTAAAAATTGTCATTTACCTTCTTCACTTGAGCCATGCAATGTGAAGCCATGTGACCAAACCTGTGACAAGAAAAACATCTGCCTTGAAACTTTCCTTTATTTGACCTCTTAGGTTCTGAAAACTTCTTCTTCTCATTCTGAATTCTGTTTTCTGTTTCTGTGCATCTATCATTCAAGGACTCCTTTTCCGAAATACTTTCCTCATCAGAACTCTCTTCCTTTTGGAGTCTCTTACTAGACTCTCCAACTTGTTCCTTGTGTGGCTTAACAAAACCAAGGCCTATTTTATCTGTTGTCTTTCTTTGACCTTTGATGAGTGACTTAACCTTTTTGGAGCTATCTTGAAACCCGTAAAGCTTATCCTTGTACTCTTTAGTTTCCTCTTTCAAAGAAGCCATTTTCTGTTCTAACTCACTATACTCAAGAACCTTAGACTCTAACTCATCCTTGAGTTCTTGTGTCTTAGCTATAGAGAAGTCAAGACTTTCTATAAGATCATCTCTCTCCATACAACATTCATCTAACTTATCCTTGAGTCTAGCATTCTTCTTTCTTTCCTTTTTCAAAGCACTAAGAGCACTAATAAGTTCACCTTCAAGATCTACTTCACCTTCCTCTATATCTTCCTCTATTTGTTTGCTTTTTGAATCATCAAAGCCTTTTTCAGATTTCTTATCACTAGAGGTGCTACCCTTTTCAAAAACCATACATGCATCTTCCTTATAGTTTTCTGAAGCATCCTCATACATACTAGAAACCAAATCATTATTTGTGCAATCATCCTCAAGGTGACCAAAGTTTCCACATCTAAGACATTTCATGATAATGAATCTATGTTTCGGTTCTTCCTCTTTTTTCGATATGAACAACATCTCATTTTCATCATCACTTGAAGAACTTTCACTATCACTACTAGAACACTTACTTGCTTTGTCTAGGTAGAAACTCTTCTTGTGCTTGTGAGAATACCTCTTTCCTTGATTGTTGTGCTCATCTTTGTTCTTCCTGTGATGCTTGTGCTTTTCAGAATCCTTGCTCTTAGAATCCTGTTTATCTTCATCACTTTCATTCTTGGGAACAGTACAATCAGTAGCATAATGACCAAACTTTCCACAATTGAAACATCTTATATTTTTCATACTTTTGTGCTTTCTAGAGAACTTGCCTTTCTTGTTGTAATATGCCTCTTCATCACTAGAAGACTCATCACTATCTTGAAGCTGTTTACCCTTGGATTTCTTGGTAGCCTTGAAAGTTGCCTCTTTCTTGACATCAACCTTCACTTGAGTTCTCAACTCAAATGCTGCAAGTATACTATGGAGCTCATCCTTTTTCAACTTATCCAAATCTTTAGCTTCCTCAATAGCAAAAATATTTTCACTAAATCTATTAGGAAGAGATCTTAAAATCTTATCACAAACATCATTTTCAGCAAGCTCAAGACCTAAGTCTTTCATGGAGTTAACAACCTCATCCATACGAAGCATGTAGTCACTAATATTTTCATCATCATTCATCTTGAGTTGTTCAAACATACCTTTGAAGTGTCTCAACTTGGCCTTTCTGACATTTGTATCACCTGTATGAACCACCTTCAACTGTTTCCACATTTCACTAGTTGTCTTGCGGTGAATCACTTTGGTGAGATCTGCTTTCCGTAAGCCTTTCAGGATTGCATTCATTGCTTTTGAATTGCTGTGATGTAGGAGCCTTTCTTCTTTAGTATTAGGACCATGTTCAGGAATAGTGTACTCATCTTCAATCACTTCCCAAACCTCATTCCCAAGTGCCATTAGATGAACCTTCATCCTTGCACTCCAAAGACCAAAATCTGACCCATCAAGAATAGGTCTTGCATTGCCACTTGAATGATCCATTGTGTTCTTTACTAGCTTTTCCTTCAAGTCTGTTAAACTTTTCGAAGGCACCGGCTCGATACCAATTGAAGAACACAAGCTTATACTTGAGAGGGGGGTGAACAGTATAAGACCTCTTTTTACTTTTTCCTTTATACTTCAAAATAGTAAAGCAATATACCCAAAGCAATATCAAAGCAATGCACAATATCATCCACAAAGTGACACCAATTTTAACGTGGTTCACCCAAAATGGTTGGGCTACGTCCACAAAACTTTTCTCTAAAAGTTATCTCAAAGTTCTTTGGGAATCCTTCCCAATTACAATGTTTATGAGCCTCGGCCCAAAGGAGATACCTTCCCCCAATCAGAATTTATGAGCCTCTGCTCAAAGGAGATACCTTCCCCTCTCGCTCTGGAAATGATCCCTCAGAAGATCAACTGCCTCTACCTCTTGCCAGCACGTGGAACTCCTTTCCACCGAAGACCTCCTGTCCTCAATGCTTAGCCTAAGAGACCTCTGCCTTCTATGATCACGTCCACAGTAGCTCAGCAACCTGTACCAAACACAGTCAGTCGGTCTAGTACAAGTCTTCCTCTATCTGTCAGATCTGTCCAACTGCTTGAACAAATCAATCCTCTGCACACAAGCCTTCTCAAAGACTTGCCAAATCTGTCCTCGGGTTCTTCTCAAAGAACCAGTGCACCTCTATCCTCAAGTTCTCTGATAGAACTATCAAACTCAGCTCACAAGTCCTCTGCTAGGACCTGTCCAAATCTGCTCACAAGTCCCCACCGAAACCTGTCCAAAACTCAACAAGCTCACCAAGAAAAAAACTTGGCCAACATCAAAAATCGTGCTATGGAGAAATTGCGCACGAATTCTAACACCACCCGCTGCGTCCACTTCACGATGAAAAACCCTTTCGCGTTATTCAAACGTGGAACCTCCCGTTCGGGTAGCGCGCCAATAGCCTAGCCGCTACCGATGCGCCAAAGGCACCCGATGAGGTTTAAACCTCACGCTGTTAGCCTTGTTCCTTCTGTGCCAGGGATTAAATAAAACAATAGTGCCTCCCTTTCTTCTGACGCGAACACGAAGACGAAAACCTTACGACAGATTTACGACAAACGACGAGTACAAAAAAAATGAACAACGGATTCACGAAAATGGCGAAGACACAGTCAAACAGTAGATCACGAATTCACAGCGAGCAACTCTTTTCAAAATGCGGATGGGATAATTCTTGATTTTCATCGAGGGAGATTTATATGCATTTTTACCATAAGCTCTTGACGTCGGCGAGGAGTTTAACACGTCGGCGGAGGTCTTGGCTAGCGCCCACAATCTTAAAACATAGCGCCATGGGTTAGGAGAACCCATTGCAAACAATAATTTAATATTTATTTAAAAATAATTAAAGGGAACCTTAACAAGGTTTTTAATTATTTAAATAAATACTTCCTCCTGGACCCAAATGCATTAAACTAATGCATCCACCTGTAATCTTTAAACTTGCCAACTTGGGGTTTACAAAAGACCTTTGAAACTCGTCATGCCGTAACCTTCATCAAAACAAATTATTTGACATCAAATCAAATTCCTTCAAGAGCTTCTTGACATCAATGACAACTTATACACTTGAGCAAAGGCAATGTACCCAAAGTACCCAATATTGCCAACAATTAACAGGTCACCTATAGCTGCATTGGATGGACATATTCCAAAGGAGGTTTGGTGTTGTAATCCAGTTGATTACTCTCATTTGTGCACTTTTGGCTATGACACGTTTGCCCATGTACCCAAAGAAAAAAGGTCCAAGCTTGACCTGAATTCAAGCAAATGTGTTTTTCTCAGCTATGGGGAGATAGTGAAGGGGTATAGACTATGGGATCCTACTACCCACAAGGTTATTATTAGCTGGGATGTAATTTTTGATGAAAAATCCATGAAAAGGAAGGAGGTACAATAAAATACTAATGTTGTACCTGTTGAAGTATAATTTAGTGAAGATGAACATGCTAAAGTTTTTGATCAACATGTAGAACATCAAGTAGAACAGAAAGTAGAGCATCCATAATGGTCATAATACCAAGATCCAGAACCAATAGATAATTGGGTTAGAAGATCTAAACGTCCACAAAAGTGTCTGAAAAGGTATTCTCATGTGTATCAGTCCTCTTTTTCTTTGTTAACTGATGATGGTGAACCTAGTTCATTTCAGGAAGCTAGAGAGTCTACAAATGTAGGAGAGTGGAGGAAATCCATGGAGGAGGAAATCGAGGTACTTCTAAAGAATAAAACTTGGGAACTTGTGGATCTCCCACTTGGAAGAAAGATTTTTGGAAACAAGTGGGTGTAAAAAGCGAAGAAGAATAGTGATGGGTTGTTGTAATGCTATAAAGCTTTCTTGGTGGCAAAGGGCTATGTGCAGAAGTCAAGTGTTGACTTTAATGAAATTTTCTCTCCATTTGTGAAGATAACTACTATTAGAGTTTTAATTACACATATAGCTACATAGGATTTGGAACTGGAGCAGCTTGATGTAAATACTACTTTATTGCATGGTGATCTTGAGAAAGAGATATATATGGATCAACTTGATGGCTATAAAGAAATAGGCAAAGAGAATTTGGTTTATAGACTAAAGAAATCACTGTACAGGTTGAAAAAATCACCAAGGATGTGGTATAGGAAATTTGACACCTTCATGAAGATACAAGGTTTCAACAAGAGTGAAGCTGACCATTGTGCATACTATAAGAGGTTTGACGATGGTAGTTTTATTATTTTTCTATTTTATGTTGATGATATGTTGGTTGCATGCCCCAACATGAATAAAATCATTGATATTAAGGCTCAGTTGGCTAGGACATTTGAAATGAAGGATTTAGGAGCAACAAACCAAATTTTAGGTATGAAGATACATAGGGACAGAAAATGAAGAAAGATCTGGTTAAGTCAAAATTCATATGTGGAAAATATTCTACAATGCTTCAATATGCAGAATGCTAAACCAGATAGTACCCCACTTCTTCCACACTTAAAGTTTTCTTCTAAATAGTTTCCTAGAATGGAAGCAGAGAAGACAAGCATGTCTTGTGTACCGTATTCATCAGCAGTAGGAAGCCTTATGTATGCCATGGTGAGCACCAAATCGGATATGTCCCAAGTAGTGGGAGTAGTCAGCCGGTACATGGCAAATTCTGGTAAGGAACATTGGAATGCGCTAAAGTGGATATTTAGATATTTAAGAGCCACTTTAGATGTTTCCATTTACTTTGGATCGACAAATTTGCAAGTTATAGGTTTTGTGGATTCTCATTATGGTGGAGATGGAGATGGGATAAAATCCACTACAGGATATACCTTCACTCTTGCTAGAGGAGCGATGATTTGGGCTTCTAAGTTGTAGTTTGTTGTGGCTTTATCAACCACTGAAGCAAAATACATTGTAGCAACTCATGCCAGCAAAGAGGCAATTTGGCTAGAGTAATTGGTGGGTGACTTCAAGGTAATGTAGGAGAAAATTATACTGCATTGTGATAGCCAGAGTGCTATTCAGCTAGTGAAGAATCCAACATTCCATGATCACACAAAAAACATTGATGTCAAGTACCACTTTATCAAAAATGTGATGGAAGAAGGTAGGATCCTATTATAGAAAATCTACACTGAAGTGAATCCTGCAGATATGCTTACAAATATGGTCAAGGTAGAGAATTTTGAATGGTGCAAAACTTCTCTAGGCTTGCTAAAAAAGTAATAAGGGTAGCATTAGGAAATTGGCACTGGATGAAATTTTTTTAGCATAAGAATTCTTGAATACTGACTTCAACTGGGAGAATATTATGTATGAAGATAATACATAGAAAACAGGTCAGCTAGACGTCTAACCTACTAGACGTTTGGGTTAGATGTCTAGGCAACAAGCTAGATGTCTGACCTGCTAGATGTCTAGGCTAGATGTATGGACTGCTAGATGTCTAGGATAGCAGACATCTGGGCCTGACATCTAGGATGCTAGACATCTAGGCTATCAAATGTTAGGATCTGATGTTTGGACTGCCAGACATCTAGGCTGGAAGAAATTTGGGCCTGACATTTGGGCAGCCAAATGTCTAGTCCGATAGACATCCAGCCTGACATCAAGCCAAGCAGACATCTAGGTAGATGATAGAAATGTGGAATACAAATAGTATTTAGGAGCTGAAACAAATAGGTTTTGGAGGCTTCTGTTAGGAAGAGGAAATGAAATTTTTTGGAGTTTTCCTTCTGCTCTATAAAAGGGATGTGATCCCTTGCATGTAAAATATATAGAGTGAGAGTTGTTGAAAATATTGAGAAATATGAATGTAAATTTTGCTAAAAATAATAAAAGAGAAGTTGCCATTACCCCATGTTTTTTCCTACACATTGCAGGTTTCCACGTAAATCTTTGTGTCACTTATGTTACTGTTTTCATGTTTTATAGTTTGGTTATTGTGCTTCCTCTTACATGTGATAAATATTGGAGTTTTTATTAACACTACCTGAGTCTGTAGGCTAGTAACCTAAGCCCTAAGATACTTAATCTTGTTTTTAGGAGCTACCTAGATAGCATATATTATTGTTACAACTCTCTTTTATCCTGACTCTCCATTTGGGATACTATTGTAACATCTTTGTAACCTTTACCTATTTTTGGCTGCAATTGTCTATATAAATTCATATATGAATACAATGAAAATTGGTTCGATTATTTACATGGTATCAGAGTAGCTTGATTAGTGAGGTTTTGCTATGGCCCTATGCTGAGGGGACCTGATGATCTATAACTGCCTACCTGCTTACCTATTGAGGACTGCAACAGTCCATGGTTGACGATGTTACCTGTACGACTTCTACAGCTACAAGTTTTCATAGGTTGACTGCTAACTTCAGCCGCTCGGGAGCTCTCTACATCATCGGTAGAGAAATTCCACATAAAATTGGCATTGGCGGTCAGATTGAATCACCTACTGTATTTGGCGTGAGGCATCAGAAACAAATTTAATATCACCAATAAGGCAATCCATTGCTTCAAGCCTCGACAAATCGATGTCGATGATGCCCTGTTGGAGGTAATTTAACTTGTTTCTGCTACAAATTATGGGATGACACACACATAGCCACCGCCAGTAGTGGATGATGCCCTGTTGGAGGTAATTTAACTTGTTTCTGCTACAAATTGTGGGATGACGCACACCTAGCCACCGCCAGCAGCGGATGTAGTAGCAGGCACCACCCAGCCACTGCACAAAGTAGGTGACACCCAGCTTCTACGCCACGCAGGCTCCCATCGTGCGACGAAGGCACCACCACATGACGAACGGGCTTTTGGGACCCTCCTTAAATAGGAGGGGGTCCTTGATCCTTTCGGATCAGCCCGCTAGTCCACTTGGTGGTGGACTGAGCGGTAGGGCTCAAGGAGCCCATAGGTCGTGGGTTCCAATCCCGTCGACCCCCCCTCTTGATAAAAAGGTAAAAAAAAATTCTTCTAAAGTTTTTTTTTAATTATTTTTTTTAAGTTAAAATTAAAATTTTTGATTTTAATTTATTTTTACATAGTTTTTAAACTATATAAATTAAAATTTAATTTTAATTTATTTTTTAATAGTTTTTAAACTATATAAATTAAAATTAATATTTTTTTTAACTTTAAAACTATAAAATAATTATCAAAAACTTTGTTGAGAGAATTTGTTTTAAAGGGGTTATTTTTTTTTTCAAAAAAAAAAAAATCAAAGGGGGAAAGTGAGTAATTTTTTGAAAAGCAAATTTGGCATTATTGTAAAGGTGCATTTTCGGCTGTGCCCGACACCTAGTGGGTCATTCTTGTGGGAACTTTTATGTTGTAGGTTGCATTTTTTTTCTATTTTGAACTGCTTCATTAAAAGTTAAAAAAAAAAAAATCACTCTAAGTCCCCAAAATAATTAAAACCCATCCGTGCAATTTATTGCACAGCAGCGTTTGGTATTTGTGATACCTCTGGCCAACACTTACAGGTAAAGCTGTCGTGATTGCGCTACTGTATCTACCACATAATATAGCTACTACAATGACGTTTGAGCTTGTTCTCTATAAATCATCGGGGAGAGATAAGTTTGCCATTTTGTATTTTTTTTACTCCATCCATTACCCTAATAGTTCTTGTGTTTAGGCATAAATCCTGACGAAAGTTTTGAAATCCAAAGTGTTTAGGGGAAGTTACACCCCATGCATGAGGATTGCAGAATTTATATGGTAGGTGCCATCAACAAGACTATTCCCTTGCAGTACTGCTTAAGTACCACGTATCGTATGATCTCTACAAATTATCTATAGTTTCCCTCACGTAAGGGCGGGTGAATTTTTTTATCTTTCTAAATACCTATAGTTTCCCTCATGTAAGGGCAGGTATTTTGTATGGTATAATGTCCTAGCAAAAGGTATATCGAAATGGGGACCAATTGGTGTTATAAGTAACCTTCACCATGTCTGCAAAATTAATGACTGATTCTCATCAGTTGTTGAAAGGTCCTAATTACACACCATGGAAAAACAAGATGAAGGCCATCCTAGAAATGGATGACTTATGGGATGTTGTATCTGGAGCAACAACAAGACCTTCATCTATTGCTGGTGCTACAACTCCATCTACTACTCAAAAAGACTTTGACAAGAAAGACAACAAAGCAAAAGTGCTCATTTTGCTTGCTGTGTCTGATGAAGTTCAACCGCATATTGCTGACTGTGAACATAGTAAAGAGACATGGGATGCCCTTAATACTATATATGAGGAAAAGAATGATTCCACTATTCTATTTCTTCAATCTCAATTACACAGTCTAAGCATGAAGTAGGGGGAGACAGTTGAATTTTTTCTTTGCAGAGTGTCTGAATTGAAAGCAAAGTTGAATTCTTTGGGAGAACCAGTTGATGACAAGCTCCTTACCTCAATTGTATTGATAGATTTACCTGATTCTTATCGGGTTTTGATCACTTCCCTTCAGGTATCGCAATGGAAATTTACTTTTGTAGAGTTGGTTAATATGCTTCAAGAGGAGGAGGCACGCCAACTACAACGAGATGATTCTTCTAACACTACCCTCTACATCAACAGGAAAGGGTAGAACTAGAAGAAGGGTAATTTTTAGAAGGGAGGGAATTCACAAAAGGATTCAAAAGGGAAACAAACTCAACAACCTCAACAGAAAAAGAGATATTGAAATATCTATGACAAAGAAGGTCATGATACAAATAGATGTTGGCATAAGAATAAACGATCAAAAAATAAAGGCCATAACAAACCACAAAAGAATAAACAACAAGTGAATGTTGTTGAAAATTCTGACACGGATTCTGAGAGATCCCACAAAGTTCTCATGACTACCACAGTGTCCAAGCAGATGGATCCTATATGGTATGTTTATTCTAGAGCCAGTAAGCACATGAATGGTGACAAGTCATGGTTTGAGTCTTTTTATGCCAAAGAGGGTAAACCTGTCACTATTGCTAATGATAAAACCTACAAGGTTCATGGAGAAGGAACAATCTCTATCACTCTTCCTGATGGCAAGTGCTAGATTGAGAAAGTCCTCTATGTTCCAAGACTGGAAAACAACTTATTGTTAGTGACACAAATTTTGGACAAAAATATGGTTGTCAATTTTAGTGTTGAGGGGGGCAAGAAGTGTTGTTCTATCACCAGGAGAGGGAAGAACATTGCAACCGCTTCATATAAGCATGGATTATTTGCCCTAGATACTATCTCTTCTCTAGATGTAGCCATGATTGCTTCTAAAAAGGAGGCAACTTCCCTATGGCACAAGAGATATGGACATTTGAGTTCTGGTTACTTACTTGAGTTAAGTAAGTATGAAATGGTAAAGGGTCTTCCTTCCATTTCTACCACTTTACCAGTTTGCTCTGACTGCTTGGTAGGAAAGTAGCATAGAGTACCTTTTGAAAGGAGCTCTACAAGAGCAAAGAAACCTTTGGAGTTGATTCACATCGATCTGTGCGGTCCCTTAACTCCCAACAGTTGTGGGGGTAAGAGGTATTTTCAGTTATTCATGGATGATTACTCATGAAAGATGTGGGTATTCTTTCTTCAACTTAAATCTGAAGCATCTGGCTTCTTTTAGCAATTCAAGAAATCTGTTGAAAAGGAGTCAAGGACTTCTATAAAGACCCTCCACTCAGATCGAGGGGGGGAGTTCACCTCTAAATAATTCTCTAAGTTCTTTAAAGAAAATGGGATCACACAATAGTTAACTACTGCTTATACTCCTTAGCAAAATGGAGTTGTTGAAATGAGGAATCGTTCCATCATGGAAATGGTTCGTTGCATGCTCACAAGAGCTAGTCTTGAGCAACTATATTGGGCAGAAGCTGTCACCACAATAGTATATCTATTGAATAGGGCACCCACAAAATCTCTACAAGAAATAACTCCATAGGAAGCATGGAGTGGTAGGAAACCCTCCATTTCTTATCTACACATTTTTGGATGTAAAGCTTTCATGCACATACCAAAAGAGAAAAGGAAGAAGCTATATGAGAAGACATTGAAGTGTATTCTTCTTGGCTATGATGAGCACTATAAGGGTTATCATTTGATTTATCCCTTGACCAAGAAGATACACATTAGTAGATATGTAGTTTTTTATGAGGCTTTCACATTATAAAACACATCAAATGTATACCTAGACCTTGTGGAAATTAAGGTAGATAAATCTCCTTCATCAAAGGTTGGATGTCCTTCATCTTCTTCAACACCTCAAAATAAGAATCCAAAGTGGTATACAAATACAATCAAATACTCTAAGCTATCCACTCCACCATATTTGACATTGGATAGGCCTCGTACTCACAGCATGGCTCGACAGGAGAAAGCTGCAACAAAGAATACTGGGGTTGATGATCTGTGTCAATATTTTGAGGAACTTTTTGTAGATCCAGAGAGAGATATAGAAGACATGGATATTGATAATGACAGGTTGTTTATGTCTTCAATAGAAAATCTTGAACCTACATCAGTGCAAGATGCTCTTGGTGAGCCTCAGTGGAAGGTCGCTATGGATGCAGAGTATAAGTCTTTGATGAAAAACAAAACTTGGAAGCTTATAGATCTTCCATACAAAAAGAAGCCCATAGGCTGCAAATGGGTGTATAAAGTTAAGTATAAGGTATATGGGACAATATATAAGCATAAGGCCCAACTTGTTGCAAAGGGCTATGCTCAAAGAGAAGGCATTGACTACGAGGAAACTTTTGCACCTACTACTCGGATGATAACCATTCGAGTTCTTTGTGCTATGGCAACACAATATGGGTGGAAAGTACACAAAATGGATGTCAAGAGTGCTTTTCTAAATGGTGATCTCCAAGAAGAAGTCTACATGACTCAACCGGAAGGATTTGAAGTGGAATGCCAACAACAAAAAGTTTGCAAATTGGTAAAATCCTTATATGGTTTAAAATAGGCCCCTTGGACTTGGTATATAAAAATGGATAATCACCTTCTACAACATGGATTTAAGAGATGTCCGTCAGATGCAAACCTCTATTTTAAGAAACAAGGTTCTGAAATAGTGTTGCTTGTACTCTATTTTGATGATCTACTCATTACAGGGAGTTCAAAAACTATGATTTCTACTGTCAAAAGAGACTTGTGTCAATATTTTGAGATGTCAGATCTCGGACTTCTCCATTATTGTCTTGGTCTGGAAGTCAGCCAGAAGGAGCACTACATCAAAGTGTCTCAGAAAAAATATGCCAAGACCCTATTAGAAAAATATCGCATGACTGATTGCAAACCAATGTCAACTCTGATGGAAATAGGAATTCAGTTATCGTGATATGATGATTCACCTCAGGTAGATGGTACTCTCTATTGATAGTTGATTGGGATTCTCATATATCTAACCAATACTAGGCCAGATATTGTATTTGTTGTTAACTATATTTCGAGGTTCATGCAGGAGCCTAAGGCCACTCATTGGAAAGCAACAAAATGTGTTCTTCACTATGTTCATGGCACAATGGAATATGGCCTAGCATACAAGAGGAACAACAAATTCTTCTTACAGGGATACACGAAATCTGACTATGTCGGATCATATGATGATCGTAAATCAACTTCAGGATATTTATTTCATCTTGGATCTAGTCCTGTCTCTTCGCACAGTAAGAAGCAACAGGTGGTTGCTATTTCATCAACAGAGGCAAAATATCACGTTGCACATGAAGTTGTGTGTGAATTGATATGGTTGCGTCGCATCCTCACAAGTATGGTTCTTCCATCAAAATCTCCAATACACTTATTCTACGACAACATGGGTGTTTTGAATCTTGTTAATAATCCAGTACATCATGATAAAACCAAACACATTGACATACAATGCCACTTTGTTCGAGATGAAGTACCAAAACACCGAATTCAGCTTCAGTACATCTCCACCAATGCTCAAGTTGTAGACATATTCACTAAGGCACTTACACGTGTCAAATTTGAATTGTTTCATAATTCGCTATGTATTTTAAAATAATGGGGGGATGTGAGTATAGCTAGTAGTTATTACATTACCCAAATAATGTAATAATGGGGTATGTTAGCATATATAGTTGGCATATATTATTGTTACAACTCTCTTTTATCCTGACTCTCCGTTTGGGATACTATTGTAACCTCTCTGTAACCTCTACCTATTTATGGCTGCAGTTGTGTATATAAATTCAGATATGAATACAATGAAAATGTTAGTCTTACAATGGCACTGAGAGGGGGGGGTGAATCAGTGTAGCTCTTTAAACTTGAATCTACAGCTCTTAAAATAGTAGCAATTAAAAATTAAAAAATAGATATAGTAAGAATAGCAATAGAGCATCACACAACACAAGATTTTAACGAGGTTCACCAATTTGGCTATTCCTCAAGGATGACTGCTTGGACTACCATCCAAATCCAACCTTTGCAAAGCACCAAATTTACAAATAGTTTACCAGCTTCCACTGGAAGGAGCACCAGCCCCTGATTTATCTGTATCAACAGAAAGGAGCACCAACCCCTGATTTACCAACACCTACTGGAAGGAGCACCAACCCCTGATGCCAGGCTACAAACTGGACTTCAATTTTGAATCTATAAGTTTGATGATAAAATACCTTTGCTTTTCAAAGACCCTAACTAGTCTGCTTCACCTTTGCATTCTCTATGCACTCTGCTCTCTCTGCGCATTCACTTTGTACAATCTATTGCTTCACTATCGAGCTTCATGATCATCTTCTCCTTTTTGTGCACTCTGCTTCCTTTACAAATTTTACACTTAGCATGACTTGACTTCTTTGCTCACTTTGCGCACTTTGCCATCATCTCACCACTTCTACGCTATCTGTGCTCTTACGACTGCATTTCACACTTTGACATGCATTCGATGATATCGACCACTACTTCCAATTCTCCAAATAGCCTTGCTTTTATAACAACATTTTCATGATGAAAAAATCTAATCTTAGTCGACTGTAACCCTAATATTCATCGACTATAAACCCTAATCTTTGTCGGTTGCAAACCCTAATCTTCGTCGGCTAACATTGGTCTTCGTCGGCTTCAACTGCCCTTGTAACTCTTCTATTGTTCTTGTCGTGAAAACACATGTCACGATATCGTGACACTTTTGCCTTTGTATGATTTCTCTTAGTTTTGGCCTGCGAGAATACAACATGTAGTGATATCGCTACACATTTTCTTTCGTACGCTTTCTCTTAACTTTGGCTCATGAGAATACAACATGTCGCGATATCACAACACTTCCACCTCCTTGCTTTTCTTCTTGGCTTGTACCCACAAAAACTCAGCATGTCATGAAATCATGACACTTTCGCCTCCTTGTCTCTTTTCTTGGCTTGTACCAATGAAAACATAGCATGTCACGAAATCATGACACTTTCGCCTTCTTGCCTCTTTCTCTCTCCTCATTGAGTCACAAAAATGCGACATGTCATGAAATCGTGACACTTTTCTCCTTGGCACTTTCTCTTGCCTTCGGGTCAAGAAAACCCAAAATGTCACGATATCGTGACACTTTTTCATCCGTACGCTTTCTCTTGCCTTTGGGTCACGAAAACCCGACATGTCATGATATCGTGACACTTTTTCATCCATACGCTTTCTCTTGCCTTTGGGTCGCGAAACCGCGACATGTCGCGATATCGTGACACTTTTTCGTCCATACGCTTTCTCTTGCCTTCGAGTCGTGAAAACCTGACACATCACGATATCGCGACACTTTTTCTCCTTAGCGCTTTTTCTTGCCTTTGGGTCGCGAAAACGTGACATGTCACGAAATCATGACACTTTTCCTTTTCTGCCTTCATCTTTGCTTTGGACCACAAAAATGCTACATGTCGCGATATCGTGACACTTTTTCTTCCTTGCATTTTCTCTTCGCTTCGGACCGCAAAAATGCAACATGTCACAAAATCGTGACACCTTTTTCTTCCGTACAATCTTTCTTGCAATATGTCACGAAATCGTGACACTTTTTCTACTTGCATTTTTCTTTGCCAACATGTCGCGAAATCGCGACAGTTTTTATTTCTTCCCAACATGTCGTGATATCGTGACACTTTTTCCACTTGTCTTTTTTCTTTCAACATGTCGCAAAATCACGACAGTTTTTCTTTCTTCTTCTCTCTTTTCCAACATGTCGCAAAATCATGACAGTTTTTCTTTCTTCTTCTCTCTCTTCCAACATGTCACAAAATCACGATAGTTTTTCTTTCTTCTTCTCTCTTCCAACATGTCATGAAATCGCAACAGTTTTTTTTTCTTCTCTCTCTTCCAACATGTCATGAAATCGTGACAGTTTTTCTTTCTTCTTCTCTCTCTTCCAACATGTCACAAAATCATGACAATTTTTCTTTCTTCTTCTCTCTCTTCCAACATGTTGCGAAATCACGACAGTTTTTCTTGCCTGCTGTATATGTTGCGATATCGCGACACTTTTCTTACTTGTCTTTTTCTTTGATATTTTGCAAGTGGTCCACTTCGGTCTTCTTGGAAAATCACTATACATACTCTGAGTGACCTTTGAACTCTTGTCTTCTGCATTTGACTAGTTGTTGAACTTCCTGTCCACTGCATCAACAAATCTGTCTGACTGAGTTGACAACAATGACAATATTGTTTGCTACACCTTGCTCAACAATCTCCCCCTTTGGAATTGTTGGCAACACGTGCAATTTTCTTGTAAATATTCTCCCCATTTGAAAATAATACCAAAGGGCTACTGCAGAATCCCCCTGAGTCTATGCACAACATTCTCAGGCACAAATTATTACAGTTAGCAAAAATTCCAAACATGAGAAAAAAGATAAACAAATACACAAATGCTCCCCCTAAGAATGTGATCCTGATAGCTAGTCAATTTTTGGAAAACGTGACCACTCCACAATTTGTTGTTGGAATGAAAATCCAACTTAACCTCACTTTTTGCAAATTTCTCCTATGTACAACACGTTATCACTGCAATATATTCTGCCTCTACTGTGGATAAGGAAACTGACTCTTGTTTCTTACTGTTCTACATGACCAATCTATCTCCAAGATAGAATACACCTCCACTAGTACCCTTCCTATCATCTACACATCCTACCCAATCTGCATCTATAGGATACCATAACCCATACTCTATAGTACCTTTGTGAAATTATAGAATATTGTCTCTCTGCTACACTGACTGGGGGACCTCTTCTTTACTTGAAGATTCCTCACTCACATCTATCTTCAACTATGTTGGCTGCTAGATTTCTATCCATTTAGAATCTGACCTCTGTACTCTATTACCTCCAAAGCTCAGTCAATAGGCTCACTAAGAACCTGCTCAATAGGCTCACACAGAACCTACTTAACAAGCTCACATAGAACTTGTCCAATGCTAAATAACAAGCTCATAAAAAAATCTGTCCAAATCTGCTCCACCAAGCTCACTAAGAACTTGTCCGAATCTTCTCTAGCAATCTCACCAAGAACTTGCCCAAAACTGCTCTAGAAATCTGTCCCAGCATTGACTTCAAAAATTTCCCAAAGGCCTTCTCAAAGGCTCAATCAATCATGCTCAATAAGTACTCAAAATGAACTCAATAAAGAATGGCGATCTCAAATCAAATCCATTCATATAACTTCAAAGATCATTCACATACAACTTGACTGGGTTCAAACAAATCAACTCAACCAATCATCACAAGGGAAAACTCTCTCTCACACATTCCTGGTCCAAGTATGTATCAACCAACTCAAATAATTCCAGCAATGCTCAACCACAAATATCACATAACAATGATATTCATGTTCTTTTCTAACTCAAGTTCTTTCACAACCAATGGACTTAAACCACTATGCTTATAACACAAGGTTTAAACACAATTCTCAATTTAGGAAACCTTGATGCATTCAACCAACTACTTTCGAAAAAATAAACCACAAACAATCATTTTCCCTTCAATGATATTTTAGAAATCAATCACCATAATGCTGTCACATGAGTCTTCTTGGGATTAGCCTGAAATCGTGCTACCATGTATACAGCCTACAAAATATCTGATCTGATAGTTTTCAGGTACAGTAAGCTTCCAATCATAGACCTGTACATTATTTGATTAACAGGTGGAGATTTGTCATTCTTGCTCAACTTGCACCCTTTCTTAAGCCTTTGTTGAGTGAGATAGTTGTCTAGCTTTGCATACCATGCTCGGGGTGTCTGTTTCAAGCCATATATCTTCAACTTATAGCCGAATTTGGGATCATCACCAAGCTAGAAACCCTCTGGCTACTCATTATAAACCTCTTCTTCAAGCTATTCAAAACGTTGATTTCATATCTGTCAAAAAATGTCAAGTGACTCACGCTTGTACCAGCTTTTGTCCAACACTGTACCGACACTGCAATTTTACTGCCAACTCTGTGCAAGCATCAAACATTGTACCACAACACCAACCAAATACCTTTTTAAAATTTCAACTTGGTCTATGTTTTCTACAGTCACTACTGGTCACACCTTACCTTCAATTGTTCGAATCAGGAGACAACATTTTGCAAAACACTTCACGACCAACTATAGTGCACGTTACTCAAACTCATACTTCTGGACCTCGGATAGGTATGACTCACAAAGCAAAGTTGTTCATATTGATGAGCTAAACATGAATCAGTAATCAAACTTCAATATATTTCACCATAGCATCATAATAGATCTAACAATCTTCATGTCAATGTGTAGTTCAAATACACACTGCTTTTAACAACACACATATATGTGGCTAGGGCAACATTCTTTCACTAACCAAATTATCTAAATTGTTATAGTCCTTAACTTTGGACAGGGCAGTAAGAACCATCAACAGAACAACAATGATATATAGCAATGCTACCAATAATGACAATTCTTAATTTAAACACCACCCTTCACGGCACTTCCACAAACAACTACATGAATCGAAAACACACTTCGACAACTATACGACAGCTTCCCTGACTACTTGTCTTTCATCCTCGGGTAATCAAACAAATACATAGGAGCATTAGAATGAAACTTCAAGATTTCTCCTCCTGAGGATGTGCTACCTGGAGTTGCTCAGTGCAATAAAAGAGTAATCTCCTTTAGTCCAAGGAGACACGATTTCCTCTCTTATTTCTTTCTCCAAACTTTCTTGAACTTGGGCTTGAGTTTTTCAACTATATCCTTATTTTGAACCTTTTCGTGAACTTGAACATTTCTCTTGTGTGGTTGTCTCTTGTGCATCCTCGATGAATGATTATTTTCCTTTCTTTTATGAACATGATTCATTCCCTATCTGTGTTGCGGTTTTTGCATCTGAGGAGATCTATTGTTTTGCCTTAGATTAGATACAAAATTGCTTGGAAAAAACCTTGCTATGTGCCCATGACCATTACATTGAAAACATTGTACATAGTGTTCTCTCATAAACGTAGATGTATTTCTACCAGCATAACTCTTTGGTTTGTTTTTCAATCCACAATGAATTGCCTTGTGACCATACTGGTTGCATCTGAAATAGTAGCCATTAAAAGTATTATTATGAATAGAGTGAGAGTGATAGAACCTCTTTTGTTGTGGCTGCTTTGCTATGGATATCCTTTGATATTTTCTTCCTTTTGAAGATTCAGCTTTAAACTTTTCTTGCTTCGATCCTTCAACAATGAGCTTCTTCTTCTCTGTAGAGTTGGAAGATGAAGGTTGTTCAGCTTCATATCCAAGACCATGCTTATCCGTGGAGCTTCTTTGTTGGCTTATAATTTTATCTAGCAACTCTGTGCTCTTCTCAAATTTGAGATTTGTATTGGCCTCTTCTAGTTGTTTCTTCAATAAAACAATCACTTCCTCTTGTTTGCAGCAAACAATCTCTTTCTCATTGATCTGTGACCTGAGAGTTTCTTCAGTCCTTTTGGACTCTTCTACTTGCAACTTTAGATCACTAATAACTTTGTTAGATTCCTCTTCATGTTTGCTACATACATCACCTTTATCATCCAGGTGTGACTTCAAAGCTTCTTCTCTTTTCTTGGCTTTATGAATTTGTAAGAAGAGATCTTCAATATGATCCTCATATTCTTCCAACTTCTTGGACATTATTTTGTTCTTTTTCCTTTTTATATTCAATTCTTCAAGTACAACGATCAAATCACCTTCTAGATCTACTTTAGCCTCAAGGTTTTCATCATATACTTCAAGATTCACTTCTTCAACCTTTTCTAGTTCACTTTTCTCTTCCACAGGAACTGAAACTGACTGAGATGCCTTTTTGGAGGAGGATCTATTCTTCTTACCCATTGTGTACTGATCCAAGATCAACCCTAGCTGATTTAGCCTGATAAGGGAACTTGGCTCTGATACCAATTGTTAGTATTACAATGGCACACCCCAGTGTAGCTCTTTAAACTTGAATCTACAGCTCTTAAAACAATAGCAATTAAAACTTAAAAAATAGATACAGTAAGAATAGCAACAGAGCATCACACAAAACAAGATTTTAATGAGGTTCACCAATTTGGCTACTCCTCAAGAATTACTGCTTGGACTACCATCCAAATCTAGCCTTTGCAAAGCACAAACTTTACAAACAGTTTACCAGCTTCCACTAGAAGGAGCATTAGCCCCTGATTTATCTATATCAATAGAAAGGAGCACCAACCCTTGATGCCAGGCTGCAAACTGGACTTCAATTTTGAATCTATAAGTTTGATGATAAAATACCTTTGCTTTTCAAAGACCCTAACTGGTCTACTTCACCTTTGCATTCTCTACGCACTCTGCTCTCTCTATGCAGTCACTTCGCACAATCTACTACTTCACTATCGAGCTTCACAATTGTCTTCTCCTTTTTGTGCACTCTACTTCTTTTGCAAATTTTGTACTTAGCATGACTTGAATTCTTTGCTCACTTTGCACACTTCGCCATCATCTCGCCGCTTCTACGCTATCTATGCTCTTACGACCGCATTTCACACTTCAACATGCATTCGACGATATCGACCACTACTTCCAATTCTCCAAACAGCCCTGCTTTTATAACAACATTTTC
Source organism: Wollemia nobilis (assembly GCA_028583015.1). Lineage (NCBI taxonomy): Eukaryota > Viridiplantae > Streptophyta > Pinopsida > Araucariales > Araucariaceae > Wollemia > Wollemia nobilis. The sequence continues at coordinate 946,763 of JAQPPZ010001613.1, read as the reverse complement.
ATGATGAAAAACTCTAATCTTAGTCGACTGTAACCCTAATCTTCATCGATTGCAAACCCTAATCTTTGTCAGCTACAAACCCTAATCTTCGTCAGCTAACATCGGTTTTCGTTGGCTTCAATTGCACCTGTAACTCTTCTGTTGTTGTTGCTGCATAAACACAACATGTCGCGATATCGTGACACTTTCACCTCCATATGTTTTCTCTTAGTTTTGGCCCACGAGAATACAACATGTAGCGATATTGCTACACTTTTTCTTCTGTACGTTTTCTCTTAACTTTGGCCCATGAGAATACAACATGTCACGATATCGCGACACGTCCGCCTCCTTGCTTCTCTTCTTGGCTTGTACCGATGAAAACTCAGCATGTCATGAAATCATGACACTTTTGCCTCCTTGTCTATTTTCTTGGCTTGTAGCAGCAAAAACACAGCATATCACAAAATCATGACACTTTCGCCTTCTTGCCTCTTTCTCTCTCCTCATTGAGTCGTGAAAATGCAATATGTCATGAAATCATGACACTTTTCTCCTTGGCGCTTTCTCTTGCCTTCAGGTCGTGAAAACCCGACATGTCACAATATCGTGACACTTTTTCGTCCGTACGCTTTCTCTTGCCTTCGGGTCACGAAAACCTAACATGTGATATCACGACACTTTTTCATCCATATGCTTTCTCTTGCCTTCGAGTTGTGAAAACCCGACATGTCGCGATATCACGACACTTTTTTGTCCGTACGCTTTCTCTTGCCTTCGAGTCGCGAAAACCTGATGTGTCGTGATATCGTGACACTTTTTCTCCTTAGCGCTTTTTCCTACCTTCGCGTCGTGAAAATGCGACATGTCATGAAATCGCGACACTTTTCCTTTTATGCCTTCATCTTCGCTTTGGACTGCGAAAATGCTACATGTCATGATATCACGACACTTTTTCTTCCTTGCATTTTCTCTTTGCTTCGGACCACGAAAATGCAACCTATCACAAAATTGCGACACCTTTTTCTTCCATACAATATTTCTTGCAATATGTCGCGAAATCGCGACACTTTTTCTACTTGCCTTTTTCTTTGCCAACATGTCACGAAATCGCGATAGTTTTTCTTTCTTCCCAACATGTCACGATATCGCGACACTTTTTCCACTTGTCTCTTTTCTTTCAACATGTCACGAAATCATGAAAGTTTTTCTTTCTTCTTCTCTCTCTTCCAACATGTCGTGAAATCGTGATAGTTTTTCTTTCTTCTTCTCTCTCTTACAACATGTCATGGAATCGCGAGAGTTTTTCTTTCTTCTTCTCTCTTCCAACATGTCGTGAAATCGTGACAGTTTTTCTTTCTTCTTCTCTCTCTTCCAACATGTTGCGAAATTGCGACAGTTTTTCTTTCTTCTTCTCTCTCTTCCAACATGTCATGAAATCATGACAATTTTTCTTTCTTCTTATCTCTCTTCCAACATGTCACAAAATCGTGACAGTTTTTCTTGCCTGCTATATATGTCATGATATCGCGACACTTTTCTTACTTGTCTTTTTCTTTGATCTTTTGCAAGTGGTTCACTTCAGTATTCTTGAAAAATCACTGTACATACTTTGAGTGACCTTTGAACTCTTGTCTTCTGCATCTGACTAGCTGTTGAACTTCCTGTCCACTACATCAACAAATCCATCTGACTGTGTTGACAACAATGAAAATATTTTTTGCTGCACCTTGCTCAACAGAAAATTGGTTCAATTATTTACAACCCTTTGCTAGTACCTCACCCTCCTCCTTAGCTTAGGGGGCCTCATCTATAGTTCCTCCCTCACCCCATTTACCCTCAATCCTTAGATGGACTCGATGCCCATGAGGATCAAAATATACTCCCTCTACATCCTCTACTATTGCATCCTCTATTGGTCTACCCAATGGGTCATCCAAGGCCTACCATAGCATGGTTGTCCACCAAATATTATAGTCAATTGTCATTCCTATGTCTATCAGGACTAAATCCTAGAATTCATCATCCTCGTTGCTTAGAGGAGTCACTTATGGCCATGTGAGCTCTCTCTTTAGAGTGATACGATGGTATATGGTAGGCAACTCAGGGATATCCTATCGAATAATGAACTACCTTGTGACACGAAAGAAGTATAAGAACTCTCATACCTTGAAATTACATCCAAGGAGCCATCTATATCTGCATGTCTATCGTAGGTAGTCATCAGTCTCTATCCATGCAGGGTAGTCTAGGTATGGTCGCCACTCAATACAGCCTAGTTGTAATTGTGCAAACTGCTTGATATAGTAGTTCAAGTCCCCTACATGAGACTTTCTCTTGAAGCCCTCCTGCTCTCGAGGTCAGTATGCCGCATAGCACTATCACTCTGTTGCAATATCTACAATATTTAGATTCAGTCCTACGGGGTGCTCTATGGTGATGTGCTATCAATCCTAGATATGTAGTAGAATACTACAACTAATGCCAACTATGATCTGCTACGTAATCTAATGCAACTTATTATAAAGATATGCAAGTAAGTCACTCCCCTAAGACAATATAAGTGGCTGACGGGTAGTGTTTGTGAGGACATCAAACATCCTAGCTAAGAGGTTCCAAGAGAACCTCGCTCATGAAGTTTTGGGGAGCATGATCTAGATGATAAGGTGCATAAACATGGCTACATATTGAGAGAAGACCTTCTCAGTATACCAATGCTCTATGTGGACCCCTCCATGGTTTGATTCCAATTGCACCTCATCACTATAGGTGCCAAAGACCCTAGTAAATATTGCATCCTTCACCTCCGTTGGTGAAGATGTGATGGAATTGCTATCCATAGGAAGTTTGAAGATGCGGTACACATCCTCAAGGGTCACTATCATCTCACCTATCGACAGGTGAAAGGTGTTGGTCCACACATCCCAACATCAAGCCAATGTAGTTATATAGGCTTGGTCGGATCAGATGATGGTTAATCTAAGGACAACCGAATTCCATTATTGTAAACCAGTTTCACTCTATCGATAGGAGGGTACCATGCAGGTTGTGAAGGATCTCAGATTCCCTTGCCCGTGCAGTAAGAGTATGGTTGAAAACATAAAAAATAAATACAATCAAACAAAAACATTAAAAACAACCTAAAAAAGTCAAAAAAATTCATAAAATATTTAAAAAACACAAAAATATAAAAAAATGTATTCAAAACATTCCAAAAAATCAATTAAATCCTTCAAAAAATAAAAAACATTGAAAAAATTAAATTTTTTTATAAAAAGGTTGTCTGACCACAAATGGGACCTGCGGTTGGTGTGAACAGTCAATTTTATGACCTTTGGAATTTTATTCTAGCCGCGACTGATAGTCATGGCCCCCAATTTCCCAATTGGGAGCTGCATATGCCACCTACAGCTAAGTGCAATGACCTTTTTAGGGTCACGTTCCATCCCAAACATCCCCAAAATTAAACCCACCCATCTACTCTAACCTATGTTAAATCCTAGACTAGGGTGAGGTTCATTACCAATAGTTTAATGTGGTTCATTTAGCTCGTTAATTAATGAATTCCTCTTAAATCCGTAAATGCTAATAACTAGTTATGGTTTTGCGTGCTACCTTCGGAGCATCGGTGCCTCCAATGGTGGATACCTCATGCTGGTCAACCATCGATCAGGTAGGTAGAGAGGTAAAGTTTGAGATAGTGTTCTGTATCAAATGTTATCACTCACCTCTTAGAGTTCTCAGTTTGCAAGCTGGAAATGGGAAATAATGATGTCAAAAATGATAGATTTTTCTTAAATATTTTTCATTTTGGTCCTAATCATGACTAACATTCGTGGGCACAAATTTAGGTTTTTTCAATCGCGAATCAGAACCACGACTAAGAAAATTTGAAAATTTAGCTACGTATGACAAGCACAACTAGAAACCTGCAATAAATGCTCCAAAATACAATTGTGAGGAGTTTCAAAATGCCAAATTAAAAATATCCACCTAAACAAAATTTTCAAAAATATCAAAAATAACACAAAAATTACATAATTCACAAGCCAAATGTGCCTCGTATCTAGTTATTTACCCTATACACTTGGTAGTTGCAGTGACTGACACTCCATGCAACCCGACAAGATGAGTAAATTACCATAAGGATATTTAGGGCAAATTCATCATCGTTGAATTGATATGCTTCATTTCAATCTTGAAGAAGGCCTTGGAGGCTGGACCGCCCCATGGGATCAAAGCAATCATGTCAATTCTTCTATGATATTTTTAGTAGATCATTGACCAATATGATTCAACACATGCCTAATTGGAATTTTTATCATTTCAATTCCCTAAGTAGGCCTTCATGGCTGGACCACTCTGTGAGATAGAGATATACAATTACTATTAACAATTGTAATCATAACTTATTAGGCCTAGCCAAGTATCAAATGCTAAATCTTAAATCATTCAAGTCATTCATAGTGGTCAAGTGACTCATCACTTCATTTAATTGTCCTATTCTCATCGACTCATCACTTGAGGGGGTAGTCATTATATCAAAATCATAATCAAAGTCAACAGAAGATTCCTTGATCGTAGATCCCTTGATCTTGTTAAAATTGTGTTCATCTTACAAATCATTTCCAATGACTATCATAAGCTTACCCTTTGTTGGGGAAAAAATCAAATATGACAGTTGAGTTTGTGCTCTTTGCCTTTCGGATCTATAGGTTCGGACAACCTGTAGTAGCGACAAAAGCTACCCGATTGAGATAGGATAAGTACAAGTTCTTTCAATTTAAGCCTTCATTCCAGTTGGAAGAAATGATTCTAGGATGAGTGTCCTCTTGCAAGATCTTGAACATCTAATGTTGATCAGACTAATGATCATCATGCAATCTACAACATCATTTTAGGAGGTCTATTTTTGCTTAATGTTTTTCTATCTCACAACACATCTCAAAAGGGGTATCTGTAGACACCTAAAATACATCATGTCAAGGCAACTACTAATATGGGACATGCTAACAGACCATATGAAATATCTTGGATAGATCCAAGGTGAAGTAGTGGTTCTAATCACTCAATATAGGTATTTTAGCCTAGTCAGTATTGGTCGCAACTGACACCCATGGGTAATAGGTCTAACCATGCCTTAGAGCCGTGGTTAGCCTTCAAATTAAGTTTGATCTCAACTAACCTAAAATTGGTTACAACAACCAAGTTGTTTGAGTTTTAAACAGTTTAGGTGTGAAACCCTCTAGAAATTTCCCTCCAACTACTCCAGTTGTAGGTTCTTGATCTTGGCTTCTCCATGAAGCTAAGACAAGGCCTTCCCATGTGCTATAAGATCCCCCTTCAGTAACTCATGATGAGTAAAATTGGATGGTACCTATTTTGGGTTTACCAATTAGCTAGCTTGTCCATATGTGTCGTCAAAGGTCTTTTATATTTGGAGAAATATGTGTCGCCCTGCATGAGTTTACTCCACTTCCTATCAAGCGTTTATAGCTTTGATGGAGGTTTGATCCATAGTCCAATGATTCGATCTTCGGTATTTTGGGATGACTACATAACTTTCTGAGGGGAATATAGTAGGATCCTTCTTGCTTTTGTGATCTATGGTGTGTGTATAGTATTTATTCTGATAGAGTTTTGGGAATCATATTCTCAACCGAAGTGTGATGAGAATGTGATCATATCCTTATTTTCTACCTTTTAATTTAATTGTTTGTATTGTTGTGATGGTGGTAAAAACCACCTTTTTTATTTGGACTATGTTTCGTAATGGGACAAGCGAGGAATATTTCCTTTTCACTTCAAAGTTGTACCCAAGTTGGCATTATCTTTTCTTACTCAAAATGTTTTTAAATTTGTAAAGTTTTTTTGGTTCAAGATTGCTTTGGGTCAATCTACCATACTCAAGACTTTCTTAATGCGATATAAGTGCTTTGGTCCTAAAGAAAATTGGACATATTATGATTTTTGGTTTTTCACTAGATATTTTTGAGTGACTGAAAATTTGATTTATGATATAGTAAAATTGGGTGAATATGAACTTTGTTCACTTGCGAAGAGTCTTAGTTGGGTATCCCCAATTCTTTGGAACTTGTTTTTACTTGGTCGTATTATCACCACTATGAAAGATCACTGAACATGGGATGGGATGGATGCAATTATGTGTTTATTCTAATATTGCTATATGCATGTGATATGCCTATTTAATTCACTAGATTTTTTTTTTTGTAATATGCAAATGCAACATGCTAAGTGCTTGATAGACATTTATATTTACAATGTAAATAAATTCTGGAAATATAAATTCTTTTATCTATTTTTTTTATTTTAAGCCATGTACATATCTATACATATTTTGCAAGTCATTTCATGCATAAAATTCCTTTAGGTGCATTATGTTTAGTGGTTATGGCTCCAATTCTCCTTCCAAGTAGGCAAGTCTATATGTTGCTGGTCCCAATTTATGCTTTACAATATACGGACCTAACCAATTAGTCGTAAATTTATCTCTTAAGTATGGCAATGCATTGGTAATTTGTTGGTTTTTTTTTAGCACTAGGTCCCCCACTTGAAATTCGTGAGGATGGACTTTTGTGTTATAAGCATGTTTAATTTTGTCTTGATATACTCGTAAGTGATATAAGGTACTGATACATTTTTATCAATAAGTGTCAATTGTTCAAGATGTGCTTGTATAGCTATTTCATCATCCATGAATTCCTATAATGCTATTCGCAAGCAAGGTATCTCAAGCTCTAAAGGTAATATAGCTTCATCACCATAAACTAGTGAAAATAATGTCACTCCCGTTGGCATTCTGATGCTTGTTCTGTAAGCCCATAATGCCAAAGGAAGTTGAGTATGCCAATCTCGATGATTTTATTTGACCATTTTCTTGAGAATAGATACCATTGTTTTGTTGGTTGCTTCATCTTGCCCATTTGCTTGTGGGTAATAAGGTGTCGAGAAATTGTGTTGAATTTTTAATTTATTGCACAATGCTTTAACATCCTTATTCTTAAATGACTTTCCATTATCAGAAATTATTTTTGAGGGTATTCCAAAATGACAGATAATATGCTAAAGTATAAAATCCGTTATTCAAGGTCCAGTCATAGTGGTCATTGGAATTGCTTCCACCCATTTTGTGAAGTATTATGTGGTAGTTATGATGAATTTATGTTGTCTTGATGAAGCAGGTGTTATTTTACCAATCAAGTCAAGGCCCCATTTTGAAATGGCCACAGAATTTGAATTGGTTGTAAATTTTGCGACGGTACGTGAGTTAAGTTTGCATGGTGTTGGCACTTTTGGCATCTTTTGACATATTTACAACATTCATTTTCCATGGTCGGCCAATAGTATCCCATGCATAGTATTCTCTTTGCAATGTCCATTCCACTGAAGTGGCCATCGTAAGTACCATCGTGGGCTTCTATTATTGCTCATTTTACTTCGATCGGATCTAAACATCGTAATAATATTCCATCATAACCACATTTGTATAATACATCCCCAAGTAGACTAAAAATAATTACTTTTTTTTTAATGTTCTTTTTGCAGTTCATGTCATTTATACTAGGAGTATTCTAGACTTGAGAAAGTCTTTTATCTCATCAAGGTAACAATTGTAAGGTTCAGCCCATACCAAGCAAACATTCTTCTCACCTGTAGGTTCTGCCTTTTGAATTGATGATTTTGACATTGTGTTATGATTAGCGATTTTACTTCTCCATGTTCATTCTTAGGGATGAGAGATCCTAAAGAAGCCATTGCATCTGCAAATCTATTTGTCGATCGTGGTAAATTACTAATTTCATACCAATAAATTTTTTCTAGAAACCTTATTCCTACTTCATGATATTTCTTTAACACTGGTTATTTACACTGGTATTCTCCTTTTACTTTGTATACAACTAGTTGAGAATCCCCAAAAATGCTTAGCATTTTATGCCCATCGCTATAGCTAATTGAAGACCTAAGATTAACGCTTCATACTCTGCATTATTATTGGTGCATGTGAAGTCGAGTTTGAGTTATAAAGGAATTTGTATTCCTTCAAGTGTATAAAACATGACTCCTGCACCTTGTCCTTTGTCGTATTTTGACCCATCGAAGAACATGGTCATGTTTGCTTCATCTTCATGTTTGCTTCATCTTCAGGTGAAACTACTTCTTCTTGTTCTATGATAGAAAATATTGAATCATCTAGAAGCTCAATTATTAATGGTTTATCATTGTAGAGTGGAGCTTCCACTAATTTATAATCTATCACTTGCCCTTTTATGGAGTTTTGACTTACAAATTTGAGATTGTGGGTTTGGGTCCCACCGTGATTGCCATTTTTGTAACCAAAAGAACTGAGTAATGAAATATATAAAACATAGAGAGAAAATTTTCCAATATTGCTTTTTATTTATTGATTTTGATACAATTTTTTACAAGAATAAATTTTGGATTGACCAAAGTATATTTGGGACAATCTTACAATGCTTTCTCGCTTTGTATTGATGTAGATGAATGAAAAGTGATGGAAAGATATCTTCTAAAGCTTTTGCAGAGGCACGTGCTCTTCATTCTTCTAGCCACAATCCAAGATGAGTAGGATTTTGTATCTAGCAAGGGACCACTCTTGCTTCAGCAGATTATCCAAAGTACCTATCACCTCCACACATTCCAACCGGCAAAGGGATTATTAGCACCTACATATTTGGGCAATAAGAATAATGCATGCATAAAACCCCAAGTAGATAATAATGTGAAACAAATGATAGAACAAATAAACAAATAAAAGCCTTACTAATCAAGTGAATTCTATTACAGATCTCTGATGTAAGTGTGATTTTTTGCTCGAGACTATGGAACCACGAAAGCATGGTTGTGGACTGGAAACTGTGGACTTGCAGTTGTGAAACCATGGACCTACATTTTTTTCTATGAAACCGTGGGCAGGTGGTTTTGACTTAAATGATAGGTCACCTTGGGATGCATGCCAACAGTAAAAATCAAGCTCACACTCTCAGTTTCTCATCGGGTTTGGATGTATTTTGGCAGCCTGTCGGTATGCAAATTCAGCTCCATTTTTTTTGTGGACTAATGATGCTTTTATAGGTTTCCTAGGGCTTTGGAGGGGAATGAGAGGTGGTAAGCCTGACATGCCAAGTGGCAAATCTAAAATATCAGGTGGAAGGGGTAGTTACAGTGAGTCATTCAGTGTGGCTCACTTAACTGGGATGATGTGGATTCAAGTGGAGTGGGATGTGGGATGTTGTTTTATGTGAAGATAAAATGATACAACAACAAATGAGTTGTGGCATGGTGTTGGGAATCTGTATCATGTGCAAGGAGAAGTGGGACAAGAGTGGGTAATATGTGGCAGGGGTATTGGGTGAAGTGTCCAAAACACATGTCTAATGGGTAGACAAGGTATCCTAAGGTGATTTTCCTAATTAAATAAATTAGGAAAATAGTATGATGTGTAGGATTTTATATCCCTAAGTTTAGACTTAGGCATATAATTTTATTATGCAGGATTTGACGGTGGGGTGGTGCATATGAATTAGAGGGTGTCAGATTTTGGTGTCTACACATGGATATGTAGAAGGATGATGAGTTTTATAAACAATGTCAGATCAATATTAAGCATGAATCAAATCTATACGGGGATTATAGTATCAAGCAGAATCTGGTGTATTTCCAAGATAGAATAGTAATACCCAATGATGGACTTAAAAGAACTATCCTACAGGAAGCTCATTATGATCCATACTCTACTAATCTAGGGGTAATTAAGATGAGGGAAAACTTGAGGAAATATTATTTCTAACTTGGTATGAAAATAGATGTAGTGCAATTTGTTACAAGATCCCTAGACTGTAAAAAGGTCAAAGTAGAACATCAACATCCTGGTGGAAAGTTACATCTATTTGAAGTACCAAAATAAAATTAGCAATTGATATCCATGGATTTTATAGTTGGTCTTCCAAATACATGATTTTAGCATGATGTAATATTTGTAATTATGGATAAGTTAACCAAAGGAGCACATTTTATACCAGGTAGTGTACGATATGATGCCCCTGTTATAGCACAAAAAATTGTACGAGAAATTATGAGGTTACACAGTTTTCCTAAAATAATCATCTCAGATAGAGATTTAAGATTTTTTTTGTAAGATTTGAATCGATCTTGGGGAACAAAGCTCAAAATTAGCACTACTTATCATCCAAATACATATGGACATACAGAGAAGGTCAATCAAGTGCTTGAAGATATGCTATGCATGTATTGTATGGACCATCAAATAAAATGGGAAGATTATCTATTCATGGTGGAATTTTATTATAACAACAACTATCATACCACATTGGGCATGGCCCATTTTGAAGCCCTATATGGGTGTAGTTGCAGGACATCATTAATATGGGAAAATTTGGATGATCGAGAAGTGATCGGTCCTGATGTTGTTAAAATAATGGAGAATCAGCTTAAATAAATTTTCCAATGACTACGTGAAGTTGCAGATCATCAAAAGAGTTATGTAGATCTTAAGCAAACACCCCGAGAATTTATCATTGATGATAAAGTCTTTCTTAGAGCCAAACCAACCAAGAGTTCCATTAAGTCCACCAAATTGGGCCCTATATTTGTCGGTCTATTTGATATTATTGCCAAAATCAGTCCTATTGCCTACAAACTCGCACTACAACTGAATATATCCAAAATTCATAGTGTTTTTCATATATCCCTCCTTTGCAAATACATAGCTGATCCATCACATGTTCTCAATGTGTTTGATCTACAAATATTGGATCCTCAACTCATTGAAGTTTGGCTAGTAAAAATCTTAGGGTATAGAACCAAACAACTCAGAAAAAGAATTATGGATCAATGTAGGGTCCAATGGGTTCATTACATTGAGAAAAATGCCACCAGGGAGGATGTTATTGCCATGAGAAACCAATTTCCATACTTGTTTGACAACTGATAACAAAAATATTGTTTACTATATACATATTGAGATGTAAAATTTTATGTGGAACTGGATGCCAAAAAAAATATTTTGTTTTATATTAATTGTGTTAGATTAGGTTTCTTACCTTAGCTCATGTTCACTTAGGTAATTTATTTTCCTTTTATTTAGTTATTCCATGTATTTTCCCCACCCACTTATGTGTGGATATTTCATTTATCTTATTTAGATATTATGAGATGTTACATATTTATTTCTTAGATATTATGGGGATATTTTTATGTTTAACTATTCCTATGATTTATGGGGATATTTTTAGGTATATTTGAAGGGTTGATATTCTTTCTCTCCATAGCGGTTACAGATATATGGACCATATCACTTATTACTTTTGTAAGGTGGATATTTATCCTTAGATTGATCCTACCGCTATGGTTGATCATCCTTGCCTATATAAGAAAGGCACATTCATTGTACTCATAGAGAAGGAAGTTCATTATTCATGTATAATATATGATATTGTTGCTCATTGTTTTGCATATCCATTTATACGCTTATGCTATCAATTTGCTTTTAGATTCTAGTTTTGGTTGAATGTGATGTTATGTTAACACTTGAGATCCTTACAACATGGAATGATCTAATTATCATTCCTTTCATGGCATTAGAGAAATAGGTGTTACAGTCATCCATTTGTGAGTGTTGTGTAGTTTTTTATCTTATGGGTTCGAAGATTGGTTTGGAAGCTTCAGTTTCTGTGATCGGGTCCTTAGTGAAGTTTTTTACTAGTTTGTGTCTCTCCTTGCATTTTTAGATCATCATCAACCTCCTAAAATCTCTTCTAGCCATACTATAACAACCTCATTCCCTTGGATCTGTCCAAAGAATTTTTTCTTGAGAATTTCCTTTTTTTGCAGGGTCACCAATCCAGTCCATTTTTATTTTTTACACGTATCTCTTGATAGAAAAAAAAAATTTCCACAAAATTGTTTTGAGGTCTGTATATGTATTCATATGAGTCGTGCCCAAAATTATAGCTCATTTGGATACGTATTCTACAAGATGTCTTGATTTTATGAAACCCTACATTTTCTTAGTAATTTGCATATATTTTTTTGGTAGGTTAAATTAAAAGTGGGTTTTTATCAAGGATCCCAAAACTTGATTACATTGAATCATGATTACATCAAAAGGAAGACGTCCAAGGAAGGACAACATGACAAGCTTGAGGAAAACCAAAAGGAACAAAAGTAGGAAAGTGCCAGAGGAACCGACTTAGGAAAATGCAAAGGATGGTGCAAAGGAAGTAGGAAAAGGATGGAAGTGAGGAAACCTACAGAGGAAAATTGTGCAGGAAAAGAAAGCCCGCTAGAAAAGCAAATTTGAAACTTTAGGTGCTAAAAAAGAAATTTGAAGCTTTCCAAGGATGGGGAAAAGCGCCAAACCGCCCAATATGCCAACAAACCATTTAAAACTTCCCAAAGGTGGGAAAGGACAAGTGCTAGAATTTAAAATTTGAATCCTCCCAAGGGTAGGAAAACCAATAACCACCCTTGGGAAACCAGGACCCGAGAAAAAACTACTTCCCACGTAGGGGAAAACCAAAATGAATCTAAAAAACCACCTTGAATAAATGGGTGGAGTAGTGGATCAGAAAAACTATGAATCCTGCCAAAACAGGGATGGGAATCACACAGGGATGGTGAAATATTATGAAAACTAGAAAAACCACTCCCTGAAAGCCTAAAAAATGAAGCAGCATAAAGAGGAATTTCGTAGGCCATGAAATCCTCATGCAATGGAACAATAGCCTGAAGGATGGTGCAGTAGTGGAATAGCAATAAGAGGAACTCCCCAGGCCATGGAGTCCTCAAGTAGAAAAATGAAATCCCCATGCAATGGATCTCCAACCTGAAAATGGTACAACATAAAGAGGAATTTTGCAGGCTACGAAATCCTCATGCAATGGAACAATAGCCTGAAAGAAGGTGCATCAATGGATCAGAAACAAGAGGAACTTCCCAGGCTACAAAGTCCTCAAGTAGAAAAAAATAAGTCTTCAAGAAACAACAACCCAAAGGAGGAAACAACAACAGTTGAACAACACATCTGAAGGAAAAAGTAGGAAATTTCCATAAGAACCCAAAAATAAGGAGTCATGAGGAGGCACGGTTGTAGAAATTAGAAACCAAAATGAAAGGAAGTAGCCAAGCATCCTATACAACCTTCAGAACCATAGCTTCAAGGACATAGAAAAGGAAATCTCGCAAGGATTCAACAACAAGAAAATCAAAGGCCATCTCGAAAGCCACGAAAGGAACTAAAAACCCACAGGATCCACCACCACAAAACCAAAGAGCAGAGTCACAGTATAAAGTACATGGTACTCTTCCAAAACTAAAAGGATGCTATGCAAAACTGCTCATGAAGCAAGGATTCCTTAGACCCACCAGCGAACAGCTTCAAGGACATAGAAGAGGAAGTCCTGAAAGGATTCAGCAACAAGAAGAATAGAGGCCCCCATGAAATCCATGAAAGGAGCTAAAATCCTACAAGATCCACCACTTCAAACTCAAAGAGCAGAGTCAGTATAAATCACATGGTCCTCCAAACCAAAAGTATGTTGTGCAAAACTACTCATGAAGCTAGAAATCCTCAGACCCAACAAACCACAACTGAAGATCCCCTAAGAACAATTGTGAAGAAGACTTCCAAAAACAACCTGAGAAAAAAGGAAATTTCAAGGAAAAACCCTGAAAGATCCAAAAAACCCAAGAAAATTCCTAGGGAAAAACCTAAACCCATCCTAGAACCTAGACACCGAAGGAAAAGGGTAGGACAATGAAGTAAAACAATGGAACAAAGGTTTTCCCACCATAGGGTAAGGAAAGGGGTAAAACAATGGAACAATGATCTCCCCCCCAAAGGAGATCATCTGCAACACCTTCTAGCCAAAAAGTATGGGAAAATGAGGTGCCAAGGAAGCTAGGATAGGATCAAGGACCTGAGTAAGGGATACATGAAAGTGGAACAAAACCTCCATAGGAAGTCTCCTCCATAGCCCTCCTGCAACATCAATAATTTCCATATATCTTCATCAAAGCTTCAATTTTTTTACATATATGTTTAAAGAATGTGTAAAATAATATTATAGACCTTCCCATAAGATCTCAAAGAATTTGGAGCTGTATTATGACAGTTATAGTGATTTTACTATTTTTAGTAAACTCGTTATTTCAAGAGAAATATTGGGAGTTGCTCAACGAAATTTTTTCCAGGCCTGTAAAATAATTTTTCTGATATTTATATAAAAATTCCAATTTTTTGGATCTGTATTTAGACATTTACAATGATTTTATGATTGCACTCTCAATATTGCATTGTGAAAAAGGGTTTTGCACTTGAACCAGTATATGGACTATTATTATAAAGTCCCATCTTCCTTTATTTTTTGTTTGTCCACTTAGTTTGGAACTTTTTGATCAACTTACTTGGTGTTCGATATTGGTGGAGCCTACACATTATTATTTTTGAGGAGTCCTTTATCTTTGACTTCCCTTGCTTTGTTGTGGTGCATCCTCTTGTGCCAATATTCCTCATTGAGGCACTTAGTTTGAAGGAGGGGATTCTTTTGGTAATTCCTTTGGAGACTTTTCAGAGTTCAAAGGCTTCATTTGTGCATTTATGTGATTTTGTGGTATTTTGCACCACCTTCTGACATCACACTAGACCTTTCACATTATAATTCCATTTGATTTTGGGGGGTTCTTCTACTTTTGAGGACATCTTGGAAACTTCTTTTTTTAAACTTAGCATAGATGCAAATGCTGAAATTTTTGAAGCATGGTTTAAGGTACTTTGTTCATTATGTCAAAGTGAAGGTTTGGATCCTTTGTTCATAACTCCAAAACCCAAACCAATGGTGAAGGATAAGGAGTATAGAACATGGTTCATAAATAATCTAAGGATCTCTAGCATGCTTTATTATTCAATTTGTGAGGATCTTCAAAATTTTATTCGACTTCACAAGAACACACCTCACCTTGCTTATCATGTGTTGAAAAGAAATTTTTTACCCAAGGCACCTTCTCTTACAATTGCTTTCATGGAGAACATCATTTGTGATATTGCATATTTTTTTTTGGAATCACTATCTCATGATGTTTTGGATGATGATGTTGATGCTATAGTACCTACTTTAGATATTTTACAGAATACATCTCCACACTTGTTTTACGTGGATGATCATGATGTTGCAGCATATACATCAGATATTTCATGGCATATTACATCCTTACATATAGATGACTTCTTGGATGGTGTTGTCTCTCTCTTCATTGAGAGTCACACATATTATTTTCTTGACATGTATGAGGACCTCACCCATTTATTTGATGATGATGTATACATTTTATCTCCTCCATGTAATTCTTCCTTTGTGGACTATTTTTTGGTGTTCCCTCCCTCTTTGAGTGAGCCACATTGTCCACCTTGTCCACCATTTTCTTCTCTTGTTTATTTCACATTGGATGATGTACTCCTACAGGAGTTGGATACAAAGATTTTGTCTTTAGTTGGACTCTCACTTGGAGATCCTGAAGACCATGTTGATTCTTTTGAGGCTTCTAAGCCTCCACTTCTTTCTCTTGCTGCTTTCATGGGCTCATCATAACTTATGCAATAGTACATTGGTGATTCTTTCTTGATGGATTCTCTTCAAACATCTCTTCCACTTTTGCACACTCATGGTTTTATGCATATTGATATTTTGGATTTTGATTGGGACTATATTCTACCCTATTTTAGTGTCGTTTTGGGCTTCTATATTCTTGGAGATTCATTTCATAATTCATTGGTGACATCTTCTTCACTTCAGCTCATTTTTAATGATTCTATGTCATCATTCTACATTTTATTCCCATCTTCTCACACTCACTTGGAGTGGGAAGACATTCGACGGATGCTTCATGGTTACTTTCTTCCTTGTGGGAGACATATTGTTCATTGTAGAGGAATCCACTTATTCATAGGACTTCTTCATGGATCTCATCATCCTAGGGGGGTTTTGGGAGCACTCCTTGGCTCCATTCCTACTTTTTATTCTCTCTTTCTAGCTGGATGGTTTTTTTCCACATGGTTTTCCACCTTCTGGTTTAGGAGCTTCTGGATACACATTGTACATGAGTACCTAATTAGGCCTTGTTGTCGGGACTCATATTGTGGATATGCCACTTTACTTTTTGGCACCTATATTCACTTGAGGGTGGTATTAGAGTAGGTTTTTTACCTTAGATCATGCTCACCTATGTAATTTACTTTCCTTTTATTTAGTTATTCCATGTATTTTCCCCACCCACTTATGTGTGGATATTTTATTTATCTTATTTAGATATTATGAGATGTTACATATTTATTTCTTAGATATTATGGGGATATTTTTAGGTATATTTGGAGGGTTGATATTATTTCTCTCCATAGTGGTTATAGATATATGGACCATATCACTTATTCCTTTTGTACGGTGGATATTTGTCCTTAGCTTGATCCTACCGCTATGGTTGATCATCCTTGCCTATATAAGCAAGGCATATTAATTATACTCATAGAGGAGGATGTTCATTATTCATGTATAATATATGATATTGTTTCTCATTGTTTTACATATCCATTTATACACTTATGCTATCAATTTGCTTTCAAATTCTTGTTTTGGTTGAATGTGGTGTTTTGTTAACACTTGAGATCCTTGCAACAACAATAAAGTGGCATATCCACAATATGAGTCCTAACAAAAACCTTCACTTGAGGGGGGTGTTATAGTAGGTTTTTTACCTTAGCTCATGTTCACCTAGGTAATTTATTTTCCTTTTATTTAGTTATTCCATGTATTTTCCCCACCCACTTATGTGTGGATATTTCATTTATCTTATTTAGATATTATGAGATGTTACATATTTATTTTTTAGATATTATGGGAATATTTTTAGGTTTAACTATTCCTACGAGTTATGGGGATATTTTTAGGTATTTTTTGAGGGTTGATATTCTTTCTCTCCATAGCAGTTCAGATCTATGGACCATATCACTTATTCCTTTTGTACGATGGATATTTGTCCTTGGATTGATCCTACCACTATGGTTGATCATACTTACCTATATAAGCAAGGTACCTTCATTGTAATCATAGAGGAGGAATTTCATTATTCATGTATAATATATGATATTTTTGCTCATTTTTTTGCATATCCATTTATACGCTTATGCTATCAATTTGCTTTCAGATTCTTGTTTTGGTTGAATGTGGTGTTTTATTAACACTTGAGATCCTTGTAGCTTGGTATGATCTGATTATCATTCCTTTCAAATTATGTATGTTTACATGACCATATGTTGTGAAATATTTATCTGTGGTTTTTATTTAATACAAGGACTATGTTAATTCTTAGTGAGGGATTATGTAACATCCCCACTACTTGTCATCATTTTTTTAGAAGAATGTGATTTTGCGTTGAGTTATGTGGTGTAGGTACAGGTACTCATGCGGAGGTGAGAGAAGACACCCACACCTAGCAGAGATAATTATTAGAAGCATCAAGTAAGGTAGGATATGATGTTGTGCCTATGGCACTAAGGCTTGTGGGTACATGCAAGTCTACTAAAAATTTCATATAGGACATGTTGACTGCAATTGCATTATGCTTGTCTGCACGACTTGCATTATGCTTGATGATTGAACTAACATATGCTTTGATTTTAATTTAAAAATATGTTTCTTTTTAAATAAAATTGAAGAACACAAGCTTATACTAATAGGGGGGTGAACAATATAAGAGCACTTTTTACATTTCTTTCCAAATCAATATTATGTAATGTATAGATAGCAATATCAACAACAATATGAAGAACATGAACTTATACTGAGAGGGGGGTGAACAGTATAAGACTAAACCATTTAATAATTTTAATTTCAGATAGCAATGGCATCAACATAACATTAAACAAGACAGAAAGCATTACACATAAAAGACCCATTTTAACGTGGTTCACCCAAGGTGGGTTACTCCACGGATAAAACTTTCCTCTAAAAATTATATCAAAACCTCTGGGAATCCTTCCCGATTACAAAGTTTATGAGCCTCAGCTCAAAGGAGACACCTTCCCCTAATTCTGCTTTGCTAGTGATCCTCTAGAAGACCTCTACCTCCTTCGCCCTTAGCAAGTGGAATTCTGTCCATAGAAGACACCTGTCTTCCCTGCTCTGGCTGGAGATCTCTGTCCTCAACTCTCATTATCGCAAAGCTGGTCCTATTTTCTGTACCAAACACAGTCCTTCGGTCTAGCACAATTGTCCTCTTCCTCTGTTCCTTTCTCGCACTTGGTTGAAAACAACTTTTCACTGCCTGCACAGCTACAGTAGCACAGTCTTCTCAAATTACGAGTAGCACTTGATCACCGTTTGTCCTTCACAACTGTTCGCAATTACAGCAGCATCTACTTCATGCACTTTGCTTTCTTTTACATAGACTGCGTGAACACAATCGCAATCACAGCTGTCCTTAGATCAAATTCCACCCTTTTCATGATCTTCGCAAACACTGCAGCATTCGAACGCACAACAACTTATGCGCCTATGTACAACCACCACATCATACTTTTTGCACAGTCTTCTTATGAACAGCAGCACAGTCTTTGATACTTAGAAGATTCAACGAAATCCACTCTAATGCTGTAGTCGAACTTCGCTCTCTGCTTTTTCGATGATCGAACCTCACTAGTCGCACTAACTTTGCGAACGCCTCACTACGAATGCACACTTCGATCGATGCCCAAAATTGCTCAAACAGTCTTCCTTTAATACTCACAATCTTAAGATGAAATCTTGTTCTTTAGTCGGTTGTTCAATCTCCAAACACGTCGGCTGTAAAACCTTACACTTCGTCGACTTTAACCGCCTCTGCTGTTCTATAGCTGTTCTCACGTGAAACTCAAACATGTCACGATATCGCTATGCCTTTGACTGCCGTACACCTTCTTTGGTTTGTTGTCACGAAATCGTGACACTACAGCCTTTGTTGACGTCATCGTAAATCTTGTCGCGAAATCGCGACGCTCTAGACTTCAAAGCCTTCTTCTCTGTTGTTGTCACGAAATCGTGACACCTTTGCCTCTTGTTGACGTCATCATGATTCTTGTCATGAAATCGTGACGCTCTGGACTTCAAAGCCTTCTTCTCCGCTATTGTCATGAAATCGTGACACCTTTGCCTCTTGCTGACGTCATCATGATTCTTGTCACGAAATCATGACGCTCTGGACTTCAAAGTCTTCTTCTCCGCTACTGTCGTGAAATCGTGACACCTTTGCCTTTTTCTGACGTCATCAGCAACTCTATCATGAAATCGTGACACCTCTTGCTTCTTCATCCTTTTCTTGGTTTGCACTAGCAAAAATGAAACATGTCACGAAATTGCGATGCTTTTGCTGCCTTAAGCTCTTTCTTGCCAACTGCAAGCTACCAACTCAACCTGTCATGAAATCGTGACACTTTCTGCATCCGTACAACTTCTTCGAAACTTGTCACGAAATCGTGACACTTCCTGCAACTCAACACTGCCAACTCAACTTGTCATGAAATCATGACAGTTTTTGCATCCGTACAACTTCTTCAAAACTTGTCGTGAAATCGTGACACTTTCTGCATCCGTACAACTTCTTCAAAACTTGTCACGAAATCGTGATAGTTTTGCCCGTTCTGCCTCTGCCTTCCTGCATGTCACGAAATCATGACACTTTTGCCCGCTTTGCCTCTGCCTTCCTGCATGTCACGAAATCATGACAGTTTTGGCCAAACTTTCTCTCTCCTCAAACATGTCACGAAATCGTGACAGTTTTTCCAGCAGCTCGTAAACTTTTTCTAACTTATCTTTTTCTAGATTTTTGGCAACTGGGCTACTCCGATTTTCTTGGAGACTTACCGACCAGCTGAAACCTTCATCAAAACACATCCTTAGACATAAAAACAAATTGCTCCAAGAACTCCTTGACATCAAAAACAACAACTACCAATAGCTCCTTGACATCAATGACAACAATTAAACTTAGGCAAAGGCAATGTACTCAAGATACCCAAAATTGCCAACAATCTCCCCCTTTGTCATTGATGGCAACCCTTAATTAAAAACACATCTTTCAAGAGCCAAAACTGAAATCAATCTCTTCAAGTTTTGCTCCTCCTGACTTGAAGCTTTCCTCTTCACTTGAAAACACTCCCCTTACTTAAATCTCTCCCCCTTTGTCATCAATGGCAAAGGGTCTCCTTTGGGGCTTGGGACTAAGAATGAGCCTCTTAGCTTAGTCCCTCCCCCACCTCCTGATGAGGTGACTAACCTTGAGGTAAAAGTACAACTCCCAATTTCTCCCTTAGATACTCAAACGTATCTCTTGGAAGGGGTTTGGTGAAGATATCTGCAATTTGCTCTTTAGTAGGTACATATTCTAGCTTGACCTGCTTCTCTTGCACTTTTTCCCTTAAAAAATGATATTTGATAGAAATGTGCTTCGTCCTTGAGTGCATTACCAGATTTTTAGAAATACTTATGGCACTTGAATTATCACAAAGAATAGGGATAGGTTGTTCATGCTTGACTTTGAAATCCTCCAGAGTTGTTTTCATCCATAAAACCTGAGTGCACCCAGCCACTGCTGCTATGTATTCTGCTTCTGCTGTAGATAAGGAAACAGAAGGTTGTTTCTTACTCACCCAAGAAACTAGACTCTTTCCCGTAAAGAATGCTCCACCACTAGTGCTTTTTCTATCATCAATACTGCTTGCCCAATCTGCATCTGTATAGGCTGTGAGGGTGAAATCATCGCCTTTGGGATACCAAAGCCCAAAATCCATAGTGCCCTTCAAATATCTGAATATCCTCTTGACTGCTATAACATGAGATTCTTTTGGAGCTGCCTGAAATCTTGCTACTAATCCAACGGCCTGCATGATATCCGGTCTGGTAGCTGTACTATATAGTAAACTGCCAATCATAGATCTGTACAATTTCTGATCTGTTGCTGGAGATTTATCATCCTTACTCGGATTGCACCCTGTAATCATTGGAGTACATACGAGTTTACTGTCCATCATCCCAAATTTTTTTAACATCTCTTTGATATACTTTTCCTGAGAGAGAAATATACCATTTTTTGATTGCGCAATCTACGTAGTCCTAAAAAGAATGACAACTCTCCAATCATAGACATCTCGAATTCCTTTTGCATGGTGTTAGCAAAAACTTTGCACATCTGAGTATTATTTCCTCCGAAAATAATGTCATCGACATAAACAACTATGATAATTATATCATCACCTTTATTCTTAATGTACAAGTTGCAATCTGCCATGCCTTTCCTGAAACCTTGTTCATAAAGATACCCGTCAAGTCTTGAGTACCAAGCCCTGGGTGCTTGCTTTAACCCGTACAATGCCTTTTTCAATTTACACACATAGTCTGGTTGTTCTGAAAGAGACGCACCTTCTGGCTGTTCTATATAGACTTCTTCATCCAACACCCCATTTAGAAATGCAGACTTTACATCCATTTGAAACACTTTGAAAGATTTGAAACTAGACAGGGCCAAAAACATTCTGATTGCTTCAAGACGTGCAACAGGCGCAAACGTCTCTTCGAAATCAACACCTTCGACTTGAGCATATCCTTTACAGACTAACCTGGCTTTGTTCCTGACAATATTTCCATCCTCATTAAGTTTATTTCTGAAAACCCATTTTGTGCCAATGACATTTTTGTTCTTAGGTCTTGGAACCAAATCCCGTGTTTCACTTTTTTCTATTTGATTTAGCTCTTCATCCATTGCTTTTACCCAAAAATCATCTGTACATGCTTCACTAAAATTTTTTGGCTCAATCTGAGATAACAATGAAACATTAGCAGATTCATGTGAAGGAATGACTCTTCTTCTTGTTTGCCTGCTATTTGGATCACCAATGATCAAGTCTTTGGGATGATGTTTCTGAACATACCGTGAAGGAGTTTTGGGAAGCAATTGTTGTCTTTCCTCTTCTTCATCTGACACTTCTCTGAATTCTTCTTGACAGATTTCATCACTGAGTTCCTTGACTGGTTCTCTTATCCCTATCTTTTCATCTATTGTTACATTTATGCTTTCTACAATGGTATGAGTTCTTTTGTTGAAGCATCTGTAGGCCTTACTTTTGCTGGAATATCCAAGAAAAATTCCCTCATCACATCTAGGATCAAACTTACCCAGATTTTGATCTTCCCTTCTGATGAAGCACTTACTCCCGAACACTTTGAAGTGTTTAATTGTAGCTGGTCTTCCTTTCCACAGCTCATAGGGAGTTTTATGATGATTGACTCTGAGTTGAGCCCTGGTAATGATGTGAACTGTTGTATTTACTGCTTCTCTCCAAAAACCATCTGAAATATTTGACTCATTTAACATTGCTCTAGCCATATTTTCAACAGTTCTATTTTTTCTTTCAACTACTCCATTTTGTTGAGGAGTTCTTGCTGCTGAATATTCTCTTTTAATTCCGTGTTGTTCACAATATTCCACAAACTCATTTGAAGTGAACTCTCCTCCTCTATCTGATCTTAAACATTTGATTCTTTTGTCAGTCTCATTTTCAATCATTTCTTTAAAAACTTTAAATTTTTCAAAAGCTTCAGATTTTTCTTTGAGAAAAGTAACCCAAGTCATTCTTGAGTAATCATCTATAAACAACATGAAATAGTTATCTCCCTGAATGCTCTGAGTATGAATAAGATCCAAGGGTTTGGAAGATGTATACCCTTTCGATTTGAAACTGGTTCTGGTCTGTTTACCATGTTGACAAGGACCGCAAATGATGTTTTGGGGCCTTTTTATTCTCGGGCAAGTCTCTAACCGCTTCCTTGTTACTAATACTCGACTAGATTATCAAAACTCAAATGTCCCAATCTTTTATGCCACAACCAACTCTCATATTCTTGAGTTAGAAAGCATTTTTCTCTTTTTATCTCACTCAGCATGTAAAGATTGTTTGGAGTCCTTGTAGCCCTAGCAATAAGTTTTCCATTTAATTCTTTACTTATCTCACATCTATCTGAAAAGAAAGATACTATGTGCCCTTGATCACAAAGTTGACTCACACTAAGCAAATTATGTCTTAGCCCTTCTACATAAAGCACGTTTTCTATTTTGGATTTCCCATCCAAACTAAGAGACCCTTTACCACAGATCTTTGCGGACCTGTTATCTCCAAAACTGACTGTTCCTCTGTTTGCTTCTTTTAAAGACAAAATTTTTTCTTTTTCTCCAGTCATATGTT
Organism: Wollemia nobilis; assembly: GCA_028583015.1. Lineage (NCBI taxonomy): Eukaryota > Viridiplantae > Streptophyta > Pinopsida > Araucariales > Araucariaceae > Wollemia > Wollemia nobilis. The sequence continues at coordinate 923,461 of JAQPPZ010001613.1, read as the reverse complement.
TTGAACAACCACTATCAAGATACCATTTTTCTACTTTGTCTTGAGCATGAAAAGCAGTTTGAACTATCATTGACTTAGATTTTATCTCATTCCTCCTTTTTGAGAACTCAAAACTAAATTTATCCAAACTGCACATCCTTGCTATATGCCCAAAATTCTTGCACTTGTAACACATGATATTTTTATTCATAAGAGGTGCAAATGAGTTAACATTTTCCTTACTATGACTCTTCGGAGATTTATTGCAATGCATAGCTATGTGACCAAATTTTTTACAGGAAAAACAATATCCATGGAAGGTATTATGTAACCTGTTTTGATGCCCTGGAAGTTTGTTCTTCTTGCGATCAATCGGAATCCATTGCTCTTCAGAATGAAGATTGTCTTTGCTTGAAGACCCTGTTTCATGTAAGGTGATGCCATCCTTCTTTTCATACGAAAAATTCTGTCTGAGAGATGACTGTTCTAACTTCACTCTAAGAGACATAATCTCTCCTTCTAGTTTCTCACAATCAGCCACCTTTCCTTTTAGAACCTCTGTTAGAACTTGTTCAATCCTCTTCCCTTCTTCAGCTAGAATTTTGAAATCTATAACACATTGAGCCAATTCTGATCTTGCTATCTCTTTTTCTTGGTAATGCTGCTTAAGGACAGAATTCTCTTCCCTGAGTTTCTCAAGCTTTCGTAAGGCCAAGAAGAATTCATTCTTGAGATCGAATTCAACCTTTTCTGAATTTATATGTTCCTCCGTTAGATCCTTCTCCAAGCTGTTAGGCTTTTTTTGGAGAGACCTGCTCTGATACCAATTGAAGAACATGAACTTATACTGAGAGGGGGGGTGAACAGTATAAGACTAAACCATTTAATAATTTTAATTTCAGATAGCAGTGGCATCAACATAACATTAAACAAGACAGAAAGCATTACACATAAAAGACCCATTTTAACGTGGTTCACCCAAGGTGGGTTACTCCACGGATAAAACTTTCCTCTAAAAATTATATCAAAACCTCTGGGAATCCTTCCCGATTACAAAGTTTATGAGCCTCAGCTCAAAGGAGACACCTTCCCCTAATTCTGCTTTGCTAGTGATCCTCTAGAAGACCTCTACCTCCTCTGCCCTTAGCAAGTGGAATTCTGTCCACAGAAGACACCTGTCTTCCCTGCTCTGGCTGGAGATCTCTGTCCTCAACTCTACTATCGCAAAGCTGGTCCTCTTTTCTGTACCAAACATAGTCCTTCGGTCTAGCACAATTGTCCTCTTCCTCTGTTCCTTTCTGCACTTGGTTGAAAACAACTTTTCACTACCTGCGTAGCTACAGCAGCACAGTCTTCTCAAATTACAGCAGCACTTGATCACCGTTTGTCCTTCACAACTGTTCGCAATTACAGCAGCATCTACTTCACGCACTTTGCTTTCTTTTACACAGACTGCGTGAACACAGTCGCAATCACAACTGTCCTTAGATCAAATTCCACCCTTTTCATGATCTTCGCAAACACTATAGCATTCGAACGCACAGCAACTTATGCGCCTATGTACAACCACCACATCATACTTTTTGCACAGTCTTCTTATGAACAATAGCACAGTCTTTGATACTTAGAAGATTCAATGAAATCCACTCTAATGCTGTAGTCGAACTTCGCTCTCTGCTTTTTCGATGATCGAACCTCACTAGTCGCACTAACTTTGCGAACGCCTCACTACGAATGCACACTTCGATCGATGCCCAAAATTGCTCAAACAGTCTTCCTTTAATACTCACAATCTTAAGATGAAATCTTGTTCTTTAGTCGGCTGTTCAATCTCCAAACACGTCGGCTGTAAAACCTTACACTTCATCGACAAAGGTTAACTTCGTCGGCTTTAACCGCCTCTGCTGTTCTGTAGCTGTTCTCACACGAAACTCAAACATGTCACGATATCGCTACGCCTTTGACTACCGTACACCTTCTTTGGTTTGTTGTCACGAAATCGTGACACTACAACCTTTTCCTGACGTCATCGTAAATCTTGTCGCGAAATCGTGACGCTCTAGACTTCAAAGCCTTCTTCTCCGTTGTTGTCACGAAATCGTGACACCTTTGCCTCTTGCTGACGTCATCATGATTCTTGTCATGAAATCACGATGCTCTGGACTTCAAAGCCTTCTTCTCCGCTACTGTCATGAAATCGTGACACCTTTGCCTCTTGCTGACGTCATCATGATTCTTGTCGCGAAATCGCGACGCTCTGGACTTCAAAGTCTTCTTCTCCGCTACTGTCACGAAATCGTGACACCTTTGCCTTTTGCTGACGTCATCAGCAACTCTATCATGAAATCGTGACACCTCTTGCTTCTTCATCCTTTTCTTGGTTTGCACTAGCAAAAATGAAACATGTCACGAAATCACGACGCTTTTGCTGCCTTAAGCTCTTTCTTGCCAACTGCAAGCTGCCAACTCAACCTATCGCGAAATCGTGACACTTTCTGCATCCGTACAACTTCTTCGAAACTTGTCGCGAAATCGTGACACTTCCTGCAACTCAACACTGCCAACTCAACTTGTCACGAAATCGCGACAGTTTTTGCATCCGTACAACTTCTTCGAAACTTGTCACAAAATCGTGACACTTTCTGCATCCGTACAACTTCTTCAAAACTTGTCGCGAAATCGTGACAGTTTTGCCCGTTCTGCCTCTGCCTTCCTGCATGTCGCGAAATCGTGACACTTTTGCCCGCTTTGCCTCTGCCTTCCTGCATGTCACGAAATCATGACAGTTTTGGCCAAACTTTCTCTCTCCTCAAACATGTCGCGAAATCGCGACAGTTTTTCCAGCAGCCTGCAAACTTTTTCTAACTTATCTTTTTCTGGATTTTTGGCAACTGGGCTACTCTGATTTTCTTGGAGACTTACTGACCAGCTGAAACCTTCATCAAAACACATCCTTAGACATAAAAACAAATTGCTCCAAGAACTCCTTGACATCAAAAACAACAACTACCAATAGCTCCTTGACATCAATGACAACAATTAAACTTAGGCAAAGGCAATGTACTCAAGATACCCAAAATTGCCAACACAATAATCAAAGCAATGCATAAATCATCACACACAATAGAGACACCAATTTAACATGGTTCACCCAAATATGGCTACCTCCATGGAGAAAATATTTCTTCTAAATATTTCTCAAATAATCTCTTTGGGAATCCTTCCCAATTACAATGTTTATGGAAATTTGTCCAAAGGATATGTTGATCCCCTAAATTTGGTTTATGGATATCTATCCATAGGAGAACTCCTCCTCTACTCTGTATGGTGATCCTCTAGAAGACTACTACCTCCATTACACTGTCTTGTGGATCTCTCTCCATTGAAGACTCTTATCCCCACTTAGAATACCTATCCTCACTGCCCTGGATTTATGGAACTATTTACATTGGAGACTAATGTCCTCTCTAATCTATTACCTCAAAATATCTATCTCAAATCTATACTAAATACAATCCAATTGGTCTAGCAAAAATTTGCTTAACAAGTACACTCAAATATGAACTAAACATAGTCCAGTTTGTCTAGCACAAATCTGCTCAACAAGTCCACTCAAATCTATACTAAACACAGTCCAGTTGGTCTAGCACAAATATGCTCAACAAGTCCACTCAAATTTGTACTAAACATAGTCCAATCGGTCTAGCACAAATTTTCTCAACAAGTCCACTCAAATCTGCACTAAACATAATCCAGTCGATCTAGCACAAATCTGCTCAACAATTCCACATAGAACTTGCTCAAATATGCTCAACAAGTTCACTCAAAACTTGCTCAAATATTCTCAACAAGTTCACTCAGAACTTGCTCAAATTTGCTCAACAATTCCACTCAAAAAATGCTCAAATATGCTCAACAGGTCCACTCAGAACCTTCTCAAATTTGCTCAATTGGTCCACTTAGAACCTGCTCAAATTTGCTCAATAGGTCCACTCAGAACTTGCTTAAATTTGCTCAATAGGTCTACTTAGAACCTGCTCAAATCTTCTCAATAGGTCCACTCAGAACCTGCTCAAATCTACTCATAGTTCCACTCATAACCTACTCAAATCTACTCAATAGGTCCATTTAGAACCTGTCCAAATTTGCTCAATAGGTCCACTCAGAACCTATCCAAATCTACTCAACAAGCTCACATAGAACTTGTCCCAATCTGCTCAATAAGTCCTCTCTAGAACTTAACCAAATTTGTATTGTAAGATTCTACAAAAGCTCACACAAAATCACTCCACAAGTCCTCTCAAAGACTTGCCTCAAATCTTCTTAACAAGTCCATACATAGAACTTGTCCAATCTCATAGAAGCATAAAGATAATTTTTAGACACTCAATATGTTCTACTCTCAATTCATAATCACTTTTATAATTTTCTCAATCTCATAGAAGCATAAAGAGAATTTTTAGAGACTCAATATGTTCTATACTCAATGCTTAATCACTTTCTCAACTCACTCAATCTCATAGAATCATAAAGAGAATTGTTAGAGACTCAATATGTTCTATACTCAATGCTCAATCACTTTCACAACTCAAATTAGAATGTAGAATAGTTTGTTTTATGTAACTTGAACAATCACTTCATACAACCACTTGACTAGGCTCAACCAACTCAACTCAACCAATTTCTTAATGAAACTCCCATTTCTCACAAACCCTAGTCCAAGCATATATCAACAAACTCAAAATATTTCCAACAATGCTCAACAACAAATCTCACATAACAATGATACTCATGTTCTTTTCAGAAACCTTAGTTCAAGTTCTTTGCACAATAACTCACTTCAACAACAATGCTTATAAAATAATCTTCATATAACAATGATACTCATGATCTTTGCAAAACCCTAACTCAAGTTCTTCACACAACCAATGGCTTCAAAAACTATGTTTATCAAACAAGGTTTTAATCACAACTCTTAATTCCAAAAAACCTTGAAGCATTAACTCAAGAAATTTCAAAAAGGAAACCCTAATCAAATCCTTTTCACTCCAAACTTTATTTTCTAGTAATCCAATCAATCAAGTCAACCAAGGAAGAATTTTCCCATACCTTTTTGCTTGACAAGGAGTTGATCTCACAAATATACCATACTCACAAATTCCTCTTTGCCAATCTCAATAAGTATTAGAAGACTTCAATAAAACACAATACAAAAATATGACTAAAATACACCTTATCACTCCAACTTAAAAATAATATTCACCATAATTTTCTTTAATAGGAAAACCCTTATTAAAATAAAATCAATCCTCAATAGTCTTAATTCTCGAATATATTAATATATTAATTAAGACTTTAATAAACAATTAAGTCTCTAAAAATTCTATTTATGTTTCTATGAGATTGGATAAGTTCTAGTGTGGATTTATTAAGTAGATTTGAGGTAAGTATTTGAGAAGACTTTTGGATAGATTTGTGTGAGCTTTTATGGAAGCTTACAATATAGATTGAGAACATATTTGAACAAGTTCTAGTGAGGACTTGTTGAGAAGATTTGGACAAGTTCTAGAGAGGAATTGTGGATAGATTAGTGTGAGCTTTTGTGGAAGCTTACAAGGAATATTTGAGATAAGTCTTTGAGAAGACTTGTGAGTAGAATTTAATGATTGATTTGTTCAAACCTTGAGTGAAGGTTTGGGGCATATCTAGCAATTTTAATTTGAGATTGGATCAAGTTTTGTGTTAAGGCTTAAGAACATACATTGAGGATAGATTTGTGCTAGATTGAAGGATTGTATTTAGTGCAAATCGGAGGAAAAATATTTAGGATAGATTTGTGCTAGACCGAAGGACTATGTTTAGTATAGATTTAAGGACAGAGTTTGGTGTATATTTGAGGATAGATTTGTTCCAGACTAGAGACAAATATTGAGCAAATTTGTGCTAGACTGAAGGATTGTGTTTAGTGCAGATTTGAGACAGAGCTTTAAATATGACAGAGTATAAAGGATGATAGTCTCCAGTGGATAGGATCCATCAGCCAAGGCAGTGAGGATAGGTTTCTTTAGTGGATAGAGATCTATTAGCTAGAGTAGTGGGGGCAATAGTTCTTCTAGAATAGCACTAGTCAGAGCTAAGGAGAAAGGAGTTCTCCTATTGATAGATATCCAAAAACTTGATTAGGGGATTGGTGTCTCCTTTGGATAGATATCCACAAACTTTATTAGGGGATTGGTATCTCCTTTGGATAGATATCCATAAACATTGTAATAGGGAAAGGATTCTCAAGAGATTGATTGAGAAAATTTTAGTGAAATATTTTCTCCATGGAGTAGCCCACATTGGGTGAACCATGTTAAATTGATGTCTCTATTGTGTGTGGTGATTTGTGAATTGCTTTGATTACTATTGTTGATATTGCTATCTATACATTGCATAATATTGATTGGGAAAGAAAAGTAAAAAGTGGTCTTATACTATTCACCCCTCCTCTTAGTATAAGCTTGTGTTCTTCAATTGGTATCCAAACGGGTTCCTTCGAAAGAGTTTAACAATTTGAAGTAAAATATTTGAATAACACCATGGATTCTAAGAATGTTTCCTCGAATAATTCAACACCAATATTTTATGTAAGTGATTATATATTTTAGAGTATGAGAATGAAGATTCACCTGATAATACTTGGAAATGAAATTTGGGAAGTAGTTGAAAATGGATACATACCACCAATTGATACACATACAAATAAGGAAGGTAAGCTTCTCCAACATTACAATTCAAAAGCAATGAATGCAATTTTGAGAGGTTTGCATAGAACAAAATCAATAAAAGTTATGTATTGTAAAGATGCAAAAGGAATTTGGGATATGTTGTGAAGCATATATGAAGGAGATAAAATTGTCAAGAAGACAAAGATAAGAAATCTCAAAGGACAATTTGAAGAATTAAGAATGAAGGATGAAGAAAATATTAGTACTTATCTACTTCGGGTAGATGAGGTTGTTAATACCTTGCAAAGACTTGGATTTAATGTTGAAGAAGCTAATGTTTGTGATAAGATCTTAAGGTCTCTCCTAACAAGGTTTAGTGAAAATATTTTAGCTATTAGAAGAAGAAAATAATGGTTATTATTTGAAAAGATATATGTTACTTGGTATTATTATAGCTTTTGATTTAAGAACAAAAGAGGAACCTAATATCCATAAGGAAGCAACCTTCAAAGTGATTAAGAAGACAAAGGAAAAGAAGTCAAATTCAAGTAATGAGTCATCCAGTAATGAAGAAGTAAACTATGGTAGAAGGAATAAGGATTCAAATATATTTAAGGATGCAAAATATGTTAGATGTTTCAATTGTGGAAAGTATGGTCACTATGCAACTGATTTTCAAGAAGCCATAAATAACAATAATGAATAAAAATAGGATCATAAGAACAAGGAATCAGAAATATACAGGTACCAAAAGAAAGGCAAGGATGGATAAGGCAAACAAGGAAATAAATTATTTCAAATACAAAAGAGGAGATACTATGCAGATAAGGCAAGTAAGTACTCAAGTGATAGTGATGTTAGTTCTTCAAGTAATGATAAATATGAAGTCATATTTTTGATTGAAGAAAAATAAGAAGTTAAGAAAAGATCACCAATAATTTTTAAGTGTTTTAGATGTTGTAACTTTTGACATCTTGAATATAGTTGTACAAGGAATGGTTTTAGTTTTAATGATTATGAATATGAGGATGTACTTGAAGGATCATAAGAGAATATCCTAATGGCACTAGAAGAAGAAAAAAATGATCCTGTAGAAGACAAGTCAAAAGAAAATGAATATGTTGACAAAGGTAAACAAATAGAGGAAGAATCATAAAAAGGAGGATTTGATATTGAGGGAGAGCTTATTTATGCTCTTAAAACTTTAAATAAGGTAAGAAATCAAAACTCCCAACTTGAGATCCAGTTTTAAGAATGTGATGAAGATAGAGGAAATCTTATAGATGATCTAAACAAGTCAATGGCTAAGAAAAATAAGTTCAAAGATAAGCTAGAAGCAAAGGTATTAGAATGTGAAAAGTTAGAACAAGAAGTAGCTCTACTAAGGGAAGTGTTGTGGTTGCTCCACAACACACCCCAAAATTGGGGACCCCCCTTTTTTGCACACTTTCCAAGAAGATTGCAGTGGCCCAGATGTTAAAAGAGCAAAGAAAAGCAGAAATGATAAGTTGTCGCGATATCGCGACATGTTGCTCCGTCGTGACCAAAAATGAAAAGTTGTCACGATATCGCGACATGTTGCTCCGTCGCGACCAAAAATGAAAAGTTGTCACGATATCACGACATGTTGCTCCGTCGCGACCAAAAATGAAAAGTTGTCACGATATCGCGACATGTTGCTCCATCGCGACCAGAAATGAAAAGTTGTCATGATATCGCGACATGTTGCTCCGTCGCGGCCAAAATGAAAAGGTGTCGCGATATCGCGACATGTCGCATTTTCATGGTTCAAAATAGAATGAAAAGTTGTCATGATATCACGACATGTCGCATTTTCGTGGCCCAGACAAGCGAAGTACAGTAGAATGAAAAAGTGTCACGATTTCGCGACATGTCGCATTTTCATGGCTAAGAGCAACAGAATGCAACATGATGAGAAAATGTCGCGATATCGCGACGTGTTGTGAAATCGTGGTGCAAGACAAAGAACCAAGTTGAAGACTCAAAATGTCGCGATATCGCGACATGTCGTGAAATCATGGTCAAAGCAAGCAGGAAGAAGTGTTGACCAAAAAATGTCGCGATATCGTGACATGTCATGAAATCGCGGTTCATAGAGGAGAGAGAAAGACAAAGTAAAAAATGTCACGATATCGTGACATGTCATGAAATCGCAGTTCATAGAGGAGAGAGAAAGACAAAGTGAAAAATGTCGCGATATCGCGACATGTCACGTTTTCGCGGCCCAGATCAGCAGGATGCACCAAAATGGAAAAATGTCGCGATATCGCGACATGTTTCGGTCTCGCGGCTAAAATGGAAAAATGTCGCGATATCGTGACTTGTCATGAAATCGCGGTCGAAGGCAGCAAGAGAAGAGTCAATGCAGAAGTTGTCACGATATCGCGACATGTCACCATTTCATGACCTGAAGACGAGATGAAGGGCAAAGATAAAAAAATGTCGCGATATCACGACATGTCAGGTTTTCACGACAGGAAAGTGAGGAAGGAACAAATGAAAGAAAGTGTCGTGAAATCGTGACAGGTTGCGTTTTCGCGATCTATCGACGGTAAAGGAGGTAAATATAGAAAGATGTCACGAAATCGTGACATGTCTCATTTTCACGATTCACAATGACTGATAAGCTAAGCAAGGGAAATATGTCACGATTTCATGACAGAAAGTAGCGAGATGGTGCAGAATGAAAAGTGTCACGATTTCGTGACATGTCGCGTTTTCGCTGTTAAGCGCAGCAAGATAGCCCGAAAGAGAAAAACGTCACGATTTCACGACAGGTTGCATCTACGCGGCCCAAAATGGAAAAATGTCATGAAATCGTGACATGTCTCATTTTCGCGGTGCTTGAGGACGAACAAAGCTACGGGTATAAAAATGTCGTGATATCGCGACATGTCTTGTTTTCGCGATACAGGTGGAAGAACAAAGCTGCAGATAGAAAATGTCGCGATATCGTGACATGCTATTTTTTGTCGCGATTCATAGCGGGCCATTACAGAACATGCAAAAAAGCATAGAACACGTGGCATAAAGATGTCAGGGCTATGATAACACTTCAGGGATCAGCGATTATAGTTCACGAGAGAAGATCAAACGTTTCGACGTCGAGCAAAAAGTCAAAAATGACGAAGAGGCGAGGAAGATGAAACGAAGCGATCTGGGAAATGAAACGAAGCGTCACAGAGCGAAACAAAGAATCGCACCAAAAAGTTTAAAAGTAGAAGCACAGGACAGGTACAAGGGTCGAAAACCACTACGGGCAGAGTTGCAGAGTTGAAGGCGAGATAGCCATTCTGGGCCTGCTTTGGAGTGTTTTTCTTCCCCTTTTTCTGGTTTTGAGAAAACTAGAAATCATCTGTGATTGTAAATTGATAAATTTTAATACAAAAATTTCAGAGAGTTGCATCTCATTGACAAGAAAGAAGGAGTTATTTTCTGCATGCAAGATTGAATGTTTATCTTTCCCCTTTCAGATTTTTAGGCTTATAGGTGGAGTTTAATGCAAGTTATCTTGGTTGCTTCATGCGAATGTCTAAATCTGAAAACCACATTCAAACCCTAGGAATTAGCACTTAGCTTATCGGGATTATGCATGTTTTGCAGGTCCAATAGGTTAGGTTGCATGTATGGAAACCTCATATCTTCGGTTTTATCAAAATGGGATTGCATCATCCTGAATGCATTTGATTTTCATTCTCTGCATTTTTATTTTCATTTTCTCTACACTTTACTTTCAGAAATTACTTCATTTTAATTTGCAGTCATTAAAATAAAAAAATAAAAAAATTCCAAAATACAAAAAAATAGTTTCACCAGTGCATAGGTCATACTGCAGATTTCAAATATGCATTTAGAGATTTCATTTTCGGATCTGTTAGTATTTTATAAATTCATTGAATTTATTGTGTTATCGCAGGTCATAAAAATCCGAAAATAGAGAATTTCCATTCCAGGGCCAGAATTTCATTTTCAATTTTATTTTTCATTCATGAGCCGATGATGACATTCCCTTCATGAAAATTCCAATTTCATTGAAGGAGTTATGTTTTATGGCATTTCATCAATTTCCATTTTGAAGTTACGTCGTGGTCATACAAGGGCCAAATCACATTTGCTTTATTCGGGTTCAATGAACAATCATTAAAGTTTCACAGTAAAATAAACCAACATTGCCCCTTGTTTTCAGTTACTTGCAACCACTAAGGTGTTCCAAGCATTTAAATTGAATATCTTTATTTGAGATTATTAATACACAGATGTAAAATGCTAATATAGCGGAGACCTTGGAGAAGTTATTTATTTAATTTCTTTGCAAGAGAGGATTTGGAACCCAAATCCTATCGGAGAGTGTGTTTTCACAATCGGGTGAAAATACCACTCAACAGATTGGCGCTAGAAGGAGGGCTGGATAGGTTTATTTTAGTGAGATTTAAAATTGTTTTGTATATTTCATTTAAAAGGGTAGAAGGAGGGATGGTTATAGGGATTTAAATTTTTTGTATATTTCATGCTCTACTGATTGTTATCTTTAGTCCTCTAACACCACTCAACAGATTGGTTCTAGAAGGAGGGCCTGAAACGGTTTATTTCATTATGATTTTAAATGCTACATGTTTATAATTGCTTAAGAGCTTTCTAACGCATTTTGATTGTTCATACAGAAATGATGTGATTTGATTTAATTTTGAAAATTTTGGTCTCGACTAACGAAGTGTTGTTTCATGCAATTACTTTTCATTTGATTTTAATGAATACATCTCTTAGTTGATGCTAACTTGATTTTTTATACATTGCAGGTTGGATATTTGCTAGTCATTTCACGCTGATGTGCCGTGATTCCTTCTGTCATTTTTGACTAACAGATTTGGTTCTAAAATTACATTTTGAGTTTCACTAATGGCAACACTTGAGGAGCAAATGGTATCCCTGAGAAAAGAAATGATGTCTCTAAGAGAAAGAACGGTATCTATGATGGAGGATCATTATAAGGGTTTGTCTATACATGTGATACCCTATCAAATTCCTAAATTGTTATTAGAGTTTCTACGATGTTTTAATCAAGATGTGCCACTAGGATACTTGCAAAGACTGTACGTCTACAAGGATACATTATGTCAATTCCAGATTTTCTATGAGGACGTGGCTTGTAAGTTATTTGCATACATTTTGGATGATAAACCATTCTTTTGGTACAGCCAACTACCCATGGAGGTTAGGACTTCTTGGATACAACTAGAAGCAGCCTATCTTTATCATTTTGATAATCAGGTTGACTTAGAAATGTTGAAAAATCAGTTTACCTCCATATGTAAGGAGCCTAATGAATCCTTGAGTCAATTCAATGGAAGATTTCGTGAGTTGCACTCCCAAATGTGGGAAAATTTTAACACATTAGAAGAGGAAGCCATGGAAGTATACCCGGGAGCCATACACCCCACACTTGCTTCACTCATTGAGGAAAAAATGGGTGGCTTGTCTCTAGAGAAAATCTATGAGATCCTAGAAGAGGTAGAACGACAAGGTCTTGAAGAAGAAAAGGCACAACATGTTCACATGAGAGATTGTCCTTCTGAAGATATTGATGCCAACCTACACCAACCATCAAATATAGCACCCTCCACTCCAATGATATCTAAGGTAAATGATCAAGGGGATGAATTTGAATATCCAAATCTTACAACCACCTTAGATGTAGTCCACGAGGAGGTGCAAATTGCTAAGCCAACATCCGCTAGTGAGGATTATGCAGAAATGATCTCATTCATAGAGATACATGATTATTCGGATGAAGGGGTTCTAAATTCAACAATGTTTGATATATGTGATAGGACGGAACCCACCATAGAATTGAATGGAATGGTTGAAAGTGAAATCGGGAGAAAACCAATAAATGAATTTGAAGATATGATAGAGTTTCACCACTTGTTCTTGGAAGATACTATTGATGAGATGTGTACAATTAACAATCAAGAAATTCTTCACCCTCCAAATTGTGATAAAATTGAATCATGGGTTACTAATTTGGACGATGATAGCCTTACAAATTTGAATTCAAGAAACGACCCACTTTTGGAAATAATTGAACCATCTAAGGAAGGTGAAGATGAATTTGATGAGAAACACATTGATGAATTGGAAGATGTCGAAGAAGTAGTTGAACGTCACCACTTGATTTTAGATGATGATTATTATGATGCTTGGAAGAAGTGGGAAGACTACACTCTCTCCAAAACTGCTAATGAAACTTGTGTGCCAATTGATATACAGGACAACATAATCGCCTACTCAAAGGAAGATATTACAACTCCTGTACAATTTGAGGATGTTTTGGAAGAGGGTTTCAAATCTCATCAAATTTTGGAAGATTATAATGATTCCATTACCAAGGACAAAGAAGAAAGATAATTGATGAATGAATCAAAAGATCATGCCACAAACATCATGGATTTCATTCCATGGATGACAATTTTTACAATGGTTGGGGGAGATATGATAATGCATTCTTTTCTCACACCCCTATAGATGAAACTCATATTTCACTTGATATGCAAGATGTTGAAACTTCTACCTCACATGAAGAGATACCATGGATAGTGAACAAAGAATTGGAACCAAATGACAAAGAGATGGATCAATTGGAAACAACTCAAATGAAGGATCATCAAGATGAGTCATTGGACATACACTTTGACCAAGAATATTTGAGGGTTGAAAAGGATGGGCATGTTTTCAATTGGGTGCCCAATTTTGGTATGTTTGATGAACAAGTAATCAATGAAGAGTACGAAGACCATGAGGTAAAAGAGGGGATTGCAAACCCCCATCAAATCTTGGTAAATAAAAATGTTCAAAAGGTAGAGTCTAACCTTTTGTGTTCAAGCATCCAAAATTTAGGTGAAAATTTGCATGACCATATTTTGAATTTGAATGATGTTTATGGTGAAATGTCATTAAAGGTGAATGAAAAACAAGGTATGATTTCTAATCACACCTTTGATAACATTGTTTTAATGAATGAAAAAGAAGTTGATGCACTTGAATTGTTAAATCAAATTCATCAACAATTACTAATTGAATCTAGGGTAAAAACTTTTAATGATCCTAATTTAGTAAATATCCTAGATGCTTGTAAATTGTTGCACAAATTTGATTGGCCTACAAATTTGGAAAATGATTTGGCTTTAAAATTTTTAGAAATAGGCTCTTGCTTACAAAGTCTCATTTTGGATAAAGAGAGCCTAGTTCTAAATCATGAATCGAATTATGAAATGGATACTTTCAAGAATAGACAAGATAAAATTGAATATCATTTATTGTCTAATCATTTTAGTATTTTAACGCTCACCTATGAGAGTACTAATGGAATTAAATCTAATTGGTGGGGTGAGCAAGGGAAGTTAAAATTTGTTGCATGGTGTGGTATAATATTGTTTTTTTTGGATTCCTACAACATTTGGCATGCACATCACGTTATATTTTTGTTGAAGTGTTCTAATCATGTTTGGGATCCAGGAAAGTGATAGTCCAAGCTTTGCATCATCTTGTATTATATTGTACATTTGTATATAGATTTTGGTTTTTGGGTTTTGGTTTGTGTTTTCAAGTTTCATTTTTGAAGTTACTTTTGGGTTTGGTTTTAAGTTTTGTGTGTTGGTCCTTTGGACATGTTTGGTTTGTTTTAAAAAAAAAAAAATGAATAAAAATTTGAGATGTCAACTCATGCCTAAGATCAGGAGAATATGAAACATTGGAATTGTGTTGTAGAAAGCTCCACAAGTAACACAAACATTTTAAATAATATCGTTTGAAACTTGTGATGCATGAAGTTGTCAGTTTTACAAATTATGGCAATACTTCATCCGCAATTCAAAGGGCAATGCATTCATATTACATCCCACTTTGCATATACATGCCATCTTAGTTGCATATGCATTTCAGATACAAATCATTTGAAAGTGTGTCAAATCCTCTTAGGGTTATTCTATAACACAAAGAAAAGAAAAAATCCTAAGGTTGGGAACTGAGGCCCGAGATATCTTGAACCAAGCACATTCTATACACATTAAAAAGGATCTTGAGCAAAATGATCAAAACCTTGCTTGGAAGAAAAGGTCAAGCGAAAGAAGTATTTCATGTCTATCCTATTATGCAACATGATCCTTAAAACAGTGGTTTTTACCACTTCCATAAAGCTTAAAGCCTAAAATAGAGTAGTAAGGATAGGGTTAAATCCTCATCAAACTTAGGTTGAGGATCCAACTCCCCAAAGCTCTGATTTGACCTACATGGAGTAGTAAGGATAGGGCATAATTCTCATCTCGCCTAGGTTGAGAATCTGATTCCCCAAAGCTCCTATGTCTCATTTCATCATAAATCTTGGATTGGAAGGATCGTACTACATGTCCTCTAGCAAAGGATGGGTAGTCATCCCCAAGGTCCAAGAAATAAAAGTAAAACTATTTTCCATCTCATCTTAATATTGGATTGGAAGGATCGTACTACATGTCCCTAGTAAGGATGGGTAGTCATCCCCAAGGTCCAAGAAATAAAAAATAATATTTTCCATCTCATCGTAATATTGGATTGAAAGGATCGTACTACATGTCCTCTGCAAAGGATGGGTAGTCATCCCCAAGGTCCAAGAAATAAAAGAATGAATGAAGCCAAATCATGGATTATGGGGTTAAGTATGCCCATGCGTGGCAGCATGTCTTGTCTAAAAACAAGACCACTGACCGTTCAAACGGATAGACTAGCATGACCATTTCATCCATAACTGGTTAAATTATTTTTCTCAAAGTGAGGTAATGAATTCCAAATCAGAGTAGTAAGGATAGGGTTAAACTCCCATCTCGATTAGGTTGGGAGTCCGATTTCCCAAAGCTCGATTTCACTTTCACTTGCACATGGGTTCAAGATAGTAGTGACTCATAACCAACTTTGGGATCTAATAAAGCAATTCATTATACATATAGTTGATCCTAAGAGGGTTTGATAATTTTAAATGTTTGTATATGATATTAGAAGGTTTAAAGCTTTTATAAAGCAGTAGTTATATCTCTAGACCATTAATTAGGCTATGCAAATCATTCACAACCTCACATATGCATTCATGTAAAACTGACAATGGAATGTGGATCAATTTCAAACGATAAAGAATGGAACACATTGCACACACCGAGCTGATACTTAATGATTCTAATGTTTCATGTATTTTTGATCTATCGGCATTTGTTTTTTTTATGTGTTGACGCTTGTATCTAAGCTTGTGTATTTCAGGTTAGGTTCTCACCGAAATGCTCAGGAGCATTTCCCAGCAGAGTCACCATTTGTTGTGGCTGCTCCACAACACACCCCAAAATTGGGGACCCCCCTTTTTTGCACACTTTCCAAGAAGATTGCAGTGGCCTAGATGTTAAAAGAGCAAAGAAAAGCAAAAATGATAAGTTGTCGCGATATCGCGACATGTTGCTCCGTCGCGACCAGAAATGAAAAGTTGTCGCGATATCGCGACATGTTGCTCCGTCGCGACCAAAAATGAAAAGTTGTCGCGATATCCGTGACATGTTGCTCCGTCGCAAAATGAAAAGTTGCACGATATCGTGACATGTTGCTCTTTCGGTATCGACATTGAAAAGTGTCACGATATCGTGACATGTCACGTTTTTGGCTAAGAGCAACAGAATGCGATGAAGAAAATGAAAAATGTGGATTGAATCGACATGTCATGAAATCAGTTATCAGAGGAGAGAGCAAGGAAAAATATTGCGATATCACGACATGTCATAATTGGATGCAAAAAATGGAAAAGTGTCATGATATCGCGACATGTTTCGATCTCGTGGCTAAAATGGAAAAATGTCACGATATCATGACTTGTCATGAAATCACGGTCGAAGGCAGCAAGAGAAGAGTCAATGTAGAAGTTGTCGCGATATCACGACATGTCACCATTTTGTGACCTAAAGATGAGATGAAGGGCAAGGAGAAAAAAACGTCACGATTATCATGACATGTCAAGTTTTCATGATAGGAAAGTGAGGAAGGAACAAATGAAAGAAAGTGTCACGAAATCGTGACAGGTTGCATTTCACGATTTATAGGAGGTAAAGATAGAAAGATGTCATCGTGACATGTCTATTTAAATAAAAATGTCAGGATTTCACGACAAGTGTCAATTTGGTGAAAGAGAAAAACGTCATGATTTCACGACAGGTTGCATCTACGCGGCCCAAAAGAAAAAATGTCACGAAATCGTGACATGTCTCATTTTTGCGGTGCTTGAGGACGAACAAAGCTGTGGGTATAAAAATGTCGCGATATCGTGACATGTCTTGTTTTCGCGATACAGGTGGAAGAACAAAGCTGCAGATAGAAAATGTCACGATATCGTGACATGCTATTTTTTGTCACGATTCATAGCGGGCCATTATAGAACATGCAAAAAAGTGCAGAACACATGGCACAAAGATGTCAGGGCTATGATAACATTTCAGGATCGACAGTTACAGTTCACAGAGAAGATCAAACGTTTCGACGTCGAGCAGAAAGTCAAAAATGACGAAGAGGCAGGGAAGATGAAACGAAGCGACCTAGGAGATGAAACGAAGCGTCACAGAGCGAAACAGAGAACCGCATGGCCAGAAAGTTTAAAAGCAGAAGCACAGGATGGGTACAAGGGGTCGGAAACCGCTGCGGGCAGGGTTGCAGAGCTGAGGGTGATAAGCCATTCTGGGCCTGCTTTGGAGTGTTTTTCTTCCCCTTTTTTTGGTTTTGAGAAAACTAGAAATCATCTGTGATTGTAAATTGATAAATTTTAATACAAAAAATTTAGAGAGTTGCATCTCATTGGACAAGAAAGAAGGAGTTATTTTCTGCATGCAAGATTGAATGTTTATCTTTCCCCTTTCAGATTTTTAGGCTTATAGATGGAGTTAAATGCAAGTTATCTTGGTTGCTTCATGTGAATGTCTAAATCTGAAAACCTCATTCAAACCCTAGGAATTAGCACTTAGCTTATCAGGATTGTGCATGTTTTGCAGGTCCAATAGGTTAGGTTGCATGTATGGAAACCTCATATCTTCGGTTTTGTCAGAATGGGATTGCATCATCCTGAATGCATTTGATTTTCATTCTTTGCATTTTTTATTTTCATTTTCTCTGCACTTTACTTTCAAAATTGTTACTTCATTTTAATTTGCAGTCATTAAAATAAAAAACTAAAAAAATTCCAAAATACAAAAAAATAGTTTCACCAGTGCATAGGTCATACTGCAGATTTCAAATATGCATTTAGAGATTTCATTTTCAGATCTGTTAGTATTTTATAAATTCACTTGAGTTACTGTGTTATCGTAGGTCATAAAAATCCGAAAATAGAAATTTCAGTCCAGGGCCAGAATTTCATTTTCAATTTTATTTTTCATTCATGAGCCGATGATGACATTCCCTTCATGAAAATTCCAATTTCATTGAAGGAGTTATGTTTTATGGCATTTCATCAATTTCCATTTTGAAGTTACGTCGTGGTCATATAAGGGCCAAATCACATTTGCTTTATTTGGGTTCAACGAACAATCATTAAAGTTTCACAGTAAAATAAACCAACATTGCCCCTTGTTTTCAGTTACTTGCAACCACTAAGGTGTTCCAAGCATTTAAATTGAATATCTTTATTTGAGATTATTAATACATAAATGTAAAATGCTAATATAGCGGAGACCTTGGAGAAGTTATTTATTTAATTTCTTTGCAAGAGAGGATTTGGAACCCAAATCCTATCGGAGAGTGTGTTTTCACAATCGGGTGAAAATACCACTCAACAGGAAGATTTAGAAAATTCCAAGGACAAGTTACACAAGTTTGGGAAGAGCTCAAATATTATAGATAAGATGATCAATGTACAAAGAATATCAACAAACAAAATAGATATTGGTTTTGAATAGGCTCAAAATAAATAAGAAGAAGAGTCAACCTCAAGTTATTTAGAAGAAGAAACTTTAGAATAAGACATTGTAAGAGAAAGTGAGACTTTTGAGGATGAGTTGGACAACATAAAGTTCAAAAAGGAAAGGAACAATGCACAAAGAAGAAACATATGGAATAGGAACCAACATAGAGAAAAATATACTAAGAGACCAATGAGGTCAAGGAAAGGAAATTTCAATGGACAATGTTTCTCATGTCACAGATTTAGGTACATGGCTTCATAGTGCAGGTTACATGAAAGATAGGAGTATGGGAAATTCAATAACAGGTAACTTTTCCATGGGTATTGCTACTCATGTAATCATTTTGGTTACAATGCTATGAATTGCAGGGTTCATGATAGGAATAGATATGGCTTCACCAAGAGAAATCACAAAACATTTTCACCTCAAAGGAATAATAACATTAAGTGTTATAAGTGCAATAATTATGGATATACAACAAAGTGGTGTAGAGCAAACATTCCAGAACCAATCAATAATAGGAACATGAATAGGAATATGGACATGAACATGAATAGGAACAAGAATATGGATAGGAACATGAATAGAAATATGGATAGGAATAGGAACATGAACATGAACAAGAACAATCAAAGGAATAAAAGGATCAGATGATAAGGAAAGAGGACAAAGGTAAAGAACAGTGCTTGCTAGGAGTAGAAATACTCCCACCCTAGAATTAACCACCTCAAGATGAGGTGGGGGAGGAGCTAAGCTAAGAGACTTATTCTTAGCCTCGAGCCCCAAAGGTGACCCTTTGACATTGATGTCAAAAGGGGAGATATTTGTGTAAGGGAGAGAGATTTGGTTTAAAGAGAGAGCATTGAGTCAGGAGGAGCAATATCCTAGGGGGAGTAGAATAAGAAAAAGGTCAAGTTTTGGTAAAAATAATTTGGGTTACCATCAATGACAAAGGGGGAGATTTTTGGACATTTTGAGTGGATGAGTTATCATTGATGTCAAGAGTGAGTGGTCGTTGATGTAAAGCTTTCAATACCAGTCAATAGTAGTTTTAGTAGGTAGCATCAGTTTCAGGTTCTTCAATAAGTGTAAAAGAATAATATGCCTTCATTTGATCAAGACCCAGTTCCAGGAAGTCAGATGAGGTCCAAAGGGCAAAGAAGATGCCCAAGCAAATAATATTATAATAATTTATTATAATATTAAAAAGAAAATTTAAATTAATTATAAATTAATTAATATAATTTTATTATAAATTAATTTATTAAGTAATTTTATTAACTTTCATGTTAATTAAGTTAATTATAAAGTTAATTTTAATTTAATTATAAATTAATTTTTATTAATTTAATAAACCCTAAAAAGGGTTATAAAGCAAAGTTATAAATCAAATTTAAAATTTGATGTGAAGCACCAACGTGTTACAACATCAAGGCACTATGTATATATATGAAGGCAAAACCTTTGCCTTAGTCTCCCATGCAATTATTATTTTGAATGCCCCTAAGTTTGAAAATGAGCACAAAGAGAAAGCAACAATTTGTATTTGAAAATTATTCGGTGGAAGTAAAGGAACAAAGAGGATCAAGGCTCCTTCCACTTTGCACATGCACCGCATAGCACAGCTGGTGACAGCGACAAGTGTTGAAATATTTGCTGGTAGGAGGACGCAGGTTCGAACCCCATGGGATTTATGTTTTGCAAGGAAAAAGGTTTGCATTTTTTTGAATGGTGCCTAGCACAAGGAAAAAAGAGAGGCTAGCACCTTCCCCTTCTTTTAGGAGCACCTAGCCCACGTGGTGGGCTAGCGCCTTGGTAAGGCGCTCGATAGAGAGGTTTCTGGGTCAAAACCCACCAAGGCCTTTTAGCGGATGAGACAAAGGTACGCATTGATGATTTTTGGATTTGTCACTTAATTTGGAATGTGCTCAAGTTGAAGGAAAATAAAAAATATTTTTATGTGCCTAAGGTTGAAAAATAATTTTTGAGGGTTTATAGGATTTAATTTTTGCCTAAATTAATATTTATTATTAAGTGTTTTGAGGGAGATAAAAGGGTAAGAAATTATTATTTTTGAAGGGTTATTTTTGAATGATTGATTTATTAATTTAGAGATTATAAGGAGAAAATTTGAGTGATTATTTTTATGTGTGATTTGATGATTGTTAATTTTAATAAGGAGTAATAAGGTGTATTTGGGATTGATTATTTTTGTGTTTGAAAATATTTTGAAAGAGAGTTAGTGTGATATTTTTCATCTAATTATTGAAATTGGCAAAGAAAAAAATTGTGATTGATATAGGTTTCCTAAGGGCACTTCTACATCAAACAAAAGGTATGGGCACATATTCATAGTGAGTGATTTTTTAAAGTTGTGAATGCAAAGTTGGAGTGAAAATGATTGTTTGGTAAACATTGTTAAGTGTGCTTTGAATTAATGCTTCAAGATTTTTTGGAATGAAGAGTTGTTGATAAAACCTTGTTTTATAAGCATTGTTGTTGAAGTGATTAAGGTGAGTGAACTTGAATTAGGGTTGCAAAAATCATGAGTATCATTGTTATGTGAAGATTGTTTTATAAGCATTGTTGTTGAAATGATTTGTTGAGTGAAGAACTTGAAATAGGGTTTGCAAATATCATAAGTGTCATTGTTATGTGAGATTGATTGATAAGCATTGTTGGAAACATTTGAGTGAGTGTTCATATACTTGGACTAGGATTTGTGAGCAAGGATTATTTTATTGAGTGATTGGTTGAGTAGAGTTGGTTGATCCTAGTCAAGTGGATTTATTGAAGTGATAGTTGAAGTTGTATAAAACAAATTGTTCTATATTATGAATTGATTTGAGAAAGAGGTTGAGTGTGGATGAATGTGAAAAATATTGAGTATCTAAAAATTCTCTATATGTTTCTATGATAAAAGAAATATTGAAAGTGATTGAGAGTGAAGCATATTGAGTCTCTAACAAATCTCTATATTTTTATGTGATAAAAAGAGTGATTGAAAGTGATTGAGCATTGTGGTGAATGTGAAGCATATTGATTCTCTAAAAATTCTCTATATGTTTCTATAGACACCAAAACAACACCAATCCGATTACGTGACTGCAAACACTGATCGCTTTGACAAACACAGCCCCCAGGGCAGCCCTTAGAGGTCAAACAATGGTCTTAACCACTTTCATAGAAATTTTGTGAGGTCAAGAAGCAATTTGGCACACTTAGACACTTTGCCTAGTAATCGTCTCACCCAGGGACGATTGCTAACTTGAAATCATCTCACCCAGGGACGATTTCTGAAATCGTCCCTGGGTGAGACGATTTCCAAGTTTAACGGGCAAAAAGACAAATGAGGCCAAGTGGCAGCCCAGAACAGTCAGTTGATGACTCCTACCTCGCACGCGTGTGTGAGTGGGCAAATAGGCCATTTGAGGACTGTCACAAGGGCAGTTATGAAAGCCCAAGTCAATGGAGGACTCCCCTCCCTCATGGGAAGACAAGACTGCCACATGGTGCCTATGACCAACACATGGCATTTGTGCTTCCCTCCCAAAAGAGACCCCATGGGTCTATAAAAGGTGGGACTTTTCTCACCCAAGACATATAGGTTGAAGGAGTTTTCAAGCAATGAAGTGTTGCCGAGTTGAAGACCCACTTGCATCCCTTTTGGTTCACCTTCCCACATCCACCAATCTCTTTTGCAAGGGAGGTTGTTGGGTGGATTTTGGAAGCTTGAATCGGACCTAAATCCAACACATGGACACCTGAACCAACCAATTCGCCGACCCCCCAATCCTAAGAGGTTTTGGGCCCATCCCTAGTGGATTGGCGCCGAAATCAAGTGCCAACGGTGGGAGGCCCACTTGGGCATCCCAGCACTTTCTAGGTTTTAGAGCATTCTAGATTACTTTTTTTTAGGTTGCATTTTGTGTTATTATGTTTGGTTAACTCATAGCTACAATTTCATAACTTTTGGTCAGATTCTAGTATGTTTTGTGTTGCTTTGTTGTTTCACTGACTTGCAGGTGGCAAGATCAAATTCCCGAGGGTAGAGGCCAAATTGGGAGAATCCGACCAATTGGGTCGTCCCAAAATGGCCCCAATTACATAACCCCCTTGTTTGCAGGCATTTTGTAGGTCTCGAGAATTGACATTGGAGCAGCAGCAGGTCGGCTTCTTCAACACAGAAGAATTCATCCCACCCAGGGACGAATTGTAGTCATAAATCGTCCCACCAAGGGAAAAATTCTAGTTGAAGGTATATTGGCCAGCTGTCTCAGTGGCAATGGCCTTCTGGTAACATTTTCTGTCTTCTGTCAAGTTTTCAGGCTGTTTAGAATCATTTTGTTTACTATTTAGATAAATGTTTGCATGCATCTTTTGATGATTTTAGAAGAACGAACACTTTTCACTTGCAACAGGTGCTACTGACATCTTGGTTGTTTCTTTGTTTGTAGGAGAAGCAGCGGAGGTGAAGAAATCATCGACATCAGCAGCAGCATCATCTTGGCCCGCCCATTGCAATCGTGGGCACATGAAAAGAGGAACATTGAGTGATTGTAATCAAATTCTTTTAACGCTCCTAGCCCCCGAAAAGGGAGGAGACGTCATTGTAATAGAGATCAAGGGATATTAATGAAAGGGCTATGTTTTCTCCATTTGCTTGTGTCTCTTCCAATGCGTTTCTTTTCCATTTCATGCACTTTACATTTCTAGGACTTAAGCGCATTTGATTTTGGTTGCATCGCAATTAGTGTTTCCTTCGCTCGGAATCTCGTGTTGCAGTCAACCAAGTTGCGATAAATGTTCCTGCGCCTGTGCAAGAAATGTAGCCTCAAAAGGCTAACTACCAGGTAGTGCCTCCTGCTTATGAAAGAGATAATAGAAGACAGGAGAAAAATTACCCGCGTCGCCCTAGGCAAAATTTCACCCCATATGCGGAGTCTAGGGACTCCTTATTTGATCGCTTGTCAGCGGCAAATTTAGTCACTCTGTCGGAAATCCAAATTATAGACCCTAACATTCCCAATCCTAGGGGGTACAGAGAGGAATTGTATTGTAGATTCCATAGGCGCAGAGGACATGACTTGAATGGGTGCTGGAAATTCAAAGACCTAGTCCAGGATTTGATCGACAACAGAACATTGGTTGTGGACAACCCCATCACACCAAACAACCAACAAATGGGGGTATTCAAGGACCCCTTGCCAGCCCACGAGGCACAAACAAAACCACTCTAGATTAACGAGGTGCGACAAGATCTTCCCACATAGGGATTTGTGGGAATGATTAGCATAGTAACAAGGAACAGAAGGTACCCGATAGCTGCCCCTAAGGTAGCTACAAAGGAAGTTCCGGCAACATCGCATCCTCAAAAATGCCCAACGCAGTTACCTCCGCCTAGACCTGAGGTCACGATACGAACCAAACTCATGCAGAGTTTGCGGACCACGTCGGCTAGGCTGTCCATCTACGAGCTTATTCAACAATCAGCTCCCCATAGAGAAGCTCTTATGGACATTTTAAAAGCCATTGAATTACAACCCCACGAGGCAAATTCTTTCAATGCCTTCGTGGGACATGTGAAACAATGTACGGATCCGGTCATCACATTCAGAGAAGATGAGGTCAAAATGATATCAAATGACATGGCAGATCCACCCCTGCACGTTATTGCGCGGGTCAATGGGATTCCATACAAGAGAGTGCTGATAGATACTGGCTCGTCCAGTAACATCATAACCACTGCAGCCTTGAAGCATTTGAAGCTACCAGCCTCTCACATCATAGCCTCCACGTACACACTCCAAGCTTTCAATGATGCAATATGCTCGATAGTCGGTACAATCATTCTGCCAGTCCAGGTAGGACAAAAGTCAATACCTACACTGTGCCATGTGCTGGAAGGTGAAATGGCTTATAATATACTGCTAGGGTGGCCTTGGATCAGGGATATGAAATGTGTCCCTTCGATCGCCCACCGATGCTTGAAGTATGCTTATGAAGGAGAAATACATGTAGTCCCAATGGACTTAGAGCCCTTCAAGTATTGAAATGCGGTACAATTCATACCTCAATCGACCCTCCCTTCAACGCATTTGGATTTCCAATTAAATCCATCTAAACAAGGTCCAATACCGCAAGCACCACTGGTGGCCAACAAGGCAAAATCCCGACCAGGTGAGACTTCATCATCGGCTCCTTCATCATCAACGCCACCTATCATGGCCCAACATAAGGACAAGGGAAAACAAATCATGGAAGAGGTTAAGCCCTTAGAAGAAAGGTTGCCCACAATTTCAACAATAACAACAGAGGAAGCGCCCAACGCAATGAAAACCAAGATTCTTGAACCACCAAACATGGAATGGACTCAGGAAGGACTACCGTTTCCTCCCACCCAATCATCAACAATCACTATTGAAATGGCCAGTACAGGCCTGGGGGAATACTTAGTGCAAAATGTTGTGGCAACCCCCACATTGGAGTCAGTACAAGACATGGGAAGACCTCGCCTTCCCATTGGAACAATCGTCCCTCTAGGCTACCCACCGAACCAGCACAAATTTTGTGTATGGGGGCTTTGATCATGGTCTTGAACCATGCCAACAAAAGGAAACAGACGAA
This sequence comes from Wollemia nobilis, assembly GCA_028583015.1. Taxonomy (NCBI): domain Eukaryota; kingdom Viridiplantae; phylum Streptophyta; class Pinopsida; order Araucariales; family Araucariaceae; genus Wollemia; species Wollemia nobilis. The sequence goes on along the minus strand of JAQPPZ010001613.1, from coordinate 898,173 downwards.
GAGCCTTTTGTTGAAAACATCAATTATCTGTCAAACCCAGAATTTGCCCTAAAATATCTCGGCCAATGCAATTGGCATGGATACGGGCTCGGTAGATATGAGCAAGGGATGCGGATCCTTTGCCAACCAAGATATCAGATGCCATATGACAAGTCAGGGGTAGGGTTCAACCATCCCCTGCCATTAGACATCTTGGTTGAAAATATGCAAGGCCTAGAAATAGGCAACAAGGGGGGATTGGCATTGGGTCCTTATGCCAATCCGAATACAGAATACACATTGGGAGACTACCTCCCATGGTCAACAAACACCCCTGGTAGCAACAAGTAATCCCTCTTCTTTGCTAGAGAGAGGCGAAAGTTCGGAGATTAATCCTCAAAGAGAACATCAACGGCTGCCAGACATCTTTCTAAAACTTGTTCCCCTTAGAGGTTCCAGATGAAATAACACAGTCTCAAGAGAATCAGGTCCCTCCACTAAGAGTGGAACAACCGCAATGGGACCAGATTAATTCACTGGAACAGGAAGAGTCCTCAACGTCGCAAGCAATAGATGCTGAAGAGAATGAACAATTTTGGATCTATGAAAGTGATTCAGAAGATGAGACTGAGATGATCTATCTCAGACATGCACGACAAAATCACCGTGCTCTAACTCATGAAGATCTAATGGGACAGATGGGTATACTGTTAGGACATGAATGGCACGTAGACCCAGCGAGGTGGGACCAAGTGTTAGACCTATGGCTCCAAATTCAAGATGAGCATCGTCCACCTCGAGATCCCATCATGACAGAAGTGCCGAGGGAAGACCCCGCCTTCCTTTTCACACATAGAGATGAATTTGCACCTAGAGAGGATCCATTCGTGCCCGTTCCCGTAGAGCCAGATCCGGAGTATAGGGAACATCTAAAAGAATCAAGTCATCACACCCACGGTTCTGGAGACCAAATTCATTCCATCCACATGATCTCCATTGATTTGACCGCACCCATCCGCAATCCGACCGATCCATCACGGTCATTGCATCTAGACATGGATGCCATCGACTGGGATCGCGTCAATTCACCATTGTCACCATCAGAGTACTGGCCTTTCGGTGAAATGCTTCATTTTACCCCAAGGACAACTCAAGATATTTTTCAAGTTGAAGAGGAACCCGAGGTTCCAAATGCAGATCTTAACTCAGCTGATGATATCCATTTAATCCCAACTCCACATCAGTTGGAGGACGGATCTCACATGTCAGTTGAGGAGACGACTGACGTAGACATCGGCACAGATTCAAAGAATCCACAGATTATCAGGTTGGGGGTAAGTCTTTCCCCCGAAGAGCAAGCCGAATATATTGCCCTTCTCAAAGAGAAGAAGGAAGTTTTTGCATGGTCGTACAAAGATATGCCAGGGCTAGACCCGCAGCTAGTCATGCACAATTTAACGCTTGATCCGAAAATCAAGCCTGTAAAGCAAAAACTAAGAAAGATGCACCCAACAATGGCCTTGATGGTCAAAGACGAATTGCAAAAGTTGTTGGATGCACAATTTGTCATCTGCATGGATTATCCGCCATGGTTGTCCAACATGGTTCCCGTCAAGAAGCCCGACGGGAGGATTCGCATATGCACCGACTTTTGAGACCTAAACAAAGCGAGTCCTAAGGATGATTTCCCCTTGCCAAGCATCGACGCATTGGTAGACGCTACAACAGGTCACGAAATGCTCTCCCTAATGGACGGTTTCTTAGGATACAATCAAATTCGTATCAATCCTGAAGACCAACTCAAAACGGCATTCACAACGCCTTGGGGGACATTTTGCTATAAGGTCATGCCTTTTGGCCTTAAAAACGCTGGCGCTACATACCAACGTGCTATGACGTATATCTTCCATGATTACATGCACAAAACTTTGGAAGATTACATGGATGATTTGTTAGCCAAGTCTCTCTTGTGCTCAGATCATCTCGGTGACTTAAGCAAGATTCTCGATCGCCTCATAGAGCATAAGGTCAGATTGAATCCCAAGAAGTGCGTGTTCGGCGTCACATCTGGAAAACTCTTGGGTTTTATAGTCTCAAAGAGAGGCATCGAAGTGGACCCAAACAAAGTCAAGGCAATCCTTGAAATGGCTCCCCCAACCACTATCAAGCAGCTCAAAAGTCTGCAAGGAAAGGTCGCGTCGATTAAACGCTTCATAGCACAATTATCTGACAAATGCCGACCCATGAACAAATTATTGCACAAGGGGGTCACATTTCATTGGGATGACGAGTGCCAGTCAGCCTTTGACGAAATCAAATAGTACTTGGCTTCGTCGCCAGTATTGGCACCACCTAGACCAGGTGTGCCATTCTACTTATACATCTCAGCTACTGAGGTGGCACTGGGCGCAATGCTAGCCCAGAAGAATGAACTTCACAAAGAACAGGCTACGTACTATCTTAACCGCACCCTAGTCGGGCTACTGAACTTAACTATGCATACGTTGAGAAACTCTGCTTGGCAGTGGTGTTTGCTACCAAAAAGCTACGCCATTACATGCTGAGCAACACGACGTATGTTGTGTCTAAGGAGAATCCATTGCGATACATGATGAGTCGTACTTATCATAGTAGTCGCACGGCGAAATGGATCATGTTGTTGACGGAATTTGACATTGAGTTTATTGGGCAAAAATCTATAAAAGGACAAGTCATAGCCGATCAACTAGCAGAGGCTCCTCTTGAAGACGATCAGCCTCTGGTCATAGAACTACCCGATGATGGGGTCTTCCATGTCTCAGAATCACCAGATTCTGATGAGCCTGAGTCTCAGGCCGACATAACCTTATTTTTTGATGGTTCTAAATGCGAGCAAGGGGGTGGCGCAGGAATTGTATTCTTCACACCGCAGGGCGCTCCAATGCCCCTGTCATTTAAATTAAACTTCCAGTGCACCAACAACAATGCAGAATATGAAGCCTTGCTCCTAGGTCTTCAGACAACAATCGCCATGAACATCAAAAGATTGAACATCTTTGGCGATTCGTTGTTAATCGTCAATCAAGTCAAAGGGGTATATCAATGCAAATGCCCAGTTCTAAAGGCCTATAAAGCCCTCGTGGACAAATTCTTGGAAAAACTTGAGTGGTATGACATCGAGGCACTCCCTCGATCATCGAATCGTTTTGCGGACACAATGGCCTCCTTGGGGTCACTAATCCCGCAAGACCTTTCCGGTGATATAACAACCATTCAGGTCAAAACCTTATCGCAACCCGCGATGGAGCGCGCAAGCTCAGACTTGACGCCAGGAGTCCACATGATCCAGATCGAACCATCTTCGGATAAGTTCTTTCGAATCCGAGACTGTTTGAAACGTGCCAACTGGGGGTCTTTGTTTTCCCCCACTCCCATTAATAGCAACACAACGCTATTCTTACAAGTTCTATCCCATTCAGCATTTGTTAGGGAAGAACTTCAAAAGGGATTGGCTGTTCATACTGTCAAGGTTTCTGATAAACAGGATCGGTATTTACCCATAAGAGACTACCTCAAGTTAGGTAATCTTCCCTTTGGATTGACGCACGCCGCAAAACGAACATTCAAATAGAAAGCGGCAAAATATGTCTTGATAGGAGACATTTTGTATCGTCGCAGCTATGACGGAATTCTTCTTCGATGTTTGGACCAGCAAGATTCCACTTGGGCAGTCGCCCAAGCGCACGACGGTACATGTGGCGGCCACTTCAGTGGTATGGCCATTGCAAAGCGCATTCTTCGCATGGGCTATTATTGGCCATCTTTAGAGCGAGATTGTTGCGCGTATGTCAAGAGGTGCGTGAAATGTCAACATCATGCCAATTTAATGCACGCACCTTCCCAGGCCCTACAGACAATCCAGTATGCTTGGCCATTTTTGTAGTGGGGCCTCGATCTAATCGGAAAGATCTCCCCTGCATCGTCAGAGCCGTCACACGTTTATCATAACGGCCACAGAATATTTTACCAAATGGGTGGAAGCAATTCCGTTAACCTCTACGACAGGACCCCGCATTGCGGAGTTCATTTTGCATTACATCATATGTCATTTTGGTATTCCATCCAAAATAATCTCGGATAATGGGCCATCATTCAAGAACAAAGACGTGCGTGCTTTAACCACAAAGTACAAAATTCAGCACAGCTTTTCAACACCCTATTATCCGCAAGCAAATGGGCAAGCAGAGGCGTCAAACAAAACGCTAGTCGCCATCCTTAAAAAGACCATCGCAGATAGTCATAAGGATTGGCACATACAAATCCCACTTGCCCTTTGGGCTTATCGCACTAGCATTCGGACGCCCACTGGGGCAACTCCGTTTTCACTGGTGTATGGCTCAGAGGCAGTAATGCCTCTCGAGTTGGAAATTCCTTCCCTGCGCATATCAATGCAGGAGTTCATCGATGATAACACTGCGTGGCAAGCCCGATTAGACCAACTTACGTTGCTTGACGAACGACGCGTTAATGCTCTCGAGCACTTACGTATCTATCAAGAGCGGCTTAAGAAAGCTTACAACATGAAAGTTCACCTAAGAGACTTTCGGGTTGGTGATTTGGTTCTGAAGGAAAACCAACAAAACTCTAATTTGCCGTCCCATATGAGGGACAAATTCATGGCAAATTGGTTAGGTCCTTATGTCATTGATAGTAAAATAGGACCCGGGACGTACCGGCTAGCTTCTCTTGACGGTATCAAGGAAACAGAACCCTTGAATATCAGTCATTTGCGACCATTTCATATCTAAGAAAGCCATATCCCAAAAAAAAAAAAAAAAAAAACTCCAAGGATTATCGCAATTTCTTGGTCAACCCAAAAAGCTCCAAGGATTATCGCAATCTCTTGGTCACCCAAAAAGCTCCAAGGATTATCGCAATCTCTTGGTCACCCAAAAAGCTCCAAGGATTATCGCAATCTCTTGGTCAACCCAAAAAGCTCCAAGGATTATCGCAATCTCTTGGTCACTCAAAAAGCTCCAAGGATTATCGCAATCTCTTGGTCACCCAAAAAGCTCCAAGGATTATCGCAATCTCTTGGTCACCCAAAAAGCTCCAAGGATTATCGCAATCTCTTGGTCAATACAAAAAGCTCCAAGGATTATCGCAATCTCTTGGTCAACCCAAAAAGCTCCAAGGATTATCGCAATCTCTTGGTCACCCAAAAAGCTCCAAGGATTATCGCAATCTCTTGGTCACCCAAAAAGCTCCAAGGATTATCGCAATCTCTTGGTCACTCCAAAAAGCTCCAAGGATTATCGCAATCTCTTGGTCACCCAAAAAGCTCCAAGGATTATCGCAATCACTTGGTCAACCAAAAAGCTCCAAGGATTATCGCAATCTCTTGGTCAATCCAAAAAGCTCCAAGGATTATCGCAATCTCTTGGTCACCCAAAAAGCTCCAAGGATTATCGCAATCTCTTGGTCACCCAAAAGCTCCAAGGATTATCGCAATCTCTTGGTCAACCAAAAAGCTCCAAGGATTATCGCAATCTCTTGGTCACCCCAAAAGCTCCAAGGATTATCGCAATCTCTTGGTCACCCCAAAAGCTCCAAGGATTATCGCAATCACTTGGTCAAAACAAAAAGCTCCAAGGATTATCGTAATCTCTTGGTCACCAAAAAAGCCCCAAGGATTATCGCAATCACTTGGTAAAAAAAAAAACAAAACAACAAAAATCATCAAAAACAACAAATATTTGCATCTCAATTCTAGGCATACTCAAATTCATCAAAAAATTCATATTCTCGCACCTCATCTTCACCTTCACCAAAAACAATCCATCAAAATTACAAAAATACATAGTTGCATTAAGCATTGCATCCATACATTGCATATTTGTAGTCATATAGGTCAAAGGCACCATAGGCTGCAATTGCTCTGATAGACCATCTTGTTCCGCATTGTCTCATGTTACAAAAACAACAAAAACACCAAGCATAACTTTTACCACACTACAGTCAGTGGTCTGGAAATGTACCAAGAGTTTCAGTGATTCAGTCATCATTTTCCTCTTTAGCCATGTAATGTATCAAGTCGAACAGTATTTTACGAAGGTAGAGTCATACTTGAAATACACCTTGTTACGTAACATCCCAACACAAATAAAAACACATAAAACAATTCCCAAATTGTGTGAACGAAAGATGAAACCTCGCAAAATAATCTAGGTCACCACAAGCGAAACGGTTATCTTGCTCATCCCCCCGTGCGAATGACCCCAAGAATGCTGAGAGTTGGCAAAAGGACAAGCATCCTCCCTACCCAATTCCCTAAGAATCCCTAAAGTTCTCAATAATTGCAAAACATCAAAAAATTTGCAAAATGTCAAAACTCCAAAATTTGACAACCTACAGTGCACACATCAAAAGGCACAAACAATAGTGATTTTCGTCACTCCATATCCCCAATCCCTTGCTCAAAAGAAAAACAAATCAAAATAAATAGTGATCTCATCACTACAATGAGCAAGTATCCCAATACAATTGAAGAAAAGAAGGGAGTTGACCTTGAATCCCTGGAACTCTCAAGCATTCTATAGGTCATAAGGCAAGCCTCAGTACCGATTTGGTTGATAGCCTATCGGTAACTGGCGGTAAACCTCCCGCATGACGATATATCTGTCACATTAACTTGCGTACAGATCAATGTTTGCATGTGGATGAGCTAGCTTATGGCATCCTGGATTACACCGCAGATTAATCTAAGTACATACAACAAAGGAATTCGTGGAGCTAATTAGGTGATCCTCAGTACAGGTTCGGTTGAAAGCCCATCTGGCACTGGCGGTATCCTAACAAATACCACTAAATGAACTCAATTGCACACACAGGGATGTGAAATAACTTGGTCAAAAACAAGTCCGATTCATACCTTGGTCAAAAGTCTTGTAAGATAAAGTACAGTCATGGCTAGTGAGTTAAAACCGTCTGAGTCTCATAAAACCTTAGCTACATTTCTAAACCAACTGCGCTACTTTTCATCCTTACAATACCATCAAAAAAATACAAAAAAAGAAAAACCACATGTATACATACAAAGTCATGCATCACAGCAATCGCCTAAAAACAAAATAACAGAGTTCTAAACAATCCTTGGTGCCATAGCCAAACATCACAAACCCCATTCATCCATTTCATATCTTCATATCACATATAAATCAAAACCATTTGCATTCATCATAGCATATGCATCCATCAAAATAAATCAACATGCATACATCCATATTCATCAACCATCATGCACAAGATCAAAGAAAATCAAAACAACAAAAACAACAAATAAATGCAACACAAAAACAAAAAGCAATAAACATTGCCAGACACAAGTGCTCTTGCACTTAACCTCTTGGCATAGAAAAACTGATGTCAGGGTCTACATTGTCGCTATCCTACTCCCTAAGAAGGCTACCATAGCCGGACCGCTCCACGAGAAGACGGATTTTTGACAATTTCATCCCCAAACGACGTCACAAAAGGGTCAAAGCCCACTCAAAAACAACAAGAAAATCAAAACAACACAAAAAGCAATAAACATTGCCAGACACAAGTGCTCTTGCACTTAACCTCTTGGCATAGCAAATCGACATCGGGGTCACAAATTATCACTATCCTACTCCCTAAGAAGGCTACCATAGCCGGACCGCTCCACGGGAGACGGATTTTTGACAATTTAATCCCCAAATGGTGTCACAAAAAAAAAAACAACAAAAACAACAAAACATGCAACACAAAAACAAAGCAATAAACATTGCCAGACACAAGTGCTCTTGCACTTAACCTCTTGGCATAGCAAAATTGATGTCGGGGTCATACATTGTCACTATCCTCACTCCCCAAGAAGGCTACCATAGCCGGACCGCTCCACGGGAAGACGGATTTCTGACAATTTAATCCCCAAACGTGTCACAAAAAACAAAAACAATAAAAAAAAAAAAAAAAAAAAAAAAAAAACATTGTCGGACACAAGTGCTCTTTCACTTAAACCTCCTGGCAAAGCAAAATTGATGTCGGGTCCAATTATCACTATCCTACTCCCCAAGAAGGCTACCATAGCCGGACCGCTCCACGGGAGACGGATTTTCGACAATTTCATCCCCAAACGACGTCACAAGAAAATCAAAACAACAAAAATAGCAATAAACATTGCCGGACACAAGTGCTCTTGCACTTAACCTCTTGGCAAAGAAAATCGATGTCGAGGTCCAAATTATCGCTCTCCTACTTCCCCAAGAAGGCTACAATAGCCGGACCGCTCCACGGGAAGTTAGATTTTCGATGATTTCACCTCATTACGGCATCACCAAAAGGGTTAACACCCACCAAAAATAGGTCCAAATGTTGGAAAAATTGCACACGCTTAACGGTAAACCCTCTAAAGGCACCCTTGCACAAGTCATCTTGGGTCAAGCGACTCGTCGCTTCTCTCACGAAGGTCATTCCCTCATCGATTCGTCGCTTGAGGGGGTAGTCACACTTAGTCACCAACCAACAATCACACACCCAATTAAGGAAAACGACATGCATTCAAAGAATCATTGACAAAGACAATCACGCTCTCGCTTGGGGCAATAAACAAGCAACAATCAAATCAATCAAACACTTGGCATTTCGTGAATCATGAACACAAGGTTCCCCCCGAGGATAAAAATGCCCTTTGCCTGTTCATGACTCGATCAATGTCTAAGTTCAAGTCACACCTCACCAAAACAGGTTAATACTTGAAATCAAATTCCTTAGCTCGTCGAAGCAAGGATTCAAGAATGCATGCCCTTTCCATACTTGGGGCATCAAAAGTTGGTTAGGTTACCAAGAAACCCTAATCATTAGTGCTTTGGTTATCTATTTTTGCTCAACACTGCATCACCCGCAGCGCTTCCCAAAAAGGGTCATCTCGTAGACACCAAAACAGCACCAATCCGATTATGTGACTGCAAACACTGATCGCTTTGACAAACACAGCCCCCAGGGCAGCCCTCAGAGGTCAAACAGTGGTCTTAACCACTTTCATAGCAATTTTGTAAGGTCAAGAAGCAATTTGGCACACTTGGACACTTTGCCCAGTAATCGTCTCACCCAGGGACGATTTCAAAATAGAAATCCGTCCCACCCTAGGACGATTTCTGAAATCCGTCCCCGGGTGGGACGAATTCTAAGCTTAACGGGCAAAAAGACAAATGGCGCCAAGTGGCAGCCCAGAATAGTCGCTTGATGACTCCTGCCTCGCACGCGTGTGTAGGTGGACAGATGGGCCGTTAGAAGACAGTCACAAAAGGCATTTATCAAAGCCCAAGTCAACGGAGGACTCCCCTCCCTCATGGGAAGACAAGACTGCCACATGGCGCCTATGACCAACACATGGCATTTGTGCTTCCCTCCCAAAAGAGACCCCATGGGTCTATAAAAGGTGGGACTTTTCTCACCCAAGATATACAGGTTGAAGGAGTTTTCAAGCAACGAAGTGCTGCCGAGTTGAAGACCCACTTGCATCCCTTTTGGTTCACCTTCCCACATCCACCAATCTCTTTTGCAAGGGAGGTTGTTGGGTGGCTTTTGGAAGCTTGAACCTGACCCAAATCCAACACATGGACACCAGAACCAACCAATTCGCCGACCCCCCCAATCCTAAGAGGTTTTGGGCCCATCCCTAGTGGATTGGCGCCGGAATCAAGTGCCAACGGTGGGAGGCCCACTTGGGCACCCCCGCACTTTCTAGGTTTTAGAGCATTCTAGATTACTTTTTCAGGTTGCATTTTGTGTTATTATGTTTGGTTAACTCATAGCTGCAATTTCGTAACTTTTGGTCAGATTCTAGTATGTTTTGTGTCGCTTTGTTGTTTCACCGACTTGCAGGTGGCGAGATCAAATTCCCGAGGGTAGAGGCCAAATTGGGAGAATCCGACCATCTGGGTCGTCCCAAAATGGCCCCAATTACATAACCCCCTTGTTTGCAGGCATTTTGCAGGTCTCGAGAATCGACATTGGAGCAGCAGTAGGTCGGCTTCTTCAACACAGAAGAATTCGTCCCACCCAGGGACGAATTGCAGTCAGAAATCGTCCCACCCAGGGACGAATTCCAGTTGAAGGCAGATTGGCCAGCTGTCTCAGTGGCAATGGCCTTCTGGTAACATTTTCTGTCTTCTGTCAAGTTTTCAGGCTGTTTAGAATCATTTTGTTTACTGTTTTAGATAAATGTTTGCATGCATCTTTTGATGATTTTAGAAGAACAAACACTTTTCACTTGCAGCAGGTGCTACTGACATCTTGGTTGTTTCTTTGTTCGTAGGAGAAGCAGTGGAGGTGAAGAACTCATCGACATCAGCGACGGCATCATCTTGGCCCGCCCATTGCAATCGTGGGCACGCGGAAAGAGGAACATTGAGTGATTGTAATCGAATTCTTTTAACGCTCCTAGCCCCCGAAAAGGGAGGAGACGTCATTGTAACAGAGATCAAGGGATATTAATGAAAGGGCTGTGTTTTCTCCATTTGCTTGTGTCTCTTCCAATGCGTTTCTTTTCCATTTCATGCACTTTACGTTTCTAGGACTTAAGCGCATTTGATTTTGGTTGCATCGCAATTAGTGTTTCCTTCGCCCGAATCTCGTGCTTTCAGTTTCTAAAAGAGAGATTGAAAGTAATTGAGCATTGTGGTGAATGTGAAGCATATTAAACTCTAACAATTCTATTTATGTTTCTATGATATTGGATAAGTTCTAGTGTGGACTTATTGAGCAGATTTGAGGTAAGTATTTGAGAAGACTTGTGGATAGATTTGTGTGAGATTTTGTGGAAGCTTACAATACAGATTGAGAGCAGATTTGAACAAGTTCTAGTGAGGACTTGTTGAACAAATTTGGACAAGTTCTAGAGAGGATTTGTTGATAGATTAGTGTGAGATTTTGTGGAAGCTTACATGGCATATTTAAGACAAGTATTTGAGAAGACTTGTGAGTAGAATTTAATTATTGATTTGTTCAAACCTTAACTAAAGGTTCGGAGCAGATATAGCAATGTTGATTTGAGATTGGATCAAGTTTTGTGTTAAGACTTGAGAACATAGATTGAAGATAGATTTGTGCTAGATCGAAGGACTGTGTTTAGTGTAGATTAGAGGATAGATATTGAGAATAGATTTGTGCTAGACTAAAGGAATTTGTTTAATATAGATTTGAGGATAGATTTTTGTGTAGATTTGAGGATAGATTTATGTCATACCATAGATAGAGATTTAGTATATTTTTGCTAGACTGAAGGACTGTGTTTAGTATAGATTTGAGACAGAGCTTTGAAGGTGATAGAGTATAGAGGATGATAGTCTCTAGTGGATAGAGATCCATTAGCTAGGGTAGTGAGGACATGTGTCTTCAATGGATAGATATCCATTAGCCAGAGTAGTGGGGGCAATAATTCTTCTAGAAGATCACAAATCAGAGCTAAGGAGAAAGGAGTTCTACTATAGATAGAGATCCACAAACTTGATTAGGGTATTGGTGTATCCTTTGGATAGAGATCCATAAACATTGTAATAGGGAAAGGATTCCCAAGATATTTATTGAGAAAATTTTAGTGAAATATTATCTCCGTGGAGTAGCCCACATTGGGTGAACCATGTTAAATTGGTGTCTCTATTGTGTGTGGTGATTTATGCATTACTTTGATTACCACTATTGATATTGCTATCTATGCATTGCATAATATTTATTGGAAAAGAAAAATAAAAAATGATCTTATACTATTCACCCCCCTCTCAATATAATCTTGTGTTCTTCACCTTTTCGTCAATCCACTCCATTTTTTTTTCCTTTTCCTCTATCTCCATACATTTGCTTTATTTCTAATGATATTACCAAATGTGTATAACTAAAACACACCATTACACACTTATTATTTAAAATATTCATCTAGTTTAACCTCTGACAACCTCCATGATAACACATTTAAATCCCTTTCTATACCCTGACTGGAAATGACATTCATCTGATTCGTAGGTGGTTAACCAATAATAATTTATCTTGAGTTAAAATGATGGTATAATTAGTAAAAAGCACATTTGCACAATCCTCTCTTTGAGTTTATTTTTTCTAAATTATTTCCTTACTTATATTGATGCAATACCAAAGGTAATTTGTAACATTATTAGTGGAATGTCCTCAGGTGTCATTAAATATATTCAAACACTTATTTTATTCCAATTACAATAATGTCAAGGCAATAGCACCATCATTGGCTAATCTCATTTATCTCAACCAAAAGAAACAACATAGTTAACAAAATATTATCAAAAGTAAAACAACACATCCTTTTACTTTTGTGGCATCCCTTTCTCATGGTTAAGTCCTTCTTCCTCTCATGATAAAGTCTATTCCTATCACAATATAAAACTATCAGTAGCATCATAATATTTCATTAAATCTATGTTTTGTAGGAAATAAGCATGGAGTAATCAATCACCCTATTGATATGACAAAATGCATCGTACTTAATCATAAAGCATTCATTTTTCTTAACCAAGCACATGAAATAGTCCATCATTCTAGCAACCTAGACCATATAATCATCATAAATCCATAAAATAAAAATTTTACCAAGGGGAGGGTCATGACAGCTTTGTTGACTCAACCAATGACCATATGCCACACTCTCACTTAGGAAATATCTAAAATAGAATCATCATAAATATACAGTCTTTCTTTGGATAGTTGAGGTTTCTAGCTCTCACTCTCTTACTTGACTCTTACTTGCTTAAGCTCTCAAATTCTTAATTTGTCTTCCATTGTCCCCTCATGGAGGGATGAATCTAGATGTGCAAAATATCAAAGGATTATATAATTCTCATGTTGAGTAAAGGAGGCCCTAGATTGTTTTGTCATTGTTGTCAAGTTGTCAGGATGTTTTGTCATTGTTGTCAACACAGTCTAGGTATACTTGTAAAAGGTCAAAAATGAGTATCATGTCAATTATGGTGTCATACTATAGTAAAATTACATTATTATGGCATGAAAATATTCCTCTCATCGAGAACTACAACTTTGCTTTTTGAAGCAAGTTAATCCGAGTTGTAGATAAAAAGTTATGAAGGTTACATCTTTCTGGAACTCATTCTTTCTGAAGCTCATTCTTTCGGGTTTCTGGAACTCATTATTTCTGAAACTCATTCTATCTTGTTTTTGGAGCTTGGTATTTCTAGTGCTCAGTCATTCTGAAGCTCATTCATTCTGGAGCTCATTCTTTCTGGTGCTTACTCAATGTTCATGCCTTAGTCTTTTCTGGAGCTGTTAACAGGTGCAAATCTACGTTAAGGGGAACATTGGTGGATCTACTAGGAATGATCCAAAGTGATTTAAGGTAATAAATTTGTACAAATGGTACTTCATAGTATATAGAACACATGACCCGAATTTTAGGGTATATGGACAAGTAATATGGAAGTTATGGGGCCCGCAAAATGATAGTTTCACACTTTTTGACAACTGGAAATTCTGGTGAAAAATTTGTGTTAGAGGCCAACTTGACAACGATGCTGGGAGCGATTCCTGAAGATTTAAGAGCTGAAAATCGGAAAAAATATATTTCATACAACCAAGAACACGTGGATACAATTTGGTATCCATTGGAGTTATGAGGCACAAGTTATGAGCACTCCAAAAGGGTAGTTGGGCATGTTTTGACAGCTGGAAAATTTGGGAAAAAGATAGTTATAACAAGAAATTTAAATGGTGCTCTGCCAAAATGAATTTTGGGGAAATAAAATGTTTTAAATGATTCCTCAGATCTGAAATACACCTGACATGAAGAGTGATGTTGTTTAAAAAAAAGGGACAGTTACATTTATTGTGAAGTTTGCAACAATTACAGTTACAGTTAAGGTTTTTGCATGAGAAAAATTGTAGAGATCACCATGGATAATTGGAGCTATCTATTTTGAGCAAGATAAATTTAAAATGTGCATGATTCAATTAAGAATACATGCATCATGAGAACATGGAGTTAATAGTTACAGAATAACTGTCGACATGGAGTAAAGAGAATAAAAAGTTAATTATAGAAAAAGTAGAAGTTATATTCTATGAATAGCAAAAGATTTATTTGAAGCCAAAGATAGAAGGTTGAAGAGGTTGTTAACTACAGTGATTAAGGAGAAGAGAAAAAGAAACTAAATACGATTAAAAATAAGAGAGAGTTTACTAAAAGTCTAAGAAAAGGCTTGCATGAAAAATAGAAAGTGGCTGCAATAATATAAAATGAGTTTTATGAACCGAGAGGGGTTGTTGTTGTTGAGATATTGTTGTGAGAATTGCAGAGAGGAGATAGAGAGCAGAGAGGAAGGAGATAGTGCAACAACAGAGAAAGAAGATAGAGCTTGAACCATTCAGGGTTCTGGAATAGTGAAGGCATCTGATATGTCATAACTTCTATGATTGTAAAAACCAAGTTGGTGCTTGGATAGGGGTTGGAGCTCCTTGCAGTGGGTGCTACAGAATTGAGGGTTAGTAGGTGCTAGTCCTGATAGTGGGTGCTATCAAATTTGTAAGACCAACCATTTACAGACTGGATTTGATTGGGAGATCAAGCAGTCCATTGGCATAATGGTTTTTCCCTCATTGGGTTTCCACTATAAATCTTGTGTTGCATGTTGTTGGCTTGTGTGATTGCTTTTTGTAGTTTTAGTAGATAGCTAGCAAGTGGTTTTTGTGATAAAGCAAAGAAAATTTTAAAATACACTGATTCACCCCCTCTCAGTGTCACTACTAGAATAACAATTGGTATCAGAGCGAGGTTCCTATCAGGTCTAATCGACTAAGGAGATCCAAGAAGTGACACAATGGCCAGTGGTGAAGGTTTCTCATCTAATAGAGCACCTCTGTTTGATGGAACAAACTATGCATACTGGAGGCTCAGAATGTAGACATATATTTGTGCTCTAGGGTTTGATATTTGGGAGGCAGTAACAAAAGGATATACAACACCTACCACTCCTCCAACAGATTCAGCTCAGAAGAAACTCTTTGAGAATGACTCCAAGGCCAAGAATGCTATAATGTGTGGTTTAATTGATAGTGAATTGGTAAAGGTCATGGGCTGCAATTCTGCCAAAGAGATCTGGGACAAGTTGAAAAGCATACATGAAGGAGATGATAAGATCAAGGAAGCAAAGCTGCAAACCTTCAGGTCTCAGTTTGAAATCCTGAAGATGAGAAATGAAGAAGAGATAGCCACATATATGTTGAGGGTTAATGAAGTAATCAATGCAATCAGAGGTCTGGGAGAAAATATAGAAGATGCAGTGATTGTCAAAAAGGTGCTTAGGTCCTTACCATCAAGATTTGACTCTAAAGTTTTAGCCATTGAAGAAGCCAAAGATCTCAATACTTTTTCACTGGATGAAATGCATGGATCTTTGATAGCTTATGAGATGAGGATTGGAAAGGGAAAATTCTCGGATAGAGAAGCAGGGTTCAAAGCAACCAAGTGCATCAAAATGAAATCAGACTCTAGTGAAGAGGAGGCATCAGATCTTGAAGAATCCAACTTCGTCAGAAGGCTCAAAAGAGGTCAAGGCAAATACAGAGGTAAGCTTCCTTTTAAATGCTTCAACTATGGTAGAGTAGGTCATTTTACAAGCAACTACCCTCACAAAGAAAAAGACAATAATAATAATTTTTCCAACAATTCAAGAGATAATGAGTATAAGTCTAAAGCCAAGAACTTTAGAAAATCCAACTTCAAGAAGAAGAGTTTCATCTCTCAAGAAAATGAAAGTGAGACTGATGACAGTGAAAAGGATGAAGAATCTGAAGAGAAGCATGATGAATCATTATTCATGGCTCATGAAACAAGCAAGAATGAATCATAAATTGATGATGATGAGGTTGATGATGATGAGGTAGAAGTTGTAGTTGATTATGAAGGTGAACTAACAACTGCCTTAGATGATCTGGATAGTGAAAGGAAGAGGAATAAGAAACTGGTCAGAAAACTTGAAAAATCCAATACCATAATTGAAGAGTTGAGTTTTAAGATAGAAGAAGCCAAAGTGATAGAAGAATATCTGCAATTACAATTGATTGATAGAATAGATGCTTGTCATAATATTGAAGAAGAAATTGTAGGGCTGAGATAGGAGATTGAAAAGCTAACTCAACAAGTTAAGAAAAATTATAAATTTGTGAAGAGTGGAGAAAAGCTCAATGAGATACTACAGTCACAAAGAGATCCAAACATTAAATTTGGAGTAGGATTTGAGCCTGGAGAGTCTTCAAATTTAGGAGATGAAGAACACTCCAAAACTGAGACAAAGCAACCATTGAAGGGCAAGAGACAGGAACTGAAGGTAACAACCAGTCAACCAAGAAAAATGGTGGATAGTGAAGGGTTCATCAAAGTTGATCAGCAAGCAAGGAGAGCACCAAGGAGACCAATCAACAATTACTATCAGCAAACCAGGTCTCACAATTTCTATCCCACTTCTGGCTACACTTTTCATGGTTACTATTACAAATGTAATCAGTATGGTCATAAAATTGCAAATTGTAGATTCAATAATAAACCAGTCAATTATGTGCAATAGAATGCATTTACTCCTTTGTTTGAGTATAATGTTGAATGCTATAAATGTCACAATTATGGTCACATAGCCAGATTCTATAGAAGTAATCTTGCCAACTCTTCTAGACAAAAAGAAAGCCAACATGATTTACCTAGGGTGCAGAAGAGTCAGTCCACTGAGAAAATAGTTGTGCATCAGACAACAGAGGTAAATACTGTAGCCAAACAAAAACCAAAGGCTAAAAGGGAATGGGTAGAGAAAGGCAAGGAGAAAGAAGATGTTAAGAAGTCCCTGATTGTTCAAACAACCTTGAAAGCTAACAATAGAACTAAGCCATGGATTCTTGATAGTGGATGCTCCAAGCACATGACAGGTGACAAGAAAAGGTTTGAGAAGTTGGAACAATATGAAGGTGGATCAGTAAATTTTGGCAATAATGATGGAGCTAAAATTGTAGGTAGAGGTACAATCAAGCTAGGATATGGAAAATGAGTCAAATCAGAAGAAGTGTTGTTTGTGGATGGCTTAAAACATAATCTGCTGAGTATAAGCCAAATATGTGACAAAGGTAATGATGTTACTTTCAAAAAGCATGGCTGTGAAATTAGAAGAGAAAATAGTGGAAGATTATTAGCCATAGGTACAAGAACAACTAGAAATCTGTACACTCTTACTGACACCACTGAAGGGTCATGTCTGCTTGCACAAGAATATGTTAACTGGCTATGGTACAAGAGGCTCAGACATATTAGCTTTGACAATTTAGCAAATATCAGTTCAAAGAAAGTAGTAAGAGACATGCTTGGCATATCCAAGCCAACAAATAGCATATGCTCATCATGTCAAAAAGGTAAGCAAACTAGAGTCACCTTCAAAGCAAAAGAACATTACTCTAGCAAGCCATTAGAACTAGTTCATACTGATTTGTGTGGGCCAACAAGAACTCAAAGCACACATGGGCATAGATACTTTATGTTATGCATAGATGATTACTCTAGAATGACATGGGTATTGTTCTTGAGACACAAGTCAGAAGCACTTGATATGTTCAAGATATTTAAGAATCAGGCTGAAAATATGAGTGGAAGAAGAATAAAATGTCTAAGGTCAGATAGAGGAGGAGAGTTTATCTCAGAAGAGTTTGTTGAATACTGTGATAAACATGGCATCAGGAGATAGTTCTCAGCTGCAAGAACACCACAACAAAATGGTGTAGTGGAAAGGAAGAATAGAACAGTTCAAGAAATGGCAAGAACCATGTTGAGTGAGAGCAAAGTAGCAGATCATTTTTGGAAGGAGGCAGTTCATACTGTTGTCTACATCCAAAATAGATGCATGCTCAGACCACATGCGGATGAAACTCCATATGAACTCTGGTTTGGAAGAAAGGCCACTGTAAAACATTTCAAAGTATTTGGCAGTAAATGCTATATCAAAAATACTAAAGAAAATCTTGGGAAGTTTGATGACAGAGCTGATGAAGGCATATTCCTTGGCTATTCTTCAAAGAGCAAATCTTATCAGTGTTACAAAAAGAGGCTAAGAAGAATGGTAGATAGTGTTGATGTCAAAGTAGATGAAGGAACTGAACAAGTTGTCAGCAATAGAGAGCAGTATCCCACCTATGATGATTTTATTGAAGGTGATGAGTAGGAGCAAGAAGAAGAAGAACAAGAACAACAACCAACCACTCCAAAATCACCAACAAGGTATGTTCAGATAAATCATCCCATAAATCAAATCATAGGAGATCCACAAGTTGGAGTTCAGACAAGAAGGAGAGTTGCCCAAGTACAAGAGTACACCAACTACTCTCTATTGTCCAGCATTGAACCCAAAATAGTGATGGAGGCCAGCCAAGATGAACACTGGATAAAGGCAATGGAAGAGGAGCTCAACCAGATTGAGAAAAATCAGACTTGGGAGCTAGTACAGAGGCCAACCAATAAGAATATTATTGGCACCAAATGGGTCTTCAGGAACAAGCTGAATGAATATGGACAGGTAGTGAGGAATAAAGCAAGACTGGTTTGCAAAGGATATGCTCAGGTAGAAGGTATTGATTTTGAAGAGACTTTTGCACCAGTGGCAATATTGGAAGCCATCAGAATGTTTCTGGCATTGGTAGTCCATAAAAACTTCAAAGTATATCAGATGGATGTGAAGTCAGCCTTTTTGAATGGTAAACTTGAAGAAGAAGTATACATAGAACAACCAGATGGCTTTCAGTTAGGAGAAAATCCAAATCTAGTGTGTAAGCTCAAGAAAGCTTTGTATGGTTTGAAGCAAGCACCCAGGGCATGGTATGCAAGGCTGGATAACTATTTACTACAACAAAGATTCAAAAAGGGTATGGTTGATAGTAATATGTATGTTAGATCTGAGAAAGACTATCAAATCATAGTTGTTGTGTATGTAGATGACATAATATTTGGAGGCTGCAAGGATGAAATATGTAAATATTTTTCCCATCAAATGCAAAGAGAATTTGAAATGTCAATGATTGGAGAACTGTCATACTTTCTGGGTTTGCAAGTAAATCAGCTAGAAAAGGGTATTTTTATTTCTCAAATCAAATATGTCAAGGAGATGTTAAAGAAGTTTACAATGGAATATTGTAAGCCAGTTGGAACTCCTATGACAACTGGGTGTAAGCTAAGCAAGGAGGATAAATCACCACCTGTAGACCAAACAATGTACATGTCCATGATTGGAAGCCTATTGTACCTTACTGCTACAAGACCAGATATACTGCAGGTTGTGTGTATGGTGGCCAGATTTCAAGTTGATCCTAAAGAGACACATGTCACAACTATGAAGAGGATATTTAGATATCTGAAAGGCACTATGGAGTTTGGATTGTGGTATCCAATAGGTAAGGACTTCACACTAATAGCCTATTCAGATGTTGATTGGGCAGGTTGTGTGGATGATAGGAAGAGTACAAGTGGAGGTGCATTTTATCTTGGTGATAAATTGGTTGCATGGCACAACAAAAAGCAAGACTCAGTCTCTTTGAGTACAGTAGAAGCATAATACATGGCAGTAGTATCTTGTTGCACACAAGTGCTATGGATGAAGCAAACATTGAAAGATCTTGGTATACTATGCAGTGAACCTATTCCACTGCTATGTGACAATACAAGTGCAATTAGTATTTCCAAAAATCTAGTAATGCACTCAAGAACCAAGCATATAGCAATCAGATATCATTTCTTGAGAGAGAAAGTAGTAGATGGAGATGTCAAGTTGGAGTTTGTACCTACAGTAGAGCAAGTAGCTGACATATTTACAAAGCCACTGCCCAAGGATGTTTTTGAATATCTGAGAAAGAAGTTGGGAGTTACTACACTTCCCAAAAACTAGGCCACAAGGGTGGCAGCACATCCTCAGGGGGAGCAATTTCTGTATATCTTATGCTCCTATGTGTATTTATTGTTTTATCTAACTGGTTATTTGAGGATGGTGTGTACAGACTCAGGGGGAGTTGTTACAGAGCAGGATTTGAGTAAAGGAGAAGCTAGAGCACACCCTTTGTCATTATTGTCAAAGGGGGAGAAAGAACACTGGCAAAAATAGTAAAAATTGCTAGGTATGTATGTGTGTTGCCAACAATGCCAAAGGGGGAGATTGTTGAGTAAAGGAGGCCCTAGATTGTTTTGTCATTATTTTCAAGTTGTCAGGATGTTTTGTCATTGTTGTCAACATAGTCTAGGTATACTTGTAAAAGGTCAAAAATGAGTATCATGTCAATTATGGTGTCATACTATAGTAAAATTACATTTTTATGGCATGAAAATATTCCTCTCATCGAGAACTACAACTTTTATTTTTGAAGCAAGTTAATCCGAGCTGTAGATAAAAAGTTATGAAGGTTACATCTTTCTGGAACTCATTCTTTCTAAAGCTCATTCTTTCGGGTTTCTGGAACTCATTCTTTCTGAAACTCATTCTGTATTGTTTCTGGAGCTTGGTATTTCTGGTGCTCAATCATTCTGAATCTCATTCATTCTGGAGCTCATTCTTTCTGGTGCTTACTCAATGTTCATGCCTTAGTCTTTTCTAGAGTTGTTAACAAGTGCAAATCTGCGTTAAGGGGAACATTGGTGGATCTACTGGGAATGATCCAAAGTGATTTAAGGTACCAAATTTGGAAAAATGGTACTTCATAGTATATAGAACACATGACCCAAATTTGAGGGCATATGGACAAGTAATCTGGAAGTTATGGGGCCCGCAAAATGACAGTTTCACACTTTTTGACAGCTGGAAATTCTGGTGAAAAATCTGTGTTAGAGGCCAACTTGAAAGCGATGCTGGGAGTGATTACTGAAGATTTAAGAGCTTAAAATTGGAAAAAATGTAGTTCATACAACCAAGAACACATGGATACAATTTGGTATCCATTGGAGTTACGAGGCACAAGTTATGAGCACTCCAAAAGGGTAGTTGGGCATGTTTTGACAACTGGAAAAATTGGGAAAAAGATAGTTATAACAAGAAATTTAAACGGTGCTCTACCAAAATGAATTTTGGGGAAATAAAATGTTTTAAATGATTCCTCAGATATTTTTAGGACCCTCCTAACGTAACTCTTAATAATATTATATATTATATTGTATTATAAATGGACACATCCCTTCACCATTCACACCTTTTAGATAAGATGTAAATAGGACAAGGAGGATGCTCCAAAGATCATCCAAGAACATTAATTTATTATATTGTGGGTTTTTGCCTTTCAATACAAACTATGATTCTATTCAAACAATGATTCTTTTTCTGCATTCAATTCATATTTCAAGTTGCAGGTTCATAACAACTGGATCAGAGCTAAAAAGACCTGAAATTTTTTCCCACCCCGCTCTAGTTACTGACAGGCCGTTACTCAGCAACATTTTCTTTTCAGTACACATTCTAACCATTACTGATAGAACTATTACACAATAGGCCACAGTCACCAGTAAAGATAGCATACAAAATTTTTTGGATAGCATCATGCATTACTGGAGTTAGAAAACCCCAACAGCGAGTACAAGCGAGGAAAATATCATTCGATGTGAACAAAGAGTAGCAAGTACACAAAATTAAACACGATGGAGATAGACAATTTTTTTTGACAAAACTAATTTTTGCATATTCAACTCACTTATAAACCAACCACACCCTAAATGGCCGAGGGAAGACAATCTCAAGACACAACGAAGGAGATTGCGAAGGAGGTTTCAAAAGAAATTACGAAAGAACTCTCACAATTTTCCAAGGAAATGAGAGACATGATGCAAGGAATGGCATTTTGGAAGGACAATTTAGAAGATAAAATTGCTACCAAAATAGCAGACCTAACCATAAACATCACCAACTCGAATACATATATATCCACTAAATTGGATGCTACAACCCATTCCATGGACTTAGTACAATAAAATTTGCTGCTCATGCAAAATGGACAACAGAACACTACGCCACCACAACAAACATTAATAGGGGGACCACATACATCCATAGCACAAAAATATATTTTCCAAAATTTTATGGAGGTGACCCTACAAATTGGATATATAGGACAGACCAATATTTTACCTTATATCAAATTTTAGAGATTTAGAAAGTCCGTATCACATCATTTCACTTGGAAAAAATTGCTACCCAGTGGTATCAATGGTATGAGAAAACAAAAGGTCTGCCCACATGGATCAAATTCACAAAAAACTTAATGTTGCGATTTGGCCCCACTAAATTTGAAGACTTCATAGGAGCCCTCACTAAACTGTGGTAAACCTCCACCGTAAGGGAATACCAAGCACAATTTGAGAAATTGGTGAACCTTACAACAGGACTAGATACATCATTCTTCCAAAGTTGTTTCATTAGTGGCCTAAAATAAGCCATTAGAATGGAAGTACAAATATAAAATCCTATCGATATGATGCATGCAGTGGCATTAGCACAAATGATAGAAGAGAAGAACAATAACCAAATGCGAATAGGAAGAGTTTTTTAGGAAAAACACCAAATACCTACACCAACCAAAAATTGAATAAGGTCATGCCAATTAAACGAATTAGCCAAGAAGAGCTAAAAGAAAGACAAGAAAAGGGCCTATGTTTCCACTGCGATGAAAAGTTTACCCCCAACCACAAATGCATCTCACTAAAATTATATATTTTGGACATAGTTGATTGCACTCCCAAATAGGAGGATGACATAGAAGTGGAAGTAATAACTGAGGTTGCAAAAGAAAACCAAGAAGATAAAACAAAAATATCCTTTAACGCATTAGCAGGATACTCGATTCCACAAATAATGAAGGTAAAAGGGTATTTTACAAAACAAAACCCTATTGTGCTCTTAGATTCTGGTAGCACTCACAATTTTATAGACCCCATTTTGGCCAAACATACTAATTGCTTTATATATCCCTGCAATAACTTTGAAGTCATGATTGATAATGGAGGAAAAATTACATATAAAGGCAAATGTAGGAATATCAAACTCACGATGGGGAATATAACATGAAAGTAGATATGTATGTACTACCATTAGAAGGATGTGATATTTTTTTGGGAGTACAATGGCTACGAATGCTCGATAAAATTCAATGGGACTTTGAAGAGTTATGGATGCAATTTATACAAAACAACCAAACATACACAATTCAAGGTTTAAAAATAGGTCCCACACAAATCGTAAGTTCTCATAGAATGGAAAATATTCTTCAAAAAGGAGGAAGAGGCATGGTTTCCCAACTATTTTCCTTACAAAACACCATCGAAGAGCAACTAGAGGCACCCAAATTAATAGAACTCCTAGAGAAACATGATAAAATATTCAAAGAACCAGAGGGATTACCTCCACAACGAAGCCATGATCATGCTATTCAATTACTTTCGGGACACCAACCTCCAAATATTAGACCTTATCGATATCCATACTTACAAAAGACAAAAACAAAAAAATTAGTACAAGACCTACTAAGGGCAGGGGTCATTCAACCTAGTAGAAGTCCCTACTCTTTGCCAGTCATACTAGTAAGAAAAAAGTATGGATCATGGCACCTATGCATGGATTTTCGCGATCTCAAAAAAATAATGATTAAAGACAAATTTCCTATTCCAATCATTTATGAACTACTCGATGAACTAAATGGAGCCACATATTTTTCTAAACTCGATTTATGATCAGGTTACCACCAAATTCGAGTTAAGGAAAGCGATATACCCAAAACTGCTTTTTGCACCCATGAGGGACATTATGAATTATTGGTGATTCCTTTTGGCCTCACCAACGCTCCATCCACATTTCAAAGTCTTATGAATAAGGTATTTTCTCCCTTCCTTCGAAAATTTATTTTAGTTTTCTTTGACAATATTTTGATTTATAGCAAGACATGGGAAGAGCACTTAACACATATAGCACAAGCACTCAAAATATTGGAAGAAAATCAATTATACGCAAAGCGATCAAAGTGTTCCTTTGGGAAGTAGGAAATTTAATATCTTGGACATATTTTCTCCAAGGAAGGAGTTAAAGTAGACCCCTAAAAAATTGAAGATGTGGAAAATTGGCAAATTCCAAAAACTCTAAAAAAGTTGCATGGGTTCTTAGGATTAACGGGCTATTATCACAAATTTGTTAAAGATTATGGGAAAATAGCAGCACCCTTAATAGCCCTACTTAAAAAGAATGCCTTCATATGGTCTCCAAAAGTGAATGAAGCTTTCATGACTTTGAAAAATGCCATGTGTACCACCCTCGTCCTAGCTAGGCCAAATTTTTCCCAACCATTCATTGAAAGCAATGCTTCCATATTGGGAATGGAAGTGGTGCTCCTACAAAATTAGAAGCCCTTAGCATTTACTAGTAAAGCATTTTCTAAAAATAATTTAGCACGTTCGACTTATGAAAAATAAATTTTAGCTATGGTCCATGCTATCGAACATTGGATACCATACCTTATTGGAAAACATTTCATTATCCGCACCGACCACCATAGCCTAAAATACCTTCTTGAACAATGGATAATCACTCCAGAACAACAAAAATGGGTAACAAAACTATTAGGCTATGATTATGAAATCATCTACAAAAAAGGGAAAGATAACATGGTTGCGGATGCACTTTCCATAAAGTTCAAAGAAACTTCACAATTACATGCTTTTTCCTGCCCCATCCCTACATGGATCGAACAAGTCAAGGATGAATGGTTTGCAGACCCTACTATACACACCATAATTCAACAGCTACAACAAAATCCCATGAGTAAATCCCACTACTCTTGGTAAGGTAACATGCTCTGTTACAAAGAACGTCTGGTCCTCTCACCTACATTGGTTTATCGTCCAAATATTCTACATGAGCTACACTCTACACCTACTGCAGGCCACTCTGGATTCCTAAAAACCTACAAAAGAGTGACTAAATAATTTTATTGGTGAGGGATGAAAAATTATATCAAGAAGTTTGTCAATGAATGTGAAACATGCCAAAGAAATAAAGGTGAAACAGTGGCAACACCGGGCCTTCTTCAACCTCTACCCATACCAACCAGGACATGGGAGGATATTTCAATGGATTTCATTGAAGGTCTTCCAAAATTTGTAGGAAAAATGATGATCCTAGTGGTGGTAGATCATTTATCTAAATACGTCCATTTGTTTCCAGTAGCTCACCCCTATACTGCTAGTACTATTGCTCAAATATTCCTTGAAAATATTTTTAAATTACATGGCATGCCTTCTACTATCGTTAGTGATCATGATCCCACTTTCACTAGTAATTTTTAGAAGGAATTATTTAAACTCCAAGGTATGCAAATTCGGATGAGCTCCGCTTACCACCCACAAACGGATGGTAAAATTAAAATTGTCAATAAGTTCTTAGAAACCTATCTCCGATGCTTTATTTCCACCAAACCCCTTCACTTGATTAAATAGCTTCCACTAGCTGAATGGTAGTATAATACCACATATCACACAACCATAAAAATGACCCCTTTCGAAGCATTATATGGCCGATCACCCCCATATCTAACCTCTTATCTTCAAGGAAGTACAAAAGTACTAGCTATAGAGATAGATATGGTCACTTGATATAATATCATTCATGTTCTAAAGGAAAATCTACATATCACTCAACACCACATGAAGCAACAAGTGGAATTTTGGAACAAAATTTTCCTTGGGTTGTTTAGTTGCACCTTAGATTTTGTCAACATTGAAAAAACAAGAAGGTTTGAGACTTTTCACCTGATCTCCAGAGAAGGCTGGTTCCTTGAAGGTTTTTATGGGAAAAGGGGAAGGAAGTAATACTAAAAGAGAGGGAAATATAGCCGAAGCTAGATCTAATATATGGTGCATATTAGACAACAATGAAGACAGATTTACTTACTTCTATCCAAAGCATTTAAACACATTTCCATGCAAAAATTATATAATTTCAGATATGATTTCTAATATTTCATTTAACATGCGTATATATTAGATTCTCATTCCAGCAATATGATTTATGTATTGTGAAAGTTCAGATATAAGAACAAACTCAATTTACAATTCAATATTGTAAGCAGAAATAAAGAACATTAATACATACACTTGCACGATATGAACCAGAAGCCAATGGGAGATGTGATTTTATTGCTTGTATTCGAAGTACATGCATTCAGTCTTGTAAAAATCCAAGAGCCGACCCTTTTTACTAGAGTCGCTCACCCCTATATATACCCTAAAAGAGTATCTTTTTCTAAGTACATCTTACTATTTTAAAAGCAATCATCTGCAGTTTCTAATAATACACAAGTCTTCTATGAATTAGATATCTTCTATGTAGGTTAGATTCTAGACAAGCCTGTCACATTTTCAATCATATGGCAAGCCTTCTCTATCCTAGATTTCTGATAATCATGTCAGAAATTACTTCTTGGTGTCAGTGCATGCCTTTGATTGCCAAAAATACATTTTATTCCTTTACATCTGGCGTGTCGTAAAATCACGACATTCTTTCCTTGCTTTGCTCTTTTTTCGCCTCCAATCATGAAAATGAGACATGTCACAAAATCTTGACATTCGTCTCTTGTTTTGCTCTTCTACCGCTTCCAGCCGTGAAAATGAGACATGTCATGAAATCGTGACATTCGTCTCTTACTTTGCTCTTCTACCGCTTCCAGCCGTGAAAATGAGACATGTCACGAAATCATGACATCCGTCTCTTGCTTTACTCTTCTACCGCTTCCAACCGTGAAAATGAGACATGTCACAAAATCTTGACATTCATCTCTTACTTTGCTCTTCTGCCGCTTCCAGCCACGAAAATGAGACATGTCGCGAAATCGCGACATTCGTCTCTTACTTTGCTCTTCTTTCACTTCCCGCTGTGAAAATGAGACATGTCGCGAAATCGCGACATTCGTCTCTTGCTTTTCTCTTCTCTTTTGGTTGCAAAAATGCAACATGTCACGATATCGCGACACTTTTGCCTCCTTGCTCCCTTCCGTTGCTCTTAGCCACGAAAATGCAACATGTCACGATATCGCGACACTTTTTCCTCCTTGCTCTTTCTCTTTGCTTTGGACCGCAAAAATGCAACATGTCGAGATATCACGACACTTTTTCCTCCTTGCTCTTTCTCTTTGCTTTGGACTGTGAAAATGCAACATGTCGCGATATCACGACACTTTTTCCTCCTTGCTCTTTCTCTTTTTCTTTGATCTTTAGCATATGGGCCACTTCGGTCTTCTTGGAAAATATGCAAAAAGGTGCATCAGTTATTTTTCTATAGTTAGTCACTTTTTGACTAACATTCTTGGCACCTTTCGGGGGATTTTTTGCTTGCAAAAATTTTGAACTAGGCCTTCATCCATTGGGAAACGGAGTCAACAACGCAGTTGTAAAAAGAATATTTCAGAGAAAGACAAAGAAAACAAGAAAATGCACTTAGATTAAAAGTGAACATTACCTCGTCAAAACTCCCTCTATACCTTAGTATCTCTATTCAAAAAAAATGTCGACTTCTGATTGGCTGCGATTGAAATTTTTTGTTAAGGCCGAAAAATGGTAATATTTACAAATATTGTCTGAATATACTTATATTATACTATACATATAATTCCTTTTTTTCTTTCTCAACGAAATATAACTTTAGGTGAAATGCATTCACCGTGATGGGAAGAACCAATCCATCTTGATCTTTCAACTCGAAAGCATTGAATTGTTTCTCTGAAACAATTTCAAATGGTCCCTCCCAAAAAGCATCGAATTTATCATGGTTACTTGGCTTAGATTTCTTTACATTCCATTTCAAAACCAAGTCTCCCACTCTAAATTTTTTGGCAGTTGTATTTTTGTTGAACCATCCTTCAGTATCTGCCATATGCTTCTGATTGTGATTGTATGATTTATCTCTTTGTTCTTCTAACTGTAAGAGCTGCATTAGTCAGGCATCCATAGATTGACTTTCTTCTTCGGTCAATCTGAGGTAGCGGGTAATGATCTTTGAGTGATGCTCTGTTCAGATTTCTGAAATCTACACACAATATGATATCTCCATTTTTCTTCCTGACCGGTACCAAGTTTGCCACCCAGGTGGAGTGTTTAACAGGGTATACTATTTTAGCTTGAAGGATTTTTAGCAGTTCTTGTTTCATCAAAGATTCTATCTTCAGATTCACTGGTCTTTGCTTTTACCTAAAAGGCTTAGCTCCTTCTAATTCTATGGTATGTTGAATAACATCTTTATTGTACACTTTTAGATCACTATACACCCAAGCTATGATGTCAGGGAATTTTTTACACAATTCTCTAATCTGGTTCACTTCCTCTTCTATACAACTGATTCCAACCTTAATCATTTTTCCTGGCTCCAACTCTACATCTTTGTATCTTCATTTATCGACCTTGATTTTTTGGCCAACTACTCTATCATTGTTATCAAACAGGCTTTCAAGGGTGATGAGACCCTTAGGAATATGATTGTTTTTTAACTGAATAATGTCCTCTTCCTCTTCATCCTGCAGATCTCGGTTGGCTAAGCAATTCATTTCATGGATTAAGAAATCCAGTATCTGTTCATCATTTTCAAAAACTTGCCAAAAAATATTTTTATCAAGCACTAAAGGCCTGTATATAAGTCTAACAGTTTTAGACTTCTGAATAACATTACTTATAGGACAAAAATTAGCTCCCACTGAAGCTAACAAACATGCATGGGTATTCTATTCTCTAGGGATAAACTTTATATTTAGGGCCTCAAAGGCCTCTAAGAGATCCCACACTTTGTTCTTGTAAGCCTTCAAATAATGTTGTTTACTTATACATTTTTTGGTGACTTGATTCACAATAAGTTCTGAATCTCCATAGATGAGTAACTATTTGATTCCCAATTTCTCAGCCTTTCTTAACCCTAAGCACAGGGCCTCATATTCTGCTGTGTTATTGGAGCAACTCCAAGTCAACCTGTAAGAGAAAACCTTTTCCTCTCCGATGGGAGAAATCAAAACTATTCCGGCACCTCCATTCTTGCACCTAGCCCCATCAAAGAAAAGCTTCCACAATTGATTCACAGAACCATCCTTTTCTAGGGAGGGTATCAATTTTCTTTTTGGTTTCTCAATAGAATAGTTTCCTATTTCTATTTCTATCATGGCATTAAAATTTTGTAGAGAAAACTCATCCTCAGCTTGGAGCTCTTCTAATGTTTCTTCCATTAGATCTTCTTCTATTGTTTCTTCAATCATCATATTTACACGGTCAGTTTCACCAATATTTTCTACATGAAACG
This sequence comes from Wollemia nobilis, assembly GCA_028583015.1. Classification (NCBI taxonomy): domain Eukaryota; kingdom Viridiplantae; phylum Streptophyta; class Pinopsida; order Araucariales; family Araucariaceae; genus Wollemia; species Wollemia nobilis. The sequence continues at coordinate 868,837 of JAQPPZ010001613.1, read as the reverse complement.
TAGATGGTTTCTCATTAAAAATATTGACCCTTCTACCTTTGAAAGGTATCTCCAAATGAGAATAATCTAAGGATAAGTATCCTCCTATATTTGCTATGAACTCTCTGGATAGACACATACCAAAATAGGGCTCCAAGTCTATGACTACTACCTCTTGTATGACTGTCATCTGAGGCATTTTATGCAACCGTATGGGAATATCCTTTATCACTCCTATAGTTTTTACTGGAGTACCATCTAACTGTAGGACACCTGTGCTACTCCTAGTGTACTCCATTCCCATAATATCACATACTGCTTTGGGTATCACAGTGGTAGTAGCACCTGAATCTATCATGCAGTTGTGGACAACCCATCCTTCCATTTGAAGGGACAAATAAAAGGGTGGTGGCCTATTCTTACCAGTGGTAGACGTCAAGTTCGTTAGAACCATTTTTGAATATGATGCAGTCCCACCTCCATTTTTCATTGTTCTTAGGGATTCCTATAGGAGATCGATTTGACCTAGGATTTGAAGAGCATCATACATACTTGCCTTAGAAGGAGTCTTTTTCATTTCCTCTACTATACTGAATGTAGGTGAATCAACTATTCTTTCTCTTTCTTTGGCAAAAGTTTCATATTTATTTTTGTATCCCTGGGTAGCTTCAGTTCTTTGCCTTTTTTTCAGCGAGGGGAATCTCAACCTTTCCCTAGCTTGTTCTTGGGTTTCATTTTCCCCCCGAGGAATAAATTCTTTGTGTGTTTCTTGCCCTTGAATTTTGGTTGGAAACTGATATTTTCTTTCTGAGGGAGACTTCCCTTAGGATTTTCTTTGGGAACTTCCTTGGGAGCAGGGGAAACATTCAATGGTTGAAGCTCTTTAGGGTCTACTTGCAGTGGTTTCTTACCTGATCTTGTCAAAACTGAAACCTGTTCTACTATAGGCATCATGAAGTTGTGGTCCTTCTCTCTAATTATATTTACATGGCCTTTCATTTTTTCTTTACTCTTTTCAATTGCTATACTTTGTACATAATGTTGGTGTATCATACATGAACTTTCCCCATGTGGATCGTTACATGTAGTACACCAAAAGTTAAAATCAGTGGGAGGCTCCTCGACCTCCACTGTCTCATTTGTATATACCGTGCTCGGTCTCTCTTGTCCCCTATTGCTTGATTGTGCTGCATCTCTTGTTACCTGAGGGAACCTCCTTGGCAGAAAATTCCTTTCAGCCTCTCTCTTTTTAATTGATGTTATATCATTTGCTAGATTTTTCATGGTGTTTAGGATAAGAGTAAGCTGATTATCGGGGACTTGCTGAGGAGGTGGCATAGGTAATGCAGGTATAGCAGAAATAGGAGGCAATGCCAAAGGAATTTGAGGCATTGGTATTGTAGGTACAGAGGGTGATCCATTCCATCTTGGAAGATCTATGAACTTCGATTCAATAGAGCTAGGAGAAGCAACATGAGTAGCCTGGGGAATATCAGGAAAAATGGGCATTATTGCTTTGGGTGGATACCTTCCAGTGGCTATGAGATCTCTCTCTGCTATATAAGCTTGTTGATAAATGGCAGGGAATGTGAATATTCTTGACTGTCGTATTATCATACTAATATTTGAATCAAAGGATCTCAGATAGTAATATATTGCTTGCTCTTTTGTTGGTTTCAATCCTTGAGGAACCCTTTCCTAGGTCCGACTGAAATGGATATTGAAGTCTACAATTTCTTCTTGAGGATGTTTCCTTATGATCATGAACTGGTTCAATAAGGAAAATGGATCTGCATGTTGATTGAATTCATCCACCAACTTTCCAGCGAGCTCTACCCAGGTGGTAATTGATTGAGGAGGGAGTGCACGATACCAATAGAGCATTTTACCCTTTAGAGAGATAACTAGCAATCTGATCATCACATCCTCCTGTGTGATGTTATAGGTTGTAGCCATTGCTGCTACATCTAAGAAATGTTCATATGTTGTTTTTCCTGTTCCATCATATGAAGGCAATGCCTTCAATGCTATGCCAGGAATTTGATTCTGGGCTGCTAAATTTAGTGGACTAATGTGGTTCCATATAAGATAAGATGGTGGTGGAGGAGAGACCATTGTAATTGCTATATTCATCTGAACTATTGGGGTTGTAGTAACAGTTGGAGATGAACCAATGATAGAATATGGCAAAATAGAGGGTATAATGGTGCTATTATTGGTAGCAGGTGGATTTGATCTTGTGGATAAAACTTGGATTCACTCTTAAGCTACCAAGATGTAACTCGAAGAACTCAATGGGATCTTCTGAGTTTTTTGATTTGGATCTGGTTATCATATAAACATATACTAGCTTTAACCAGGTCTAAAAAGATAAGGTATTTTTTGGGTCTATACCTTCGGATGGAGTCGCCAGGTGATTGGGTTTTTTATTCTAAATATCAGAGGCAAAACACCAAACCTTGTAAAAATAATGTGGGATTTAGGGTCCCACCGGGCGTGCCAAAAACTGTTGGAACAAAATCTGCCTTGGGTTGTTTAGTTGCGCCTTAGATTTTGTCAACATTGAAAAGACGAGAAGGTTTGAGACTTTTCGCCTGATCTCCAGAGAAGGTTGGTTCCTTGAAGTTTTTTATGGGAAAAGGGGAAGGAAGTAATACTGAAAGAGAGGGAAATATAGCCGAAGCTAGATCTAATATATGGTGCAGATTAGACAACAATGAAGATAGATTTACTTACTTCTATCCAAAGCATTTAAACACATTTCCATGCAAAAATTATATAATTTCAGATATGATTTCTAATATTTCATTTAACATGCGTATATATTAGATTCTCATTCTAGCAATATGATTTATGTATTGTGAAAGTTCAGATATAAGAACAAACTCAATTTACAATTCAATATTGTAAGCAGAAATAAAGAACATTAATACATACACTTGCACGATATGAACCAAAAGCCAATGGGAGATGTGATTTTATTGCTTGTATTCAAAGTACATGCATTCAGTCTTGTAAACATCCAAGAGCCGACCCTTTTTTTGGAGTCGCTCACCCCTATATATACCCTAAAAGAGTATCTTTTTCTAAGTACATCTTACTATTTTACAAGCAATCATCTGTAGTTTCTAATAATACACAACAAGTCTTCTATGAATTAGATATCTTCTCTGTAGGTTAGATTCTAGACGAGCCTGTCATATTTTCAATCATCTGGCAAGCCTTCTCTATCCTAGATTTATAATAATCATGTCAGAAATCACTTCTTGGTGTCAGTGCATGCCTTTGATTGCCAAAAATACATTTTATTCCTTTACAGTTGGTGTGTCATGAAATCACAACATTCTTTCCTTGCTTTGCTCTTTTGTCGCCTCCAGCCATGAAAATGAGACATGTCACGAAATCGTGACATTCATCTCTTGTTTTGCTCTTCTGCCACTTCCAGCCGTGAAAATGAGACATGTCATGAAATCATGACATTCGTCTCTTACTTTGCTCTTCTACCGCTTCCAACCATGAAAATGAGACATGTCACAAAATCATGACATTCGTCTCTTACTTTGCTCTTCTGCCGCTTCCAGCCACGAAAATGAGACATGTCATGAAATCTTGACATTCGTCTCTTAATTTTCTCTTCTGCCGCTTCCAGCCATGAAAATGAGACATGTCGTGAAATCGCGACATTCGTCTCTTACTTTGCTCTTATGTCGCTTCCCGTCACGAAAATGAGACATGTCACGAAATCACGACATTCGTCTCTTGTTTTGCTCTTCTCTTTTGGCCGCGAAAATGCAACATGTCACGATATCACGACACTTTTACCTCCTTGCTCCCTTCTATTGCTCTTGGCCACGAAAATGCAACATGTCACGATATCGCGACACTTTTTCCTCCTTGCTCTTTCTCTTTGCTTTGGACCGTGAAAATGCAACATGTCGCGATATCGCGACACTTTTCCTCCTTGCTCTTTCTCTTTGCTTTGGACCGTGAAAATGCAACATGTCGCGATATCGCGACACTTTTTCCTCCTTGATCTTTCTCTTTTTCTTTGATCTTTAGCATATGGGCCACTTCGGTCTTCTTGGAAAATATGCAAAAAGGTGCATCAGCTATTTTTCTATAGTTAGTCACTTTTTTACTAACACGGACCAACATCGGAATGAAAGGGTTTTTCAAGAAGGGGATATGGTATTTCTCTGCCTCCAACCATATCGTCAAAATTCATTGAAAATAAAAGGGTCGTAAAAATTAGCACCAAAATTTTATGGCCCTTATAAAATTCTACAGCGTATTGGACCTATTGCATATAAACTTGAATTACCAGAATCTTCCAAAATCCATCCGGTATTTCATTTTTCTTGTATTAAATCCATAATAGGCACTAACATCATTACGCAAACTCAACTTCCAAAATTTTTAGACAATGGAGTTCTTGTGGTTGAACGAGAAGCTATCCTAGATCGACGTATGTGCCGCCTTTGTAACCGCACCATCACCGAGGTATTGATTCAATGGAAATGTCTACCTTCAGAGGATGCTACATAGGAGATGCTCCACCAGATTCAACAACAATTTTTGCAATTCCAGCTTTGAGGACAAAGATTTTTCAAATGAGTTTGGCATGTTAGGACCCTCCTAACATAACTCTTAATCATATTATATATTATATTGTATTATAAAGGGACACATCCCTTCACCATTCACACCTTTTAGATAAGATGTAGATAGGACAAGGAGGATGCTCCAAAGATCATCCAAGAATATTAATTTATTATATTGTGGGTTTTTGCATTTCAATACAAACTACGGTTCTATTCAAAAAATGATTCTTTTTTAGCATTCAATTCATATTTCAATTTGTAGGTTCATAACAGATCTAAAATACACCTATCATGAAGAGTGGTGTTCTTTAAAAAAAAAATACTGTGAAGTTTGCAACAGTTACAGTTACAGTTAAGGTTTTTGCATGAGAAAAAATGTAGAGATCACCATGGATAATTGGAGCTATCTATTTTGAGCAATAGAAATTTAAAATATGCATGATTCAATTAATAATACATGCATCGTGAGAGGAGTTAAAAATTATAGAATAACTGTCGACATGGATTAAAGAGAATAAAAAGTTAATTATAAAAAATCCAAAAGTTATATTCTATGAATAGCAGAAGATTTATTTGAAGCCAAATATAGAAGGTTGAAGAGGTTGTTAACTTCAGTGATTAAGGAGAAGAGAAAAATAAACTAAATACGATTAAAAATAAGAGAGAGTTTACTAAAAGTCTAAGAAAAGGCTTGCATGAAAAATAGAAAGTGGTTGCAATAATATAAAATGAGTTTTATGAACTGAGAGGGGTGGTTGTTGTTGAGATATTGTTGTGAGAATTGTAGAGAGGAGGCAGAGATCATATAGGAAAGATATGGTGCAACAGCAGAGAAATAAGATAGAGCTTGAACCATTCAGGGTTCTAGAATAGTGAAGGCATCTGATATGTCATAACTTCCATGATTATAAAACCAATTTGGTGCTTGGATAGGGGTTGGAGCTCCTTTTAGTAGGTGCTACATAATTGAGGGTTAGTAGGTGCTAGTCCTAAAATTGGATGCTATCAAATTTGTAAGACCAACCACTTATAGATTGGATTTGATTGGGAGATCAAGCAGTCCATTAGCATAATGGTTTTTTCCTCATTGGATTTCCACTATAAATCTTGTGTTGCGTGTTGTTGGCTTGTGTGATTTCTTTTTTTAGTTTCATTTGGTAGCTAGAAAGTGTTTTTTATGATAAAGAAAAGAAAATTTTAAAATACACGGATTCACCTTCCCTCTCAGTGTCACTACTAGAATAACATCTCCTATTGAACTCATCCTATAATAATTTATATTTACCTAAAATAATTATAATATCTTATGGTTCTAAATATCTACTATTTGAGTTTGTCTCATGATATGTTTTGATTACAAATGATAGTCAAAGGATCACATGACTCTTGAGATTTTCTTTGGTATTGCATAATACTTCCAAAATCATATTGAATTTTTATGCACATTCTATAAATTCTATGAAATTTGCTCAATTATATAATGAATATCCTAAGATACCTTGATTTTTTAATAAAGACACTTCACCATGACATTGGTATTTTTACTATTTACTTTTAACTTTTTATTGTGACATATCCTTATCACTATATTCTTATTGTACTCTTTAGTTCAAACATTATATTTTTAATATGATCATTCATTAATCATTATTATAATCCTCTAAAACATGGTGTTGTACCACAAATGTCCTAAATATGCTATAATGCCATGACATCCCAAAACCATCTATTCAATATTATATTATGGATACTCCTTATGCACTTATGCATTCGGATAACATGAAAATATTTAAACTAATATATCCCTCCCTCTCAATTTCAAAATTTTCCCTTGAGTAGGCATGCCTTTGTTTGGAGGAGGAAATGCCTTAAGTGTTGGAGTTCACAATATTTTTCAAAAATGAATAGATGCAAACCATCCACTCAAATCTTATGCAAAAAGTAAAAATGGACAATAAAGATATATAAATGTAATGGACACCCATAGACACCATAAATTATTCATTATCTATATATTATATTGTTTAAAACTATGATGATAAAATGAGGAGTGTGAGGGGGATATTTATAGTAATAGCAAAACACTAAAACTGTATTATAAAGATTAACCTAAGCTAATATAACAATTGAGATTTAAGTTAGTTACAAATATTAAATAAGGTTTAGCTATAAAAAGGTTAACCATTGTCCATTGGAATTACAAAATAAATATTGAATACATTACACAACGAGATGCCCTTATGTATATCCAATACATAGCATAATGTTAGCTCTTGGCCATAAGATAGATTATAAATTCAACACATCTCCATAATTTGAGCTAAGGAGCTAGAGAGAAGATATTAGTGATAATAATATCTTTTGCCCATAATGGATTCTCTATTCAGCCTCTACAATTGAGGCAGATCAATCCACAATTTTCTCATCATCTAAAAGACATCCACCTTAATTCAGGATCTTAGCTTTAGAAAGCAATTATTCGTAGGATGTCCCCCCTCCCTTTTATAATATCCACAAGTGGTCTTCCATTTCATTAAATACTTAGCCATGACCATGGACCCCTAGGTCTTAGCCTCCTTAGATTAAAATTTCTTTTCATGAGCCTATATTTTAGGAGTTCCATCATCATAATTCTTCATTACAACCTAAAAGTGAACTATAAGAGATAAAATCTAATAAAGATTAAGAGTATTTTATTATTCCAAGAACATAGGAATTGTATGAACTATTAGGTTCAATATCTAAAATGAGGAGGAGATATTAATAAGGATAATCTTAATGCATTCTATATCTTTCTATTTTCCTCTAGAATATGCAATATCTACCCTTAAATCCTTCAATATTGTAATGTAGTCCTCAACGATATCAAACTCGATCGAATTAAGATAAGAAAGCTTTGATTCCTAGAGTCTACTTTAGTATTATTAATCTTTCAAAAACATTTCATACATATTTGATCATACCTTGATAGGATCACTTTCATATTTGATATGGAAAAGCAACTATGGTTTAATCAACAAGGAAAACAAACCTAAAGCCTCTTCCATATTTTGGTGCCAATATTTTTTTCCAAGAATCATTACTTTATACTGTAATAGATAGACCATAATTCTTAGTTCTTAGTAGGTCCATCTTACATAATTCAACTACCAATATCATAGTATGTTCTTGAACTAACTCCACCAATGTGTAGACTCCAAAAGTCATGTGATTTTAAAAAAGGCCCAAAACACTTTTGTATACACAATTTATGGCCTCTAGAAGGTTTTCCCTAATGGACCCCAAAAATTTAAAAATTAAAGGCTCTAATCTTAGGAAAGCAAGCACCAATATCAACCTACCACTTGGTGACCTTTGATTCATTAGAATGAGCCAATCACTTTCCATAACTTCAAGTAATTTAATTTACCTAGTTGTTGATACTTGCATTCCTCTAATTGGCTAAGGATACACACACACATACATACATACATACATATATATATATATATATATATATATATATATATATATATATATATATATATATATTAATGCGAGAGCATCCAGTGGTGTAAGAGTGATCTTGCATCATCCGAATTTGTATTTGTTTTATTTTGTTCAAAAGTTTATTTGGTTTTTTAGGGGATGGATAAATAAACCTAATGGTGAAAGAATCACCCCAAAATATTGAGCAGTTTGGGATATATGTAAGTTTTATGGTAAAAACCGTGTCAAAATGGTAAAAATCCTGCCATTAAAACTTAAAGGTGAATTTTGAAGGCATTATAGGACTCGTAAAGGGGTGAAAATTAGTTGTAATATCCTTAGGGACATTACATTGTTGTAGGTGTAGACACCAAATCCTAGCCACTTGTCATTCATCCTGGTCATTATACCACCCACTTGTCCACCATCACCCTTTCCCACCATTCAATTGGTCATTCCATGCCTTTCTCGCCATCCAATGGCCCACTTTAGCCTTTTCCTGCCATTTTTTGACCCTCTTTGACTTATTTATATTTATTTTATATTATTTATATTTACATATAATATTTTATATTATATTTTAATATATTTATTATAAAATATATATTTATAAGCGAAATTAACCTTAGCCATTCGATCTGATCTAATCTCAGTCATCCATATTCCTTAATCCATGTCACACTTAAAGTTTAATATCAACCTTTGGATTCACTTTAATATTAGCCACATAATTAAAAGTGTTAAGCTAAAACCCTAAGAAAACCCTAGGCTTAATAATATATAGGAGCATTCTCAATGCTCAACCCCTAGAAAACTTGAATGTTGGAGCTCTAATTTACTTGTGAGGCCTAACCTTATTGAGATATTATTTCTTATGAGTAGATTGTGCCCTAGCTTATCCTTCCCAAAAACCCTAGCTTGCCCTAGGATTTTTGGATTCCAACCATATTTGCATCCCATTTTTGATGTTGCTATTATCATCCATTCATCGAGCCCTTCGCATTCTCCTGATCTGCTTCTGTAGATTTAACCCTAATCTAAATGTGCACTCGAGCACTTGCCTCATCCCATAGGTGTAGCCATGCACCTACAAAATTTTCCAGGTGTATCACAGTGCCTATTTTTCCCACAACCACACACCAAAATCTATCGCATAAGATCACCAAGTGTCATTAGGACACCCTTTCATCAATCTGCAACAAAGCAACAAAACAATAAAGTAAGTATTCTATGCATTTTATTTGTTGTTATTTGATTTTACATGTCTTGTTTACTAAGATCTAGGGTTTTTAGTTTGTATTTCTGATGGTTCACACCCTGGAACCCTCATTTTATTTGCTAATGACTTTATGTTTGATGTGTGTGCAATATCAGGTAGCATTCATCAAGGATTGTTGAGTATCTTCTGAAGCTAGAGTGGCCTGATTACGGATAACCAAAAGCCCACTTACCCTGTTGGAAGAAAGATATATTGGAGACACTACTTGTTTTGTAAATAAGGTTTCAAAGAACCCTACCACCTGTATTTATTGTATCAAAATAATTCCATTGAACATATCAATTGTAACAAAAGAGTTTCTCAACTCCCCCCATCTATTGAATAAAATTATATTTTGTGCAATCTCTTGTTCATTGGGTTATTTTATTTTTATATTTTTTTTAGTGTCGTATTTTCACTTCACAAATGATTATCACGGTGGGACCCCACAAAGGTTCTATTTTATGATTTACTTTGTTGTACTAATTTCATTTTGTTGTTCCATTTTACAGGGTTTTTTGGAGTGAAAAATCAAGCGAAATCATCAGTTAGGATTTTTGGAAGGTCCTATGACAATTTGCAAAAGGTGCACAGACACTTGTTAGTAATGAACAAAAGGAGATATATTACAAATGAAAAGGGTTACAATATATAGACATAAGCCTATATGAAACACATGACAAGTGTCAAGAAATATGACAAGTGTCAAGATGAAAGTAGGCATAGTGCACATTAGAATATTCTAACATTCCCCCTTAATGTGCACTATTCTAACTATAGAAAAAAACAAGTCAACATTAGGTAACATTTCCCCTTAATATTGACTTCTCTAAAGAAAAACCTATCATCCTCATTTATTACATGATTTGTTCTAGGCTCATGCTCTTTGCACTTGGCTCTCCAACTATGAATAATGCTAGATTAATAGTGTATACATCTTGGTATGTTGCCTCAGGGTCAACCACTTCCATGGGTCTGATACCTCTAGTTAAGTTGTCTAAGTGACTCAGGGTCATCTTGTGTGCCTTCGGGTCAGCAACTTTTGGGTCTGTTGACTCTACATGTCATCCTCCAGGTATGTTGCCTCTCCTAGGACACTAACTAGATTCACTATGAATATCATCCTCCCTCATGGTGAACTCAATATTGAAGGTGTCAATCTTTCTAAAAATACACCTTAATAAAAAATAAATACGAGCCATATAAGAGTGTTGGTCTTTACTGAAAATGCACTCAATACAATAAAATAAGCCATAGAATCCAAACATGAAGGAGAAGAATAAAGAAGAGAAAAGAATATTTTGAAGTGTCTTAGTCTATAGTTTTCAGAAGTTGATCCATAAAAGTCTTTGGATAGAGTCTAGGGTGTCTATGTATGTAGTCCCTAGAGTATGTATCCTTATGGTAATCACCTCATATTATCAAAATGCATGGGTAACCAACCGTTGCATCCACCAAGTATGATAGAGGAGAATACTAGATACTAAGTTCACTTACATAGAGTGTTGAGTTCAACCAAAAATGCACTCTAGAAAATAATAACCTTTGAGGCTTAAAAAAATAAATGAAACAACCTCTAAACTTAAAAAGGACACCATAAATATGTTCATCATAGAAAAACCTTTATGATGACTATAAATACCCCTATGTTTGGGTCTCAATGGGGTCTTCATCTACTAGAAAAAATAGTATGCTTCCCTAAGAAGAAAAATAAACATCAGGAATAAAATATTCCTGGCATCAAAATCTGGAGAAATTAAAAATAGTCTTCAAATTTTCCTTGTAGGGGAATTACATGGACCATCTAGGCTATCATCTCTCTGAAAGTTTGAAAAAGTACAATAAACAAGCCATGTGGGCCTTCCATTCCACTATTCATGTGGAAAAACATTAAAAATGGCCAAGGATACAATAAATAGGCCATGTGGGCCTATCAACCATATTAACCTTGCATATTTCAAAATGAAAGAACAAAAAAACATATTAAATTCTTTGACCACTATGCAGGCCATGTGGACACATAGAACCAAATTCAAATAGAGAAAATCAAGGTAGGAACACCATGACGTGGGCAAATAATTTTGAATTTTCAATTGTTCAAAGAATATCTCAATAGGTGACAATCAACATCTGAATATCTAGAGCACGTACTATAGAGTGGCATCAACATGTGGTGTGTGGGTCCCACCATGTTGATGCCTCCATCTGGCACTGGGGGACCCCGCACTGGAGGCCCTATGACCATCCAACTGGTGGTCAAATAAACATATGTGCCTCCGCACATATAAAGGACTGAAAGAGCTTGATCACAAAGAGTTTAGGATAAAAACACACCATCACAATGCATAAGACGTAGATGGACATGTGATGAAGTTTGATAGGGTGAATTAGAAACCTTAAAGAAAATTTTAATTTTTCCACTACTGCCTTCAATTTTTTGGCTCTATCACAAAAATTGGTTGGTAATGTCTCTGCTACTTAGAATTTAGGTACAGGTATAGTCACTCTACACTCCATGATAGTCAATAGTGATATTTAGAGCTCCACCTTGTTCAAAATGCTCTCTCTTTAAATATCATCTCATTCACCATCGATAAAACTGCAACATTTCAGCAGATCATCCATCACCTATGCAAAGCCTCAGATTCCTTTGCCATAGAAAATATTTCCCTTGATTTTGAATTTCATTGTGGCCCCCATTTAGTGTAGTCACAGGTTCCTCCATCAATCGCAAACCATGTGGCACTGACATCGTTCCTTGAAGTAGATCTAAAACAACAGTGTCTCATTTGCAGTGATGTTGCAAACTTCTATGAGGAAAATCATGATAATTTCCATAATCAAGAAACTACAAAACACAAAGAACTCAAAATGGGTGTCGAATTCAGTTGCAAGTACACAAAATAGGCATTGAATTTTGTATCCAATATGACATTGCTTGACTTATTTGACTCTGCAAATTGTAGTCATGCTAGATCTTTACTATAATGCCCTGAAGGCATCATGGGATGCAACAATGATGGCCCCAATCAAGAGAAGAACCATCAAAAAAATAGATCCACCACCGTGAGGAGTTTATCATCACCATGAGGAAAACAATAGGCATTCTTTGGTAAATTATATGTCTTTATCATCTCAATCTCCAATGAAACTGTAGGCCTTATTTACCCATTCTTGTCCAGGTGGTGCTCCACATCTTGAAATAGCCATGAAATCATGTATGTGACATTCACAATGTGCCACTTCCATCTCTCACACCATTACGCTCTGTTCACCTAAACCTCTTCCTTTGATTTTAGTTTTAGAACATATATTACTACTGTTAACAACAAGTATAAAATTGCGTCAATGTGCGAGGTTTTACCACCCTCAAAAATCATCAACAACAAAACATTTTTTTTACTAAAAAATATATTAAATACTATAATTGAAAAGCAATCATGGGATCAATCGGGCATTATCACAGGCTTCTCCATTAATTATTACTAGTGAAGAGATCGAGAACTAGAAGTAAATCACACAGGAATTGTCTGGCATGCAGTGAGGGCACCAACATGATGCAGATGGTTGCTGGTTTTAGATACGACCAAATCACGGCCACGAACTCCATAAAATTTTTCTACCATCAATGATTAGAATCTTTAGTAAATTATATACTTAGTAACAGAGTGGATTCATAGGCCTCCATGAATAGCAACAAAATTTTTTTGATGCATCAATTTATCAATAGTAAACTAATAATAAATACAGATCCATTTCCAGAGTTTAATGAGGCAATCATCACCTCCATTAGTAACCAAGTAACCACAAATGATAAATATCATTTCATTCATTGGATTTACTTCAAACAATAGCATTCATATCTATTGGACATTGAAAAAATATGGTAGAAGCACCGCAACGACCCCATGATCACATAACTAGCAAAAAATTATTTTAGATCCTCAGATATCTATCAAATCCTTTGTAATACTCCACATCAGTACTGAGAGCAAAAAAAAGATCATACTAATCCTTGTGATCCTTTCTCTATCACCATCAAATTTTATTATCAAGTATGCAAGCTTGGGCATATCAGGTATTGCATTCGTCGATTCGAAGTAAAAAAATGCTCAAATAGGTGCTATCAATGAGATGGCATAGAAACATATATGCAAATAGTAGATAAGCATCAGAGGTATTAAAAAACACATCAAACATGCATCCACTATTGACGTTAAAATCACTAGAGAGTCGATGAGTAGATCTCCTTCATTTTTAGCAGTGGGTTCCAACCTTACACGTTGCACTCCATGTACATTGATATTTTTAAAAAATGGCACTTGCTTCCTTATGGGACAAAAACTTCATTTATCTTCGTTGTAGTTCACAAATAATCCTAGAGGGGCAAAGATCTACACTATGATCTGGTTGTGTTCTGTGAAACTGAAGAGTGTTGCACAACTCTTTTCCAAAAATATACCTATAAAAAAATAAAAAAAATTAAACCAAAGAGTATCCCATTTTTCATTTCTCTGGTGAGAAACTACTTCTTTGGTCAGATATCTCAAGAATTCATTCTAAAAAAATGGATTTGGCAGTAATTTTTCCTTAAAATTTATGGTTTCTAATCCATATCATGGATGGAGAGCATACTCCCTGAGTATAAGAAAAAATGGGGGGGGGAATGAGAGGGGAATTTTCATGAGGAAAATCCCCCCTCAAACTCACAAGGGCAGGAGAACACTTGGAGCTCTGATACCAAATGTTAGTAATGAAGAAAAGGAGATATATTACAAATGAAAAGGGTTACAATATATAGGCATAAGCCTATATGAAACACATGACAAGTGTCAAGATGAAAGTAGGCATAGTGCACATTAGAATATTCTAAAAGCACTCTACAACACCTACTGATCTCCATAGGTGTGTAGATACGCCTATACAGGCACTCTGTTGTTCCTATAGAGGCACCCAACTATACCTGGTAGTAATTTGGAGCAGAGCTTAGGCTTTCAGGTAAGCTTTGTAGCCATTCTATTTAAATTCCTTTTTTTACGTATTTCATCATTTCGTTATTTATTTTAATATTTCAAGCTTAAAATGAACATACATTAAGTAATCTAGAAATAAATTCATGTTAGATTGCATCTAGGGAATTTGTGCATTCATTCATCACATATTTTGAATTTTCTATTTAAAAAAAGAATTGCAAATTCAAATAATTCTTGCATATTTTTGTTTGCATTTGAAAGTGAAAAGCATCAATTATAATTTGCATCTTAGGAGTTAAGGGTTGCTTATTTTACTTATCTAAGTAGGAACAATACTTAAATGCAAAAATTATTCCTACCCTTGGGTGGCACCTTTGGTAGAGATGTGGATGAACCCTCTGGTTGCTATATAGGCATGGGGTTTTAAGCGATGTACTTCACACTCTTTAGAAGAAATTTGTATTTATGTGTTGGATTCTAATTTAGATTTGTGAAATATATTATCTTTAACATTGTTTATCAATAATAGAGAACAAAAAAATTTAAAATAAATCACACATAGCACGTTGCACTTTAAACAATAGTAACTAGATTTCATCACCAGTTGTTGCTTGAGATTTGGTGATGGTGGTAGTCATTTCCATCCACCAATATCTACCCCTAGACACCTTAGGACTACCCCTGAGAAAACTTGTTGGATTTCATCACCAAAAATAATCTCGTTGCCCCATCCAGCCATAGTCTTTTATCTTTATTTTTCATTAAACAAGATTAGGATACACAAAACTGTCATATCTAAAAGGAATTTATGCTAAAAAGAGATAATCAAGGAATAAGGTAAGCCACACAAGGTGAAACTTAGGATTGATTATTTTCTTTGTTTCTAAATCCTTTAGCTCTATTTTTAGTTTTGAAATTTAATTATCCTGAAATTGTATTTTGATTTAATTATTTTATGGTTTTAACTCGAAATTAGACAAAAATATTAAATTAGAATAATTTAATGGAAAATATAACAAACACACCTGCTACTTCAGTAGCCAACCCTTCCAATCCTATCCAACCTAGCCCATCTAGGCCCATTCACCCACCTCTTCCACAAGAGGGATCCCTACCTCAAAATATTGAGCAACCATCCATGCAAATTGATATGGACAAGGTAGAGGCTATCTATAGGTCTTCTAACTATGTCCTAGAACCCATTAGCCAAGACTATGTTGAAAAACTAGAATTGACTACATCCTACCTGTCTAATCCCACCCGAGGGTATCCTAATTCTACTTATGAATATGGTATGTCCTCTTCTCCCAATCCATCCCAACAAAATCCAAGTGTTTTTAACACTTGTTCTTCATCTGGCTATACCCAAATCCATTCCAATCCTTTGTATGAGGAGTATGTCAATGCTGCCTCACAGGTACCAACCTCTCAAGTTGCCACATCAAGTGCAACTTGCCCCATGCCCATTTCCTCCAATCCATCCACATCCATACCTGCAACTCTGTCAATTTCTTCCATGAATGAAGAAGAACTACAGGACATATCGAGTCTCATGAACAAATTGATTCTACAACATCAAAACACTAGAAAACAAGTTCATGTAAATCCTACACTTCCTATAGTTTCAACCCAACCAACCATGGCCAACCAAAATTCAACTTGGGCACCCTAATATTCGATGGTTTCCATCCCCAATCCACATATAATTCAAAATCCAACCCCTCCAATCATAATTTCTTTCAGCAAACCTAACCAATTCTTCCAAAATCTTCTTCCTCATCAAGATTCTCCTTCTTTCAATCATCAATATTCCCCCCATCAATTTCAAACCAATCAACTCCACAAAAATCATCTTATCACTCCCTAAAATTTTTCTTTTGGCCCATATCCAAATCATTAGGTTATCTAATGCTTCCACATTCCTGGGGAAGATCTTAGGATTCAGGTCATGCAAAAACAAATAGATCAGTTGATGCAAAACACTCCTAGCATGTCAATCCAAAAACCAACTCTAAGCCAACTAATCCATCAACCAATACATCCTTTGATACCATCACCGCCATATCTGGTAGAATTTATATTATTGAAGTTTGACAAGTTCAGGATAACCGAGGACCCTAAGGAGCATGTTAGCTCATTTTTCATACATTTTTTTGGACTCAAACTGACAATGCTCTCATGCTCCAAATATTTCCTCAAACATTAGGGGGAGACACCATAGAGTGGTTTGATCAGCTACCAACTCATAGTATTTATACTTTTTCTAAACTGATTGACCTATTCCTTGAGTGTTTTGTCCTAAACATCAAAAATAAGGTTTCATTATCAGACATATATGAATTAAGATAATGGGATGATGAAACTATCTATAAATTTGGAAACCATTATAGGGTAGTCATTACCAAATTGCCATTCTCCCTCCCAATGGATGAAATCATTAAGTTCTTTACCAAGAGTTGCTTAAAACATATCTCTTGGATGCTTCAGCTTCATACTTATCGATCATTTGAGGAATCTTTAGCACAATGTAGTGTCATTAAGGAGATAAAAATCCAAGAGGGTGTAATCAAGCCTAAAAATAAATAATGGTAAAAAATGTCCAATTTAAAAGCTATCAATCAGACCAAACTAAGTCATCACAAGCCTCTTCGGCTAGTCCATCTAATCAGGTAAATCAAGTGGTGATGAGCCAACCTGTAATGGCTCAACAACCAGTGCAACAACCGCAACAAATTAATTATCATGCGGTCCCCTCGATAACTCAAGCACTCACAATACAAAACATAGTTCCAACTGTGGAAAACCCCTACCATCGACAATATGCTTGATCCTAGTGCCAATACACTCCTTTATATGAGTCATATTCTTCCATATTATGAAGGTTGTGTAACAAGTTGGGTTTGCCAAAAATCAAACCCGATGACCCTGCCAAACATGGCAGAGGTTACAAGGAACATCTATTTTACCCATATCATAGGCAAAATGGTCATGATATCAACACTTGCAACGTTTTTAAGAATATTGTTTAAGACCTCATAGACTTGGGGGCCATGAATGCAGATAATCCCCTAGGTCCATAAAATCAAAAATTGGGGATATTTCAAACACCTCTTCCCTACCATGAAGAGGCCCAAACTAATGTAGGAGGTAATAATCATCTCACACCTCCTAACCAAGTTAATCATGTTCAATAGTACCAAAATTTTGTAGAAGTCCATGTGGTCACAAGAGGTCAATGAAAACATCAACAAAATTCCCAACAATCAAATGTGCCACAACCTTCAAATCCACCACCCATTAAAAATTCTCCAAATTCGTCCCTGCCAATACATCTTTATAGTCCACCAAATCATCCCATTCGTCATCCTCTAAAGCCAGCAATATTCTTAAGTAATCAGTTGACTACAAGTTAAAATATGGCTTTAGCCAAATTATCCCTATATGAGCTCATCCAAAAATCACCTAGGCATAGAGAAGCCCTAATGGAAATTCTTAAATCCATTTATTTTGAAGCTCAAGACCCTAATACCTTCAACAACTTTGTAGGGAGCATTAGAACATGCATGGAGCCATCCATCACCTTTTATGAAATTGAAATAAATTCAATGACCTCAGAATTCATAGATCCTCCATTGCATATCATGGCATTGATAGACAAGAAGCCATTTAAGAGATTCCTAATTGATACCAGCTCGTCCATAAACATTATCACTACTACTGCCCTTAGCAACGTCAAACTTCCACCTTCCTATATTTCCAAGTCATCCTTCACCCTCAAAGAATTTAATGATGCTTTGTGTACCATAATTGGCACTATTGTTTTTCCCATTGAAGTAGGGGTTAAAATATTGTGCACTATGGAAGGGGCCATGGTGTACAATGTACTCCTTGGTAGACCTTGGATGAGGGAAATTAAATGTATCCCATCAATTATTCACCAACGCTTAAAATACGTTCATGATGGTCAAGTCCATTGCATCCCCACGGATGTAGAATATTTTAAGTATTGCAATTTAATTTCAAATACCTATAAATCCATATTACCTTCCATCCACCTATTCTTATCTCCATCATGTTTGAATCCATCCACTTCATCTTCTAATCCATTCCCATTTTCTTCCAAAGCTCCTATTTTAGAGGAGTAACCCACCACCAAACCTCCTCAATCATCCATTTCTTCTTGTACATGTGGTCAAGTTCAATCCACTTTCACCACATCATCCATTTCAACCACTCCTACAACCATTTATTCTTCATCACCATTGCCTCATCCACCTTCTTCTAATTCCAAGCCATCACCCAATCCTTCTCCATCAGTCGATGTTTCACAAGTCGAACTTTCAGAGTGTGAAATATTCAACTCCCCACCACCTTCCATAGCCCCTTCTAATCCTAAGCCATCCATTTCCACATCATCCACCACCTCATCCCAAGTCAAGGTCCACATCACTAGTCTTGGTATTGGTGAATACATGGTCCAAGACGTTACCATTACCCCTCTTGCCATCCCTATAGCCAAGGATTTTAGTCACCCATGTGATCCTCCTTTAACCATAGGTTTTGTCTACGATATGAGCTCCAATCCTAATAGTATCAACTTTGTTTATGGAGGGATTGATTCCTCAATTGAGGAAAATCTTCTCGAAGAACCAAAAGAACTGAGATGTACCAACATACAAAACATGACGATATTTCCATCTCGTTACTTCCATATAGTCAATTGGTAATTTCAAGGTCTGGATTCCCATGAACAAGTGATACATGACATAATTTATTTCCCATATCGAGAAGCACATGATAGTTCAATATTGGAATATACCCAACTTTCTACAACCGCTTCCCTTGAGCAAGCCTTCTAAAGGCTTAGCCTTAATGAAGAAGACAACGCCTCCCTTCCATATTCCTCAACCACTTCTCTTGAACAAGATCTTAAGGAGCTTAGCATCAATGAAGAAGACCCCCTAAATTTTTCCTACCCACTTCTAGATTCTTATGATGAAAGTTATGAAGAGTATGAACTTATGTCCAATGCTTCTGACGATTCTAAAGAGGAATTTCAGCCTATTGTTCCTCTTACCCAACAGGATGAGTTTTACCTCAGACCGTTTCCCATCCATCAGCCCATATTTCACTTTCTTCTTTCTTAAGAACAAGTTTACCCACCTGATGAACCACCTCCACTTGAGTTCCATTGATCCATTCAACCAAGCCAAAATTTGTAACATATGTATATAAACAAAAAATTCAAAAGAAAATTAAAAATAAAAAATCATTAAAAAAAAAAACAACATTTTTCTTTGCATGTACATTGCATTTAATTTCATGTTTTGTTGTTGCTATCTAGGGTTAACAAGATTCAACATCGATTCCCATACATTCTTCCAATCCATGTCTTTTATAGCTAAGTTAGTATGAATCCTATTGACTTATTCACCCCACTTTGCAATCCATACAATTTGGGTAAACCAATTCCAATTGACATAAGCCTTGTTGACATGGACTTTATTTCTTCCTCACCCTCATTTTTAGATTTCATCCTATATGAGGAATTGTTAAGGGCTTCTTCCAACTACATTCCTCCTTCCCCTCCACCTTCTCTTCCATATTCTACTAAGAATCCTGATTTCTTTCAGGCAGAGTTAGATGATGATAAGTAGGAAGAGTTGGATGAAATATTAGACGAAATTCATCTAATCCTAACACCAAATCAAATTGATGAAGGTTCACATATGTCTATTGAAGATACCATCGAAGTGGAACTTAGTTTAAATCTTGAAAATCCCCAAATTATCAAGCTTAGAAAAAGCTTATCATCCAATGAACAAGAGCAATTCATTTCTCTCCTAAATAAGAAGAAAGATGTGTTTCCATGGTCCTATAAGGATATACCCGGTCTTGAACCTAGTCGTGTGGTTCGCAACCTCACCTTACATCTCGATGCCAAATCGGTCAAAGAAAATCTTAGAAGGATGCATCCTAACATGGCCCTCTTAGTCAAGGAAGAGCTTCAAAAAATTCTAGACATCAATTTCATTGTTCCTATTGATTATCCTGAGTGCCTTTCAAACATGGTATCCATTCATAAGCCTAATGGGTCGATATGTGTTTGCACTAATTTTTGAGATCTTAATAAGGCATGTCCTAAGGATGACTTTCCTCTTCCAAAAATTGATACTCTTGTTGATACCTACGATGGCCATGAAATGCTTTTCCTCATGGATGATTTTTTAGGATACAATCAAATTCACATAAATATTGATGATCATCACAAAAAAACATTCACAACACCTTGGGGGACCTTTTGTTACAAGGTTATGCCCTTTGACCTCAAAAATGCAAGAGCTACCTATCAATGAGCCATGACTTATATCTTTCACGATTACATGCATAATATTATCGAAGACTATGTGGATGATCTCTTGGATAAATATAAAACTCGATAAGAGCACATTAGTATATTGGAAAATATTTTTGACCAACTTCTAGAACATAAGGTGAGGTTAAATCCCAAAAAGTGTGTCTTTGGTGTTACCTCAGGTAAACTTTTAGGATTTATTATCTCCAAAAGAGGCATTTAAGTTGACCCAAACAAGGTCAAGGTCATCATGGAAATACCTCCCCCAAGTAGTATTAAGGAATTGAGTAGTTTACAAGGAAATATTCAATCAATCTGATGTTTTATTGTGCAACTTTATGATAAATGCAGGTCATTCAATTACCTGCTACAAAAGGGGGTGCCATTTGTATGGAAGGATGAATGTCAAAAATCCTTTGATGACATCAAACAATATCTATATTCTCTACCAATTTTTGTTAGTCTCACAATGACACTGAGAGGGGGGGGTGAATCAGTGTGGCTCTTTAAAACTTAAAAATTTCAACTCTTAAATCCAAAACAATGAAATCTTAAAACCACATAAAGCAAATACAACAAGAGAGCATCACATAACACAAGATGTAACGAGGTTCACCAGTTTTGGCTACTCCTCAAAAATGACTGCTTGGACTCTCGTCCAAATCCAGCCTTTACAAAATATCAATTTTACAATCAATTTACCAACACCCACTAGAAGGAGCACCAACCCCTAGTTTATCTGCACCAACAGAAAGGAGCACCAACCCCTAATTTATCTGCACCAACAGAAAGGAGCACCAACCCCTAATTTATCTACACCAACAGAAAGGAGCACCAACCCCTAATTTATCTACACCAATAGAAAGGAGAATCAACCCCTAATTTATCTACACCAATAGAAAGGAGCACCAACCCCTAATTTATCTGCACCAACAGAAAGGAGCACCAATCCCTAATTCCAAGCACCAACTTGGACTGCAATTTTGAAACTATAAGTTTGACATAAATATGCCTTCGCTTATACATGACCCTGACTGGTCTATTGCTAACCCAACCTCTCTTGCTATTCACCAAAACACCACACACACTTGTGGCTCTTCTTACTATACTTTTACTGCCCTCTTACAGCCCCCTTGCTGCGCTTCTTTACTGCACTCTTACGACTCTCACGGCTCTTCTTAACTCTCTCTTACAACACTCTTCCAGCCCTCTTTTTGCAGCACTTTCACACTTTTTGAGTAGCACTTTAATTCTCCATGCAAACCTTATTTTATAACAAAATTGTCTCTTTGTAACTCCAGTTGTAACTCCTTTCATTTCTCATATGCCACTTGTCAATTGTAACACCTTTTATATGTAACTCATTTTGTATATATAGAGTAGGCATATCGTTAAACACGTTACATGCAATGAATTGACACATATACCTTTACCATGACTATTCGTCTTCTTGGTCATGACTGTTCATATTCTCCTTAGTGATTGTTTGCTTTCTTTTCTGTGCATGCATGCGTTTTCACTGTAATCGCACTCGTAATCGATGTACTCGACTTCAGTTAACTCTTCTTATTTTATCTGCATGAATTTATTCTACAACTGCACCTATAACTGCCGTATAACTTCAGTTAACTGTCACATATCTTATTTTGGCTGGGTTCTCTTCTTTGCTCGTGCCAAAGTGACCTGTCGTGAAATCGTGACACTTCTACCTCTTTGTCCTCTTCTCGGACTTGTACCTGTGAAAACACATGTCGCGATATCACGACACTTTCACCTTCTTGCTTCTTTTCTCGGCTTGTACCCATGAAAATACATGTTGTGATATCGCGACACTTTCGCCTTCGTACTCTTTCTCTTTACTTTTATCGTGATATCACGACACTTCTGCCTTCTTACTTTCTCTCTCCTCCTTTAGTAGCGAAAATGTGACATGTCGCGATATCACGACACTTCTGCCTTCTTACTTTCTCTCTCCTCCTTTAGTAGCGAAAATGCGACATGTCACGATATCGCGACACTTCTGCCTTCTTACTTTCTCTTTCCTCCTTTAGTTGTGAAAATGCGACAGGTCGCGATATCATGACACTTCTTCTCCTTAGTGCTTTCTCTTGCCTTCGGGTCACGAAAACGTAACATGTCACGATATCACGACACTTTTTCTCCTTAGCACTTTCTCTTGCCTTTGGGTTGCAAAAACGCGACATGTCACGATATCACGACACTTTTTCTCTGTAGCGCTTTCTCTTGCCTTTAGGTCACGAAAACCCGACATGTCGTGATATCATGACACTTTTTCTCCTTAGCACTTTCTCTTGCCTTCGGGTCGTGAAAACCCAACATGTTGCAATATTGTGATACTTTTTCTCCTTTGCGCTTCCTCTTGCCTTCGGGTCATGAAAACCTGACATGTCGTGATATCGTGACACTTATTCTTTTGAACTCTCTCTCCTGCAATATGTCACGAAATTGTGACACTTTTTCTTTCATACTATCTCTCTTGCAATATGTCACGAAATCGTGACATTTTTTCTTTCAGACTCTCTCTCCTGTAATATGTCATGAAGTTGCAACACTTTTTCTTTCGTACTATCTCTCTTGCAATATGTCACAAAATCACGACACTTTTTCTACTTGCCTTTCTCTCTTCCAACATGTCGCAAAATTGCGACAATTTTGCTTGCTTGCGCTTTCTCTATGAACATGTCACAAAATTGCGACAGTTTTGCTTGCTTGTGCTTTCTGTCCTTTTTGAGTCACGAAACTGTGACATGTCGCGATATCGCGACACTTTTGCTTTTCAACCTTCCTGCCCTTTTCGAGTCGCAAAAATGCGACATGTCGCGATATCACGACACTTTTGCTTTCTTGCTCAACATGTCGCAATATCGCGATAGTTTTCTTCCTTGTGATTTTTCTTTTGATTTTTAGCATATGGACCACTTTGATCTTTTGGAGAACCACTATACATACTCTAAAGAACCTCTTAACTCTTGTCCACTACATCAACCGGTCTGTCTGACTGTGTTGACAACAATGACAATATTGTTCCTGCACCTTGCTCAACAGTTTTCGCTCCTCCTCATCCGGGGGTCCCTTTCTATATTTATGTCTTAGCAACAGACTTTGCTTTAGGGACAATGCTTGCACAAAAAAATGAAAAAAATTGAGAGCAAGCCATTTATTACATTAGTCAAACACTGGTAAGTTATGAAACCAGATATGCTTATGTAGAGAAGTTATTATTAGCAGTGGTTTTTTCCACTAAGAAACTTTGACATTATATGCTTAACCATACAACTTATGTCATATCTGGAGAAAATTCTCTACGTTATATGATGTCTCACACTTACAATAACACTCGTACTGCTAAATGGATAATACTTCTTAGAAAATTTGATCTCAAATTTATCAGTAAAAAATACATTGAAGGTCAAGTTATAGCCGATCAACTTTTGGAAGCCCCCCTATCTAGTGATAATCCTTTGATTATAGATCTCCCATATGATTCGGTATTTTTTATCACTAAATTAGAATAAGATATCATTCTAAAGGAAGACATCAATATCACCTTATTCTTTAAAGTATCTAAGTATAAGAAAGGTCAAGGTGCTGGAGTTGTCTTTCATACACCTCACATGATACCCATCCCTTTATCATTCAAGATAGACTTTCCATGTACAAATAACACTGTAGAGTACAAATCCTTAATCTTAGGACTTCAATCCACTATAGATATGGGCATCAATTTTATTAGGATATTTAGGGATTCTCAACTTGTCAAACAGGTAACTAGAGAATACCAATGCAAAGAACCTACCATTAAGTTTTATCATGAAGTAGCAATGAAATTGCTCTCAACATTCGAATGGTATGAAATAAACAAATTGACTCATTTGACTAGTATATTTGTAGATGTGATGGCCTCCATTGGATCATTGATTCCAAAATATGACTTAGGAGAGGTAAAACCCCTAATAATATTAATAATATCTAAATAAGCCATTGTCTGTAATGATCCTAAGAATGAAAAAGAGATTTACTTTATCCATTTGAAACCATATGAGTCTTGTTCAATCCAAATAGTGGACTTCTTAATATTTGAAACACTTCCATATGATATGTCTCGGTCTACAAAACACTCTTTCAAGAAAAAAACAACTTGTTTTATTCTCTTGGGGGATGTGTTGTATAAATATGGTTATGATGGAATCCTTCTTCATTGTCTCAAAAAAAGTGAGGCTCAAAGAGCCATAGCTGAAGCCCATGATGGTACTTGTGGTGGTAATTTTAGTGGGATGGCCATTGCAAATCATAATTTATGCATGGGTTATTAGTGGCCAACAATGGAAAGCGACTGTTGCAACTATGTCAAAAATTGTAAGCAATGTCAAGAACACTCTAATTTTATTCATGTACCATCACAAGCTTTACAAACTATGCAAAGCATTTGGCAATTTTCACAATGGGGCCTAGACCTAATTGGAAAAATTTCACCTCCTTCCTCAAGAAAACATACATTCATCAT
This sequence comes from Wollemia nobilis, assembly GCA_028583015.1. Taxonomy (NCBI): domain Eukaryota; kingdom Viridiplantae; phylum Streptophyta; class Pinopsida; order Araucariales; family Araucariaceae; genus Wollemia; species Wollemia nobilis. The sequence continues at coordinate 843,678 of JAQPPZ010001613.1, read as the reverse complement.
CACAACCACTGAATACTTCACAAAGTGGGTTGAGGCTATTCCTCTAACCAGTACGACAGGACCTCAAATTGTGGACTTTATACTCCACCATATCATCTATTGTTTTGGTATTCCCTCTAAAATTATTTTTGATAATGGCAAGTCTTTCAAGAACAAGGATGTTCGAGAAATTTTCAAGAAATATAATATCCAATACATTTTCTCGACTCCTTATTACCCACAAGCAAATGGACAAGATGAAGCTACCAATAAGAGCTTGATTGCTATTCTCAAGAAACTTGTTAATGAAAATTATAGATACTGGCATACACAAATCCCTTTGGCACTATGGGCTTATCGAATAAGCATCTAAATACCAATAGGAGCAAAACCATTTTCCGTGGTCTGTGGATTTGAAGCTATCATGCATCTTGAGCTCGATATTCCCTCCTTGTGAATTTCTTTGCAGGAATTCATAGATGATGACACTACTAGACAAGCACGTCTTGACCAACTTACTCTTCTTGATGAGAGGTGAGTCAATGCACTAGAACACTTACGAGTCTATAAATACCTCCTAAATTGTGCTTACAATGCCAAAGTCCATCTTCGTAAATTTCAAGTAGGAGATCTTGTACTTAAAGAGAACCAACAAAACACCAATGCTTTGTCGCACCTTCCCGAAAAATTTATAGCTAATTGGTTAGGTCCATATATAATTTCCCAAAAAGTGGGTAATGGTACATATAGACTTGCTGATTTAGAGGGAGTGGAGGAACTTGAACCACTTAATGTTATCCATTTGAAGGTATTTTATTGTTAATATGATGTTTATATGTATATATATACATGGCTAAAAAAAACAAACAAAAACAATTCATTCACATAGGCATGCTACCATATTGCATTTACATATAGGCATATTTACATGCATTTTTCACATTGCATTCATATTCCATTTGCATTCATTCCACATGCATTTCTCACATTGCATTCATACATAGCTCACACATATTCCATTTGCATTCATTATACATGCATTCCATTACATTCATTCATATTGCATCCATCCCATCCCATGTTCAATGATCTTTTATAGTAGTGATGATATGGCCAAATACAAAAAGTCAAGTTTCCACAATTGGGGGTACCTATTTTTGGTATTTATGCAATTTTACCCAATATCATAAGCCAACAATCCCATTTATCAAAAATCATAAACCCAAAGTTTTCAGTCACTCAACCACTACTAGTGTGTCTAGCAACCTCCAAAAAGATGTCCAATTTTCTTTAGGACCAAAAACACTTTTTCACGTTAAGAAAATATTGATTATTTTCAATTTATTCCAAAAAATTATTGCACCAACCACACTTATTCACATCTTAAAAACATTTTGACTCAAATAGGGATAACACCATACTTGGATGGCACCTTGAAGTGAAATGGGTATTCCTCACATATCCTATAATGCAACATAGTCCAAAATAAAAAATAGTGGTTATCACCACTATCACAAGTTGCTCTCCAAATATAAACACAAAAAATATAGAGTAGTAAGGATAGGGTCACATTCTCATCACACTTCGGTTGAGAATCCGATTCCCCAAATCTCTATCCAAAATTAACAATTTCTATGGACACATCATAGATCCCTAAATCTATAAGGATCATACTACATTTCCCTCAAAAAGTTATGTAGTCATCCCCAAAGCCTAAATATCATATCATTGGACTATGGAGTGAGTCTCCATCAGGGCTATAGATGCTTGAATGGTAGTGGAGTAAGCTCATGCGGGGCGACATGTCTCCTTTCTAAAAAGAGATACCTCTAACCACACATATGGACAAGCTAACTTCTTGGTCCTCTCCATAATAGGTCATGCCTAATTTACACATAATGGGTAAATGAACTTCATGCACACACACATTGGTTCGTAATTGCCTAGGGTCATTTTCATGCTCAATATTTGGTAAATGAACTTCACTTGCACACACATTGGTCCTAAATAAAGTTAGACAACCTTTAGTGAGTTTGGTTGATAACACTAGTATGTTTGAGTCTATGAAAATCCCTCAGTATTCCATATCAACATCCATATCTTCTTCCATATCAACATCCATATCTTCTTCCATGTCAGCATCCATGTCTTCATCATGGATCAACCCGCATAAAGCCATCAAGTTTGGTACCCCCGATTGCAAAACAATGAACAAAATTGGCCAACAAAATTCTGAACTAAAAAATATCATTAGAACATCATGCATTCCTCTCATATAGTTTAAATTCATTATCCATATACATGCCATTGCACTTGCATTATTCACCCATACGTTTACCATTTAGCTTGCATTAATCATCCATATAAGCATTATGCATACACATTATGATTAGCTTGCATTAATCATCCATAAGACATGCATAAAACATTTTCATAAAACATGCATTGCATGCACACAAAATATAACATAAACATAAAATCCATGTATATATAAAAAATATCATATGTACAATGAATGCCAAAAAGGCTACAATGGAGCACCAAGGCTCATATACAAAAGTACATATAAGCACTAAGCTAATGTCTATGAGAGGACCCCTAAGATCTAGTAGGAGCCCTATACCTAGAACTATGCCTAGATGTTGTATGCCTTGAGGACTCAGTCCTAGATAATGATGGAGGATCCAGCAAAGGAATGTGATTAGCCATGCACAAATCCTCCAAGGAGTGTGCATATGTCTCACTAGCATGTAGTCATCGTAATTCAATTTTATGTCAATGCTCTCTCGCCAAAATATCTACCTGAAGTCTCGTGACCATCTCATAATCACCAAACTCGTCTGTAGGCCACTCTACATCCATTCAGGCTATGGTAGCTTGCAACTCGAATATGACCACATTTCGTCTAGCTAGAGACTCCTTATGAGCCTCCAATGTAGTATCTCGCTCCTCGTAGAGCTACTCCACCTCAAACTATAGCCTAGCCATCTTAGATATCTCTCCCATATCATCATCATATTCCCCCTCATCCTCTACAACCTCCACCTTGAGAGTCTATTGGTATTCTCCTATCGATCACCTCTGACTCATCGATCACTGTGACCTCATCCTATTCGAAGTCATCCTTGAATTTGTAGCTATCACATCCCCACCCATCACCACATTTGGCACCCATATTGGTTGGGTACCAAACCATGCTACATACTCTGGAGTTACCCCAACATCATATATATCTGGGACCTCTAGCCGCTCATCATCCTCTATCTAAACTCTCCATGAATTTGCACATGGAAGACCCACCTCATCCTATCGATGCTGGTACAACACTAGCTCATCTGGCACATCTTGAGGTAAGCCAAACTACCTCAACACCTATAATAACTAAAAGTACTCCATCTCCTCATATCTCCTCCCAACCAACCATCATGCCTACCTCACCCATCATAGCTACTCCTCATCACCCTCCCACATGGCTCCTCACCATGGCCTCCATATCACCTGAGCTAGATTCAACCATGCCCACATATCCCTATACCACTAGTTGGTATGCACCTCCCAACTTGGTTGCACCTCCTCAGCCACTGCCCATCTCCTAGCATAGGGCTCATCCATCTACCATGCTTGGAAAGGTAACCCCTCTGGCCGAGCTACCCTAAAATACTCCCAAGCCCAACACTAAAGAAGGAAGCTACATCCAATCCCCTTCCTCCCTCTCCGTGTCACCTCATATAGCCCCCAATATAACTGCACCAGTAGCATAGGAGCCCATGCATACACCCTTGGATTGGTGAGTAGGTCACTCACCAATCCTAATAGGTTCCAAGGGAACCTACACCCCATGCTATTGGGGAGCACTATGTTTGCTAACACGAACATGATCAAAGTTGGGAGTGCATCCAAATCCTTAGCCTTGTACATGCTCAAGTAGAAAATCCCCTCGTCTCCCATCCTCACCTCATGCCATTGCTCGTCGAACATCTTCATCATATTTGCCTTCTTATCATGCCTAACAGTCACCTTATCCCCCTCTACTAGCACCTTGAGTATGTGTTATACATCCTCAAGAGTGACAGTAGCCTCCCTAGTCGACATCTAGAACATCCCCCTATTTGAGTCCCATATCGGTATCAATGATGAGAGATACCCATCATTCACCGTCACCACATCCAACTGAGCCACTCCATCCAGGTCAACCTCCCTCAAAATATCCCAATCATCCTCTGTAAGCTTCTTCCTCATCCTAGGAATGAGAGGAGAAAAACTATTTCGAGGCTCTATCTCCCTCAACTACAGCAACAAAAAATTTTACATTAGTATAAATTTTAGCAAAAAAGAAAAAACTTCAAAAATTTTTGCACAAAACAAAAAGTTTTTTTCAACATTACCGAGGCAAATTGTGCCTCAGCTCCACCAACAACATGCACTCCCTCCACCGCCATAGCTCCCACACAAATTTCCACCAACCTCACTTCCCTCACCAATGCACTCCACTCCTTAGGCACAAATTTAGAAACTCTCAAATGCACAAATGAGCCTTAAAATTCACCCTACAAGCTATTTATAGTTGTATCTAGTGTACTCAAGCATTGGGTGGCACCTACAGGCTGCAAGCATGCATGGGTTCTTGCAAGCGCACCTAGGTGCAATCGGGCTCCTGCAGTATGCCACCGACACAACAGGGCATCTGGTGCCAAAATGACATAAAAAAAAAAGGGATCAAAACAATAGTTTTCCCCCTCAAAATCTCATCAAATTTCACCCACACATCATGCATATTATAAAATCACATTTTGTGAAAACAAAAATTATTTTGCATGGATAATTTTTGAATATGATGCAAATTTATAAAATGCACAAATCGAGTTACAAAACACATCACATGAATCCAAATTTTCACAAAACCAACACTCATCTCCTCTACTCCATATTCTTCATCATTCCACAAATTTTTGCGATAATTGGAGTTGATTTGACCATCAAATCAATTATTTCCATCCGAAAAGTGCAAAATCAACCACTAAAAGCTCTAACATTTACAAAATCAACTCCAACTTTGGTGATATCATCACATTCTTCAATAAACATTCTTCCAATCTCATAATATACCATCATTTCTTTCAACACGTGTCAAAATTACAAGTGCATCTCGTATATAGTGGTCTATTCTATATACTTGGTGATTGCAATGATTTGCATCCATGCAATTCGGTAAGATGAATGAATTACCATAATATCACTTGGTCATCATCATCACTTATCTCCTTGCTTGAAATCACAATAATATTTGATATTTCCTCATATTTAGAGTGAAACATTGCCAAGAATAATTTGCACAACCGTTGTCATTGATGGCCTAGTTTGTGGGGCTTAAAACATGGACATAACTCAAATTTCATCATTCAAAATCTCCTTAACACCTTAGATATAGGCACTAGCTAGGATGATTGGTTCCAATTGTGGGAATTATTCAAACATTCACTAGTAGTACATCCAAGGTTGATTCATTTTTCCTTTGCATCATCATTTTGCATATCAATGATGCCGAAAAGGTAAAATATTCCAACAACATCGAATCACCCCAAACTTGGGGTAACCATAAATTTGATTATGATTTCCCATGATGGGATACACCTTACATGATCATGACATCTACATTTGACACAACCCCCTTCCCATTATTGGGGAAAAAATGGTATCATATTTTACATCATTCATATCGTCCACATCATATCATATTTTACATCATTTATATCGTCCATGTCATATCATATTTTACATCATTCATATCATCCACATCACATCACATTTGCAAAAAACCCTTCATCCATTAGGGTAAACACAGACACATCATATCACATTTTACATCACCCCCCTTCGCACCATTGGGGTAAAAACGGTATCACATCATTCATCATTTGCACAAATTTTTCAATTGGCTCATGAGATTCATTTGTAATCTCATTTGCCAATTGAGGGGGTAAGCTACGCAAATTCCAAAATTTTTTATTCTTTTGTCTTCAATGTTATTGCTCAAAAATCCAACAAGAGATAGAAGCTACTTCTATTCCCAAAACCCAACCAGGTATCTCAGGTTTTTTTGCACCATATTATGTTTCATGCAACATGGTACAAAAAGGGGCATCTGTAGACACCAAATCCTAGCCACTTTTCATTCATCCTAGTCATTATACCACCCACTTTTCCACCATCACCCTTTCCCGCCATTCAATTGGCCATTCCATGCCTTTCCTACCATCCAATGGCCCACTTTAGCCTTTTCCTGCCATTTTTCGACCCCTCTTTGACTTATTTATGTTTATTTTATATTATTTATATTTAAATATAATATTTTATATTATATTTTAATATATTTATTATAAAATATATATTTATAAGCCAAATTAACCTCAACCATTTGATCCGATCTAATCTCAACCGTCCATCTTCCTTAATCCATGTCACACTTAAATTTTAATATCAGCCTTTGGATCCACTTTAATATTAGCCACACGATCAAAAGTGTTAAGCTAAAACCCTAAGAAAACCCTAGGCTTAATAATAAATAGGAGCATTCTCAATGCTCAACCCATGAAAAAATTGAACGCTAGAGCTCTAATTTACTTGTGAGGCCTAACCTTGTTGAGAGATTATTTCTTGTGAGTAGATTGTGCCCTAGTTTATCCTTCCCCAAAATCCTAGCTTGCCCTAGGATTTTTGAATTCCAGCCACCTTCGCATCCTATTTCCACCACTGTCATTGTCGTCCATCTGTGAAGCCCTTCACATTCCCTCGATCTGCTTCTGTATATTTAGCCCTAATATGTAGGTGCATCCAAGAACCTACTTCATCCCATAGGTGCAGTCGTGAACCTACTACATTCTACAGGTGTAGCACAATGCCTGTTGCTCCCACAACCACACACCAGAATCTACCATAAGTACCACTGGGACACCCTAACATCAATCTACAATGGAGCAACATAATAGCAAAGTAAGTATTCTATGCATTTTATTTTATTTTATTTGATTATGCATGTGTTGTTTACTTAGATCTAGGGTTTTTAGTTTACATTTCTAAGGGTTCACATTGTGGAACCCTCATTTTTTTTGCTAACGACTTTATGTTTGATGTGTGTGCAGGATTAGGTAGCATTCATCAAGGATTTTTGAGTAGCTACTGAAGCTAGAGTGGTCCAATTATGGATAACTAGAAGCCCACTCACCTTGTTGGAAGCAAGATACATTGGAGACACTACTTATTTTGTAGCTAGGGTTTTGAAGAACCCTAAAACCTGTATATATTGTATCAAAATAATTCCGTTGAATGGATCAATTGTAATAAAGGAGTTTCTCAGGTCCCCCCCATATAATGAATAAAATCATATTTTGTGCAATATCTTGTTCATTGGGTTATTTTATTTTCATATTTTTTGTGTTGTATTTTCTCTTCACAGTAGGTATTTTCGAGAGCTTTATGAAAACATGCACTAATAGTCAATCTGAGAAATGAGCGAGAAGTTATGACGCTGGGAAGTTTTACCTCTAAAATTCAAATTCCAAATGAATTATTTTAGGCAGGAAAATGGGAAACCTGTATTATAAGGGAATTTCAAAATTATAAAAGGGGTCTGGTCTGTATCATCATTTTTATGAAAAGTAATAGGAAAGCTTTGGCACTGTTTTTCAAATTTCTCTGTTTAGAAATTTTTTTTGTGTTATGTTTATTACAATTCTACTTAATATATTAAAAATGATTGCATGACATCTAGGAATAACATGTAAGCCATTACGTTGGCCCCCATCATAGTCATTCTACAAAGTGCTCGAGTAGTATAGGAGAGGTTCAACCCTTGGTCTCATGACCATGAAGATTATATCAATAACCAACTTACCATCCATTACCTCTAAAAACAAGAGCAAATCCTTCTTACTTGTATCCATCTGAAGATGAAGTATCCAATATGGATGTATTATTCATAAAAAAATACTTAGGCATAAGTTTTGAACACATACCCACCCACCTCTAATACTATATTACTAGCCAATATTTTACCATAGATGACCATGATTGAGAAGGTACCTTTTTAAAGAATAAGCACCCATTTTTTCCTATACCAAAGGGTAAGTAAATGAGTTGAACACATGACCATCCAAATTCAAGGTAAGGGAAAAATTTTCACATCATATCACCAACTAAAAATGGGAAAAGTCCATTCCACCTTATAACCATCACCATCATATCCATTTAGAGGAAAAAATAGGATCAATTATATTAATTCAAACCTAGGTTATCCTTACCTAAACTATTTATCGCATGCTCTGAGAGCTACCATGCATGCCTATTTAGATGAATTATGTGTGGTTCTTCTCCTTGAGGAGGATCTAAATGTGCCTAGAACCATTTGAGAACCAATTCATGGTTGACGTATAGGAAATCCTACAAATTCAAATTCCATGTTTCTTACTTGTTGCTTTCCTTCAAATTAGTAGCTTTTGAGGTAATATTTGGAACTTTTTTTGAAATAAAAAAGTGAATATTCTCAAAAGCTCTAAAATTTTTGAATAAGGAACAAGAACATACCTCATTTATTACCTCTATATATATAAGGAAAAGTCTTATGATTATTTTAGGATAAGATTTTCCTAGGCTTGAAATAAAAATCAAAGGATCTAAATGACATTTCTACATGATGAAGTGAGGTAGCTCCATACCTAATTTGATACCTTGCTGGAATTTATAATACATTTTGGAAATACATAGAATCAAACCATCCACTCAAATCTTATATAGAAAGAAAAAAGTACAAAAAGGAGATACATATATGATGGGCATCCATAGACACCATAAATATTCATTATCCATAGATTATATTGCACAACACTCTAATTATTAAATGAAGAGTGTGATGGGGTACTTATAGCAATATCACAACCTCAAAATTGCATCATAAATTTTAACCTAAGATGACATAACAAGTGGGATTTAGGTTAATTACAAATATTAAATAAGGTTTAACCATGGCCCATTTGGCTTACATAATAAAGTATTACAAGTTATTAAATGCATTGCATAATGATATATAATTAAGTCTATCCAATACATCACACAATGTCAACTCTTAACATGACTTAGATTATAAATTCAATATTAACATTTTCATGGTTAACCCATTTCTTAATGGGTATTCCATACAATTCATTGATCATTAATATGTCATTGTCATGTATTTCTACTATTAAAAAAATGTCCATCCAAGTTTGCAATATCTTTTCATGTGTATCATATATCATCAAATCATTAACCTTGAAGAGGGACTATTTGAGTATTTTGTCAATATTTTATTTTTGTTTATCTTCTTTGTGATTTTTTCTTGTGTTGCTTGGCATAACTTCCTAAGCTAATATAGTTATACCATTTAGTCATCCATAAATTCTCTTTAATTTATCTTATTCCCTATCATCATTTATATGGTATGGATATCATATTCAATATGAAGAATAATATTGATTCCATATTTAAAATTAAATGAGGAATACCCTATGGCTAAATTGGTTTTTGTCCTATATGTCAATAGTCCTTCATGGATATTTTAGTTCCACGTGTCAATCTACAAATTTGCATCCTTCACCAAGGTTTTTCATAACAAGTGATTTATTTCTTCTATGTACTCATTAGTACTTATTTTACATTTAGTCACATTATTATTCTTTATAGAAATCTAAGTTGTCATATTTTTCATCTCTTTTCTAGGAAAAAGTATACTTTGGATAGATATTATCTCCATTGGATAGTCGAACCTTAGTAGGAAATTATTTTAGATGAACCATGTAAATTATTTCTCTATATCTTATTTGATTTGTAGAGTTTCAATCCACTTTGTCAAATAATTAATTGTAACAAATATAAACATAGTTCATCTATTTATCATGGGAAGGGATCCAAATATATGATTTCCCCATTTTTTTAAATGCCCAGGGGGAAGATATGACATAAAACATAGATGTTGTTGTTAGCGTACTTAACCTTCTTTGGTTGTATTGCATTATTAGATGAACTGTTACAACCATGTAACAGTTCCGTTCGTCGGTGTGCTATTCCCGGCAGTGTAAATGTTATTTAACAGGCTGCTGAGAATAATAAACTAGTTCTGTATTTGACATGGCATCAGAGCCAGCTACAGGAATTTTCCGCAGGGAGGCGTGAGCAGGAAGTTCGGAGGTGGAAGCGAATTTAAAAAAAAAAAAAAAAAACCGCTGCCCCAGGACCCAGCCTGCGGCGTCCCTGCTTTGGACGCAGACGCAGACGAAGCTGCGTCCAGCCACGCGGGAGCGTCTGCGCAGGCCAGACACAGCGCGCAGGACGCCGAGGCTGCGACGAACGCAGCCGCGTACGCGTAGCCCAGTCCCAGCATGACCGCAGCCCCACCGCGGGAAACGCGCACAGGCTGCGAGGGCCGAGCGCGCACGTCCCGACGCGCGCCACGTCGGCCACTGCGCAGAGGTGGCCCCCCCCTCCCCCCCCCGCGCGATGCGCGATCTGTGCACGTGCGCTCCCCGAGGTGGTCCCCCCCCCACCTCCCCGCGCGACGCGCGCTCCCCGAGCGGGAATTCAAATTCCCGGCCGCGCGGGAAATCGGAGGGGGTATAAACCCCCCCCCCGGCGGCGACTGCGTCGTTTGAGACGCAGCTCCGGGCCTGCGTCAAGCAGACGCAGCTCCCCCCCCGCGCGTAGGTTGCGCCAGGCGGGGAATTTAACTGGCGCTCCCACGGCGGGAAGAAAAATAAAAATAAAAAAAAAATGCACCTTCGCCCCCGTTGAGAGGCCCGGATCGCAGGGAATTTTTTTTCCCGTTGAGAGGCCCGGTTCGCAGCAGGGATTTTTTTTTCTAAATTCACTGTGAGGAGGCGGTTTGCAGGACGGGATTTTGTTTTAAATCCACCGTCGAGAGGCCGATCTGGGCGCGGAAGCAGCAACCGTGCGACTGGAGGCCGCTGCAGAGGAGGTGGAGGTAGCAGGCGCTGTAAAAGGAGGAGGCTCTTGATCTCTTTCGGATCAGCCCGCAAGCTCACTTGGCAGTGAGCTGTGCGGTAAGGCTCAGGGAGCCTGTAGGTCGGGGGTTCAAATCCCGCCGACCCCCCCAAGGTATATTTTTTTTTCAAAGTTTTTTTATAATTATTAATTTTTAATTAAAATTTTTAATTTTAATTTATTTTTAATAGTTTTAAACTTTATAAATTAAAATTTAATTTTAATTTATTTTTCCTAAAGTTTTAAAACTATATAAATTAAAATTATTTATTTTAATTTTAAATATATAATAGTTATTAAAAATGCTTTGTTAAAAGAATTTTTTTTAAGGGGGGATATTTTTTTCAAAAAATCAAAGGGGGATGTTGAGTAATTTTTTGAAATAGCAATTTGGCATTGTAAAAGGTGCATTTTCGGCTGTGACCGACACCTTGTGGGTTATTCTAGTGGGCATTTTTTTTGTTGTATGTTGCATATTTCATTTTTGCACTATAACATTAAAAATTAAAATCAAACACTCCCTAAGTCCCCGGAATATAAAACCCATCTGTGCAATTTATTTGCACTGCAGCGTTCGGTATTTGCGATACCTCTGGCCAGCACTTACAGGTAAAGCTGTCGTGATTTGGCTACTGTATCCGCCGCCTAATATAGCTGCTATAACGACGTCTGAGCTTGTTCTCTATAAATCGTCGGGGAGGAATAAGTACGCCATTTTTGCATTTTTTACTCCATCCACTACCCTTTATCGCACTTGTGTTTAGGCGTAAATCCTGACGAAGTATTCTTCATAGTGTTTAGGGGAAGTTACGCCCCACGCATGAGAAGAATCTTCTATGGTAGGTGCCATCAACAAGGCGATTCCCTTTCAGTACCGCTTATGTTCCACGTATCGTATGATCTCTAAATTTCACCTATAGTCTCCCTCACGTAAGGGCGGGTGATTTTTGTTGATCTTTCTAAATACCTATAGTTTCCCTCACGTAAGGGCGGGTATTTTGTATGGTATATTGGCCTAGCAAAAGGTATATAGAAAGGGGGACCAATTTGGTGATATAAGGAACCTTCACTATGGCCGTTGTTGCAAAATTGATGACTGATCCGCATCAGTTATTGAAAGGTCCAAATTATACACCATGGAAACATAAGATGAAGGCTATTCTCCAAATGGAAGATTTGTGGGATATTGTTCTTCGGAGTAGCAACAAGGCCTTCACCAACGAGCGGGATCCACAGGTCCTTCGACGGATCAGATTGCTTTTGACAAGAAAGACGAGTAGAGCAAAGGTGCTCATTTTGTTTGCTGTTTCCGATGAAGTGCAACCTCATATAGCTGATAAAGCAAGTGGTAAAGAGGCATGGGATGCCCTTAGAACCATCTATGAGGGGAAGAATGAATCCACCATTCTTCATCTTCAACAACAACTTCATAACCTGAGTTTGAGACAGGGTGAAACAGTTGAACTCTTTCTGTGCAGAGTGTCTGAGTTGAAAGAGAAATTGAGTTCTCTAGGAGATACTGTGGACGAAAAGCTTCTCATTTCACTTGTGATGAGAGCTTTACCTTCTTCATTTGATATGTTGATAACCTCCATCCAGGTGTCCCAACGACAAATTACCTACATCGAGTTGGTCAATCTGCTCCAACAACAGGAGGCACGCCAACTTCACAAGGATGATTCTTCCAATACAGCCCTATACACCAACAGGCAGGGTTCTAGGAAGAAAGGTAATGGGCAAAAAGGAGGCAACTTTCAGAAAGGAGGAAATTCTCAACAGGATACGAAAGGAAAAGGCAAGCAACCTCAACAGAAGAAGAGGTGGTGCAAGATCTGTGAGAAAGACAACCATGACACCAACAGGTGTTGGCATAAGAACAAGCAAAAAGGCCAAAACAAACCACAAAATAAGAACAAGCAACCCCAGGTGAATGTTGCTGTTGAAGAATCTGACTCAGATTCTGAATGGGCACACAAGGTGCTCATGACTACCACAGATTCCACTCAGAGGGATCCTATTTGGTATGTCGATTCTGGAGCTAGTAAACATATGACTGGCGACAGATCGTGGTTTGAATCATTTGTGGCCAAAGAGGGCAAACCTGTCACCATTGTCGATGATAAAACCTACAGGGTTCAGGGAGAGGGTACAGTTTCGGTCACTCTTCCTGATGGCAAGTGTCAGATTGACAAGGTCCTCTATGTTCCGGGATTGGCCAACAATTTGTTGTCAGTGACACAAATCCTGGACAGAAATATGGTTGTCAACTTTCGTGTTGAGAATGGAAAGAAGTGTTGTACAATTACCAGGAAGGGTAAGCAGATTGCAACGACTTCATATAAGCATGGCTTATTTGCACTAGATGCTATCTCTACTCCACATGTTGCCATGACTGTCTCTACCAAGGAGGCAACTTCCCTATGGCACAAGAGATATGGGCATCTTAGTTCTGGCTACTTACTTGAGCTCAGCAAGTATGAGATGGTAAAGGGTCTTCCTTCCCTTTCTGCCACATTGCCAGTGTGCTCTGACTGCTTGGCAGGAAAGCAGCATAGAGTACCATTTGAGAAGAGCTCTACAAGAGCAAGAAAACCTCTGGAGCTAATTCACACCGATCTATGCGGTCCTTTCACACCCAACAGTGTTGGAGGGAAGAGGTACTTTCAGTTATTCGTAGATGACTACTCACGAAAGATGTGGGTTTTCTTTCTCAAACTGAAATCTGAAGCTTTCGCATTCTTCCAACAGTTCAAGAAATCCGTTGAGAAGGAGTCAGGGGCTTCTATCAAAACCCTCCGCTCAGATCGAGGGGGAGAGTTTACCTCTAATGAATTTTCTGCATTCCTAGATAAGCATGGGATCAAGAGACAGGTTAACAATCGCCTATACTCCTCGACAAAATGGAGTTGCTTGAGAGAAGGAACCGTTCTATCATGGAAATGGTTCGTTGTATGCTCACGGGAGCTACTCTTGGGCAACAATATTGGGCGGAAGTCTGTCACCACTGCAGTGTATCTTTTGAATAGGGCACCCACAAAGGCCCTAAAAGGAATGACTCCACAGGAAGCATGGAGTGGTCGAAAACCCTCCATATCTCATCTACGTATTTTTGGGTGTCAAGCTTTCATGCACATACCGAAAGAGAAAAGGAAGAAGCTAGATGAGAAAACACTGAGATGTATTTTTCTTGGATATTCTGAGCACTCTAAAGGATATCGGTTGATAGATCCTTTGACCAAGAAAATTCATATCAGCGAGAGATGTTGTCTTTGATGAAGCTTTCACATCACAGAGCACATCTACGAGTACACCAGGATATTGTGGAACCAAAGGAAGAGGAGATTCCTTCGTCAACACAGACGGGAGGTCCTTCTACATCTTCTTCACCACCACCGAAGGAGAATCCTAAATGGTGTACAAATACAATCGGAGATGCAAATTTATCCACTCCTCCCAATTTGAATTTGGATAGACCTCGTACACGGAGTATGGCTCAAAAGGAAAGAGAAGCCGAGAAACCGGTGAGGTTGATGATCTTTGTCAATCTTTTGAGGAACTTTCCGTGACTCCAAGTAGAGAAGTTGAGGATATGGATATTGATGATGACAGGGCATTCATGTCTACCATAGATAGTCTTGAACCTGCATCGGTGCAAGATGCTCTTAGTGAGCCTCGGTGGAAGGCCGCTATGGATACGAGTATGAGTCTCCGATGAAGAATAAAACTTGGAAGCTTGTTGATCCGCCGCATGGAAAGAAACCTATTGGCTGCAAATGGGTATACAAAGTCAAGTACAAGGCGAGATGGAACAATTGATAAGCATAAGGCCCGACTTGTTGCAAAGGGCTATGCTCAAAAGGAAGGCATCGACTATGAGGAAACTTTTGCACCTACTGCTCGGATGACCACAATTCGGGTTATGTGTGCTATGGCAGCACAATATGGGTGGAAAGTTCACCAAATGGATGTCAAAAGTGCCTTTCTTAATGGTGATCTCCAAGAAGAAGTCTATATGACTCAGCTTGAAGGATTTGAAGTGGAAGGCCAACAACAGAAAGTTTGCAAATTGGTCAAATCCTTGTATGGTCTGAAACAAGCTCCTCGAGCTTGGTATATAAAAATGGACAATCACCTAATGCAGCATGGATTTAAGAGATGTCCGTCAGATGCAAACCTCTATTTCAAGAAACAGGGTTCTGAGATAGTGTTGCTTGTACTCTATGTGGATGATCTGCTCATTACAGGGAGTTCAAAAGATATGATCTCTACTGTCAAAAGAAACTTGTGCAAATCTTTTGAGATGACAGATCTCGGACTTCTCCATTACTGTCTTGGTCTGGAATTCAGCCAGAAGGAGCACACCATCAAAGTGTCTCAGAAAAAGTATGCCAAGACATTGCTCGATAAATATCGCATGACTGACTGCAAGCCAATGGCAACTCCTATGGAGAATGGACTTCAGTTATCGCGATATGATGACTCACCTCAGGTAGATGGCACTCTCTATCGACAGTTGATTGGGAGTCTCATATATCTGACCAATACTAGGCCAGATCTCGTATTTGCTGTAAACTATCTTTCGAGGTTCATGCAGGAGCCTAAGATTACTCATTGGAAAGCAGCAAAACGTGTTCTTCACTATGTCCGTGGTACTATAGAATATGGCCTAGAATACAAGAGGAACAACAAATTCTTCTTGCAAGGATACACGGACTCCGACTATGCCGGATCATTTGATGATCGCAAGTCAACTTCTGGATACATTTTTCATCTGGGATCCGGTCCTGTCTCTTGGCACAGCAAGAAGCAATAGGTGGTTGCTATTTCTTCAACAGAGGCAGAATATCACGCCGCACGTGAAGCTGTGTGCGAAGTGATATGGTTACGTCGCATTCTGACAAGTATGGGCCATCCATCAAAATCTCCAATACACTTGTTCTGCGACAATCAGGGTGTTCTGAACCTCGTCAAGAATCCAGTCCATCATGAAAAAACAAAGCACATTGACACACAATGTCATTTCATTCGAGAGGAAGTTCCAAAGCACCGAATTCAGCTTCAACACATTCCCACAGATGCTCAAGTTGCAGACATTTTCACTAAGGCACTTGGACGTGTCAAATTTGAATTGTTTCGCAGCTCACTTTGTATTGCAAAATAATGTAAGGGGATGTTAGTATAGCTATTAGTTATTACATTACCCAAATAATGTAATAAAGGGGGATGTTAGCGTACTTAACCTTCTTTGGCTGTATTGCATTATTAGATGAACTGTTACAACCATGTAACAGTTTCGTTCGCCGGTGTGCTATTCCCGGCAGTGTAAATGTTATTTAACAGGCTGCTGAGAATAATAAACTAGTTCTGTATTTGACAGTTGTATTATGATTCCTAAATGATTGGCACATAGTATATGTCTTATAATAAACCATATAATATTTGAATATTGTTGGCCAATAATATATTACATCAGAAATTATTTAGCTTTGAGTCACCTAATAAAATATTCTCCACAAACTCCATCATGTAATACTTTGATCAATTAATTTCCTTTCTATTTTACACATAACTCATAAATTTTGTCATTTTGTACTCTATAAAGAACACCTTATATAATTTAATAGGAAAATATAGAAAAATAAATTTTCTTTGTCACCTTTGGTGTCACATAATTTATAAACTTTACCTTATTTAGGTATAGTAGAATTACTTTCAATGCTACTAATATTCCATGAGGAAATTAATTATCCTCACATTTAAAAATGATTATTTTATTTGCTTTGAAAATATAATTTTCATTAATATGGTTCTTGTCTTATCCAAATTCATATTCCTACAAGAATAGGATCTATCTTGTAATATTTCCTAATAGGTTTGACTTACTAATAATATACTTACAAACATGATCTATAGTAGTGGTGAACTTATACCCCCAAAATATACTTTCTAAACTTATTTATTACAAAAACAACGACTATATTTTATTTTTGTGTCTTTATAATTTAGTTTGGTATTGCTTATTCTCTACCACCAATAAATTGGGTGGTCATGACTATTATCATCTTACTGTTCAACATGATTTCAAGTATCATACCAAATGCATCTATGTAGATGATGAATGATTTGTTCCAATCTATATTCTTTAGAACTAATGTAGTTATCAATGCTTACTTCAAATGCTCAAGTATTATCTTGGATTATCACAGTAAATATATTTCTTCAAAAATATTTTCAATGGTTGTGCACCCTTTGATAATTTTTTGATAAAATACCTATAGTATTTCACATAACCCAAGATTTATCCTAGTTTTCTCTTATTGGTGAGAATTGGTAGTCTTTAATTTTTTGTAACCTTCTTTTGATCAATTTTAATCCTTTGATAGGATACCATGTATTTAAATAAGATATTTTCAATGCATCCAAATATATATTTTTTATTATTGACAAAAATAATGCAAGATAAATTTGATAATTTTTCTAATTTCTTTTTTTACTATGGTAAATGAAGGGGTTTTGAAAGGGCTCTTGACCTTTTATATTTGTAGAAGAAAAAAATCACTTCCAACACCTACATATTATAAAATCATGATTAAAAAGGACCATGTTGCATACTTGGATACAATAATTTTGATTTTACTGTATCCCATGGGAATTCAGTATTCAATATTTCTTAAATTCAATCCATCTAGTTTATTTAGAATCTTCAAGAGCTTTAATAAATTCTCTATTAGCTTTAGATCAGATCTCCATTTTTTCTTTTCCTAAGAACTTCAAAAGATTTAGCCTCATCTTCATTCAATATGTAGCCTTTTTTAATCAGCTCTTGATTCTTAGTTTAGTTTCCTTGAAAACCGGTCCCATGCTAATAGATCTTTTGTAGTGATCAATTCCCCTAAGGATTTGAAACTTCTATATCATTTGCATCAAAATTATTTTCCTCTTTCAAAGTTATAATAATCAAAGCCTCTTGGAAAACATAATTCTATACCTTGAATCCATCTATCTGAACTCCCATGTTTTCCATAATATCAACCATAGCATTACCTTTCCTATAGATGTTCTAGATAACAAATTATTTCATGCCTAATAGTATATTCATTACATTTTTAATAATATTTTCAATACTCCAGCTAGTAGTTTGCTTGGAATTCAAAATTTTAATGATATTAATAGAATTCCCTTCCACTATAAGGTTCTTAACATTCATATTTTTTGCAAGCCTTACTCCTATAATCATGGTTCTCGACTATGCTACATGGTTTGATGTATGGAAAAATTTCAATGCATAACAAGATATCACTACCCCACTAGGGAATTCAGTATTTAGCATTCAGTATCTTATGGGGATTTTCTACATAACAAACATAGCCATATCGGCTATGTTTTCCAAGTGTCATTATTTTATATATATTAAGTTAGATTTTTATTATAGAGAATAATCTAACATTTTATTCCATTTTATCTACGAACTTGCAATTCCATTCACGGTGGGGACGAGCCCACCTAGAGTGGCGAACAATTTTATCACTCGTTGATTTAGTTGTTTATTCAGTTTATGTTGTGTGTATTGATTTAGTGGTATATTGCATTGAATTTGAATATTACTGGATTATAATTTGAAGGAGACATTTGTTCCTTCCAAGTGGTATCATTCTAGAATACCGAGATAGGGAGATAATAGTAGAACTATTTTTTGGTTGCTATACTCACTGTCACATAAGCGTTGTATCCATTGGAAGCAGTCAACGCTACGCTTTCCACCAAACTATCATAATTTCAATAGATGACATCCCAGTAAATACAGGCGCATCAAATACATATGAAGGACGGATTAAGGATTACCATGGCTATTAAATCTTAAATCCAAGGAAGCTTTCCAAGGAAGTAGGCTAAACTCTGCTCGGCTATCCTATAGGCATGTGCAATCGAACAAGAGAAATTCATTACTCCATAATCTAAGAAGAGCATAATTGAATAATATACCCAAAATCACCAACAGGCACACGCAATCGAAGTGCTCCAGCTACAAGCACCATCCACCAATTACATCACAGAAAAACGATTAACTTAGCACCTAAACTAAGGTACGATAAAATAATTTTTATTTTTTAAAATTTATTCCAAGCGCTTTATCCCACATACACTGTGTGGAAATTTTGTGGGAGTTTATAAGCAACTAAGCTCCCTTACTTGAATGTGACTTCAGTCACACACCTCTCCATTTCATATGCACGTAATTATGTTGTGCCATTCTTGTCATTGTCCTTTGCATTGTGTCCTCATTGTCCACTAAGTTGTCATGTCCCTCGTGTTGTGTCCTAGTTGTCTGCTGAGTTGTTGTGTCCCTCGTGTCATTTTCTAGCTATTTTTTGAGTTGTCGTGTCTTTCAATAATTTTTGTCCTTCACCCTCAGTGGTCTAGCTATCCTTTGTGTCCCTTCGTGTCCTCTATGGTCCCACTATCACTAGTCTCTGTGCCCTCTCACTGTAGCTTGCATGTGTCCTTTTAGCTTTGATCCAGCTGTTCTGTTCCCTATCCAGTCCTTCCAATTTGACCTATCATATTGGGTGTAGTGTCTAGTTGGTGTTTGTTTCCATGTGTCACTCATCTATCAATGTTCCATGTTAGTCAAGTCATGTCCACGTGTCATAATTTTGACCATATGTCGTGTGTGGTTATCAAGAAATTTTTGAAAAGTGCAAAAAGTTATCGTCTAAAAATTGTCAAATTTATCATCAAAAAGTTGTAAAGTTGCTAAAAGTCATTAAAAAGTTGTTCAAAAGTCATCTAAAAGTTGGTAACTAAAATCCATTGCGAGGAGACCCAGAAAATCCACATCGCAGTTGGAGTGACATTGCTAAGCAGAAATTAAACCAATTTTTTGCCATAATACATCAATATTTTTGCATAATCAAAGACATTTACTGTATTAGTGCATGATAAAATAGTGGATCAAAGGACCTGATGGTCATCTATCAAGCTCGAAGACTCCAAACAACAATGTAAGAAGATCTCATCAAAGCCAAGGTACAAAAAATTCTTCTTCTCCTTCTAGAATTGGTAGTTTTAATCTGTGTCATCCTGTGGTCAGCCCAATGGCATCCAATACCTCTCCCAAATCCTCATAAGAAAACCTCATCCAATTAGAAAACAATCATCCTATGGTCAGTGATGATGTGTTAAGAGATTTGATAAACAGTCTTCATATTATGATTGTAAGCTTCAATGCATCTAGGAAATAGCCCCAACCAAATCCTCCTAGTCCCAATCACTGGAGTACTGACATCTACTATGACGACTATACACACCATAGTGGTCAAAATAGTCAATCCCTAAATCATAATGATCATAAAAGTAATGAGGATGGGGGTGACAAAGAAAATTTGGAGCAACATAGAGGTTCTAACAGACCTTATCACAATAACAACCAACGACACAGGAGTAATGAGGAACACATTAGAAATAATGCTCACTCCCAACCAAGAGGTCCTACTAGAGTTAATTATCCATGCATTAACATGCCTACCTTTGAAGGCTAGGATCCACATGGGTGGATTTCCAAAATGGAAGGCATCTTAGAATTCTACAAATTCCAAGAATGGGAAAAAGACACTTTTGTAGTAACCAAATCCAACACGAAAGCTTACCAGTGGTTTACATGGAATAAATGTGAGGATCCCCATTATGCCTTATTTTGGGATAATTTCAAAAAATACTTTCTTCATAGATTTGACAAAGGTTCCACAGGTTCATACATAGTTCGATTATTGTCACTTAAGCAAACAAGATCAGTAGGGGACTATATCTTGGAATTCACCAGTATGCTTCACTATGCACAAGACCTACAATCAGATGTGGTGGTAGTAGCTTTTAGAAATGGATTAAAAGCACATATTAAATTTGAAGTGGACCTACACAATCCATCCAATTTGGATGAGTGTATAAGAATTATTGATTTGGCATAGACAAAGGCACACGTAGGTCCATCCACACGACGTGATTCATATGGGCGACCTCCATTATACAATAACTCTTTCCACAAAAATGATCAACCATCATAGTAATTTTGCTACAAATGTTAAACTAATAATCTAAAATATCAAGTATGTACACCACGACAAAACTTTTAGATTGAATATGCAGACAAGGAAGAAGAAGAAATATAGGAATACGGTGCACCTGAGGATCTCCCAATTGAGGACCAAAGTGAACATGATGAGGTTATCACTGAGGAGGATACCATGACTATTTTAGTACATGCTCTTATGGGGTTATCCTCTCACCATACAATCAAGGTGGCAGGTTTCATTCAAAAATAGAGGGTGATAGTATTAATTGATTCTGGAAGTACTCACAACTTCATTGATGCAACACTTGCAAGGACATTGGTTTTCCATGTCTTATCTTCTAGTCAAGATCAGTTTCAAGTCAGAACTGCAAGCACGGAAATTTCTCAATGTCTAGGTAAGACATCTTTAGTTTCATTACAAACGGGTATGTATACTTGGCAATATCCTTTTTTTGTTATGGAATTAGGAAATTTAGAATTTATTTTAGGCATTGTATGGATGGAACAACTGGAAACCACCGTAGGTTTTAATAACAAACATTGCTTTGTGGAATGTTAAGCCAATGGGAGGACTATTCATCTTCAGGGATTACCCACACCTCCTTTAAAAATTGTAAGTTCACATAGCATGGAAAAAATATTAAGAAAATATGGTGGGGGATTCATAGCCCAAATCAATTGCATGGAAATATTAGATCAAGATATACCATAAATTAAAGAAGAATATATCCATAACATCATGGCTAATTATGAGGAGGTTTTTCAAGAACCAAAATGACTACCATCCAAAAGATCTCATGACCATGCCATACACCTTGTTCCTGGAAGTCTTCCACCTAATGGTCATCCATATCGATATCCCCAACCTCAAAAAATAGAAATTGAGAAAATTTTCCAAGATCTATTAGACCATAGTGTCATCTGTCATAGTACTAGCCCTTACTACTCACCAGTAGTCTTAGCTCGTTGAAAAGACAATTCTTGGTGTATGTGTCCTGATTTTCGCCCTCTCAACAAAATCATGATCAAAGATAAATTTCCTATCCCTATCATTGATGATTTACTAGATGAACTACATGGTGCCAAATTCTTTACCAAATTAGACTTACGTTCAGGGTTTCACCAAATCCGAGTTAGGGAAGAAGATATCCCCAAAAGAGCTTTTCAAACTCATGAAGGTCATTATAAATTCTTGGTCATTCCCTTTGGTCTCACTAATGCACCATCTACATTCCAAAGTCTCATGAACCAAGTGTTTCATCCATTCCTACGTAAATTTGTTCTAGTATTCTTTTATGACATACTCATCTATAGTAAATCATGGAAAGATTAATTAGCACATATGGACAAAGTTCTCCATATCCTACACAAGGAAAAGTTGTTTGTCAAACGATCTAAATACTCCTTTGGTGTTCAATAATTTGAGTACCTCGGTCATATAGTATCTCAGGAAGGTGTTAAAGTGGATCCCAATAGGATTAAGGCAGTACAGGATTGGCCCTTGCCTAAAAATATCAAGAAACTTCATGTTTTTTTGGGCCTCACTGGATATTATTGCAAATTTGTGCATAACTATGGTAAAATTGTTGGTTCTCTTACAAATCTCACCAAAGAAGGATGCTTTTCAGTGGTCAAAAGTAGCTATCAAAGCCTTCAAGGCTCTTAAGGAAGCAATTTGTACTACTCTAGTTTTGGCCACTCCAGATTTTAAAAAGCCATTTGTTATTGAATATGATGCCTCAGGCATAGGTATTGGGGAAATTTTAATGCAGGAGGATCATCCTTTGGCATTTGAAAGTAAACAAATTTCAGGGAAAATTTTGGGTAAATATACCTATGAAAAAGAAATGTTGGCTATTCTACATGCAGTGGAAAAATGGAGGCACTACTTAATAAATAGTCATTTTATTATAAAAACATATCACAGTAGTCTCAAGCATTTTCTAGAACAAAGGTTTTCTTATCCCGAATAAAATAAGTGGTTGACAAAACTGTTAGGATATAATTTTGTGATTGAATATAATAAAGGGAAATAAAATGTGGTAGCTGATGCATTACACCACAAATACAAATATGAAGTAGTCATTAACATCATATTAGGACCTTGTTCCCAATGGGTGTCTCAGTTACAGGAAGAATGGCATTCCAACGATGAAACAACTCAAATAATTCAAGAATTATCTAGGGGTTCATATAAGTACCCTATTTTATCATATGATGATGAAATATTATGCAAGAAGAACCACATTTACATCCCCCATAATTCAACACTCAAATCATATATTTTAGAGGAATCACATTCTTCTCCATCAGCAGGTCATTCAAGATTTCTGAAAACATACATGTGAGTTAAACAATCCTTTTGTTGGAAAGGTTTAAAAATAGAGGTTAAACAATGGGTAGCAGAATGTGAGGTGTGCCAATGTAATAAGGGAGAAACCATTAATTCACCAGGGTTGCTTCATCCATTACCTATTTTGGATAATTAGTGGGAACATATTTCCATGGATTTTATTGAAGGGCTTCCTAAATCAGAAAGTAAAATGGTAATTTTTGTGGTAGTTGACCACCTTTCCAAATATGCTCATTTTCAAGCCTTACAAAATCCATTTTCAGCAAGCAAAGTGGCCAAGGTATTTATGGATTCAATTTCCAAATTGCACAGAATGCCCAAAAATAATTTTTTTGGTAGATAAGATACTATAGCATTAATACCGGGTTTTACAGGTTGACCTAAAACCTTTTACAAAAATCATACCAGGGTTGTTGATGAACATATCCTTACTAAGGATCCTATATATGTAAAATCTACATGTCGCCAAAGCCATTACATCCGATAAGGCACATAGCCTGTTATCAAAAAGAAACTTCCCATACTACATTTTGGGTATACCATGAGAAAACACACATGCATCACAATTACAAAAAAGAAAAAGACACGGATCCCTTACTTAAGACAGTGGAGAAACAAAGCTACAAACATACATAGTAGAGTACTAAAAAATAATACCCAAAAATATTGTAAGTGATAGAGATCCCATTTTTACTAGTAATTTTTGTAAAGAATTGTTTTGACTTAGTGGTACCAAATTAAACATGTCTTCTGCATACCATCCACAAATAAATGGTCAAATAGAGGTGGTTAATAAATATTTAGGTACTTATCTGAGATGTTTTGTACAAGATAAACAATATCAATGGAGTCAATGGCTTTCGTTGGCAGAATGGTGTTATAATACGTCCTACCATTATTCCACTAAGATGTCTCCTTTCGAAGCATTGTATGGAACTAAGCCACCAACAGTAGCAGATTATGTACCAGGATATTCCAAAGTAGCCCAAGTAGATGATTGTTTACAGAAGTGACAAGCAGTGCTTACTATTTTGAAAGATATTTTGATACAAGCACAAAATCATATGAAGTAGCAATAAAACAAACATCATTCGAAAAGGGTATTTAATGTTGGTGATATGGTGTTTCTACATCTTTAGCCCTACAAGTAGTTATCATTAAAGATCAAATATAGTCAAAAGTTTGCACCATGATTTTATGGTCATTATAGAATTATGAGTCGCATTAGGGTAGTAGCATACCAATTGGAGTTACCCCAATCCTCTCGCATACACCCAGTGTTTCACGTCTCATGTCTCAAAAAAGTGATTGGCCAGAAAATACAATCTCAGTAATAATTACCAGTGTTGGATGAAGAAGGGTGTGTATATCTCCAACCAGAAGTAGTTGTACAAACCAAAACATGTACATTAAGATATCGTTACATCCAAGAGTTTCTCATCAAGTTGCGGGACTTACCTGAAGAGGATGCAACCTAGGAATCTAAAAATATTTTCTAATCATTTCTAGCTTTGAGGACAAATATTTTCGAGGAGGGGAGTCATGCTACATAACAAACATAGCCATGTCGGCTATGTTTTCCAAGTGTCATTATTTTATATATATTAGGTTATATTTTTATTATGGAGAATCATCTAACATTTTATTCCATTTCATTTGTGAACTCGCAATTGCCTTCACAGTGGGGATGAGCCCACCTAGAGTGGTGAATTGTTTTATCACTTGTTGATTTAGTTTCTGTTGTGTGTATTTATTTAGTGTTATATTACATTTAATTTTAATATTATTGGATTATCATTTGAAGGAGACGTTTGTTCCTTCCAAGATTTAGTATTCAGTTCAATGGTTTGATTTAAATCTATCCCATGGGGATTCAGTATTCAATATTTCTTAAGTTCAATCCATTTGGTTTATTTAGAATCTTCAAGATCTTTAATCAATTCTCTATTATATTTAGATTAAATCTCCAATTTTTTCTTTCCTAAGAACTTCGAAAGCTTTCACCTAGTCTTCATTCAATATGTAGCCTTTTTTAATTAGCTCCTAAATCTTAGTTTAGTTTCCTTGAAAATTGGCCCCATGCTAATAGATATTTTGTAGTGATCAATTCCCCTAAGGCTTTTAAACTTCTATCTCAACTGCATCAAAAGTATTTTCCTCTTTCAAATTTATAATCATCAAAGCATCTTGGAAAACATCATTCTATACCTTGGATCCATCTATCTGAACTCCTATGTTTGCCATAACATTAGCCATATAATTATCTTTCTTGTAGATGTTCTAGATAAAAAATTACTTCATACCTGATAGTATATTCATTACATATTGAATAATACTTTCAATGCTACAACTAGTAGTTTGCTTGGCATTCAAATTATTAATGATATTCATAGAATGCCCTTCCATTGTAAGCTTTGTAACATTCATATTTTTTACAAGCCTTACTCTTGTAATCATGGTTCTCACCTATGCTATATGGTTTGATGTATGGACAAGGTTGAATGCATAACAAGATATCACTACCCTTGAGTTATATCTTAGAACCCCTCCCTTTCATCCTTCCCTGGATTTCCTTTAGAAGTTCCATAAAAATTTAGTTTTACCCACTCTTGGGGGTGGAGTCCATCACACATTTATCTTTGGCCAACTAATATGATTTCCTATAACCCTCAATATTCTCCAATCCACTACTATTTCTTCCTCCAACTTATTTTTATAGATTTAGTTGTTCATTTAATAGCCACATTTGAAAAATGGTAACTTTGGTACTATTGATAATTATTAGATTTTGAAGCTTATTACTTAAGATTAATAATTTAGAATATATGAAATAAAGTCACAATCTAATGTATATGATAATGGAAATATTCTGAATATAAAACATATAAATAACTCTAATATCCACTCCTAAATATGGCATAAAAAAATACTCACAAAAATGGTGCCATAGCACTAAAATAACCAAGTAATGTTATTACAAGTCATGTCATCTTACATCTTCACATTACTTTGTATATATAATGTAATGTGACTCTTCATATGGAGCACTCTTGGCCTTCACACTTCTAGACACTTCATCTCCCTATTCTATGGACTCGTATACACATGGACTAATGTGCACATTTACATTATTGAATATTATGCGCACTTGTACATTTATTACATTGCATAAAGTAAATACCTAATCTAAGACTTGTACCAAATAATGTAATATACTCCAATAATAATGACCTCTCCACTAATAATCTTATTCTATAACATTTTTTTATTCCTCTCCCTCCATATCTTCCAAATGAAGTGGGGTAAGAAAAAGATCTAAATTTTTTTCAATCGAGGGCTATGATAAGGGTTAAACCCACTTTCCCATAAGGCCTCCAAATGTTTTGTTGTCATCCATTGAGTTTTAAGTGACTGAAGGAGCACATGCCAAACCTACAAAGAAATATAGCAATGGATAAAAATATGATCAACTATCTCCTCATCCCCATGTAGATACTAAAATCATGTCAATCTGATCATACTACCAAGACACATTCTAATAGACCCCCTATGCCCCCCTTGGGAAACCCTTAGAGGTTAAATAGTGGTCCCAACAAATTTTTGGAGGTTCTACCCCACTTTTGGGAAGTTTTGGGCCATGTAGGCATGGTCGTCCCACCTAGTGATGACCACAGTTTATGGTCATACCACCCAGGGATGACCACAGTTTATGGTCATCCCATCCAAGGACGACCATCGATAACCATCCTTGGATGGGATGGCCATGACCTTGGACCCTAAAAAATTCAAAGGCAGGACAAATGGTACCTAAAAAATTCCACTTATCCCACCCATTGAAGCATGCCAATATGAGGGTGCATAACTCCCATGCCAAGTTGTAAATTAGAGGACCAAATTGGATATTCTTCACCCTCCAATGCATTCCAATGTTTGAAAAAATAGTGGCACCTACCTCGCATGGCCTCACATGCCCATTTGACCATATGCTCACTGGAGCTATAAAGTGGAACCATTCCACCCAAATTTTAGAGAGGGGTCCTTGCAATATTTTGCCATGAAGTGCTAACAATATTTATCCCCAATTCATTGTGTGTTTTCCCTTGAGATATTATTAGTCAAAATGACCACATATAGGGGAGTAGGAGTAGTTTTCTCAATATTTCACTAAGTGTAGAAAATAGTTGCGACATCATGATATTTTGAAGATAAAGGTGAAGCTAAGAAAAAATAGTCGTGACAACACAACACTTTGAGACCAAGGGGCCAAGCAAAGATCAAAATTCATGATGGCACAATATTTTGAAGATAAAGGTAGATCTAAGGGTAAATAGTCATGACAACACAACATTTTGAGACAAAGGGGCCAAATAAAGATCAAAAGTCACGATGGCGTGACATTTTGAAGATAAAGGCAGAGCTAAGGGAAAATAGTCATGACAACACAACATTTTGAGACCAAGGGCCAAGAAAAGACCAAAAGTCATGATGATACAAAATTTTGAAGATAAAGGTAGAGCTAAGCTAAAATAGTCATGATAGCATGATATTTTGAGACCAAGGGGTCAAGCAAAGACTAAAAGTCATGATGGTGTGACATTTTAAAGATAAAAGTGAAGATAAGGAAAAAAAGTCATGACAACGCAAAATTTTGAGACCAAGGGGCCAAGCAAAGACCAAAATTCAAAATGGCATGACATTTTGAATATAAAGGCAAAGCTAAGGGAAAATAGTCATGACATCATGATATTTTGAGACCAAGAAAATGAGCAAAGACAAAAAGTCATGATGGCACGACATTTTTAAGATAAAAGCAGAGCTAAGGGAAAATACTCACGATAATGTGATATTTTGAGACCAAGGGGTTGAGACCAAAAATCATGATGGCACAACATTTTGAAGATAAAGATAGAGCTAAGGGAAAAGAGTTATGACAATGCAACATTTTGAGACTAAGGGGCCGAGAAAAGACTAAAAGTCATGATGACACAACATTTTGAAGATAAAGGCATAGCTAAAGGAAAATAATCATGACAAAATGATAGTTTGAGACCAAGGGGCTGAGAAAATTCCAAAATTCATGATGGCATGGCATTTTGAAGATAAATACAGAGCTAAGGGAAAATAGTCATGACATCATGACATTTTGAGACGAAGGGACCAAGCAAATACCAAAAGTCATGATGGAATGACATTTTTGAGTAAAAGATAGTTGGACCATGATGCCTCTAAGGAGATAAAGGAGGATTGTTGTAACAAGAAGATCTTAACCATTTCTAGTTGAAGACTCCATGCTCTCCTAACTACCTCTTTACCAGAATGAGCCTACGGGCATAATGTTGTAACAAATTTCAGTTTTTCTGTTATGTAAAACTATTATATATAGGATGAGTGACCTAAACAAAAGGTCAGCTCTTAGATGTTTACAAGGCAATGTACAAACTTTTGAAAGCTAATAAAATATCATCCATTCTGGTTTTTGGCCCACTGGTGTATTATCAAGTATGTATGGATTGTTGATTGCTAATTAAAGTTAGATTGAATATTACTTGCTCTAATTCTTATTCTAAATTTCTACGATAAAGTTTTGTTAACTCTAAAATTAACCATTCCATTAATCTTATGCTTGAGTATATTTACATCATAGGATTAGTTGTTCTATTTGATGGTTTAAATAGATGCTTCTCTAAAAGTGTTGTTAAGGTTGCTTTGATTTTGTCTAATCTATACCTTTAAACGCTTCTAGCAATAGCTATATTTCCCTCTCTTTATGCATTTACCTCTCTCTCCATTTTTCCAAAGAAGAAAGGAACCAACCTCCTCTAGAAATTGAATCGCATAAAATTTTGTTATATTATGGTCTTTCAATGTTGGCAAAGTCTTGGGTGCAAATATAACCAAAGGTAGATTTTGCACCAACAATTTTTGGCACACCCGATGGGACCCAATCCCACGCAGTATATAGATCAAAGTTTCGGTGAATACCTTTGCCTTGATATTTTTTTATGAATCACCTGGAGACTTCACCCAAGAAAGGAACCCTATGAAAGCCTTTACCTAATTTTTGGTTATATACCATATTTTATGATAACCAAATCTAAAGCAAAAAATTTAGAAGAGCCCATCGAGTTCTTCAAACTACACCTTGGTAGCCTTAGAGCTAATCCTATTTTAGTTGCTAGAAAAACTTCTTCATATACTATCAATACAGGATACACAAATATTTCCCCTACAACCTTCCCTAGTACTATTTCTAGTGGAACATTAACTCCAACTACCCATATACCCATAATATCTAGCAGAACCATAATTGCAATGGTTGCAAATCAGCCAAATCTACCTTACCCTTTATGGAACCATACAGGCCCCTTGAATCTGGCATCTCAACATCTGATTCTAGTAGTGGCCTTGAAAGCACTACCCCAGTATGATGGTACTAGAAATATGACCTATGAACACTGTCAATATGTAGCCATGCTAGCCTCGATACATAACATCACTAAAGAATATGTTATGATAAGATTGCTAGTCATTTCCTTGAAGGGAAAAATGCTCTATTGGTATAGAGCTCTTGACAACCAAACTATATCTACTTGGATCCAATTTGATGGTAAACTAGTGGAAGAATTCAATGAACATGTAAACCCATTCTCCCTGCTAAATCAGTTTACTATCATCCAAAAGCACCCTCAAGAGGATATTGTCGACTTTAACATCAGATTCAATCAAACTTGGTAGAGGGTACCTGATGGGTTGTGACCAATGAATGAACAATCAATGTATTATTATCTAAGAGCTTTCAACTCATATATAAGCATGGCCATCAGAAGTCCCATGTATTTACCTTCCCTGAGATTTACTAGGAAGCATAGAAAATAGAAAGAGATTTGATCACTATTGGAAGGTTCCCAGAAAAAATGATAATGCCTATTTTCTCGGATCTATCACAAGCATCAAATACTGCTTTCCCAACTCCTACTCTAGCTTCTAATACTAGTCTCCCCAAATGGATTGGGTAGCCTAAAATTCCAGTAATACAGGAACCCCACGCTCCTCCAATGCTTCCTGCTATTCCTACACTTCCTATAGTGATAGTTTCATCAACTCCAGATCCTCAACTTGAAGCTCTACAATATCTGCAATCAACCTTGAAAACTCTGAAAAATAAGATGACCTCAATGGAAAGAAGAGAAGTGGAAAGAAATTTCCAACCAAGGAGGTTCCCATAAGTGACAAAGGATCAAGCCTCCACGAGTGGTAGAAGCTATGATAAGTCTAACATGGTTTATGCCAATGAAGATAGTGAACCCACTAACACTTCAACAGAGTCAAACTTTTGGTGTTCCACATGTAATGATCCTCATGGTGAAACTTCTTGCATGATTCATCAACATCATGTCTAGAGGATAGCTATTGAAAAGGCTAAGAAAACCCTCAAGGGTCAGGTAAATATGATCAGAGAAGAGAATCAAAATTTCATGATGCCTTCTATTGAACAAGTAGTTGTTCTAACCAGATCGAGAAAGAAACCCTTGTAGGTTGATCCCCAAGATCTTAACCCTTTGAAGGTGCCTTCCCCTATAAAGGACCCTATTGAGAAAATAACCTCTTACGAAAAATCTCCCTAAAATTCAGGTCCAAAAGGAGCAGAAACTCGTAAAGAAATGCCTCGATAGAAGGAAGAAGAGACACAGGAACAAGCTAGAGATAAGTTGAGATACCCCTCACTAACTAAGCATCAAATAATAGATGCTACTCAAGGGTACAAAAACAAGTATGACACAACTATGAAAGAAAAAAGTGTCGAACCCCTCCCATTCAACATAGTCGAATAAATGAAGAAAACTCCCTCCAAAGTGACTATGTATGAAGCTTTGCAATTCCCAGGGCAGATTGACTTGTTGCAAGAATCCTTGAGATCTATGAAGAAAAAAATAGAAACCCAATTCAATTAGATTCTACACAAGCTAGTCTGACATCCACTTCGGGAAAAAATAGGCCCCCTCCCTTCTATCTATCTCTTCAGATGGAAGGATGGGTAGTTCACAATTGTATGATAGATTCTGGAGTTGCAACCACCGTGATGCCTAAGGTAGTATGTGACATCATGGGAATGGAGTACACAAGGAGCATTTTGGGTGTCTTGCAGTTAGATGGGACCCCTATAAAAATGGTAGGGGTAATTAAAGATATTCCAATAGTTCTTCATAGACTACCTCAGCTCACAGTTATACAAGAGGTGGTAGTAGTGGATTTGGAGCCTTATTTTGGCATGTGTCTCTCTAGGGAGTTCACTACCAAGATAGGAGGATATTTATCACTAGATTTCTCACATCTAGAAATCCCATTCAAGGGAAAAAGAGTGAAGATATTTAATGAGAAACCTTCGAATTTTCATATTGAAAAACTTGAAGAGGAAGGTAAACAAGCCACCACTATGAATATGATGATAGAAGAACTAGAAGATTTGAACTTGATGGAGGAAGCTCTAAATGTGTTGCAGGAGGAAGACCAGTTCTCTCTCCAAGACTTCAATGCCATGATCGAGACTGACATGGGGAGCTACACAATTTTAAAACCTAAGAAAAGTAACCCCATTCCTCTCCCTCAGGTTGACCAACCTATTAATCAACTATGGAAACTTTTCTTCGATGGTGCTAGATGTAAAAATGGAGTTGGAGTAGGTATTGTTCTAATCTCTCCAATAGGAGAAGAGAAATTTTTTTCTTACCGGTTAACCTGGAGTTGCACTAACAATGCAGCAGAGTATGAAGCACTCTACTTAGGCCTTAAGAAGGCTAAAAATATGGGTATCAAGCAACTACAAATATTTGGGGATTCTAAACTAATAGTGAATCAAGTCACTAAAAAATGTGTAAGCAAGCAACATTACCTTAAAGCCTACAGGAATAAGGTTTGGGACTTGCTAGAATATTTTGAATATTTAAATCTCAAAGCAATCCCAAGGGAAAATAATACTCATGCAGATCTGCTAGCTTCAATAGGTGCAAATTTTTTCCCTATCAGCAACGTCATCCAGAAGTCCAAGATAGTTAGACTAATCTACAGGCCCTCCATGTTGGATAGGGATACCTTTTGGCAAGTATTCGAGAATGATGAACAGATAGTGGACTTCCTCATTCATGAGATGAACTACTCGAGTAACAGAACATCCAAAGATGAAGAAGATACAGGTATGATCCAGTTAAAAAACAACCACATCCCAAAAGGGTTGATCACCCTTGAAATATTATTTGATAACAATGATAGGTCAACTAGCCATAAAATGAAATTTGACAAGCACAGATATAGAGAAGCTCAAATGGGACCTGATAAATCCATCAAAGTGGGAGTAAACACTACAAAAGAAGAATTGGACCAAATCAGGGGATTATGCAAGGAATTCCTAGACATCATAGCCTGGACTTATGGTGATCTTAAGGTCTACTCCAAAGAGATGATCCAACATACGATTGAACTTGAAGAAGGTGCAAAGCCATTCTAACAAAAGCAAAGATCGATGAATCCTAAGATCGAGGCTTTGATGAAGCAAGAACTACTAAAATTACTTGAAGCTAAGATTGTTTACCCGATCAAGCATTCAACTTGGGTAGCCAACCTAGTCTCAGTTAGAAAAAATAATGGAGATATCAGGTTGTGCATCGACTTCCACAACTTGAATAAGGCTTCATTAAAATACCACTACCCTCTCCCATAGATCGACCAGATCCTGCACATAGTAGCAAGAGCAAAAATATTCTCACTCCTAGATGGCTTCTCTGGGTACAATCAGGTGTGGGTTAAGGATGAAGATCAATTCAAGACTACATTCACAACCAAGTGGGGGACATTTTCCTATCAAAGGATGCCCTTCGGATTATCTAATGCTGGGGTAACCTTTCAAAGAGCGATGGACGTGGATTTTAGAGAACTTGTCAACAAGATAATAGTGATATATCTAGATGATATGATAGTGTTCTCCCATCGAAATGAGGATCACATCGAACATCTTAGGAGCATGTTCAAAAAATACAAAGAGTTTGGCATCTCTCTAAACCCAAATAAATCCATCTTCGTTGTAGAAGGACTCTTACTAGGCCATGTCGTTTCTAATACTGAGCTAGCTATAGACCCTAACAAGGTGAAAGCACTGCTAGAACTCCCTCTACCCCCTAACAAAAAGGGCTTACAATCCTTCTTTAGCCAAATCAACTTCATGCACAAATTCATAGTCAATTTTGTGCAAATTGTCAAACCCATGACTGAGTTGTTGAAGAAGGATGTTGAGTTCAAGTGGACAGACTCAAGGAAATAGGCTTTCTAGCAAATTAAGGAGCAAATAGCCCAAGCCCCCATCTTGGTAAACCCAGACTACTCCAGGGGTTTCATCTTGTATGTTGTAGGTGAACAAGAGAGCTACGCCATAGTACTCACTCAGAAAGGGCCTGACAATGAAGAAAGGCCTATCACTTTTCTAAGTCAGACTATGCAAGAACATGAAGAGAAGTATAACTTCATAGAAAAATAGATTTATGCAATAATGAAGTCTTTGAAAAAGTTTAGGCATTTCCTTTCATAGAGTAGGACTATAGTTTATGTGGTCCACCCCGACGTCAGAAATTTCATCATACAAGGGGAACTTGGTGATAAAAGAGTTGGTTGGGTGTCAAAGATACAAGAATATGATATTGAAATACATCCAACCAAGCTGGTAAGAGGTAGAGCACTATGCCAAGAACTCGCCAGGAAAGCCTCATCAGAATACATAGCTTGCCAAACTCAAGAAGTAGCCTCAGACGATGATCAACCCTCAAAGCAGCTTGACTGGGCTGATGAACTAATCAGGTACTTCTAGACTGGAAAGTGTCCAGTAGGTTTGAATGCTTCATAGAGAAGATGATACAGGATCCAAGATTTGAAATACACTCTACTACTTGAAGGGTTGTACAGAAAAAATTTGGATGGAGTATTGCTTCGATGCATAAAGGATGATCATAAATAGAAGATCTTGGAGGAATTCCATGGAGGCCCATCATGAGGACACTACTCAGGAAGGACCACTACTTTGAAGATCATTAGGACTGGATGTTATTGGCCAACCATCTTCATAGACACTTTCAAAGTAACAAGAAACTGTGAGAAGTGCCAGAGATACATTGGGAGAAACAAAAATGCTTCTATGCCTCTAAAATCCATTCAGGTTGAAGAACCTTTTCAACAATGGGGATTGGATTTCATTGGAATAATAGAGCCCAACTCATCCACTGGGCATAAATACATCCTGATAGCTACTAATTATTTCACTAAGTGGGCCGAAGCAATACCCACTAAAAAAGTAGACCAGGAAGTTGTGATGGAATTCGTGGAAAGTTTGATCACAAGATTTGGCATCCCAGATGCATTGGTCATAGACAATGACACATCTTTTATAGGCACCAAGATGATTGACTTTGCATGTAAATATGGGATTTACTTGAAAATATCCTCGAACTATTATCCGTAGGGAAATGGATTAGCTGAATCAACAAACAAAAACTTGCTCAGGATCTTGAAGCGGACTCTGAAGGACAATAAGAGAAGTTGGCACTCTCTGATAAACCAAGCATTGTGGGTTGATAGAATAACTATCAAGAAGTCTATCAATACATCTCCCTACTCTTTAGTCTACGATAAAGAAGCAGTTCTTCCAATACACATAGAAATGCCAACTTTAAAATTGCTCAATCAAACTAGCACAGAGGAGGCAGAACCAATGGAGAACAGGTTGATCCAACTCCTACAGTTAGAAGAATAGAAGGAACAAGCCTATGACCACTATCAAAAATATATGGTCACCACGAAGAAATGGTTCGAAAAGAAGGCCACTCTAAGAAATTTCAAGGTGGGAGACTTGGTCCTAAGGTGGAATGAAAAGAAGGTGAAACCTAGAAATCATCAAAAATTCAATGCATTCTAGGAAGGCCCCTTTGAAGTAATCGAAGAAAAATAGCAAAACTCCTTCTAGTTGAGAAACGAATAGGGTCAGGTTCAACCCATCCCCGTTAATGGCTTCCATCTAAAGTTGTACTATAAGTAAAAGGTTTCCCTCTACTTTGTATGTATTTTATGTAAATATGTTATGTTTTCTTTCAAAGGGCCACTTCCAAAGAAAATTATCACGATGGCATGACATTTCGGTGCCCAAAGGCCACCTCAAAGAAATTTTGATTTATGTTTTTGATGGCATGAATTTGGTCCCAAAGGCCACCTCAAAGAAAATTATCATAATTTTGTGACATTTTAGCATCCAATGGCCACTCCAAGGAAATTTTTTATCATGGCACAATATTTCAGCATCCAAAGGCCACCTCAAAGCAAATTGTCATGATTTCATGATATTTTGGTGCTTCAAGGAAATGTTTTGTGATGGCATGAAATTTTAGCACCCAAAGGCCAACTCAATGCAAATTGTCATGATTTCATGATATTTTGGCATTCGATGGCCACTCCAAGGAAATTTGTCATGATGGCATGACATTTCGGTGCCCAAAGGCCACCTTAATGTAAATTTTCATGATTTCATGACATTTCAGATCGATGGCCACTCCAAGGAAATTTGTCATGATGGCATAACATTTCAGTACCCAAAGGCCACCTTAATGCAAATTGTTGTGATTTCATGATATTTTGGCGTTTGATGGCCACTCCAAGGAAATTTGTTATGATGGTATGAAATTTCAGTTTCCAAAGGCCACCTCAATGCAAATTTTCATGATTTCATGATATTTCGATGTTTGATGGCCACTCCAAGGAAATTTGTCATGATGGCATGATATTTTGGTGCCCAAAGGCCACCTCAATGCAAATTGTCATGATTTCATGATATTTCAATGTTTGATGGCCACTCCAAGGAAATTTATCATGATGGCATGATATTTTGGTACCCAAAGGCCACCTCAAAGCAAATTATCATGATTTTGTAACATTTCGATGTTTGATGGCCACTCCAAGGAAATTTTTCATGATGGCACGACATTTCGATACTCAAAGGTTGCCTCAAAGAAATGATTTTGCAACAATTTGGTGTTTGATAGCCACTTCAAGGAAATTTATCATGATGGCATGACATTTTGGTGCCCAAAGGCCACCTCAATGTAAATTTTCATGATTTTATGATATTTCGATGTCCTATGGCCACTCCAAGGAAATTTGTCTTGATGGCATGACATTTTGATACCCAAAGGTTACCTCAAAGTAAATTGTTATTATTTCATGATATTTTGGAATTTTATGGCTACTCTAAGGAAATTTGTTATGATGGCATGATATTTTGGTGCCCAAAGGCCACCTCAAAGCAAATTATCATGATTTCATGACATTTTGGTGTTCGATGGCCACTCCAAGGAAATTTGTCATGATGGCATGATATTTCGGTGCCCAAAGGCCACCTCAAAGCAAATTATCATGATTTCATGATATTTTAGCATCTGATGGCCACTCCAAGAAAATTTCATGATGGTACAACATTTTGGTGTCCAAAGGCCACCTCAAAGCAAATTGTCATGATTTTATGATATTTCGGCATCCGATGGCCACCTCAGAACAACCACACCTTTTGGTAGAAAAAAATAGTTTTCTTGAAACTTTTAAAACCCCACTTTTTAAGGTACTACCATACCATCTTATTGGCCTAGAGCAGAGGTGACGCCAATTTATTGGCCTAGGATAGTAGTGAAGTGATGCCATTGGCCCTAGAAAAATGGTAATGCATGGCAGTTGGTTTCTTGAAGGTGGCACATGAACCAAAGCATCTAACAATGTTCAAAATTAGTAGTGGGGTGTGCGCCACCAACCACAGTTAATGCATGTCACCTTGGCACGTGCATGCATGTCCACTTATACCATAGAATACTTTTCCATCGCTTCTTTATCCTCTACATTTTTTCCTTCTACTCATTGCGCTCCCTAATTTCTCAAAAGTCTTTTAAGCTCTGCTAAACATGTTCTAGGTTTATTCTATGCCAAAATCATAGTAGGCAACCATGACGACTTCTCCACCACTACCATAAGGGAAATGCAAGTCGACTAAGAGTGAAAGTGGTTTTGTGGACCCAGACATTCACATCACTGACACCAGGGTAACATGGAAAGACCCAGAGCAGATTCAAAAGGACGTAGTAGCCAGGGTCACCAAGAATGTCACGCCATCATGCCCAAGCATATTTTCCTATCATATCTTTCTCTCTTGGTACATCTGCACCTAGGTCCACCCCTACCCTAAATTAATCAGAGCTATGGCATAATTCTATGATGTGAAGCATATAATTGTGAGAGATTCTAGGGGAGGGGTCTTATTTACTCTCGATGCCGATGCAATTAGGGTCACCTTCAGTTGTGGCTAAAGGCCTGTAATCAAACCTATCCCTTTTGACCCCATTAATTTAGCAAATTTTTATACCAACACCCTCAACATCAAATTATTTTTGCAAGAGCATTTGATAGAACCTCCTCCCGAGGGAACCTTACCGAGATCTCCGATTCCCCTATCCAAATTTAAGAACAAGGAGCTTTTTTCCATGTTGGCCATGGTGGTAGGGTTAGAAACTAACACACAGGTCTATGGATGGTAGGTTGCGGTGGCACACTGCATATCAAACCCCAAATTCTATGACATTGCACACGTTGACCAAAAAATAGTGCCACTCTTCTTTGATTGACCAACATACTTGGCCCAACAGTTGCATGTAGGCCTCCTCAAGATTTAGAGAGACCTCCCTGATACCTTCAAGTTTTCTTCTTACTTGGTATGGCTTTTCTTTTTCTTTTAGGAAAAGAATTTAAATTTTATCTCTACTACAACAAAGGACCAAGATGGAAACAACCTACCCGTGTATGAGTGGACACCACTCCTTTCGAAAGCATAATCGTATTACCATTTTAATATGGAATTCTTGGGTCCTGCATTGAAAATCATGTATGGTGCCATGCCAAGAATTCCCCAAAATATATGGGATACTTTGCAGCACATCCACGTAGAAGAAGGGGATTGGTTTATTTTGACCCAAGGAGTGGTCATCAGACTATATGGCTTCATAGGGAAGCCTTTTTTGCTACCTTATTATGTCATTGAGTGATTTTTCACTCTAGAATACATGAGGCAAATTGAGTATGTCAATTACAAATTTGGCATAGGGGCTGGTAAGATAGGTACATGCCTCATGCCCTTCCAGTTTGAGGGTGTATCAATGTCAAAGAAAGGGGACCATGAGCGAATCACTCGAACTTTGAAAATTTTGAAGTTGGTTGAGTTACCATAAAAGTGGAAGTATGACCCTATAGATAAATTTTCTCAAAATTAGGCCACCCTCAATCGAGCCCCCTTTAAAAAATTTCATGCATCGAATAGGCAAATCGATAGATAGGGTAGGAACAATGAGGAGGATGAACCATTGGAATGGCATGTTGAATAGATGTAGCCATTACCTCTATGGCATGATTTCTATGAACACCTAATAGACTAGAGCCCTGATGTGAACCCAACCCACAAGCTGGATGAAAAGGTTATCGAGAGGATGAAGAAAAAAGGGAAATATTGGGATCACACCAAAATATTAGCATGGTGGCAAATGAGATGCCATATACAAATGCATACCAGATATGGGACAAAGATCGACCAAGAGTTTTTTGAAAGGTATGACAATCACCACGCCACATGGTCTAACACTCTCATGGATAAAGTACCTCTAGGCATCAATGGTATCCCCATTAAGCCCATTGTAGAAAATGTAGATGCTAGCAAAGGTAAAGGAAAAGAGATTGCCACTGAGCAAACAGAAGCTCCTAAAAAGGTGTCTCAAAAATTCATTCCCCCTTCCACATCAGAAACAAAGTATTTGATGATGATACTCTTCTCCTCCATAGGAAGTAAAAAGTAGAATCAACAAAAGGAGGAGAATAAAAGAAAAGAAAACAAGAAGAGACACACTCTAAAGAAATAGGGTATCAGGAAGAAATAGGGGACTAGGAGGGAATAGGGGAAAGCTTCGAGTAGACTTTCAAAATCTAGGAGGTAAATGACCAAGAAGTGATCGAGATAGCTGAAAAACCTCCCCCCACAGAAGAGACCCTCAATAAATAGTAGGTCCCAAAAAAAGCTGCAACTGATACTGGTGATTCGAGCTTGAAACAAATAGCAAAAGCTTATACAGAAGCTCTTGAGAAGGCACCAAAAACTGGAGACACCGATCCACCAAAATATCTAGGTATGTCTCCTATCAACTTAACT
The DNA here is from genome assembly GCA_028583015.1 of Wollemia nobilis. Taxonomy (NCBI): domain Eukaryota; kingdom Viridiplantae; phylum Streptophyta; class Pinopsida; order Araucariales; family Araucariaceae; genus Wollemia; species Wollemia nobilis. The sequence goes on along the minus strand of JAQPPZ010001613.1, from coordinate 803,988 downwards.
TCTTCTTCTCCACCCTCAGAGGAATTCCCCCTCCCATTTTGTAGGTCAGGGTGATGCCTCTCCTCCTTCCACTCACCAGCCTCCATCGTCGCCACCATCAGCCCAAAATGATCCAAAAGCATCCTTGGCTATCCCCACAGATTCCCTCACTGAACAATCAAATGTGGATGCCTCTCTAGCCACTATTCCCTTTCCTTATACCACCAACCTCTCAAACTTCCAAGCCATTCCTACCTCTTCTTCTGAGAGCAATCCTACCATTGCCAAGTTTAAAAAGTTTAAAAAGGTAACCTTGAATGTTGCTACCTAGTTGAAATCATGTAGCACTCAAAGTTCTAAAGATATAGCCCACACTATGGAAGGGATAGCACTAGATCCCATCAACATGCAGCATTCCACTATAAAAATGACACCACTCATCTAGAATCCAGAGGGAGAAATGACCCTAGAAGACTACCAAGCTGAGATAACTATAGAAGACATCACTCAGCTACCAATGGAGGATGAGTGGGGAAAGGCCCAAGCCCACATGGGAACCATATACCTAAATGCTAAATATTACAAAGAAAAGTACCTCAGGGCTGAACAAGCAAGAAAGCGTTTAGAAGAAGCCTTAAACCAACAAAATACAATCGAGAAGGCTTTGAAGAATGAAGCAAAAAAGTGGGAGCTGATGTTCAATGAAGTAACCCCCTATAAGGAGAAAGTTGAGAAGGTCGAAGAACAAATACAACTGTTGAACCAATAGGTTGAAGACCTCAAGAAGCAGCTTTTAGATAGTACTGACAAGACCAGCGGGCTATCTAAGGAAAATGTAAGAACGATCAAGAAAGAAATGATTGGAGGCATCCAAAATATGATCATGAAGGCAAGGCCCACACTGTCATACCTAGTCAAGATTAAATAAATATTGGGTCAAGTGGAGGATGAATTTGAGACATCCATCAACCTCCTGAAAGCAAGGTTATCAGTAGCTACAAAGATTCAAGTCCTAGTCGAAAGCATGCAAGCAATACTTGGATATAGAGCGCGGGATGAAAAATGGTCCCAAGCTAAGCTAGCTGCCAGGAACTTCTTCAAAAGACACAAGTTGGTAATTGAAAGTGCTAAGCTTATGCAGGAGCTCAAGGCAGAAGCTAAGGCAATTTTGAAACATGTGAGCATAGTAGAAAACTATGGAATGCCTAGCTTCTGGGACAAAGATTCTAATTTCCTAGCGAAAGATGAATTGAAGGCCGCCTAGAAAAATTTTGTGGAAGATGAGTCAGAGATTGATAGTTGGGAAGAGCCAGTTCAGGAGGAAAAAATATTCAGTATGGCTCAAGACATTACCCAGATCAACTCCTACCTACATGAATTATACATGAAGTCAAAAATCCTATCATATGACAAGGTTGAAGAGTTGGAATATCTATACCTAACCTTCAAGGAGACTTTAGATACGGATGAAGAGACTTGGAGAAAATCTTGCACCACCTATAATGAAGTCATCCAAGAAAAAGACAAGCAAGAAAAGGCTAAGAAAGCCTCAGCGAGTAGTGCAGCAACTCCTGGCCAAGATGAAATAGAGAAATCCACTAAAGAAGACACTCTAGAGGAATGACCGCATAGAGCAAGAAGCATATTTTTGCTTGGTATCATTCCCATTTTTTCCTCTTCTTTTCTTAGTTGTTCTTTTTACTCCATTCCCCAATGGATAAAGGCTCTAGATTCTAACATTCCATTGGAAGAATTACCCTAGGAGGCACCAATAATATTGGTCAAAATGACCACATCTAGGGGAGTAAGGAGTAGTCTTCTCAAGATTTCACTAAGTATAGAAAATAGTCATGACAACATGATATTTTGAAGATAAAGGTGGAGCTAAGGGAAAATAGTCATGATAGCATGACATTTTGAAGACCAAGCGACCAAGCAAAGACTAAAAGTCATGATAGTATGACATTTTGAAGATAAATGTGAAGCTAAGGTAAAATAGTCATGATAGCATGACATTTTGAGGCCAAGGGGCCAATCAAAGACCAAAAGTCATGATGGCATGACATTTTGAAGATCAAGGCGAAACTAAGGGAAAATAGTCATGGTAACGTGACATTTTGAGACCAAGGGGCCAAGCAAAGACCAAAAGTCATGATGGCACGATATTTTGAAGATAAAGGTAGAGATAAGGGAAAATAGTCATGATAGCACAATATTTTGAGACCAAGGGCCAAGCAAAGACCAAAAGTTGTGATGGCATGACATTTTGAAGATAAATGTGGAGGTAAGGGGAAATAGTCATGATAATGCAAAATTTTGAGACCAAGGGGCCGAGCAAAGATAAAAAGTCATGATGGTGTGACATTTTGAAGATAAAAGTGAAGCTAAGGGAAAATAGTTGTGACAATGTGACATTTTGAGACCAAGGGGTTGAGTAAAAACCAAAAGCTTTGATGGTGTAACATTTTTAAGATAAATATGGATCTAAGGAAAAATAGTTGTGACAACATGACATTTTCATACCAAGGGGTCAATCAAAGACCAAAAGTCATGATGGCATGACATTTTGAAGATAAAGATGGAACTAAGGGAAACTAGTCATGACAACAGGACATTTTGACACCAAGGGGCTGAGCAAAGACCAAAAGTCATGATGGCATGACATTTTGAAGATAAATGTAGAGCTAAGAAAAAATAGTTATGACAACGCAACATTTTGAGACCAAGGATCCGATCAAAGACCAAAAGTCGTGATGGTGCAACATTTTGAAGATAAAGGTGGAGCTAAGGGAAAATACACATGACAACATGACATTTTGAGACCAAGGGGCCGATCAAAGACTAAAAGTCATGATTGTGTGATATTTTTGAGTAAAATATAGTTGGACCACGATACCTCTAAGGAGATAAAGGAGGATTATTGTAACAAGAAGATCTTAACCATTTCTAGTTGAAGACTCCATGCTCTCCTAATTGCCTCTTTACTCGAATGAGCCTACGGGCATACTGTTGTAACAACTTTCAATTTTTTGTTATGTAAAACTATTAGATATAGGATGAGCAACCTAAACAAAAGGTTGACTCGTAGATGTTTACAAGCTAATGTACATACTTCAAAAAGGTAATAAAAGATCATCCATTCTGGTTTTGGGCCCAATCATCTATTATCAAGTATGTATGGATTTTTGATTGCTAATTAAAGTTAGATTGAATATTACTTTCTCTAATTCTTATTTTGAATTTCTACGGTAAAGTTCTATTAACTCTAAAATTTACCATTCCATTAATCTTATGCTTGGGTAGATTTACATCATTGGATTAGTTGTTCTGTTTGATGGTTTAAATAGATGCTTCTCTGAAAAGTGCTATTAAGGTTGCTTTGTTTTTGTCTAATATGTACCTTTAAACACTTCTAGAAATAGCTATATTTCCCTCTCTTTATGCATTTACTTCTCTCTCCCTTTTTCCAAAGAAGCAAGGAACCAACCTCCTATGGAGATTGAACCAGATAAAACTCTATTTTAACCCGGTATTTCAATGTTGGAAAAGTCTTGGGCACAAATGTAACCAAAGGTATATTTTAGACCAATAGTTTTTGGCACGCTCTATGGGACTCAATCCCATGTAGCATACAGATCAAAGTTTTGGTGAATACCTTTGCCCTGATAATTTTTTATGAATCACCTAGCGAATCTGCCCAAGAAAGGAACCCTATGAAATCCTTACCTATTTTTTGGTTAAATGCTATATTTTATGATAACCAGATCTAAAGCACAAAATTTAGAAGATCCCATCAAGTTATTCAAACTATACCTTGGTAGCCTCAGAGCTAATCCTATTATAGTTGCTAGAACAAATTCCTTAGTTGCTAGAACAAATTCCTCATATACTATCAGTACAAGATACACATATACTAGTAATATTCAATAGAACCATAATCACAATGGAAATAAATCAACCAAATTAGCCTTACCTTTTATGGAACCATACAGGCCCCCTGAATCTGGAAGCTTAGCATCTGATTCCAAAAGTGGCCTTGAAAGGACTACCCCAATATGATGGTACTGGAAAGATGGGTTATCAAGACATAGTCGTGCTAGCCCTAATACATAACATCACTAAAGAATATGTTATGATAATATTGCTAGTCATTTTCTTGAAGAGAAAAATGCTCTATTGGTATAGATATCTTGCCAACCAAACTATATCTACTTGGGCCCAACTTGACAGTAAACTAGTGGAGTAATTAAATGAACATGCATATCCATTATCCCTACTAAATCAGTTTACTATCATTCATAAGCACCCTAAAAAGGATATTATTGACTTTAACATCATATTTTGTCAAACTTGGCAAAGGGTACCTAACAGGTTGCAACCAATGAATGAATAGTCCATGTATTATTATCTAATATCTTTCAACTTAGATATAAGCATGTAAATCAGGTAGTCCCATGTATTTACCTTCCCAAATATTTACTAGGAAGTGTAGAAAGAAAAAAGAGATCTGATTGCTATTGGAAGGTTCCCGACAACAATGATAATACCTATTTTTCCAGATCTACCACAAGCATCAAATACTGCTTTCCCAACTCCTACTTTAGCTTCTAAAACTAGTATCCCAAAATAGATTGGGAAACCTAACATTCCAGTAATACAGACACCCCCACTCCTCCAATTCTTCCTATTATTCTTGCACTTCCTATAGTGACAGTTTCATCAACTCTAGATCCTCAACTTGCAGCTCTACAAGATCTACAATCAACCTTGAAAACTCTGACAAATAAGATGACCTCAATGGAAAGAAGATAAACAAAAATAAATTTCCAACCAAGGAGGTTCCCACAAGTGACAAAGGACCAAGACTCCATGAGCGGTAAAAGCTATGATAAGTCTAATGTAGTTTATGCCAATGAAGATAGTGAATCCAATAACACTTTGATAGAGTCAAAATTCTAGTGTTTCACATGTGATTATCTGCATGAAAAAAATTCTTGTATGATTCATCAACATAATTTCCAGAGGATTGCTATTGAAAAGGCTAATAAAAATCTCAAGGATTAGGTAAATATGATAAAATAAGAGAATCATAATTTCATGATGCGTTTTGTTGAAAAAGTAGTTGTTCTAACCAAATTGGGAAAGAAACCCTTGTAGGTTGATCCCCAAGAGCTTAACCCTTTGAATATGCCTTCCCCTATAAAGGAACCTATTGATAAAATAACCTCTTATGAAAAAGGTCCCCATAATTTAGGCCTAAAAGGAGTAGAAAATCGTAAAGAAATGCCTCGAAAAATGGAAACAAAGACAGGAAAAAGCTAGATATAAATTGAGATACCGCTCACTGACTAAGTGTTAAAGAATAGATGCTACTTAGGGGTACAAAAAAAAGTATGAAACACCTATGAAATAAAAAAGTGTCGAACCCCTCCCATTCAACATAGTCGAAGAAATGAAGAAAACTCCCTCCAAAGCAACTATGTATGAAGCTTTACAATTCCCTAGGCAAATTGACTTGTTGCAAGAATCCTCGAGATCTATGAAAAATAATAATAGAACCCTAGTTCAATTAGATTCTACACAAGCTAGTCTAAAGTCCACTTTAGGAAAAAATAGCCCGCCTCCATTTCATCTATCCCTTCAGATGGAAGTATGGATAGTTCAAAACTATATGATAGATTCTGGAGCTGCAACCACCATGATGCCTAAGATAGTATGTGACATCATGGGAATGGATTGCACAAGGAGCATTCTGTGTGTCTTGTAGTTAGATGGGATCCCTGTAAAATTGGTAGGAGAAATTAAAGATATTCCAATAGTTTTTCACAGACTATCTTAGCTCACATTTATACAAGAGGTGGTAGTAGTGGATTTGGAGACTTAGTTTGGTATGTGTCTCTACAAGGAGTTCATCACCAATATAGGAGGATATTTATCACTAGTTTTATCACATATGGAAATCCCATTCAAGGGAAAAAGAGTGAATATATTTAATGAGAAACCTTTAATTTTTTATATTGGAAAACTTGAAGAGGAAGGTAAACAAGCCCCCACTATGAATATGATAACATAAGAACTGGAAGATTTAAACTTGATGGAGGAAGCTCTAAATGTGTTGCAGGAGGAAGACCAATTCTCTCTCCAAAAATTCAATGCCATGCCAAACCCATTATGTTTTAAGTGAATGAAGAAGCACATTCCAAACCTCCAAATAAGGAGAGCAATGGACAAAAATATGATCAACTATATCCTCATACCCATGTAGACACTAAAATTGTGTCAATCTGATTAGACTACCAAGACACATTTTAATCGACACCCTATGGCCCCATTGGGCAATCCTCATAGGTTAAATAGTTGTTCCAACAACTTTTGGAAGGTTCTACCCCACTTTTGGGAAGTTTTGTGCCATGTAGGCATGATTGTCCCACCTAGTGATGACCACAGTTCATGGTCATCCCACCTAGGGATGACCACAGTTCATGGGTGTCCCATTCAAGGATAACCACTGGTAGCCATACCTGGGTGGGATGGCCATGACATTGGAACCTTAAAAAGTCAAAGGCAGAACAAATGGCACCCAAAAACTACCATTTATCCTACCCATTGAATCATGCCAATATGAGGGCTCATAACTCCCATGCCAAGTTGCAAATTGGAGGACCAAATTGGATATTATTCACCCTCCAATGCATTTCAAGGTTTGAACAAATGGTAGAACCTACCTTGCATGGCCTCGCATACCCATTTGACCATATTCTCACTTGAGCTATAAATTGGAACCATTCCATACAATTTTAGAGAGAATTCTTTGCAATATTTTACCACAAAGTGCTATCGAGATTTATCCCCAATTCATTGTATGTTTTCCCTTGATATATTTTTGGTCAAAAGGACCACATCTAGAGGAGTAAGGAGTAGTTTTTTCAAAATTTCACTAAGTATAGAAAATAGTCATGACATCATGATATTTTGAAGATAAAGGTAGAGATAAGGGAAAATAGTCATGACAACATGATATTTTGAGACCAAGGGTCCAATCAAAGACCAAAAGTCATGATGGCATGACATTTTGAATATAAAGGTAGAGGTAAGGGAAAATAGTCATGACAACATGACATTTTGAGACCAAGGGGCCAAGCAAAGACTAAAAGTCATGATGGCATGACATTTTGAATATAAAGGTGGAGCTAAGGGAAAATAGTCATGATAGCACGACATTTTGAGACCAAGGGAAAAAGCAAAGTCCAAAAGTCATGATGGCACGATATTTTGAGGACAAAGGTAGAGCTAAGGGAAAATAGTCATGACAACATGATATTTTTAGACCAAGGGGTCAAGAAAAGACCAAAAATCATGATGGTGTGACATTTTGATGATAAAGGTGAAGCTAAGGTAAAATAGTCATGATATCATGATATTTTGAGACCAAGCAGCCAAGCAAAGACCAAAAGTCATGATGGCATGATATTTTGAAGATAAAGTTGAAGCTGAGGGAAAATAGTCATGATAGCACATCATTTTGAGACCAAGGGGCCGAGCAAAGACCAAAATTCATGATGGCATGATATTTTGAAGATAAAGACAGAGCTAAGGGAAAATAGTCATGACAAAGTGACATTTTTAGACCAAGGGGCCGAGAAAAGACCAAAAGTCATGATGGTGTGACATTTTGAAGATAAAGGTGGAGCTAAGAAAAATAGTCATGATAGCACGATATTTTGAGACCAAGGGGCTGAGTAAAGACCAAAAGTCGTGATGGTATGATATTTTGAAGATAAAGGCAGAGCTAAGGTAAAATAGTCATGATATCACAACATTTGATACCAAAGGGCTGAGCAAAGAGCAAAAGTTGTGATGGCACAACATTTTGAAGATAAATGTGAAGCTAAGGGAAAATGGTCATGATAGTGTGATATTTTGAGACCAAGGGGCCAAGCAAAGACCGAAAGTTATTATGGCACGATATTTTGAAGATAAAGGTGGAGCTAAGGGAAAATAGTTACGATAGTGTAACATTTTGAGACCAATGGGTCGAGCAAAGACCAAAATTCATGATGGCACAATATTTTGAAGTGAAGCTAAGGGAAAATAGTCATGACAACATGACATTTTGAGACCAAGGGGTTGAGCAAAGACCAAAAGTTGTGATGGTGTGACATTTTGAAGATAAAGGTGGAGCTAAGGGAAAATAATCATGATAGCATGACATTTTAAGACCAAGGGGCCGATTAAAGACTAAAAGTCATGATGGCACACCATTTTTGAGTAAAATACAGTTGGACCATGATGCCTCTAAGGAGATAAATGAGGATTTTTGTAAAAATAATATATTAACCATTTCTAGTTGAAGACTCCATGCTCTCCTAACTGTCTCTTTACCAAAATGAGCCTACGGGCATACTATTGTAACAACTTTCAATTTTTTTGTTATGTAAAACTATTATATATAGGATGAGAGACCTAAAATAAAGGTTTACTCTTAGATGTTTACAAGCTAATGTATAGATTTTTGAAAGCTAATAAAAGATCATCCATTTTGGTTTCTGGATCACTGATGTATTATCAAATATGTATGGATTGTTGATTGATAATTAAAGTTAGATTGAATATTACTTGCTCTAATTCTTATTCTGAATTTCTACGATAAAGTTTTGTTAACTATGAAATTAACCATTCCATTAATCTTATGCTTGGGTAGATTTACATCAGAGGATTAGTTTTTCTATTTGATGGTTTAAATATATGCTTCTCTAAAAAGTGCTATTAAGGTTTCTTTGTTGTTATCTAATCTATATCTGTATCGCTCCAAATTTTTCGCATCCCTACCTTCAGGCTATTGGATCCACGCCCGAAAGGAGGATGGGAAAAGGATGGTGCGGTACCTCGGACGAGAGGACTTCACGAAGGTCCCGCCTCTCAAGGGAGGTGTATTTTGGTGATTTTTCGACGGATGGTGGGTTCACCAGGAAACATTTGGTGGCAGTTTCCACGCCTAGGTTTTGGAATGTGTTTAGATGAGTTCGTTTTATCCTTTAAGCATTCATCCTAGGTTTGGCCGAATGAATCTAACTTAATCTATATGAAAATGCAACTTTCAATGAATACAAAAAACAGATTTTGAAAGCGAAAATGAGAGAATTTACAGGAGGAAAATGGGGAATACCTGATCCGGATGTCTGAAGAAGATTCTGGCGGTTTTGATGCAATCTGGATCGTATGAGATTCTATAGAATCATCCGTAATCAGACGAGATCATCTGAGATCTGACGAATTCGTCAGACGAATTCGTCAGAAACCTGCAAAACAGAGAATAGATGCAAAATGCAAGAAATAACACTATGCTAACAGAGGCAAATTACACCAAATTGCAATATGAATACTGAAAAATATTTAAAAACAGAATTTAAAGCAAATTACCGTGCTTTAATGGCGGATTATGAGCTTAACATGCAATCTAGACTAGATGGGTGAACTCCGGATGCAAAATAGGATAAAAACTAAATAGATTATCTAATTTGCAAAACAAAATAACGAGAGACAAAGTTGAGAAAAGCAAACTCCAGGCACTGATTGCCTCGATGTGGACTGCAGTCGAGATCATCTCGCATCAGTACGAAATCGTCTCGAATTTGATGAGATCATCTCCGATCTGGACAGGTTCGTCGGCGACGATGGGTGCTGGCTCCGGCTGAAAATCAGTGGTGTACCTGCAAAAAAATGGCTATAGGACTAGTGCAAAAGATAGATTATGATGTTTTAGCGTAGAAGGGATTCAGTTTGCAGATAAATTCAGCCAGGGGTTGGGGAGGGAAAATCTTAGAGTTTAAATAGGCTTAGGGAGAGTTGTTGGGAGGTTGGAGATCTTCCCAATTTGGGAGATCTCCAACGGGGGAGGGTCCCAACGGCGCGGACACGCTTCTGCCCGGATTGGAGACCCATTGGAACAGATTCCAACTATGCAAATTTAGTTTTGCGACAAAATCATCTGGACGTTCTAGTCCAGACGAAATCGTCAAATGCGGGGCGATATCGTCTGATCGGCGACGATATCGTCCAACGGTCAAAACAACCTCTAAAAATGGCACGAAAAAAGGGGAAACGGGTTTCTCGACGGTTAACGGGCGGTTTGGGAGGTTAAATTTGAATTTAAATTTATTTACTAAGGTGAATGTAATTATTCCAATTTCTATTGTGCCAATTTTAGGGTGCTACATTTTGCCCCCTCTTTAGCGAATTTTTCGAAGAAAATGCGTTAAAGATGAGTTCTTCTCGATCTACGAGAAAGCAAAAAATTATACCCATTTTTAGGCGACGATTCTTGGTCGAATCGTACGACAGCTTACTATGGTGCCCCCTCCGTGTTTTTACCCAAATCGAACGTTTGAGGTAAGAACGCGAAAAAGCAAAAAATTATTGAATTATTTTGAATAAAATGAAGAAAAATAGGGTAAAACCCTAATTCATTGTTACTGTTCATTTTTACCGTTTTTAGAGCTCTGGAGCAAAAATGGTGGAGACAGCGCACAGATCTGCAGAGGTCCGACGCGGTCTACGGGTAAGGGTCTAGACTGAACTTAGATTGATTTAATTTGATTTTACATGCTTTTTAGATGGATTTTTTAGGTGAATTTGGAGCATCGCGGCCGTTTTTGGCCGTCGACGTCGTCGGGACGAAATCGTCCCGATTTCGACGAAATCGTCTCAATTTCGGCAATTTCGCCCGAGGGCGAAATCGTCGAAAGGGGGACGATTTCGTCAAATTAGAGACGATTTCGAACTGCGAAATCGGAGACGATTATGCTCAAATTGGGGACGATATCGTCCAATAGTGGGCGATATCATCAATTACATGAAATTGAACTTTAAGTTGCATTATTGATTTACTTGAATTGTTATTAATGATTGTTTGTTGTTTTGTTGTTTATGTTTGCAGAGAGGATTAATAAAAAGCAAAGAGTGGAAATACGGCGGATTGAGAGACGACTTGGCCGCTCTCACCCAGGCAGAGCGGGATCTGTTGGCATAGGCCGGATTGCAGCATGTGGCGGGAGATGCCGCAGGTTTCCACAGACATGGGGCTACTGACAGCCCTAGCAGAGAGATGGTATCCGGGGTCTTCCTATTTCTGGTTACCGACAGGGGAGATGACTCCCACACTGGAGGATGTATGGAGGATTTTGAGAATCCCCATACAATGACGGATGATCACACCGATGGCCAATCAGGGCCACGCGATGGGACGGCTGTGTGGTGACCCGAGCTTCGCCCTGGAGAAGGGCGGAGTTAATATCGAGGCACTACGCCAGATGCCTGGGGCATCTAGACTCACACGGGTTCTGGCTGGGGTAGTTGGTGGACTTCTGCTGTGCCACCAGAGCGGGTGCAGGGTGCCGTGGATGCTGGCAGATGTGATCTACGACATGCGGGACCACGGCTACAGGTTCTCATGGGGCAGCTTTGTACTATGTCGGTTGTACAGGATCCTTTACGGGGTCGTGTACAAGGGCGGGCGATGTCTGGTGATGACATCGCTACTACAGGTTTGGTGCTGGGAGCACATTGCGGTGCGGAGGCCGATAGGGCTTCCACTGACAGGGATAGATGGGGAGAGGCCCCGAGTCTTCTACTGGTGGCTCCGGAGAGGATCACAGCGGCGGATAGACCTTTCGATGTCCCGGAGACTGCTAGATGATTTGGTCCCAGACCAGATCACCTGGAGGCCGTGGAGGCAGCATCCAGGGTGGGCAGAGGACGGACAAGAGCTGGCTCGCATCAGGCGAGTCTGCTGGCTGAGGATGGAGAGGGGAGAGGTGGAGCTCCACCGCTACGACCGAGTTTTGCGATAGTTCGGTCTACAGCAGGGGATCCCATCTCTCAGGGATTATGAGTTTTCTCGGACCGTCCGGGATAATACTACAGTTAGCGGGGCTCCAGACATGCAGCGATTCTGGAGCCAGGACTCAGATGATGCCCCCATTCAGCCAGTGGATGGGGACGACATAGGAGTAGCCGATGGCTATGATGCCTGGTACGCAGGCATCCGCCCTCCTCGGATGACGAGGGCACAGGGTCCGATCCACGCAGTCGTGCGTCGGATAGGGAGGCGGTGCCAGGCGGCGATAGAGGCAGCCCAGGGTCACGACGGGAGAGAGCAGAGGAGACCACAGGCACAGGAGCGGCCACGACAGAGAGAGAGGGAGAGGAGGGAGGCGAGACCCCCATCTCCACAGAGGCCACCATCGCCCGATAAGGGCAAGGGCATGGATACAGGAGAGAGTAGCGAGATGGCTACTCTCCGGGCAGAGAGGGATCATCTGCAGACTCAGGTGCAGACATTACAGGATGCAGTCGCACGACACCATGCTGAGGTGTCACAGCTGCGAGACGAGATTGCACGCCTCAGGGCACGGGGCGGAGGGGCGAGCTCAGGAGAGTTGACACGGGCTATCACCCAGTTGACTTTCTATCAGACACTATACTATCAGCTGGTGCCGACGGAGGATAGACTACCCCTGCCAGCTAACATCGCAGATCCGATCAGGATCGGGTCATCTAGGACCACGTCCCGATCGAGGACTAGGACTACTCAGACTGCGATGGGGCCACCTCGTCCACCTCCGGGCGGGGGAGGAGATGAGGCAGAGAGCTCGAGGGGATCTCGAGGCTAGAGAGTTGGACACTGATGTTGACATTGTACTATATTTGTATTGATAGAGGATTGAGTATGCCGAGGTACAGATTGTGGCATACCAATCCAGTTTTGATGATGTACATATGTTGATATATATATATATATATGAGATATTTTTGATCATATGACTAGTGTGTTATGATTTGTATGATGCTTTTAGATGTTGTAATTGATTGATTTTGATAATTCATTTGAGGATTCATGTAATTATGTCATTGGGAATATTACGATTTGAATGTCATGCTATAAAATATTTAAATGAAATAATCTGATGTAACAAAATGGTTGTTTGTAATAAAAATGTGATAAAAATAAAAAGAGACTTCTAACAATAATTTCAAAGGACATTGTCGCTATTATAGACCATTTCACGGAGTCGCTGCTCACTCGGTCGTCAAGCTAATCCCATTGTAGAAATATTGTTAAAAGGAAAAGAGTGCTTAAGAGACTGTCTTAAGACTTTGATGTAATGATGCAAATGATGATGATGATGGTTGGTTTGTTTTCAGATTTTCATAAAAAATATTTGTGCATGAAATAATGTTTTAAAATGATTTTTTTTTTTTTTAAAAGATGTTTGCTAGGCATAAATTCCTAAGTGTGATAAAATTTTTAGATAATTCCCTAGGAATTATACCATCATTGCAAAATTTGAAGGTTGACATAATGACATGAAATAATGAAAATGTGTTTGCTTTTGCAAAAAAACATAATTTGTATAAGATGAAGTCATATGGTTTTTATGATTTTTGATAAATGGGAATAACAATTGTTACAATGGCTTGCGCTAGGCATAGAATATGTAGGTATAGACTTATACCATCATCGCGAAAATCAAAGAAAATAGTTTTATTGCATGGTTGATTTTTGATGAACGAGAAAATATGAAAATGAGGACTTGCGCTAGGCATATAATTTCAATTTTGGTTTTGAAACTATACCATCGTCGCGAAAGTCGATATGATATGTATGATATGTTTTGAAAGAAATTTGTGATTTTTCTATTATATAGTTGTCTTTATGAAAAATAATTGTACTTGATTATTCCAAACAAGTTGCAAAAATAATATTTCAAAGTATTTTGAAGACAAAAATTAGATTTATAAGGAATCCCATGTGCATATGTGAATTCATTTCCAATCTTGATTTATCATAATGATAGACAAAATCTCTCAAATACAAATGTGTGTGCAATTGTATTGTTCATTTACCAGGTTTGAGCAAGATACTATGATACAAGTGATTTGAAGAAACCAAATAAGTGTTCATTAACCATGATGTAGATGCATATAACCATATTAGACTACTATGTAGATCGGATTATCAAGAGCTAGCTAATCCATAAGCAGACATAGGTCTATACAAAAGAAGGTCGCTAATGTGACAGACATATCGCCACGCTAGGAGTTACCCAAGGCCAAGCAGGTTGGGCACAAACCACCTGTTATGGGGCTTACCTCACAGTTTTCGAATAATTGAGAATTCCAGGGATTCAAGCTCATCAACCCTTCTTTTCTTTTCAAAGGGTAGGGAAAGGGATTTTATTGCTTTCTTGCTTTCTTTTGAACTTTGTTTCTTTTTCTTTTGTATTTCTTTTGCTTGATAATGCTTGGAATATTGCTGAAATAACATTTTTCTTTTCTCTTTTTTCTTTCTTGAACTTTTTTTTTTTTTCTTTTTCTGTGCTAGGGATACTTGCTCAGATTAGCTGTAGAGCAAGGGATTTTTATTCCGGGTAGGGGTGAGCTTGTCCTTTTGCCAATTCTCAAAGATTCTAGACCATGTGCATGATAGGATAGCAGGGGAAACTTTTCACCCAAGAAATCAGTTCTACTATGTAGCAAAACATGGAAATTACAAATATAATCATTTTATTGTGAAAAGATGTGCTTGGTTTAAGTAAATAACAAGATCAATTCTCTATGCTCAAACTTTATTTAATTGAATTTTGTGAACTTTGATATAAGAGAGATTAGTAATCATGCCAGATAAAATCAAGATATTTATTGTTGTGAGTGTGCAAGTGAGGGATGCCAAATAAATGCTAATTGTATCCAAAATAAGTTGAAACATATAACTGCAATAATTGTAAGAAAATATATATAAATGATTTTTGAGAAGTTTGGAGAATGTTGACTCTCTCTTTCTTCTGTATATTGTTTTGGTTTCGAAAGAGTCAAGCATATAGTTGTTTTTAGATTTTTATTTAGATTTTTGTTTTTGAGCAAAAGAACTTAACAAGTGCTTTAAATAAATGCAATAGATAGTTTTTGAAGATTTTTGGAGATTTATGAATGTTTTTGATGTTTTTGAATATAAAATATATATTTTATATGTTTTCATTAATAAAAATAATGTATTGAAACCAAAGATTTTTTTTTTTTTTTTTTTTGTTTTTTTTTTTTTGAAGATTTTAGAAGATTTTTTTTTTTTTGTATTTTGATTTTAATTTATGAATTGAAATTGGTGGTATATACAAGATGATCTATATACACTATACAAGGTTATTTGAGTATAGCATGTCTAAGGTTGCTTCAAAATCAAAGGAGGTTTTGAAGGATAATCTGGTTGAGGTGAAGGTAAGAATAAAAGGTGATGAATAAAAGGTAGTGATAACAAAAGCTTTGTTATAATGTAGAATAATGTAGCAAAAGATTTGACTTTTATATGTGGAAAATTGATCATGTTACAAAATAAAATGTCAGAAGGATAAGAAAGTTCTTCATTCTTATCACTATCTTCCAAGTCTTGATAAGATGGAGAAAGTATATGTGAAAGATATGCATGGGTGTTATTTGGTAAACAAGGATGATCATATATGGATGAAGAAAAGTGATGGATAGAAGATAATTGTGACAATAGAGAATGTATAGAACTTGATGTTTCAATCGTTAAATATTCTTCAAATGGTGTTGGGTCACCATGTATGGTAACAATTTTATTTGCAATTTCAAACTTCAAACATTGGTGAAGAGTGGAAGGGACAACCCTCATCGTATGAATCCAAGGACTCTGGAGAAGTAGGTTGTAAGGTGAAGGACAATATCCTACATAGAATAAAGTATCCAGGATCTTGGATCCAATATTAAGGGGAAGAATTATAGTACCTTGAGCATCTTGAATTTCATTGTTAAAAGATTTTATAAGAACATTTGATTCATTAAGATCTTCTTCCTTTGATTTGAGCTTTTGGAATAATTGATAAGTGCATAAATTAAGAGAGGAGTCATTATCTACCATGATAGCTTTAACAGGTGTTTCTTTACTAGATCCGATAATGTAAATATAGGGGTCTTCTTGTGGAGTAGAGGAAGGAATATCCTCATCATAGAATGAAATATGGTTAACCTCAAGAGGGTTTATACCATTAATTATGTTCTTAGAGAAAATATGATGAGGAACAAATTGTTGGCTAGGTATTTTGAACAAAATTTCCTTGTGATAAATTTGTAATACTTCTAAAAGGGATATCTTTGCTTGAGGATTAATCACTTGTTGTTGGTTATCAAAGTGGATTTCAGATTGAGATTTTGATTCTAAAGATGAGCTTTCTATGCTTACATTCCATTTTGGATCATTCTCTAGAGCCAAAGATAGTTTTGAAGGTTGGTCAAATGAGGAATCCATCTCTTGAATATCGGATTGAGTTGATTGAACTTGAGGTTGCTCATTTGTAGTTTTTGTTACAATATTAATAATATCATCATGATGGGACACATTAACATGCAATATTTGATTGGTTTCTTGTTGTTGATAATTGAATAGGGGTTCTTGGGAGATCCCCATGTCTTGATTGATTATTGGTATTTGTTGTGTAGGAGTTTGATTGTTTACTGGAGATTTATCATCAGTTGTAGATTGTAATTCCTTTATATTAAAAAGACCCTTATCAATCAAATCTTGAATTGCACATCTTAAATCTTTACAATTTTGTGTCATATGTCCATCTACTCTATGATATTCACAATGTAGCTCAGGTTTAAACCAATCTGCTGTGGTATCAGGTTGTCTTATGGAAGGGAGTTCAATCTTATTTGTGTCAAGTAAATACTTGAGAATTATATCCATTGGTTGATTGAGCTTAGTAAATTTACGTGATGAAGGTTTTTGAGAGGTTTTTGATAAATGCCTTAGGAATTTCGTCATAAAAGGACCTAATGGTTTCTCACCTCTACTTTCTTTATTATGGGTAGAATGATGATAGGAAGATTGCGATGTAGGAGGTGAGTGCATGGTAGAATTGGAAGAATAAGTATTTTCTTGTTGAAATGGATGTGTTGTATTGAAAGAAGAGTATTGAAAAGGTGGTGGAGGATTATATGTGGATTGATAGACATAATATGGATATATGGGAGAATAGATAATATCGTTATGAAGAGGATTGGCAAAGGGATTGTTTTGTTGGGTTATGGATGAAAAATGAGAAAAGTGTGATGGAGGTGATGTTGAATAGGGATGAGGTTGGTCATAATCAACAAATGTATTTGGCTGAATTCTTCCAACATTACTAATGGGCTCATATTGATTTGAGTAAAAACTCATGGTTTCTTTAGTACTTCTAAAAGTAATATTTAGCATCTACTATTTAGAATTGAATCTAAAACATACAAACATGAAATGATGATTTTGTTTTTGTTTTTCTTGTATACATATATATATTTTTTTTTTTTGTTTTTGTTTTCAAAAGGTTATGATGCATTCACGTCGGGTTCACCAAAATGTATCGCTCCAAATTTTTCGCATCCCTACCTTCAGGCTATTGGATCCGCGCCCGGAAGGAGGATGGGAAAAGGATGGTGCGGTACCTCGGACGAGAGGACTTCACGAAGGTCCCGCCTCTCAAGGGAGGTGTATTTTGGTGATTTTTCGACGGATGGTGGGTTCACCAGGAAACATTTGGCGGCAGTTTCCACGCCTAGGTTTTGGAATGTGTTTAGATGAGTTCGTTTTATCCTTTAAGCATTCATCCTAGGTTTGGCCGAATGAATCTAACTTAATCTATATGAAAATGCAACTTTCAATGAATACAAAAAACAGATTTTGAAAGCAGAAAATAGAGAATTTACAGGAGGAAAATGGGGAATACCTGATCCGGATGTCTGAAGAAGATTCTAATGGTTGATGCAGTCTGGATCGTCTGGGATTCTACAGAATCATCCGCAATCGACGACGAGATCGTCCGAGATCCGACGAATTCGTCGAAACACCGCAAAACAGAGAATAGATGCAAAATACAAGAAATAACACTATGCTAATAGAGGCAAATTACATAAAATTGCAATATGAATACTGGAAAATATTCAAGAATAGAATTTAAAGCAAATTACTATGCTTTAATGGCAGATTATGAGCTTAACATGCAATCTAGACTAGATGGGTGAACTCCAGATGCAAAATAGGATAAAAACTAAATAGATTATCTAATTTGCAAAACAAAATAACAGAGACAAAGTTGAGAAAAGCAAACTCCAGGCACTGATTGCCTCGATGTGGACTGCAGTCGAGATCGTCTCGCATCAGTACGAAATCGTCTCGAATTTGATGAGATCGTCTCCGATCTTGACAGGTTCATCGACGACGATGGGTGCTGGCTCCGGTTGAAAATCAGTGGTGTACCTACAAAAAAATGGCTATAGGACTAGTGCAAAAGATAGATTATGATGTTTTAGCATAGAAGGGTTCAGTTTGCAGATAAATTCAGCCAGGGGTTGGGGAGGGAAAATCTTAGAGTTTAAATAGGCTTAGGGAGAGTTGTTGGGAGGTTGGAGATCTTCCCAATTTGGGAGATCTCCAACGGGGGAGGGTCCCAATGGCGCAGACACGCTTCTGCCCGGATTGGAGACCCGTTGGAACGGATTCCAACTATGCAAATTCAGTTTTGCGACAAAATCGTCTGGACGTTCTAGTCCAGACGAAATCGTCAAATGCGGGGCGATATCGTCTGATCGGCGACGATATCGTCCAACGGTCAAAACAACCTCTAAAAATGGTGCAAAAAAGGGGAAACGGGTTTCTCGACGGTTAACGGGCGGTTTGGGAGGTTAAATTTGAATTTAAATTTATTTACTAAGGTGAATGTAATTATTCCAATTTTACTACGCCAATTTTAGGGTGCTACAATATCTTTAAACTCTTCTAGAAATAGCTATATTTCCCTCTCTTTATGCATTTAATTATCTCTCCCTTTTTCCAAAGAAGTAAGGAACTACCCTCTTATGGATATTGAACCAGATAAAACTATGTTTTAATCCAGTCTTTCAATGTTGGAAAAGTCTTGGGTGAAAATGTAACCAAAGGTAAATTTTGCCCAACAGATATCCATAAAGTGAAGGAGGTTTTCACGTGATTCCAAAATGCACAATCCATTTAAAAAATTTACCCATTCGATTTAATCATATCCCAAAATGTGATAACACCCCCAGGAGTAGTTTGGACCAAATCTAAGAAGAATTGGTGGCAAAAACCACCAGGTTTGGTGGCCATCCCACCCCAGGATGACCCCCAAATTATGATAGTCCTAAATGGCTCACCCAAGTATGGAAAAAAATATGAGAATTATTTCATTTTTGTTTTTGCATAGATAAATTCTAAAGTAGATTTTATACCTTTTATCAAGTTTTGGTGCAATTTGAGTTGTTTTGTATCTATTATTATACATTTCTTGTTTTGCAGTCCTGAATGGCACACCCAGGGATGGCCATAAATCTATGTGCAATTTTATTTTTGTTTTTATTATATCATTTCAAGAACACATTATATGCATGATCCTAAGTTTTTGTAACATTTGGAATAGTTTTGAATCATCTATTATACATTTCATATTTCAAGCTCATTATCACATATATCTCTTTGATTGCATTTCAATATACACATGCTATTAACAAATATAATTTATTTACATGTAGATCTAGGTATCATAGTACATGAGAAAGGAGCATCAAGTTATAACATTGATAGAACATCATGGCGACATCATAATCCTGCTCTTCAATCGTGAGTGTGAGGAATACACTGCAAGCACGCCTTGGTTTTTTAAAATGATTTGATCATTTGGGAAGTGTAATGAATTGTATCAATTGAGAGACCTCAAGGGGATATTTTTTAATTGTATATTTTTCAAATACAATAATATAAAGAGAACCACCCATTTCTTCTATATATTTGTCATTTTATGCTTACTTTAATGTCACTTTTGTAGTTATTAAATCAATAGAACAATAGATGCATTTCATTTCCCTTTGATAGGTGCACCGTTTTTTCCTCTCTACAATGGTGATAATGATGGGACCCTTTTCCCATTTGATTTAGCTAAGTTTTGACCCTATTTTTTCTTTTGAAATGTTGTAGGTTTTGGTCATTCTGGCCAGAAACGACCCTTGATTCCTTAATTGGAACACCTAGGGATGACCACAGTAGCCATCCCACGCATGGATGGCCCCCAAATTTGCAACTGTCCCACCCTAGGATGGCCACAAAATAGAATTTCTACAACTCAAAATTCCAAAAATAGCAACTTCTTAGGATTTCAAAGTAAGTAACTGCACCTTGTATTTGGATTTTTACTGTTAAAAAAAGGTCAAATTTAGTTTTGTTTCCTCCCTTTTATTTCTTGAAAGGTATATTTCACTTTTATTTAATCACAAAAACAACAAAAAATATAAGAAATACATAAAAATAATCCTATAGGAATGCATCTGTGTGGTTTTATTGCTTACGATCTACCTAATGGGTAGGTTGCCATTTAGGGCATGCATTTTTTAGGTTTAATTTCTATTTAATACTTCTAAAAATGAAAATTTATTTATGCATTTAGTGAAGTTTTATTAAGTTCTCTTTTTTTTCACTTTCTTTAAGTATAAAAATAACCACACACACCATAGTCACATTTTAGCATTAGTGAGTTGGACTTCATCCCCAACCACTAATAAAGACAGACAATGGTGGGCTTCATCTCCACTCATTGGCTCGCATTGTACGAACCCTATTTTTGGCCAAGGTTAGCTCCAAGAACCATCCTAGCCATGGAAAATAGCATGCATTCCTCTTCAAAGGGTGTATCGCTACCCACGGTAAATATGGGTGAGGACTGGTAGGACCTATGCTCCATGATTTGGTATGGGATTCATCTCCATAATTTTTTTGGTACACATGATTGGACTTTCATTGCCAATTGTCAAGATACGAGTATACAGGTAAAATCATTTAAAAATAATAATATCATCCAAAAAAAGCAAAGCACATGACAAAAGGTCTTCTTGCAAACAATAAATAAAAACACACAAAATAGTTTTAGGGAACACACATAAATATTTAAAAGATATAAACACTTGTCTTATTGCATGTTTTTGTTCTTGTGTGTTGCATCATTAAAATTTGTACAGGATATAATCACGTAGGGTTTGGTATGAAGTAACTATGGTGTGAACCCACAACCAAGCCCATTCAAGGGCTGATACTGAAAGAAAACATAAATCATCTCTGATTTAGCCTTAAGTATATGTTCATACCTCTTTGGTGGCCTCCTACTCACCCTAGTATAAGAATAGTATAGGTTTCGATCCTAATAAAGGAACACACTTCCTATATTTAAACACTTCACATGCCTTATTTAAAGAATGGCAACCACATGTTGAGGCATTAATAGATAGAGAAATACCATGCATTCATGTGCTTTCTAGTTCTACCAGGCCCACCTATAGGAAATATCAAGAGCACCCACATTTGGTAGAGCCAAGTGGTCAAAATACACCCCTAAACCATCCTAATAGGTTACAACAACCTAAATATGAAGATGAGTATGATAATAATTGCTCAGGGTGAGCAAGGTTAGTCCTAACCTTCCTCATCAATGAAGGAAGGCATGAGAAATTTTTTGATTATCCTCAGGTCCATTATGCCATGCAAGCATGATGTACCTTTGTGTCATCTAAGTATAAGTAATGCTTGTCTAGGATAGAGCCTCAAGTGAACACAACTTCCCTCAATCGAGGTAAGATCGTAGTTGATATCTCAAACCATCCTAAATGAGATAGACCCTAGGGTGATACTGCTAGAGCTCATAGGCCCTGAATGGTAGAATAAGTAAATCAAGTGATCAAGAGGTATGTTGAGTGCCAAGCATAATTAAATTAGCTTCGGTGAGATAAAGAATGCTTGGAATTCCAAGATCAATTAGAAAAGAAAATAATTGAGAAACAAACCAATGAGCTATTTCAAGAGACCTTACATGATATGGCCCCATCCCAAGTACTCATAGATAGTGGGTTCATTAGTGGTAACCTACTTTCAATCAAGATAGGACTTCTAGTCCTAACCAAATGTTGCCTCCTTGACCTCCTAGGCCTAATCAGGACTTACCTACAAGGCCTAATATAGATCACCATCCATAGGAACTTACTCCTCTTTGTAGGCTAGTTCAAGAGCCACCTTACAGGGCCTACACAAAGTGTGAACCATATGAGGAATATATTGAAGCATATTATAGAGATAAAGTTGATGACATTCAACCACCATGCAATAGGCTTGATTTTCCTCGCTCTCCCACATAGGTTCAAAGCAAAGAAGAGAATATCAAATCCTTTGATGCATACAAAGCATTGCTAGAATTCATGGAATCGATAGAGAACAAGACCTCAGGGTCTAGGCCACAAAATCCCACTTTGCTCTAGCTTCACATTCAACCAATTCACCCATCAGTACCTTATCCTCCCTATATAGAGTATTTTAAAATGCCTAAGCTAGACAAATTTAAAGGAGAGGAAGATGGGGAAGAGCATGTCACCATATTGTTGAACTGTATACAGGATGATGACACATTATTTTTTAGGATATTTTTTCTCATCCTCTCTAGCCTTGCTATAGAGTGGTACAATCAAGTCTCAAAGTACAATGTCTACAACTTTGAATAATTTGCAAATGCATTCTTGGAATGCTTCACCTTTAACACTAAGTAAAAGGTACTATTGATAGACCTCATAGGGTTGAAGCAATATGATGATGAATCAATCACAGACTATGTAAATAGGTGGTGAACGCTTCTTGCTAAGCTACTATACCTACTCCCCATGTATTAGTTGACTCTCATTTTTACTAAGAGTTACTTGATGCCAATTTCCTTGTTGCTACAACTCCAACAATACACAACTCTAGAAGATTATCTAGCCTAGGCTAGGATAATCGAAGACATCAAAATTCAAGAGGGGAATTTTCAAAACCCTGCAAGAAGGTATGGACTAAGAACACCAAGAACAATCCGGTGCAACCAAATCCGATAGTAGTCAACCAAGTTGCTATCAGTATTCTAGGGCTTGTGCAACCAACATTGCCTTAGAAGCCCAACTATCATGCCACACCTGGAAACTACAACAATAATCAAGCAAATCAAGGGTAAAACTAGCAATGTCACCCTAAGTGACAATTTATGCCCATTATTGAGTCCATGGATTCTCTATTTGAGTGCCTTTGTACAACCAAGGTAATTAATATACTTGAGAGTTGGTCTATATATCCAAATGCTCCAAATACCCTAGGATATCATGAAGACCTATACTACAAATATTATAGTCATAATGGGCATGATGTGCAGATGTCCTACAGGTTCAAACATATAGTATAGGACATAATCGATAGGAAAAATCTTCAAGTTGATAACCCTATTGCAACAAAGAATCAAAAAATAGATGTTTTAAAAGACCCATTTCCTACTCATGAGGAGCAGGTAAATCTAGCACAATAGGTGAATGGGGTCCATCTAGAACCCCCTAAATAAGGGTTTGTCAAAATTGTCAGTATCATGACAAGGAATAAGCGCTACCCAAGTCAAGTCGCACCACCTACGAATTCAAACAATATTCCTTCAACATCACAACCTCCACCACCTCTAGTGCAAAACCTTCCCCCTCACCCTGTGGTCACAATAAAGATTAAACTTGCTCATATATTGTAAATAATATTGACTCATCTCTCCATCTATGAGCTTATTCAATAGTCTCCACCTCATTGAGAAGCTCTCATGGAGATCCTCAAGTTGATTGAACTATAGCCCTAGGAGTCTAACTCCTTTAAAAATTTTGTGGGGCATGTTTAGCAATGCACAAAGCAAGTAATAACATTTCATGAGCATGAACTCAAGCCAGTACCACATTATATGGTGTATCCTCCCCTAAACATCATTGCATGTGTAATTGGAACATCTTACAAGAGAGTTTTGATTGATACTAGTCCCTCTAGTAATATCATCACCATGATTTCTCTCAAGCACTTCATACTTCCAACATCCCACATTATCATATTTACATATACCCTTCGAGCATTTAACAATACCCTATGCTTAATGATTGGCACCATAGTTATACCTATTTAGGTGGGATAAAAGACCATACCAAATTTGTGTCACATATTGGAGGTTAAAATGGCCTACAATATCTTGTTGGGTAGACCCTGGATTAGAGAAATGAATTATGTGTCATCCATATCTCACCAATTTTTGAATTAAACTTATGAAAGGTAAGTACATGTTGTCTCTACAGACCTTGAGCTCTTTAAATACTTCAACATGGGGCAACAAATCCTTGAGTTGACCTTGCCATCAACCCATATGTACTTACAACTGAATAAGTCCATCCAAGGTCTAACTCCTTCATAATCACCTTCCATTAATCCATCACCATATTCTTCCATACCATCCTCATCATAGACACTTCCAGATATGCCTTCATCATCATCGAATCCTTCGTAGAGAAACATGGGGAAGAGGCCTATTAACAAGATCTCTCTAACCATATCTACCATCTCTACAGAAGATATTCCTAGTTTAGCAGATGAGGAACCATCTTGTGAGGCAACATTGATTCAACTCAAGACTCGCTTCCATATCATCCATATCTACCACTACAAGTCAGAGTCCATCTAGTAGCCACTGGATTAGAAGAATACCTGGTAAGGAATATTACAACTTCTGCCATTGATGTGGTGTAAAATATGGATCACCCTCATTTCCCCATAGGTACCATTATACCTCTAGGATTACCTTATAATCAAACAAATTCCATTTATGGGGGTATTGACTATAGCACATAACCCTATCAGTAGCAAGAAGAGGATGAAGAAACCTTTTCTATGGACATTAATTGCATGTCCAATACTAAATTTACCATGTGATATCTTCATCTCTAAAATTGGCATGGCTATGGTTTGGGGTTGTACAAACAAGGTACTCACATACCTTACCAACCACAATATCAAATGCTATATGATAAGTTTTGTTTAGTACACAACAAGTCTATGCCTCTCGATGTCCTCACCAATAGTTTAGAGCGCCTGGGTCTGAACTATAGATATGATCTTGCACGTGATCCTTATGTCAATTCTAATCATGTCAATTATTTGAGGGATTACTTCCCCATAATTATGATAGATCAATATATATCTCATGATTTCACCTAATCTTATGAAGCAGATAAAAGTTCACATATTCTTCCATGCGATAGTGAGGAAGAAGATCAAGGTCATCCCTATGAAAGGATAATTGATGATGAGTCAAACTATAGAGTAGAATCTATCGAATCTTCTAGTTCATATGGGTAATACACACGGATCGTCCCTTTGGATTATGAAGACAAGTTCTATCTACGTGTGTTCCCATTATTGCATCCCATCTAGTGACAACTTATACCCCTATAAGAGCAAGCTCGTCCACTTCTGCATTGACCACCTCTGATTGTTTTGCTTCCATCACAACCACCTTCGGTCATTTTTCTTCCACCACAACCACCTCCACAATTTTTATGACAACCTATTATCAATAGATGCCATCAACCACCCAGAGGAGATCATCCATCCATCAACATGATTTCCATAGATCGTTTTGCACCCCTGCATGATCAAAATAACCTATCAAAGCCACTACACCTCGACTTAGAGGTAATCAAATTTGATTAGTGAGATTCTCTACCATATCATTCTGAGTATTGGCCTTGCAATAAAATGTTATAGACATTTTATTTTACTCCAAGGTCTACTCAAGATGTCTTTCACGATGAAGTTGAACTTGAATTTCTAATCAATGACATAAACCCAATTTATGATATTCATTTGATCCCTACTCCACACCAAGTGGAATATGGATCTCATATGTCAATTAATCCAAAAATTAATAGTGATATCAAAACAAATCCTAAAAATCCTCAATTCATCAAGTTAGGGGAAGGCTTATCCCCCACTTAGAAATCCAATTTCGTAGCTCTTATCAAAGAGAAGAAGAAAGCTTTTGCATGGTCATACAAAGATATGCCAGGACTAGATCCAGTCGTAATGCATAATATTATGCTTGATCCAAATGCCAAACTAGTAAAGTAGAATCTATGCAAAATGCATCCAAAAATAGCCTTAATGGTGAAATATGAGCTACAAAAGCTATTAGATGCCAATCTCATTATATCAGTGGATTATCTACCATGGATTTCCAATATGGTTCCTATCAAGAAACCTGATGGGAGAATTTGTATTTGCATCGAATTTCATGATCTAAACAAAGTGAGTCCTAAGGATGAATTCCCATTTCCAAACATCGATGTCGTAGTAGACACCACAACAAACCAAAAAATATTATCTCTAATGAGCGATTTCTATGGATATAAACAAATTTATATTAATCCATAAGACCAATTCAAAAAAACATTCAAAATGCCTTGGGGAACATTTTGTTATAAAGTCATGCCTTTAGACCTCAAAAACACTGGTGCTACCTACCAGTGAGCTATGACTTACATCTTCCATGACTACATGCATAAAATTTTGGAAGATTACATGGATGAATTATTGGATAAATATTTACTACACCATGAGCATCTCAATGTATTGCACAAATTTCTTTATTGCCTCATCAAACACAACATTAGACTAAATTCTAATAAGTGCATATTTGATTTCACATATAGAAAACTCTTGGGGTTCATAGTCTTTAAACGATGCATTGAAGTCGA
This sequence comes from Wollemia nobilis, assembly GCA_028583015.1. Lineage (NCBI taxonomy): Eukaryota > Viridiplantae > Streptophyta > Pinopsida > Araucariales > Araucariaceae > Wollemia > Wollemia nobilis. Next base: position 777,333 of record JAQPPZ010001613.1, on the reverse strand, counting down.
TCCAAACAAATTCAAGGTAATCCTTGAGATGCCTCCCCATACTACCATCAAGTAACTTCATATTCTACAAGGTAAGGTCACATCTATCAAGTGCTTCATAGCGCAGTTATTGGATAAGTGTCGACCAATGAAAAAATTCTTACACAAGGGGGTCGCATTCAACTAGGATGACGAGTGTCAAGTCGTCTTTGATGAAATAAAATAATATTTGCCTTTGCCACCAGTATTACATCATCCTAAAATAGGAGTTCCATTCTATTTATATATCTTAGCTACTGATATTGCATTAGATATCATGTTGACCCAAAATAATGAATTGCACAAGGAAAAAACTACATACTATATCAGCCACACCCTTGTTAGTTACAAAATAAAATACACATCCATTGAGAAGCTATACTTAGTAGTGGTTTTTGCCACTAAAAAACTACACCATTACATGCTCAATCATACCATATATATAGTATCCAAATATAATCCATTGTGATATATGATGAGTTGTACTTATCATAATAGTTGCACAATGAAATGGATCATGTTGTTGATGGAATTTAACCTCAAATTTATCTGTAGACACCCAAAATTCACACATTGATGTCTCTACGTATCCATAGGTTATTCCAGATATCCCTAGGCTATTGTAGGATATTGTAGTCATGTGTAGTCACGCGTAGTCATGTGTAGATTACCGTAGTTTGCCATAGTAGTGTGTAGACTTCCATATACCACTTCATCAACTTTCAGGTCCAAAACCCTAATAAGCCTTAAAAATCACATCCCGTGCATTGGTATATCCTCCGATAGCCTATTTGCACTCAATTGAGACCCCACATGCTATTAATTGACAAAAGCAATTATCAAGTCAATTATTAAAATCTAATTTAATGTTGAATTCACTTAAGTCACCTTTTTAGGGCAAAATTGATTAGTTGAACTCTTAATCCTTAATTAACACTAATTACATCCTCCCACATGTGTGTAATTAGGGTTAGCTAAGATATTTTCCTAGGAACCCTAATCAATATCTAATTTGACTTAGGACCTCCTAATCCTAATTAGACTTAATCCTTCCTCACACATGTGTGAGGATAGGATATTTCCTATGAGGAATGTGAGACCTCTACCTCACAAACCCTAACCTAACTTTGATTAGACTTTATATAAGGGTTAGTTTACTTAACTCCACCCTTGCACCTTGCATTTTCCTATAAATAGTGGGTCTTAAACCCCTAATTACATCTCCCTCCATTAATGGCATAAGCACAAAAACTCTATCGAATTCAATACAAAAGTCTAAACAGTCAAATTTTATAGCAAACAGAAGCATAGTAGTAGCCAAGGAGCCTCCCTATCAAAGCATTTCACTAGAATACCACTTATTGTAGGATTCTCCCCTTGCCCTGCAAATCTAGTTCTGGTTCACCCCTCAGGTGGCGATTTCAGTCTACAAATCCCAAATCACCTCATATTTTATAGGTAAGTTTCCATTTATCATTCCTAAGTGTTTAGCATCATTTATTGCAACTTTCAATATATTTGTGTGTCGATTTAGTCTTCATAACAAAGGGGCCTGACCAAGGCAAGTCTCCCAACCAACTAATCTCCTTTTGCAAGTTCTTCATAGGTCAAAATAAGAAGAAAACCATCAACTACAACCTGATAGTGGATCACAAACCCACCTACATTGAGGGATGATAGAAGGCAGTATCAAGATTGTTGTAAAGTGTATTGAAAAATATTATGAAAGGGAAACTTATCCCTATTGTAACATATGTTATCTTTGAATATAAATGAAATACATATTTCTTGTTCAACATAATTTATGTTCATGTTGTTAGATCAAATACCACTTTCCACATGTTTCATTATGGCATGCCCGATGGGACCCCCATAATGAATAGTGTTAGGCTAAATTTTTCTAATAAATCTTATATTATCCTGCATTGCTATGTTTTTCAGGTACTAAATCTAACTTTAATAGAGATTTTCAAATCTTGGGAACCCTCTTAGGCCTTCAGAATAGATATTTGGGGTCTCTAGATCCAATTCACCCCTTGCATTGTGAATCAGATAGCCTCAAAAACCTCCAAAATTGTAGGGGTGAGCAGTACATGACCTAATCATACTATCCACAACATCAGAGTGTAGGTACTTCCCATTTTATCCCTGTGTTGTTTAAATTTTGAAAGCATAAAGCGTTCACTAGTTAAATGGCAATTTCTAGGTGTAAATTTGCTTTCATTTTAAGCTTCTAGGATCGTTAATTTCTTTGAAGTTATAAAACCTGCAACTTTATAGCAACTTCATTTAAGTTGCTTTTCAAATAAATTTACATTTCTCCTCTTTGTTTCGCATATAGTATAAGCCTACACTGTTTCCCCCTTTGTTCATAGCATCTCTTGCTAAAAGAAGTATGCATTCTAAAGTTTAAATTAGGGTTTCCTAATCCCCTTCTCCATGTTATTTAATTTTCAAAAGAATTTTGCATCCTAAAGTTGAAAATTAGGGTTTCCTAATCCCCTTACTCCACACACTTGGATTGCATGTTTCCACGCTTTATAAAATAGATTAGTTTATTTCATAAATGCATTTAGGGCTAGACTATTTCTTTGCAAAGAATACAGTTATCTAATCATTTGCTTTCTAAAAGACATTAGGTTAGTCTCTCTTTTGAAAATACAACTATTTAGGTTCTTACCTTGCATACACTATTAGAAAAACACAAACCCACACACACTCATGTGGTATTTAAACAAGTGATGAGATTGGATTTCATCCCCAATCCGTCGCTCGAGATTGGTGTGGTAGGTGTTTTACCCTCCACCGACTCACTCCCCTAGATACCTAGCAGCCCCACAGGAGAGGTTTTCTAGATTTCATCACCAAAAAATCCCCCACTTTTGTGACTGAGCCATGGAATTCATCACCAATAGTTACCTGCAGAGTGGGATAGGATTAGCGCCTTCATCCACAAGGCTAGTATAATTAGTAGAATTGGGAATTATCATTCTTGACTAGGCCTACCTGAGGGTGAAGTGAAAGCATGGGTATTTCAGTAGTAGGTCTTAAACAGCTCCACCTCTCTCCGTGAGAGGAATTTGTGAACTCACTTTAGTATAGTGGGTTTCCCCCCTTATAGGATATCATTTTACCGCACCTTCCCTACAGGTAACCATTTGCATGTTGTAATAACATTCTATTTTGTGCATATTTGGGTGTTGTAGGAGGTTTGATATTGATGAAATTCTTGATTTTATAGAGTATTAAATCCATTACCCGTGATTATACATAGGGAGTATCAACATTGCAACACACAAAAATGAACAAAATACTTTTATTTTTTAGCATTTGGAATTGATTCTGGTCTACCGTTGTTTGCATGATCACGGATCAGTCTCATCACATTACACTACATATTGTTTTCCATATACAGCATGTCACTTGCTTTACACTTACATTAGACACAGTTGAGTCTATATCATACAGGGTTTATTTCTAAAACCCTTTTTACACATGCTGCTATGCCTATGGTCACATGTATTAGAGTGCATGAGCAAGCATGCTTTATAGAGGAATGGCCTACCACTTCCTCTAGTCAATCCACTCTCACTTCTTCGATCATGAAGGGGAAGACCATAGACACATATGATTTGTGTATATAATCTAATGTACAACTCACACACATGATACCTCATAATGAGACATCAATCTTGAGTGAAGCCCTCACTACTTCACTCACAGAGGATTATCCGCTCCTTTCATCCCCATCCTCACCTAATCCACCGACCATGTTCTATGACAATATGATATACATAGTTCCAGGACAACCTCATCGGTTATTTACCATATATGAGGAGGTTATACCTACTTCTCCCACCTTCACAAACCCCTTATTTCAAAATCCATCTCAATCATTTTTTGAGAGTGATTCTTCCCTCCTAAATTGTACCCATATAGAGGTCACATCATTTGCTCCTATCGTAGAAATGGTGTCCAAACCATCCTCCTATGCTATAGAAAATTAGAATACATCCTTATAAACTGCACAAAAAATCCCTCCCCAATAAGAACCACAAGCATTTCCTCAAACCTCACACCCGTACTCTTCACAGGAGTCCCAACCATCATCTTTCCAAGAGCCGTTTTTCACCATATCTAAAGGCATATCCCAATAACCCCTTTATATGCAAGATGCACAAACCCAAGTGGGAGTGTACACATACACCTTCCCCTCGACCCAATTTCCTACTTTGGCAACTTACCTCACCTTTTTGGAAGCATTTTCGCTAATCTCCCAAGTATTTAGAGTGTACGATACCCAACATTTAGCCCCACATTTATCTACGATGACTTTTAGGATACTGTCACATCCCCCTTTCCAAGATTCCACAACCAATATCTTTCCCACCTATGGATTAATACCAACAACTTATCCACCCACCCCATCAAGCTATTCCATGTAGTTTAGCTTCCATACTTTCTACCCTCTCAGACAGAGACATATCCCTTCCTTTGATACCTCGTCTTGACCACCCCTAGTAATGATAGCCCTGACACTTACACCATTATTAGCTGAACCCATGGCCCAACCATTACAGTATGCTCCAACCCAATAATTACCTATACCACAACCACATGCCTCATAGTCACAATGCTATTACCCACAATAGACACCTACTCCACAACCTAGTGCACCCATAGATATGATAGCACATGTCGCCCAATACCCGCATTACCAAGATTAGGTGCAATAGTATTATTCACAATACTAGGAAGAGCAATAATTCCAGGTATCCACCACATCCATAGACTCAGCCTACCATAGCCCAGTCTCCCACCCCCATGACACCTAAAATTCAACTCTTACGAGATGAAGTCAAAATGCTGAACCTACGCACCTCTAGCTATGGGCCACAAAAGCCCTATTACGATAAACTATGCAACGAGCTAGTTCACCCATCAGTTTAATTTCCTCCTTGACCTTATCACTTTAAAATACTAAAATTTGACAAGTACAGAGGTAAAGAAGACCCTAGAGAGCATGTGAGCAACTACCACTCATCCTTCTATCAGCTTCACAGTAGTAATCTCCTCATGTTGTGTACCTTCTCCCTTTTGCTCGTGGGACTAGCATTGGATTCGTACAACATGCTCCCATGCCATAGCCTGTATACTTTCAAGCAACTGGATAACTCCTTTCTAGAACACTTTTCCATCAACATCAAGAAAAAGACCATATTTTCTAATGTGTACGCCTTACGACAGGCTGATGATGAACCCATATCTGAGTTTGTTTCTAGATGGATAGCGATCATCCATGACCTTGCCCATAGCCTCCCCACTACCGATATCATGACACTCTTTTCCAAGAGTTGCCACAAACACATCTCCACATCCCTCCAACTTCATCAAAGTCGCACTTTTGAAGATGCCATTTCGCAACCAAAAGTTATTGAAGGCATTAAGGTCCAATCCAAGAAAATTAAGTTGAGAACCAAATCCAACTATAAACCCAACTTCCACTTCAACAAGACCGTACTAAATCAACCTTACCCTCAACCGCCTCAAGCCAACCAAGTCACAACTGCTACCCTAGTGCCAGCACCGACTCCTCCACAAGCATTCCAGGCTAATGCTCCTGCTCCACATAGACTACAACAATACCGAGGCATGCATCCATAGGTTCCACCACACAACCTCACATTATTATCCAAACCATTACCAAAATTGTTTCACAAATTGTATGAGGGCAACCATCTCCTTCTACCTGAGATCTACCCATTGGATCCAAATTCACCCAATCCTCATGGATATAATGAGAAGATCTTTTGTCCTTTCCATAGGCAACATGGCCATGATATAGATTTGTGTCACTCCTTCTGTGTGCAAGTTCAAGACCTAATCGATAGGGGAATCATCCAGGTAGCAAACCCTTTAGCCCCACAAAATTAAAATTTAGGGATTTTTCAAAACCCTCTATCGGATCATAGAGGATCCAATCCTCCTAGACCTCCAAACAATACTCTATTGCCACCTCACCATGTGAACAATGTACAATGTGATCCTCCATCATGTGGTGTAGTAGGTATAATCAACCTTACTATGAGGAACCAATGGTACCCGTTATGCCAGAAAACACCTATTGTTTTCCTGCCAACTTAGTTCACATCACTATAAGTACCTCAAATGCCTACTACCATACCACCACCACTTGAAAATGTTATTACCATCTATGGTAGCCTAACCCATTAGTTACGTAATACCCCTATGTGGTTATCTATATTCGATATCCTGCAGTAGTCTCAACTCCATCATGAGGTGTTGAACGACATCCTATGCTACATTGACCTAGAGACACATGACATGAATGCCTTTGTAAATTTTGTAGAAAATATCCCATGATACTTCCAGCCCTCAATTAGCTTCCATAACCACGAGATAATGGAACTCATTGGAGAAGGAGCAGATTCCCATCTCCACATCCAAGCCATAATTAATGATATCACTACAATGGGTACTCGTTGACATGGGCTCATCCATTAGAATTATATCCATAGTATCTCTACATCACCTGCATATCTCACCAGCCCATTTTGCCATACCTTCCCTCGTCCTGCATGCATTTGATGGCTCCATGAGACCTACCACAAGATCCATAGTTTTACCTATCTACGTAGGCATTCATACCATATCTATATTCTTTCACATCATCCAGGGGAAAATGCAATACAATATTCTTCTTGGTCACCCATGGATTAGAGACATCCAGTGTTTCCCTTCCACACTACACCATTGACTCAAGTACATCCACAATGAACTCACTGTGTCCCAGCCAATGGAAATTCGTTTAAGTTTTGCAAAATTATAGACCTTCCCCTTGCACCATTATTTTCATCCTTCCAAATATTCCTTGTGTCCTCTCATCAGTCGGTAGGAGCATCAATATCCTCTCCAACTTCCACCTCAATATCCCAATGTTCATCAAGAGCACAAGCTTCGATATCTACACCATTAGTACCATATTCTACGAGACCCAAAACTGCTACCATGCCTTTATCATCGCCATCCTTATGGCCTCCATAATCATCCCAACCTCTACCATTCCAATTTCCACCTGTGGTGCCACAACCATCATCGCCACCCATTGCACAATCTATCACATTACCTCCCTCATCCTTGCCTATGGAAGCCCCTATCCTTCCTACGCCACAAACACCTCTCCTTTATTTTTAATCGTAGACTAGGACATTCACTTCTCCATGTAGCCTAGCACCTGCACTGATACCTTCCCCCACATAGGTCAAACATCCTACTCAATCTACAACAATAAAATGTCATGAATAGGAACAACCAATACCCAGTTCAGATAAATAACTCCCACACCCTTCAGTAGCTATAATCAGGGAATCTTAGATTTCACCTTCATCATCTAATTATGATACCCCACCCCAGTCACCAGATCGTACCACACCATGCATTTCTATTTTCATGATAAATGCTAACCCAAGAGATTATAATGTGCATAATTCCTGCATACATGATCCCCATATCCAATCTACCCATGATTTCGGTCACCCTAAAACCTAGGTCCTTACCATCAAAACTATCATACAATTGGGAGGTCCCAAAAATCATACCAATTTTGTTTATGCAAGAGTTGACTCTTCAATACCCCCACCATCTTCTCCTCCACCATAATCCAGCTTTTATTGTATGTTAGACCACATGGCCAACCCTCACTTTACCTTGCACTACTTGCAACATTTACATTTGTGTGGATTCAGGTTGTGCTGCTATAAACAAGGATTGCACACACCTATCGATCATCGAGTTAAGTCACCAAAAAAAGAATATAGTATAGGCTATAATCCAAGAGTAGTTCATACCTTAGAATATGAACTCCAAGACTTGTCCCTCTATTATAATCCCCTTCTAGTACACACCCTAGAAGAATATGTTGACATGGACATCATGGAGGATACTTCATCACCTCATTCTACCATTGCAGTCCCCTGTGACTTCTTTCATAAATCATCCATGTTCGACACCTCCTCATGCTATTATGTTGATAGACTGACAAACCAATTTGCTACCTTATCCATAGATGTGCCACCAATAGAAATGGATATAGTTCCTCTTGAGTCATCATCGACACACTTAGCTACGTTCCCACCTATACATAGACAACTACATAAAGTAGTTGCTCGTTCTCATTCACCCCTAGTTTTCTATGACCTCATTTGAGTCTCTTAGGGCATGCATGAACCATCGAGCCCTACTCACTAGATTCTTCCCCACCTACTTCACCTACAACATTGATCAATATGGTTGAAGTAGACTTGTTCTCTCCCCTTCGTTATAGTCACCAATAGACTCAAGACAATACCCCAAATCTAAATTTTATAGATCTCATGCCTATATCACCCATACCAGTGCCTCAATATTTTCTTATTTCTCCTCATGTATTGTGGGTGGCAAATTCTCCCTCCTCATCCACGCTACCCCAAGTCCCTTAGGTATCTCACACGGGCGTCTACGTATACAACGAATATGAGTTTAGAGAGACCATCGATGACCTCAACCTCATTCCCATCTTCAAATAGTTATGTGATGGATCTCTCATGCTCATTGAAGACACTATCGATGTCAACATTGGTGATGATCCCAAAATCCTCACATCCTTAAACTAACCGCTAGCATCTCACCCGAGGAGCACATTGCCTTCACAAAATTCCTTTGCAAGTACATTTGAGTTTTTGCATGGTTATACAAGGACATGTCGGGACTTGACCCTACCATAGTGGTCCATAACCTCATACTCGATCCTAATGCTAAATTGTTAAGACAAAATTTGTGATGCATGAATCCAACTGTTGCATAAATAGTGAAATTTGAACTCCAAAATCTCCTAGACGTCGATTTCATTGTACCATCATTTCACTCCTAGAACTCCAAAAGCTAAAAAAACAAACAAAATTTTTGGATACCCATTTCACCCTTCTATGGTGAAAGTACCATCAGTTCTCAAAAATACTATCTCTAAGGTGGCATATTAAACAGTCAAAATTTACTACTTTACACCCAAACACAACACATTTAGAAATCACACCAAACAAAGGCATAAAAATATAACAGTTGCATAACTGGATACCTAATTCCTACTTTTATGGATAAAGTGCAAAAACATTCCACAAACAGTACACCATTGCTTCAAAAATGGATGGTCAAACTTTACACCTACTCTACCCATTACCCGGTCAAATTAGTACCAAAACAAGTCAAACCTAGAAACAAATTACATTTTTGGGTACCCATTTGGCTTGTTTATCACTTTGTATTTAAATTTCAATTAATATTCACAATTTTTTTACAAAAAAAGATGAAAACATCCCCCCCTAATTTAATTTTCTTTGGAAAATTAAATAAAAAAAAAATTAGATAGGTAAGACCACTTACCGATGGATCTCCAAACCTACTGTCGACTCCCAATTGTCTTCTCGTCATCCTATCATCCAAAATTCAAACCATCATGCTCGCACATCATCGAATACCTCTCTTGCATGCTCTCCAACACTCGTCAAAATCACAATGAGGTTATTCTCCCTCCAAATTACCTTAAAAATACCCTAAAACCTAATTCACCCCCCACCCCACTATTTAGGCTTGATTCACCCTTGCCCTACGAATCAGGATCCAATTTACCCCCTACCCCATGAATTGAGCATAAGACCCCCAAAACCAATCAAATTCATTCCAAAACCCTAGGAAATCATGCACATGTACCCTAAAACCCTAGGAACCCTCCTAAACTATCCTCTCACCTACATTTTCATAAATTTTCATCATGCATTGGTATCTTATCAATCGTTGCATCATAAAATCACCATATTTTATTTTCCTCATTGCTTATTCCTCATTTGAGGGGGTATTCATATCCAAAGTCAGCTTTGCATGCAACCACACAACTGAAAATCCATAAGTGCAAGTAGCACATTTGTCTACGAAAATATTTGCTGAAGATTATCTTATGAAATAATCTCAATCTCAACTAGACAGGTGTTATATCATGAGAGCTATGCATTTCGATGGAGAAATCAATCTAAGCATTCAAGTACATCAAGTACATAATGAATGATACGTTTGATGTAATCCTAGTGCAATATTTGGAAAAGGATCTCATGACCATGCTGATCTGGTCATGTTTGAATAATCCAAATGTCCCTTTAGCTCAAATGGTTTGACACTTGTCACCATGTTCTCATCAATAAATCAACATCAAATATTTAGATAGGCTTTTGTCATATTCATACTTTTAGACCACGCTGATTTGGTCACAAAATGAAAGTAGTCAAAAGTTGCCATTCTCAAGAAACTAGTATGGCATTAAAAATGTCATATGGACTCAGCAAAATCATAGCATTGCATTCAAAATCATTCATTTCCATTCACAAACATTGTGTTTAGTTCTTTCCTCTTCTTCTTCTTTCCTTCCTCTCTTCTCTCCCTAGACATCCAATTAATGGGTTTGGTCATGCTTCGAGTGGCTACATACTTTTGATTGGATTCCATTCCCCTTCTATCCCTTTTCCTCCTACATAAACCCTTCATATTTTTGTATTAAACTGTGTTCCTCATAGTATATTTTTGTATTAAACTGTGTTCCACTTAATATATTTTTGTATTAAACTACATTACACATAGTATAGTACAAAAGAGGTAAAATGTAGACACCCAAAATTCATACATTACTATCTGTACGTATCCATAGGTGATTCTAGATATACCTAGGATATTTTAGGCTATTGTAGTCATGCATAGATTGTCGTAGTTTGCCATAGCAGTATGTAGACTTCCATATACCACTTCATCAGCTTTTAGGTCCAAAACCCTAATAAGCCTTCAAAATCACATCTCGTGCATTGGGATATCCTCTGATAGCCTATTTGCACTCAATTGAGGCCCCCATAGGCCATTAATTGACAAAATTAATTATCAAGTCAATTATTAAAATCTAATTTAACATTGACTTCACTTAAGTCACCTTTTTAAGGTAAAATTGATTAGTCGAACTCTTAATCCTTAATTAACATTAATTACATCCTCCCATAATGTGTGTAATTAGGGTTATCTAAGATATTTTCCTAGGAACCCTAATCAAGCTCTAATTTGACTTAGGACCTCCTAATCCTAATTAGACTTAATCCTTCCTCACACATGTGTGAGGATAGGATATTTCCTATGAGGAATGTGAGACCTCCACATCATATAACCTAACCTAACTTTGGTTAGACTTCAACTTAGGGTTAGTTTACTTAACTACCCCCTGCACCTTACCTTTTACTATAAATAGTGGGTCTTAAACCCCTAATTACCTCCCTCTCCATTAATGGAATAAGCACAGAAAATATATTGAATTCAACACTAAAGTCTAAACAATCAGATTTTATAGCAAATAGAAGCATAGAAGTAGCCAAGGAGCCTCCCTACCAGAGCATTTCAGCATAATACCACTTACAGCAGGATTCACCCCCTCCCCACGAATCTGATTTTGGTTTGCCCCTTGGGTGACGATTTTAGTCTACAAAGCCCAAATCACCTCAAATTTGGTAGGTAAGCTTCCATTTATCATTCCTAAGTGTTTAGCATCATTTATTGCAACTTTAAATATTATTTTGTGTTGATTTAGTCTTCATAACCAAGGGGATTGACAAAGGCAAGCCCCCCAACCAACTAATCCCATTTTGTAGGTTCTTCAAAGGTCAAAATAAGAAGAACACCATCAACTACAACCCGACGGTGGATCGCAAACCCATCTACATTGAGGGACGATAGAATGTGGTATCAAGATTGTTGTGAATTTTATTGAAAAAAACAATATGAAAGGGAAACTTGTCCCTATTGTAACCTATGTTATATTTGAATATAAATAAAATACAACTTTCTTGTTCAGCATACTTTGTGTTTATGTTGTTAGATCAAATACCACTTTGCACCTATTTCATTATTAGATAAAAATCAATCAAATATCAGGTCATCGTCGATCAACTTGTAAAGGCTTCTCTCCAATATGATCAACCTCTTAACATACAACTTTCCAATGATGGAGTCTTTCAAGTGTCAAAATCAGCTGATCCTAAAATCCTGAATCATAGGCTAACATGACTCTCTTTTTTGATGGTTCTAAGTGTGAGCAAGGGGGTGATGTAGGAATTATGTTTTCACACTACAAGGGGCTCCAATACCCCTATAATTTAAACTTGATTTCCTATGCACCAATATTAATGCTGAGTATCAAGATCTTATCATAGGCATTCAAATGGTATCATCATAAAAATAACTAAACTCAACATTTTTGGTGATTCCTTGCTCATAGTGAACCAAGTCAATGAAATATACCAATGCAAATGTCCAATCTTCAAGCCTACAAAGCCCTTGTGGATAAAATTCTAAGAAATTTTGAATGGCATCAAGGCACTACCTAGGTCATCTAACCATTTTATGAATACAATGGCATCCTTAGGGTCTTTAATCCTATATAATCTTGCTGATGATATAACCACCATTCAATTCAAAATGCTATCATAATATACAATGGAGCATGAGAACATCCATTCTACATCAGAAGTCCACATGATTCAAATTGAATCTTCTCATGAATGGTTCTTGCAAATTCACAATCACTTGAATAATGTTTCTTGGGGAAATTTATTCCCTCAAACTCCTTTTGATAGAAGCACAATGCTATATTAGCAAGCTCTCTCCCAATAAACATTTGCTATGGATGAACTTCAAAAGGATCAAGTAATTCATGCAATTCAGGCTTCTTCAAATCAAGATTGGTCCTCTCAGATAAAATATTACCTAAAGGTTGGTAATATCCCTTCTAGACTATAACATGAGTAAAATGGACTTTCAACCAAAAAGTAGAAAATATGTCACTTGGAGATACTTTGTATCATTTGGGCTATGAAGGTATCCTCCTTCACTACTTAGAAACTCAGTAGTGAGTTTGTGTGATCTCCCAAGCACACGATGGTACATGTGGGGGTCATTTCAATGGCATGGACATCACAAAGTGCATTATCTACATGGGCTATTATTGGACAAATTTAGAGCAATATTGCTATGCTAATGTTAAGAAGTGCATAAAGTGTCACCACGATGCTAATTTGACATACATACCTTCTTAGGCCTTACAACCGATTCAATATGTTTGGCCTTTTTTGCAATAGGGTTTTGACCTAGTTGGGAAGATCTCACCCCTTTCCTATGACCATCACACATTCATCATTATGGCCATAAAGTATTTCACAAAATGGGAGGAAGTAATCCCCCTTACCACTATGACTGGATCCCACATTACAGAGTTCATGTTACATAATATCATTTTTCATTTTGGTATTCCATCCAAAATTATTTTAGATAATGGTCCACATTTCAAGATTAAATATGTGTGCACTTTAACATCTAAATATAACATCCAACATAGGTTTTATATGCCCTATTATCCATAAGAAAATGGATAAGTTGAGGCATCAAACAAAACAATAATTACCATTTTAAAGAAAATTATTAAAGATAATAAAAATGATTGGCATACACAATTTCCATTTACCCTATGGGACTACTGCAATAGTATTCAGAAATCCACTAGGGCAAATCCATTTTTACTAGTGTATGGTGTTGAGGTAGTCATGCCCTTAGAGCTATAAATCCCATTACTATGCATATCTATGCAAGAGTTCATCGATGATGACACCAAAAGGTAGGCTCACCAAGATCAACTAACATTGCATGATGACCGATGTGTTAATGCTATCGAGAACCTACACATTTATCAAGAGTGGCTTAAGAGAGACTACAATATGAAAGTCCATCCTAGAGAATTTCAGGTTGGTGACCTCGTTCTAAAAGAGAACCAACAAAATTTTAACTTATCACCCCATCTATGAGACAATTTTATGAAATATTGGTTAGGTCCATTCATTATCACTAGTCAGATTGGACCTAAAACTTATCACCTAGCCTCCATTTAAGGAATTGAGGAACCTAAAACCTTGAATATCCTTCATCTACGACATTTTCATGCTTAAAGTGTCGTGCCCCAAAAATCCCCAAAGGTATCCATAAACCCTTTAGTCACCCAAAAAAAAAAGGCCCAAAGGTATCCAAAAACCCTTTGGTCACCTAAAAAGCCCCAAAGGCATCCATAAACTCTTTGGTCATCCATAATGCCCCAAAGGTATCCATAAACCCTTTGGTAACCCAAAATTCCCTAAAGGTATCCATAAACCTTTTGGTCACCCAAAAATACCCAAAGGTATCCATAAACTCTTTGGTCACCAAAAATACCCCAAAGGTATCCATAAACCCTTTGGTGACCCAAAAATCCCCAAAGGTATCCATAAACCCTTTGGTCACCCAAAATGTCCTAAAGGTATCCATATATCCTCTGGTCACCTAAAATGCCCCAAAGGTATCTATAAATACTTTGGTCATACAAAATCCCCAAAGGTATCCATAAACCCTTTGGTCACCCAAAAATCCCCAAAGGTATCCATAAACCCTTTGGTTACCCAAAACGCCCCAATGGCATCCAATAAACCCATTGGTCAAATGTATATACATATATATTAATCAAAATCCAAAAACATCATCATTAAAACAACAAAAATACTAAAATATTGCATTGTATCACATTTCATACCATTGCATCATACAATCACTTACATTAGGCATTCCCTTCATTGCATTTTACATTTTAGAGTTGCTCATACATGTTTAGCACTAGGTCTGTATACTAGTCATCCTTCAAAATCAATTTTGTCAAAGTCATCATTCACACCCTTCTACATTAAAATTATCATTTCCATCCACATTTTCAACCTTTTGTATTTGTGTATATTTCTCTTCACCTAGTCATTTTTTAAAGGGCATATTTAGGATTTTTGATCACTCAACCATATCTAGTTTTCTTTTTAGATTTTGTAGAAATATAGCCTGATTTTTAGAAGGTATAGTTTTTCTTTGATTGTACCTCATATACGTCAAAATTCCAATATATTTTCACATTAAAATCTAAGTTTTGCACAAGGAAATATGAAAACTACAAAGTGGTTCGGGTTACCTTACGTGAAAAGTTTATCTTGCTCATCTCCCCGTGCGCATGGTTCAAAATTATTGAGAATTGACAAAATGAAAAGCTTCTCCCTACCAAAAATTCCCAAAATAAATAGTGGTTTTCACCACTAAGAAAAGCAAAAAGTAAAATAAGCACACTCCAAAAATCCCTTTCTCACCAAAAAAAATGAGCAAATCCCTGGAGCAATTCAAAAATAAAAGAAAATAAGGGAGTACTGAACTTGAATCCCTAGAATCCTCAGCATCTAACAAACCATGAGGTGATCCTCGTTACAAGTTAGGTGGCATCAATATTACTTGGCAATGGTGGTATACTTATGCATTATGATACATCTATCACATTAGCATCCTACTTTTATATAGACCAATGTTTACATGCAGATGAGCTAGCTTTTGATAGCCTATACTACCTAGTGGTCTAATACCACTACGTACAAAACTCAAGATCATGATACTCATAGGGAGATATTTAGTAAATATGGGCTGCATCAATCCTATTTGGCACTAGGGTAACTTTATGTGTTATCATAACAATGAAATCGCCTACACACATAGGGATATTGAATTTCTTGGTCATCCTAGCATATTTGTACCTTGTTAAAAAGTCTTGCATGGTTAGTATATAACTTTTGAATAGTTGACTAGAGTTTTTGAGTCTCATGAAAAACCTAAGGAAATTATATAAAATCTTACTATTCATTCCATTCCATACCATTTTATCACATTTTTTTCAATTTACATTTTTACAAATCCATCACAAAGTTTCATGACAACATTACAAATGAATCAATGAATTTTATACAGTCTATGGTGCTAACATAGTGTGTCAAATAGTATCCATATTTAATCATACAAATACACCAATCATACATTTCATTATGCATAAAAACATCCACATCATTAAAAACATCATATAACAACACATGCATCCATCAAAGCATCAATAAAAGCAAACATAAGCATTGCATACATCCAATAAAGCAATAAGGAAATACATGATGACAATAATAACAACTCATATATATGTATATGTATGGGGCAAAAAGATACATCATGATCCAAAATATTCAAAAATTATAAAATCAAATAAAGCAAAATCTCAAGTGCACCTTGTACCTAGTTATTTACCCTATACACTTGGTGGTTGCAGTGACTTGCACTCCATGCAATCCGGCAAGATGAGTAAATTACCATAAGGCTACTTGAATCAAATTATTCATCATCAAACTAAAATGTCTTCACTTCAATCCCCAAGAAGGCCATTGTGGCTAGACTGCTCCATGGGAATGAGGTATTCATTTCCTTTCTTCTATGAAATCTCATCAAAAATAAAAAAATTCAAAAACAATTGAAACACCAAAAAACACCTCAAAAACAACAAAAAAAGCAACAAAATGACTTAAAACCACCAAAAATAGGTCAAATATGATAAAATTCACCATGGATCGAAATTGAACCAAATTGCTTATCGATGAATTTAAAAGTCTCTACTTCAATCCCCATGAATACCACTGTGGTCAGACCGCTCCACGAGAATGAGGTATTCAATTCTATTATTCCATGAAATATCAACAAAATCATCAAAATCCCCACAAAACAGACACATTTTACAATGGGAAAAATTGAAGGAACCCCAACCAAGTCATATGGGTCAAGTGACTCATCACTTTTATCACTGGTCATTCCCTCATCAACTCATCGCTTGAGGGGGTAGTCATAATTAACGAATTCATAATCAAAATCAATAATCAAACACTCAATCATGCAAATCACGTTCATTAGCAAATCATTGCCAAAAATAATCATACCCCTTCTTGGGGTAAAAAACAAGAAAAAATTTCAATTAAACAAATGCTTGGAATTACTAAACCATGAAGGATCATAGGCATCACCATTTTATGAATGAACAATTTCCAAGATCAAGTAAGCCTGATGCAAAATATTGTACTTGAATCAAGTTCCATAACTTCTCAGAAGCAAGGATTAAAGGATGCATGCTCTTTCCATGATTGGGGTATTTAAATTTGGTTAGTTTACTGAATAACCTTAATAATTTGATATTTTAGTCATCTATTTTTGCTCCATGTTGTGCTGCACACAATACATCCCAAAAAGGGGTATTTGTAGACACTAAAATCATGTCAATCTGATTAGTTTGCCAAGACACGTTATAATCGACACCCTAGGGCCCCCTTGGGCAACCCTCAGAGGTTAAATAGTGGTCCCAACAACTTTTGGAAGGTTCTAACCCACTTTTGGGAATTTTTGGGCCATATAATCATGGTTGTCCCACCCATGAATGGCCATAGTTCATGGTTGTACCACCCAGGGACAACCATCGACAACCATCCCCTGGGTGGGACGGTCATGACCTTGGAGCCTCAAAATGTCAAAGGTAGGACAAATGGAATCCAAAAAATACCATTTATCCTATACATTGAAGCATGTCAGTCTGAGGGTGCATAACTCCCATGCCAAGTTTCATATTGGAGGCCCAAATTGGATATTCTTCACCCTCCAACACATGCCAAGGTTTGGATAAATAGCGGAACCTACCAGGCATGGCCTCACATGTCCATTTGACCATATGCTCAATTGAGCTATAAAATGGAACCATTCCACCCAATTTTAGAGAGGATTCTTTGCAATATTTTGCCACAAAGTGCTATTGAGATTTATCCCCAATTCATTGTGTGTTTTCCCTTGAGATCTCCATCAAGTGAAGAAGGTTTTCAAGTGATTCTATAATACACAATCTATTTACAAAATTAACCTATTCAAGTGAATCATATCCCAAAATTTGACGAAAAATATCCCTAGGAGTAGTTTGGACCAAATCCTAGAAGAATTGCTGGTAAAAACCACTAGATTTGATGGTTGTCCTACCCAGGACGATCCCCAAATTATGATATTCCTAAATGGCTCACCCAGGTATGGCCACAAATTTGAGCACTATTTTATTTCTATTTTTGCATTGATCAATTCTAGAGTATATTTATGCCTTCTATCAAGTTTTGGTACAACTTTGAGTTGTTTTACATCTGTTATTATGCATTTTTTATTTTACAGTCCTGAATGGCACACCCAGGGATGACCATAAATATGTGTGCAATTTTATTTTTGTTTTTGATTAGATCATTTATAGAACACATTATATGCATGATCCTAAGTTTTGGTAATATTTGGAATAGTTTTGAATCATCTATCATACATTTCCTATTTCAAGCTCATTATCGCATATATCTCTTTGATTGCATTTCAATCCACACATGTTATTAACAAATATGATTTCTTTGTGTGTAGATCCAAGTATCACATTACACGAGGAATGAGTGACAAGTTAGAAAATTGATAGAACATCACGATGGCATTAGAATCTTGTTCTTCAATCGTGAGTGCGAGGAAGACATTGCAAGCATGCCTTATATTTCTGAAAGGATTTGATCCTTTGGGTGTTGTAATAAGTTGTATCAATTGAGAGCCCTCAAGGGGACATTTTGTAATCACATATTTAGAAATTGCAATAATATAAATATAACAAACCATTTATTATATCTATTTGTTATTTTATGCTTACTTTAATGTCACTTTGTAGTGCTTAAATCAATAGAACAATAGATGCATTTCATTCCCCTTTGGTAGGTGCACTATTTTTTCACTCTACACCCCAAAACATAAGTAACACCTATTAGGAATGATCATATATCTTCTTATAATATTTTCCACCATAAATATCCGATTTTGCAATGCTAGCCAAAGAAACAAAGACACCTTTGATAGGAGATCTTTAATCCAAACTCTATGTGAGGGAAAATTTTGATTCCCATTATCCCTTTCAAAGGTAAAATTTGAGTTAATAGTAAATATTCCTTTAATATTAGGACCCCAAAAGAACCTTTCATCTCCTATATTAAGCTATATATAGTAATAATGTAAGCTAATATTGAGAGAATTAATCCTACTTTACATAATTGCATCAGCTCCTTCCAACTGTCGCATGTGCCACACTCTACAATTGTATTCCTCCTTGATGTACTCTTGAGCCATGTTTCCATATTTTTGCTTTAAAGAGAAAATGATTCACTTCCAATGATCATAAAATATTAAAGACCTCTCCATGACATAGGCATCCTCCCAAAAGTGTATCTTATCACCTCTTTCCACTTTCCATATTAGAACTTTTCATAAGAGGTTTCTTATTTTGATCAACTCATTCCACAAAAATTATCCTAAAGGTGGATTTAAGCTATAAGAAAAGGGGATTATGTTCTTAATATATTTTTTAGAGAGGATATAAACCCAACATTGATCATGTTTATTCAATTGTGACCACCCCACTTTGGCCATCAAAGCCCTATTCATATGCTTCACTTTTCTGATGCCCAAATCACCTTCTCATTTAGGCCTGTAAAATTTCTCCCATGCAAACAAACTAATCCTATATTTCTCTTTTGCACCAGTCCAAAGAAAGTTCCTTTACATTCACTCCATTTTCTAAGCCACCAATGTTGAAATTTTAAATAAATATATCATGAAAATGGATAGGTTTTGGAGGTTTACCCTTCATAGATGTAATTTTCCCACTTGAATAAGGGAAGAGTCTTTCCATATTGCAAGATTTCTATTGAATATCTCAAGCACTAAATTCTAGTATTCTCCATTCATTCTACCTACAAGAAGGGGGCATTCCAAAATATACAATGGAAATGTTTTCCACTCTGCAACCAAATGTTCTTGTAATTTTACTATGTCTAAGTTGGGGAGTGTTAACAAATAACAACCTACTTTTCAATAAATTAATTTTATCACCTAAAGTTATTTCATAAGTTTTGAGAATTTTCTTGATATTCTTAGCTTTCACAACTAATGACTCTAATAATATTATGGTATCATTAATGAACTACTAATGAGTAATTATATATGAATATGATGGTGGATAAATTCCTTTAATCGAGGTTGCATATTTTGTTGCAATTAAGCTCCTTCCTAGAGCCTCAACCACTATTATGAATAGATAAGACAATATAGGATCACCTTGTCTCAACCCTATTTTACCTAGAAATAAACCTATTGGTTCTCCATTTACTATCATTGAATACTGAGGAGTGGAGATGTAAACCATGATCCAAAGCCTCCAATTTGCTCCAAAACCAAAATACTGTAACACTTTATCCAAAAACTCCTAAGAGACTCTATCATAGGATTTATTCATATCTAAATTCAATAACATACCTTCTACTTCTCTCATATTCATAGAGTGTAGAGCCTCATGAATAATTATTATCCCATTCGTGATCTATCCTTGTTTAACAAAACCACTTGTTAGGGGAAGATAATATTAGGTAAAATGCTCTTCAATCTATTGTCTAGAACCTTTGTCAAAATTTTATAAATAAAATTGCATAGGCTGATTAGGAAAAAATATTTTAGCATATCTACTCCTTGCTTTTTCAAAATCAAAACCAGGAATGTAGAATTTCATTCCTTGAGAATTTTTTTTTCTCGTTAAAATTCTAGCAAAGCCTCTAAGATCTCATTCTTAATAATCTCCCAATAAGTCTGAAAGAAACCATTTTGGAAACCATATGGACCTAGGAATTTATCCTTTTACATGCAAAAAACTGACCCTATGCATCTCTTTCTCTAATAAAGGACTATCCAAAAAAGATTTATTTAATTATTCACCACTTGGGGACTATTCTTTTGCAATTTGTTAACTGATTCATCATTTGTTACATCTTCCATGTTGAGGATATTTTGAAAAAAATTGTTTCCTTTTTAATATCCTCTTCCTCTTTTATTTCCTTACATCTCTTTTGTCTTCAATATTCTTATTCTATTATATGCCCTATATTTAATAGTTGTGAGTTGAAAAAACTAGGTGTTCCAATCTCTTTCTTTAAGCCATAAAGCCCTAGATTTATATCTACAATGGACTTCTTTCTAAGATAATAAAGTATGGGGATAAATTAGAAGCACCTTTTATTTTATATATAATTTCTTCGTGTTTCCCTAATTCTAAATTTGCTCTTCCATGTCATCCAATCTAGAATTTAGATTAATTTTTCTCTTTTTTAAATGACCAAAAACCTCCTTGTTCTAAACCTTTAAATTTTTATTAACATTTTTTAGCTTTTGAGAGACTTAGAATATTTTGGATCCCCTAATATAAATATTCCACCATTCTAAAATATGTTGAGATAAATAAGGATGTGGCATACATATTAACTCAAACTTGAAGGGTCTAACTTTAACTCTTCTCCCCTCCAAAACTTCTAAAAGTAGTAGGAAATTATCAAAGGTAACCTTTGGGAGGGCTTTGAAAGAATAGTTATCATAGTGAGTTAACCAATATTGGGATCCTAATACTTTGTTCAATATAATTTTAATGTATTTGCTTCCTAACCTCCTATTAGACCAGGTGTATTTAGCCCCTTTTATATCCAAATCCATCAATTTGCATTTAGAGATAAAATCATTAAATTCTTCCATACTATTAGAATAACCAAAAATCCCTCCATTATTAGCACTAGGATACAAGGGTGTGTTAAAAATCCCAAAAACTATCCATGGCCACTGATATACCTCATGAAGATTACTAAGGAACTCCCAAACCATTTTTCTTCCTTCCATAGTGTTTGGGGAATACACATTAGAAAAAACCCAAGACAGTTTAGAATTTTACATGTCAAGAGGATAGACACACACCTTTCATTTATTTAAATGCATTGACCATAAAATATTACAGGTTCTCATAAAGTCCATACACCTCCAAGGGATCCCACCTTTGAACTTCCAACATATCTGCTTCCTTCCAAACAATATTTTATACTGATTAAAACTTTTTCTCATAAATATTAGTCTCTTAGATCAAGAAGATACTTGGTTTATAGTATTTTCTCATCTCCCAGAGTACCCAATGTTTTATAGGGGCATTCATACCCCTAATGTTCTAAGATAGAAAATTCATTTCTTAGATTTTGGTGGGTTCTTCCCCACCCAAATCTAAAACCTTTAGAGTATTATCTACAACTTGTTTTTCTACCTCTCTAGATCTAACTACTCTAGTTGTTTGCCTTCCTCTAGATAAAAAAGATCCCACATCAAATCGTTTCTTGACATGCTTTAATAGAGTCAATAACTTCAAATTCTCTTCATTTTTTCTATATATGTATTCTCTAAATAATCCCACTCCTCTATATCCATTTTTATTCTCGTCTATTCTTAAATATCTCTCCATTCTAATTTTTTATCTTCTGGTGAGGCATTTCCATTAGAGAAATTTCATCCTTTTTATCATATTTCTCCTTCTAATTCCTTACCATGTTTTCTTGATTAGTTTCCTTATTATGGATGTCATAATCTACTTCAACCATTGGATTATGAAGACTTACAAAAAAGTTCTAGTTCATGAATTTAGCTTTGTCATAAGAAGTTTCCTATATTTGAAAATTTTATTTCTCAATAATAGAAGGGTTTTTATCTAAGAGGTTTTCTTGAAGCACTTCTTCCAAAATTTTCCCTTCCTCTATCATTTGGATCTTTGAGTCTTTGATAGGGATTTCTTGGCCATAAAACTTATTCAATTTTTTCTCCATTGGAATTATTGGGTGTATGACCTATTTGGATATTGAATTTGAAGCCTCCTTCATTTTATAAACTTTTTTGGTGTTTCTCTCCTTCCTTGCATTAGGGCATAAATTTATTGAATGCCCTAGTTTCTTGCAAAAATTATATCTTGAGGGATCGTTCTCAAGTTTTATAGGTTGCACCCAACTTCCATGTTTAGAAATGAGTATTATTGAGTTGAGAAATTCCTTTTTGAGGTCAGCATTCACACATATCCTAGCATACACCAATCTCAACTTTGCTAACACTGTAGGATCGATTACAACCAAACTAACAACCTCTTTAGAAATACCTATAATCACTTCCTCATACTATAACTAGAAGGGTAAACCTAAAAATTTAACCCAAATAGAAACCTGATGAATGCTCTACTTATTTGGGTCAAATTTGAGCCTCCATTTTCATAGAAATAAACCTCAACATCCAAAAAACCATGGGCCACTCCATAATATGTGACCTGCATCCTCTTCACTATTTATTTTAATCATGAAGAACCCTTTAGGCAACATCATTATATCCTTGTGTCCTAGGGGTTAGAATTTCATCAAAACCCATTTTCTTATAGCATCCAAATCTTATCTAGCATCGATAAACTTTCCTACTAAATTTGTTGCTCCTTGGACCATCATTAGGTCTACTAGGATGTCTAAAATTATGAGTTTTCCTTACTCCAATATTAAATTGAATTGCTTGTCCACTCCATTAAGCTTTCCTTCCACCATATTTAACCATGATTGGATCCCTAGGTCAAAAATCTTATTTTGTAAATTTTGTGGGACCTGCACACCACTAAAAATACCTTCCTCAAAGTTTCTTGCCTAATATTCCTTGGACTCGACTTGCAGACCATTCATCATTGTTGTTTTTTCCTATTATGACTTCCTTA
This sequence comes from Wollemia nobilis, assembly GCA_028583015.1. Lineage (NCBI taxonomy): Eukaryota > Viridiplantae > Streptophyta > Pinopsida > Araucariales > Araucariaceae > Wollemia > Wollemia nobilis. Next base: position 753,677 of record JAQPPZ010001613.1, on the reverse strand, counting down.
TCTACTTCGTTGCGCTACTAAAAAAATGTTTATTGTTGATTAAATTGAAGTATGGCAAGGTACTAATTTAAACACTTAAGTTGTATCAAATATTTCCTTATAATATTATCTCCAATTTATTTATGATACTTTCTTTTGAATTAGGCATTTAGGAATTTGTTTTAACTAGTATGGAATTGGGGTAAATCTTTTCATTTCATACACTACAAAATGTATGTGTTATATGCTAGTATTTATAGAAAATATAGAATTTAGTAGTACTATTTATAAAATTTGGTGAATATATCATTTTTATACTTGTTTTAAGACATTTCTTAATATTTTGGTCAATGGTAAATAATAAATTTGAAAATTTTCAAAAAATAGCCAATTGGTAAAACCCTAGACCATAAAAATACATTGTTATTAGGTACAACACCCATATTTGATAAAATTCATACATATTTTTATTGGAAAGAACTTGGGGAAAAAATAGATTTCCTTGTAGGTGGAATAGGTCTACAAAGAAAAAATATTTGAACATGATACTTGTAAATTTATAGATTTATAAATTTTTCATTACAGAAAATATCAGTTGGAAATTATTTAAAGATCAAGGAAAGAGGTGAAAAATATTTTTAGCAAATAAACCCTTAGTTTGACAACATGGATCTTCATAATACATAATATGCAATTATTCCAAAAACATATTAGTTGGTAAAACAATTATAAGGATTCTACAAATTTGTGGTCTAATGTATAATTAAAGCATCCTATTCTTATTTTCAATCTAATATGACAACCATTGACTTAGGTATAGTTAACTTATAAATTTTTTATGTCAAAAATATATTAATGTGCGCAACAATTCTATATCATGGATTTATTTTACTAGACTAGTTGAAGGATATGACATCAAATAATCAAATGATAAGATTCAAGATATACTTCAATAGTTTTTATTTTCAACTTTTAGATTGAAGGATAAGTTGATTTAGAATATATCAAAAGATATCAGATACTTGATCAAGCTCAAATATAAGGTTCTAGAACCATTAAAACTTCCCACTCCCAAAGATTTTCCTTCAAAGAATATTTGGCCGCTTAGGACTTCCTTAAGACCTTAACATTCTATTAGTTAGCATTTCAAACCAAATTCTTACAGGTGAGAGTTTTTAAATTAAATAAGAGAGTACCATGGACCTTTTAGTTGTTTTTATATAAGAATTATCTATAAACATTATATCATTTACTTGTTCATTGTCTCTTTGCTTATACCATTTATGGTTTTATTTAAAATATTGAAAATATATTAGGTTCGTCCATCAACATTAAGAGCTAATGAAATATTGATTTAAAAAAAAATTATGTTATATTTTGTGGATAATTTGACTTGCAATTATTTATTAGAATATATAGCTTAAAATGAATAATGAAAGTTTTAAAAACAAATCTCATAATGACACTCAATTATAGAATCATATTATTACATTTATTACTAATGTTTACACACATGGTTCTCATCATTGAAGTCTCAAGTATGAAAAGAAGGTGCTAGATAAATGGTTAAATAATTTGAATACACTATGGTCATTTGTTCAAATGGAGCTCACATAAAGAATTTGCATTGATTTATAGTATTATGGAAATACCAGTAATATAGTTGATCAAATTAGTTTTGAATGTGCTTTTGAAGAGAATACAAGAAAAACCGATAAATGTGGCATTTATTAAAATAATAAAGATAAAAATATTCTCACTTATTCCAAATCATATGGAATGTAAGGTAATAATTATGTAAAGGGTAGTACACTTATAGGGATCAATATTTCCATTGTAAAATTAAGGAAATATATTTTAACTAATGTGATTCATAAGTTATTATTAATTCTATCAAGAAACATGGATGTGGGGATTGGATAAAAATCAACATTATTTTTTATGTTCATCAATTATTGCTAAAGGATGTACCTTAGAAATCCTAATAAATTTATATACAAGAAAACAACACAAAATATAATTTAACCAATTGTAGTGTTGATCTTCATCTTGGAAAATTTAAAATTTTATAATAAAACTTGGATAGAGAGATTGAATCTCTCAATTAAATGATATCAAAAAATTGATTATGAAAATATAATAATCTGAAAAATATGAAGGGTATTTTTGATTGAGGTATATGGAAAAGATATTTGACAAATGTGCTAGCTAGATATAATTTAATAAACCTAAAAACAATAATATTTCATTATTTTTATGAATATGGTCCCCATAAAATCAAATCAACATATAGCTCATTAAGAAAATAATAATAATTCATTGTGATTTTATTGATGACTAGAATTTACACAATTTTTATTTCTTTCCATTCAAATTTATAGAATACAAGTGTAATGCATGCCATCAAACTTACCTTTAGAATCTACTCTTTGATAATTCAACAAATTTTCATCTCTTTGTTTATTTAAAGAGAAGTTATTAGTTAAAATTCCTCTATTTTCATGGTCAAGATTTAATAATGTCATATTACCTCATCCAAATTTATGAATAGTAAATTATGATGTGTTAATATTATATATTAATTCAACATTGTTGGATAAAAATAATGCCCTTTTAAAAGATGCTTTCAAGGGTGTGAGTATCACAAACAAAATATGAGTTGACCATTTTATCATAGGTATATTCTTTTTATTAAACACTTCAATTTGAAATTTAAATATATAACATAAATACTATGTTAGGGATGAAGAAGATGTTTATATAAAGAGAATAACATAACCTTGTCTAACATATTTTAAAAATCCTTTGATAGAGATGCAATGTTGCATAAAGAATTTTTTTTAGATAACTTATGCTAAGTTATATTTTTTTTATTAGGTGGAAGAGAGGGTTTTGAAAATATCCCAGAAACTTTTACAATGGGGTTTTAAAAGGTATGCCAAACCTAAAATTATCCATAAGGATATTCAATGAAAATTAAAGAAGAACATAAATGATATTGTCTCTCTCAAGGAGAACTAATCTTGCATTCGACAAAAATGATTTGGAATCCAGCATCTAAAACATAGAACTAGCATCCAATAGAGATTTGCCAAAATAAAATATAAAAACCAAGCACTTAGATTTGACATTTATAATTTTCTTGCCCATTTGAATATTTTCCACCCAAGGTGAGAACCTACCAATTTGAAATAAAATTAGGCACTTAGATTTGAAATTTGAAAATTTCTTGCCCATTTGAAAATTTTTGCCCATTAGGAGAACTAAACACATCAAGAACAACAAGAAAAATATATTTTGAAAGGAATCTAGAACATGAAAGTGAAACAAGTCTCTAACAGAGGACCGTAGGGTTTTCAAAGGAACCCAAAACCTTGGAAATGATAACTGAATCTGTGCACTCAAAATGGAAAAACAACAAAATTTTGGAATGCTCAAAGAAATATGGAGAAAAATATTGTAGAGAGGGAAAACCACCTTATTGCATACAATTCCCAAAAGCTGGATCTGCAAAAGAGAAGACTTTGGGGTGAACCATGGGGGTGTGTTTTGCTCTACACTCGATGCTAGGTGGAAGGGTTCATCAGGAATGGTTTAAAGACTCACTCCAAGTCCTTAGGATATTCAGGATGGTTTGATGTATTCAAATTCAAGAAAAACACCTAAGTTTGGCCTTTCTATATTTAAGCTAGAAAAGATAAAGGACAATGTAAGAAATAGAATAATGTAGCTAAAAATAGAATGTAGGAATACAAGAGCTAGCCTAGAATGATTCTTTATTTTGAATGCTTGCTAACCTAGGGTTTATTTCAAAAAACCTTTAAAGCAGAGATATACAAAATAAATGCACATAAATTATTCCTAGATGCAAGCTAAATGCATTTCACTTTCATATGCCTAGGAACCAATAAATAAATCATATTCTCAATCAATAGAATGAATAGAGCACTCATCTAGATTGGTGGTTGACTTAGAATTTTTTGCCTCTTGTCCAATGCTAATTAATAATATCTGTTTATGCAAGATCACTCATGAAATACTAAAAAATAGAATTAGTATTAGGGAGCCTGCTTAGGCCGTTGTGAAATAGATCTTGGAGGTGCAGTAGTCAAGCTGCATAGGTCATTTTAGATGACCTTTTAATACAAAAATAAAAATTGAACTTTGGAGAATTAATCATAAATAAAAATACAGTAACATAAAATAGAAAACAAAGTGCAACAATATGATCTAGAAATAGAATGAAATGCAACAGTAAAAGTAAAATCTAGAAATTACCCTCAATGTGTCTTAGGGTAATATCATACCTTACCTTGAGCAAGCATGATAACACAGTAGCATAGTGACATCCTACCTATATGGCGCATGATTTTACTTTTGAAGATATTTTTTTCCTAATTAGGGTAGGCGAATTCACACCTCACTAATGATGGATGCAATATCGTTGCAAATTGAAGAAAAATAAAAAGTGAATGCAGAAGATGAAATAAATGATGAAACAAAGTGAGCAAACCCTTAATGGATTTTGTAGAAGCAAGCATAGAATATTGAATTATCCAAGAGGGGAACTCTATCTCTATGAAATACACCACAGATCCACCAAGTCACACAACAAATCAATGCAATCCATGCAATAGAAGATCAATCCAAAATTCACACTTTGGGGTTAGCTTGTAGAAGATAAAAACAAATGAAGAAGAATGAACTATCATAAAAATTTTGAGCTTAATCAATTCACATTAAAACTTGTATTTTCACATTATTCACATATGTTACCATATCCTTCATTTGGTAAAAACACTCTTCCTTTTATAGATGAAATTGGAGGAAGAATGCGGGCAAAAATAAACTCACAGTTGATGCCAAAACACATTGGAGGTTTTAAACTTGGGTCTAAGCGGGCTCAAAAATAATTAAATTAAATTAAATTAAAAAATTAGGTTAAACAACAAAGTTGCGCCCCGTGTTGATGGGGCATGATATCGCTGGCACGAAGTTGCACCTCATGAATATGAGGTCTGATTTCACTAAAATACAAAAAAATTAAAAAATGGAGGCAAAGTGGTCTTCCCTTACTCTTGGTAGGGGTTGAGGGCCTCTTAGGGGTACTAAGGAATATTGCCCACTCAAAAGTGGGTCAATTTTTTGCATATACATTTTGCCCCCTCTTTGATGCATTTATGGCCTATTAAATACGTTTCTTAGGATACTCCATCCTAACATTATTAGTTAGTATTATTAATAATTTAATTATTATTATGCGGTAAGCAAGTGAAGTCTATTATTGAATATTGTATAAAATATATACATACAACTTAGGCTAACAATAGCTCTAACAAATGAGTTAATAGCGCTAACCATAATCAAAGTATCTCGCTAACTACTAACCAAATAATATCTAACAAATAATATCCACCGACAAGAAATATCGGTAAACTAACCTAGGTAAAGGTAAATAAACTAATCTACCTAGGAATATAGGTAATATCCCAAGTAATGGAATATTTACTCTAACATCCCCCCTTATTACATTATTTGGGTAATACATATACATCCTCCTATACAAAAATATTTGGGTAAAGTATATAATTGCCCCAATATAGTGAAGAAGAAGAGAAATGAAATAATGTTGTCTCATGCTTTATCTTTGGCTTTGGCTTTAGCTCATGGCTTTGGCTCTAAGTGTACCTCTGGATTTGTACCTCTGGGTCTATCTCTAGATCTGCCTATGAATCTACCTCTGGATCATTACCTCTGGATTTTATTGTAGATCTACTTCTTGAACTTTATCTCTGGGTCTATATTTAGGTCTATCTTTGGGTCATTGTCTTTGGGACTGCCACTCGATCTATCATTGGATTTGCCTCGGGGTCTACCATAGGTTTTACATTTTTGGTAGAAGCCATACAACATTGCTTTCATCATGGTCCATTGTGTGTGATCTATCCATCCACAATCTATATGAACCTTGTTGGCCATTTTCACTTTGTACCAACAATTTGAAGAAGAGTGATTCGTACATCCACATGAATCACAAGGATGTAATTTCCAACATCTAGTTGCAACATGTCTTGTCTTTCTACAATGACTGCAATAATGATTTTTAGGATTTGTAGGAGATTTAGGTTTTACAAACATGGTATTATTGGTACTTGCATGTCCAGTATATCCAAGGCCTTCATTCTTTGCCCTGACATTTAGTATTATTGGAGTTTTAATGCCTTGTTCCTGTTTACCTAATCTCTCACCATTGAATCCTATTTTCTTCATCATTTTGGAACCAGATCTTTTGGTGTGTTATTAAAAATACCCAATATCATAATATTCATCAATATTTTTAACAATATGGTATTTTTCATTATTAATGAGGTTATGGAGCTCTTTTTGAGGAGTTTCAATTTAAGTCGCTAGTGTCGCAAGCAAAATCTGCTACTAAAATGAGATCACCTATGCTACAAATTTATATCTACCATTGAAGGTAGGAGGTCACATGTATCACAACAAGCATTGGCAAAAATAGGCTCAAGGTCACATGTGTCACAACAAGCATTCGACATCATGGATTGAAGGTTACTTGTGTCACAACAAGCATTTGCCATAATGGGTTGAAGGTTACTTGTGTCACTACAAGCATAAACCATTAGGATTTTGACCTCTTTTTCCTCACTTACGTCCAATTTTACTTTGTGTTGGGCAATTTCAAGTGCAACCAATTATATGTATATGCCCCTTATAACGCCAATAGGAAATTGAGCACCATTTGTCTGAAGGTTTGTACAAGACTCAAAATATTTGAGTAGGGCTACTAAACCATTTTTTAGTGTGATAAATGTGCCCTTATCATAAAAATTAGGTCCATCCATCTCAGGTGGAAAATAAGGACCTTTAACTGATGTAATAACATCATCAGTTGGTTTTGGGGCTTATTTTTTCTTTGATTTGCCCATTTTTAAGGTGTCAGTCTCTATCGAAAGTGCACCTTTTTACAATAAAATTTTGCAAAATAATGTTGACTAAGGTGTCAATAACTTTTGAAAATGCACCCTTATAAGCCTTTCCCCCTTTTTTTTGCAAAATTTTCATTAACAAAATATTGCAATAAGTGTGACTAAGGTGTCGATCACTATCGAAAATGCACCCTTTTTAAGCCTTCATTCCTTTTTAGCAAAATGAGCTTTGAGGAAAAATGAGTATCCTCCATTTTTTTTGTAAAATTATAATGGTTCCCCCATTTATTTGCAAAAAATCCCCCTTAGTACAACAAGAAATCCTCTTGGGCAAGTGCAAAAATTCACCCCCCTTCACACAATAATTAAGTGATTTCAAAATTTTGTAGAGTTGCAAAATAATAAGCATGCTAGGCAATATGCAAACTTACTCAAGGTGAGTGATTATAATTATGGGCAAATTGTAAAATGTTTATCTCTTCTTGTGAGCATATTTGACAACATAAAAAATGCATCAAGATTGACAAAAAAAATTGTCAAAAAAACAACATTGTCAGCAAAAAAAATGTAGTAAAAATTGACAAAAAATTATCAAAAATAACTTGTCAATTTTATTTTTAGAAAAATGTTATTTGTGGTTGATGGGAATGGAACCCACGACTGATCAGGTTGCAATGAATTATAGGGAGGTGATCAACCTATCTGACAACTATTCCAGATGGAAATAGTTGGGAAGATCCCCAATTTGAAGCAGAGGCATGACTGATCATCCTCTTCTAGTGGCTTTGCCTCCTACGGTACAACTGCGTGGTACTACTATTTTACCTTTTTTGTGTGACAAAATCTCTCAGTTTCACTGAACCAGTCTGTCATATACTGCTTTAACATAACCAAATATATCCACCCTTCTTGCAGCAACTTTGATAGGATCACCTATCACCTCAGATCTAGTTGTGACTATGTTGTTGTACGACAAACAACATCTCAGATCCATCCTCGTCCTTGGCAGTGCATCCTCAAATAGTCTATGTAATGAGAACATGGATTTTGCAATTGCATTAATTTTTTTTTGCCTCATCGTGATCAAAAAAATGATTTGGTTTCCTACCTTTCACCGCTTGTGCCCAACTATATTCAGGATCTACTACAAATGACTATAGTTCTTTGAGCCTGTGATTAAACCATATTCATATACTAAGTCACAAAAGGATAGGTTTGCAACTTAGATAGTCTATCCATGTCGCAAAGGACATGTACTGCAACGATGTCCACCTTCACATGCAGAGTGTTGAGTCTTTTGAAGCTCACAAACTTTTAGTAGTGTTGTCTACTTTTTTCCTCTGATGCATGTCTCCATGAAATATGAGGCACTCATAAAAAAATCTTGCAATGGAATTATGAACATTACCTACGCAAAGGAGTTGTTGATCTTGCCTGGATTGCACTGATGAAACTCAATCATGCACAACAATTTTACAACACAGTAACTCGTAGATGAGAAATGAGCGGGGATTTACCTCCAATTTGATAGGGTATCTATGCTATGATTAGTGGTGCCTCTGACAACAATATGACCATAATCAAGCTGTTTTAATCCAAAAAGGGATGTGATTGTGGTTGTTGAATCGACATCGCCTGACTAGTTTTTGTGAGTCTAGCGAATCAACCTCAAATTGGAATTGCCATCAACATGTCCAAGGTGAAACACACACTTCTTTATCTCCCAAGAGACCTTGCAATCAACTTTTATTGTGCACAATGGATCTAATCTGTAACATAGGGAATCATCCTCAACATTGCATATCCTGGTGGTAGATTTAGCTACGATCTGTCGAATATAATCACTGGATGTATGATCACCTATACACACCATAGTTCAAATAGATCTAGCAGGTTCTTTTTGGGGTGACCTGATATTCCTTTGCACAAATTGGCTATAGATCGTAGGATAGCTACGATGACATAAAAACATTTTCTAGTGGAAAATAAATTATCCCACATGCAGTGAGTAGAGGAGATTTAAAAGGTATAAAAAATAGAAGGCTTGTATAAGCCTTTGATTTCCTCATGGTAATCACTCCCATTGCTCTACCTTTTGGCTATCACCAATGCCACTTTGTTGAAGCCACGTATCACGTCCTCCTAGGGTCCTATGTCCTCCATGTCACGTGGGACAGTTGTCCTCTTCCCTTAGATCCGGTATTAGGTTTCCACACTCATTTTTAGGTCAGTATGGTATCCATATCACCCAAGAAATTTGAGGTTGATCCAAGCATTGGTATATCCCCATGTCCTTGTGCCATGTCCTCGATTGTAGAGTCCAACTTAGATCTAGTCCCTTAGGTCTAGCTGTAGGGTCACTTGTTTTCCACTTAGTCTCGTCAGATATCTGTCTAGTCCCGTTAGCCTGATGGATGTTCGTGGGTCTCATTAGCCTAATTGTTATTCATGGGATATGAGACAAATCTATTTCCATTCATGTAGGCAGTCGATGCTGCTTTCATATCTACAACAAATTATTCAGATCATTTGATCGAATCAGAATTATAGAGCGGGTATATCGGAGCATGCCTGTTCTAATACCATATTATACGATAAGCAAGTGAAGTCTATTATTTAATATTGTATAAAATATATACATATAAATTAGGCTAACAATAACTCTAACAAATGAGCTAATAGTGCTAACCATAATCAAAGTATCTCACTAACTACTAACCAAATAATATCTAATAAATAATATTTGTCGACAAGAAATGTCGGTAAACTAACCTAGGTAAAGGTAAATAAACTAAAGGTCAAGTAATGGAATATTTACTCTAACAATTATTATATTTTTAACTCATAAAGTGAACCATCACATCTTTTCATAATGTGAACCATCACATATCTTCACCAACATAGTTTTATGGTAGATATATATATTAGGTTGGCCATTCACACAAATCATCCAATAAGAAGAATATATATTTGTTTAAACCCATTGGAGGGATTCCCCATTCTAGTGAAAAAGTGATTCAACCCTAAAAGTGATTATATTTAATGTTATTTTATTTATTCACTTACTAAATATTAGCTAGAACCTTTAGGGTTCTACCATTTGGTATCAGAGTATCGATTTTGGATACAGGTAGGGAATTTTGTTTAAATATATCTCAAAAGAAATCATACAAGTAATGAATAAATGGCAAGATGATTTTGAAATAAAAATAACAACAAAATTGGTAGAGTTAATCCTAAAAAAGGATGACCTTGCAAATAAAATTATTACAAAGGAGGATTTTTGCCAGTGGAAGGACCCAATTACAAAACCACTTGTATGGAAATCAAAAAATACGTACACCACCCCAAAACTTATCCAAATATTACCCATTAAACGTATTCACCCCATGGAAATGAAGGCATGATGTAAAAAGGGCCTTTGTTTTCATTGTGATGAGAAATTTGTTCACAATCATCAATGTATTACACCTGCACTATATATTTTGGATGCAACTATTCCTTGTAGTTATCCCAATGATAAAAATACGATTGAGGTAGCCATAGTGATGGATACACCTAAAAATGATACTAAATATGGGGATGCTGAGGAATGTAAGGAATATGAGGAAGCCACAGAAGATTAAAAAGAGGAATAAGATGTGGAAAACAAGGACAATGAGCAAGAAATATACCAAACCCCTTATCACAACGATAAAGGCAATATTGTTGATATGCTAGAAATGATCACTGCATCAAGTAAGGATGAGGTAGACATTCCTGAAATGACCTATTATGTCCAAACTTACACTCTACAAGAACTACTCTCAAATTTTCCCCTAATTGTGAGTTCTTTCCACATAGCCAAACCTATTTGAAAATAATACAGAAAGGTGATTACACACTCATTCTCTGTTGGCTCTCCTAGGGAACAAAAAAAGGATATGGAAGTGTTACCACCACTTTTTATGCATCCTTCTAAACTGTTTGAGGAACCCGAAGGTTTTACCTCCAATAATCATCATTATTCTCCTAAGGAATATTCTACTATTTTTCTCGGCAACCCCCCACTAACACTCCGACCCTCAAGATATACCTACCTCCAAAAAAGTGACATTAAAATAGTGTAAGAACTTGCAAAAATTTTACTTGAAAAACAAAGGACAAAGCTCCTCACTTTGAGCTTTAAGAATAATGTTTTTTTTAAGGAGGGTGGCATGTTAGGATTCTCCATCCTAACATTATTATTTAGTATAATTAATCATTTAATTATTATATTATTAACTCATAAAGTGAACCATCACATATTTTCATAAAATGAACCATCATGTCTCTTCACCAACGTAGATTTAGGGTAGATATATATATTAGGTTGGCCATTCACACAAATCATCCAAGAAGAAGAATATATATTTGTTTAAACCCATTGGAGGGATTTCCCATTCTAGTGCAACAATGATTCAACCCTAAAAGTGATTCTTTTTAATGTTATTTTATTTATTCATTTATTAAATATTAGCTAGAACCTTTAGGGTTCTACCAGTGTCAAATAAAAAATATAGGCACACACTATAAATAAATACAAATGAAAATGGGGTGGCCGAGGTAGAAGAAAGGGATGGCATAAAAAGTGTCATTCTGCACACTTTTTAATTTCCACACAAATCAAGGCATTAGGGACATTAATGCCTCTACAAGCCGAGGTACCCCCTCGAGTTGTTATGAAAAAAATTGAAGTTTCATAAAAACTAGAAAGAACTGACACAAAATAAGGGAGAGAGAAAAAGAGCAATAGTCGAGCAAAGGAAAAGAGCAGAGAGAAAAAATAAAAGCAGGGTTAAAAAGGAAAAAAAAGGTAAAATCCTAATTTATTTTTACCGCGAGGAGGAGAAAAATAGAGCTCTGGGGAAAAAGCAATTGCTCTTCTAGTTCACCGAGTGATGATTGCAAGGGGCAAGACCAAGGCTCGAGAATGGGTAAGGATTGTCTTCATTCCTCCTTTTGCTTTATTTTCTTCTTGTTTTGCATAATTTTGTTAGGGTTTTTTACGATTTTTGTGGAAAATAATAGTAGAAGATAGTGAAATTCATGCCACTAACCTGAGCATGACTTTGCAGCTTGAGCAAAATTTTTCTTTAGGTAAAACATGGAAAAATTATGTCTAGACAAAACCAAGCATGATTTCACAGTCATTCCAAAAAAGCAGAGGGTGCGACTTCGCAAAAGCGAAGTCGCGCACCCAAAAAATGAAGCGCGATTTCATGAAAACCTAGGAAAAGAAGAAGAAGAAGAAGAAAAGGAAGAAAGAAAATAAAAGGAAAAGAAGAAAGAAAAAAGTTAAATCCCAAAGTACAAATTTCTAACTAAAATTTTTGTATGCAAAATAAGAATTAATTTGATTTGATTTTAAATAATTAATTTGATTTTATGATGGAACTAATTTTTTTTTTTGTTTTTTGAATGCAACTAGGTATTCTCAAGAGTCGAGAGTGGCGGGAAGGAGCTCTGACAAATATATATGCCCTAGGACAGGTAGAGAGAGATATATTAGAGGTGGTTGGGTTGGACCATGTGGTGAGGATGCCATAGATCGAGATAGACAGGGCTATACTAACGACCTTGGTAGAGCGGTGGTATCCGAAGACTTCTACATTCTAGCTACCAACAGAGGAGATGAATGTTACACTGGAGGATGTGTGGTGGATCCTAAAGATCCCCATTAGGGTGATAGAGGTTTACAGGTCCTTAGGAAAGGCCATCACTCTATAGTGGTTTTATATAGGTTTTATACACTAGGTGCATGAGGGAACCATAGAAGTTGATAACCTGGTTGGCCGCTACGAAATGGATACTTTGACCACGGTGTTCTCAGGGGTGGTAGCTAGTATCTTGAACTACCACACTAGCAGATGAAACTTGCCATGGGTATTGGTAGGAGTAGTGGCAAACATTGTAACGACCCACAAACACACAAACAAAAAAAATATAAAAATAGAAAAAAAAAATTACCAAGGAGATGGATACATGAACCCTTCATGAACCCCTAACCCAACTAGTATTTACCTAAAGTTTTGATCCCTTAAGTTTTCCTAAAAGCTACATCTCATGAAGTACCCTAGCACAAGTTTGTATGTGTAGGCGTATCATGTGTCACTATAGATAAGCCCATCTATCCCATCACTCTTGATGAGATAGACCTATCAACCTTAGTCCATCGAAGGTATACACACATCTCCATACCATACACAAGTCATTATGTGTAGGTATTCTATGAGTATTGAGAGTTAATCTATCTATCTTGTATCCACGATGAGATATTTTAACTTAGATGTAATTTCTTCACAACTTAGTCCTTTATCTCCTTAAGGAGGTCTCAATTCCCTTAGGTCTTCTATGTTCACCCTAAGGGGTTATCAATTACCTTAGGTTACCTATGTTCACCCTAATGGATTCTTAATTCCCTTAGGTCACCTCTGAGTTCATCCTAGAACTCTACTCTTATATTTATATCATTAAGCAACCAAACAAGAATACATCTAGATACTAAAACATCAAAGAGTAATCACTAAACATCAAGAAAAATAAATAAGGATTAACACTAAAAGAGAATGTTATCATCAGAAAGAGAATCAACTACAGAAATAAAGTAAAAGTACCTTCTCCAAACCAATAAATAGTTATTGCATTAAAAATTGCATGGTAAATCCTCCTTAATTTAAGGAATGTTACATTAACTGCATTAGGGATATCTACCCACAATTCTAGTCTATTTAGGCATAAGTATATCCACATAAACACAATTACATATACCTTGTTTCCATTGAACTCCTTGCTTCACCTTGCATACCATTGGTTCTTTAAGGGTAGTAGGGGATCAGGGTACTCATGGTTTAGGATAGGCATAGCTCTAAATGCATATATTCATTTACCTTGCCAATTTGCAACTATACAAAATTTAATTATGTTTTCAACCATTTAATGCATAGTGGATATTATAAAAGATTCTTTACTTTTATCTTCAACTCTCCAGTTCCATTAGAGAGACATGCAACATGTACTACTTATATCAAGGTCTAACTTTAATCAAATCCATTCATGTCTCAAAGCATTAAAGTCCCATACATTTAACCTCTAAAATAATCCATCATTCATTCCCTAAATTAAAGCCCCATAACTTCAATTCAAAGAATAAATCTAACATCCTTTTTAATTCATAAATCCAATAAAATCAAATACTATTTTAAAGCATTAAAGTCCCATACCTTTAACATTTAAAACAATCCATCATTCATTCCCTAAATCAAATCCCCATAACTTCAATTCAAAGAATAAATTTAACATCCTTTTTAATTCACAAATCCAATCAAATCAAATACTATTTTAAAGCATTAAATTCCCATACCTTTAACCTTTAAAACAATCCATCATTCAACATAAACTTTGTAATAAATATTTAACACAATTATATTTTCCTTTGAAGTCCTTTTTTTAAAGTCTATATCACAGAATTACTAATCAAAGATTTTCAACCTAAATCTTAAAGGTCTCTTCAATTAGAATCTCATAAAATAAATCCTAATAATCAAATATCCTACTATCATTAAAATATCTTAAGATAATTCATGCTAATCAAAGGTTTCTCTTTAATTAGGTCTCCTAAGATAATCAAAATTTATCAAAGGTTTTCTTTTTAATTGAAAACTCCTAAGATAATCAACATTTATCAAAGGTTTTCCTTTTAATTAAAATCTCCTAAGATAATCAATATTTATCAAAGGTTTTCATTTTTAATTAACATCTCCTAAGATAATCAAAATTTATCAAAGGTTTTCCTTTTAATTAAAATCTCCTAAGATAATCAAAATTTATCAAAGGTTTTCCTTTTAATTAACATCCCATAATATAATTTACATAAATTAAAGGTCTTATTTCAGTTAAAGTCCCATAATATAATTTACATAAATTAAAGGTCTTATTTCCATTAAAGTACCATAATATATTTACATATATTAAAGGTCTCTATTTAGTCAAATTACATAAATAAACCTTAATAATCCAAGGTTTGCAACTATGGAATTTTACATCTTCATGGCGGATACGAAATGTCTTAAGCAGAATGATCTGAGGACTACCAAGATCTGGGTTTAGGCAAGATAGAACCAGGCTCTAAGTTTCTCTTCTACCACCACTAACTATTCCGAGGAACTAGTCTTAGACATTCATAGAGCTTCCATAGAGATGTGGATGGCTTCCCATTATGCAGAGCTTCCCAAACACAACACCCTATCAAAACCACGAGTAGTTTTCCAACTATAATATGTGCTATATCAAACATAGTGCTAGATTGCTACCAAGGGTATTCCACCCTAAGGACAGTGATTTCAATACAATTCTCTCTAGGAATATGTAGGGGGTTTCTACACTGAGAGGGGCACTCTCAACAGTGCTCTCCTCTACAAGACGTAGGGTGCTTTCTACACTGGCAGCACTCTCAACAACGCTCTTCTCTACAAGATGTAGGGTGGTTTCTACACCAAGAGCAGTGCTCTCAACAATGCTCTCCTCTACAAGATGCAAGGTGGTTTCTACACCAAGAGAAGTGATCTCAATAGCAGTCTCCTATCAAGCAAAATACAAGTGGTTTAAGCTAAGAGCAACACTCTCATACAATGCTCTCCTATCAAGCAAAACATAGGCGGTTTAAACTAAACCTTTCAACGGGTTTATCATGCTACAGGGGAATATCACCAGGTCCAAATCTAAACATTCATCATACAAATATGTAAGCGGATAGTTTAAGACTTTCCAACCTGAATTCTCCTATAAAATGACTTTCGATGGTCTCTTACTACCTTTCCCTTAGCTCGTTGCACTCTCATGTCTTCCTCGATCACCTCCTCTACATTTTTCCTTCGTCCTCCCATATTTCTTCCTCCCTCATACCTTACATGCTCCTCTTACTCTAGGTGGCCCATCCGCTATCTCATCTCGAATATCAAGCCCACATCGAGCTCCCTTTCCTTCAATGCTCCCGTCCCTTCCCATATCATGACAAACAATTATGTTTCCCATAATTTCCTCCTTTGGAAATTGATAACCCCCTATGTTATTTACATAGGTTGCACTATATAGGGGGGATGAGATATTTGCATTATTAAAATGGAAAATGGTGCCCTTTACAATATCCTTAACATGATATTTTATCACCATTTTTAAAATATATCTCTTTTATTTAGCAATTTCTTAATTGCTCTATCTTTAAAATAAAAGATTCTATTTATCTTAAATGGTTTTTTTTTAATTTCAATTAATTAAAGTTAATTAATGAATTTATATTATCACTTAAAATGAACTTCTTTAATTATTTCAAATGAACTGTCATTTGTTTATTGAAATTATGTTTGCTAATGAGTTCTAAATGAGTCATATCATTTTTATAATTCAAAACCTCATTAGTTAATTTAAATGAGTCTTCACTTATCATTTAAATTTAATTTATTTTCCTTCATAACAATGATGCTCTATTAACCCTTCAACATAATAGTTCACTTTATGCATCCAAATACATTTTGTAGTTGTTCTTTATTGAAATTCCAACATTATGCTACCCAAGCCCTGATGCAATAGAGAGCAATAAAATTTATAAAACAACAAAGAGGGAGTCTTTCCATCAACCCAATCACCTATATTAGCCAAATATTTTAAGATAGCTACTAGGCTATCAACTAACACTCAAGGCAATCAATCATCGATGATTATACCTTCTGAAAATGCATGCCTATATGAAGGTATCTATCCATGTTACCTCCAAGTACCTTAATCATCATTTCCCCTAAACTTAAGTACCCTCATTTTTGATGGATGCTTCTACCTTCTCCACTTATGAGTGTACCTGATCCTACACAATTGGCAATATGTTAGCGATAAAATGCCCTTCTAAATCAACTAAACATCATATAGTTGGTTCAATTGTTCAAACTAAGTATCACCACATCATAGGTTAATACATTGTTTTCTTTTTGCCATAAATTTTGCTAGGGAGGGTCATGATATCCTCCCCCACTAGAATTAAATATTGTCCTTGGTGTTTCTAGTTTTACTTTTTTTTAACAGAAAGTAAAAATTATTACATAATATAGCTTAAAACAAAAAGGTAAAATGCTTTCACATAACCTCCACTTTCTCCCAAGTGGTATTCTTCTCAGAGAACTGGTCCCACTAGACCTTACACTGTTAGAGAGTCTTATTCCACATATATTTAGAATGAAACTCAAGAATATTCATTGGTAGTACTTCAATGGCCTTTAGATTTGCCATATGCAAACTAGAAACATCCCACACATGTTCAGGATTAACAACATATTTTCTAAGGATATGTTGAAGGTGTCATGGATTTTGGATAGATTAGGTGGTAATGCAAGTCGGTATGCAACCTGAAGTAGGAAAAAATGGTGCACCAAATGAAGATAAAAAATGCACGTATCTATGCCCTATCGCTAATGAGCACCAAATGGAAGCATGCAAGTAAAATGGAAAGATGACGAATAACAAGAAGTAAAGCAAAATAAATAGATCTCTTATTAATCAAAATGATCAAGATTTTAAGTTACAATGCATCCCCTTGAGGGCTCAAAATGGATGATACAAATGTTTAAAACTCGGGTGCACATCCAATGTCTTTCTTCGTACCCAAAATCAAAACTAGAATCATCAAATAGCGAGTGCATATGATAAAAAGCATGCAATCCCCATAGGGGCAAAATGGCTAATAGTGAGAAAATGCATCAAACCAACTCCAAATGATAAAATATGGAATGGGTATGTAGAGAAATAAATTTTGGAAATATATCACTAGAAATCACATCAAAATTGCATCCGACCATGTTTTGAAATTGGGGCGACCGTTCGCAACCTGCAAAACCCAAAGAAATAAAATTCTGACCGTATGCATATCCAAAAGGCATGAAAATTGGAAAAAATACATGAAATACTATTATAATACAACCTATTTGATTATATTTGTGAAATCAATCATAGTTTGGGTGTTCTCTTAGATGACCGCAAAACAATACCTGTAAGAGACCCTGCAAAACACTAAAATTGTAATATCTTGGCCAATATAGCTCAAAATGACATAAAATTTGAATTGCAACATAATATAAGCATGTGTAAAATATATAATTAAAAAAATTCAAGAAATCATGAACAAATATCTATTCATCATAGGGTGGTACGAATAGGACTATCATAGATTGGGGGGCACCCGAGGGTGGGACGCCCATAGAATCTACCTAAATTTTACCATAAATTCCACTTGGAAATGATGTAAAACTCTATGGATGTGTTGTCATAAAATTTGGTGAGGGAATTAACTCAATTGGTTTGGTTTTGTAACAGATTATGCCTCCTAGCTCACTCACAAATCTCCTTCTCTAGGAAGAGATTCTGAGGGAAAAATGGGTACAAAAGGGTGGAAGGAAATCTTGGCAGAACTCCATTGATTTGTCCTCAAAATATCCTCTCCTTTTGTATGGAAAATATATCCACTTTATATCCCAATGAGGATTCATGGGTCAAAATGCATGTGAGGGCATGCAAGGCAAGAGGCACCACTTGGCCATCAAGGCGACATGTGCTAGAGGGAGAAGAGAATCTCCCAATTTGGCCTCCCTCATGGGTTGGAGCATTAAGATGCTACATGCACTAACTTTATGGATGTTAGGAACCAAAAAAGTAACCATTGGCAGTCGCCATTTGTCCATATTTGAAATTTTTTCCAGTCAAACCTACTATTCGCTCCACCTTGGAATGAATGTTGCTATTCACCCTAGGGTGGGACAAATAGGTTATGTATTCATCCCAAGGTGGAATGAATAGTAGTAGGGTGTCCAAAAGGTGCCAAAAGTGGCCTAGAACTCTATGCCAAGTAGTTAGAACCACTATATGCCTCTTGAGGGCTGCCCTAGGGGCTCTAGTGTGTCACGAAGCCACTATTTATGGTAGCACAATCGGATTGACCAGATTTTAGTGTCTACAAATGCCTATTTTTGGGATGCATTGTGTTCAGCACAGCATTGAGAAAAAAAAAATGACTAAAATGTTCAATTATTAGGGTTACTCAATAACCTAACCAACTTTAGATGCCCCAATCCTGGAAAGAGCATGCGTTCTTGAATCCTTGCTTTTGACGAGCTAAGGAACTTGCTTTAGCTTAGACATTGTTTGTCATGGAGAGGTAAGGCCTACAGTTCCATGATGCCAATAATGCTAAGCATTTTAACTTGATTCTTTGTGCTGGTTTGCTACCCCAAGCAGAAGCGTGATTGTATTTTTCAAAGATTCATTGAACGAACACAAATTGCATGATTGAGTGTGTGCTTGTTGGTTTGACTTGAGTATGACTACCCCATCAAGTGACGAGTTGATGAGGGAATGACTCATGAGAAAAGTGATGAGTCACTTGAACCAAATGACTTTTTTTAGGGTTGCATTTAGTGGTACTCATTGAATAATGCCATAGTTTTGACTGGATTTGAATGACGCTATGGAGGTTTCTTGGAAGCATGAAGTTGAAAACGTCATTCCCATGGGGCGGTCCAGCCACAATGGCCTTCTTAGAGAGTAAAGTAGTAAATTTTCCATGCATCCAAGAGAAATTTGTGTTCCATATTGACCCAAAATGAATTCCATGAGATTTGAATTTTTTTTTAGTGGGTTTGGAACCCTTTTCTTTGCTGCTTCCTGGAGGAAAAGAATGAAAAAAACTCATTCCCGTGGGGTGGTACGACTATAGTGGGCTTCTTAGGGATTTAAGTAAGGTTATTTACAAGCATGCATGAGTGTTATTATTTTCCTTTGGACTAAGACAAAATTATGGACCGAAATAGAGCTATTTTTGGGGGGTTTTGGACCCTTTTGGTGCATTTTGAAGCTGTTTTGGTCTATGAAACCTGTATTCGTTCCAAGGTAGAACAAATGGCCAAAAGTGAATTTGTCCCACCCTGGGATGAATAGGATAGTTGTAGGCCTATATAAACTCCAAAAACCAGTTTTGGGCTCATTATTGCATGTTTTGTGTTAGTCTTACAATGACACTAAGAGGGGGGGTGAATCAGTGTAGCTCTTTAATCTTGAAATTACAGCTCTTAAAACAATAGCAATTAAAACTTATAAACAGATATAGCAAGTATAACAAAATATCATCACCACCAATTTTATGAGGTTCACAATGTGGCTCTCCTCAATGTTTGGCTACCATCAATCAATTGTAAAGCCCACTTTTTATTTAACAACTGAGGAGTCCTATTTTTGCCATAGAGGAGCCCCCTGTTTCGGCAGGGGCACCACCCTAATTCTGCCCAATTGGAAGGGCACCAACCCCTATGCCAAGCCCACCTGGACTTCAATTTGATTTATAGGTTTAATTTCTTTTGGTTTTTTTTGTTTTTCCTTTTCCTTTGCTCTTCTTTCTGTGCTTTCCTTTTGTGTCTTTTTTTTTGCTTAGTTCTGTTGTCTCTTGCTTCTTCTTTCTCCTGCTCTTTTCCTTTTTGTGAATCCTTCTTGTGGTACCTTTTGTGGCTTTCACCGTCCCTATTTTGGTTGGTGTTCGGTTTGTTGGCTTGTTTTCTTTGTTGCCGACTGTCGCGTTTGCCTTTTTTTTTTTGTTGTGAATTTGTTTGTTTTTTTTTTTTTTTGGGTTTGTGCTTTGTTTTTTTTTTTGTTGGTGGTGTTGGGTTGCGTTTTTTGCTTTTTGTTGGCCCTTGGGTTGGTTTTTTGCTTTTTTTTTTGGTGTTGTCGTTGGTTGTTTGTTTTGTTGCCCTGAACCTGGGTTGTGTTGCCTTTGGTTTTTTTGCTGTCCTGCGCGTTCTGTTTGGTTCTTTTTTGGGTTGTGCCTTTTTTTTCTTTGTTGCTGTGGTTGTGTTTTTTGTTTTGTTGGTTGTGCTGTCGTTTTGTTTTTTTTGTTGTGTTTTTTTCTCTTTTTGCATTGGTGTTTTGTTTTGTTGGATGTGGTTTGTGTTTTTGCTTTTTGTTTCTTGCTTTTTCGTTTTTGCTTGTGTTGCTTTTCTTTCTGTCTGTGTTTTTCTTTTTGCTGTTGAATCCGTGTTTTCTTTCTTCCTGTTTTTTTTTTTTCAATTGTTCCTTTTCTTGTTTTCTGTCTGTTTGTGCTTTTTCCACTGTCGCAATCGTTATTTTTCCTGCTTTTCTTTCCCTGTCATTTTTTCCTGCTTTTTCTTTCCATGTGTTTTTTTTCTTTGTCTGTTCGCGCCTTTCTTTGCTTTTTCTTTGTTTTTGCTTGGTCCCTTCGGTCTTCTTGGAATCTCTCGGCCTTTGATCTTGTCTCCATTACTAGTTTTGCTTCCGTCCCGTCTTCTATGCTGACATCTTTCTTTGCTCACATTTTGTTTTGTGGTTTGAGAGGTGAGGAGTAGGAGAGTGATTTTGCGTAGCGAAGCACTATCAAAATCATCCCGCTATCATCATGAGTCAGTAGGTGGAGGCATCCAATGAAGGGGCCAGTGCGAGGATGGTAAAATGCTAACTCAAAATGACCTCATTTATTACAAGTGTAATACCTGTTTTATTGCTTTTTTTGTTTTTGTTGTTAATTTGTATTTTTGATGTTTTTATGTGTTTTTATGTTTTTATTAGGTGGTGAAGAGTCGGTATCGCAAGCCGAAGCTCTTCGGGACCACGCGGGATGCATTGACTGAGGAGGACTGGGAGTGGCTTGATGCCCTGGGGCTCAAGCAAGTCACTCGGTTGGAGCCTATGGTCGACGATCGAGCTTATTTGACAGCATTGATTAGCCTATGGGACCCGTGCACCAACACCTTCCATCTATCGATGGGAGAGATGATGGTGATGTTGGAGGACATCTATCAGATTTTAAGGATTTCGATAGAGGGGCGACCTATCCGATCATCACACCGTGACTTGAGGGATGTAGTGTTGATGAGGTACTTCGGGAGGATGCAGATGCGATAGAGCTGGACTACTAGACTAGAGGTATATTGGTGGGGTACTGGTATGAGGAGGGGGTGTTGGGGGTGAGGCATGCACTATTGATGACCCTCATCTCCAATATGCTCCTCCTAGACTCATCAGGAGCCAGGTTCCCTTGGAACCTGTTAGAGTTGGTGTATGCCCTAGCAGGGTGCACCAAGGAGGAGCCATTGGTGATGGCATGGGGGACTACCCTACTGGCACAACTCTATGATGAGCTGTATGAGATCCACTACCAAAAGTGGAAGGGTTTGGGATGTAGTTTTCTATTGTAGTGTTGGGGGTGGCAACACATAGTTGTGGGGTGACCACAGGGTTTACCCTGGTTGACCCGGGCATAGCTAGTAGATCGAGAGATAGGATATGGTATCCTATGGTAGATGATGTAGGAGAGAGGGTAGATTTAGTGGTTCATGGGTGATGTGGATCACTACACCGATCTCTTCTCTCACCTAGCACTAGGGTAGGTGCTATGGTGATCGTACATGGATTGTCCGATCTAGGCGGATGTTGGAGAGTAGCTTCGATGGGTGAGGTGAGGTAGATGGGTGATTGCTTGACATGGGACCGAGTGGGAGTACTTCCCATTTGGTCATGTCATGTGGTAGTTTGGGCTATGATAGGGGTTTCCCGAGGAGCCAGTGGTGTACTAGCATCATGGGGATGAGAGGACACTGGTATGGCCTACCATGGAGGAGGTGGGTGATGAGGCGGACCTTGCGGTAGTTGTTCTAGATATGGATGATGTTGGGACTATAGAGGAGTATGACTCATGGTGGGTGATGCACCAATGGTGAGGTGTAGGGGCCTTAGGGGGTGAGGTGGCTAGGGCGGCCGATGAGGTGATGTTGGATGCTCTAGAGGAGGACCGGGTAGAGGGCGATGAGTAGGGAGATCTCCTGGACTTGGGAGATCAGGGGGACTACATGGATGTAGAGGATCCTAGGGCACAGGTACCGTAGGGTGCATAGGGTGGCCATTATGTAGAGCTATAGGCTGAGTTGGCTAGGGTTAGGTAGGAGAGGGATCTCCTATAGGTGCAGACATGGGAGGATTAGGCCGAGATAGCCTCCCTACGGGCATAGCTGAGAGCTCAGGGTTTACGGTAGGAGGGATCCAGCACTAGGGATATGGAGAGGCTATGGGCTGAGGTGTTGCGGCTATAGTCAGTGGTGGAGACCTATCAGGTGTGGGGATAGTAGAGATAGGAATATGTGGGTCGACTAGAGATGGAGGTAGTGCACCTTGGGGGGTGACTACTGGATGATGGGGAGAGCAGTCGATCACACCGATCTCGATGGAGCGAGATGGTACAGTCCTCTACTCGGTAGAGGGAGGACAGGGCTAGTGGTAGTAGGCATGGGGGTCTCAATGGACCCGGGCTACTAGGAGCAGTGTGAGTCGTAGCACCGATCCTATGTGATCATGGTGATGGAGACTCGTGGGACTATTTTTGGGTTTTTGGGTGGTGAGGTCTGAGGGCCCACTTTATTGTAGCCTACGGGCATTTTGGAAACTTTGATGTACTTTTTTTTTTGCCCCATATATATATGATATTTTGTTGTGATCATCATGTGTTTCATTTATTGCTTTATTGTATGAATGCAATGTGTGTACTGATTTATGCTTATAGGTTAAATGCTTAGTATGTATGCATATGGATGCAATGAGATGGTGATAGATAGATATCATGTATGCATGTGTATTTTGATTTGATTTGTTTTGCAGCTATCTATATGTGTGGATGCATAGTTGAGATGTGATATTTGATTGATTGATAAAAATGAATTGTGGCTAATGATTTGTCACACTATGTTAGCACCATAGATTGTACAAAACACATTAACGCTCTTTTTTTTGTTCCTTTTTGTTTTTGTGTTGTTTTTGTGTAATAGGAATGTGGAAATGTATTATTGCAATGTGGTAAAAATGGAGTGATTGACCTGATATGTTAGAGAATGTAGATGAGGTTTTAATGAGACTC
Organism: Wollemia nobilis; assembly: GCA_028583015.1. NCBI lineage: Eukaryota > Viridiplantae > Streptophyta > Pinopsida > Araucariales > Araucariaceae > Wollemia > Wollemia nobilis. The sequence goes on along the minus strand of JAQPPZ010001613.1, from coordinate 729,785 downwards.
AAACACTCTAGCTAACTTGATCAAAGGTTGTATACTAACTATGCAAGACTTTTTGACGAGGTATGAATCTGCTAGGATGACCAAGGTACTTCATATCCCTATGTGTGCAAGTGAGTTCATTCTTGTGAAATGCATAAAGATACCACCATTGCCAGATAGGCTATCCACCAAACCTGGAATGAGGATCATCCTATGAATGTCATGATCCTGGGTTCTGTACTTAGTAGGACTAGACCACTAGGCAATCTAGGTTACAAAAGCTATCTCATCCACATGCAAACATTGGTCTGCACACACGCAAAAGCTAATGTGATAGACATATCATCATGCGGGAGGCTACCACCATTGACAAGTAGGCTATCCACCAAACCTATAATGAGGATCACCTGATGGTTTTCCAAATGCTGAGAGTTCTAGGGATTCAAGTTCGACTCCCTTATTTTCTTCAATTTTATTGGGATACTTGCTCATGTGTAGTGATGAAAATCACTATTTATTTTGTATATTTGTTTTCTTTGAGCAAGGGATTTGGGATTTGGGATTAGTGGTGAAAACCACTGTTTATTTTGCTTTTGATTTTTGCTTTTTGAAATTTGAATTTTTTGACTTTTGAGTTTTCTTTGATTTTTTTGATATTTGAAATTTGGGGATTTGTGGGAATTGGGATTTTTGATAGTGGTGAAAACCACTATTTATTTTGGGGAATTGGGTAGGGAAGAGCTTGTCCTTTTTCCAACTCTCAGCATTCTTGAACCATTCGCACAGGGGGATGAGCAGGATGACCTTTTCTCTTAAAGTAACCTAGACCACTTCATGGATTTCATCTTTCTTCATGCAAAACTTGGATTTATTAATGTGTAAATGTGTTTGGGATCTGATGTACACAAGGCATAATCAATGCAAGACTCTACCTCCTAAAAATCAAGATAGCTTTCTACAAAATCTGAAAAGAAGCTAGAGATGGTTGAGTGACCAAAAACCCTAATGACATTCTAGAACAAATGACTAGGTGAAGGGGTGGACACAAATTTGGAAAATGGAAAATGTGGGTGAAAATGATAATTGAAACATTGAACTATGATTACTTTCACAACATTGATTTTGGGTGATAAGTAGTTGTATCATCATGGTGCTTAGACATGTATGAGCAACTCTAAAATGTAAAGTGCTAATGATGAGTATGCCTAAATGCAAGCGATGATAAAATGCAATGGGATGCAATGTGATGCGATGCTATATTTTTGTAGTTTTGATATTTTGATAATGTGTTGAAATGCAATGTGATGCAATATTTTTGTATTTTTGATATTTTGATGATGTTTTTGTATTTTTGATTGATATATGTGTATGTACATGTGACCAACGGGCTTATTGGGGGCCATTGGGGCATTTGGGGTGACCAAAGGGCTTATGGATGCCTTTGGGGCTTTTTGGGGTGACCTAGATGGTTTATGATCATCTAGGGTTGACAAGGATGTATACCTTGGGGCATTTTGGGGTGACCTAGATGGTTCTAGACTACCTAGGAGCATTTTAGGCATTGACCAAGTGGGTTGTAGGTACCCTTGGAGCATTTTGGGGTGACCTAGATGGTTCTAGACCTCTAGGAGTATTTTAGGTTGACCAAGCAGGATGTAGGCACCCTTGGAGAATTTTGGGGTGACCTAGATGGTTCTAGACCACCTAGGAGCATTTTAGGTTGACCAAGTGGGATGTAGGCACCCTTGGAGCATTTTGGGGTGACCTAGATGGTTCTAGACCACCTAGGAGCATTTTAGGTTGACCATCATGCCTTAGGCATGGAATGGCCACAAATGAAGTATGTTCAAGGGTTCAGGATCCTCGACACCTTCAAGGGAGGCTAGGCGATATGTTTTGGGTCCTATCTGACTAGTAATGACATAGGGACCTAACCAGTTTATCGTGAACTTGTCCCTCAGATGGGGTAACAAATTAGAATTTTGTTGGTTCTCCTTCAGAATGAGGTCACCAACCTGAAAGTCTCTTAGGTGGACTTTCATATTGTAGGCTCTCTTAAGTCACTCTTGATAGATGTGCAGGTGCTCGAGAGCATTAATACGATGTTCATCAAGTAGCGTAAGCTGATCTAGGTGAGCCTGTCATGCGGTGTCATCATCGATGAACTCTTGCATGGATATGCACAACGATGGGATTTCGAGCTCTAGAGGCATGACCACCTCGGTGCCATACACTAGTGAAAATGGAGTAGCCCTAGTGGGCATCCGAATACTAGTGTGATAGGCCCATAGAGCAAGGGGTATTTGCGTATGCCAATCTGTGTGACTCTCTCTAACAGTTTTCTTGAGAATGGCAATCAATGTTTTGTTGGAAGCCTCTGCTTGCCCATTTTCTTGTGGATAGTAGGGTGTCAAAAAATTATGCTGGATATTATACTTTGTTGTCAAAGCATGCACATATTTGTTTTTAAATGATGTCCCATTATCCAAAATGATCTTGGATGGAATACCAAAATGACAAATGATATTATGCAATAGGAACTCCGCTATGCGGGGTCCTGTCGTAGTGGTAAGGGGAATTGCTTCCACCCATTTAGTGAAATACTCGGTAGCCATTATAATAAATGTGTGATGGCTCGAGGATGCGGGAGAGATTTTCCCGATTAAATCCAGTCCCCATTGTGAAAATGGCCACACCGATTGGATCGGTTGCAAGGCTTGAGAAGGTACATGTGTCAAGTTAGCATGGTGCTGACACTTCATGCACTTCCTCACATATGCACAACAATCTCGCTCTAAAGTTGGCCAATAATAGCCCATGCAAAGAATGCGTTTGGTGATGGCCATGCCATTGAAATGGCCACCGCATGTACCATCGTGTGCTTGGGCAATTGCCCAAGTCGACTCTTGATGCTCTAAGCAGTGAAGGAGGATCCCTTCGTAGCTCCGATGATACATAATGTCTCCTAGCAAGACATATTTTGTCGCCTTCCATCTGAATGTTCTTTTAGCGGCGTGCGATAGTCTAGGAGGGAGATTACCAAGCTTTAGGTATTCCCTGATTTGTGTTGACCAGTCCTATTGTGAAGAAGCCTCGAGCGCATGAACGACCTGTCCCTCTCGAAGTTCATCCCTAGAAAAATTTGATTGGGAAAGAACTTGCAAGAATAGCATTGTACTGCTATCAAAAGGGGCTTGAGGGAACAAAGTCCCCCAATCGGCCTGGTTCAAGCACTCATGAATGTGCGAGAATCTCTCTTGATGAGGTTCAATTTGAATCAAGTGGACTTCCGGCATGACTTGATTGTTCTCATGCTCAACCACAGATTGCGAGAGCATTTTGACCTGGATGGTAGTCATCTGATCCGTAGGGTCTTGCAGGATCAAGGACCCTAGAGAGGCCATTGTATCCACAAAATGATTAGATGATCGAGGGAGTGCCTCGATGTTATACCATTCAAATTTTTCTAGGAATTTATCCACAAGGGCTTTATAGGCTTGTAGAACTAGGCATTTGCACTGGTAGATCCCCTTGACCTAGTTAACAATGAGCAAGGAGTCACCAAAAATGTTGAGCTTTGTTATTTTCATGGTGACAGTCATCTGAAGGCCTATGAGCAGGGCCTCATACTCGACATTATTATTGGTGCATGGGAAATCGAGTTTAAATGACAAGGGTATGGGAGCCCCATGCGATGTGAAAAACATGATTCCTACGCCACCCCCTTGCTCGCATTTGGAGCCATCAAAAAATAGGGTCATATCTGCCTACGTCTCAGGCTCATCAGAATCTAGCGATTCTGATATTTGGAAGACCCCATCATCGGGAAGCTCCATGCTAAGAGGTTGATCATCCTGGAGAGGAGCCTCTACGAGTTGATCGACGATGACCTGACCCTTAATTGATTTTTTTCCAACAAACTCAAGGTCGAACTCCATCAACAACATGATCCATTTTATCGTGCGACTACTATGATAAGTGTGACTCATCATGTAGCGCAATGGATTCTCTTTAGATACAACATACGTGGTATTGCTAAGCATGTAATGTCATAGCTTCTTGGTGGTGAAAACCATCGCTAGGCATAATTTCTCAATGTATGCGTACTTGATCTCATAACTAACCAGGGTGCGGCTAAGATAGTAAGTAGCCTGTTCCTTATGAAATTCATTGTTTTGGGCTAACATGGCACCCAATGCAATCTCAGTGGCTGAGATGTATAAGCGGAATGACACTCCTGGTCTAGGTGGTGCCAACACTGGCGGATGAAGCCAAGTATTATTTTATTGCATCGAAGGCCTCCTGACACTCATCATCCCAATGGAATGTGACCCCCTTGTGCAACAACTTGTTCATGGGGTGACACTTGTCCAAAAATTGCGCTATGAAGCATTTGATGGATGTGATCTTGCCCTGCAGACTTTGGAGCTACTTGATCATGGTTGGGGGAGGCATCTCGAGGATGGCCTTGACCTTATTGGGGTCCACTTCAATGCCTCACTTAGAGATGATAAATCCCAAGAGCTTTCTAGATGTGACGTCAAAGATACACTTCTTGGGGTTCAGTCTAACATTATGTTCAATGAGGCGGTCTAACACTTTGCTCAAGACCTCAAGATGCTCATGGCATAATAATGATTTAGCCAGTAAGTCATCCATGTAATCTTCCAAAATTTTATGCATGTAGTCATGGAAGATGTATGTCATTGCACGTTGGTAGGTGGCACCAACATTTTTAAGGCCAAAAGGCATGACCTTGTAGCAAAATGTCCCCCAGGGCATTGTGAACACCATTTTGAGCTGGTCCTCTGGGTTAATATGAATCTGATTGTACCCAGAGAAACCATCCATAAGGGATAACATTTCATGGCCCATTGTGGCATCTACCAGGGTATCGATGCTTGGCAAAGGGAAATCATCCTTAGGACTCACTTTGTTTAGGTCTCAAAAATTGGTGCAAATGTGAATCCTCCCATCTGGCTTCTTGACGGGAACCATGTTGGACAACCATGGTGGATAGTCTATAAAAATGACAAACTGGGCATCCAACAACTTCTGTAGCTCATCTTTGACCATCAAGGCCACTGTTGGATGCATCTTTCTTAGCTTTTTCTTGATAGGCTTGGCCTTCGGGTCAAGCATCAGATTGTGGGTGACTAGATTTGGATCTAGCCCTAACATGTCTTTATAGGACCATGCAAAAGCTTCCTTCTTCTTGGTGAGAAGGGCTATGTAATCAGCTTGCTCTTTGGGGGATAGACTTTCCCCTAGCTTGATATACTATGGATTCTCTGGATCTGAGCCGATATCTATGTCAATCGTAGGCTCGATTGACATATGCGACCCCTCCTCCAGCTGGTGGGGGGTAGGGATCAAATGGATGTCATCTGCTAGATTTAGATCATCAATGGGAACCTCAGGTTCCTCCTCAGCATGGAAGACATCATGAGCTAGCCCTGAAGAGAAGTGAAATGGTTGTAGCATCTCATCACAAGGCCAATACTCAGAAGGCGATGGGGGTGAATCTCCTCGGTCAAATTCAATTACCCCCAAGTCGAGGTGCAATGGCTTTGATGGGTTATTCAGATCTCGTAATGGCTTAAACAGATCTATGGAAATCATATTTATGGATGGATGATTTCCCCTAGGTGGTTGGTGGTGACCATGGACCTCTAGATGCAGCATGACCTATGGAGGTGGTTGTGGAGGTGGTGGAATGATAGGCGGTGGTCGATGTGGCTGTGGGTGAACTTGCTCTTTATGAGGTAGAAGCTATCTCCAGATGGGATCTTGCAATGGGAACATGCACAGATAGTATTCATCATCATCATCCCAAGGGATGACCTACGTGTATTCTCCATCAGAACTATCAGATTCAATCGGTGCGACTCCATAGTCTGACTCATCATCTGATGTCCACTCATAAGGGGACCCTGGATCTTCTTCCTCACCATCATGGGGAAGAGTGCATGAACCTTCACCTCTCTCGTAGGATTGGATACCATCTCGAGGTGGTTCATCATCTCCCAAGGGCATAGGGAAATAGTCCCCCAGTGAGTAGACGTGATTAGGGTTGGCAAAGGGATCTCAGGCCAACTCATCTCTATAGTTGAGGCATAGGCACTCCATGCCATCTATGAGAATATCCAGGGGCAAGGGGTGATTATGTCCCAAGCTTGATTTATCATATGGCATCTAGTACTGGGGTTGAAATGGAACCCGCGTGCCTTGCTCATACAAGCCTAACCCATAACCATGCCAATTGCATAGGTCAAGATACTTCAGGGTGAAGTTAGGGTTAGACAAGTAGTGGATGTCTTCTCCAAAGGGCTCCTCATCCTCCTCCTATTGTTGGTAGGGTTCGATGTCGTAGTCTAGTCCCCCATAGATGAAATTCATTTGATTAGGGGGGATGCCTAGGGGTACGATAGTGCCTATGGGAAGATGGGGTCGACCCATGTCTTGCACCGACTCTATAGCAGGGGTAGTTGTGACCTCCCTAACCATGTATTCTCCTAATCTAGTGGAAGCCAAGTGCACTATCACCTGAGGCTATAGATAGAAGAGTGATGAGAGTGAGATCTGATCTGATTCATCATCTATCACTTGTGGTAGCTCTTCATCATCTGGGCTAGGTATCTCCTCTATGGAGATGGTGGATATGGTCGATTGTACCTCATCAATGGGCTTCTTCCCTAGGTTCCTCAACAATGGTTCCATCGACCCGATGGGCATCGAAGGAGGTGTCGATGATGAGGAAGGTATGTCATGTGATGATGAGGGGGTCAAACCTTGGCTGGATTTATTCGGTTGGAAATCCAGATGTGTCGATGGCAAGGTTGACTCGGGGATCTGCTGCACCATGTTACAGTACTTGTAGGGCTCTAGGTCCATAGGGATGACATGAACTTGCCCTTCATGAGTGTACTTGAGGCATTGGTGAGCAATGGAAGGGACACACTTCATGTCCCTAATCCATGGTCTACCTAATAGGATATTGTATGCCATCTCACCCTCCAGTATGTGGCATAGCATCGAGATGGTCTTTTCTCCTACCTAAATAGGTAGGATGATCATACCAACTATCGAGCATATGGCATCATTAAATGCTCGGAGGGTGTATGTAGATGCGACAATATGGGATGTCAGGAGCTTCAAGTGCTTGAGAGCGGTTGTAGTGATGATATTTCTAGAAGACCCTATGTCTATCAACACTCTCTTGTATGGTGTCCCATTTATGCATGCGACGATGTGCAAGGGAGGGTCCACCATATCATTTGGGACTAGTTTAAGCTCATCCTCTCGAAAGGTGATCACCGGTTCAGTGCACTATCTGACATGCCCCACAAAATTGTTGAAGGAGTTGGACTCCTGGGGCTGAAGCTCTATGGCCTTAAGGATCTCCATCAAAGCCTCTCTGTGAGGTTACGATTGTTGAATCAGCTCATAGATGGAGAGTTGGGCAGACATTGTTCTCAAGATCTGAGTGAGCTTACTCTTGAGGGTGGCCATAGGCCTAGGTGGAAGGCTTGGTAGAGGAGGTGGTGGTTGTTGTGATGTCGAAGGGACATCACTCTGAGCCATAGGTGGTGCGGCTGGACTTGGGTACCACCTATTCCTCATGATAATGTTGATCATGCTGACATACCCCTACTGAGGAGGGGCATGGTGAACCTCATTCACCTGGGGCACTGGCTTGGCCTGCTCCACATGGGCAGGCAAGGGATCTTTAAAGATCTCCATCTACTGGTTGTTTGGCATGATAGGGTTGTCTACCTGAAGGTCCTTCCTATCGATCATGTCTTGTACCAAGTTTTTAAACTTGTAGCACATGTTCACATCATGCCCATTTTGCCTATGAAATTTGCAATATAGGTCTTCTCTGTACCCTTTGGGCTTGGGGGCATTCGGGTCGATAGGTCGACTCTCAGGTAGATTGATCAAATTTACCACTAAGAGGTACTCAAACAATGAGTCCATGGACTCTACAAGGGGCGTAAACTACCACTTTGGGTGGCGCTATTGATTCTGCCCTTGACTATTCTGATTGTCCTTAGTATAGTCCTGGTGTGTGGCTTGATAATTGGGCTTTTGAGGTGGCACAGCTTGCGCTGCCCCCAGGATGCTAATGGCAACCTGATTCACTACTGCTGGCTTAGACTACATTGGGGTGCTCTTATTGTTCTTGCTCCACTCCTTGTGAGGCTTCACAATCTCCCCCTCTTGAATCTTGATTTCTTCGATGATCCTAGCCTATGCTAGGGCATCTTCAAGAGTCGGATATTGTTGTAGTTGCAACAATAAGGAGATTGGCTTCAGGTAGCTCTTGGAGAACATCTGAGTCAGCTCCGACATGGGGAGGAGATAAGGTAGTTTGGTGAGCAAAGCCCACCACCTATTGCCATAATTTGTTATTGACTCATCATCATACTACTTTAACCCAACTACGTCGGCCAGTGTCACCTTCCTCTTGGTATTGAAGGTGAAGCATTCTAGGAATACATCTGCAAGTTGATCCAAAGTATGGATGCTATGCTTAGGGAGTTGGTAAAACCACTTCGAGGTGGGGCCCAAAAGGGTAGTCACAAACATCCACAAAAGCAAAGCATCATCATCATGAATGCCAAAGCATTGGCCCAAAAATCTGGTGACATGCTCCTGCGCATCCTCTTCTCCCTTAAACATAGCCAATTATGGCAACTTATACTGCTCTGGATAGGGAGGCATAGGCACTGAAGGATGGATGGGCTGACTACGCAACTAGCGCATAGTGGGCTTCTAAGATCCAGACCCAGAGGTCTTGTGCTCCACCGACTCTAGGCACTCTAGCAACTCTTTGTATGGGTCTGAGGACTTGATTTCCTCATTCTTGTTTACATCCTAAGGTGGAGGTCTAGGATCCTCCAACCTATTGTGGGGTGGTGGCCTGTCACCCCCTACCTTGATAAGGCATCTCCAAATACTCTACTTCTAGCTCATGCTCATTGTAGGCCCCATAGGGCATCTCTCGAGCCGGTCTATAAAGAGGGGTATCCACCCATTATGGGCGCCCTATATCTGGCCTATGAGGTAAGTCTCGATCCAGCCTAGGAGGCCATGGAGGCAATGTTGGATAAGGCCTAGGAGACCTATCTCGAATGAGTGTGGGTTGCCTCAGGGGGACTTCCTACCTATGGGTCTTAGGGGTAGGGACCCTCTCCTGTAGAGTCTATTGGAATAACTCATTGGTCTGCCACTCAATCCTCTCTTTCTCAAGCTGATGCAAGCGGTCTAGTTGCTCTTTGTCCCATCGAAGCTGCTTGAACTGAGCTTGGCATTCCATGTATTTTGCAACTACTTGCTTGATTTGTTCCACCATGTGAGGCCTAGGGGGTCTAGGGGCCTCACCTTGGGGCCGACCTCATTCAAGATAATCTATGATATCTATCGGGTGCTTGCCTCTTTCGAGGTTCACCACATTGACTTGAGGTTTGGGCTGGAACATCTGCTCATTATACTCAGTAGGTATAGAGGCACATCGGGCATGCACAGAATACTACTCCTAAGGAAAATCTAGGATTTCCTCATGCCTTCCTTCCTGGATGAGGAAGGGTAGGGCAGAATTGGCCCACCCAGAGTGATGAGTGTCATTCTCATCGGGTTGCATGAGCTATTGTATCCTATCAAGGTGATGCAGAGGTAAAGTCGTATCGACTTGCTCCGGCTAGTGTGTGAAGTCATGCTCTTGCCTATGAATAGGCATGTCAGCCCTGATGGGTACGTGGATGCATGGCACCACTCTATCTATTAGCGCCTCAGTGCATTGTTGTCTTTCATCAAGGAAGACCTGTGATGTATCTACATACTGGGAACACTCTCCCAGGTAATGTTCATCATCCCTTGGGGTGTCCCGTAGAGGGTCCCTTCGGAGATGAGGCTCGTGCCCTACTGTCTTGGGGCTAGGTGGAGTAGAAGCTCACTAGGGAGGTATAACCAAGTCCCTAGGGCTATAGCGGAGATGATTCATGTCTCCTAATCCACTCTCCGTAGCTTTCACCCATGTTTGGGCTTGGCTGTGGGTGCGCACCATTGCGCTCCTCTATCAAAACCCCAAGTGATTATCTTCTTTACAAATTTTTAATGAAACAACAAACAAGAAAGGAAACACTCAATAAGATAGATGATTATCTCATTTAAGTTTTAGATGTGAATCCCTAAACTATTTTGTGTGTTTCATATGTGTTGCTTGTAAAGAATGACCTTGTGTCACGTATTTGAAATATTGTTGGATGATGCACTCAAATGTTTAAAGGATTTCACCTATATACTCACACAAGCTGAATATGGTGATGAAATCCATATCCAACGAGGTAGCATAGGTACTACCAACCCTCACCTAGCACCCCGTGCATAGGATACACCCCTTCGAAGAGGAATGCATGCTATTTTGCATGGTTAGGACAGATCTTGGGTCGGCCTTGGCCATGGATGGGTCTCGATGATACTCTTTCACATGAGCCAATCAAGTGGTAATGACATCCACTATTGGTCTCGATCGACGGGTTGGATGTGAGAGCCCAACGTCCTCCGATGTTAAAATGAAACGTGATGTGTGGGGTTCCTTTTAACTTTAAAGAAAGCAAGCAAAGAAGCATTCAATGATCATTCACTAAATGCATGCGTAAGGTGCGTTTTACTTTTAGAAATGTTAGTATAAAAAGGAACTCACAAATGTATCTAGAAATGCAAAACCCTAAATGTTAGCCTACCCATTGGGTAGGCTACAAGCACGCAAACCATAGAGATGCATTCCTACTCTGAATTTGTTTTGATTTTTTTGCTTTTATGTGTTTTTGTTATTTTGCATTTAAGAAAAGGAAACTAACTTTTAACCTTTCTAAACAAACAAATATGTGAGAAAAACCAAATAATCTGAAAAATAAATAGTTTTTGTAAATGCAAAATAGAGATGAAAGATTCAGGGACCTACCTCATCACTACCAAAACTTGCTATTTCTGGAATTATGCTCTGAAAGCTCTCTATTTTCTATTCACTCTAGGGTGTGATGAATAGCAGGTCTGTATTCATTCTAGGGTGGGATGAACTCGCATTCATCCTAGGGTGGCACGAATAGCAGGTCAGGGTTCGTTTCAGCCCAGAATGAATAGCACCTACAACATAAAAAGATGAAAAATGAGATCCAAATTTCACCTAAAGCAAAATGGACTAGGTCCCACCATGATCACCACTAAATTAGGGAAAAATGGTGCACCAAATGAAGATAAAAAATGTATGTATCTATGCCCTATCGCTAATGAGCGCCAAATGGAAGCATGCAAGTAAAATGGAAAGATGACGAATAACAAGAAGTAAAGCAAAACAAATAGATCTCTTATTAATAAAAATGATCAAGATTCTAGGTTACAATGCATCCCCTTGAGGGCTCAAAATGGGTGATACAAATTTTTACAACTCGGGTGCCCAAGGGTCAAATATCTCAAGGAATTTGGGTGCACATCCAATGTCTTTCCTCGTACCCACAATCGAAGTGGGTGGGCCAAGGTTTCTGCCACTTGTGTCTTTGATCTATGATGTCTTAGGCTGCCTCCCAATGCATTGTAATGACCTGCACCTACACACAAGGAAACCAGAATCATCAAATAGCGAGTGCGTATGATAAAAAGCATGCAATCCCCATAGGGGCAAAATGGCTAATAATGAGAAAACATATCAAATCAACTCCAAATAGCACAAAATTGTAATGGGTATGTAAAAAATAAGGTTTTGGGAAGATATCACTAGAAATTGCACCAAAATTGCATCCGATGGGGCTTCGAAACTTGAATGACCGTTCGTAACCTACAAAACCCAAAGCAAGCAAATTCTGACCCTACGCATATCCAAAATGCATGAAAATTGGAAAGAATATATGAAATAATATTATAAGAAAACCCATTTTATTATATTTGTGAGATCAATCATAGTTTGGGTGTTCTCTCAGATGACCGTCGGATACCTGCAAGAGACCCTACAAAACACTAAAAATGCAATATCTCGGCCAATATAGCTCAGAATGACATGAAATTTGAACTGCAACATCATATAAGCATGTGTAAAATATATAATTAAAAATAGTCAAGAAATAATGCACATATATCTATTCATCATAGGGTGGGACGAATAGGACTATCACAGATTGGGGGGCACCCGGGGTGGGACGCCCACAGAATCTGCCTAAATTTTACCACCAATTCCACTTGGGAATGGTGCAAAACCCTATGGGATGTGTTGTCATCAAATTTGGTGAGGGAATTCACTCAATTGGTTTGGTTTTGTAACAGATTACGCCTCCTAACTCACTCGCAAACCTCCTTCGCTAGGAAGAGATTTCGAGGGAAAAATGGGCGCAAAAGGGTGGAAGGAAATCTTGGCAGCACTCCATTGCTTTGTCCTCAAAATATCCTCTCCTTTTGTGTGGAAAATGTATCCACTTTATAGCCCAAGGAGGCTTCATGGGTCAAAAGGCATGCGAGGGCATGCAAGGCAAGAGGCGCCACTTGGCCATCAGGGTGACATGCATTGGAGGGAGAAGAGAATCTCCCAATTTGGCCTCCCTCATGGGCTGGAGCATTAAGATGCTGCGTGCACTAACTTTCTGGCCATTAGGAACCAGAAAAGTAACCGTTGGCAGTCACCATTTGTCCAGATTTGACTTTTTTCTAGTCAAACCTGCTATTCGCTCCACCCTGGAATGAATGCTGCTATTCACCCCAGGGTGGGACGAATAGGTTCTGTATTCATCCCAGGGTGGAATGAATAGCAGCAGGGTGTCCAAAAGGTGCCAAAAGTGGCCTAGAACCTTTCAAAACCCTGTGCCAAGTGGTTAGAACCACTGTATGCCTCCTGAGGGCTGCCCTAGGGGCTCTGGTGTGTCACGAAGCCACTATTTATGGTAGCACAATCGGATTGACCAGATTTTAGTGTCTACACAACTGGACTAATATTTTTCATGGAGACCCATAAAATGTGGATCCAACTTCATGTATTTTATAGCACCCTTCTTTGGCTTAACCCTCAAGAACACCTTATCTCCAATAGAATACTCTCTTGGAGTCATTTTTAGATCTACATAACTTTTTTACCTATATGTAGCTTCTTTAAACCTTTGCCTAATTTCCTTTAGCTGATATTCCATAACCCTAACCATTTATGGCCCAATAATAACTTGGTATTCTAGGTTGTCCCAAGATAATGGTGTTCTACACTTTTTCCCATACAAGGCATCGAAAGGTACCATTCCTAGCGAGGAGTGATGTCCATTATTGTAGGAAAAATCTACCAAAGGTAGACAATATTCCCATTGAGATTTGTGATCCATGTAGTACATGTGGAGCATGTCTTCCATAACTTGGTTTACCTACTCTGTTTGGCCATCGATTTCAAGGTGGTATGTTGAACTCATATTTAGTTTCGTACCAATTGCACTATGAAGGGATTTCCAAAATTCAAAAGTGAAATTGGAGTCTCTATCTGAGATAATTACCTTAGGAAATCCATGCAATCAAAATACCTCTTTGAAAAATCTTCTAGCCACTACATCATCCTTGGTATTTCCTGGTAGGAAATAGACAACCTTAGTCAATTTGTCGACCACTAAAAAGATAGAATCATGTTGGTACCGAGTCTTGGGTAAACACATTATAAAATCCATAGATATAACCTATAATTTTTGCATAGGTATATCATGCAGATATAGTTTTCTTGTAGGATGCTAGATTTTTGCCTTAAATTTTTGATATTCGAGGCATTGAGAAACAAAATCCATGATGTCCTTCTTCATTCCTACCCAAAATAAGATTATTTTCATGTTTTCTTGCATTTTGGATCCTCCCAAATGAGCATAATAGGGAGATATATGGGATTCTTGCATTATCAAGTTCCTTAAATTACCCATATTTGGTATGATGACCCTTCACTTATAACATAGAAAGTCATATTTTACACTAAATTCCATATTTCATTTAGGATATCTGTCCATATTAACTCAAATTTCCTAGAAATACTCATCCTGAGATTGCTCCTTTCTTACTCAATCCATCATGTCCATGTGGATTTTAGTTATGGCTGCTATATATCTTCTTCTACTTAAAGAATTAGCTACTTTATTCTATTTTCCTTTTCTGTATTCAATATTGAATTCATACTCAGCAAGAAATTCCACCCATATTATTTGTCTCACATTGAGTATTGGTTGGGTGAATATGTATCACAAAATTTGATGGTCTGTATTTAACTCAAAGGGCCTTCCAACCAAGTAGTGGTGCAAAACCTTTAAAGCATGCACCACTGTAGATAGCTCTAAATCATGCGTAGCATAATTAAATTTCATTATTTTTTATCTTCCTTGAAGTATATGCCACTACTGACTCCTCTTGCAAGAGTACCCTATCCAACCCATCTATTGATGCATTAGTGCACACTAAAAAGTCTCCTTAGGGATCGAGAACCTTTAGTATCGGTGCAGTAGTAAGCTTATGATTTAGTAGTACAAAGGTAGCCTCACACTTCTCTGACCACTTGAATTCCTTTCCCTTCTTTTGAAGGTTAGTTATGGGTCCAACAATCTTGGAGTAGTCCTTTATATAACGTCTATAGTAACTCGTTAACCCTATGAAACTTTGCACTTTAGTAACATTAGTAAGGGGTGGTAAATTTAGGATAGCCTCTATCTTCTCTGGATCCACAATAATATCCTTTGCTAATATAACATGTCCAAGATATCATACCTCTGGAACATAGAATTAACTCTTAACCATATTTCCATAAAGTTGATTCTTCCTTAACAATTCTAACACTATCCTAATATGTTTATCATGTTGTTCTTTATCTTGAGAGTATATAAGAATATCATCTAGGAATACCAAGACGAACTGGTCCAAGTATCTTCTTAACACACTGTTCATTAGGTTCATGAAAGTAGCTGGTGTATTAGTCAGTCTAAAGGGTAGAACTGTAAACTCATAATGTCCATACCTAGTCTTAAATATTGTATTGTGAGTGTCTTCCTCACGAATACTTAGTTACTGATACCTTGACATCAGATCAATCTTAGTAAAAACCTTGGCATCCTTTAGTTGATAAAATAAATATTCAATCCTAGGTAAAGGATACCTATTCTTGATTGTAGCTTTATTTAGCATCCTATAATCAATACCTAATCTTAGTAAACCATACTTATTTTACATGAATAAAACTAGTGCACCCCATGGTGACACACTTGGTTTTATCAAACCCTTATCCAATAATCCTTGCAATTGAACATTTAGTTTCTGCATTTCAATAGGATTCATCCTATATGAGGATCTATGAATAGGTTTGACTCCTGTCATAAGTTCAATTGTGAAGTCAAATTCTCATACAGGAGGCAGCCCAAGTAGGTCCTCTAGAAATACATCTTGAAAATCCTATAAAATTGGATGTTGTCTTAGTATTTCTCCTTTCTCATAGTATTCCACTTCATTAATTTTTACCACATACACTATTCCTCCTCTCTTTAGGTCCTTATTCAATTACATAGAAGACAACATCCGAGGTTCAAACGCCCCTTGTTTGCTATGAATTCTTAGTCTCTTTCTGCCTTCTTCTGAATACTTAATCCATAGGTCTTGAAAATTGACTAAGGATTTATGAGATTGTAGACAATCCATCCCTAGGACCACATCAAAGGTGTGTAATGGAGCTACATATAAGCAACATTCCGTAGTCCCACTAGATAGAGTGATTTATTCCATAGAGTAACACTGGTTCATTGAGTAGGTTTACCCAGAACTGTACTCAACCTTCCATCCTTGAGCTAAATATCCAGGCCTTTCTAACACAGTCCTTGCTAGACTAGAGAAAATAAAACTTTTAGTGGCTCCACTATATATCAAAATGTTTACTTTCTTATTGAAAACCTTACCTTTCATAAGTAATGGGGTGGCTTGTCCCTCTAGTTTCTGCTTCCCGATTGTGGTATAAATCTGATGTTCTAGTTCCTTCCATTTTGCATTAGTTGTACTAGTCCCTGCTCGATATGAAAACTGATTGTAGTAATGATGTCACCAAAAATTGTAGCACCCCTCCTTGGGTCCTTGTTTTTGAGGTTTCACATTCCCACTTTTAATTGCTAGAGTTGGAGCTTGCAACTTCTATGGTTGAGATTTTGTGTTATTGGGTTTTTTTATCCTTCTTACAAAAGTTCGTCTTGAAATTATTATTTCCATAAGGGTTCTTCTTAGGATTTTTGGAGTTCTTAGCTTTTCACTCTTGATCAGCCTTCCATTTTACAAACCCATTACTATTCCTCTTCTTTATCTCCTATCGAGCTTGCTTAGATAGAGTGTTGTATTTATAATAGAAGTGTGACTCTTCTTTCTTTGCTAGGTCATATGCCTTTTGCAGTGATTTAGGTTCCTGCATGTCTACATCATGATTTAACCTAGACTCCAATCCCAGAGTAAACTTATGAATCCAAATTTTCTCATTATAAATAGGTACATATTTAAAAAATATTACTATCTTCTTATAGTATACCTCTACTATGTTGGTTCCTTACTTTAGACTAGCAAATTCCTCAAACTTTAATGCATATAAATGCTTTGTTAGGAATATCTTCTTAAATATGTTTATAAATTCTTCCCATGGATTATAAATAGGTTCAATATTAGTTTCCTCGTAGTGGGTTTACCACCACTCCAGAGTAGTCCCTTCCAGGTTAATCGTATCCCAAAGCATTTGGGTTCTTGATGAGTAGCCTTTTACCATAAAGTGAACCTCTGCTTCTCTCAGCCATGCTTCCACTACATCCCCATCGTCATCTCCATATTTCAAAAAACATGCAATAAAGTTACATTTATATATAAATTTTTGACTTTCGCGACGATGGTATAGTTCCAAAACCAAAATTGGAATTTTATGCCTAGCGCAAGTCCTCATCTTCATATTTTCTGTTCATTTTCAAAAATTAAAAATCAACCATGCAATAAAACTATTATTTTCTTCTTTGGATTTTGTGATGATGGTATAAGTTTATACCTAAATATTCTATGCCTAGCGCAAACCATTGTACTAATTTTATTTCTCATTTATTTAAAATCATAAAAACACATGACTTAAATCATTATGTTACACAATTATGCTTTACAAACAAACAAACACTTATTCTATTTCATGTCATTATGTCAAACTTTAATTTTGCAATGATGGTATAATTCCTAGGGAATTATTCAAAAATTTTATCACACTTAGGAATTTATGCCTAGCAAAAATCATTTTAAAAAAAAATATATATTTCATGCATAATATTTTCATGAAAATTTGAAAACAAATCACCATCATCATCATCATTTGCATCATCACAAAAAAGTCTTAAGACAGTCTCTTAAGCACTCTTTTACTTTTAGCAATATTTCTATACCAAGATTAGCTTGACGACCTAGCAAGCAATGACTCCATGAAATGGTCTATAATAGTGACAATGTCCTTTGAAATTATTGTTAAAAGTCCCTTTTTTTATCAAATCACACCACAAACAACCAATTTGTTTACATCAGATTATTTCATTTAAATTTTACAAGCATGACATTCAAACCATAATATTTCCAAATGACATAATTACATGAATCATCAAATCAATCACATCAAAACATTAAAGCATCATACAAACACATAAGACAAGTCATATGATAAAAAATATCTCATCTATATATATATCAACAATATATACATCATCTCAAAACTGGATCGATATGCCACAATCTGTACCTCGGCATACTCAATCCTCTATCAAAAATAATAAACACTATGTATCAATCTATGCAGTGCAGTCTATAGCAGCTAGCCTCGAGAAACCCTCGAGCTCTCAGCATCATCTCCTCCCTCACCTCGAGGTGGAAGAGGTGGCCCCATCGTAGTTCATGTGGTGCTATGAGTCCTGGAATCTGATCATGATGATGTCCTCGATGACCTCATCACGATAGGCTCTACAATGTGGGCCAATAGCGGTAACCTCTACCCCTCTGGTACCATATGGTGGTATAGCATCTGATAGAATGTGATATGGGCAATAGCCCATGCTAGGTCCTAAGTGCTCGCCCCTCCACTCAGTGCTCTAAGGCGTGCGACCTCATCTCTGAGCTATGTGGCCTCTTCTCAGTGTCGTGCAACGTCATCCTGCAAGGACTGCACCTGAGCCTGGAGACGGACAGTCTCCACTCGAAGAGTAGCCATCTCACTACTCTCTCCTACCTCGACACCATTGCCCTTATCATGCGATGGTGGCCTATCTCTCCATGGAGAAGGGGGTCTCTCCTCCCTCCTCTCCCACTACCGTGACCTCTACTGAGCCTGTGGCCTCATCTGCTCTCTCATCATGACCTTGTGCCACCTTAATGGCCATCTGGCATCGCCTCACCATCTAACGCACAACTACATGAATTAGACCCTGAAACCTCATCATTTGAGGAGGGTGGATGCCTATGTACCAAGCATCGTATCCATCAGCAACCCCTGCATCATCCCCATCCACTGGCT
Source organism: Wollemia nobilis (assembly GCA_028583015.1). Lineage (NCBI taxonomy): Eukaryota > Viridiplantae > Streptophyta > Pinopsida > Araucariales > Araucariaceae > Wollemia > Wollemia nobilis. The sequence continues at coordinate 711,253 of JAQPPZ010001613.1, read as the reverse complement.
GAATGGGGGCATCGTATACGTCCTCACTCTAGAAGTGCTACATATCTAGAGCCCCACTGACTGTAGTGTTATCCCAAATGGTCTTAGAAAACTTGTAGTCTCTGAGAGATGGGATCCCCTGCTATAGATCGAACTGCTCAAAACTCAATCATACCGATGGAGCTCCACCTCTCCCCTCTCCATCCTCAGCCAATAGGTTTGCCTAACATGAGCCAGCTCTTGTCCATCCTCGGCCCACCTTGGATGATCTCTCCAAGGCCTCCAGGTGATTTGGTCAGAGACAAGGTCGTCAAGTAGTCTCCGGGACATTGGCAGATCTATCCACCGTTGTGACCCTCTTCGGAGCCACCAGTAGAAAACTCGAGGCCTCTCCCCGTCAATCCCTGTTAGTGGGAGCCCTACCGGCCTCCGCACCACAATGTACTCCCAGCACAAAACCTACAGTAGTGATGTCATGACCAGACATCGACCACCCTTGTATACGACCCCATGTAGGATCCTATACAATCGGCATAGTACAAAGCTCCCCCAAGAAAACCTATACCCGTGGTCTCTCATGTCGTAGACCACATCTATCAGTAGCCATGGTAGTTTGCATCCACTTTGATGGCATAGCAGCAAACCATCTACCACCCTAGCCAAAACCTATGTCAGTCTAGATGCCCCAGGCATCTAGCGTAGTGACTCGATGTTCACTCTACCCTTCTCCAGGGTGAAGCTCGGATCTCCGCACAGTCGCATCATCGCGTGGCCCTAATTTGCCGTGGGAGTTATTACCCGTCCTTGTATGGGGATCCTTAAAATCCTCCATACATCCTCCAATGTGGGAGTCATCTCCCCTATCGATAACCGAAAACAAGAAGAACTCGGATACCACATCTCTGCTAGGGTTGTCAATAGCCCCATATCTGTAGAAACCTATGGCATATCTGCCACATGCTGCAAGCCGACTTGAGCCAACTGATCTCGCTCTTCCTGAGATAGAGCGGCCAAGTCATCCCTCAGCTCGTTGTATTTCCATTCCTGGCTCTTTAGTAATCCTCTCTACAACATAAACAACAAAACAATAAAAATCATTAATAAAACAGTGATTAAAAAATGCAAGTAAAACAAGTTCAATTTCATACAAATAATGATATCATCCACTATTGGATGATATCGTCCATAATTTGAGAAAAATTTGTCTCTGATTTTGCAAGAGGTAATCGTCCCTTATTGTATGAAATCGCCCCCATATCGTCGATTTCGCCCTTCGACGAAACTGGCGATATCGAGACGATTTCGACAAAATTGAGATGATTTCATCCCAATGACGTCGAAGGCCCAAAAATGGCCGCGATGCTCAAAAATCATTCAAAATTAATCTAAAAAGCATGAAATTCAAAATTAAAGCCTTCTAAATTAAGTTTGGACCCTTACCCGTAGCCCGCACCGGACCTCTGTCGATTTGTGCGCGGTCTCGACCATCTTGTTTGTAGAGCTCTAGAAACTAGAAAAATGAACAGTAACAATGAATTAGGGTTTTACCCCATTTTTCTTAATTTTATTCAAAAACACTTAACAACATTTTAAAATTTTGCTTTTTCGCATTTTTACCTCAAAATTTTGATTTGGGTAAAAACACGGAGGGGGCACCATAGTAAGTTGTCATACGATTCAACCTAGAATCGTAGCCTAAAAATGAGAATAATTTTTGCTTTCTCGTAGATCGAGAAGAACTCATATTTAACACATTTTCTTTGAAAAATTCGCTAAAGAGGGGGCAAAATATAGCACCCTAAAATTGATACAGTAAACCTTAGCAAATAATTAAAATTACTTTAGTAATAATTCAAATTCAAATTTCAACCCCAAAACCGCCCGTTAACTACCTGTTAAACCGCTTTCCTTGTTTTCCATGTCATTTTTAGGATTTTTTTTGTCCATTGGATGATATCGTCGCCAATCAGACGATATCGCCTTAGATCGGACGAATTCATCTAGAGCAGAACGTTTAGACTATTTCATCCCAAAACTGATTTTCATAATTAGCTTCTATTTCAACGACATCTCTAACCGGGGCAAAAGCATGTCTGCGTAGTTAGAGACTTCCCCCATTGGAGATCTCCCAAATTGGGATGATCTCCAACCTCCCAACCTCCTTCATATGCCTATTTAATCTTAGGCCCTCCCCTTGACATTCCCCTGGTTGAAATTTCCTGTAACACAAGTTCTATTTGCATTAGACCATCTTAAATCACCATTTGCCTTCGTATTTTTCCAAGTTTGTTTGCAGGAACTTCATTGTTTTTCATCCGAAGCAAGCTCAGATCATTGCAGATGATCTTGTACAATCTTGGACGATCATGCCCCAATTCAAGACGATTTCAATTGTAGTCAACATTTGGGGTAATCAGTGTCCAGAGTTTGCGCTTTTCCTATACCTTTTTGTTATTCTATTCTGCATCTAGTTAGTTTTATTATTATTTCCTGTTATTCTGCATCTTGGAGTTCACCCATATAGCTTAAATACATAATAAAATCATGATTAGCTATTAAAGCATGATAATTTACTTGCATTTCTATTTGAGATTATCTTATTAACATCATTATTATCATTTCAAATCATTTTTCTTTATCAGCATAGCTACATTTTCTACATTCTATGTCTATTTCTCTGATTACAGGTCTCTAACGAATCTTTCTGACGAATTCGTCAGATCTCAAATGATCCTATCAGATCGGAGATGATCCTGTCAAATTCTAGACGATCTGGACTGCTTCAAAAATCAGAACCTCCATCAAACATCCGGATCAGGTATGGTTTTTCTCACTTAGCTTGTTCTCTGTATTTTCTATTTAATTCTATTTTTTGTATTCATTTAAATCTGCATTTCCTAATAGAACAGTTTAGATTCATTTGGCCAAACCTAAGATTTGAATGATTAAAGCTAAAACTAAACACATCAAACACATTCCCAACCTAGGCATGGAGACTACCACTAAACGTTTCCTAGTGAACCCCACCATACATAAAAAAATCACCTTAATACTCCTCCCTCAAGATGCGGGACCTTCAAAGGGCCTCTCAGTCCGAGGTATTGTCCCATCATTTTCCCATCCCCCTTTCGGACATGGATCCTATAGTCTGAAGGTAAGGGTGCAAAAAATTTTGGAGCGATTCAGCCATTACCCTGGGGATAATAGGGAGTGGACAAACGATGTTGGTTTTTATATTTTTGACATAATTTCTTAACATATTTATTTTTGAAATAAGTTCCATTATCTGAGATGAGATTTGCAGGAATTCTAAACCTATAAATGATTTGATTGAGAATAAATTTTTAAACTTGAGTTCCCATGTAAGAAGCTAAAGGCATAGCTTCTACCCACTTTGTAAAATACTCGATGGCAGTTATGATGAATTTGTGACCATAAAATGATATGGGATTGATCTTCCCAATAATGTCTAAGCCCCATTTAAAAAAGGGCCAAGGGGATGAAATGGCTTGGAGTTCTTGAGCAGGAGCATGGACAAGGTTAGCGTGTTTATGGCACTTGTCGCAATGGCGCACATAATCATGGGCATCCTTCTCCATGGTAGGCCAAAAGTATCCTATTCTAAGGAGCTTCTTAGTAATGGAACTACCACCAAAGTGTCCTCCACAAGATCTATCATGGGATTAACTTAAAGCTTTTCTAGACTCTTCTAGATTTAAAAATCTCAATAGGATACCTTAAAAGGATCTCCTGTACAAAATATTGTCGACTATCACGAAGTGAACAACTCGTTTACATAATAACCGACGTTGGTTCCTATTAAAACCTTCAGGGAAGGTTCCCTTCTGAAGAAAATTGAGGATGTCGATGTACCATGGTTTAGGAGTAATTTCATTGATTATAAATACATCCAATGGCTCTAAAAAAGATTTGGTATAAGCGGGTTCCTGGAGTAATTGAATAATGATAGTAGCATACTCATCATCCAACTCCAAGGGCAATAAGGAAGTGGTTGTAGCCATAGCATCAACAACATGGTTACTAGTTCTAGGAATAGCTTCTAAGGTGACTTTATCAAATAAGAATATCAATTGTAATACATAAGCTTTATATGGGCGCAGTTTATCATCTTAGGTTTGATAAACATCATTAATTTTATTTATTAATAATTTCTAATCACCAAAAACTAATAAGTATTTAATTTTTAGTGCTAAGGTGGCCCGTAATCCAAGGATTAGAGCCTCATATTCGGCAGTATTATTAGTGCAATTAATTTTTAATTTAAATGATAAATGTATAAGGTGCTTTTGAGGGGATATTAGGATGATACCCGCACTAGCCCCACTTATACATCAGTCTACATTAAAATATAAAGACCATTGTTCAGAATGATCTTCCTCTAGATTAAGGCATTCACCAGGAAACTCAATGATGAGGGGATGAGTGGCTTCTAAGGGTGCAACAACTAATTGGTCTGCTATGATTTGACCCTTAATGGATTTTTGACTTATGAATGCGAGTTAAAACTCACTCAAAGTGAGAACCCACTTAGATGTGCGACTAGATAGATAAGGTCGGCTCATGAGATACCTCAAGGGATCTGATTTGGCAATGACATATGTCTTTTGACTAAGCATATAATGGTGTAATTTCTGCGTAGAAAATACGTCTACCAAACATAAATTTTATAGTGATGTATAACGAGTTTCATAACTTAATAATGTTCTACTAATATAATAATTAGCTCGTTATTTCTTCTCATCATCAAATTGAGCTAACATAGCTCCTAAGGCAAATTCTAAAGTAGAAATGTATAAGATGAATGGGCGATCAGTTTTGGGAGGAGCAAGCATATGAGGACTTAAAAGATATTCTTTTATTTATTCAAAGGATTCTTTACATTCATCATCCCATTGAAAGAAAGTATTTTTCTTAAGAAATTTGAGAAAAGGTCTAGTTTTGTCTACCAACTTATCAATGAAGTGACAGATAGATTGAAGTTTACCTTGTAAACTTCATAACTCATATATGTTTTTAGGAGCTGGCATGTCAATGATAGTTTGAATTTTGAGAGGATAAATTTTGATACCATGCAAAGAAACAATAACCCCCAATATTTTACCTGAATTAACTCCAAATATACATTTTACTGGGTTTAAACGGATATGATATTCTCTTAACCGATCAAACACTTTTCTCAAATCATCTAAATGCTCATCTTCTTCAATAGAATAGGCTATAATATCATCCACATAATCATGCAGAATATCATACATCATATCATAGAAGATGTATGTCATAGCCCATTCATAGGTTGCACCTGCATTCTTTAATCCGAATGGTATTACTTTCCAACAAAAGGTTCCCCAAGGGGTAATAAAGGTTGTTTTAGCTTGGTCTTCAAGAGCTATCCTGATTTGATTATAACCTGAGAATCCATCCATAAGTGATAGCATCCCACTTATAGCAGTAAAATCAATGATTTGATCCATATTAGGAAGAGGGAAATCATATTTAGGGCATGCGACATTAATGTATCTAAAGTCTATACAAACCCTAATCTTGGTTGCTTTTTTTTTAGTTACAGGGACAAAATTAGAAATCCAATCAACATAATCAATGACTTGAATAAATGTGACATTTAGGAGTTTTTCTAACTCACCTTTGACTAGTAGGGCAACTTTAGGATGCATTTTTCTAAGTTTTTGCTTAACTAGTTTTGCATCCGAGCATACTACTAGATGATGCATAACTATAGAAGAGTCTAAACTAGGCATATCTGCATATGTCCAAGCAAATACATCACTATATTCTGTAAGAAATGCAGTATATTTGTTTTGTTTTTCTTCATTTAATTCTGATCCAATGTTGACTATGTGAGAATTCTCTTATGTTCCAATATTAACTTTTATAACATTTTCCACTTACATATGTAAGTCTCTTTCAAAATTAGGAGGGGTGGGTGATACACCCAATTCTTGTAATTCTTCTAAGGTCAACTTAGATAATTCTTCTTGAGGGGTTGTGGCCTTAAGATGAGCTACATATGGTATAGACCCATAAAAATAAAAGCCATTATACAATAATTATTCAATGGAAATATCATGGAAAATGTCACCTTCTAATTGTTCATCCAACTCAACAATCATTTCAGGGTAAGCTATAGACAACATATTACAAGAAAATAACTTACCCATAGACTTAAGTATCTCTTGTTCGTCTAAATAATCTTGATAGTGTATGATCATCATCCTCAAATGGGAATGGCTGACACTTACTAGAAAATAAACCTATACCGCATCAGGAAGGCCATGCTTTGACCTCAAAAGGTTCTTTCATGCCATTATGGAAAGGTCCCAAACCTTTCCCTTCATATCCTAATTTAAGCATTATAGGTTTAGCTTTAATATATTTATCAGTGAAATAACATTTAGCATATCCATCATAATCAGTTTTAATATTTCTAGGTATTCTACCCCAATCATATCCCTTATAAATGAAGGCACAACTCCCGACTTGGTAGATACTTCCCATAGGTTGTGGCAAACCCAAAGTACGAGGAGACAATGGTAACTTGTTTAAGGCAAGGGAATCTTGCATAGAAAAATTTGTTTCTTTCAATGTTATGAGAATTTTAGACAAATTAGGTAATAGCTCATCAGATAAAGCATATGAGGTAGGAGGAGCCTCTTCTATGGATTTAGATGTAGAAAATATAAATTTAGTAGATGTGGATGGGATAGAGGTTGTAGTAGATGGATTTATTGTGGATTCATATGGTGTAGGGATAGAACAAGGATAAATTATTGCGGGATTAGTATTAAATGTAGATTTTGGTGGAGATTATTTAGGAGAAGGTTGAGGAGATGGGGATGTAATTGGTGTAGATAGAGGAGATGATATTTTAGGTGTGAGCTTTACACGTTTAGTGGGAAAGGTAAAATTAGGATAAGTAGAAGACAAGGTAGGGTAAAACTAAATCCCAATTGGTTCTGCCAAGGCACACATATCAAATGGTCTGGGATCACCATGAATGGTGACCAACTGATTCTTAAATTAGAATTTGACACATTGGTGTAAGGTAGAGGGTACATCTCGCATTGCATTGATCCAAGGACAACCCAAAAGTATACTATACAATGTAGGGAAATGTATAATAAATACGGTCGTATCCAAGGTTCTTGGACCAACCTGCAATGGGATTGTAATAACTCCACATGTTTCTTGTTTTTCATCATTAAAGGCTTTTATGATCATATTCGTTCTCTTCTTATCATCACTTATAAATCCAAATCTATGTAAAATTCAAAAGTACAAATATTTAGGGATGAACCATTATCAATCAAAATTATTTTGATAGCTACATCTCCAATTAATGCAGTAATGTATAAGGGATTATCTTTATGTAAACTATGAAATGGAATGTCTCTATCTCTAAAGTCAATACAATCAACTTCATGGGGTACAATGGTATTTGCCATGGCTTCAGGTTGCATGTCTTGTGGTACCATCATTTGAATCAATGCATGCATTAATTCTTCCCTATGTGTGGAAGATGATCTTAGAAGGTCTAAGAGGGAAATCCTCACTGTAATATTAGAAAGTTGTTCATTTATATCATAAGGAGGTTTAGGTTGATTATTCAATGTATTATTTCCTTTACTAGGAACCTTCAAAACAAATGGGGTTGATTTATCATTATGATTTTTATCTTGTTGAGAATTTTGGGCCTGTTGTCTAGTAACGGCTTCGATGGTACCCAAAATATTGTTGTGTACATGATGAATGGGTCATGGTATAGCATTCATGGCTTGCTCATTAGGGAGGATTTTTTGTGAGGATTCTCATGTTGTGATCCTTCTTGGAAATGGTTCCTCTGGAACCATGTGAGCTGTGATAGGGAGAATAGGTTTTGACTCATCTTTAGAACTATTCAATTGACTGGAGGTAATATCCAGGCCACTTTCTATTTCACAATCTGTGTCACTTGGATATGATATTTGAATGTTGTGTATGGGTCTAGTTGTGATCACAAATAATTTTGTCTTGAATATCTCAAGGTTATGAGAAGGTATATGTCCACTAATGGTTCCCACATATCGGGTTGGATGGAGAACATTATGATGTTCAGCTTGATTAGCCACTTATTTACCGTGCTTGGGTAAAGGATGTTTAAAAATTTCCAATGTTTGATTTGCATTCTGATTCTGATTTTGTTGTGTATCTTTCTCAGCATTGTTTGGAGCATTTTGTTTTGGTTGGAAACTTTTTTCTTCCATTTCATTGTTATCAATCAAATCTTGTATTTTATGTTTTAATCTTTTGCAAGAATTTGTTGAATGTCCAGGTCCTCTATGGAAATCACAATGTAAATATGCTTTGTATCCAGGTATGGTTGTATCAGGTTCCCAAATATTAGGTAATTGTATTAAACCTCATTCTAATAATTATGGCAAGATAGTGGATAAATATTGATTTAACCTAGTAAATTCTCTTGGAGGTCTATCAGGAACCTTCAATACAAACTTCTCTATGGTTTTCATAGTGTTAATATTCACAATATTCCTACTATCGGTTACTCCATCACCCATAACCTGTTTATTCTTATATTGATTTTTAGATGTCTTATCATCGTCCTTCTTCTTAAATTGGCCTCTTCTAATGAAGGCATATTCAAATCTTCGTGCTAAATCTATAGCCTGATCGAAGGTTGTCAAATTAGCAGTTGAAATCTCATAGGACACTTGTTCTTGCAAGTTATTAATAAAAATATCCAACATCTCCCTATGGGGTGATGCAAAGTGTAATTTCCCTAGCAAATGTCTCCATCTTGCTAGGAAATAGGTAAAGCATTCATCTTTGCCCTACTTCAAGTTGTATAAATCCTTAATTGTCACATGCCTCTCTATGTAGGCACTAAATTGGTGGACAAATGATTCAGCTATTTCTTCAAAAGTTCTCAAAGAATTGATAGGCAACTGATAATACTATTCCAATGCCATGCCTCCCAATATTTTTGGGAATATCTTTAGAAATAGCAAATCATCATGAGATATATCATGACATGTTATTCTAAATATACAAATATGCTCTATGGGATATTCGGTTCCTTTATATATAGGGGGAACAGGCATAGGAAAATTCTTAGGATAAGGTTGGGCAACAACTATGGGATCCAAAGGTTGACTACACATCTCTCGATAATTGTACGAGGGATGGTAGGGGTCTATCTGGTCCATGTAGGAAACTAATTGTTTCACTACAACTTCAAGATTACTGGATTGTCCACCATATTGGTTTTGTTGCATGATAGTGTTGGATATTTGAGTGTAAGATGGTGTAACATAAGGATTTGATGCTAGGTTATTGTTGTGCAAAGTATTACTAGGAAGAGTGTTGTGAAGTGGATATGGGATAGTATTCTATTGAAATTTTTATTGTTGATAGTTGACATTTGGTTTTGGTTTAGGTTTCTGCTGATTTGAAATTTGTTGTTAATAGCTTGAGAAAATAGAGTAATAAATGATGATTTATGAGGTGGAGGATTGGTTTTTGGTTTATTGACAAGAATTTTAGAATGTTGAGTTTGTTGTTGTTGCATGTTTTAAATCAAAGATGCCATATTTGTATTTGATGGCCCTGCTTGGTCACTTTCTTGATCTATGTATGAAAGAGGGTTTGTATGCATTTGAAATATGTTTTATAAAGTTTCCTGTGTCTCACTAATTCTAGCTTTATCTGCTAGTGTTGCTAGAGTAAACCCCTCAAGGTTAGTTTTTACAAATTTTAGAAGGTGTTCCATAGATTTAAAATTAACATTTTCTTCTAAAGTCACTCTAGGTGATCCAGTTTCATCTTCCCTATTAACTTCTTTTTCATATTCTTCAACAAGAATCCCATCATGATGGTCTTGAGAAACTTCCTCATAATATTGTTCTTCTGGAGGGGGATTTTGAGTAGGTGGTTGCTCCAGCCACTCATCATCTATTTTTTTACCACTCCTTAGTTTAGGCATTATGGTAGATTTGGATTTTTTTGAAAATATATATGTTCTTATATATAAATGCAGTGGAATTTAAGGGGTATACATTTTATATATATACCTAATTAATATAACATATATTTGTTATATTTTTTAAATTTTTATGGTTCTACTTTGTAGGAATTAAAGGAAAATGGGAAATACAAAATATTATAATATAAGTATTATTATTTAGTTCTCCAGGAACAACTTGTAAATATCATTGACAAGTTCAAGTTCAACAGGTGTCATGTAATGCTCTTCTTCAAATTGAAAGTTGTTTTACAGAAATTGGATAATGTGAGCTATAGTGATACAGTTGACTTCAAAATTTGACACATAAAAGTAAATTTCATGACAATATTCTCTTTATATGACAACTCTAGGAACTCTACTGAATCTTCTTCTATCTGTTATAACAACTTCTTGACTTTCCACATGTGCTAAAAAATTATGTACTACGACAACATTATCAAGATATTCTTCGAAAGGATAAAGTTATGTAGAAATCAAGGCCGTTTTGTCATCTAACCACCTATTGCAAGCAATCTGAAGTTCATGATAAAAATATAAGCTATCAGAACCTAGGATTCTATCTAAGTCAAAACTCTTAATCTATTTAAGTTCTTCTTTTTTGGAATCAAGAATGCATAGTCTTCTATCAAGTTCATTCCAATGCTCTTCAGAATTGAATCTAGAACCTCCAACTATAGTAGATACCTCTAGGACTGCCAAATAGGTACCAACATTGAACTGAGAAGCTATTCTTCTATTATAGTCTACCATCTAGAATGAAAATGGAAGATTAGGCACCTAAGTATATATATATATATATATATATATATATATATATATATATATATATATATATATATTTGTTTTCAAAAGGTATTAATGTGATTCATGTCGGGTTCACCAAAGAATGTAGGTTTAAAATTTTTGCAATCCTTTCCTCTAGGCTAATGGATCCGTGCCTGAGAGGGGAATGGAAAAATAATAAAGCTACACCTCGGATGAGAGACACTTGAGTCATGTCCTCTTTGGTGATTTATCGACGGATGGTGGGTTCACCAGGAAGCGTTTTGTGGCAGCTTTCGAGCCTAGGTTGAAGATGTATTTGATGATTTTATTTTAATTTCAATCACCTAGGTTTGCCATAATGAAACTAAACTATTCTATATGCAATTTTACAATTTATATGAAGACAAAAAATGAAATGATAATTAAATGCAGCTAACCAAATATTTTAAAGAAATTGGAAATGACTCACTCAATTCTGGATGTCTAATGAATGTTCTGCTTTTTGAAGTAGTCCAGAATGTCTATGATTTGCTAAAATCACCCGCAATTCGACAATATCATCTGCAATGATGCAAGATCATCCAAAATTAGATGATATCATCTAAAATCAGGTGAAATCATCTAAACAATTTCGTCTGATACTTTCAACTACACAAGTTGATGCCAAAACACAGGGAAATACTCCAAAATACAGTAAAATCTATTTAACATTATGTAAATGAATCCTTATGATGACTTAGAAATTGATTTCGGATTGAATTGAAGATAACTTCTTATGCTAACAGAAAAATGATAACAAATCATAATCTATTGACAAAATGAGGTGAACACCAGATGCATTATAAGCAATAAACTAATCTAATGAAATTTGACTAAAGAAATTGTGAGAGAATGTAAATTGTATATCATAATTACCCCTAAGAGGGCTACAAACAGTATCGTCTCTAATCCAGCAAGATCACCTCTAATCAACATAGGATCATCTGCAATCGGGACGAATCGTCTACGACGATTCGAGCTTCTTCTGATGGATGCACAATGAAAAAACTACAAGTGAGCTGATAAAAATATGAAAATAACAATACTTGGGATGCTTTTTGAAACTAATAGGATTTGTGTTGCAGGTACTTGATTAGCCAGGGGGATTTCATTAGCAAAACATGAGTTTTATAGGGCTAGGAGGAAGTTAGAGGGTTGGTATCCATCCCAATCTAGGAGATATCCAGTGGGAGGATAGTTAACAACCCAACACGCTTATGCCTAGATAAGCTAGGAGGTTGGAACTGATTTGATTGTGCTTCTATTCTTGCAAATTTCTATTTTGGATGAAATCATTTGGACATTCGGATCTAGACAATTTCGTTCAATTAGGGACGATATTGTCAAATCGAGGATGATATCATCTAACGGTCAAAAAAAACCTATTTGTGGAATGAAAATTAAGGCAGACTATTTAAAATGCGGTTTTAAGGTGAATTTTTGGATTTTTAACCTTATGGTAAATTGACTGCATTATTTTTAGGGTGTTACAATAAGTGAATTCAAAAAATATCATATTTTAAATATGAGCAGATGTAGGAAGACCATACTCAATTTGTTGATATGATAGCTCAAACATGGAATTATTTAGTTTATGGTGGGTTGTATTCTCTTCCAAACCAAATTAAAGCTATGAAATCTAGATTAAAAGAATGGAAAAAGAACACATTTGGAAATATTTTTGAGAAGAAAGAACTAAAAGATAAAATTTCAAAATTTCAAAAAGGTGATGAAAATAATACAAGATTAGAGGAAATGGAGTTGCTTAGTGAATATAATAATATTTTGAGTAAGGAAGAGAAATTATGGAGATTAAAATCAAGAAAAACTTGGTTAAAAGGAGATAAATTACAAAGTTTTTTCATAGGATGGCTATAGTACATAGATCATCTTCTAGAATTAGTAGAATTAAATCTATTGAAGGGTTTTGGATTGATGATCAGAGTGAAATTAGAAAAGAGGCAAAGTCATTTTATCAAAATATTCTAGGTTCAAAGGAGACCAAAGTTCTTAATGATAAAATTCTTCAAGATGTTCCTTTAGTTATAACAAATGAATATGATAGGAAATTTATGGAGCCTATTACTTTAAAAGAAGTTCATTTTGATATTTTATCTTTTAATAAGGATATATCCCCTAGTCCATATGGGATATTTGTAACTTTTTATCAATATAATTGGGATATAGTGAAGGATTCTTTATTGGTGGTAGTGGAACAGTCTAGAGTAAAACAATACATTTCTTATAAAATAAATGCAACTTATCTTGCCCTAATTCCAAAAAAGAAGGATGCTGAATTGTTTGATTCATTTAGATCCATAAGCATATGTAATATGGCTTATAATATTATTTCCAAAGTGATGGCGAATATATTAAGGCCATTGTTAGAAAAAATTATTTTAGAAGAGCAAGGAGGATTTGTGAAATGGAGACAAATTCTGGATGGGATCATAGTAGCTCATGAAGTTATACATTCAACAAATTCAAGAAAAGAGAAAGCTATGATATTAAAACTTGATATGAGTAAAAACTATGATAGGGTTAAATAGGATTTTATTTTTGTAGTTTTAGATAAGTTTGGTTTTGGGAAGAAATGGGTTAGATGGATTAAAGCTTGTGTCTCTACAATTTCTTATTCAATGTTGGTCAATGGGTTAGTGACATAATATTTTAAATCCAAGAGAGGTCTTAGACAAGGAGATCCTCTATCTACTTATTTGTTCATTTTCATGGTAGAAGTTTTGAGTAGTAACTTAAAGAAGGCTTACAACGATGGGCATATAAGTGGACTTAAGATTAGTAATAACATCAATAACATCACCCATCAATAGTTTGTAGATGATACAACCCTTTTTGGAAGGGCAAGGATAAATGAGGCCAAAGCTTTGAATAAATTTTTAAAAGAGTACAAAAGAGCTTCAGGGCAAAAAATTAATAGGACTAAATACAAAATTTACTTCCTTAACACTCTTGCTAATATCAAAGCAATAATTTATAGGTTGCTTCAAATGGAGGAGGTAAATTTACCAACAACTTATCTAGGGATACCTTTATTTGAGGGGATAATGAGGATAGATTTATGGAATCTAGTTTTTAGTAAATTTAAAATAAAATTCCAACTTGGAAAGGTAGATGGTTATAATTAGCATGGAGAGTGCAATTAATTAAGTCATTTTCACAAGCCATTCCAACATGTTACATGTCATTGTATTCTATGCCAAAATCAATTGAAAAAAGTTTAATCTTTATTATGTGATTCTTTTTATGGTTAGGTTTACATGATAAAAGGAAATTTCCTTTAGTGAAATGTAGCAAGTTGTGTGATGTCAAAACTAGGGGATGTATTAGTTTTAGAGCTCTTACAGATGCAAACTTAGCTCTTAGGGGAAACATTATCTGGAGATTGTACAAAGAGAGTCAAAGATAATGGGCAAGAATTCTTCTAAGTATGTTGATCCCAATGACCCAAGTTTAATATTTATTGTATTCACTCTTCCTAATGGTTCTGCTCTTTGGAATGGTTAAAATAAATCTATTGATATTATGATTAAAGGCTTAATATGGGTGGTGGGAACTGGAGAAAAAAATTATATTTGGCTGGATACTTGGTGTGACAAAAACCACTCAATTTAGATCTAATTTTGAAACCTTGGATGAGATTACTTCAAGATAAATACAGTGATAGGGTTTCAAACATTTTGTACAAGGATCGATAAGGAATATACAAATGGAAAGAAGATTTTTTTTACAAGTATACAAGACATTGATGCTAGGAATAAATTGAGTCAAGAGATAAAAAATTTGATTGTATCGAGGGGTGCCAACAATAAATTGATTTGGGAGTTGAATAGCTCAAGAGAATACACAACAAGAAGTGGATATAATGTTCAACACCAACATAATAATAATGTCACTAGAATTTGGAGAGATATTTGGGATAGCCCAAACATTCCTAAAGTTAAAATATTTGTTTGTCTAGTAGGTCATAGAAGAATTTTTTCCTAGAATAACCTTATAAAGAGGGGTTTTCATGGCCCCTCTCAATGTGTTTTCTGTAACAAGGAGGAGGAGAGTATTGGCCATATCTTGGGACATTGCTCAATAGTTTAGAATCTATGGAAATGTATTATTAATATGTTTGGTAAATGCATGGTGATGAACAGTAGAATTGAATATTGGTTAAAGCAATGACAAAGCACTTATAAAAGTGAGGCTTTACATACAATATGGGATATATCAAAAGATACAATACTTTGGACTATATGGCTAGAAAGGAATAGAAGAATATTTAAAGGAAAGGAAAACAGTTTAGAGGTAATGAAAAAGAAGACATGTTTAGCCATAGAGGAGTCTAAACCAATCCTATCAACTCAGCCAATCCCTAATTTGGAGGCAGAGAGTCTTGATAGATGGAGTCAAGTCATTAAATGGAATTATTATGATGGGTACAAGAGAAGAAAAAATAAGATAAATAATATAAAGTGAAAACCACCAGATGTGGAGTAGGTTAAATTAAATTTTGATGGAGCATTTAAAGGAAATCTAGGACCAGCAAGAGGAGGAGGAATAATTAGAAATAATAGAGAAGATATTTTATCTCATTATGCTTTTAATTGTGGATTTAAGACAAATAATGAAGCTGAAGCTTGGGTAGCTTTAGAAGGGTTAAAAATATGTAAACAAATGAAATGGAATAGAGTTTGGATGGAAGGTGATTCTCTCATAGTAATAAATGCAATTTTGAGAAAAGCAAAGGCTCCATGGAACATACAAGAGATAATTGTGGAAATTCAAGATCTTGCTAAAGAGTTTGAAGAAATCAGATTTATACATATATTAAGGGAAGGAAACAAATGTGCAGATAAGCTAGCCAATAGAGGGGTTATGGTAGATGATTGTGAAGTTAACATCTACTTTCCATTGTTAGAGGAAGTAGAAAGTTTAGTTGAAGTTTACAAAATATGTTGATTGCCTAAATCAATTAATGATTAAGATTTATTTTAATTTTTTCCATTGGTAATATCTATTTTATTTTGTAACAATAATGTGTGTTCATTTAGACTATTTATTATAATTTTTTGTGGTTGTGCTTGTGTGTCAAGAAGGAAACTAGCAATATAGATTTGGTAAAGTGAACTATGATAGTGTGACGTTTTGGAAATCTTAATCTACTAAGATGCAATGGATAGATAGTAGAGGTGAATTTTTGGCATTGTGAAGGTTGCTATAGGAAAATGTCAAGAAATATGATAAATTCTAGACTAATTGTATTCATAAAGAGATTTGAAAATATCCAGAAAATGAAAATCAAGAATTCAGACATTTTTATGTAAAATGATGTAGGTTTCTAGCTATAAAATCTCAATTGAGATAAGTGTATCTATTTGTAAACTCTCAAGCTCTAAATAAGAGAGACATAATTTGTTAAGGGTGGGGGACCCTAGTAAAACCCTTTATTATCAAGCAAAAAAAATATTTATTGTTTACATATATTTTTAGTTAAAAATTTGAAAGAATTATTGTGATTAATTACATAAATATTTGTGCAATTTCTACAAATCTAAAAATAAATTAACTTCACATTCATTAAATATTTATTAATTACATATATTTTTAGTTAAAAAATTTGAAAGAATTTTTTGTGATTAATTACATAAATATTTGTGCAATTTCAACAAATCTAAAAACAAACCCATCTTTGTTAGAATATTTGCTTTGATATGAGACATTATGAAGCTTGATGCTTATAACAATAAATCATCCACACATATACTAAAATATGAAATAAATAAACCACAACACAATAATATTCACAATGAGACAAAGACAAATGATACCCTTATGGTAGAGAGACACCAATAATTCTCCTTTAGGAAGAAATAAGTCCATAGGATATCCCAATGAAAGTGTAAATCTATGGAAAAAGATGATTATAAATAATATTTATGTGATCATTAATTTATTACAATCACAAGATTCTATTTTTTTATATCCATCAATTAATGTTACTTGGAGAGAGTATAACCTAAACCCTAGTCAACTCCTTTACCTTTAACTAACTCATTATTTACAATATCATATCCCAATACAATATACCTTGTGTGTGACCCATGCTAACTATCCATATACCCATATACAATACAATATCATATCCATAGGTACCTATCTTTATATACCATACTTTATTTATTAAGAATTGTATACATGTACATAATTTGAGATGACCATTAATTTTTTTTATTAGAAAATTGATAAAGATAATAAATTATCAATTTTTTCTTCTATATATAAATATAATTAGAAAAAAATATTCATTTTTACATATGAATGACATCATAGAAGACAAATACATGAATATAGAATTATAATACCAATCGAAGTATGGCTTCAATAACAAACAAAATACTAAAACTCATTGGAACAAAATTTAAAGATATCCCACGTAAAAATGTATAATAGTATTTTCAATTCATGGAGAAAATTATCAAATTAATAGTACATAGTCAAATACGATATTTGAAATAAAAATGAAACATCAATGTAGATATTTTTTTATTATAACATTCTAAAATATGATCTTTACATTAATAGATTTCAATATATTAGAAATAGAGTATTGGATAAACCTAGGATATTCTATAATTTGATGTCTAACATGATTGTGATGAGGAAGAGATACTATACTCTTTTAATAATGGAAATTTTGGTCTCAAATATATTACGATATTTTTTAAGGTTATTTTAATATTTGATCAAATTGATCATATATTATTTTAGTTGAGAAATCTAGATGTTATCTTTTGATGCTATATGCAATAGGAGATAACAATCACAAGATGCAAAAATAATAATATGAAAGAAAGTAAATA
This sequence comes from Wollemia nobilis, assembly GCA_028583015.1. Classification (NCBI taxonomy): domain Eukaryota; kingdom Viridiplantae; phylum Streptophyta; class Pinopsida; order Araucariales; family Araucariaceae; genus Wollemia; species Wollemia nobilis. Next base: position 693,544 of record JAQPPZ010001613.1, on the reverse strand, counting down.
TGTATAAATAGAAATGACGGAAACGAAGACAATGTAGCTATGGAGGAAATGAACACTCCATGAATAATTCTACTGGACTACATTGCACCCATATCCAATATGGGAAACTTTATCTAAGCCCTATGATGCATTCACAATGACACTATGCTATGTGTATTCTCTATATCTATGACTATGACAATAAGGCCATTATATAGGAAGATAGGTTCCTTGGCCAACACTCTATCTAGATGTGCAAGGGACAACTTGCACATTAACAAATGTGCATTTATTACATTGCATGAATAAACTAAGTAACTTCCCCCTAAAGTAATCTAATTTCCTAAGTATGTATCTTGGTAGATACATTTACATGACCCAAATAATGTAATATGATCTATTTCTAACACCCCCTTGTATTACAATATTTGGGTATTGAATACTTTTAGTCTTCAATGTGGATCTTCCTCCATTGAATGGTCTTTGGTTCTTCTATGGTTGCTTCAATATTCATATGATGCAAAAAATAGGCTAAAGTTGTAGGTTCTTCTTTCAATTGACCTTGCATTGTATTCCTCCTTCTTTGGATTCAGCCTCTTCTTCTTCTTCTTTAGCTTTGCCTTTGGATCTAGTTTCTATGCTCTCATAGATGATTGTGCTACTACTTGGTTCTTGTAAGGGAGATTCTCCTTTCCTGTATTCAATCTGCATAGAAGCTTCTGAACAAAAATTTAAGGCATCATGATAAGATTTTGAGTTAGTACAACCTGAAGTGTCAACGCTACATAAGGATTAATTTTTTTTTCTAGATATGATTGTTTAAGTTCTACCTTCTTTTTGAGTAGTTCTATCAATCCTTTCTGTTCTACAATTTCATCCTTGTAGTTTTTATATGTGAGCAATGCCATGTACAATATGCTCATAAAGTCTAATGGAAGTGGAATATCACTTTTTACATTGTTAATTGCTTCATTGAGACAGGCTTGAAGATAATATTCCATAGTATCAAAATTATATTCCAAGGCTTCACTATGGATTACTTTTGAAGTTATGTCTAACATTTCTTCAGATTTCATGAGATAATTCATGATTCCAAGTTTTATGGCACTTGCTTTCTCCTTTCTGAAGCAATTATTCTTATTGGTAATTTTAATATTTTGGGAAGTAGACATCCTTGTGGCTCCCTAGTTTTAGAAAGCTATTAACTTGTGGCTTCCTAAATATATAAGCTTTATTTTGATGAAACCTTTATTATTCCTTAGGTTTGTAGACTTCCTTATGTCTCCCTATGGATATTATATAGTTCTTTTGAAAAGATAGTTCAATTTTTGGTTGATTTTGTAAGGCTTTGAAAATATAAAAAATCAAATTTTATCTATCCCTTATTTCTCCTATTAAACTAAGCACTTTTTCTCAATATGTAGAGGTTTTAATGTTGGATTTCTTTTATCCCTTTTTGCTGTCTTTGAGACAAGAATATATATAAGTTTCCAACCTTAGCCTAAAGTTTTTGATAACCTATTTTTAAATATACCTTATATTTTGATTGAAGTGAATCAAATTTCCAATAAGTTAATTTGAAGTAGTAACCCTTATAACTCCCAAATATTGGAAAATTAGATCACAATAATATTTGCAAATATTTTAAATAAATCTAGTAGAATTCCTTATTGCTCCTATGTTAATATTGCAAATATTTTATTGATATGATATATTATTCCTCTTTTTAAATATTTCTTTCAATATAGTTGAATTCTTTTATTTTCAACCTTATGACTCCCAAGTAAAAGAAAGCATATTATGGTGGAATAAATCTTACTTTATATCATTCAATATTTGACACTATATTTGTTGTGTATGCACTACAATATGGACGTTGATTTTGTGGCTCTCCTTTCAACGGTTTTATTGGAACCTTGGTGGAAAATATACATTCTAAATATGGCCCTTCCATCAATGATTTTCTTGGAAACTTAGAAGTTCCAAATGTGCCACCACTTACTCCTAATATTGAACTTTCATATTCAAAGCATTGAAGGCTCTTCCATGCCTTGCTTCCACGCTGATGCTTCACCCTATGATTGTAGACTTCGAACATAAATGTTGCTCTTCTTTTGCTCTCTTTTCACTGCATTTAATGATGATCAATGATGGACAAGTGGTACTTTCATTTCTTGAGAGGGATACCACTTCTTGTAACACTACTGCATCGAACGTTTCTACTTTGTAATGTATGTGATATTGCTTTCAACACTTTTAACTCCTCAATATTGGTCTCTTGAGCATTAGAAATATGATAGTCATTAGGGAATATTATGCCAAGTGGTATATGGACTTCATGAATGCAAATTTTGATGTAATGGCTTAAATAAGGAGATTGTAGCTGAAAGCACGAGATTCCGGGCAAAGGAAACACCAAGTGCGATTGCATTCAAAATTAAGTACGCTTAAGTCCTAGAAATGTAAATTGCATGAAATGGAAAAGAAACACATTGGAAGAGACACAATCAAATAGAGAAAACACAGCCCTTTCATTAATATCCCTTGATCTCTGTTACAATGATGTCTCCTCCCTTTTCGAGGGCTAGGAGCGCAAATAGAGTTTGATTACAATCACTGAATGATTCCTCTTTCCGCGTGCCCACGATTGCAATGGGCGGGCCAAGATGATGCCGCCGCTGATGTCGATGAGTTCTTCGCCTCTGCTGCTTCTCCTGCGAACAAAGAAATGACCAAGACGTCAGTAGCACCTGCTGCAAATGAAAAGCGTTTGCTCTCTAAAACTAACGAAATATGCATGTAAATATTTGCCTGAAACAGTGAATACAGTGAATCCAAATTGCTTCAAAACTTGACAGAAGGTAAGAAAAGTTACCAGAAGGCCATTGCCACTGAGGCAGCTGGCCAATCCACCTTCAACTGGAATTCGTCCCTGGGCAGGACGAATTCTAACTGTAATTTGTCCCTGGGTGGGATGAATTCTTTTGAGTTGAAGAAACCGACCTGTTGCTGCTCCAATGTCGGATCCCGAGACCTGCAAAACGCCTGCAAACGGGGGGTTATGTAATTGGGGCCATTTTGGGACGACCCAGATGGTCGGATTTTCCCAATTTGGCCTCCACCCTCGGGAATTTGACCTTGACACCTGCAAGTTAGCGAAACGACAAAGCAATACAAAACATCCTAGAATCTGACCAAAAGTTACAAAATTGCAACTATGGACTAATCAGACCTAGTAACACAAAATGCAATCTAAAAAATAATCTAAAATGCTCAAAAACTAAAAATAGGACTTGGGAGGTGCGGGGGTGCCCAAGTGGGCCTCCCACCGTTGGCCCTCGATTTTGGAGCCAATCCACCAGGGATGGGCCCAAAACCTTTTAGGATTGGGGGTCGGCGAATTGGTAGGTTCAGGTGTCCATGCGTTGGATTTGGGTAAGGTTCGAGCTTCCAAAGGCCACCCAACAACCTCCCTTGCAAAAGAGATTGGTGGATGTGGGAAGGTGAACCAAGAGGGATGCAAGTGGGTCTTCAATTCGGCAGCACTTCGTTGCTTGAAAACTCCTTCAACCTCTGTATGTTTTGGGTGAGAAAAGTCCCACCTTTTATAGACCCAAGGGGTCTCTTTTGGGAGGGAAGCACAAATGCCATGTGTTGGCCATAGGCGCCATGTGGCAGTCTTGTCTTCCCATGAGGGAGGGGAGTCCTCCATTGACTTGAGCTTTGATAAATGCTTTTTGTAACAGTCTTCTAACGGCCCCTCTGTCCACTTACACATGCGTGCAAGGTAGGAGCCCTTAACTGACTGTTCTGGGCTGCCACTTGGCACCATTTGCCTTTTTGCCCGTTAAGCTTGGAATTCGTCCCACCCGGGGACGGATTTAGAATTCGTCCTGGGGTGGGACGGATTCTATTTTGAATTCGTCCCGGGGTGAGACGAGTACTGGGCAAAGTGTCCAAGTGTGCCAAATTGCTTCTTGACCTTACAAAATTGCTATGAAAGTGGTTAAGACCACTGTTTAACCTCTGAGGGCTGCCCTTGGGGCTGTGTTTGTCAAAGCGATCGGTGTTTGCAGTCACATAATCGGATTGGTGCTGTTTTGGTGTCTACGGATGCCCCTTTTTGGGAAGCGCCGCGGGTGACGCAATGCTTGAGCAAAAATAGATAACCAAAGCACTAATGATTAGGGTTTCTTGGTAACCTAACCAACTTTTGATGCCCCAAGTATGGAAAGGGCATGCATTCTTGAATCCTTGCTTCTGACGAGCTAAGGAATTTGATTTCAAGTATTAACCTGTTTTGGTGAGGTGTGACTTGAACTTAGACATTGATCAGTCATGAACAAGTGAAGGGCATTTTTATCCTCAGGGGGAACCTTGTGTTCATGATTCACGAAATGCCAAGTGTTTGATTGATTTGATTGTTGCTTGTTTACTGCCCCAAGCAGGAGCGTGATTGTCTTTGTCAATGATTCTTTGAATGCATGTCGTTTTCCTTAATTGGGTGTGTGATTGTTGGTTGGTGACTAAGTGTGACTACCCCCTCAAGCGACGAATCGATGAGGGAATGACCTTCGTGAGAGAAGCGACGAGTCGCTTGACCCAAGATGACTTGTGCAAGGTGTGCCTTTAGAGGGTTTACCGTTAAGCGTGTGCAATTTTTCCAACATATGGACCTATTTTTGGTGGGTGTTAACCCTTTTGGTGATGTCATAATGAGGTGAAATCATCGAAAACCTAATTCCCGTGGAGCGGTCCGGCTATGATAGCCTTCTTGGGGAAGTAGGAGAGCGATAATTTGGACCTCGACATCGATTTTCTTTGCCTAGAGGTTAAGTGCAAGAGCACTTATGTCCGACAATGTTTTTTGCTGTTTGTTTTTGTTGAATTTTTGTACTGTTTTTGTTGTTTTTGTGACACCATTTGGTGATTGAATTGTCGGCAATCCGTCCTCCCGTGGAGCGGTCCGGCTATGGTAGCCTTCTTCGGGAGTAGGATAGTGACAATGTAAACCCCGACATCAATTTTGCTATGCCAAGAGGTTAAGTGCAAGAGCACTTGTGTCTGGCAATGTTTATTGCTTGTTTTGTGTTGCATTTTGTTTGTTGTTGTGTTGTTTTTGTGACACCATTTTGGGATTTGTTCCGTTTTTTGTTGTTTTTTGTTGTTTTGGGGATGAAATTGTCGAAAATCCGTCTTCCCGTGGAGCGGTCCGGCTATGGTAGCCTTCTTAGGGAGTAGGATAGTGACAATGTAGACCCCGACATCAATTTTCTATGCCAAGAGGTTAAGTGCAAGAGCACTTGTGTTTGGCAATGTTTATTGTTTTTTTGTTTGTGTTGCATTTATTTGTTGTTTTTGTTGTTTTGATTTTCTTTGATCTTGTGCATGATGGTTGATGAATATGGATGTATGCATGTTGATTTATTTTGATGGATGCATATGCTATGATGAATGCAAATGGTTTTGATTTATATGTGATATGCAGATATGAAATGGATGAATGGGGTTTGTGATGTTTGGCTATGGCACCAAGGACTGTTTAGAACTCGTTATTTTGTTTTTAGGCGATTGTTGTGATGCATGACTTTGTATGTATACATGTGATTTTTTTTATTTTTTTGATGGTATTTGTAAGGATGAAAAGTAGCGCAGTTGGTTTAGAAATGTAGCTAAGGTTTTCTTGAGACTCAGACGGTTTTAACTCACTAGCCATGACTCGTACTTTATCTTACAAGACTTTTGAACAAGGTATGAATCGGACTTGTTTTTGACCAAGTTATTTCACATCCCTGTGTGTGCAATTGAGTTCATTTAGTGGTATTTGTTAGGATACCGCCAGGTGCTGGTGGGCTTTCAACCGAACATGTACTGAGGATCACCTAATTAGCTCCACGAATTCCTTTGTTGTATGTACTAAGATTAATCTGCGGTGTAATCCAGGATGCCATAAGCTAGCTCATCCACATGCAAACATTGATCTGTACGCAAGTTAATGTGACAGATATATCGTCATGCGGGAGGTTTACTTTTGATCGTGGCTATCAACCAAATTGGTATTGAAGCTTACCTTATGACCTATAGAATGTTGAGAGTTCCAGGGATTCAAGGTCAACTCCCTTCTTTTCTTCAATTGTATTGGGATACTTGCTCATTGTAGTGATGAGATCACTGTTTATTTTGATTTGTTTTTCTTTTGAGCAAGGGATTGGGGATATGGAGTGACGAAAATCACTGTTGTTTGTGCCTTTTGATGTGTGCACTATAGTTTGTCAAATTTGGAGTTTTGACATTTTGCAAATTTTTTGTGTTTTGCAACTGTTGAGAACTTTAGGGATTCTTAGGGAATTGGGTAGGGAGGATGCTTGTCCTTTTGCCAACTCTCAGCATTCTAGGGGTCATTCGCACAGGGGGATGAGCAAGATAACCGTTTCGCTTGTGGTGACCTAGATTATTTTGCAGGTTTCGTCTTTCGTTCACACAATTTGGGAATTTTAGTGTTTTGATTTGTGTTGGGATGTTACGTAACAAGGTGTATTTCAAGTATGACTCTACCTTCGTAAAATCTGTTCGACTTGATACACTACATGGCTAAAGAGGAAAATGATGACTGAATCATTGAAACTCTTGGTACATTCCCAGACCACTGACCGTAGTGTGGTAAAAGTTATGCTTGGTGTTTTTGTTGTTTTTGATGAATTTGAGTATGCCTAGAATTGAGATGCAAATCTTTTTTTGTTTTTGATGATTTTTGTTGTTTTGTTTTTAATTTTTGATTTGACAAGGATATGATAATCTTGGAGTTTTGGGTTGACCAAGAGATTGCGATAATCTTGGATGTTTTGGTGATTTATAATTGATTTTGTTTTGATAATTGGTTTTGGGTGTAATTTTTTGTTTTTTTTTTGACCAAGAGATTGCGATAATCCTTGGAGCTTTTTGGGTTGACCAAGAGATTGCGATAATCCTTGGAGCTTTTTGGATTGACCAAGAGATTGCGATAATCCTTGGAGCTTTTTGGATTGACCAAGAGATTGCGATAATCCTTGGAGCTTTTTGGGTGACCAAGAGATTGCGATAATCCTTGGAGCTTTTTGGATGACCAAGAGATTGCGATAATCCTTGGAGCTTTTGGGTGACCAAGAGATTGCGATAATCCTTGGAGCTTTTTGGGTTGACCAAGAGATTGCGATAATCCTTGGAGCTTTTTGGTTGACCAAGAGATTGCGATAATCCTTGGAGCTTTTGGGTTGACCAAGAGATTGCGATAATCCTTGGAGCTTTTTGGTTGACCAAGAGATTGCGATAATCCTTGGAGCTTTTTGGGTGACCAAGAGATTGCGATAATCCTTGGAGCTTTTTGGGTTTGACCAAGAGATTGCGATAATCCTTGGAGCTTTTTGGGTGACCAAGTGATTGCGATAATCCTTGGAGCTTTTTGGTTTGGATTATGGTTCTTCAGGGGATAGAGGTACCCCCAGCTTGATGGTCTTTGCACTCCGGATCCGGCTCTAGAGGTATGGGCATGAATGGATCGGCCCTATGCACGGAGATGAGGACGGGGTCCGCCCGCGGCACTGATGTTGCTATGATGTCTCTTGGTGGAAGTTGCTCTTTGTGTGCCCAAAGTGGTGGATGTAATGCTTGGTCCCACTGTGGTGGGTTAACGCGCCACTCATGCCCTAGTATTATGTTTATCTGTTGACATGCTTCCTCAAATTTTATGGGATGTCGATGTTGTCGCATGTGATTGCTGTGGGCTATGTCTGTTTCATCCTCACCTTCGGACAATGTGTATAGCTCATCGAATCTGGAGATTCTGAGACATGGAGGACTGCATCATCAGGTAGCCCTATGGTTAAAGGTTGATCCTCTTCGAAAGGAGCCTTATGTAAGTTGGGCCTTGGGAGCTCCAAAATCTTGGCCTCTACCAACTCTAAGTGCTCTAGTGCTTTGCATGTATTGGGAGATTTGAACTCCTCCTCTTTGGTTGGTTCTTGTTGAGGAACTTGGGGCTTATGGAGGGGTGGCCAGATGGCACCCCCCATGCCTTGGTAGGGCAGTTCATCCCGCTCTTCTTCGCGCTCTGATTCCTTAGAGGCTTCTTGATGAATTTCTAAGGGTGGCTCATAAGCCTGGGTGGATGTCTGAGGAAGGCACCCGTCATTGGTTATAGGAGCGGCCTCCCATTCATGTCTAGGAGGCGTCGGGGGTGGTGCTTCAGGAATCGGGAGAGTAGCTTCCCGCTCCTGTCTAGGAGGTGTTGGGGGTAGCTTTTGATGAGGTCGCGATGACCTATCTTCCCCCCATGGGTTGTGCCACTCAAAATATTTTGTCTTATGCATGTGAGGGGTTGGAGTCTTCTCTTGCATAGTGTGTTGGAACAGCTCATCCTTCTGGCGCTGAAGGTGCTCTTCGTTAATATGGTACGGTTCCTCTAATGGTAGTCGTTCGAGCTCAAGTTGCGTGAGTTGCTTGAGATGTGTGATATATTCGGCAGATTCTACGATAGTTAGTCCCACCGCCTCATGTCTAGAAGGCCTAGACGCCTCTCTTAGATAAAAATCTCGGTCGTAGTGATCCAAGATCTCTATAGGACACATCCCTCTGTTAGGGGTAGCAGCATTCTCTCGGGGCTTTGGCCTCAGTGATTGGTCTCGATAGATAGCAGGTGCGAAGGCATATTGCTCCCGCACTGGTATATTGCTCTCGAGGAAGGTAGATGTCTTCCTCGTGCTCTCTTTCATAAGTGAAAAAGGGGTGGACGGAGCTATCTCGCCCTGCCCAAAGAGCCTTGTGCTCTGGATTTGTCTTTGTAGTTCTGGCAACTAGAGGGGGTGAAGGAGGGATAATGTAATCATGTGGTTCCTCCCATCGAACCCTATGTTGACTTAGCACTTCATCGCGCGATGACCGCTCATAGCGAGCATCTAAGGGAGCTCTCATTGCTTCATGTCTAGAAGGCCTAGATGCCTCTTCTAGATATCTATCTCGGTCGTAGTGATCCAAGATCTCTATAGGCGACCTCCCTCTATTGGGGGTAATAGCATTCCCTCGAGGCTTTGGCCTCAGTGAGTGTTCCTGATAGATAGCAGGTGCGGAGGCATATTGCTCTCGCACTGTATATTGCTCTCGAGGAAGGTAGAGGTCTTCCTCGTGCTCTCTTTCATAAATGAAAAAGGAACGGGTGGAGTTGGCCCGCCCCGCCTGAGGAGCCTTGTGCTCTGGATTTGTCTTTGTAGTCCTGACAACTAGAGGGGGTGAAGGACGGGTAGTGTAATGATGTGGTTCCTCCCGTCGAACCCTATGTTGACCTAGCACTTCATCGCGCGGTGACCGCTCATAGCGATCATCTAAGGGAGCTCTCCTATGACTGTACCCCTCATGGAAGGGTGTGTGATGAGTGCTATGTTGAACAGGAGTGCTCCTCGAAGAGGTGTCCCTGTAGTCTCTTTCCTTTAAGGTGTGGAGGGGACTGCATTGTGTGTTAGGTCGCCAAGGTGGTATGACCAAATCCTTGGGATTGTAACGGAGGTGACTCGTGCCTCCTGGGATATTCCCCATAGCCTTCGCCCGTGATTGGGCTTGGCTACGGGTGAGCACCATGACGATGTCTCTCTAAAAAGCCCTAAAATTGAAAATGAGTCAGATGGGGCCCAAAATTGGTGTGCGCATCCCTCTTATAATAGATAAGACAAAAATGAAGTTTCAAGTCCTAACTCTAAATACATTAGGAGATATTGACATCCGAACAGCTCAAAAAGTGTAAAAAATTGGGCACGCAATTTTAGAACCTAATTTCGGGGCACTAGATGATGGAATTTGGCCTCGAAAACTGGATTTCTGGGGAAATACAACTCTAGGGAGTTATATTTGTTTAAAATTCTCCCAACCAACTCCCTGTAAAATTTCGTGTCAAACGGAGCTACGGTTGAGAAGTTATGGCCCCGACAAGATGCACTAAAATTTAGAGAAAAATACAAGATTTCCCATTTTTTGTTGGATGGTCCTGCATCACTTATGGGCACATTTGGGGTGATTTTGGGTTGACCAAAGGGTTCATGGACACCTTTGGGGCATTTTGGAGTGACCAAGCGATTACGGGAATCCTTGGAGCTTTTTGGAGAAAATGACAAAATGCGTAGATTTTTATCTTTTTGTTTATGATTTTTTTTTTGTCTACACTAAGCAGAATTAAACACACACATTCACAAAACCGTGATTATCTCTTTTAAGGATTCTTGGTGTGCCCTAAACTGGTTTAGTGCATTTTGATGTTTTGTTTTGTTTTTGTAGGTTTTGTAGAACGTTTAAATGCATCATGTAGGCTCTTATAACTCCAAAAAGGTCGCCCCTTCAATATACCAGCCAGGCCGATATACCAACCTCTCTATATACCCGCCCTTACGAGAGGGAGACTATAGGTACGTGAGAGCAGAAGGTACGTGGTACGTAGGCGGTACGGAAGGGGGATTGTCCTGTTAATGGCACCTACCATAGAAAACTTATCCTCGCGCGCATGGGAATCACCCCAGCTACGCTCGGCCTGTCTTCGTCAGGATTTATGCCTAACAACAGTTGACAATCAGGAAATGGATGCAAATCAAGCCAAGGTGGTGATGAAATCCACCAATGGTCTTGATCAAGGGCTGAGGTCTTACGACCAGCTCCTTGGTTTAAAATTGTTTCGTGATGTGTGTGGGATTCGTTTTATTCAACAAAAATGAAACTAGCATACATGACTTTTCCTAATGCAATGCAGGATTAAATGAAAACAATTAAAGAAACAAAAACAAAAACAGAAAATTTAACAGAGATGATAAAAATCCCTACCTCTTCTCTGCCTGCTCCTGTTGTCTCTGAATTTTTGCTCTGAAAATCTACAGACAGGAATTCGTCCCTCTGGGAGACGAATTGCAGAATAGAATTCGTCCCTCCCAGAGACGAATTTGAATTCGTCTCCGGGTCAGACGAATTGCGGAAAGGATTCGTCCCTGTCGAGACGAATAGCAGTCTGCAACAAAAAAAATGTACCTGTCAAGCACAAACACAAAACTTTGATCGGTTTCTGTGATTTCAAAAACCAGGGAACAGGTCCCACCGTGATCGCCACTGAAAGCACGAGATTCCGGGCAAAGGAAACACCAAGTGCGATTGCATTCAAAATTAAGTACGCTTAAGTCCTAGAAATGTAAATTGCATGAAATGGAAAAGAAACACATTGGAAGAGACACAATCAAATAGAGAAAACACAGCCCTTTCATTAATATCCCTTGATCTCTGTTACAATGATGTCTCCTCCCTTTTCAGGGGCTAGGAGCGCAAATAGAGTTTGATTACAATCACCGAATGATTCCTCTTTCCGCGTGCCCACGATTGCAATGGGCGGGCCAAGATGATGCCGCCGCTGATGTCGATGAGTTCTTCGCCTCTGCTGCTTCTCCTGCGAACAAAGAAATGACCAAGACGTCAGTAGCACCTGCTACAAATGAAAAGCGTTTGCTCTCTAAAACTAACGAAATATGCATGTAAATATTTGCCTGAAACAGTGAATACAGTGAATCCAAATTGCTTCAAAACTTGACAGAAGGTAAGAAAAGTTACCAGAAGGCCACTGCCACTGAGGCAGCTGGCCAATCCACCTTAAACTGGAATTCGTCCCTGGGCAGGACGAATTCTGACTGTAATTCGTCCCCGGGTGGGACGAATTCTTCGTGTTGAAGAAACCGACCTGTCGCTTGCTCCAATGTCGGATCCCGAGACCTGCAAAACGCCTGCAAACAGGGGGTTATGTAATTGGGGCCATTTTGGGACGACCCAGATGGTCGGATTTTCCCAATTTGGCCTCCACCCTCGGGAATTTGACCTTGACACCTGCAAGTTAGCGAAACGACAAAGCAATACAAAACATCCTAGAATCTGACCAAAAGTTACAAAATTGCAACTATGGACTAATCAGACCTAGTAACACAGAATGCAATCTAAAAAATAATCTAAAATGCTCAAAAACTAAAAATAGGACTTGGGAGGTGCGGGGGTGCCCAAGTGGGCCTCCCACCGTTGGCCCTCGATTTTGGAGCCAATCCACCAGGGATGGGCCCAAAACCTTTTAGGATTGGGGGGTCGGCGAATTGGTAGGTTCAGGTGTCCATGCGTTGGATTTGGGTAAGGTTCGAGCTTCCAAAGGCCACCCAACAACCTCCCTTGCAAAAGAGATTGGTGGATGTGGGAAGGTGAACCAAGAGGGATGCAAGTGGGTCTTCAATTCGGCAGCACTTCGTTGCTTGAAAACTCCTTCAACCTGTCTTGTTTTGGGTGAGAAAAGTCCCACCTTTTATAGACCCAAGGGGTCTCTTTTGGGAGGGAAGCACAAATGCCATGTGTTGGCCATAGGCGCCATGTGGCAGTCTTGTCTTCCCATGAGGGAGGGGAGTCCTCCATTGACTTGAGCTTTGATAAATGCTTTTTGTAACAGTCCTCTAACGGCCCCTCTGTCCACTTACACATGCGTGCAAGGCAGGAGCCCTTAACTGATCGTTACGGGCTGCCACTTGGCACCATTTGCCTTTTTGCCCGTTAAGCTTGGAATTCGTCCCACCCAGGGACGGATTTAGAATTCGTCCTGGGGTGGGACGGATTCTATTTTGAATTCGTCCCGGGGTGAGACGAGTACTGGGCAAAGTTTCCAAGTGTGCCAAATTGCTTCTTGACCTTACAAAATTGCTATGAAAGTGGTTAAGACCACTGTTTAACCTCTGAGGGCTGCCCTGGGGCTGTGTTTGTCAAAGCGATCAGTGTTTGCAGTCACATAATCGGATTGGTGCTGTTTTGGTGTCTACAGTAACTCCTTTATTATTATTCTCCTTAGCTTGTTATGCTTTCTTGGGTAGAAAGCAACATGTTTTCCTCTACAAGAAATTCATGAGCCATATTGGAGCTTCAAATGAGGATGGGTTATCTCTTTTGATTTTCTCTATTGATGCTATTTCCAACATAGCATCTATCCTTATCTTTGTGCTTATATCTTCAATATGCTCCCTATTCATATCAATATAAGTGAAGCTTAATGCACCTATTTGTTGGATGTGCTCTATCCTCATTTTTACATAAATAGATTCTTCTTGTCCTTGCAAATATCGATGATGAACTTTTATGATTTACGTAAATGATTTTAATAGACTCTCTTTGGCTTACGTAAATAACCTTGGTATGCTTGTTGTAATTTATGTAAAAGCTTCCTTTGTCTTGCAGGTTCATTCCTAGAGAGAATGTACTTTATTTATTGGAGAATTCTCGATCCTATGGCCCTTATTTTGGATACATTTTTCCTATACTTGTTGTGCTATTGTGGCACCTTTAAATCTGCTCATTTCCTTGCGTTTGATGTATTGTAGAAGTGCAATACCATGTAAACTTTACATGTATATAGAACCTTTTTATTGCACCTTTTATTGCACTCTTTTATGGGTCTAAGTTTTTTATTTTTGCAGTAGATTAGTAAGTGCAAAATGAGGGTTTTGAGGATGTCTCTTTAGCTAGACTCCTTACCATTTTTGGTTGGATGATTTATGGTGAATCCAAGCCTTGTAAATGCTATAAAATGAAGCTTTATTTTAGTTGCACTAACCCCTGAGTGCTTTAGATTTGAGATTCACCAAATCTCAATATTTGAAGCTTCTTTTGGTTAGTTTCCTTTTGCATGTACTAACCAATTTTGGTGGCTTCTATTGGCCACTTAAAGTTGCAGGTTTTGTGCTTTCAAGAGTGTCTTTAGACACTTGATACAAACTAGATTTTGTAGCTTTTTTCAAAGTACAAAAACTAATTTATTTTGAGAATAATGAAAGTGCAAATGAATCATAACAAATTTAACTTTTCAATGCACTAACAAATTACACCTATCACTCCAATTTTATTTTAAAAACTAATGCACTCAATCAATTTACTGCAACTAATCAAGAATAATATAGAATGAATCTTCAGGAATTATTCTGCAATTTTGTTATAGTAAAATGTAGTAGGAGCTAGTCTTCATTTTGATTTTCAAAGTAGGTGATAGGTAGTTGATAGATAGTTGAAATTCTAAATCTAATCAACTCATAAAGTGCAAATGAATCTAAAAGGAACTTTTCTATTTTTGCAATTTTTTGAAGACTTTAATTCAATTCTCATATTTGCAACTTCAATTCAAATTAAGGTGCTTAAAAAAACCTAACAAGTAATCCAAGTAATAAATCTACTTGCACCAATAGTTGCATAATTTTTTTGAAAGTTATTTTACCGCTTCTATAGAGGTGTAGATATTGGTGTCTAGGATCACCAAATTGTTGCCTTGTGTAGGATGTTGTAGCTCTTTGTAGGCTACCTTGAACAACTTCGTCTTCACCAAAATATGGTCTTGAAATTTATTTCATGAGCCTAGGATTTTTTATGGCTTGTTCTTCTCTTTTAGTCTCCTCATTTTGCTATAGAATTGAAGAGATATTAGTTTCTAAAGCAATGCCTTTTGCTGCAAGAGGTTATCTCTAAATATCCTAGATTTGGCAGGCTCCTTATTTATTAATCTTCCTTCAAGCTTCTTGTCAAATTTTGACTTCAAACAAGATATTCTTCTCAAGATTCTGAGTGTCTTGAGGTCTTCAATGGATTCTTCTTTTGGTATTTGGCACTTCTTACCAAATTCTTCTCCTCTTGGGCTTGTTTTTAGATGGCAATAATTATCTAACGTTCTTTACTATCAAGGCCTTATCCTTGGAAGTGAATTTATTCAATGAGTTCTTATTTGATAATTTATTTAGTAAGGATATCCAAGCCTTTTATTATATGTTTTTTGAGACCTCTCCAAGGTCTTTGATCTCATAGCTGCTTCTGGTCTTCCTTGAGACCTTTTATCTAACCTTATAATCCTGTAACTGTTAGTGGTGAGATATTCCTCTAGATCTTCACTTCTGCTACTTCTGGATTTAAACATGACTCTCCTAGTTCTTCTTCTTCCAATATTGGAAGTTATTCTCCTGATATATTTTCTTGTAGGAGCTGGATTGATTCTGAAAAGATACTCTTCCTAGATTTCTTGTAGGAAGTTTTCCCAACTCACTAAATCTTGTTCTCTACAACAAAGTATGTGTACTAAAATATTAATCTCCTTCTGAATTAGATAATTACTTTTGGAGTCTTCTTCAGGATCAAGGCTACTATGGCCTAATTTCAGTATCAAAGCTCCTATGGCCTTTTTGAAGATCAAGGCTTTTGTGGACTTTTTATTCAATATAAAGGCTTCTATGGCCTTTTTTAGGATCAAGGCTTCTATGGCATTTTTCTTCTGGATTAAGGCTCATATAGCATTTTCTTCTTGTTTGAAGTTTTCAATTTAGTAATGGAGATATCATGTCTCCTAACTTCACCATAACTCTTTTCCAGAATTCTTCATCCACAATATCCTTTCTTGGAGAAGAAACTAAGCTCTGCACTATGAAGATATGCTGACCTTTGGACAACGAAGTTGAAATCTCCTAGATTTTTGTTGTAGGAAGAATTCCAATCTTCTAAGATTTATATTTCTACAACAAAAAGAAACTATGGGTTAATAGTTAAGAAATTCTAGATATACTGACTTCACTAGTTGATTTGTCAATCTAGTGGATCTTGCAACTCTATGGAAAGACTCTAGACAAAACTAATATTAGTATTTTGAAACTAATGTTTCTGTCAGTAGTCACTTGTGGCTCTCCTTTTTTCTACCACTTAGAATCTTCTAAGAGTTTTTAATAGTCACTGGTCCAAAGGCACATCAGGTTGAAAAATAAACTCAAGCTCATTGATAATGGTGGCTTTTCTATGGCTAGATCTACCATAGCTCTTATACCATTTTTATCTTTTGATTATATATGCAATGGGAGATAACAATCACAAGATGAAAAAATAATAATATGAAAGAAAGTAAATTTGTGAGAAGATTGAAAATATACTATAAATAGAAATGATGGAAGTGAATACATTGTAGCTATGGAGGAAATGGACACTCCATGAATAATGCTATTGGACTACATTGCATCCATATCCAATATAGGTAGCTTTACTTAATCCCTATGATGCACTCACACCGACACTATGCTATGTGTATTCTTTATATCTATGACTATGACAATAAGGCCATTATATAGGAAGATAGGTTCCTTGGCCAAAACTCTATCTAGCTATGCAAGGGATAACTTGCACATTGACACTTGTGCATTTATTACATTGCATGAAGAAACTAAGTAACTTCCCCCTAAAGTAATCTAATTTCCTAAGTATGTATCTTGGTAGATACATTTACATGACCCAAATAATGTAATATGATATATTTCTAACACTAGATAGTATGTTGTATAAGATAAAATATTAATTGCCTAAGGTTTCTAATAATAAAATTCATCTAAACACAAATTCTAGAGTAAATTCTCAAGAAGTAATTATGAATGATATTTAAAATTTATTAAAAAATGCATAGCATCTAGCAAGTCATATATGTTTAAATTTTTTTTTCACAAGGTTATAACAACCATATTTGGTTTAAGATAAACAAATAAATGAGTAAATTATGAAATTATTCCTTTAGTAAACATGAATAGGAAAAAAATATTAGAGAGTTCTAGGTAAATTTGGTAGTTTTACGATATAGAAAAATATGCTATAAATTTACTTGTAACCACAATTAGGACAATTCTTACAAGAAATCTTGAGTTTAGCCAAAAAATATTTTATAGTTTTTACTAAATTAGTATCCAAGACATCAATTGAGAGTGAGCTTACTAAATATATTACGTTTAAGTAACAAAATAGCTCACTACTTTTCTTCTTGAAATCTATATTTATATAGTTCTATTTATGGAAAAAATGGATATCTCATATAATTACACGAATTACTATAAGATATATTAAAAAATTTAAACCAAGATAGAAAAGAAATAATTATGCAATAATATATTTGAAACTATCCTGATCTAAGTAGAAACTGAAAGATGACATTCAAGAATTTATTGCACTAGTATCATCCATAAAAGGCATATGCTAGATTGAATCCTACTCTAGGAAATTAAATTATTGACAACTAGGGTACCAAGGAAAATGCCATCTATGAATGATCATAATAAAGAAGTCATTTTTATTCTATCTTGATTGCAATATCACCATTATAAACTAAGAGACCACACCTAGGAATATAGGAAGGAATATTGAAATAAGTGGGTCTTAAAATCCCATGAACCATTCGATCTCAATGTTAGACATCCTACACCATCTCAAGAAGTTCTTCAACATTAGAAAAATTCCACTACCATTTATTGATATGCAACAAGATCAACATCTATAAATTAGTTCTTCTACATATATGTAAGCCTGCAACTACCACACATGTTCTCTCCACTCCATACAAAATCCTAATCCAATGGATCACAAAAATTGATAAGAGATATAGGTGATGTAACATTGAAGCACAATGCTAGTCATCCAATATCAGCAATCAATTTCCTAGGAAGAAACACAAAATTAGGAAGAAAATATAGAGAGGCTCTATGAGCTATTCGATAAAGAACAAAAAAATTTGACATGACAAGTCTCAATTTTGAAAAAGTGGTGGTAGCAGCCAATTAGATTTCATCATAAATCTCCTACCTTCCACAAAAAGGATCCTCCATGAAAAATATGTGCCTTTATTACATGTAACATCTATGTGAAACCTCCCAAGAATGTTAATTAATATCATAAAGAAAACAATTGCATAAGAGCATTATGCCCACCTACTTGTACCACATGGGCATGACATTCTAGGGAAGCAATTAGTGTCTTAAAATAGTAGCTATGAAATCTCTATTTCCATAGACCTCAAGTCTAGTGGCATTGATTGTAGATGGATTCCATACTCATTTTTAAAGATATTTCCTAGTAAACATAGTTGGCAATAGTGAAAAAGGCTCCAAATATAGAAATCCATGTCTTTTGATATTAATAGCTCTAGATCCAAGAGAACTAAATTCCACCATCATTGAATATAGACCCATCCCTCATGCAATATTGGAGGAATTTATTTATTTATTGTATAGTTGTTTAGGCAAGGGGACCCTAATTTTGGCTTGTAAATAAGAGTTTCATTTCTTTGTACGACATTAGAAATTGCTTGATCATAATTAATATATGGAATTACGTGTATTTTATTTTATTTTTCTTCTAATGGTATTCAAAACTCTTTGGTAATGTTCACTTATATAGAAATTATGAGATCATAAATGTGTTCATTTCATTTTAGTTATACATAGAGTAATATTTTGATCTTGGCACATTGCCCTTGTTAGATTAGGTTTTACTTTCTATAATTTCTTTCCCTTTTCCTTTGATGCATGCAAGCCATTATAAAATCATGTGATAAACATCAAATAAAACAAAGATCCATCCTTAGAAAAATTCTAGAGGTTATCCTATGAGTGTGTCCCTCACTCACATAGATTTTTGAATGTGTTGCTCTATGCAAGGTGTAAGTGTCGAGTGCATCCAATTAATATCATGGGTGCCCATGATATTCTGAGTGGATAATAGTAACAATAGTTGGAATATCCATTGAAGCATGATAATGCATAGTAAAATCCTTCACATGCAATGAGATATCTCCTTCATATGCAAATTGGTACTTACCAAGGATATTCTCATAATTAGTTGGGAAAATATTAGAATGAGAAACATTGGGTAAGTTTAGGCACCCGTTAATGGTAACATGTGATTGTCATGTGAGTCATAAATCTACTATAGGATGATGAGACATTAGCACTATCACTTTGTATAGGAAATAAGACAACTGAAACACACCATATGTGTGACACATGCATGATTCTTGCATAGTGAAGAACATGACCACTCCAACAACTACCTAGAGTTAGCAAAATTGAGGAATTATTTCCATATATGGATCAAGGAAAGTAAAACATAGTGGGCAAGTATATATGTGGAATTATTTTTAGACATGAGACATGGTCAAAAGTGCATTGATCCAAATGACATAAACAAAAGAATACCGAATATATAGGTGGTACAAATATTCAAAAATGTAGGCTAGATGGATTACTTTGAGTGGTTAATCTTGCACCAAGAGGGAACTAATATTGAGTTTTATAGATTACTATAAGAAAAAATATCCAAAATTAGGGACATTCATCTAACAATCATAGAAGGTTTAGTCACTGAAGCTACAAGATTGCTAGTAAAAATAACCTACTAGTATGAAACCAAGGTAAAAGATAACACTTACTAAAAGAAATTTCTAGGAAAAAGTAGTCAATATCACACCAAAGGGAATCAAGAAGGTATCACTACCTACATCATAATATGAGGTTATTCTTTGCATATTAAGATACATTGCCTATAAGTGATGCCATGACTTCGTATTTTTATATTATTTTAAGATTATATGATTTTTTTGCCATGGGAGGAGGCTTAACTTCATGTATTTCTTAATGAAATGTCTACAAGAAGTGTCTTATAATGTCTAAGGTTCTAGAGAAACTAACATAACCCACCATAGGCCTATAAAAATCCTTATCAAATATGCCCTAACCAAGTAGAGGGCAGGATTCTCATGGGCGAATTTATTGGTAATAGTAAAGAAAAATAAGAAGCAGGAAAAATAATAAAGGAAACTATAGAAGAACTTCTAGAGGATTGTAACAACATCGATCTGACCACTCATCTGGTTGCATGAAAATAGGACAAGAAAATTTTCAAGAATTTTGTTTTCAAAAAGTTTATTGATCATTCCTAAAAATATTTTCATAGATTTTAAAAATTGATTTCAGGTTAACATTTTGGATCACCCAATGAATTAATTCACATGTAGATAATATAGCACAGGTATAACAAACCAATTTTAGGTTCAATATTGTTGTAGACATCCACCCAAGTGGAAGAGATTAATCAAATCATGTTAGAGGTGCCATTTTGTGGATTCGATTGTCCTCATTTATAGTTCACATATTCTAGTATGAGGATTGAACCATGACAAGGGTTATTCTCAAGGGCCCATACCACCTAAATGTTGAATGCTCACTTCCCATTTCTCATCATATTGAACCTTCAACTAAATAATAGACTCACTCTAAAAATAGTATGAGAGAGGATAGCATATTCATGCCTCTGTGACTAACTAGTGGTCCCATTTTTTTGAAGTCATTTAGTGCCATGTCAATACCCTGACCTTGGATTTCATCACACATACTTATTATATCTCACAATGGTTCATCCCATTTCAAACCCTATGACTATTCCAACTAAGTTCAATGAGCATGGGATTTATCATAATGCTCTTCAATCAAAAACCTAGAAAAGGTGTCCCATACCACCTTCTCATTACCAAATCTGATCGAGTCATGTTTTCTGACCAATTCTATCAATCGACAGTTGCTCCAAAGCTTGTTGTGTGCATACCCGCACCTCAACAACATTGGGTGTTTTTATTATTTGACCAAGTCATTCCATATAAATATCCTCATTAAATTTGTTAGACTATCCCTTCCCAAAGAGAACGTACAATCCTTTCTCAAGTAAATGTTTTATTTATTTATTTTAAATATTTTGTAACAAGAGCAATTAAATTCTAACAAAAACTAGTTTAATTTTACTACAAAAAAAGTGTCACCAACCCTAAGGTTTAGAAATTCATTTTACATATTTACTTTGCTTTATTGAATTACCAAACTAAAATTTCTGCAAAGATACCTTTAATCAATGAGATTTTTGGAAAATTATAATGTTGAAATATATAAGGTCAAGTTATCTCGATTTAAACCACGCGAACTGCTAAATATTGCTTTCCATAAAATCAATTTGTAAAAATATGGATTGACTTGCCATGACATATTCCAAATGATGGGTTCCATTTTCTTTAAAATTAGAGGTTGTTATTCGATTACTTTATTTTAAGCTTGATTCTACTTGCTTAGTAGTTATCATACATATTGTTTCCATATCATATTTTTTTTTGGTAGATAAGATACTATAACATTAATACTAGGTTTTACA
Organism: Wollemia nobilis; assembly: GCA_028583015.1. Classification (NCBI taxonomy): domain Eukaryota; kingdom Viridiplantae; phylum Streptophyta; class Pinopsida; order Araucariales; family Araucariaceae; genus Wollemia; species Wollemia nobilis. The sequence continues at coordinate 672,520 of JAQPPZ010001613.1, read as the reverse complement.
GGTTGACCCAAAACCTTTTACAAAAATCAGCCCAGGGATGTTGATGAACATGTCCTTATTAAGGATCCTATATATGTAAAATCTACATACCACTAAAGCCATTACATACGGTAAGGTACATAGCTTGTTATCAAAAATAAAATTCCCATACAACATTTTGGATATACCCCGATAAAACACACCTGCACCATAATTACAAAAAAATAAACAAACATAGATCCCTTCCTTGAAACAGTGGAGAAACAAAAAGCTGCAAACACACATTGCAGAGTACTAAAAGAAACTCCCACAACCTCTGTAATGATAGCTACTCTTAATATTTTTTTGATAATCGCTTTCTTCCGTATATGACATGCTTTGGGACCACATCTCGTCTTGGTCAATCAGCCTTGGAGAAATGAACCTGCTGGCTAGATTTATGGTGGTGGCTATCTGGTGGTCCAGGTGGCTCTGGTTCGAAGTCTTATATTGTTGTTTCTTTCCTGCCCTATGATTATCAACCAACCTCAAATTACTAAGATGACTAGGAGCCATGTTATCTAACATGTTACTGTCCCCATTAGTTTTTGTGGTATTTCCAAGTAGCATCCACAAAGACTGATAGCTCGAATAATTTTTATTGTGAGTCCATTTCAAAAAAGAGACGGGTATACTCCTAGCCTTCGAACTTACAATGCATTCCTTGTTGGTAAATTCGACTATCATTCTTGGAATTCTTGTTGAATAAGCTCCTTTACTTCGCTCGAGATACCATGTTCCCATTTGAAAAGTTCGTCACCATCGACACCCAAATTGGCCAGCTTATTAGCAATTTTGTTAGCTTCTCGAAAGACATGTTGGGATTTTCTGTCATGTCTTCCCTGGAAAAGGATCCTAGCCTCTTCAACAATTGTTTTAATCCTCCAAGGAGGTTTTTTCCAATTATTGAGGAGATTTATAACATACATAGATTCTCATTCTACGATAAAATTACCTTCTAAGTCTTGATTCATTTGAAGGCCTCTCCACATAGCTCTAGCTTCAACTTCATTGTTAGTTCTTGTTCCCAAATATTCAAAAAACACAAGCATCATATTCCCATTATGATCTCGCATAATGTCGCTAGTGCCTGCTCTACTAGGATTGTCCTTAGCTACTCTGCCAAGATTGTCCTTAGAACTGAGTCACTTAGAAATTCCATATTTTGAAGATACTTTTGTTTGATGATAGTTGTCCATTCATTTTCTTCACCAAAAATGAGGTGCCATGCCTGCTTAGCTAGTAAAGCTAAATTCATATGAGCAATTATCCTCATACCTAAGCCCCCATTTTCCCTAGGTCTACACACTTTGGTCCATCCTACAAGGTGTATCCTTTTTTTCTCCTTTGATCCAGTCCATAAAAATTCTTTTTGGAGTTTCTCAATTTTTTGGAAAACCTTCATAGGGGCTTTAAAAATAGAGAGGAAATAGACTAGAATTCTCTGAAGAGAGGCCTTAGTGAGGGTCAACTTTCCTGCTTGAGATAGAAGATGACTTTTCCATCCAGAAAGTTTTTTTTGAATTATTTCAATAACCCTGTCCCACATTGACTCTCTTGGAGAACCAATGAAAAGAGGGAGACCAAGATACGAAGTGGGGAGGTTTGCTATATCACACCCTAAAAAATTTTCAATACTTCCTTACCTCTGAATGGGGGTGTTCAAGAAATATAACTTACTTTTACTAAAATTAAATTTCTAACTAGTAGCGTCCTCATAGAGTTGCAGGATGTATTTACTTCTTTTGGCCTCAACCACTAACGCCTTAGTCAATAGAAGGGTATCATTGACGAATTGTTGGTGAGAAATATCCCTAGTGAGAGATGTTGCCTTGATTCCTGATATTAGCCTTGAATTGCAAGCATTTTTTATGGTTCTACCTAAAGCTTCTACTACAATGATGAATAACATGGGGTTGATAGGGTCCCCCTGTCAAATTCTTCTACGACATTGAAAGTAACCAGTAGTTGTTCCATTAACCAGAATCAAGAACCATCCTTTAGAAATGCATTCTTTGATAAAATTAACCTATTGGTGGTGAAAACAAAACTTAAGAAGGACAACAATCAGAAAGTCCCAATTTAGCCTGTCAAATGCTTTGTTCATATCAAGCTTGAGGGTAAAAACAAACCTGTTAGTCTTATGAGTAGAGTGCAGAGCTTCATGAATTGTGATAACTCCATCCAATATTGACCTGCCCTAGTTAGAGCTTCCCTGGAATGGATCTATGATGCGGGGCAGAACATCTCTCATTCTATTTGCAATGGCTTTAGTTAGGATCTTGTAAGAAACATTGCACAGACTGATTGGCCTAAAGTCAACCATAGATTCAGGGGTTTTCTTCTTAGGAATTAGAGAAATAAAAGTAGAGTTGAGACCTTTTGGGATATGATTGATTGCTTGGAATTATCTAACAACATAAATTACATCCTCACTTACGATGTCCCAAAAATCTTGATAGAAATGAGGGGGAAAGTCATCGGGTCCCGAGGCTTTGTCTGGCTCCATGCTAAACAAGGCTTCCTTAATTTCCTCATCGAAAAAGGGAGCTAGAATCTTAAGGTTTATATCCTAATTTATTATGCTAGGAATGAATTGCAAGAGAATATATTTGGCCTCCTCATTGCACTATGATTCCTAACCAAGGATAGAATTGAAATAAGTTACTGCCTCCTTTCTGATTTCTGTTAAGTCCTAAGTAATAGAACCATATATATATTTTTAAAATTTTATCTTGTTATTGCTTCTGTTTATAAACATGGTGACGTGAAAAAAATTAGAATTTGAATCTCCATATTTCAACCAAAGAGCCCTTTATTTTTGCCTCCAATAGATTTCCTCACAGGCCAAAATGTTATGAAACTCTGCTAGTTTTATCCGTTCCTCCTGCCTAGTAGTTTCATCAACATCACCATGTTGAATCCTCTGATCAATTATCTTCAAACTTTCAACAACCTATTTTTTATTTTCAAAGAGGTTCCCAAAGACCTCTTTGTTCCAAGTTCAAAGCTTTTCCTTAACAAACTTTAATTTTCCAACAAGTTTAAAAGCTGCACTACCCCTAACAGGTTGCTACCACCACTGAATTAAGTTATCTCTAAAACTGGAATGTTTGATCCACATAGATTAAAATTTGAAAGGTTTCTTGAAGGACAGAGAGTCAAGGATCTCCAAAAAAATAGGATTATGATCAAAGTTAATTTTAGGAAGGGCTTGCAGGGTAGAATCACCGAACAAAGTTGTAGCCTCCTTTGATAGAAAAAACCTGTCAAGCCTTTCTTGAATGAGATGACACCCTATCCGCTGATTTCTCCAGGTATAATTCACTCCTCTAATTTTTACATCCATCAACATGTTGGAGTTCACAAAGTCATTGAACTCATCCATACTCCTGGTAGATGGTCCATTTCCACTCAATTTTTCTGAAGGGTAAAGAGGAGTGTTAAAATCCCCAACCAAAATCTAGGGGACATTATGGAAGATTTCACTCAAATTGCCTAAGTACTCCCACAGTAGAGCTCTACCTTGAATTGAAGTCAAGGCATAAATATTTGAAAGGATCCACAACCTGTTACTATTTATTTTCTTAAATAAAACACTAAGAACCCTATCATATTTCTGAATAATGGTGCCTTCTACTATCCGAGGATCCCACAAAGTCATAAGGCCTCCAGACGCTCCTCTAGCTGATTTGCAAACCATCTCCCCTTGATTCCATATTTTTTTTGCTACTTTTTTTGATTGAATCTCATCATTTTTTGTTTCTTGCAACATGATAATAGTTGGATTCACTTGATTTATTATTGCATTGAATTCCTTGTGTTTGGGTAGGCCATTGAGGCCTCTCATGTTCCATGAGAGGAACTTCATTTAGATTGTTTGTAATTTCTTCCTCTCCCTCTCCCTTGAGGGGGTTTTACTAATTTTTTGTCTTCAGAACCCAGAATAACCTGTTGAAACAAGGTTCTATGTTTTCCATTAGCAATGTCATTATTAGTTTTATTTTTTTTATGCTCAGCATTTGATATCCTCCCTCTTCTTTTTTCACTACCAAAATCTATAGCAGACTTCATAGTGCTTCTGGTTTTTTTAGGACTAAACTGAGGGGAGGCAATTTTTTGCAAAACCAAACTGCCATATTCCTCAGTCTGAAGAGTTTCACATATCTTCACCCCTACATCCAAATATTCTCCTTTTTTCTTGTATCCACCTAGTCTACGGGATGGCCCCTCAGTAGGATTCACCTAAATCCTAGTGATGATGTTAGGGAGATGAGATTTTTTATTTTCTAATGCCTCAAATTTCTTCCTAAGTTCTTCAACATTAGGGTTTGGCTTTGGGATGCCCACTAGGCTTGAAGTATTTTCAGCATTGGGGTTTAAGTATCCCAAATTGGATGGGGATTCTAGAGATCATGTATTAGGGTTTGGCTTTGTGATGCCCATGGGGCTTACAATAATTTTAGCATTAGGGTTTTAGGATCCTGAATTGGATGGGGATTCTAGAGGGTCAGAAAGGTTAGCCTGAAGGTTCTGGGATTCCATGTCTTCTGATAATCTTCCTACTCCCATATTGGATAGAATTGAAAATTTATTTGAAACTAGAGGATTAGAACTTACCTGAGTATTTTGGTTGCTAAAAACCTATTGTTTTCATTTGTCTTGTTGGGATCCTGCACCCTCTCTTTTATTTTATTTTTTTTGGTTGGTTGAAAGGGTGTTGAAAGGTCCCTGAACCTTGTACAAGTATTTTACATGTTATTCAAACCAGCCGAAGAGGCCCAAGAGCTAAAAATTAGAGAAGATGCCAAACATCCCAAGAAGAAAGGTGTCGCGATATCATGACATGTTGCATTTTTCGTGGTCCCAAGCATATAGAAAAAGCAAGGAGGAAAAGGTGTCATGATATCGTGACATGTTGTGCCATCACGACCAAGGGAGGAAAAGATGTCATGATATCGCAACAAGAAGTAGCATCGCGGTCGAAGGAGAGGAAGTGTCGCGATCTCGTGACATGTTGTGCCATCGCGACCAAGGGAGGAAAATATGTCGTGAAATCGCGATAAGATGCATCATCATGATTGAAGGAGAGAAAGTGTCATGAAATCATTACATGTTGCAACGCCGCTACCAAAATAGAAGAAGTGTCACGATATCACGACAATTTGCGTCATCATAGCTAGAGGAGGAAAGGTGTCATGATATCACGACAAGTTGTATCGTCGAGGCCCAAGAAGAAAATATGTCATGATATCATGACATGTTACTTTGTCGTGGCTACAGGAGAAAAAGTGTCGTGATATCGTGACATGTTGCACCATCGCGGCTATGAGAGAAAAGGTGTCGTGATATCGTGACATGTTGAATTGTCACGACCCACGGAGAGAAAGTGTCGTGATATCGCGACATGTTGCAATGTCACAGCTAGAAGATAAAAGGTGTCACAATATCGCGAGAAGATGTATCATTGTAGCCTAAGGAGAAAAAATGTCATGAAATCACGACGTGATGCATCGTCCCAGCAAAAAGGTAAAAAATGTCATGATATCGTGACATGTTGCAATGTCGCGGCCAAAGAAGGAAAATGTGTCACGATATCGTGACATGTTGCATTATCGCGGCCTAAGAGAAAAGGTGTCGCGATATCGTGACATGTTGCATTATCGCGGCCCAAGAGAAAAGGTGTCACGAAATCGTGACATGTTGCGTCATCGCAGCCAAAGGAAAAAAAGTGTCACGATATCGTGACAAGTTGCAGCATTGTGGCCAGAGGAGAAAAAGTGTCACGAAATTGCGACAAGTTGCATCATGTCGGAAAAGGGAAAAAATATGTTGCGATATCGTGATATGTTGCACTGCTGCGACCAAAGAAGGAAAAGATGTTGCGATATCGCGACAAGATGCAGCATCGCGGCCAAAGAGAAAAAGTGTCGTGATATCGCGACATGTTGCAAACTCACGGCCAAAGAGAAAAGATGTCGCGATATCACGACATGTTGCAACATCGTGGCCAAAGAGAAAAGATGTCGCGATATCGTGACATGTTGCAACGACGTGGCCGAAGGAGAAAAAGTGTTGCGATATCGTGACAAGTTGCATTGCCGCAGCCAGATGTGAAAAAGGTGTCGCAATATCGCGACATGTTGCATTATCGTGACCAAGGAGAAAAAGTGTCATGATATCACGAAAACTTGCAACGTCACACCCAACGGAGAAAGAAATGTCGCGATATCATGACATGTTGCATTTTTGCGGCTAGAGGTGAAAAGTGTCATGATATCGTGACATGTTGCATTTTCACTGTCGAAGAAGAAGAAGGATAAGGTGTCACGATATCGCGACAAGTTTTAACAGCATACCAAACCAATCCCCTGGCAACATCTCACATTGTGCAAACATTGAAACTTGTAGTATCGTTCCTTAGGCCAATGGGGAAGGAGTCTCTCCACACTTGAATGTCAGATTCGTCGACTCCCTTGTTAGCAAGCCAGTCCGCAACTTTGTTTCCTTCCCGATATTGATGCTTAATGGCTAATTGCGGGTAATTGCCAATTAGGGCCTTGCATTCTTGGAAAATCGAAGCAAGGGTCCAAGGAGGCTTAGCGGTACCATTGAGCCAGTTAATACAGTGCAACGAATCTCCTTCAATGATAAGTTCATTGATGGTCAACCCTTTTATTTTTTTCAATAGACAGTTTTCTTGATTGAAATTGCCTCTGCCAGGAAAATTCCTCAAATTTCCTCTTTCTAGCATTCCCTGCTTCTGCTTTTCTCTATTCATTGCCAGGTTAGGGAACTGATTGCATATATGTCCTTGATTTTTGCATTCTACATAGAATGTCGATCTGTTCTCGTATTCTACCGGTTGTTTTTGATAGTATTCTCCATACTCTAGCTCCACAAACCTTGGAAATTCATTATCCAAATTAGCATTTACATAGATTCGTGCATGAGTCATCCTTATCCTGGCCAAGGTTGCATGGTCAATGGAGATCAGGTCCCCTAGAGTTCTGGCTATGCCCTGTAGCCAATATTCATTGAAGAACTGGGCAGGTAGACTCGAGAGACAAACCCAAATAGGGGTAATGTTAATATTTTACTTTTCAAGGTCAAAATCCCCATCATTTGAGAAAAAGTCTCCGTTTGTCGAGAAACCAAGGACATCTTGTTAAAATGCGGTTAGAATCCTCCATATTGTTAAAATGGATACTGAAGAACCCTCGAGTTAGATCTACCAACTCCAAGCTGCCTACCAGTCATTATTTACCCGTCGCCCAAGCCCTAATAGTCTCCATGTCCGGCCTACCTCCCAAAAACTTGCCTACTAGGGAGAATTCTTCCATTGAAAGAAAATGGCTCATGGAACTTGCCAAGGCTGAAATTTTATTATTTAATGGAACTAGAGGCGAAAGAGAGAGAACCTCCTTTATTTTTACTCCATGAGTCTCAGCAAAAGATCACCACTTCTTGGGCCCCTCATTGTCCTTCGTATCTTTTTTGTCGAGGTCTTTTTAAGAAGGGTCGGGTCCCCGTGTGATGCCAGCCTCCAAATCTTCTGTAGCCTGACTACCTTCCTCTGGTCCTCACTTAATCCATGCTCGAGGTTCCCACCCACCCCTTTCATACCTTCTCTACCTCTACCACCTTGGTTGAGATTCCTGCCCAGAATATTTAAACCCTCACTCCCGTCGCACCCACTAAAACCTGTTTCCATATCATATTCAGGTCATACAATGGGGATCACTTTAAAAAAATTATTCTGATGTGATTTGTTAAGAGGACCTTATTTAACATGCAAAACTTGGTATAAGTATTCTCTATTTTTTGAGAACCTTGATATCCAGAACTTAATACCACTCAACCCAGTTTCAATCTACAATTTTTCAAGTATTTAAGAATTACTTCAAGACTTAGTTAACCCTTTTTAAAATTTTGGAAAAGGTATTATGATTCTTTCTATCATAATTTTGCTCGCATACTTTAGCTAGTATATCTTGGCTTCTATTTTTAAAATAAATTGATCGGGTTACTTTCAACTATAGCTGCCCAATTCTACACTCTAGAATATGGTTTTAATAGTGTCCCCAAAGGACATTGAGGCTTGCTAACTACACTATAAAAACTCAGCAAAAAAAAAATATTTATAGTTCAACCAAAACTATTTTAAGGTCAAACTAAGTTTTCATTTGATGTTTAACAACAACAACATTCGAAAGCACTACATAGTATACATCAAATACATAATTTTCTATTAAGTAAAGGATAACATCATAGTTAATACCTCATTTAATTATTAATTTTCAACATCCATTACTTTCAAATAATTTCAATGTCAATTTTCTATTACACATCTCTTCCAGAGTGGGTGTAGTTTACAAGAGGGCCTTACCCATAATTCCAAGGGTATAATTTACATACAAAGGATTTTATTTTCTTTCCTAAAGATACAAACTACCTCCCATCTACGATTTGGACTACACACACCTCTAGACACTTAGTTGTGAAATATTAAGATATTTCTAGACTCAAAAACAACCATGCATTATCTATCCATAAATGTGGTCTAGGCTATTGATAATTTCCCTACAACATGTTTACAATTTATCGTCACTCATCTGCAAGCACTTTTGCATTGCCAATTTTATATCTGAACAACAATCCTTTCTAACATATTATCCTACGTGACGTCTATCCAAGAATTCGGTTCATATCTCGCACATGGGTAAACATAAGGCACCTCCAAAGATTAGATACAACTCAAGATAAATGAATATGCAATCTACTATGCATACACACTTACTATTCTATAGCAATATCAAACAAATGATCATATATCTTCTTTTCCAAGACATAACTTAGATAATTAAAATAAAATTCTTCTTTTTAGTCTACCTACAATTACAGAGGCAAAACTTCACGAATCATTTCTTTGCACATCCAAAGTTATTTTCAACAATAAAAAGAAATATGAAATTCAATAGAACATAAGTAATTTATTTTTCTTATAACCAGATAAATTTTTCTCACAACAACATAGCAGTGCTCAACCTAGCATTCCATTATTTTCAAAACACAAAGAACATTACTCATTTTATTTTTCTAAAACACAGGTAATTTTAGAATGGTTCAATTCAACATAACAAGAGAAAACAATTATATTTTCCTCATTTTGAACCTTAGAAAACACATTCATCACAAGGAAAAATACAGAATATCCAACTTGAAATTCATGCTTCCCAACTATTTTGCATTTCTTCTCCTTGTTCCTTCCTTGCAGACGTCCAATCCTAGATACACATACTATATCCCATACAACACAATGAAGGTTTTTCCTCTCTTCTTTTATGTTACCAAAAATATGGCCTGATACCTTGTTTTGCCGTTCCACTATACGGAGAACTCGAGTGAGATTCTTCCTCATAAATCATGCACAGTGTCAGATAATCATGACTTAATCACCACCACTCTACACGCATAACATGATATCATGGAAATACAATTTTTTTTGGCATTTTGTCTAAGATAACAACCATTGAGGAGTATGCCTCACATAAGCATAATATTTATGAATTTTAGTCTTACCAATATGCAAACTCCATGCTCATCTAATACACTTATATGTAAAGCATAATAATAATAATAATAATATAGGCTTTAACACATGGAAACCCTTATTTTTTTATCAAGTCTATCTTTTATTAAAATAAAATTCCAAATATTAGACACATACATGCCTAAACAAGAAAGTGACTCCCATAATCATTGCCACCTAAAAAGTATTTCTCATTCCATGCCAACAAGCAACATTCAAACAAATATAACTCACGTAGAGATGCAATTTGCAATGCACCTAAATGATATGCAAAGCACGAGTTTCCATGTGCTCGTGAGCTAAATCATCACTTCTCTTTCTTAACTTTTTTTGTTGACTTGATTCATTTCATTGACACCTTGCATCTATCTTGCACTCATAGAGGCTGTCAATAGTACCATGATTCACAAGAAAAAAGTAAGTTTATTATTTCTTTACTTTTATCCATTAATCACGTGAGGAGGGTCATTACCTCCTCCTCCATTAGAGACAAACATAGTCCCTGTGTTTTAAACTAGCTTAAGCAAAATAAATAATTTTGTATATTTATATCTTTTACAAAAAATAAAAGTATTCAAACAAATTCATTGTTCCCATTTAGCACAAAATATTTCAATCATATTTATCATCAGAGAATCACATTTTCTCATGATTGGGCATATAACCACATCATAGATTTTCATATTGCAATTAGTTAAACATACACCATCATATGTTCTAAAAATACTTCATTTAGAAATACAAAACATTTACAAGCTACTCTACTCAGTAACACAATAAACATATTTTACTCTACTCAATATCCAGTCTCATATCCATTTGCATATATACATAAGTCATGAAATCATATGAAAGTTTGTGATAAATTCTATATCTACTCAAATACATAAGGAAATTACAGCTGCATATTTACCATGTCTTCCCACATAGTGTTTTTGTCTGAGTAGTGGTCCCATTGGACCCGACATTGCTCTATGATCCTCTTCCTCATATTCTTGGTTCTAAAACCAAGTAGGCGAATAGGTCATACCTCAATATTTAATGAATCATTCATCTGCAATTTGGAAACATCCAAAACATGAGTAGGATAAGAAATGTACTTTCTAAAGAGGGACACATGAAAGACATTATGGATTTTGGATAAGCTTGATGGCAGAGCTAGTTTGTACGCAACAGGGCTTATCTTAGCTACAATATCAAATGGACCCACATATCTGTAGTTAAGCTTGGAAGATTTTATGGAACATTTAGTTGGTTTCACCCTTAAGAATACTTTGTCTCCCACATAATACTCCCTTGGTGTTCTTTTGAGGTTCGTGTAGCTCTTTTGGTAGTCTGCGACCTCTTTCAGCTTCTATTGAATTCCCTTTAATTGTTCTTCCATTTATTTCACCAATTTTGGTTCGATCACTACCTGATATTTCATATTATCCTAAGATAAGGGAGTTCTTCATCATATCCCATATAGGGCTTCGAAAGGTGCCATACCTAGTGATGCGTGGTAGTTGTTGTTGTATGTAATTCTACTAGGTATAAATAGTCTTCCCACTTTGTGTGCTGATCCATGCAGTACATTCTTAACATATCTTCAAGTACTTGATTCATCCTCTTAGTCTGTCCATCTATCTCAGAGTGATAAAAAGTACTAATATTCAATTTAGTCCCTAATGCTTGATGCAATACTTTCCAGAATTTAGAAGTAAAGCGAGAATTTCTATCAAATATTATAACTTTTGGAAAATCGTGTAGCCTTACCACTTCCCTGGTAAATGTACTTGCTACCACTAGTGCATCATCTTACACATTGCTTAGTATAAAATGTGTGAACTTGGTTAACTTATCCACAATTACTAAAATTGCATCATGCCTGAACCTTGTTTTAGGTAATCCCACTATAAAATCCATTTATACTACTTGCCATTTTTGTGAAGGTATCTCATGTGGGTAAAACTTTCTAGCTGGATGTAGATGTTCCACTTTCACTCTTTCGAACTCCAAACATTTGTCCATAAATTTGGTGGTATATTTTTTCATTCTTGGCCACTAATAAGCTTTATTCAAATTTTTGTGCATTTTTTCCCTTCCTGGGTGTGTATAATAAGGAGTATTGTGTGCCTATTTAAGGATTGTTTCTATCTATCCTCCTGAACTAGGGACTACCAATCTATTCTTGAAAAATAATAGGTCACATTTGTAAACATGTTATGCATCCCTTCTAGGTTTTTTCCCAACCTGGCCATTACAAGACTGGCAAAATTCATCTATTCCTTACCATATTTTAATTTGATCTAACAGATCATAATGAAATTTTGCCATTATATTAATACACCCTCTCCTAACCCTTAAATTGATGCAACTGTACATACTATAAACTGCTTATTAGGATCAGGAAATTGTAGGATCGATGCAGTTTTCAACCTTTCTTTCAAAACCCAAAAAGCTTCTTCATAATGCTTTGTCCATTTGAAGCCTTTTATTTTCCTTTGAAGGTTTGTAATGAGTAGGGCAATCCTTGAAAACCCTATGACAAATCGTATTTAATATCCTACAATTCCCATAAAACTTCGTACCTCTATCACATTAGTAGGTGATGGTCAATCAATAATTGCTTCAATTTTCTTGGGATCTACTGCAATCCCCTTAGCAAAGATAATATGTCCAATATATTGCAATTGCAGAGTATAAAATTCACATTTGGTTAATTTTCCATATAGTTGATTCTTTCTAAGAATCTCAAGCACAATTTCCGTATGCTGATCATGTTCCTCCTTGTTCTTGGAATAGATCAAAATATCATCCAAAAATATGAGTACAACCTAATACAACTACTCTCTAAAAATGTTATTCATGATATTCATGAATGTGGTTGGGGCGTTGATTAGACCAAAAGACAAGACAGTAAATTCAAAATACCCATACCTTGTTCTAAATGTTGTTTTAGAAGTGTCTTCCTCCCAAATCCTCAACTGGTGATAACTAGATCTTAAATCTATCTTAGAAAAGATGGTTGCTCCTTTCAATTGATCAAATAAATTATCAAGTCTTCGTAACGAGTACCTATTTTGATAGTAACATTATTCAATATCTCATAATATATGCACATCCTTAAGGTACCGTCTTTCTTTTTAACAAACAATATAGGAGCTCCCCAAGGTGACACACTTGGCTTGATTAGCCATTTTCTAGCAAATCCTAAAGTTGCATTTTGAGCTCTTGTAGCTCTATGGGAGTCATTCTATATGGTGCCCTTGCAATAGGTGCAGCACTAGGTAATAACTCAATTGAAAAATCAAATTCCCTCTCAGGAGGTAATCTCGATATATCCTCTGGGAATACATCCTTAAATGATCCCAACACTGGATGCTTTTGGAAGAGGTTATATTCCTTTTCAATCTCGTATTTCCTATTCATATTAACTATGAAGATCATACCCCTCTTCCTAATAACCCTTTTTATCTGCATTACAGACAATAAGTGTGGTTTAACTTCACTTTGACCATAAATAAATCTAATCCTTTGATTAGATTCATCCATAAATTCCACCCATCTCTCCTCAAAAATTAGAAGAGCCTTATGCACCTTTAACCAATAAACTCCCAAAATAATATCAAATGCATGCAAGGGTGCCACATACATATGCCAATTAGTATTTCTTTGTGGTAAAGTGATGTGAGGATCAAAAAGGCATTGGTTAACATAGTAAATTTATCCTTATCCATACTCTACCTTCCAACCATTGACAAAAAATATAGGTCTAACAGGTAAATCCCTCACTAATCTAGATGAGATAAAGCTATTAGTTGACCCACTATCTATCAAAATTTGCACATTTTTATCAAAAAAAATTTCATTCATTAAGAAAGAAGTAATTTGGCCATTGAGTTCAAAACTACTTGTAGTTGCAAATATCCTAAGGCTAGCCTCTTCTAGGGCTTTTGGACGTCGATCAACTTTGTGGGGGTATTTATTAGCATAATGAGCTCCTTGACATATGTAGCAACCGTTTGGTGGAGCTCTATTTCCTCTATTATTATTCTCATTTCTATCCAAAGGTGTAGTTTCCCTAGTATTTTCTTGACCTGCTAGTTTCTGGTCCTATATTTTGGGAAAATCCTTACCATCTCTCTTGAACTTACCACCTTGATAATTAGGTTTATTTTTGCCACCTTGTTTATTCTGATCTCCTCCTTTGGGTTTCTTGTTTTTATCTTTCTTCCACCTAATAAAGCCAACACTTTTATGCTTTTTGAGTTTATCTTTTTTATTTTCTGATAACTTTTGATAATTAAAATATGTTTTTCTCATTTCCTGATTAGCTTCCTCTTTTCTTGCCAAATCAAATGTAGTAGGCAGATTGACAGGATTATGCATATTTACCACTGTCATGATTCTAGGATGTAATCCCAAAATGAATTTCTGAGGTTTCATTTCTACGTTGCTTTCATATTGGGATGCATATTTTAATAGCTGAATAAACCTTTGGTGGTAATCACGCACTGACATGCTTTCCTATCATAAATTATAAAACTCCCTAAATTTTTCTATATAATATTGCCTTTTCAATAATCTATCTCTAGATTCCTTGGAAAATTCCTCCTATATGAGGTTAGTAGCTTCTACTTCATTCCCTTTCTTATAATATTTCCACCAATACAAGGCTACTTCAGTCATATTCATAATTGCCAAAGCAGTATTAGATTCAGAGGATAATTTACTAGAGAGAAATAGGACTCTAGTTCACTTAACCAATTTTTTGTTGATTCTTCATCACCATTTCCATTAAACTTGGATATTACAACCTTTTTTAGGTTCCTATCCAACTCTTTACTCACCCTAGCCCTTCTTGTACTGGATCCCTTAGGTTCTCTTGGTGCTTTCCCTATCCTGTCTAATCTAGTTTCTATTCCCATAGCTAAGTCTTCTATGACTCACTATTGTTGGACACTAAATTCTTGTTGCTGGGCCATGTGAGTTTTCTATTAGGCCATCTCTTCCCTTTGATGTTCCATGTGCGTTTACAAAAATTGCACAACCTTTGCAAGGTTCCCTTCCTCCCCACCAATCTCATTCGAAGGAAGCTCATTTGCCCATTTTAGCCTTCTTTCAAGTTGAGGATCTTCTCACCTTAATCCCATTCTTGGTCCCCTTACAAGTATTTCGGTGGCTTCATCCTTCCTACCTCCCGTAGGATTTCTTGAGGATCCACCTCGCAGCATTTGTGCCATTTAACCTATAGGTGAAAGAGGTAGATTATTAGTTTACATCGACTAATCTATTTCATATTCATAGTCTACAACTTAGAATTATTATTGCTATGATACCATATGTAACAACCTCGGTCTAACTACTCACAAAGTTGCATGAAAATAGGATAACAAATTCTTAGGATTTTTTTTTTCAAAAAGTTTATTGTTCATTCCTAATTTTTGTTTCCTAGATTTTAAAAATTGATTTTAGGTTAACAACATTTTGGATCACCCAATGAATTAAATCACATATAGATAATATAGTACAAGCATAAAAAACTACTTTTGGGTTCAATACTACTGTAGATAGCCACCCAAGTAGACGAGATTAGCCAAATACTGTTAGAGGTGTCATTTTGTGGATTCAGTTGCCCTCATTTACTATCTATGTATTCCAGCATGAGGATCGAACCATGACAAGGATTATCCTCTAGGGGCCATAACACCTAGAGTTTGGATGCTTGCTTCCCATTTCTCATCATACCGTATCTTTGACTAACTAATCAACTTATTATGAAACTAGTATGAGAGAGGATAGTGTATTCATGTTTCCATGACTAACTGGTGGTCCCATTTTACCAGAGTTAGTTAGTGCCATATCAATACCTTGACCTTGGAATTCATCACACATACTCATTATAACTCACATTCGTTCATACCATTCCAAATCCTATGGATATTCTATCTAAGTTCAATGAGAAAGGGATTAATGACAGTTCTCTTCAAGCAAAAATCTGGAAAAGGTGTCCCATACCACCTTCTCATTACCAGATCTTACCGAGTCACATTTTTTGACCAATTCTGTTAGTCAACACTTGCTTGGAAGTTTATTGTGTGCATACCCACACCTCAAAAACATTGGGTGTTTTTATTATTTTTCTGAGTCATACCATCTCGATGTCCTCATTAAATTGTTAGACTATCCCTTCTAAAAGAGAACATACAATTCTTTCTCAAGCAAAGGTTTTTTTTTAAACATTGTATAACAAGAGCAGCTGAATTCTAACAAAAACTAGTTTAATTTTACTATTGTAGAAGTGTCACTAACCCTAAGGTTTAGAAATTTGTTTTACATATTTACTTTTCTTTACTCAATTCCCAAACTAAAATTTCTGCAAAGGTACCTTTAATCAATGATATTTTTGGAAAATTATAATTCTCACATATACAAGGTCAAGTTATCTTGATTTAAACCACGCGAACTACTAAATATTTCTTGCCATGGAATCAATTTTTAAAATTATGGATTGACTCGCCACAACATACTCCAGCTAATGGGTTCTATTTTATTTAAAATTAGAGGTTAATATTCGGTTACTTTCTCTTAATATTGATTATACTTGCTTAGTAGTTATCATACATATTGTTTCCATATTACGTTCAGGTCGTACAAAGAGGATCATTTTACAATATTAGTCCTGATACGATTTATTAAGAGGACCTTAATTAACATGCAAAACTTGGTACAAGTATTCCCTATTTTTCGAGAATCTTGATATCCAAAACTTAATACCACCCGATTCGGTTTCAATCTATCATTTTTCAAGTATTTAAGTATTACTTCAAAACTTATTTTAATCCTTTTTAAAAATTTGAAAAAGGTATTATAAGTCTTTTTGCCATAACGTTGCTCGCATACTTTAGCTAATATCTCTTGCTTCTATTTTTAAAGGAAAATGATCAGGTTGCTTTCAACTGCAGTTGCCCAATTCTACACTCTAGAATATGGTTTTAACAGTATCCCCAAAGGAAGTTGAGGCTTGATAGCTACACTACAAAAACTCAGCAAATAAAAAATGATTTATAATTCAACCAATTTTTTTTCCAAGATCAAACTAAGTTTTCATTTGATGTTTAAAAACAATGTTTCTGAAGCATTACATAATATACATCAAATACAAAGTTTTATATTAAGTAAAGGATAGGATGACAATTAATACCTCATTTAATTATTAATTTTCAACATCCAATACTTTCAAATAATTTCAATGTCAATTTTCTATTACACAACTATGCCAGAGTGGACATAGTTTACAAGAGGACCTTGCCCATCATTCCAATGGTATACTTTACATACATAAAGGATTTTATTTTATTTTCTAAAGATACAAACTACCTCCCAGTTACGGTTTGGACTGCACACATATTTGGATGCTTAGTTGTGAAATATTAAGCTATTTCCATATACAAAAATAACCATGCATTATTTATGTAGTTTGGGCTATTGGTAACTTCCCTATAGCATGTTTATAATCTATCGTGGCTCACCTGTAAGCACTTTGGAACTACCAATTTCATATCCACGCAATAACCCTTGCTCACAGATTATCCTATGTGACGTTTGTGCAAGCATTCGATTCATATCCGGTGGAGGGGTATAACAAAGGTACCGCCAGGGATAAGATACGACTCTCGACAAATAAATATGTAATCTACTATTCATGCACACTTACTATTATATAGAAATATCAAACAAAATATCATATATCTTCTTTCCCGAGACATAACTCAAAGAATTCAAATAATTTTTTTCTTTTTAGTCTACCTACAATTACACAAGCAGAACTTCACAAATCCTTTCTTTGCACATCCAAAGTTGTTTTTGGCAATCACAAGAAATAAGAAATTCAATAGAACATAAGTAGTTTCTTTTTCTTATAACAAAATTAATTTTGCTCACAGCACCATATCAGTGCTCAACCCGACATTCCATTGTTTGCAAAACATAAATAATAATACTCAGTTTCTTTTGTTAAAATACAGGTAATTTTAGCACGGTTCAATTCAATATAACAAGAGAAAACAATAATCTTTTCCTCACGTTGAACCATAGAAACCACATTCGTCATAAGGACAAATATAGAACATCCAACCTGAAATTCACGCTTCCCAACTATTTCACGTTGTTTCTCCTCGTTCCTTCTTTGCAGACATACAGTCCCAGATGCATACACTATCTCCCATACAACACAAAGAAGATTTCTCCTCTCTTCTTTTCTATTACTAAAAATTATGGCCCGACCTATTTTTATGCCGTTCCACTATGTAGATAACTCGAACGCGTTTCTTCCTCATAAATCATGCACAGTTCCAGATAATCATGACTTAATCATCACCACTCCACACGCATACCATGATATTATGACAATACAATAAATTTCTGTATTTTTCCTGAACTAACAACAACCATTGAGGAGTACCTCTCACATAAGCATAATATTTATAAAGTTTATTCTTACCAATATGCAAACTTCATGCTCAACTAATACACTTATATTTAAAGTAAATCAATAATAATATAGGCTTCAACACATGGAAAACCTTCTTATTCTTTTTTTTTTTTATCAAGGTAGTGGCTCTCATCATCATTGCCACCTAAAAAGTATTTCTCATTCCATACCAACAAGCAACATTCAAACAAACATAACTCAAGCAGAGATGCAATTTGTAATGCACCTAAATGATATGCAAAGTGTGAGTTTTCATGTGCTCACGAGCCGAATCATCACTTCCCTTTCTTACTTCTTTTTGCTAACTTGCTTCTTTTCATTGACACCTTGCATATGTCCTACACTTACAAAGACTGTCAGCAGTACCATGATTCACAAGAAAAAGGTAAGTTTATTATTTCTTTACTTTTATCCATTAATCATGTGAGGAGGGTCGTTACAAGGATCCATATAATACATAGTCCCCTAGACAAACCAAGAAGTAGAAACCCAAAATTCGAAAAGGTGATTTATTTATTTTGTTTTCACATTTAGATAAACTATGGATTCCTTTGTGTCAATCCCAATACAAAATCGACATTAAAGGATTTGAGATAAAGTAATGAGAAATAACATTGAAGGACCAAAGAGCCTTTAGTGGTTAGAAGGGAACACCCCCTCTACCGTTGTTTGACAAGAAAATGAAGGTATGTCCGAAGAGAACTATTGTTGACACTTTGGAAACATTAGCAAAAGTAATATTACAATTAAAACAACAAGAATAATGACAAGAAGAAAAACAACCCATAACTGTTATTATGAAGATAATCAATATGGATTTTCATGCCATTGATCTTTTTGAGGAATGGTCCAATGTAGAGTCTATAAAACTTATTATAAATAGAATTAAAGAACCTACAAAATAAGATGAACCCCTATGTATCAATGATGACTCTCCAATTCTTATAGACACAACATCAACAATTAAACCTGCTTCAAATAAATTTACAAATGAAATACAAAAACTATGAAAATGATTGATATAATTCAAAATTGAAATTGCTAAATGAAAAAATAACATAAAAAATACCTTAGTTTACTACTACAATTAATAATGCCTAAAAGATAATAATAAGACAAATATAATGTTCTACCATTAAAACATATTGTAAATAAATCCTAAGAGGAAAATAAACAAGCTTTCTTAAATAGAACAAGATTTTATAAATAATAAAGAAATTTAAAATAAGAAAAAAATAATAATTATATATATAATATTTTAAAAAACTGACTAAGTTGCTCTCTACCCCTGCTACACTTGCAAAAGAGACGGCTGAGTTCAAACTTACTTACAAAAGACATGGTTGACTACAAACCCCTATAAGTGTCTGATGTTTTACTTGGAAAAGAAATGACTCAAGATGAAAATAAAGCAAGCAGTCAAAGGATAAACTATGGATGATATAGGCCAGCTTAGACATAGCCAAGTTCACTTTTCTTTACTCAAATTTTATTTATTTTTCTTTGAATTTTACTTACATAATATCATACTACTTTATACACAGTTAAATGCCAACCCTTTTGCTGGATGTAGTCATCCTTGCCTTCTTGTCTATCATTCAAAATGATATTTTGTAGTAGGATGAACTCATCCAGTACTAGGAGAGACAGCTTTTTGAATCACCTGCGGTTCGTCTTGGGAAAGAGGATGTAACCTATATAAAATGAAGTCAAATAACATGGACGAAAATTAATGTTCTTCTTAGCACTATGTCTAGGCAAGTTGGTCCAGGCTCTAAAACTTTACCATAAACACTATGTTTAGGCAAGTTGGTCCAGGTTTTACTATAAAGTAATTTTCAGGGGTTAAGTGGATTAGGTGGATTGGTAAGTACAGAGACCTAAGTTTAAATTTAGGAGAAGTCAACTCTCTGTAAAGGTCGTAGTCTGAATCCTCTAAATGAGTGCCAGACCCATAACGGCACAAAACCCAAACACCTGACTGTCCATTTCATACCAGGCTAAAAATAACCCTACTTAACAATAAAAAGGACTGTAGCTGCACAAACTTTACCATAAAATTGACGGCCAATAAAATAAGAAATAAAAAATTAAACCCTCCCTATTTTTATTTTTACGAAAATAAAGATGCCGATCAAATTTCAACACTGTACAACTAATTATGACTGGAGTCCACCTTTAAATTTCAATTTAAAATTTTAAAGTCTTTATTTTTACTCTATTTTATTGTTAAGATTCACTAATAAAATGAACTATAATATGAAACTATTCTTATTCTAAATCCAAAGATGACCAAAGAATCTAGATGATGTAACAATATCAAATATGTTACATCCAGGAAAGAGAGTGAAAATCATATATCGAGGGCCTTCTCAAGATAATTGCGAATCTTCTTTTTCCATTTGCCCTACCATACTTTATATCGTCGAGGTGGTAGCTACGGCCATTTGGATTCCAAGTATATTGAACTATTTATTGGAATGTCTTTGCCGGCCCAAAAGCAAACTTCGTCATTCTCTACCAAAAAAAGAAAAACAAAAGAAAGTATGCTCAAGAATTCCCCATAGTTTCTATGAGAGGGCAATGTCCAAGAACGTACCGAGTATACTTTGAATTGACTGGACCGACCATCATGGTCTTCATTCGTCACCAAAACTTGTCATCACTGTATGTAATCATTTGTTGTTTCTTACATAGGCATCCCACATATCCCCTTTAAGGTGACCATGATAATAATTTTATATTAATTTTGTTATGAAATTTGATAATAATTTTATATTAATTTTGATATGGAATTTGAATGGTTTATAAGTTTTATAGTTTGTTAAACTAAGTAAAAGGCTGTGTAAGTGCAATAACCTACGCTAGTTCTCTTTAGTACCTGGTTTTAATTTTCAATGAATGAATAAACACTTTTATGGCCATTTTGTGCAATACAATAACCAAGAAGTCCCACTGAGACGTTCCACTCTAATAAATAGTTCTAGTTCTCTTTAATACCTGTTATATTTCTTAAACAAATGAATAAATATTTTTATAATCAAGCTGCATACTATAATAACCAGTGATTCCCACTCATAGAATCTTAAGTAAAACTAAACATTGCACATGAACTTTTCAGGATGTGATTTTATAAGACGTTCTTTTTTGTGTGATTAGTGTAATTTTATTATTTTTTAATAAATGATGTCATTCTTCAACAAAAGTAAACATTGTGGATGAAAATTAAAGGTAGTCATTCAAACAAAAAGTCAAGCAAAGCTTATCAATCACAAGTGTCTTGAAATAAAATAGCTACAAAATTATATGGGATGGCCTGTTCCAATTTCTCCATCAATGAATAAATACTTCACTTTAATACTTGGTTCTGGTTCTCAATAAATAAACACTTATAACCAAGTTGTACATTGAAATAATTAATGAGTCCTTCACTTCCACTTTGACACATAGTTTTAGTTTTCAATGAATGAATAACCGCTTTTATAAATATATTATTTTTCTTATTATTAAAGAATGTATCGATAATCAATCAAAACATGATGTTAAATGAAGAAGGTCCTAAATTGAAAATTCTAAGATTTTCATGAAGGATGAAAATAATAGATTGAGGAGATGATTAGTGAAATCATGAATGCTCTATAATTTGTGGAATTCATTACTTATCAGAGGCAAAAAATCAAGCAATACAAACTCATACTCACATCCATTCTATCCAACAATCATGTTTAGAATGTTAAGACTTTCATTGATCACATAATGTCAAATGACATGTCATTGGTGGTGTCAAGGCAATTGTTGCAGTTATTTATGGAGGACTTGAGCAATTTGGAGCTTGAAGTGCACAAGGAGATATTGCAATATGCAGTGGATCAAACTCAGGCTATAGTTGTTTCTTTTAGAGAAAAAACCAATGGATATGGGTTTGGCAGTGATATCAAAACCAATAATAATTGTAGTCTCGATAGAATTGGGAATGGTGAGGTGGAGTTAGATAGTGTAGAACTTCTTCAGGATGTTGATATTTTGGGCCTAGAAGATAAGGGAAAATGGTCTTGGTCTCAAGTGGTGTTGGGCAAGCCTAAGTCCCCAAAGACCAAGTTTGATCTACTTTTGAAAAAGGGCTAGCTTTTTATTATATATGACCTAGTTAATATGGCCATTGAACAAGGTTCTCATCACTTGGTAGGTAGATTTATGGGGGTTAGACCTGACCTAGATGTGATGAGAAAATGGGCTTCTGCTAAGTGGAGGTTAAATAGTCATATGGATATTCTTGCCCTCTCTAGGATTTTTTTTATGGCGAAGTTGAATTATTTTGCTTATTTAGAGATAATTTTATTAGGGGTCTAATTCTTTGGAAGGCATGGCCTTTTCCTGAGGATATGGGGATCTAATTTCAATCTAAAGACCCAAATATTTTTGCAAACCCTAGTATGGGTGAGATTACCAAATTTTCCCTTTCACTATGGGAATGAGGAGATTTTAGCTAGTATTGCTAGTGAAATGGGTCAACTGATTGCTATGGATACTACCACCAAGTCCACATCTTGCCTCATCTATGCTAATATATGTGTTAATGTGGATCTATGGGGAAATTTACCAAATTTTATTCGGTTGGTTTTGAGATTGGGTGTTTGGAATTAACCTTTAGAAAATGAGAGTCCCCTATCAAATGTGGGGTTTGTAAGAAATTAGGGTACTTGACTTGAGCATACCCAAACCGGAATATTCCTTCCCAAGGTCATAAATTTTGGAAACAAAAGCAAATTAAAGAAGAGGGTTCCAGGAAGAAAGATATCTTAGAAGCTAAAAAACCAGAGAATAAAAAGTAGAAGGCCTCATCCTTAGAGGGTTTCAAAAAGGAATATATCTTGGAAGTTGATATCCCTAAAAATGAAGTAAATAAATCTTATATGCAAAAGGATTCTTCCTTTGAGAATCAAGTTATGGTAGATAAGATGAAGGTATGTGATATTTTACCCTCCTCACAAATGAATACTATTCTTTCTCCAAATTACTTTGATATGCTTCAAGAGATTATTTTTGGAGATGAAAGTAATGTCCTCTTGTAAAAGGCGGATGATGGAAATCTTCAACTAGAAAATGAGGAAGATGAATATGAGCAGAACCAAATAGTTTTGAAAATTTGGATAGAAAAAATAAAAAATAACCTAGGAACTTTAGTTGATCCAAAAAAAGCTACCCAAACTCCAAAAACTAGACATCAAAAGTTGGGAATTGATGTGGGTACTATTAAATCTCAAGGGAGACCTTCCAATCAGAAAATTAGAGAAAAAGAGATATAGATAAATATTGCCAATGTAATCCAAATAGTAATAGCCTTGGATAGGGGAAGTAAAAAGGCACATAAGGCAGGAGGAAAAAGATGATAATGTAGTTCATGTTGTGGCTGAGAATAGAGATCTACTTATCCTCTATGGTGTTATAAAATTTTAATCTAGTTGAATTGTAATCAGTTTGGTTCTAAGAGACCATTTGAATTTGTGGTGTGTTGCACTTTGAAATGTTCTAGTATTATTGGTTATCTTATTTGTGATATCTCAATTTTGATATTGTTAGTAGATATGTAATATTTTTCTTGTAAAATGTTTGGGACCCCTTTCAAAATCCCTTCTTCCACCATAGTAAAAAAATTTCAATATTTTTATAATCAATTTGTATGCTACAATAACCAATGAGTCATAAATGCTCAATAAAATATTATGGGTGGGAAACTATATCATACAAGCTAGTGAAGAAGTCAAGCAAAGTTTATCAATCATATGAGTTCTCAAATAAAATAGTAAAAAACTTGTATGTTATCACCTATCCCAATTTCTCAATTAATAAATAAACACTTACACTTTAATGCCTAGTTCTTGTTTTCAATGACTGAATACTAAGGTGGTATGGTCTATGTCATTAAGTTGAACGACAAGATTGGGGATGATAAGAAGGAGAAACTATTAAAAGAACATTTAGTTTTGCATGAGTTTAGGGATATTTTTCCTAAATATCTTCTAGGGCTACCACTTAAGCATGAATTCAATTTTACTATTAGACTACTACCAGGTTAAGAACCTATTCATAAAACTACTTATAAGATAAATCTTATCAATATGTAGGATTTTAAAGTGCAAATTCAAGGGTTGTTATAAAAAGGGTTGATTAAACCTAGTGTGTCACCATGGGGTGCATTTGTTTTTTTGTCAAAAAGAAGGATGGTTTGCTAAGATTGTGCATAGACTATAAAATGCTAAACAAAGTAACTATCAATAATAGGTACCCTTTAAGGTCCGAGGTTTAGACCAATTGGTTCATCCAAACCCCATAAGGGGGCGGAGGTCCAAGGTTCAAATCTCGGGCCTCGTTGGACTGAACGCTTGTCCCTTTCCTGGTGCTTTTAGTGGTAGAAAAGGTTTAAAATGATTGTGGCATGGTGGTTATAGGGGCAGACTACGCAAAGATCTGTGGTAGCTTCTAGGGAGAACAACGTAGGATACTGTTGCGGCCATAAAATGCTAGATAGCCTGCCCGAATTCGTGGCGGCTACCGATTCCACCATGTAAATTCAAAAAAATAAAAAAAAATAATAGGTACCCTTTACCTAGGATTGAGGATTTGTTTGATCAACTTAAGGGTGCCACCATATTCTCAAATATTGACTTGAAATCAGCATACCATCAGCTAAGAATCTAAGAGGAGGATACTCACAAGACTACTTTTAAGACTATGTATGGGCATTATGAGTTCACAGTATTACCATTTGGGCTAACCAATGCACTGGAAACATTCATGAATCTGATGAACAATATGTTAAGGGAGCATTTGGATCAGTTCATCTTAGTATTTTTGAATGATATTATGATATATTCCCAAAATAAGGAGGAGCACAATAAGCATTTAAGGATTGTGCTCGATTTGTTGAGAAGGAACCAACTTTATGAGAATCTTTCAAAGTGTGACTTTTATATTCTAGAAGTATAGTATCTAGGACATATCATATCTAAAAAGGGTATAGCTATTGATACAAACAAGATAGAGGCCATCTTGATCTATTCATCACCTACTAATGTGCCTAAAGTGTGGATCTTCATGGGCTTGACAAGGTATTATAGGTGTTTTGTAAAGGATTATTCCAAAATAGCCTACTCCATAACTAACCTTTAGAGAAAGAGAAAGAAATATAAATGGATGGACAAGTGTGAAGCCTCTTTTTAATTGCTTATGAAGAATATTACTACTGCATATATTCTTAATATTCCAGATCCATAAGGTAAATTTTTATTTTGTACTAACACTTCTTTGGAAGGTTTTCAAGGGGTTTTATCCTAGGATGATTCAGTCGTAGCATATGAGTCAAGGAAACTCAAGAAGCATGAGGTCAACTATACTACACATGACTTGGAGATAGTAGTTGTGGTGCATGATCTTAATATTTGGTGATATTATCTTCTAGGGAAGCCTTTTGAGTTGATAATCGACCATCAAAGCCTAAGGTACATCTTTAATCAACCAATTCTCAATGCATGATAGAGAAGGTGGATTGATTTCTTAGAAGAATATGATTTTGGTATAGAGTATTTCTAAGGTAAGGAAAATAAGGTCATTGATGCCCTGAGTAGAAGAAGGCATATAGCTACTTTAACCCATAGTCACATGGACTTGATGGATCAAGTCATGGAATTGCAAGCATAGGACTAGTATTGCAGTAAAATTTGGATCAAGATGAAAGAGAATTATGAAGGAAATGAGGATTTTAATGTAAATGATGGACTTTTATATTTTAAGGATAAGGTGGTGATCCCTAAAAATGGTAATTTAAGGAGATTGATCATGCAATATGTGCATAGATATCCTTACTCTTCTCACCCAAGAGGGGTAAATATGAGGAAGAACTTGAAAAATACCTTCTATTGGTTAGGTATGATGAAAGATATCACTAACTTTGTGGTTCAATTTTTGGAATGCTAGAAAGTGAAATCTAAGTATAAAAATCCAATAGGACAATTATGACCACATGAAAAACCAATATGGAAATTACAAGTGATATATATGGACTTCATAGTGGGATTGCTTAAGACTAGATACCAACATGACGTAATCTTGGTGGTGGTCGATAGATTTACCAAGGTTGCTCATTTTATTCCAGGGAACACCAAGGACGATACCTTGATAATGGTTAATATATTTTCCAAAGATTATTTAGGTTGCATGATTTTCCTGAGGTAATTATCTTAGATAGGGAGTCTATATTTACATCTAAGTTTTGGCAAGCTCTTCATTGTGCAGTCAACACAAATTTGAATATTAGTTCTACATACCATCTAGAAATAGATGGCCAAAAAGAAGGGTAAACCAAATCTTGGTAGACATGCTTCACATGTACTGAATGGACCAAAATTCTTGGTGGGAGGACTTATTGCATCTAGTAGTGTTTGCATATAATAATGGTTATCATGCTTCCTTGAAAATTACCTTGTTTAAAGCCTTGTATGGTAGGATATGCATAACTCCTCTATATTTAGATAATATAAAGGATTGGGTTACCATCAAATCATATGAAATCAAAGATATGGAGGAACAACTTAGGATGATTAGCCAAAGGCTTAAGGAATTCATCAATTGTAAAAATAGTAATACTGATCTAAAGCATTCATCTAGAGAATTATCTATGGGAGATAGAGTATTCTTAAGATTTAGAATCATGAATAGGTGCCGTCAAGTTTTCTAAGTTGGATCCTTTTTTTTTTGGGCCTTTCAAGATCATTGATAAGGCCATTTTGGTGGCTTACAAACTTGCCTTACCACCCAACCTATCAAAGATCCATGACTCTTTCCATGTATCCCTACTTAGGAAGTATGTTGCTTATGCTAATCATGTATGTGATGTATCAAAATGTATGTTGGTAGATCCATCGATCATTGAAATAAGACCAATAAATATTATAGATTTTTGTTCCAAAGCGATGAGGAAATGAACTCTCGAATAATGCAGGGCCCAGTGGGACCAATATTCTGAGAAAAGCACCACTTGGAAAAAAGTGGATGAGATGAAAAACATTTTTCTTATTTGTTTGAATAAATATAATGTTATCTTTTGATACTATATACTTAAGAAAATGCAACCACAAGGTATAAAAATACTCATAAAAATAAAATGTCGATATCTTAAGCATGCAAATAGCATGAGAAACTTCTAAAAATACTCATAAAATAGCCATTAAAGAAAGCTCATTAAAATGAGATATTCATACAAAATATGGAGATCTCAAATGCTCCATTCTTCATTCATGATCTACATTGTATCGAAATTAAGCATTACTCTACTCTAGTGTACTCTTGCACTCTCTCTTACTTTCTCTCTTTTCATTTCACTACTACAAAGGCCAATATATAAATGGAGTATGAATCTTGGCCTTCCATATTCCTATGACCTACTATATTCCTATTCTAGACTCATGTACACATGGAAAACATGCATATTTATATCATTGTATATTCTAATAATACTTGTGCATTTATTTTTAAAGAAAAAAATACTCAATACCTAATATAAGATAAACTCCTAATAAAATATGTACCCATGGTAGGTCCGATGTGTAGACCAATTGGTTCATCCAAAACCCATAAGGGGGCGGAGGTCCAAGGTTCAAATATCGGGCCTTGTCGGACTGAATGCTTGTCCCTTTCCTGATTCTTTAAACAGCGTAAAAGGTTTAAAATGATTATGGCATGGTGGTTATAGGGGCATACTACGCAAAGATCTATGTGGCGGCTTCTAGGGTGGACAACATAGAATACTGTGGCAGCAATAAAAGCTGGACAGCCTTCCCGG
The DNA here is from genome assembly GCA_028583015.1 of Wollemia nobilis. Taxonomy (NCBI): domain Eukaryota; kingdom Viridiplantae; phylum Streptophyta; class Pinopsida; order Araucariales; family Araucariaceae; genus Wollemia; species Wollemia nobilis. The sequence goes on along the minus strand of JAQPPZ010001613.1, from coordinate 644,596 downwards.
ATTCATGGCTGCTATCGATTCCACCATGTAAATTCAAATATATATATATATGTACCCATGGTGGTACATTGGAAAGTACCAAATAATGTAATATATTCTAACACCCCTTGTATGTTGAACAATATTGAACAAAGTACAATTATTCATTAACCAACATTGGTAAAATAGGACTAATGTTTAAATAGGTTACAAAATAGGAATACTAACTTAATCTCCTTAATCCATGCTAACAAAAATGCTATAGGAGAAGTAGAGTTAGGTTTGGATTTGATAACCTAGGATATTTAGGATTTAACCTATCTACCATCAGATATTTAAAATAGTAAATATCTACATGGTAATTAGTACAAAGTAAATGTAATAATATACTAAACTAGTGTAATGCAATATACTAGCTTATTGTACCCTAACATCCCCCATTTATTACATTACTTTGATATACAAATTTTACTTCAGAACAACTTAAATTTGACATGTCCAAGTGTCTTTGTGAAGATATCAGCAACCTGTTCATCGGTGGGAATGTATTGGAGCTTGATCCTGTGTTTAGGAACTTTATCACAAATGAAATGATAATCTATGTCAATATGCTTTGTGCATTCATGATTGAATGGATTTTTGACCAAGTTCAAAACACCTGAGTTGTCGCAAAACATATAAATAGGAAGTTTCTTTGGTAGGCCCATGGTATCCAAGATGCGACTTAACCATATCGCTTCACACACAGCTCCACGTGTAGCACGATATTCTGCCTCAATTGAAGATAAAGCAACCACCTGTTGCTTTTTACTATGCCATGAGACAGGACCGGATCCAAGATGAAATACATATCCTGATGTTGATTTTCTGTCATCTAGGGATCCAACATAGTCAGAGTCAGTATAACTCTATAATAAGAATGAATTATTCTTCTTATACTCTAGACCATAATCTACACTACCTTGAATGTAGTGAATAATCCTCTTAGCTGCTTTCCACTAAGAGACCTTTGGTTCCTACATGAACCGAGAAAGATAATTTACAGCATAAGTAATTTCTGGTCTAGTATTGGTCAGATAGATAAGGCTTCCAATCATCTGTTGATATAGCGTTCCGTCTACCTATGGTGAGTAATCATACCATGATAACTGAAGCCCTGATTTTATCAGTGTTGCTTTGGGCTTACAATCAGTCATACGATATTTTTCTACTAAAGTCTTGGCATACTTTTTCTGATTCACCCTTAGATGATTTTTCTTCTATTCTATCTCAAGGCCAAGATAGTAGTGGAGAAGTCCAAGATCTGTCATATCAAATGACTCTTTCAAGTCATCTTTAATGGTATTAATAAATTTATCTGAATTGCCAATGATGATCAGATCATCTACATATAGTACAAGAATCACTATTTCAGAACCTGTGTTCTTAATATATAGATTTGCATCTGATGGACTTCTCTTAAATTCGTGTTGTAGTAGGTGACTATCCATTTTGATGTACCATGCTCTTGGGGCTTGTTTTAGCTCGTATAATTATTTGACTAAATTGTAAACCTGTTGCTCATGGCCTTCCTTAGAAAATCCTAGATGTTGAGTCATGTATACGTATTATTTTAATTCACCATTTAGAAAGGCACTTGTTACATCCATCTGATGTAATTTCCATCCGAACTGTGCTACCATAGTATAAAGAACTCGAATGGTGGTCATCCTTGCAGTGGGTGCAAAGGTTTCCTCATAATCAAGACCTTACTTTTGAGCATTGCCCTTTGCCACAATATGGACCTTATGCTTGTCTATGGTACCATATGTCTTATATTTGACTCTGTAAACCCATTTGTAGCCTATGGGTTTCTTTCCTTTAGGCAAATCGACCAACTTCCATGTTTTGTTTTTAATGAGGGATTTATGTTCATCATCCATAGCTGCCTTCCACTGAGGCTGACTAAGTTCTTCATCAACTGTAGAAGGTTCATTTTCATCATATGAAGACATGTAAATCCTCTCCTCATCAATTTCCATATCATTTCCACTTTCTAAATCTCTATCAACATAAAGCTCTTGAAAATCTACACAAAGATCATCAACTGAAGTAGATGCTTCTATCATTCTCTGTCAAGATATGCTTTGTGTCTTTGGATGATTGAGAGTGAGATATGGTGGTGAAGTGAGTTTGGAATCTCTCATAGTACTTGTATACTATTTTGGAGGCTTTTTCTATTGTCGACGAGTCTGTGGATGTTGCTCCTCATCTTTCAGGTAAAATGATGTAGTGTTAGATGTAAAAGCCTCATCAAACACTACATCTCTACTAACATGTATTTTCTTGGTGAATGGATCTATCAATCGATAGCCTTTTGACAATTCATCATATCCAAGAAAAACACATTGTGGGGTCTTCTCTTCTAACTTATTTCTTTTCTCCTTAGGTATATGCATAAAAGCCTTACACCCAAATACTCATAGATGAGATATGGAGTGTTTCCTTCCACTCCATGCTTCCTGAGGAGTCATACCTTCAAGAGCCCATGTGGGTGCCCTATTTAGAAGATATACTACAGTTTTTATAGCTTCAACCTAGTAAATGTGCTCAAGATTGGATCCCTTAAGCATACATCGAACCATTTCCATAATAGAACAATTTCTTCTCTCAGCAACTCCATTTACTGAGGAGAATAGGTTGTTTTTAACTACCTTTTTATCCCATGTTTTTGTAAAAATGATGAAAATTCTTTTGATGTGTATTCTTGCCCTTGATCTAAACAGAGGGTCTTTATGAAACATCTTCTTGAACTGCTGAAAATAGTCAAATGCTTCAGAATTCAACTGTAAGAAGAAGACCCACATTTTTTGTGAGTGATCATCTACAAACAACTAAAAATATTTTTTTCCTCCACAACTAGTATACATAGGACCACACAAATATGTGTGAACTAACTCCAAAGGTACCTTAGCTCGAAAGGATCTAGGTTCAAAAGGTACTCTATGTTGCTTTCCTGACAAGCAATCTGAGCACATTGGCAAAGTAGATGAAAGAGTAGGCAGTCCTTTCACCATTTGATATTTACTGAGTTCTAGTAAATACCCTGAACTTAGATGTCCAAATCTCTTATGCCATAGAGAAGTGGCCTCTTTCATGGTTACTGCCATTGTAGTATGTGTAGAGGTAATTGCATATAAGATAAACAAACCATGTTTGTAAGAACCTGTTGCTATATGTTTTCCTTTATGGGTGATAAAGCAACATTTTTTTTCTTTTTCCACTTTGAAATTGACATTCATGTTATTGTCCAGGATTTGTGAAACTAAAAAAAAAAGATTATTTTTCAATCCTGGTACATAAAGAACTTTTTGAATTTTACATTATCCATCTAGAAGGGAGACAAAAACACTTCCTTCTCCCTAAACTCGATAGGTCTGATCATCAACAATGGTTATCGGTCTACCTTCTCGAGCCTCAAATATCTCAAACCAGGACTTATTGCCAGTCATATGTTTACTAGCACCTGAATCTATGTACCAAACAATATCCTTGTGAGAGGATTCTATATGTGTCATGAGCACTTTGTGTGCTCGTTCAGAGTCCAAACTAGAATCTTCAGTGATAATGTGTCCATGTTGCTATTTATTCTTGTTCTTTGGTTTACCTTTGCCCTTCTTTTGACCTTTTTCATTGGGCGGTTTGTTCTTAAACCAACATATTTTGGTTTCATGAGTGTCTTTATCACAAATGTTACAATACTACTTCTTCTTCTTAATATAGTTTCCTTTACCCTTGTCTTTGTGAGAAGAAGATCCTTTCTGTTGATTCCACTTTTTCTTTCCACTTTGCTTGTTTGAGAAAAGTGCACTGTTGGATGCCTCATCTCTTTGGAGTTGATTAGCTTCTTCAGTTTGAAGCAAATTTACCAACTCTACATAAGTCATTGTCCACCCAGAGACTTGTAGTGAAGTGATCAACATTCTAAAGGAGTATGGAAGAGCCCTTAAAATTATTGAGGTCAAGACATTGTCTTCTACTTTTTCTCCTAATACTTGCAGTTTTGTTTTTATATTTATGACTCTGCAGAGGAATAGCTCTACTGTCTATCCAAATTTCATATGAAGAGTATGAAGCTGTGTTTGAAGGTTACAAATTTTTGATTGATTATTTCCTTCAAAAATGGTTGCTAAGGCATTCCATGCCTCCTTACCATTTTTAGCTCCACTTATATGAGGTTTTATGTTATCAGTAATAGCTAGCAAGATCAATAAGAAAAGTTTTTTATCATTTTTATCATAAGTTGTATGATCTACTCCTGCTGATGTGGGTCTAGAATCAGTGCCATCCACTATTCCCTACATATCCTCTACATTAAAAATGGCTTTCATCTTAATTTTCCAAGAAGAATAATTTGAACCTTAGAGCAGTTGGCTCTCATTGAGATACTTGTTGATCATGGCCATGGTGAAGGTTTCAAATTGATATGACTGAGATGACTTTATATTGTAGTATACCCTCAAAAGAGTATAGGGAAGATTTTAATTTGCTTTATAAGATATTTAATGACACATGCCTTAACACCCTTAACAAGGGATGAAAAATTTGAGGAAATTAAGCCAAAAAAAATAGAGCAAATTAAAGGGGTATGTTTTGAAAGACTTTTGATTTTGATCTCTAGGATATTTAATGGCACCTGCCTTAACACCCTTCAAGAAGGATGGAAAGTTTGAGGAAATTAAGCCAAACAAAGAGAGTGAATCAAGGTGTTTGGATTTTGACCTTTGGTGAGGAGTAAAAAAAAAATTGACTTTGTTTAACCTGTGCAAGGTGTAGCACGATTGTAGTGAAATTTGGGTTTTGTGAAATGCTTCTTCAATGTTTTATATGATTGTTTAATTTCACACACAAAAAAAATATGATTGTTAGTGCAATAATAAAAACAATAGAGCAACCCAAATTATTATCACTATAGGTGTCGGATACAACCGAAAATGCACCTAGTATAGTCAATTTTTAAGAAAAGGTGTCGAGTACAATCGAGAATGCACCTTTATTGCTTTTGAAATATCCCCCTTTTTTCTTTACAATTTTGCAAAAAATAGAATAATAAAAATATGACTTCTATCCCCCCTTAATTTTTACAAAATTGAAAACATTCGAGCACTCCTTTCAAGACAAGTCGACACACGACCCGCATTTGAAAGGCTTCCAGACCAATCGACACACGACTTTGGTTTTTTTTCGTCAACAATTTAGCATGAGGAGCAAAAAAAAATTGGTTTAAGAGATCTCAATTTTACAACAAAAAAATTGCTATTTTATGTCTTATGTCTCCTTTATTGAAGGAGAAAACAAAAGCAAAGTTTTTTTTTTTTTTTTTGCAAATGAGATGACCTTTATGCTTCCTAAAGCATGGCTTTTTGTTTGTTTTGCAATAGAATTGTTGAGATTCTATGTCTTATATCTCCAAAAATTAATGAATAAAAACTATAGAACTTATGAGGAGTTTATTGCAAAAAAAAATGTTGAAGAAGGTTTTAAGTTTTGCAAAAAAAAAGGTTCCTATGTCTCCTTTGTCTCCAATTGAGAGAAAACACAAATTTTGACTATGAAACTTTTAAGGAAAAATTATTTGGTATTTTTTTTCAAGTTTTATAAGTTTTATAAAGCAAAAATATTTATTTAAGATCAAATTCCTATAATTTAAGAAATAAATTGGAAAAAAAAAATCAATTTGGCTAAAAATTGAATTTTTAAAACCAATTTTAACTAAATTATAAAAAAAAATAAAAAAATATTTTATATAGCTAAAAACTTTAGAAAAATGAAAAATTTGATTGAAAAACACCAAAGCTTTTTAAAAAACCTGGTTTTGGAGGCACCAGGACTCGATCACGTGCCCTCGTGGGTGCTAGGTGGTCGCCTTGTCCAACCAAGCCATCGACCGGTTTGATACGAAGGTGGTGGGGTTGGTATTTAAGGTGGTCACGACCCCTTAATTTGTTCTGTGCGATTTATCCCACATGCATCCCAATTTGGGATGCATAAGGCTTTATAAGCTTGAGTCCTCCCCTCAAATGTCGATTTCCTATGGGTAATCGATGTGTCATGCCCACCCTTTTAGATGCTGCCACGTCGCTCCAGGGGGTGGTGCCAGTTGTTTCATTGCATCGGGTCTCGTTCAGTAGTTGTCTACCACATGTACGATCGATGTCAGGTCTAGTATAGTGGCTATCTGCCACGTGTTCAATCTGAGTCTATCCCACATGTCCTGATGCGATAGTTTAGATTCAGGGATCGAAGGGCCTCCTGCCCTTGCATATCTTGAGGTTTTCAGGGATCGGAGGGCACTCTTTCCCTCTCAAATCTCGATGTTGGATCCCACATGTGTCCAACTGGGATGGGGAGGGCACTCCTACCCTCTCGGATCTCCCAAGTGGTGATGAATCCATGTGGCTCTTGGGCCCGCATGGCTTTGTAGGCCTTGGTTGCATTAGTAGGAGCCGAGGATCCAACCACCTAAGGCTTCGACCATGGAGCCCATCGATAGTGAATCACTATCGACTCTAAGAGCTTAGTCGATCATGAGGGTGATCAATCACCTAGCTCGATTGGGCTTAGGTGGATCGACTAGACCTGGTTGATCACTAATGATGCCTCACTACTAGCAGGTTGTTCTGACCTGGCCAGGGTGGATCCTATGAGTGCATGCCTAGGTACTGGTAGGTCGAGTTGGCCTGGCTAGTGATGGGCCTGCAGGCGCTCCTACCATCACCAGTCCTCCAGGCGACCAAAATAGGGATTGGTTCTGATGCCAATGTTGAACAATATTGAACAAAGTACAATTATTCATTAACCAACATTAGCAAAATAGGACTAATGTTTAAACAGGTTACAAAATAGGAATACTAACTTAATCTCCTTAACCCATGCTAACAAATGTGCTATAGGAGAAGTAGAGTTAGGTTTGGATTTGATAACCTAGGATATTTAGGATCTAACCTATCTACCATAATATATTTAAAACAGTAAATATTTGCATGGTAATTAGTACAAAGTAAATGTAATAATCTACTAAACTAATGTAATGCAATATACTAGCTTATTGTACCCTAACATCGTATTACATTATTTGGTTATTGAAGAATTTAGTCTTCAATATGGATCTTCTTTCAAATGTTCTTCAACATGATCTGGTTCCTATATTTCTATTGGTTTAGTCTCTAATTTATTCTTGTAGCTCATGCTATCTTTTCTTGTCTTCTTTATTACACTACTTCTCTGTATTTCAAAGTGGTTGATGTGATCTTCGTTTTTTCATTTTATTCAAGTATCTTTGATGAACAAGAGATATCATTATATTGCAAGTCCTAAGTGGATCAGAATTGATCCATTCACTTTCATTTTGTTCTTTGAATGAACTTTTTTCTTGTTCCTCAGAAACTTCAAATTTGAACTCATTAGTAGTAGATGCTTCAAAAATAAGAACTTGAAAAGGTAATCTAATCTGAATATCAATATCTCTTCAAATATTCTATAGTAATTGTCTTTATAGTAATAGAAAAAATATGAGTGATATTTTTCTCCATAGTATTTACATGGATGGAAAGTCCAACAATTTGCTTTCTCATGACCAGTCTTGTTGCAATAAGTACATTGTGAAGGTATTCCTACTCCTTTGTTACTTGTCTTTGGAAATTCAAGTTCATCCATTTCCTTGATAAAATGGTAAAACCATTTGTGTACAATTGAAGATACTTTACCTTTAATTATTTCATATATTTTTAGGATGTCTTTCTAATCAATATTCCTTTCTAGGGTTATGCACAGTGGTGAATATTCACAAATTGAGCTAATATTAGGATTTCCAAAATTGGAAATTGGTGACTATGAGGATCCTCGACGTCGGCCCATTCACCTGAAATATTTGGGATAATTTTTTTCTTAGGGTTAATTTGCCACAATATATATCCAAACATAGGCATATTTGTACTCATTGGAAAGCACGTTTTGTGCCTAATCTAATGGTTGTGTTGTGATATAATAGATCAAAATTTCCAAAGATGACCTTACTTTTTAGAGCTTCAAATACCCCAAAATTTTGGTGTAAAGATGATTGATTTAATTTGATTAGGATTTGCATTGATTTCGATTAGGATTAATCATTTTTTACAAGTACATTTTGGGTCCAACCCCTTATGCATAACCTTGTTCTTTTCTACCTTTTGAGTATGGTTTTTTATTTTATTCTCAATATCTCCATTAATATAGTTGTCATTGATTTCTTTTATCATGTCATTGGAACATATCTCTATAGAAACTTTTTCTACAAAACTATTAGTTTTTGAGTTCTAAAAATATTTCTAAACCATATTGGTTCTTCTCTTATAATTACTTTTTCTTTATTATCATTTCTAGAATCAAGTATGTTTCCGAACCATGTTGATTCCTTGAATCCTATATACTTAATTATCTTTTGCACAGTTCATTTCAAAGTAATCTTTCTTGTTACTCTTTGATTTAGAAGGAACAATTTTGGTAGAATTTTAGAATCTCTAAACCTTTGAGGTTGACTTCCTTATGACTCCCTAGTTTTTGAGTATATGATCAAGTTTGATAAGATATTTCCAATTCTTAAGTTTTGTAGAACACTTGGTATCTTCCAAATGTTTTGAATATACTATGGTCTTGATAAAGTGCTTAGATTTATTAGTTTTCTTTTGAGTTGAATATATTTTATCTCACTAATGTTCAACTACTATTTTTCACCCTATATCTCCCTATTTGTGAATAGAAAGTTAAATATAATTTTGATATAATGTTCAACTCTTATCCTTTAAGACAAACACTTTATTTCTCTATATAGAAAGCTAAAGATAGTTTTGATGCAATTTAAATTGACAAGACATTCTATATTCAAAATATTTTAATTTGGATTCCTTATGTCCCTTCAATTTGTATAAGAGACTAATATCAAGAATAATTTTTCCAACTTTCTAGCAATTCTATGTTTTTGCTTCTTTCAAGTTTCAATAATATAATTTCTAAATTTCAATAACTTAAATTTGATGTTGAACTCCTTATAACTCCCTAGTTGGAAATTTAGAAATAATGATATTTGCAAATAATATTTCAATTTTTGGTGTGAAGTCCTTATATCTCCAAGTTAATATTTTAGCAAATATTTTCAATGCAATATTAATTTCAAGAATAAATAGAGTAATAAAGATTCTTACTTCAAATATATACTAAGACACTTAATACTTTTCTAATATTATCACCATATTTCTCCTATTATTCAAATAACTTTAAATATAATTAATTAATCTTTACTTCAAAGATATTATGCCTTATTCCTCCTTAGACATTGCGAAGGATTCAATTTAAATATTTCTTACCTTTTGAATGTGGTGCCTAAATATTCAACTTGTTGCTTTTTAACTTTGCAACCTATGTTCTAAATATGTTCTTTTTGTTGTCTCAATGCTCCAAATTTCTATTGCACCCTTTAGGTTCTTTTATATGTTATGTGCTTCAGTAAATACCAGGTGCAACTTGTTTTATTTAGTCTTTTGCTTTCAACTGATGCATATCTTTGACTTCTCTCCAATGATGCTCAAACCTAAAACTCCTTGCATCCAATGGCTTCATTGGCTTGGTGGTTTCAATGGTGGCTTGGACTATCCGAACATTGTGGTTTTTTTGTGCTTGTTTACTGGTCCATGGTGCTCGACTTCAATTTTGATATTCTTCAAGTGAATCTTCAATGCTGCAAATGGAAACACTATATGGATCCTACAAATGATGTACGTTCTACAAAATACTCCTTTGTAGTGAAGTTTCCACTTAATATTGGTAGCTCCTCCTTGAGCAACACTCCTCTGGGTAGCTTCAACCTTCTCTTCAACAATGTTTGAGCTCCCCTTTTTGTGGCTGATTTGCTTTTACTTTGCTGCACTTTCTTTCAAACTTTCTTGGCTCTATGCTTGGTGGTATCTCCTTTGGTGACTTCAATATTTGAATTTATGTAAAAATGTTTACCTTATGTATAGTTTATTGTATCCAATATTTGCTATATAGCATTGGCTTGTTTTTTTCCAATAGATAGTAATAAGTTGATATTTTATTTTCTTTATATTATATCTACCTTCTTTATTTTGTACAAGTTTTAATCTCGTGCAATGCTATCTTATTTAATATTTGAAGACATAAACTTGAGACCTTTCCTTTTTCAACTTTAAAACCTTGAATGTGGTGCTTTTAAAGACTTGAATATGGTGCTTTTAAATAGTTTTATTACACCGATATTGGATACCTTTTTGATCTCCTTTTGAGCTTTATTTCTTGGTCATTTGGTTCACCTATTTGTTGCCTCAAGTTTGTAAAACAACCTGCTTCAATTATTATTGATTTGATGCCATAAACTTGTTAATATAGGAGCTCTTATTGTTGTCCAAGAATGTGTATTTTTATAGCTATAATGTTATCTTTAACTTCTAAAATTTTTAGTAATTATTTTTTTCCAAATGCTGCCCTAAACTTTGTACCTTTTAAGCTTCTAACATAGCCAATTTCTCTTTTGTTTTGTTGTCCTAGGATCTCTCAAATTTTGTGGCTTCTTCTACCTTCTTTGTCCTCCTTATCTCTTGTCAAATTATGACTTCAAACATGGCCTATATATTTGGCCTCTTTCTCAAGAATTTGAATGTCTTGAGATCTTCTAGATTTTTTTTTCCAAAATTTGGAAAACTTCTTGCCAAATCCTTCTTCCTTTTGGGTTTATTGTTAGATAGCAATAATTGTCTAAAATCTTCTTATAAGGAAATTGTCCTTACTTGCAATATTATCTCTTGAGTTTTTAAAATCTTATCCAATGGACACTTCTTCAACTTCCTTCAATAAGGCTTCTCTAGACTCCTTTCTCCTTCCAAATTTCCTCTCCTCTTGGGTTTTCAAATTCTGCAGCTTCTCAATTCTACAATATGACATTTTCTAGTCCTTCTCTATCTTCAATATTTCAAATTTGGAAGTTCTTCAACGGGATCTCCTTTAGTTCTATTAAATTTCTCAATATTCTAAGGGAATTCTCAGTAGTTCTTGTCAAATTATGACTTCAAACTTTACCTATTTAGTTGACCTATTTCTCAAGAATCTGAATATCTTGAGATCTTTTAGAATCATTTTTCCAAAATTTTGGTAGACTTCTTGCCAAATCCTTCTTCCTTTTGGGCTTGTTTTCAGATAGCAATAATTATCCCAAATATTTTTTATTAGGAAATTCCCCTTGCTTGCAATCTTCTCCCTTGAGTTTTTAAAATCTTCTCCAATGGCCACTTCTTCAACTTCCTTCAATAAGACTTATCTAGCCTCCTTCTTTCTACTTCCAACTTTTCTTGATACCTCTCCTCTTGGATCTTCAAATTTTGCAGCTTCTCAAATCTACAATAGGACATTTTCTAGTCCTTCTCTATCTTCAATATTTAAAATCTATAAGTTCTTCAATGGGACCTCATTTAGGTCTATTCAAATTATTAAATATTCTAAAGGAACCTTCATCTTAAGTATCCTCAATATTCAATATTCAATAGGGCTCCTATGGCCTCTTTCTTCTCTTCTCAATCTAAAATATGAAATATTCTATGAAGAATTTCTTCTTGGTTCTCTTCAATCTTCAATGTCTATTTTTTGTAACAAAGAACTAATCCCTATACAAGGAAAACACATAGAATTTTAGGAAATCGAAGATAAAATTCTTCTCTATCCATTTTAGGAAGCTTCTCAACTTCTAAGAACTAATTTTCTATAGCAAAAAAATTAAATAGTAGTAAGAAATTCTATGCAAATCTCTAGATATCTATAAATAAATAAACATCACTAGTTATCCTTCAATCTAGTGGAAAAGAGATCTATGTTGAGTCCTAGTATTCACAATTTTTCTTGTAACCCTATGGAAATACTCTAGCCAAAAAGTAATTTTAGAAATTCTGAAAATGAAATCTCCCTATCTCCTCTCAATATTCTTGTGGCTCTCTCTATTTCCTATCAATCTACCTTGTGCTCTGATACCACTGTTAGCTTTTGATATTATATACTTAAGGAAATGCAACCACAAGGTATAAAATGAGCATGCAATATTAACTATATGATAATGTAAATATGTTAAGAGTGTAAATAACATGAGAAAAATATGAAAAATACTCATAAAATAGCCATTAATGAAAGCTCATGAAAATGAGATCTTCATAAAAAATATGGAGACCGTAAATGCTCCATTATTCATTCATGATCTATATTGTATCTAACTTGAGCATTACTCTACTCTATTATGATATTGAACTCTCTCTTACTTTCTCTTTTTTCATTTCACTACTGCAAAGGACAATATATAATAGAGTATGACTCTTAGCCTTCCATCTTCCTATAACACTATATTCCTATTCTAAACTCATGTACACATGGACAACATGCACATTTACATCATTGCACATTCTAATAATATTTGTGCATTTATTTATTATATAAAGTAAATATTCAATCCCTGTTCTAAGAAAAAATCTTAATCTATAAATGTTACCATTGTGGTACATTGGAATGTACCATATAATGTAATATATTCCAATAGATAATGTAATATTTTACAAGAATCATAGAGGGCTATGTTTCGTCCAAGGGGGTAGTATGTCATGACCCACCTTAGCAGGATATTTTTTATAAGAGATACTATGTATTTACAAATTATATTTAATGCTTAGCTTTGATACTTTTTGATAGATATATGCATTTTCTATTGTAATTATTTGTATATAAGGATATGGTATTACTGATTCTTTACCTAGTTGTAGGATCAGGTACTCTCATAGGTGGACAAGAGAGTTGGCCACTAGGAACAAGAGACCATATTAAGAAGGTAAATTATGTGAGATGACTTGTTCATCAACAACTCAGGGTAACATGGATGAATACACTTCATATAGGTTCATTATTTTTCTTGCGCTCATGTTTGCACCATCGGGCCATGAAGTTTCTTGTAATGTGTCTCCTTAAAAATAGGATGGTGATAGCTTAGTCTATCTTAAAAAAAGAGGGTTTTCCACTTAAGGAACAATGGTGTGAAGCATTTAGGGAATGTTTTGGAATAAGCCTTCTTCTGTTTATTTATGATTGGTTTTGGTATTAAATTTTATTAATGGTCAAATGAATGACTTCATTAAATGTTATGGTTATTTTAATAGAGGGAAGTTTTAAAACAAAGTTTAGTAATAGATCACTTTAATTAAGTAAAAATAATTTTGGAATTTTTAGTGTTGTGCTTGCATGTTGTTGCTCTCTTTTGATTCTTATGGTAAGAGGAGAAGGAATTAAATTATGTAACTCCTCTTTTATTATACCAAAATGCAAATTCCTTTAAAAACCTTAATTAACTCCTTCATGGGAAGCTAGGCACCCATGACCACCACCTTCCCTTTCAAGATGTATTTATAACTCATGGGAGTTACATACAAGGGTGAGCATATTTTGGTTTGGGATTGGAGATAAGGAGGCACTGAAATTAAAAGGTGAGATTATTATGGAAAGCAGGAGAGGAGTAACAGTAAGGATGAACCATATGAGTAGAATGAGAATTTCTAAAGCGAAAGAAGCTTTTTACATAGAGGTATTTTCTCCATGGCTTTTGCTTGGATGTACTCAGTGTTATATTTTCACTATTTTGACTTTTAGCTTTGAGTAGTCTATGTTGGTAGACCTATGCCTTTTTTATTATTTCTTTGATACTCCTTCCTTAGTGTATGCTTGTATTTATTGCATGCATTAGCTTGTTGTTGAAGTATATTGGTGGGTGCTATGGAAGTACACCCAAGTTTTTTGCTATATTTTTCTAGTTCTCCTTGGTCCAAGCTTGATGCGTAGGAGATAACTTTGGTTGGGCCTTTTTTTCCTAGTTTATATTGCTTTAGTTTCTTGACCCCTACTCATATATGGTTCGATGTGTTAATCGATGCCCATCAACCACCTATTCTACCTTCCATGCTTACTTGCTTACTTTGGTATAAGTGGTTGACCCACCCATGTTGAGTTGGATGTATGTAGGTGTTGTTTTTTGTGTTATGTAGGAATACTATGTCATTTTCCCTTAGTCTGTGTGGTTGCCCTACCTATGCTAAGTTGGATGTGCATAGGTATTTTGTTGTATGTTACATAGGCATCCAACGTCTTCTACCTTGGTTGTGCTTGTTCTTTTTTGAATAGTCTTTGGTTTTGCCCATGTGCCCTCTGTGTGGCATGACACTATGGGTTTGAGCCCTTTTTTTTAGAGATGGGTTGGATAGCTTTTGGTTGTGTTTTCTTCAGCCCTGTGTTGTTGGATTACATTCTTTGACCTTAGATTAAGCTTTGATCTTATTAAGGTTTTACAATATTCTAATATTTTTTTTGATTAATACATGCTCGTGGGTGAAAATATTAATGTTATTCCTTTATGTGGGTGAAAGGAAATATGAAAGGAATTAATGATTTTCCTTATGCTTAAATATGAAAGGAATTAATGGTTTTCCTTTATGCTTTTTATTGAAAGGAATTAATGATTTTCCTTATGCTTAAATATGAAAGGAATTAATGGTTTTCCTTTATGTTTTTTATTGAAAGGAATTAATGATTTTTCTTATGCTTAAATATGAAAGGAATTAATGGTTTTCCTTTATGCTTTAATTGAAGGAATTAATGATTTTTCCTTATGCTTAAATGAAAGGAATTAATGATTTTCCTTATGCTTAAAAATAAAAAAAATAATGATTCTCCTTAAGTTGAAAAATTAATGAAATTAATGGTTTTCCTTTATGCGTAGTTGAAAGGAATTTATGGGGGTTCCTCTATAGCTTTATTTTGAAAGGAAATTATGGGGATTCCTTTGGAAGTTATTATGGTATAGGAATTTATGTTTTCCTATGTGACTTGTTGATGATACTTGAATGTATGCTTTTGAGTATTGTTTGTTAAGAGAATAAATGAGAAATAAGTATGGGCTTATTTGTGTATGTTTACATAATATGTTTCCATTGATGAAAAGAATAATACAAAATTACATCCATATCTACATAACTAGGTGTTTTTATCCCTACCTTCCTATAATTATACCATGCAGGACAAGGGAAGGAGATGATAAATTATTTTCTTTAGTTAATTCATTGTTTATAGAATTTTGTGGAAGGATTAAGTTGAAAATCCCTCTTAGTAAAAGAGGAATCATTGTAATAGAAGCAAAGACTTCTCATGTGTAAATTTATACCTTTAAAGAATGATTATTCTTGGTACTATGATTAATTTTAATGGTGTAATATTCATGTTAAAGCAAATTATATTTATCTTGTATCAATAATTGGGTTAAAATAAAATCCCTATAGTTTAGCTTGTCTTCTTGCATCTTTGGTTGTCTTACATTGTTCTTTTATTTCCTAGTTTACCTTTTAGAAAGGCCAAACATAGATGTTTGTTCAACATAAACATCAAATACTTCCATATTAGACTTGAATAAAGTCCTTAAACCATTCCTGGTGATCCCTTCAATCCCCAAGTCCTTGAGTGTTGAGAATCTAACACACCCCATGGTCACGTCGACTCCCAGTGAATCTAGGTGAGACTCATATGCAATAGGGAAATTTTCCCCCTCTACACTTTCTTTTCCTTTTTCCTAGAGAATCCTAATAGAGTATGCTAGTAAAGAAGGGACAAGTTTCAAAATACTACATCACAATAAGGAGTTAGCCTTGATAAATAAATTGAGGTCATCTACAGGAGCAATATACCATGCTTTCCTAGACTTCCTAGGACTACACCCTACATCAAGCACATGATAACATATGTCTCACTTAAAGATATGATGAGTGAACCACAACTGTGGGGGTTCATGATGCCTATTTTTACTCCCAATAGTTAAATATGACATGCATGATGGGACCAAAATATAAAAATTCTCTACCATATTTTAAATTTTGTTTTTTGTTTCTATGAAGACCATGATTATAAACTTTTTAAAGCATCCTAAATATTTCATTAGCGACTTTACTACTCAAAATAAGAACACAATTTTTTCTATTTTTGGATGATGTTACAATGGGAACCTCCTTCTAGCTAAACAATCACCACTTGGTGACTCTATTGCACAAATAATATAGAAAATATTAGATAAGGTAGCTAAAGATAAACTTGCATTTTCATGAGCGCAAGGCTTCCTACTAGATTAGTGACAAGAGTTAAGCCTCAAATACTACTCCCCCTCTAAATATTATCAACTAACATAGAAATGGATTAAAAAATATGGTTACTCTAGTTAATCCAAATCAAATAATATTATCAACTTAAGATAATGTAGGTCCCCTAAAACCATCAGTAGCACTGGCTACTTAGAACCATGTCCTAGCCTCTATGGTGAAGTCCTTTTCATATTTCACTAGAGAATATATGACCACCCCAATGGAGCATCTCCAACACATGGTCAGTCTATACACACTTTACAACATTGGATAACAAGACATCATCCTTAGACTTATGGTAGCATCCCTCAAAGCAAAATAAATGGATTGGTATATCTCTCACCCTAAATCTATCACCAACTAGGACCAACTTGTAAACTAATGTTTGATCATTTTGAGGAGAATACATATAAGGTATCATTGTTATAACAATTA
This sequence comes from Wollemia nobilis, assembly GCA_028583015.1. Classification (NCBI taxonomy): domain Eukaryota; kingdom Viridiplantae; phylum Streptophyta; class Pinopsida; order Araucariales; family Araucariaceae; genus Wollemia; species Wollemia nobilis. The sequence continues at coordinate 627,953 of JAQPPZ010001613.1, read as the reverse complement.
GAAACCATCAAAAGGGCTCCTATGTAAGACATGGATCATTTCAATACCAAATTATAAAATTCATAGCATATAAGTCTAGAATAAATCTATCTTACACTAGGTATAGCTTTCATATATTACCTCAAAGCAATTAATTATAAAATGGACATGATGGTAAAAACTAGGGTAGGCAATTCATTATTGATAGTGTATGAAATAGCCACTAAATATGAAAGATATCTCTTTTATATTAAGATATTAACCGCTAGACCACATACACCTCTTTTCCTAGATGTCCAGCCATCATATCAGCCTCCTCCAACCATTCAACCAACCATTTCTCTCTCTCGATTGGGTTGGATTTTTGGGTACATTATATTAGTTCTTTAGGATCCACTTTCTTAACTAGTAAAAGGTACCCAAAATCAAGCCACCCTCCTTAGGAAATTGGGTTGCAACACTCCATATACCTAAGGATAGTTGCTCAGTGGCGTGAGCAACATATCCATCAAGGGAAATTAAAGGGCTTGGGAGGGAAATAATAAGGGGAATTGCATGAGTCAAGGGCCCAATGGGGCCAATTAACCTTGCTAATCCTCAAAAGGTGAAGATAAATAATACCTCAATATATGAAATTTAGAAAAGCAGTAAGTGCAAAAATAAAGAAAAAATATAGAAGAATAAACACATTATGCAAGAATTTATCGTAGAAAACCCTTTTGGGAAAAAACCTAGCAAGAATATTTTTTTATTGTATAAATTTGATCGTATCCAATCCAATAATATCTTTATCCATGTTTTGCGTGTGATTACATTTTTTGAACATTTCACACATCTAAACACTCATTCAAGTGTTGTTTTATATATGAACAACACAAGGATAAGTAGAATACCATAGGAACAAATACATGGGCCAACTATGCATTAACCAAAAACTACCTATATGGGTCTAAATATAGCTTAACCCCCCCAAAGAAAATATCAAGTGCTATCACCCCTAGATCTTCGAATAGAGGTTTCCACCCTTGAACCTTGAAGAGTATAGGGGTAGAGTGTCCACTCATCTCAGAGTTGAATACTTTCCATAGGGGCTAAAAACTACCATTGTCAACTGTCAAGGGCAACCATACCCATGGATATTCTACACTAAGAATTTTTTTGAGCAGGTATAACTTTTGTTAATGATCAGTAGTATTCTTCTATGTATCAACTTTCTCCAACATCACCCGTTTCTCTTCAACCATTTCTCTCACATAATTGTTGGAATATATTACATTATTTTGTACATGCTAGTGTATCACCATGTGTACATATTTATATTAGGAGTGTGTCTTAGATTAGGGTTTGAGTATTTAATTTATGCAATGTAATAAATACACAAGTATTTTTAGAATGTACAAAGTACTTCATAATATAAATGTGTATGTTGTCCATGTGCACATGAGTCCATAGAATAGGAATATGAAGAGTCATAGGAATATGGAAAGCCAAGAGTCACATCTCATTATATATATATATATATATATATATATATATATATATAGAGAGAGAGAGAGAGAGAGAGAATATGAGATATGGTATATTAAAGAATTGGTATTTGGTTCATAAAAGAGATGGTATATGCTAGAGATATTTTAGTAGATACAATGTAGAGCATGTATGAAATATGAAGAGTTAGAGATATCCATTTTATATCAATGTCCTTTTTATGAGTTTTTATTAATAATAGTTTATTGAGTAGTTGCAAAATATTTTATGATTTTTACATGCTTAGTATATTACCATCATCTTATAGTTAATATTGCATGCTTATTTTTAGACCTTGTGGTAGTTTTTCATTAAATATACAATATCAAAATCTAATAGTAGTATCAGAGCCACAAGGAAGATTGAAAGGATACAAGGAGAGCCACAAGAGAGATTGAGCTGAGATAGAGAAATATCATTTTCAAAATTTTTAAAATGTTTTGTGGCTAGAGTCTTTCCACAAGGTTGCAAGAAAACTCATGAAGACTAGGACTCAACATTGATTTCTTTCCAATATATTGAAGGATAACTAGTGAAGTTTATTTATTTTTAGAGATATAGAGATTTATATGACTTTGGTTGCTATTGTCTAATTTTTCTATTGCAAAAAATTAATTCTTAGAAGTTGATAAGATTCTTACAATGGATAGAGAGGAATTTCATCTTTGATTGCCTGAAATTCTATGTGCTTTCCTCATGCAAGAATAGTTCTTTGTTGCAGGAAAAGGGTAGACATTGACGATTAAGGAGACCCAAGAAAGAAGGCCCCATTTGAGATTGAATGCAGAATATTGAGGAGACCCAAGAAGGAGGTCCCCATAGAAGCTTGAAGATTTAAGAATCTATATTAAAGAAAGAATAAAGAAAATTTATTCTTTCTTTAAAAGGTGACCCAAGAAAGAGGTCCCATTGAAGAAATTTCGTATTTGGAAGATAGAAATATGAATATTGAATATAGATGAGGACTAGGAAAATTTCTATCGAATATTTGAGAAGCTGTATAATTTGAAGACCTAAGAGAAGAGTTCTCAAGTAAACTTGGAAGGACAAAGAAGATGAAAACTAGAAAAGCCCTATTGAAGAAGTTGAAGAAGTGGCCATTGGAGGAGATTAATAAAATGAAAGACTTAATCAAATGCTATGGTTATTTTAATAGATAGAAGTTTTAAAATAATGTTTAGTAATAGATCACTTTAATTAACTAAAACTAATTTTGGAATCTTTAGTGTTGTGCTTGCATGGTGTTGCTCTTTGTTGATTCTTATGGTAAGAGAAGAAGGAATTAAATCATGTAACTCCTCTTTTATTATACCACAAGGAAAATTATCTAAAATCCTTAACTAACTCCTTCATGGGAAGATAGGCACCCATGACCACCACCTTCCATTCCAAGATGAATTTACAACACTTGGGAGTTACATACAAGGGCGGGCATCCCTCGGCTTGGGAGTGGAGATAGGGAGGCACTGGAATTAAAAGGTGAAATTTTTTTGGAAAGCAGGAGAGGAGTGAGAGTAAGGATGAACCATGCAAGTAGAAGAAGGATTTCTAAAGTGAATCAAGATTTTTTTTTAGAGGTATTTTTTCGATGATTTTGGCTTTGATGCACTCAATGTTATCTTTTCACTATTTTGAATTTTAGCTTTGAGTAGTCTATGTTGGTAGACGTATGCCTTTATCTTTATTTCTTTTATGTTCCTTCCTTCGTGTATGCTTGTATTTTTTGCCTACATTAGCTTGTTGTTGGAGGATATTGGTGGGTGCTATGGACGTACACCTAGGTTTTTTGCTATATTTTTCTAGTTCTCCTTGGTCCAAGCTTGCTGCATAGGACATAGCTTTGGTTGGGCCTTTGTTACCTAGTTTATATTGCTTTAGTTTCTTGGACCCTACTTTTCTATGGTTATATGTGTTAATTTATGTCCATAAAGCATCTATTCTCCCAACCATGATTACTTGATTGCCTTGGTATACGTGGTTGACCCACCCATGTTGAGTTGGATGTGTGTAGGTGTTGTGTTTTGTGTTACGTAGGCATCCTATGTCATTTTACCTTAGTCTATGTGGTTGCCCTGCATGTGCTAAGTTGGATGTGCATAGGCATTGTGTTGTATGTTACATAGGCATCCAACATCATCTACCTTGGTTGTGCTTGTTTTTTTTGGATTGTCTTTGGTTTTACCCATGTGCCTTCTATATGGCCTGACACTATGGGTTTGAGCCCTCTTGTTTTAGGGAGGGTTTGGCTAGCTTTTGGTTGTTGTGTTTTCTTTTGCCATGTGTTATTGGCTTATGTACTTTGACCTTATATTCAGCTTTGATATTAATAAGGTTTTCCAATATTCTAATCTTTGCTTTGATTAATCGAAGCTCATGGGTGAAAATATTAATGTTGTGCCTTTATGTGGATGAAAGGAAATATGAAAGGAATTAATATTTTTCTTTATGTTTTTTATTGAAAGGAATTAATGATTTTACGTACACTTAAATATGAAAGGAATTAGTGGTTTTAATTTATGCTTTTTATTGAAAGGAATTAATGCTTTTCCTTATGCTTAAATATGAAAGGAATTAGTGGTTCTAATCTTCTCTTTTGATCGCGATATCACGACATGTAAAGCAAGAAAGGAAAAGTGTCGTGATATCACGACATGCTAGAAAGAGTGTCGCGATATCGCGACATGTTCAGCAAGAAGGAAAAAGTGTCACAATATTGCGACATGTCGCGTTGTTGCAATCAAAAGAGAAGAGAAAAAACAAGAGGGAAAAAGTGTCGCGATATCGTGACATGATGAGAAAGAATGAAAGAGTGTCACAATATCGCGACATGTCACATTGTCATGACCAAAAAAGAAGAGAAAGAGCAAGCGGGAAAAAGTGTTGCGATATCGCAACATGTCATTTTTTCACAACTAAAAGAGAAGAGAAAGAGCAAGAAGGAAAAAGTGTCGCGTTGTCGTGATCAAAAGAGAAGAGAAAAAGCAAGATGGAAAAAGTGTCACGATATCGCAACATGATGAGAAAGAATGAAAGAGTGTCGCGACATCGCGACATATTGAACAAGAATGAAAATGTGTCACTTTTTGGCGATATGTTGAGCATGAAGGAAGAAGTGTCGCGATATCGTGACATGTTGCATTTTCACGACCAAAAAAGAAGAGAAAGAGCAAGTGGGAAAAAGTGTCACGATATCGCGACATGTCATTTTTTTGTGACTAAAAGAGAAGAGAAAGAGCAAGAAAGAAAAAGTGTCATGATTTTGTGACATGTCGTCTTTTCACGACCAAAAGAGAAGACTAAGAGCAATAAGGAAAGTGGCATGATATCGTGACATGTCGCATTCTCATGACCAAAAAAGAAGTGAAAGAGGAGGAAGGAAAAAGTGTCGTGATGTCGCGACATGTTGAGCATGAAAGAAAGAGTGTTGCGATATCGCGACATGGAAAAAGTGTTGCGATATCGTGACATGTCGCATTTTCGTGACCAAAAGAAAAGAGAAAGAGCAAGAAATAAAAAGTGTCGTGATATCACGACATGTTAAAAGAAAGAGTGTCACGATATCGTGACATGGTGAGCAAGAAGGAATTAGTGTCACTTTTTGGCGATGTGTTGAGCATGAATGAAAAAGTGTCATGATTTCGTGACATGTCGGATTTTCGCGTCCAAAAGAGAAGAGAAAGAGCAAGAAGGAAAAAGTGTCATGATATCGTGACATGTCGGTTTATCACGACCAAAAGAGAAGAGAAAGAGAAATATGGAAAAAGTGTCACGATTGCGTGACATGTCATCCTTTCGCGACCAAAATAGAAGAGAAAGAGCAAGAAGGAAAAGTGTCGTGATATCACTACATGTCACATTCTCGCAACCAAAAGAGAAGAGAAAGAGGATGAAAGAAAAAGTATCATAATTTCACGACATGTTTAGAATGAAAGAAAGGGTGTAGCGATATCGTGACATGTCACTTTTTCATGACCAAAAGTGAAGAGAATAAGCAAGAGGGAAAAAGTGACACGATATCGCGACATGTCAGAATTTCGTGACCAAAAGAGAAGAGAAAGAGCGGGAAGGAAAAGTGTCATGATTTTGTGACATGTCACTTTTTTGCGACCAAAAGAGAAAAGAAAGAGGAGGAAGGAAAAGTGTCACGATATCGCGACATGTCGTAGTTTCGTGACCAAAAGAGAAGAGAAAGTGTTAGGAGGCGAAAGTGCCGACTGCCTGTGTTCTAAGGTGTGTGTCATATTTTGTAAGTGTGTTGCTCTTTGTTGGCTATGTGGCCCCAGTAGGGGCTATGAACAGACTGTCCCTATTGAGGTATTGTTTCGTTTTAGCATTGTGCTGATTTTGTAATAGATTTTGGGTCAACCTGTAAAATTCGGTTGTAATGTTTTTGTACCTTAATTACCAAAAAAAAAATATAAAAGGAATTAATGATTTTTCTTATGCTTAAATATGAATGAAATTAGTGGTTTTTATTCATGCTTTAATTGATGGAATTAATGATTTTTCCTTACACCTAAATGAAAGGAATTAATGATCTTCCTTATGCTTAAAAATAAAAAAATTAATGATTCTCCTTATGTTGAAAAATGAATAGAATTAATGGTTTTCCTTTATGCTTAGTTGAAAGAAATTTATGGGGGTTCCTCTATAGATTTTTTTGAAAGGAAATTATGGGGATTCCTTTGGAAGTTATTATGGTATAGGAATTTATGTTTTCCTATGTGACTTTTTGATGATACTTGAATGTATGCTTTTGAGTATTGTTTGTTAAGAGAATCAATGAGAAAGAAGTATGGGCTTCTTTGTGCATGTTTATGTAATATGCTTGCATTGATGAAAAGAATCATATAGAATTGCAGCCATATTTGCATAATGAGGTGTTTTGACCCCTAGATTCATATCAATATACCATGGAGGACAAGGTAAGGAGATGACAACTTATTTTCTTTAGTCAAATCATTGTTTACATAATCCCGTGGAAGGATTTAGTTGAAAATATCTCTTAGTAAAATATGAATCATTGTAATAAAATCAAAGACTTATCATGTGTAAATTTATACCTTTAAATAATGATTATTATTGGTACTATGATTAATTTTAATGGTGTATTGGGTTAAAATAATATCCCTAGTTTAGCTTATCTTCTTGCATCTTTTGTTGTCGTATATAGTTCTTTCATTTCTTAGTTTACCTTTTAGAAAGGCCAAACATTGGTGGTTGCTCAACATACACATCAAATACTTCCATATTAGAATTGAAGCGAGTCCTTAAACAAATCCTAGTGAATCCTTTTCAAGTACCTATGTTTTGAGAATGTAACACACCCCATGGTCACGTCGACTCTCAATGAATCTAGGTGAGAATCATATGTGTTAGGGTAATTTTCCAACTCTACACTTTCTTTCCATTTTTCCTAGAGAATCCTAATAGAGTATGATATGTAAGAAGGAACAAGTGTCAAAATAATACATCACAATAAGGAGTTAGCCTTGATAAAAAAACTTGAGATCATCTAGAGGCACATCATCCCATGCTTCCCAGACTTCCTAGGACTACACCCAACATTAGGCACATGGCACAAGATGTCTCACTTAAAGAGATGATGAGTGAACCACAACAATGGGGGTTCATGATGCCTAGGATTTAGGGGTTATTTTTGTCCTCTAATAGTTCAAATTGACATGCCAGATGGGACCAAACTATAAAAATTCTATTCCCTATTTTGAATTTAGTTTGTGGTTTTGATGAAGACCATGATTATCAACTCTTTGAAGTATCATAAATATTTAATTAGCGACTCTACTACTCAAAAGAAGAACATTATTTTTTTTATTTTTGGATGAGCTTACAATGGGAATCTTCTTCTAGCTGAATAATCACCACTTGGTGACTCTATTGTATAAAGAATATAGAAAGTCTTAGATAAGGTAGATAAATATAGACTTGCATTTTCATGAGCGCAAGGCTTACCACTAGATTAGTGACAAGAGTTAAGCCTCAATTATTCCTCCTCCTATAAATATTATCAACTAACATAGAAATTAATGATAAAATATGGTTACTCTAGTTAATCCAAATTAGATAAGACTCTCAACTTGGGATAATGGAAGTCCCCTATAACAACCAGTAGCATTGGCTACTTAGAACCATGTCCTAGCCTCTATGGTGAATTTCTTTTTATATTTCACTAGAGAAGATATGACCATTCTAATGGAGCATCTCCAACACATGGTTAGTCTATACACACTTTACAACATTGGATAACAAGAAATCATCCTTAAACTGATGGTACCCTCCCTCAACGAAAAAACAAGGTATTGGTACATCTCTTACCCTAACTTTATCACTAAATGGGACCCACTTGCAAACTAAATTTTGATCATTTTGAGAAGAATACAAACAAGGTATCATTGTTATAACAATTAGAAACCATAAAAAGGGCTCCTATGAAACCATGGATCATTTCAATGCTAAATTCCAAAAGTCCTAGCATATAATTCTAGAATAAATCTAGCTTGTACTAGGTATAGCTTTCACATACTACCTCAAATCAATTAATTTTAAAATGGACATGATGGTAAAATCCAGGGTATGATATTCATTATTGGTAGCCTATGAGATATCCACTCAAGATGAAAGATATCTCTTTTATATTGAGATATTAACCCCTAGACCACCTACACCTATTTTTCTAGATGTCCAACCATCATATCAGCATCCTCCAACCATTCAACCAACCATTTCTCTCTCTCAATTGGGTTGGATTTTTGGGTATGTTACATTGGTTCTTGAGGACCCACTTTCTTAACTAGTAAAAGGGACCCAAAATCAAGCCACCCTCCTTAAGAAATTGGGTTGCAACACTCCATATACCTAGGGATAGTTGTTCAGTGGCACGAACAACATATCCATCAAGGGAAATTCAAGGGCTTGGGAGGTAAAATAATAAGGGGGGTTGCATGAGTCAAGATCCAATGAGGAAAATTAACCTTGCTAATCCTCAAAATATGAAGAGAAATAATACCTCAATAAATAAAAATTAGAAAAGCAGTAAGTGTAGAATCAAAGGAAAAATAGAGAAGAAGAAATACATTATGCAAGAATTTATCGTATCCAATATAATAATATATTTTTCCATGTTTTTCTTGTGATTACATTGTTTGCACATTTCACACATCTAAACACTCATTCAAGTGTTGTTTTATATATGAACCACACAAGATGGAGAATTACAATACCAAAGGAACACATCCATGAGCATAACATTAATCCAAAAAAACCTATATGGGTCTAAATATAGCTTAACCTCCCCAAAGAAAATCTCAAGGTCTATCGCCCCTAGAACCTCAAATAGAGGTTGACGCCCTTGAACCTTAAAGAGTATATGGGTAGAGTGTCCACTCATCTCAGAGTTAACCCCACCTGAATAACATGGAAAATATTCAACACAATTCTAATAATCTCCCACTCGTTGAATACTTTTCGTAGGGGCTAAAAACTACCATTGTCAACTGTAAAGGGAAACCATACCCATGGATATTCTACATGAAGAAATTGAGTAGGTATAACATTTGCTAATGATCAGTAGTATTCTTATCTGTATCAAATTTCTCCAACATCACCCAGTTCTCTTCAACCATATCTCTCACAAAATTATTAGGAGTGTGTCTTAGATTAGAGTTTGACTATTTAATTTATGCAATGTAATAAATGCACAATTATTGTTAGAATGTGTAAAGTACTTAATGATGTAAATGTGCATGTTGTCCATGTGTACATGAGTCAATAGAATAGGAATATGAAGAGTCATAGGAAGATGGAAATCCAAGAGTCACATCTCATTATATATATATATATATATATATATATATATATATATATATATATATATATAGAGAGAGAGAGAGAGAGAGAGAGAGAGAGAGAGAGAGAGAGAATATGAGATATGGCATATTAGAGAGTTGGTATATGGCTCATAAAATATATGGTATATTATAGAGATATTATAGTAGATACAATATAGAGTATGTATGAAATATGGAGAGTTAGAGATCTCCATTTTCTATAAATGTACTATTTTTGTGAGTTTTTATTAATGACAATTTAATGAGTAGTTGCAAAACAATTTATGTGTTTTGCATGCTTAGTATATTTCCATCATCTTATATTTAATATAGCATGCTTATTTTTAGACCTTGTGGTAGTTTTTCATTAAATATATAACATCAAAATCTAATAGTGGTATAAGAGCCACAAGGGAGATTGATAGGAGATAGGGAGAGTGAAAAGAGAGATTGATATGAGATAGAGAAATCTCATTTTCAAAATTTTAAATTTTTTTTGTTGCTAGAGTCTTTCCACAGAGTTGAAAGAAAACTCATGAAGACTAGGACTAAGTATAGATCTCTTTCCACTAGATTGAAGGATAACTAGTGAAGTTTATTGATTTTTAGAGATCTAGAGATTTATATGAATTTGGTTGCTACTATATAATTTTTCTATTGCATAAAATTAGTTCTTAGAAGTTGATAAGCTTCCTACAATGGATACAGAGGAATTTCATCTTTGATTTCCTGAAATTCTATGTGCTTTCCTCATGTAGGTATTAGTTTATTATTGCAGTAAAAGAGTAGACATTGAAGAATAAGGAGGCCCATGAAAGAATACCCCATTGGATATTGAAGGTAGAATATTGAGGAGTAGGAAGGAGGTCCCCATATAAGCTTAAAGATTTAAGACTCTATATTAAATAAAGAAGAAAACAACTTTATTGCATATTGAGAAGGTGACCCAAGAAAGAGGTCTCATTGAAGAACTTCCATATTTGGAAGATAGAAAAATGAATATTGAATATAGAGGACTAGGAAAAATCCTATTGAATATTTGAGAAGCTATAGAATTTGAAGACCCAAGACAAGAGAAATCAAGTAAACTTGAAAGGAAAAAGAAGATGAAGGGTAGAAAAGCCTTATTGAAGAAGTGGCCATTGGAGGAGATTAATAAAATGAAATACTTAAACAAATGTTATGGTTATTTTAATAGAGGGAAGTTTTAAAACAAATTTTAGTAATAGATCACTTTAATAAAGTAAAATTAATTTTGGAATGTTTAGTTTTGTGCTCACATGTTGTTGCTCTTTGTTGATTCTTATGGTAAGAGGAGAAGGAATTAAATTATGTAACTCCTAATTTATTATACCATAAGGAAAATTATTGAAATACCTTAATTAACTCCTTCATGGGTAGCTAGGTGACCATGACCACCCCATTCACTTCCAAGTTGTATTTATAATGCTTGGGAGTTACATATATGGGTAGGAATCCCTTGGCTTGGGAGTGGAGATAGGGAGGCAATGGAATTAAAAGGTGAGATTATTTTGGAAAGCAGGATAGGAGTGATAATAAGGATAAACCATGTGAGTAGGAGGATGTCTAAAGCAAATAAATCTATTTGCATAAAGGTATTTTCTACATGGTTTTGGCTTGGATGCACTCAATGTTATATCTTTTAACTATTTTGGATTTTAGCTTTGAGTAGTCTATGTTGGTAGACGTATGCCTCTTTTCTTATTTCTTTGATGTCCCTTCCTTCATGTATGCTTGTATTTTTTGCCTGCATTAGCTTGTTGTTGGAGGACATTGGTAGGTGGTATGGAGGTACACCCAGGTTTTTTGCTATATTTTTCTAGTTCTCCTTGGTCCAAGCTTCCTGCATAGGAGATAGCTTTGGTTGGGCCTTTGTTGCCTAATTTATATTTCTTTAGTTTCTTGGCTACTACTCGTCTATGGTTCAATGTGTTAATCGATGTCCATCAACCACATATTCTCCCTCCCATGCTTACTTGTTTACCTTGGTCTAAGTGGTTAAACCACCCATGTTGAGTTGGATGTGTTTAGGTATTGTTTTTTGTGTTACATAGGCATCCTATGTCGTTTTCCCTTAGTATTTGTGGTTTCCATACCTGTGCTAAGTTGGTTGTGCATAGGTATTTTTTTGTATGTTACGTAGACATCCAACATCATCTACCTTGGTTGTGCTTGTTATTTTTTTAATTGTCTTTGGTTTTATCCCTATGCCCTCTGTGTGGCATGACACTATGGGTTTGATCCCTCTTTTGTTAGGGATGGGTTGCCTATCTTTTTGTTGTTGTGTTTTCTTCTGCCCTGTGTTTTTGGATTACGTTCTTTGACCTTATTTTAAGCTTTGATCTTATTAAGGTTTTTACAACATTCTAATATTTTATTTTATTAATAGATGCTCGTGGGTGAAAACATTAATGTTATCCCTTTATTTGGGTGAAATAAAATTTGAAAGGAATTAATGTTTTTCCTTTATGCTTTTTATTGAAAGGAATTAATGGTTTTCCGTTATGCTTTTTATTGAAAGGAATTAATGATTTTCCTTATGCTTAAATATGAATGGAATTAATGGTTTTTCTTCATGATTTAATTGAAGTAATTAATGATTTTTACTTATTCTTAAATGAAAGGAATTTAATGATTTTCCTTATGCTTAAAAATGAAAGGAATTAAAGATTCTCCTTTTGTTGAAAAATGAATGGAATTAAGGGTTTTCCTTTATGCTTAGTTGAAAGGAATTTATGGGGGTTCCTCTATAGCTTTTTTTGAAAGGAAATTATGGATATTACTTTAGAATTTATAGTGGTATAGGAATTTATGTTTTCCTCTATGACTTATTGATGATACTTGAATGAATTAATTTGAGTATTGTTTGTTAAGAGAATCAATGAAATAGAAGTATGGGATTCTTTGTGCATGTTTATGTAATATGTTTGCATTGATGAAAAGACTCATATAGAATTGCATCCATATATACATAATGAGGTGTTTTGATCGCTACCTTCCTATCAATTTACCATGGAGGACAACAGAAGGAGATGAAAAATTATTTTCTTTAGTCAAATCATTGTTTAAATAATCCTATGGAAGGATTAAGTTGAAAATCTCTCTTAGTAGAAGATGGATAATTATAATAGAAGCAAAGACTTATCATGTGTAAATTTATACCTTTAAAAAATGATTAATCTTGGTACTATGATCAATTTTAATGGTGTAATATTCATGTTAAAGCAAAGCTTATTTATATTGTATCAATGCTTGGGTTAAAATAATATTCCTAGTTTAGCTTGTCTTCTTACATATTTGGTTGTCTTACATTGTTATTTCATTTCCTAGTTTACCTTTTAGAAATGCCAAATATAGGTGTTTGTTCAACATACACATCAAATAATTCCATATTAGACTTGAATCTAGTCCTTAAACCATTCCTGGTGAACCCTTTGATCTCCAAGTACCTAAGTGTTGAGAATGTAACACACCCCCATGATCACATCAACTCCAAATGAATCTAGGTGAGAATACTATGCGATAGGACAATTTTCCCCCTCTACATTTTCTTTCCCTTTTTCCTAGAGAATCCTAATAGAGTATTCTAGTAAATAAGGAACAAGTGTCAAAATACTACATCACAATAAGGAGATAGCCTTGATAAAAACAACTTGAGGTCATCTAGAGGTGCAACATCACATACTTTCCAAGACTTATTATGACTACACCCTACATCAGGCACACGACACCAGATGTCTCACTTAAAGAGATGATGAGTGAACCACAACCATGGGGTTCATTATGCCTAGGATGTAGGGGTTATTTTTGACTCTTAATAGTTCAAAATGACATGCCTGATGGGACCAAACTATAAAAATTCTATCCCCTATTTTGAATTTAGTTTGTGGTTTCAATGAAGATCATGATTATAAACTTTTTGAATCATCCTAAATATTTAATTAGTGACTCTACTACTCAAAATAAGAACACTATTTTTTTCCATTTTTAGATTAGGTTACAATGGGAACCTCCTTATAGCTAAACAATCATCACTTAGTAACTCTATTACACAAATAATATATAAAGTCTCAGATAATGTAGCTAAAAATAGGCTTGCATTTTCATGAGCGTAAGGCTTACCACTAGAATAGTGATAGGAGTGAAGCCTAAATTACTCCTCCCCCTCTAAATATTATTAACTAATATAGAAATTGATGATAAAATATGGTTACTCTAGTTAATCCAAATCAAATAATACTCTCAACTTGGGATAATGGAGGTCCCCTAAAACAACCAGTAGCACTGGCTACTTAGAACCAAGTCCTAGCCTATATGGTGAAGTCCTTTTCATATTTCATTATAGAATATATAACCACCCCAATGGACCATATCCAACACATGGTCAGTCTATACACACTTTACAACATTGGATAACAAGAGATCACCCTTAGACTGATGGTAGCATCCCTCAAGATAAAATTAAGGGATTGGTATATCTCTCTCACCCTAAATATATCACTAACTAGGACCAACTTGAAAACTAACTTTTGATCATTTTGAGGAGAATACAGACAAGGTATCATTGTTAGAACAATTAGAAACCATAAAAATGGATTTTATGAAATCCATGGATCATTTCAATGCCAAATTCTAAACATCCTAGCATATAATTCTAGAATAAATATATCTTGTACTAGGTATAGCTTTAATATACTACTTTAAAGCATTTTGTTCTAAAATTGAAATTATGGTAAAAACCAAGGTAGGAAATTCATTATTGGTAGCCTATGAGATAGACACTCAAGATGAAAGAGATATATTTTATATTGAGAGATTAAATCCTAGACCACCTACACCTCTTTTCCTAGATGTCTAACCATCATATCAACCTCCTCCAACCATTCAACCAACTATTTCTCTCTCTCTCGATTGGGTTGGATTTTTGGGTATGTTACATTGGTTCTTTAGGACCCACTTGCTTAACTAGTAAAAGGGCCCCAAAATCAAGCCACACTCCTTAGGTAATTGAGTTGTAACACTCCATATACCTAGGGATAGTTGCTCAGTGGCATGAGTAGCATATCCATCAATGGAAATTCAAGGGCTTGGGAGGGAAATAATAAGGGGTATTTCATGAGTCAAGGACCTAGTGAAGCCAATTAACCTTGCTAATCTTCAAAAGGTGAAGATAAATAATACCTCAATAACTAAAATTTAGAAAAGCAGTAAGTGTAGAATCAAAGGAAAAATAGAGAAGAAGAAATACATTATGCAAGAATTTATCCTAGGAAACCCTTTTGGGAAGAAACCTAGAAAGAATATTTCCTTATTGTATAAATTTGATCATCTCCAATACAATAAAATATTTATTCATGTTTTGCTTGTGATTAAATTATTTTCACATTTCACACATCTAAACACTCATTCAAGTGTTGTTTTATATGCAAACAACACAAGAAGTAGAATTACAATACCATAGGAATAAATCCATGGGCCGACTATACATTAACCCAAAACTACCTATATGGGTCTAAATATAGCTTAACCCCCCCCAAAAAAATAAAATTGTGAGGGCTATCACCCCTACACCCCTGAATAGAGGTTGCCATCCTTGAACCTCAAATATTATAAGGAGAGAGTGTCCACTCATCTCAGAGTTAATACCACCTCATCTTAGAGTTAACCCCACCTGAATAAAATAGAAAATATTCAACACAATTCTAACACTCTCCCAATTGTTGAATACTTTCCATAGGGTCTAAAAACTATCATTGTCAACTATCAAAGGCAACCATACCCATGAATCTTCTACACCATGAAATTATTTTAGTAGTTATGACCTTTTTTAATGATGAGTAGTATTCTTCACTATATCAACTTTCTCCGACATCACCCAGTTATCTTCAACCATATCTCTCAAAATATTGTTGGAATATATTACATTATTTGGTATATTCTAATGTACCACCATGGGTACATATTTATATTAGGAGTGTGTCTTAGATTAGGGTTTACATAGTTACATTATGCAATGTAATAAATGCGCAAGTATTGATAGAATGTGCAAAGTACCTAATGATGTAAATGTGCATGTTGTCCATGTGCACATGAGTCCATGGACTAGGAAGATGAAGAGTCATAGGAAGATGGAAATCCAAGAGTCACATCTCAATATATGTATATATATATATATATATATATATATATATATATATATATATATATATATATATATATAAATATATATGTATGTATGTATGTATGTATGTAGAGAGACAATATGAGATATGGCATATTAGCGAGTTAGTATATGGCTCATCAAAGAGATGGTATATGGTAGAGATATTGTAGTAGATACAATGTAGAGCATGTATGAAATATGGAGAGTTAGAGATATCCATTTTTTATTAATGTACTATTTTTGTGAGTTTTCATTAATGACAGTTTTATGAGTAGTTGCATAAGTTTTTATGAGTTTTACATGCTTAGTATATTGCCATAATATTATATTTAATATTGCATGCTTATTTTTAGATCTTGTGGTAGATTTTCATTAAATATATAACATCAAAAGCTAATAGTGGTATCAAAGCCACAAGGGATATTGATAGGAGATAGGGAGAGCCACAAGAGAGATTGAGATGAGATAGAGAAATCTCATTTTCAAAAATTTTAAATTATTTTTTGGCTAGAGTCTTTCCACAGGGTTGCAATAAAAATCATGAAGACTAGGACTCAACATAGATCTCTTTCCACTAGATTGAAGTATAACTAGTGAAGTTTATTTATTTTTAGAGATCAAGAGATTTATATGAATTTGGTTGCTACTGTCTAATTTTTCTATTGCAAAAAATTAGTTCTCAAAATTTGAGAAGGTTCCTACAATGGATAGAGAGGAATTTCATCTTTGATTACCTAAAATTATATGTGCTACCCTCATGCAGGGATTAGTTCTTTACTTTAGTAAAAGAGTAGACATTGAATATTAAGGAGGTCCAAGAAAGAAGGCCCCATTGGAGATTGAAGGCAGAATATTGAGGAGACCCAAGAAGGAGGTCCCCATAGAATCTTGAAGATTGAAGACTCTAGATTAAAGAAAGAAGAAAGCAAATTTATTGCAGATTGATAAGGAGACCCAAGAAAGAGGTCCCATTGAAGAACTTCCAGATTTGGAAGATAGAATACTGAATATTGAAGATAGAGGAGGACTAGGAAAAGTCCTATTAAATATTTGAGAAGCTACAGAATTTGAATACCCAAGAGAAGAGGTCTCAAGTAAACTTGGAAGGAGAAAGAAGAAGAAGGCTAGAAAAGCCCTATTGAAGAAGTTGAAGAAGTGGCCATTGGAGGAGATTTGAAGAAAGATCAAGGTAGAAGATTGCAAGAAGTAGTAGCTCCTAAAAAGAAGAATTTGGGAGAATTGTTGCCATCCAACAACAAGCCCAAAAGGAAAAAGGATTTGGTAAGAAGTTTATCAAATTTTAGAAAGGATTCTTGAAGATCTCAAGACATTTAGATTCTTGAGGAAGAGACCAACGATAGAGGTCAGATTGGAAGACAGAATCCAACAAGAGCTAAGGAGGAGAAAGAAGATAGAAGAGGCCACCGATTTGAGAAATTTGAAGATTGCCATTGCAGAGAAGAAGATTGTTGATTATTGTAGTAGAAGTTGAAGAGTCATAGGATAGAAAGTTGAAGGTGACATAGTGCTACAAATTAAAGAAGATTTGGGAAGATTCTAAAGTGCCTTTGAACAACCAATTGAAAGAAGGCTTGATAGCAAAATAAAGCAGCAATTTGGAGGAATTGAATGTTGTTTTTTGAAATAAATATAAAGGAGAAGAAATCAGAATTTTGGAGCAGAAAATTAAGAGATTTATACTGCAAAATTGGGCAGCATTAGAAGGAGAAAAGAGAGCTGCATTTTGGAGAACTTTGGGGCAAATTTGAGAGATTTTTGGACAACAAAATGAAGGAGGAATTGGCAAAATTTGAAGCTGCAAAATTGCAGAGTTTTGGACAGCAAGAGGGCAGCACTAATAGCTGCAAATTTCAGAATTTAAGAGAAAAAATTTGGAGGAGAATTGAAGCCACAAAAATCAGGAAATTTGGGCAGCAAACTAAAGCTACAAATTTGGGAAAATATACAAGCTGATTTTGGGAAGCAAGCTAAGGCTACAAATTTGAAGGTATAGAACAGCAAGTTTGAGTAGTAGGAAAGGAGAGGAGACAAGCTACAAAATACAACCAAAGAGGTTTGAAATTAGGTGCTTAAAAGAGTATTTTAGTTTTATGAAAGTTGATTTAATTTAAGTTTATTTGGCACCATATATTAGAGAGTTCAAATTAGGAGAAGGAAGAACTCTAAGTTTATTATCTCCTAGTTAAAGGAGTTTTAGAAGCTTGCAAATTAGTGAGTTAATATAGAATAAAGGAGTTGGTTCATTAATATTTGTATGCTATTAAGAAAGCAAGCATTAGCAAGCTAAGGAGATTCAAATACAAAGAGAAGCACTCAGAATATTGTGCTCAATACATGGTTTTGAAATACAAGTCTTCAAAAGGTATTTTTATTGTTTCAAAACCTACAAAATACATCAACAAAATATAGAGTTAGAAGTTTCAAAAAAGGAGAAATAAGGAGAAAAATTTATTGATAATTAATATCATTTTACAAAATTGAAAAAAGAGATATTTATTGAAAGAATAGGAGATCGAATAAGGGCCCAAGATAGAGCAAGATTTAAAGTTTCAAAAGATACTAAGGAGCATAACCAAATTTAAAAAAATTGGTAATGAAGAAGTTGTTATCTAATTGAGCAAAGTAAAGAGAACAAAAGGAGATTGAAAGATAGAAAAAGGTACAACTATTCTAGCCTAGGTGTGGAAATAATAAACCACATTAGATTTAAAGAAGAAACTATCGATAAGGAGTTGTAGAAGGTGGAGCAAATGGAACACCACCAAGGTTGAGAAAGAGACACCAATGTGAAAGGAAGAACCACCAAAATGTTGCGATAAGGAACATTTGGAAGCTCAAGAGTCATTGCAAACGTACCAAGAGTTCTTTATCTTCAACCATTGAAGAGTTACTTAAGGGAAGATGAAAGGAATAGAGTAACGTAGCTTCTACAACCGTGCAGCGCTAGGGCAAGAAAAAATATCAAGAGGAAATTATTTGTGTAAGGCTTAAGGAGTGCCATCATTCGAGCATTGGCAAGAAACCATTTTCTAGGTGAAAATAATCAAAACCATAATGCCCAGGAGGAAGGAGCACCATTTAGAAGCATGTGAAGAATTTGTGTGCCACATGTCATCATAGAAGGAGGAGCACCAACCATCATGCAAGCAAGGTGAAACATCTTCTTACATATATTGATTGCATGGAGTAAGACCAAACTTAGTATATCCAAGAAGCGGTAAAGAGAGTTTTGAATGAGCGTTGTAGCAAAGGAGAGTTTCAAGGAGGAATAAACATCAAGGAGAATATCAACCACCACTAATTGTGATTTGTGCATGCTCATTGCAGAGAGTAACGTAAACACATGAAGAATATGAATCATTGTCCGAAGATATTGAGTTCCATGTGACACGTGAGAAGAGGAACATTAAAGGAGTCCAAAAATTTCCTAAATATATATTAAACACATTGTTGGTCAGAGAAGGTTAGAGGATGCATTGAAGAATCAAACTCTTGAAGACTGAGTTTAATGAGTGTCAAGGAGCATTAAATGCATTACAGTGAAGGAAGAGCATCTTAAGAGCACAGGTTGTAGAGTCACAAGAGGCAAGTCAAGTTTAGCATGCCATATACAAGGAGGTATGAAATATCTAATTTAATTTATAACCTTTGCAAATATTAAAGGAGGTATAAGGCATATTATTGAGATTAAGATTAATTACTCTTTTATACTCAAGGTTATTTGGATAAATGGAGTTATAAGGTAATGAATTACTAAATTAAAACCTTAGAAGATATATTGAATGATATAGAATATTTTTGAAGCAAGGAGAATTTAATTTGAAAGCATTTGAAATTACTTTATCCTATTTGAAATTCAAATTGCATAGAAATATTTGCAAATAGTTTAACTTTGAGAAATTAGGATTTCTACATAGAAATAGAAATATTAAATTTGCAAATACCTTTGTTTTCTAAATTTCCAATTAGGGAGTTATAAGGAATTCAACACCAATTTAAGTTTTTGAAATTTAGAAACTATATTATTGAAAATTGAAAGATATAAGAAAAACAACATAGAGTTGTTGGAAAGTTGGAAAATTACATTCGGTATTAGTCTCTTGCTCAAATTAATGAGACATAAGGAATCCAACTTATAGTTCTTGAAAAATAGAGAATCTTATCAAAATTGAAATTATATCAAAATTATATTTAGATTTCTATTCATAAATAGGGAGACAAAAGGAATTCAACTCAAAGGTAACTTAGAAATCTAAGTATTTCATCAATACCATATTATATTAAAGCATTAGGGAGTCTACAAGTATCATCATGGAGACAAATAAATTCTTTCTGTTAGAATCTCAACTTCATGGAAAAACAAAGTGAGGTCAATATTGATAGTTAAAAATCTTTGGGATATTGTTAAAGGAGCAAAAATTAAACCTACTATAGATGATAGAGAGATTCAAAAGTATGAAGAAGATGAAGCAAAAACACTTATGATAATAACATTTGCAATTACAGATGAAATACAACCATACATTAGTTCAGCAACAACTTCTACAGAATCTTGGAAAAAATTAGCCAAGATATTTGAAGGAAGGAATAAAACCACTATCTTGAATCTTCAAACTCAATTGCATTCTCTAAAAGTTAATAGTGGTGAAAGTATAGAACTATTTCTAAGAAAAGTAGCAGATATAAAAGGAAAATTATTAACCTTAGGAGAAAAGGTAGAAGATAAGTTTCTTGTCCAAGTGATCCTAAGAGCACTTCTAGAAAGCTACAAGCATCTAGTCACATCTTTACAAATTCTAAGTAAAGATACATCATTTGATGAGTTAGTCAATATACTACAAGAATATGAGGTAGAAAATTTAGTGAAAGATGAAATGACTAACAATGCCTTAGTCTCAAAAGATAATCCACAAGGAAATGTTACTTCATTCTCAAATGGTAGATCAATATGGAATAATAGATATTGTCAAGTATGTAGAAAGAAAGGACATAATACCGTTATTGTAAATTCAATCCAAGAAATCAATATCAAGGGAATAAAAAAAATTTTGGAAGCTAATCAAATAAGCCATTCCAACCAAGACAATATTAGAATCAATATAATTTGCATCAACAACAATTTCAGCATCCATATACTTCTCAAAATAAATACAATCATC
This sequence comes from Wollemia nobilis, assembly GCA_028583015.1. Classification (NCBI taxonomy): domain Eukaryota; kingdom Viridiplantae; phylum Streptophyta; class Pinopsida; order Araucariales; family Araucariaceae; genus Wollemia; species Wollemia nobilis. The sequence continues at coordinate 607,236 of JAQPPZ010001613.1, read as the reverse complement.
CTCAACTACAATATAGAGAAGGAAAAAAAAATGATACTTAGTTCAAGAGATTTAAGAAATTCAGGAACTAGAAGAACCTACAGATGAACATGAAGTTAAAGCTCTTTTAAAAAAATAGTATTTTATGAAGATACTAATTATTTATTTGATCAGGATACAAAGAGGAAGCAAAATGAAGAAAGCAAAAAATAAGAGCTCAAGTTCCAGAACCAAGATGAAGATCCATATTGAAGAGTAAAGTCTTCAATAACCAAATAATGTAATACAAGGGGGTGTTGGAATATATTACATTATTTGGTACATGGTAATGTACCACCATGGGTACATCTTTAGATTAGGAGTGTGTCTTAGATTAGGGTTTGAGTATTTACTTTATGAAATGTAATAAATGCACAAGTATTGTTAGAATGTACAAAGTACTTAATGATGTAAATGTGCATGTTTTCCATGTGCACATGAGTCCATAGAATAGGAATATGAAGAGTCATAGGAAGATGGAAAGCCAAGAGTCACATCTCATTATATATAGACATATAGAGACAATATGAGATATGGTATATTAGAGAGTTGGTATATGGCTCATTAAAGAGATGGTAGATGGTAGAGATATTGTAGTAGATACAATGTAGAGCATGTATGAAATATGGAGAGTTAGAGATCTCCATTTTATATCAATGTACTATTTTCATAAGTTTTCATTAATGGTAGTTTTATGAGTAGTTGCAAAAAAATTTATGAGTTTTACATGCTTAGTATATTGGCATCATCTTATATTTAATATTGCATGCTTATTCCTATATATTGTGGTAGTTTTTCATTAAATATTGAAGAGACAAAAACGCAACACCAAATAACAATATATAGAAACTGACCTCAAAAGACAATATTGCACAATGAATGATTTATATTAATATGGGGGAGCCTCAAAACTCCATTTTTATAATAAGGATCTTTGAATCCTTTGATACATATTTTACAATAGCTAGGGTTCTTTGAAACCCTAGTGAACAATGTTGGTGGTGTCTTCAAAACGTGTTCTTGCTCCTAACAAAAGTGAGTAGGCTTTTGATTATTTGATGCTAGACCACTCCAGATTAAGCAACTACACAATGCTAATGTAACACTTCCAGATCTGCACACAAGAAAATAGCAAGTAGGTTAGTAGCAACTGTGAGGGCTCCATAATGTGAGGCCCTCTATAATCAATACAAAAACCCTAGCTATATGATGTAAATAGCATGAACAAAACTGAAAGTGTATAGAATGAAATAACAAATAAAATATTTACCTTGCTTATCTACCATTCTCTGATCTCATGAAATTTGTTGCAGTGGATTGGTGTAGTGATGCCCTAGCATCTCCCAAGGACTATGAGGGTTGCAGAACTTTGGTGTAAAATACCCATAGGTACTTTGCGTCTATAGGAAACACCTATGGATGCTTGGGAATAGTGGGAAACACCCAGAGGTGTTTGGCAATGAGGAGAGAAGTGCTCAGGAGCACTTGGGAATGATAGGGAGCATCCGAAGATGTTTGAAAACTGAGTGAAAGGTCTACAGAAGTGGATCTAGCTGAGCGAGGGAGGCAACAACAGATGTAGAGGCTATGGCCAATGAGGGTGGAAGGTGAGGGCACTTGAATACTATAGGGAACTTAGGGCAACAGACATAGGATTTCAAGATTACTCAGGGAACTCAGGACTTAGGGGTTGAGCCATCAAAATGACTCCTATTTATAATCTCACCTAGGGAACGTTAGGGTTTTAACAACACAAATTGTTCGGTCAAGATTAAAATGTGACAAAGGGTGGAGATTAAATCTAGGGTGGCATGGATTGATGTGGATGAATGGATAGGATTAAGTGAAATTGGATGGTTGGGATTAATTCACTTATATATATATATATTTATTAAATATATATAAAATATTATTATTTAAATATATAAAATAAACATATATAAATATATATGAATAATGGGAAAAAATGGTGGGAAGACCTGAATGGATGACAAGTGGCTAGGATTTGGTGTCTATAGATGCCCCTTTTTGTACTGCGTTGCGTAAAATACAATGCAGTGCAAAAACATGAGAGACCTATTTTGGCTAGGTGCAGAAGTAGATTTCTCTTGGGATGTGAAACATGAGCTTGAAGATAAAAGAATGAAAGAATTTGGATTTTTGCATAGCTTACCCCCTCAATTGGTGAATGCCAATTAAAAAATCTGTGCAAATGAATGATGTAAATGTGATATCATTTTTGCCCCAACGGTTGAAAGGGGATTGGTGAAAAATGTGAAATTATTACATCTATTTTTGCCCCAATAGATGAAGGGTTTTGTGGAAAATGTGATGAAAGATATGTCTATTTTTGCCCCAACATATGAAGGGATTTGTGGAAAATGTGATTGAAAATGTGTTTGTTTTTTCCCCAACAAATGAAGGTATTTTTTTCAAGTGTAGATCTCATGATCATGTAATATGTATCCCATAGTGGGAAAGTCCAAACCAAATGTGATTACCCCAAATTTTGGATGATTCAACATTGTTAAAGAATGTGCCTTCTGACATCATTTATATGCAAGGATGAATATGCAAAAATAAGAGTAGTAAAATTTGGAGGTCCAACTAGTGACTTTCAGATAATTTCTATGATCGAAACCAATCACCCTAGCTAAGGCCAGTTACCATGATGATTTTCAAGGAGATGTGAAATGATGAAATTTTATTTTGTTCGTGTTTTAATTCCCATGAACTAGGCCATCATTGATAGCTTTTGTGCAAATTGTTCTTGGCAAGGCTTCACCCAAAAAAGTGAAGTACCATATGTGATACTTATTTTGAACAAGGAGATGGAATGATGAAAATGACCAAGTGTCCTTATGGTAAGTTATTCATCCTACCGAATTGCATGGATGCAAACCACTGCAATTGCCAAGTATATAGAATAACACACTAGGTACAAGGTTCACTTAAATGTTGTTTGACCTTGGTAATATGCAAATTGTGATATGAATGATGTGAAAATGATGTATTAATTATGATAATGATGATTATAAGCATTTTTGTGAATATTTGCACCATTTTGGTATGCTTTTGTAACCTGTGAGGTGAATTTGTGATTTATGGTCGCAAACAAAATTTATGCATCCAAATCAATTGGAATATTCACAAAACCTATTAATATGATGAAACAGATGTGTGGATGCAATATGGAGTGATTTGGTGGGAATAAACCACTATTTTGTGAAAATTTAACTTCTTGTCAAAATTGATGCCAAACATTGGTTGGTGCTTTTGGCATGTAAAAATGCCCACCTGTGTTTAGTCATTTTTCAAACACCCTGGTTCACTTCAATGCACTAGGAAATGTCCATGGGTATTTTAGGGCACCTGAAGTAGCAATAAATAGCTGGTAGGATGAGAAATGAAACTCATTTGTGCGTTTGTGAGGTTGAGAAGCTGGTTTTGGAGAGGGGAGTGAAGAGAGGTGATGTGAATTGGGCACAAAATATATGGCAGAAGAGGGAGCAGAAGCGGGGGCCAGAGCTGGGGTTGTAGTGTATACTACTGAGGTAATTTCCTATTTTGTATATTGTGCAAAAGAAATTTGTTTTTATGATTTTTTTAACAATATTAAATGACAAGTGTTTTGTGTTGTGTTGCAGCTTAGGATTTTTGAAGCTTGATACTAGTTCTTACCGTACATTCCTAGGATGAGGAAGGTGGTATTGAATGAGGAGTGGGAGTTTTTGGATGATGTGTGGCTAGTGGATGTAGCTTGGGTTAACATGGTGAGGGTGGATGAGGGCTACCTTTTTGCATTGGTGGAGAGGTGGGATCCGGATAGGGGATATTTCAACTCCCCACATGAGAGGTGATCCTGACCTTGGAGGATATATATCACATACTTAAGGTGCCAGTGGAGGGAGAGCACGTTGAGGTTGGATGTGATCGAGGTGCAAATATGAGGAAGATGTTTGGCGATGGCTAGAAATCTATGAGGGTGGAGAGTGGGGGTATTTCCTACTTGTCCATGTATGTGGACAAGGATTTGGATGCCCTTTGATATTTGGTGATGTTCATGTTGGCCAACATCATGGCCTTGAATATCATTGGTTGTAGGTTCCCTTAGAACCTAATAGGGTTAGTGAGCGATATGCTCACTAGGCAGTAGGTGTGTTGAGTGGTGTTTTCACCCAATTGTGAAAGCACACTCTCCGATAGGATTTGAGTTCCAAAATCCTCTGCTTGCAAATAAATTATAACAAAATAATTTCCCCAATGTTCCTGTTATGCTGGCTCTTTGTTTACCAATGATGTTGTTCAATTTAAATGCTGGGAATATCTTAGGGTTGCAAGTGGATGTTAACAAGGGGCACTATGGTTTATTTTAATTTGAATTTACAATGGACTCAAAGTGAATAACTCTAAGAATTGAATCTATTTCGATCTTGAGCTTTGATGGATTTTTAGTTATTTGTTGAATGACAGTAATTAAAATACAGAAAATAAAATAAGGGGTTGAAAATAAAAGAAATGCAAATAAAATGAAACTAAACTACGTCCAGAGTTCGACCATCCTAATTGAAAAAACCAAAGATAATGAGGTTTGTACATGTAACCTAACCTATTGAACCTGCAAATTCGCACAATCCAAATAAGCTAGGTGCGAGTTTCTGGGGTTCTTTTTACTGTAATTTCAGACTTAGACATTCGCATGAAGCAACCAAGAACACTTGCATTAAACTTCACCTAAAAGCCTAGAAATCTGAAAGGGAAAGGTAAGACATTAAATCTAGCATGCAAAAATGACTCCTTTCTTATCAATGAGATATCAGCTCTCTGTATTTCTGTATTAAAATGATATATCAGTTACATTGACAGAATGTTCTAGGTTTAACTAATCCAGAACAAATGAAGGAAATTGCTCCAAGTGCAGGCCCAGAATGGCATGCAGCCCTTGTATCTGCAACTCTACTAGAAGCAATTTCCAACCCCTGTATCGATCTGTGCTTCTAATTTTATACTAACTAATACGGCTCTTCGGTTCACCTGCGTCGCTTCGCTTCACCTCCTAGAATGCGTTGTTTCAAATTCCTCACCTTTTCGTTGCTTTTGATTCACGCTCGATGCCGAAACGTTCAAAATTTTTTGTTACATGAAACGCCTCTGTAACTCTGACACCTGTATGCCATGTGTTCTGCATTTTCAGCATGTTTCATAATGGCCCCATGTAAATCGCGATGTATTTATGCATGCAGCTTGTTCCTCTGCCAGCACAGCAAAAATGAGACAGGTAGCAAAATCATGACATTTTTTGGCCAACAGCCTTCTTGCCTTCTTGCCCAGCGAAAACGCGACATGTCACGAAATCGCGACATGTTGCGAAATTGTGACGCCTTTTTGTTCCGTACACTCTTGGCCACAACCTGTCACGAAATCGCGACGTTTTTTTGTTTGATATGCTTTCGGCATTAACCTATCGCGAAATCGTGACGTTTTTCACTTGGCACTCCTTTGGCTGCAACCTGTCACGAAATCGTGACATTTTTCACTTTCGTACTGCTTTACCGGCTTTCCGTCGTGAAATCGCTACGCTTTTTATTTTGGGCTGCTCTTGCTGCTTTCTATCACGATTTCACAATATTTTTTTTCTTCGTGCTCTTTCGATGCTTTCTGTCATTATTTCACGACGTTTCTTCGCTTCATGCACTTTTGCTCGTTTCTATCGCGATTTCACGAAGTTTTTGTGCTTCGTGCTCTTTCGCTTCTTTCTGTTGTGATTTCGTGACGTTTCTTTGCTTCATGCCCTTTCACTCATTTTTGTCATGATTTTGCGATGTTTTTGTGCTTCGTGCCCTTTCGCTCGATTTTGTCATGATTTCGCGACCATTTTACATTTCATGTCTTCCGCCCGTTTGCCAGCCGTGAAAATCAAACACGTCATGATTTCATGACGGTTCTGCTCACCTGCTACCGCTGACTGTGTTGACCGTGATTTTGTGACACGTCATGATTTTGCTACGCCTTTCTGCTTCGTGCCCCGTTTGCCGCTTCCTATCGTGATTTCACGATGTTTTTTCTGCTTTGCCCTATTTGACTGGTTTGACCCGTGATTTTGTGACATGTCACGATTTTGCTATGCCTTTCCATTTTTCCTTTCTCTCTCCTCTCTAGGCCATGACGGAGCAACATGTCACGATTTCTTGACACTTTTCATTTTCGATAGCGACCGTGCAACACGTCACGATTTCACGACACTTTTCTACTTTCGACCACGACAGAGCAACATGTCGTGATTTTGCGACACTTCATTTTTTGGCAGCGATGGCACGACATGTCATGATATCGTGACACTTTTCATTTTTTGGCAGCGATGGCGCGACATGTCGCGATATCGCGACATTTTCTTCCTTGTGCAATTTTGCCCCTTTTTCTTGATTTTTAGCATCTGGGTCACTGAGATTTTCTTTGAAAGCTTGCAAAAAGGTGGGTCCCCAATTTTGGGGTGTGTTGTGGATCAGCCACAACAAATGGCGACTCTACTGTCAAATGCTCTTGAGCATTTTAGTGAGAACCCAACTTGAAACATATACAAACTCGATAACATGTGTTAGCACATAAGCAATATAAACAAATGCCCAAAGATCATAAGTACATGAACCATCAGAATCATCAAGTATTAGCTCACTGTGTGCAATGAATTTCATTCCCTATCGTTTGAAATTGATCAACATTCATTGTCAGTTTTACATGAATGTATGTGAGATTGTGAATTATTTGTGTAACCTAATGAATATGCTAGGATATTTTGCTTTTATAAAAGGCATAGTCTTTCTTCTAGTATCACGTACAAACATTCAAGATTTCCAAACCCTCTTAGGATCCACTAATGAATTGTTTTATTATATCCCAAAGTTGGTTATGAGTCCCTACTATCTTGAACCCATGTGCAAGTGAATGTGAAATCAGAACTTTGGGGAATCATACTCCCAACCTAACCAAGATGGGAGTTTAACCCTATCCTTACTATTCTGATTTAGAGTTCATTACCTCACTTTGAGAAAAATAATTTAACCAATTATGGAAAAAATGGTCATGCTAGTCTAACCCTTTGGACAATCAGTGGTCTTGTTTTTTAGACAAGACATGTTGCCATGCATGGGCACACTTAACCCCACAATCCAAAACTTATCTCCATTTCTTTGGACCTTGGGGATGACTACCCATCCTTTGTAGAGGACAAGTAGTACGATCCTTCCAATCCAAAATAAATATGAGATGGGAAAAATTAAATTTTTACTTCTTGGACCTTGGGGATGACTACCCATCCTTGCTAGGGACATGTAGTACGATCCTTCCAATACAAGCTTTGGATAAAAATGTAAAATATTAATTTATTGCTTAGACCTTGGGGATGACCACCCATCCTTTTCAAAGGACAAGTAGTATGATCCTTCCAATCCAAGACTTATTATGAAATGAGACATAAGAGCTTTGGGGAATCAGATTCTCAACCTAAGCGAGATGAGAATTTATGCCCTATCCTTACTACTCCATGTAGGTCAAATCAAAGCTTTGGGGAGTTGGATCCTCAACCTAAGTTTGATGAGGATTTAACCCTATCCTTACTACTCCGATTTTAGGCTTTAAGCTTTATGGAAGTGGTCAAAACCACTGTTTTAAGGATCATATTGCATAATAGGATAGACATGAAAAACCTCTTTCGCCCAATCTTTTCTTCCAAGTTAGGTTTTGATCATTTTTCTCAAGATCCTTTTTAATGTATAAGACGTGCTTGGTTCTAGATATCTCAAGACTCAGTTTCCAACCTTAGGATTTTTCTTACATTTATGTTATAACACAACCCTAAGAGGATTTGACATACTTTAATGATTTGTACCTAAGATGCATATGCAACTAAGATGGAATGTATGTGTAAAGTGAGATGTGACATGAATGCATTATCTTTGAATTACAGATGAAATTTTTGCCATACAAAACTGACTACTTCATGCATCACAAGTTTCAAACGATACAACTTAAAATGTTTGTGTGACTTGTGGAGCTTATACAAGACAATTCCAATATTTCATATTCTCCTAGTCCTAAGCATAAGTTGACATCTCAATTTTATTCTCTTTTTTTTTCTCTTTTTTTTTTTTTTTATAAAAAATAAACAAAAATTGTCAATTGAAATCAAACCCACAACCAAAATCCTAACTAGACTAACAATCCTAAAAAATGAAAACAACATCTGAAAAACTCCACCAAAATCGAAAAGAATAACATCAAAATATCATAACCTAAGGGCTAAAATAATGCTTTAAAATCTGCCCATTAACCGGTAGCATAAAATATTTCCCTTCTAAAGTTTTTAACCTAAAGGTATTTTTTTTGAGAATTTCTGAAATCTGATAGGGGCCCAACCAAAGACAATCAAACTTTTGATGATCCCCTTTTTCCTCATGTCTTTTGTCCCATAGCAATACCAAATCTGAAATTTTGAAGGACTTGATTTTAGCCCTTCTGTCAAACCATCTCTTGATAACTTCCTGGTGTTTATTCATGTGATTCATGGCTTTTGATCTCTTTTCATCAAGGTGCAGCAAATGACTTAACCTGGCTTCAACTTGATCATCCGTCCCCAAGTACTCTTGTATGAAATGCAAGGTCTGCAACTTCAAATTTGCAAGAAATATCGGGTCTTGCCCATAGACCAAATGATAGGGAGTATTCCCTATGGATTCTTTTACTCTGGTCCTATCTGCCCAAAGGGCAAACTTTAATTGGTTGTGCCAATCCCGAGGGTTCTTTTCTAGAAACTTCTTAATGGTATTCAACAAATTTTTATTTGAAGATTCGGCCAAACCATTTCCTTGAGGATAATAATTGGATGCAAATTTTAAGCTCACTTTGTTGTCATATGCCCAATCTGCAAATTGCGTAGAAATAAAAGCTTTACCATTGTCACTGACAATAGAATCGGGCATTCCGAATCTTGTTATAATTTGGTCCTCAAGGAATTTTATTACAATGTCTGTGGTGGCATGTTTAGTAGGAATCGCTTCTGTCCACCTTGTACAGTAGTCTGTAGCTGTAAATATGAATTTATGAGAATCAGAAGAATTTGGGTTAATAATCCCAATGAAATCTAGTCCCCACTGTGCAAATGGTCTCATTTCAACTACAGGTTGTAATGGCATGGCTGCATTTCTTTCTCTATTGGCAGCCACTTGACAGATATGACAAGATCATACATGGGCATGTGAATCTTTGAAAATGTGGGGCCAGTAGTATCCTGCTCTCAGGATTTGATGCGCTGTAGCATTTGCCACACCATGGCCAGTTCCATGTTTCCTATGAAATTCCTGCAACACCCTGGCAACTTCTTCTTTGTTCAGGCACCTCAGGTAGATCCCTTCATGATTCTTCCTATAAAGAACACCAGATTTCATTAGATAATTGATAGACTTAAGCCTTAAAGCTCTTCTTTGAGTTTAATTCAGATTAGAAGGACACTTACCATTCAATAGGAATTGCACAATATCAACATACCAGTCATCCTTAGCAATGTGTTCTGTGTTCGAGTATTGGCATGTTATTTGCGGATTATTTTTTGTGATCGCATTCACCAGTCCCTGTCCTCGAACTAGTTTCATAGGTTGGATTTCAAGATTAAATTCTTGGATGGTGGAAATCCATTTCCCTCTTTTCTCACCTAGTTCGTTCTGTAAAAACATGGTCTTAACAGCAGGGTCTGGCATGATGGCAATAACCCTGCTGTGCACAATGTAATGCCTAAATTTTTTCACCATTTTAAAAAGTGCGTACATTTGCTTATCAAGGATTGAATACCTTAATTGAGCATATTTTAGGGGGCACTTAAAAATGCTATGGGTTTTTTTGCACTATCCTTGCCTTTCTGGGTTAAGACACTCGCGAAAGAGTGTTCTGATGCAAAAGCATAAATATAGAAAGGTTTGGAATAGTCTGGGCTTATGAGGACTGGGGCTCTGGAAATGGTATCTTTGATGTTCTGAAAGGCCACTCTAATTTCCTTGTTCCACTTTACATCCACATCCTTCTTGAGCATTTTGTTCAAAGCCTTGGCTATCTCAGCAAAGCTTGAGATGAACTTCCTCACAAAATTAACCTGCCCAAAGAAAGATCTCAATTCCTTTTTACTACTTGGGAGAGGCAAGTTTTGGATAGCTTGTATCCTTTTTGAGTCGATGGATATGCCCTCTTTTGAAATGATGTGACCAAGCAATTTTCCTTCTATTACTTCGAAATTGCACTTTTTTGGATTTAAGGAAATTCCATGTTCTCTGCATCTTTGGAGCACTTTCTTCAAATCTTTGACATGGTCTTCTCTCTTCTTTAAGAATACTGGAATATCATCCACATACACGATGATAAATTTGCCTATAAGTCATTTGAATGCGTAGTCCATGGCATGTTGAAATGTTGCACCAGCATTTAACAATCCAAATGGAATTCTCTTATATGCAAATGTTCCCCACTTGGTGGTGAAGGCTGTTTTCATCCTGTCATTTGGATGTATAAGAATTTGGTTGTATCCAGAATACCCATCAAGAAAGGACATCATTTCAGATCCATTTACCGTTTGTAGAATTTCATCAATTGAAGGCAATGGATAATTATCCTTTTGAGAGGCTTTATTAATATTTCAAAAATCTATGCATAGCCTAATCTATCCACTCTTTTTTCTTACTGGAATGAGGTTAGCAACCCAGGTTGAGTGCCTAACAGGAAAAATAATTTTTGCTTCCAATAATATTTTGACCTCCTTTTTGATCAAAGGCTCCAATAGCGGGTTAACAACTCACTGCCTTTGCCTAAAAGGCTTGGAGTCTGGCTTCAGAGGAATGGTATGTGTGATGATGTATTGGTTGTATGTTTTCAGCTCATTGTAATTCCAAGCAATGCAATCTATGTAATGCTTCAATGCCTGTATTATGTTTCTCCTTTCTTCATCAGTACATGCCTTTGCAATGTACACCTCCTTTGGATTGTCTGCACTCCCTAGATTAATTGAATCACATGCATATTTGGGGAGTGAGACTCTTTTTCCTTTCTTGGTCCTGTATCCCACGTCGAACATTTTCTCCAATGAAACCACGTCTTTAGGTATTTTGTTGGATTGACATGCGGTTTCACTCTCGTTTTCTATTTCATCTTGCCACCTTTGCTCCTCATCAATCACTTGATTTTCAAAAATACCCGAGATCATGAAAAATTTGGAGATGTGTCTGTCATTTTCAAAAACCTGGAAATTCTTGACATTATCAGGTATTGATGGACAAGGAACCAATTCAATGGAGAACTTTTTACACCTTTTCATGTCCACTGGATTTAACATGCCTGCGGAAACTGCAAGAGAGTCTGCTATTCAGTTTCCTTTTCTAGAAATAAGGGCTATATTGAATGCATCGAATTCCTCAATGAGGTCCATAACCCTAGTTCTATAAAGGCTCAGTCTCCTGTCACAGCATGTATACTGTCCTTTGATCTGCTTGACTACCAGCTCGAAATCTCCCAAAACCTTCAAGCATTTAACATGCTTGCTCAGTGCTAGATGTAAACCAAAGATCAATGCTTTGTATTCTGCCACATTGTTCATGCAAGGAAATTGCAGTCTGTAAGCAGCCAATAATGGTTTACCTCCTAGACTAGTGAGCTCGACTCCAGCTCCTGCTCCCTGTCTAGATTTTGATCCATCAAACCTGAGAAATCATGTGCAATAATTTTCCTTAAAAGATCCACCATGACATGTTTCCTCTTTAGGCTCTTCAGTAGCTTCCTCAACATCAAGTGCATAAACCCCCAGTTACGCTCTAAAAATTGAACTTCATTCATCTTTTTAAATTCTGTTATGATTTCTTTAAGCCTCAGTTCATTTTACACTCTGATTTGATTTGCAATTCCTTTCTAGGGTAGCCACATATGTGAGCAGTCTGTTGAAAAATAGCCATTCAGAGTTTTCATCCAATCCCTCGCAAGTAGCATTCCATATCTACTTGGGATATTAACAACCGAGAATGTCGACAACCTGCTTGGACCCCGGGTTCAGAATTTAATTGAATTTTGACATCATATAGGGTCCCTACCACATTTACCTTTGATCGGTCCAATTGCAGGACCTTGCATTTGGATGAAACAGGTTGCAGACCTAGCATTTGACATATATCCAAAGGCATGAGGTTGCTTGTGGCACCCATGTCCACCAAACAGTTATGCAAATTCTTACCCACAATTCTCAGAGTCAATAAGAATGGTGGGACATCCCGTCTCTCCTTTCATAAAATTAGATGGGACTCAACTCCTTTTCCCTTCCACATTTGATCAAGTGATTTCAGAGCTTTTATCAATGCCTCCTTTTGGCCAGGCAATATAGCCACGTCCAAGAACGAAAGGCTAGATTTGGACTTCTTTAGATCCTCCACTATGTCATAGTTTGGTTTTTCAAATTTGACTGTCTTCTACATGTCATTAGACATTTATTTTCTAAGTGGAGGAGGAGGATTATTATTTGCCTTAGTATCCGGAGGAAGAATATAGTTGTTTGGAGGTGTTGATGAGGTTTTAGAGGCTTTAGATTTACTTCTCAAATGGTATCCATGATTCCCCTTTCTAAAATCTCGAAAAGCTTGCACCTCCTGTTCCAAAATTTTGTCTTCTTCTTCCTCACTCTTACCTTCTTGATGATATACAGTTTCCATCACCATAATTTTATCATCTTGATGTTGCGATGGACCCTCATTTGAAACCAGTTCCAAATCATCAACTTGTGCCTGAAGACAATGAGTGTATCTAGTAATTTCAGGACAATTCCTCTCATTGTGTTCTTTTGTGTTGTGCAACCTACACCCCATTTCCCATGCCAAATCTAAAAGATTCAAAAGGGAATTGGATTGACTAGGTCCTGTAGAAGTATCTAGTTGATTGGAAATGGGAGCGGGTACTCCCCCATTGTTTGGCTTTGTGTTCCAATGTCTCCCTCTATTGTTAAAATTTTTATTTGAGCAAGGGGCATGGGATTCATACTTCTGCTTCTGAACCATGTCATTGCTCAGCTTATGAACTATTTTCTTGAGCTCTTCGACCTCTGAATAAATCTCCTTCGGTGGAATCACATTGTTGTTAACCCCCATTGGATTTGCGTAATTGGTGGGGTCTTGATTCAACATTTGGGTCGGGTTTTGAAGAATTTTATTCCCATATGGATTGACACTTTGAATCGGAGTTGGGTTTGGGAAAGGAACTATAGCCTGATAATTAACTTGGCTGGTCCCTTGCATAGTCGATTGACTATTCTGCAAAAATGCGAGAACAGATGGAATGGATGTAATTGGTTGGATTGGAATGGGTGCATACGCAGGTGCTGGTGGATACGGTTGCTGATATGGGAAGGTGTTCATGCTTGGAATTTGCGGTGCCATGATCTGATTTGCCAAGGGAGCTTGACCATATGGAGCATACTATCCCATCATAGGCATCTGGGGAAACCCATAGCCCTGTGGTGTCATTTGCTGCTCGATGGTCATGGCTTCATTATAGGCTAGAGCTAGCGTGGTGACTTGAGGATTTCATCTTGCAAACATGGCTGTCATGGGGTCCAATGCACCAAAATATATTTGTAAAGCTAATGCAGGATCGATGGCAAAATGCCAAACTGCTCTATTATAGCACTTTTGGAATTTCTGGTTAAATGTTCTGATTGGTTCCCCCTGGCCCCTTTTACATGTAATAAATTGATTGTAAATGGTTGTGGGATCCAAAGGTGACCTAAATTGATTAACAAAGGCATTCTCCATTTGCGCCCATGAAGTGATTGAACCAGTTGGTAAGCATATATACCATTCATATGCTATTGGATCTAAGCTCATGGGGAAAAGTCTGCAAGCCACATCTTCATGCTCGACTTGCAGCCTAATTAAAACATCCCTATAGGCTTGGATATGTTCTTCTGCTATTCTTAGGCCATCTGGTTTGTATTTAGGCAAAAATATTTCTATGTTCTTGGGGATTTCATGGATATCCCCAACAATGTTCAAAGGAATATTGTTAGCTCCATACCAAGGAGTTGCTGGAGGTTGAGCCATTTGACTCAAAATCGATGAGGACAACCCTACAAGAGCAGTAGAAATATTACTAACAATAGGCACACTAGTGGCAACTGATGTCACTGGTGTAGGTCCACTCGATGTTCCTGGAGAAAAAAGGGCTTTTGTGACTGGTAAGCTTACGACTTGCTTGGTTTTATTCTTGGGAGTACCAATGAGCGTAAGGTCATGAAAAATGGTTTCCCCGATTGTTTGGGACCTGGTTGCAATATGACGTGGTGGGTCCAGCCTGCTTGATGAAACCCTCGATTATTTCAAAGAAAACCTGCAACCACAAGAAAAACAAAAGCTATAGTTTAGCTGTCTTTGAGATTTAAGAGATGATTTCAAAATTAAATCAAAAATATATTACTCATGTATGAAAATCAAAATAAAGTAAACCAATTCGGACCCTCCTTCTAGTGCCAATCTGTTGAGTGGTGTTTTCACCCAATTGTGAAAGCACACTCTCCGATAGGATCTGAGTCCCAAAATCCTCTGCTTGCAAAGAAATTATAACAAAATAATTTCCCCAAGGTTCCTATTATGCTGGCTCTTTGTTTACCAATGATGTTGTTCAATTTAAATGCTGGGAATATCTTAGGGTTGCAAGTGGATGTTAACAAGGGGCACTATGGTTTATTTTAATTTGAATTTACAATGGACTCAAAGTGAATAAATCTAAGAATTGAATCTATTTCGATCTTGAGATTTGATGGATTTTTAGTTATTTATTGAATGACAGTAATTAAAATGCAAAAAATAAAATAAGGGGTTGAAAATAAAAGAAATGCAAATAAAATGAAACTAAACTACGTCTAGAGTTCGACCATCCTAATTGACAAAACTGAAGCTAAAGAGGTTTCTGCATACAACCTAACCTATTGAACCTGTAAATTCGCACAATCCAGATAACCTAGGTGCGGGTTTCTGGGGTTCTTTTTACTGTAATTTCAGACTTAGACATTCGCATGAAGCAACCAAGAACACTTGCATTAAACTTCACCTAAAATCCTAGAAATCTGAAAGGGAAAGGTAAGACATTAAATCTAGCATGCAAAAATGACTCCTTTCTTATCAATGAGATATCAGCTCTCTGTATTTCTGTATTAAAATGGTATATCAGTTACATTAACAGAATGTTCCAGGTTTGACTAATCCAAAACAAATGAAGGAAATTGCTCCAAGTGCAGGCCCAAAATGGCATGCAGCCCTTGTCTCTGCAACTTTGCTAGCAGCAATTTCCAATCCCTGTATCGATCTGTGCTTCTGATTTTATACTAACTGATATAGCTTTTTGATTCACCTGTGTCGCTTTGCTTCACCTCTTAGAATGCGTCGTTTCAAATTCCTTGCCTTTTTGTTGCTTTTGATTCACGCTCGATGTCGAAATGTTCAAAATTTTCTATTACATGAAACGCCTCTATAACTTTGACACCTGTATGCCATGTGTTCTGCATTTTCAGCATGTTTCATAATGGCCCCATGTAAATTGCGACGTCTTTATGCATGCAACTTGTTCCTCTGCCAGCACAACGAAAATGAGACAGGTAGCGAAATCATGATGTTTTTTGGCCAACAACCTTCTTGCCTTCTTGCCCAGCGAAAACGTGACATGTCACAAAATCGTGACATGTCGCGAAATCGTGACGCCTTTTTGTTCTGTACACTCTCGGCCGCAACCTGTCTTGAAATCGTAACGTTTTTTTGTTTGATATGCTTTCGGCCTTAACCTGTCACGAAATTGTGACATTTTTCACTTGGCACTCCTTTGGCTGCAACCTGTCACGAAATCATGACATTTTTCACTTTCGTACTGCTTTATCGGCTTTTCGTCACGAAATCGCTATGCTTTTCCTTTTGGGCTGCTCTTGCTACTTTCTGTCACAATTTTGCGACGTTTTTCTGCTTCGTGCTCTTTCGCTGCTTTCTATCGTGATTTTGTGACGTTTCTTCACTTCATGCCCTTTCACTCATTTCTATCGTGATTTCATGACATTTTTGTGCTTCGTGCTCTTTTGCCGCTTTCTGTCATGATTTCATGACGTTTCTTTGCTTCATGCCCTTTCGCTTGTTTCTGTCGTGATTTCACGATGTTTTTGTGCTTCGTGCCCTTTCGCTCGATTTTGTCATGATTTCGCGACCATTTTACATTTCATGTCTTCCGCCCGTTTGCCAACCGTGAAAATCAAAAACGTCACGATTTCATGATGGTTTCGCTCACCTACTACCGCTGACTGTGTTGACCATGATTTTGCGACACATCACAATTTTGCTACGCATTTCTACTTCATGCCCCGTTTGCCGCTTCATGTTGTGATTTCATGACATTTTTTTTGCTTTGCCCTATTTGACTGGTTTGACCCATGATTTTGCGACATGTCACGATTTTGCTACGCCTTTCCATTTTGCCTTTCTCTCTCCTCTCTAGGCCGCGACGGAGCAACATGTCACAATTTCACGACACTTTTCATTTTCGGTAGCGACCGCGCAACACGTCACGATTTTGTGACACTTTTATGCTTTCAACCACGACAGAGCAACATGTTGCGATTTTGTGAAATTTTTCATTTTTCGGTAGCGATGGCACGACATGTCGCGATATCGTGACACTTTTCATTTTTTGGCAGCGATGGCATGACATGTCGCGATATCGTGACACTTTTCTTCTTTGTGCAATTTTGCCCCTTTTTCTTGATATTTGGTGATGTTCATGTTGGCCAACATCGTGGCCTTGAATATCATTGGTTGTAGGTTCCCTTAGAACCTAATAGGGTTAGTGAGCGATATGCTCACTAGGCAGTAGGTGTATGCATGGGCTCCTATCTTATTGGTGTAGGTGTATAGAGAGCTCTATGAGGTGAGGAGGCGAGGGAGGAAGGTATTAGGATGAAAATTATTGCTATAGTGTTGGGTATGGGAGTACTTTAGCATGGCTCAATAAGAGGGCTTACCAGTGGTAGGCTTATGTAGGGAGGAGTTCTATGCTAGGAGATGGATGGTGGCTAAGGATGTACAGTCGATTCGGTCTGTTCGGATGAGCCAGTTGTATTAGGATTTATGGGATGGACTAACATCCATCCAAGTAATATGAAGGCCATGACAGGGTAGTAGGTGGACCAGATATGGATAGCATCTATGATGGGTATGACAGGATAGGTGGGTGGTTGGGAGAAATCAGAGTGAGGCTGAGTATTTTCAATTTTCATGAGTACTTCAATAGTTTTACCTAAGGTAGGGGATTCTGGAGGAGTCGATGCTTTATGGGAGGCATCAGGAGGAGACAAGGCTACCATGTGCAGAGCCATGGAGGGTGGCCTGTAAGGATGATGGGGAGATAAATATCCCAAATGTAGATAATACGAGGACTACTCCATAGTATAAGATATGGTTCACTGCACATCCACCATGAGCACCAATTCTAGTAGTAGCTGATGGGGATGGAGGTAGGGCTAAGGATGAGGGGACCCATGAGGCCCCCAAGTGATAGAGGCACCTTTGATCAGATAGTAAAAGGAGGAGGACTAAGGGTTCGGTGAGATAGGCTCCTGAGAGTGGAGGAGATGGCGGTGATGGGGATGATATGGAGGAGACAATGGATGGTCCTCTAGATCAGAGTGAGGAGGATTGGGTGAGGCTGGAGAAGTAGGTGGCAGAGTGGGATGTGAGGATTATGAAGCTCCAAGTAGAGCTAATAGAGAGGGATAATTGGAATAATGTGGACATAGTGTACCTTTGGTATCAGTGTAGGTATATCGAGTCATTGGAGGATAGGTTGATGGAGCATCATATTCCACTTCCTGATACTCCAAACTCATCTATATCTAAGGCTGCTAGGCATAGCATTTCTAGGCACAGCTCTAGGTCTAGGGCTCCTTCTAGGTCATAAGGGTCCTCTTGGAGGACTTAACTAGTGCTTAGATGCACTTTTTGTATACAAGCCTTGGTTCTCCATTGTATGTTGCCTTTTGGCACTCATTGTAGATGCAATATTTATACATATATATATGGATTTTATCTCTTTGTGTTATATTTTTGTGTGAATGCTTTTTATGTAATAATTTTGTATATGGATGTTAAATGTATATGATATGTTATGGATGATTAATGCAAGGTGGAATGTATGGATTATTAATGCAAGATATGCAATGCATATGTGCTAATTATCATTCATAGTTTAGATCTTGTTTGGCCATGTTTCTAGAATTATTTTTTAATCAGGGGCACCAAACTTAGGGGTATGTGGGGTGAAGAAATCATGAAATGACATGGATGTTGACATGGCAAAAAATATGTATGTTGATATGGAAGAAGATATGTATGTTGATATGGAAGAAGATATGTATGTTGATATGGAAGATTGACTATTTTGCAGAGACTTAGACATACTAGTGGCATCAAATAAAATCACTAAACACTACCTAATATTTCTAGGACCAAATGTGTGTGTAGTGAGTTCATTTATTGAATTAGGAGTATGGTAATGACTCGAGGTAATCAAGAACCAGTGTATGTGCACGTGAGTTTATTAACCCATATTGAGTAAATTGGGTGTGACCTATTATGGATGAGACCAAGAAGCTAACTTGTTCGTATGTGCAATCAGAGGTCTCTTTAAAAGAGACGTGTCACCACGCATGAGTGTACTCCATTGCCAGTAAAGCGTCTATAGATCCGATGGAGGCTAAATCCATAGTCCATGATTTATGTTTTTGATATCTTAAGTTTTTGGGATGACTACCTAACTGTATGAATGGAAATATAGTACAATCCTTACAACCCAATGATCAGTGGTGTGTGATGTAAAAGATTTAGAGTTTTTAAGGATTTTTCCCTACTCTTTCTTTTATTTTGGAATTTGTGATAGTGGTGAAAACCACTATTTTTATGGACTATGTTGCATTATGGGACTAGCAAGGATGACACTTTTCACTTTGAGTGTTAGACCAAGTATGGTGTTATCACTCTTTGAAACAAGATGTTGTTTAGATGTGAAATTGTGTTTGGTTCAAGAATGTTTTGGAGTCAATTCCCAAAACTCAATATTTTCTTAATGTATATGTGTGATGGTCCTAAAAGGAACTTGACATGTATTTTTGGAGGTTGCTTAAAAAACTAGGAGTGGTTGAGTGACCAAAAACACCTAGGAATTATGGAAATGTGGCTTTGCAAATGATAATTATGACTTGGTGGAATGGTGTGGATAATGATGTGAAGGTACCCCTGATTAAGGCAACATGATTTTATTGGACCAATTAAAATATTGAACTTAATAAATGATCCTAATATGAAATGTGCAATGTGATTGTGAGTGCATGAAATGCAATTTGAAGTGTGTTGGCATGAAATGTATGCAAATGAAGTGCAATATTTTTGTAATGAAGTGTATGCAATTGAAAATGCAATGGATGCAAATATTTTTGTGTATTAGCCATGTATATATACATATATAAATCAAATCATGCATAGAATACTCTCAAGTGTATAACATTAAGTGGTTTGGGTTCTTCCTCTCCCTCTAGACTGACAAGCCTATAAGTACCATTATCCATTCTTTGAGTAAAAATATATGGACCTAACCAATTAGCAGTGAATTTATCATGAATATGCAATAATGCATTGGTATTTTTATAATTCTCTTTAAGGATAAGATCTCCTACTTGGAATTCATGGAGATGAACTTTAGTGTTGTAAGAATGTTTTAGGCGGTCTTGATAAAATCGTAAATGCTCTAAAGCATTGACTCACCTGTCATCCAGAAGTGTGAGTTGGTCAAGATGTGCTTGTCTAAAAGATTTGTCATTTATGAATTCCTGCAAAGAAATTTTCATGGAGGGTATCTCGATCTCAAGAGGTATGATTGCTTTGGCTTCATAGACTAGTGAAAATGGTGTTGCCTCTATAAGCATGTTGATACTTGTTTGATAATCCCATAATGCAAAGGGAATTTGTGTATACCAATATCTATAATTTTCTTTAACAAGTTTCTTGAGAATAGAAATTAAGGTCTTGTTTGAAGCTTAAACTTGTCCATTTATTTGTGGATAATAGTCGAGAAACTATGTTGAATGTTATATTTCTCGTAAAGTGATTGAAAATACTTTTTCTTGAAAGACTCACCATTGTTAGAGATAATTTTTGAGAGGATACCAAAATGACAAATGATGTGATGAAGTATAAACTCCATAATTCTAGTTCCTATCATACTGATTAGAGGAATTACCTCAATCCACTTTGTGAGGTATTCAGTAGCTATGATGATGAACGTATGTTATCCCAAGGAAGGAGGTAAAATTTTACCAATTATATCTAGAACCCATTGTGAAAAGGGCCAAAGGCTTTGAATAGGCTATAAAGCTTCTGATGGTACATGATTTAAATTAGCATGTTCTTAAAATTTCTTGCAATGCTAAACATAAGTGCAACAATCATGTTCCAATGTGGGCCAATAAAAACCCATGTGTAAGATACGCTTTACAATGACCATTCCACTAAAATGACCACCAAAAGTACCATCATGGGCTTCAGTTATGGCTCTTTGTGCCTCAATAGACTTGAGATAATGGATAACTCCATCATAACCATGTTTGTACAACACATCCCCCAAGAGAAAGAAATGAGCTACCTTTTTCTTGAATGTGCATTTGGCAATTTGAAACATGTCAGATGGGAGTGTTCCAAACTTGAGAAAGAATACTATTTGGCTTGACCAAGGCTTGTATGGATATGAATGGATAAAGGAAACATCCTTATCATATTTAGATTTAGTGCAGACAATTATAGATTTAAAGATCATTGAAATTATAAGAGGTTGTACCTCCCCAAAGGAGTCTTTCAGAATCAATGATCCAAGGGAGGCCATCGCATCTGCAAATCTATTAGTCGAATGTGGAAAACTATTAATTTCATACCAATTAAACTTAGGGAGAAATTTCATTTCTACTTCATGATAAATCTTAATGGTAGATTATTTGCATTGGTATTCTCCATTGATTTGTGTGATGACAAGTTGAGAATCATAAAATATCCTAATATGCTTAATGCTCATAACTATAGCTGATTGAAGATCTAAGATTAAGGCTTCATACTCTGTAGTGTTTTTTGTGCATTGGAAGTCAATTTTGAATGATAAGAAAATAGGTACCTCTAGGGTCTATGAAACATGATTCCAACACCCTAAACTTTTGTGCACTTAGAGCCATCAAAGAGTAGTGTGATATTGATATCTTCCTTTGGAATGACATCTTCTTTTTGTTTAGTGATAACAAATACCAAATCATATGGGAGCTCAATAATCAAAGGATGATCACTAGGTAGTGGAGCTTTCACAATTTGATCGACTATTATCTGACCTTTAATGATTTTTTGTCTAATGAATTCGAAGTCAAACTCAGTAAGGAGTATTATCCATTTAGCGGTGTGGGTGTTATTGTAAGTGCAGGACATCATATAACGCAGAGGATTTTCTCTAGCTATGACATAAGTTGTGTGACTAAGCATGTAATATCGAAGTTTCTTAGTGGTGAAAACCACTGCTAAGCACAATTTTTCTACACAAGCATATCGGTTTTCATAGCTTACCAATGTTTGACTAATGTAATATACAACTTGCTCTCGATTTTATTGATTATTTTATGCAAGCATTGTACCTAATGCAAATTCCATTGCTGACATATAAATATAGAATGGGACCTCAGGATGAGAAGGAGCTAATACTGACAAAGAAGCCAGGTATTTCTTAATATCATTGAAGGATTTTTGACATTCATCTATCCAGGAAAATGACATCCCCTTTTGTAGTAGGTGATTTAATGGCCTACATTTGTCAAAAAGTTGTGAAATGAAATGATGGATCGATTGGATATTTCCTTATAAACTACACAATTCCCTTAAGTTAGTTGGGGGAGGCATCTCCATAATGGCATTGACCTTGTTTGGGTCCACCTCAATGCATATTTTGGAGATAATGAATCCTAGAAGTTTGCCCGAGGTAACACTAAAGACACAATTCTTGGAGTTCAACCTTACATTATGTTCTATAAGTTGGTCAAAAACTTTCTCCAATACACCAATGTGATATTGTCGAGTTTTAGATTTAGCCAAGAGATCATCCATATAATATTCGATAATATTATGCATGTAGTCATAAAAAATATATGTCATGGCACATTGATAAGTAACACCTGTATTTTTTAGGCTAAAGGGCATCACCTTGTAACAAAAATTTCCCCAAGGTGTATTGAATGTTGTTTTGTGTTTGTCATTAGGATTTATTAGAATTTGGTTGTATCCTGAGAACCCATCCATGAGTGAAATCATTTCATGGCCAGTGCAAGTGTCGATAAGAGTATCAATGTTTGGAAGAGGAAAGTCATCCTTAGGACATGCTTTGTTAAGATCTTGAAAGTCAATGCAAACGTATATTACCCTGTTAGGTTTATGAACGGGTACCATATTTGAGAGCCACTCGGTATAATCAATGGGTATAATGAAATTCACATCTAATAGCTTTTGGAGCTCTTCTTTGACCAAGATGGCAATGGTAGGATGCATCCTTCTAAGTTTTTGTTTAACCGGCTTAGCATCGGGATGTAAGGTGAGATTATGGACAACTAGACTAGGGTCAAGACCAGGCATGTCCTTGTAGGACCATGCAAAAATGCCCTTTTTCCTCTTGAGGAGAGCAATTAATTGCTCGTGTTCTTCGGGTGATAAAATTTTGCCAAGCTTGAAAATTTGGGGATTGTATTTATTTGAAATAAGGTCCACATCAATGGTATCTTCAATGGACATGTGGGAAACTTCCTCATGTTTATGGGGCATAAGGATCATATGAGTTTTGTTTAAGATATTATCAAAATCTTCTAGCTTATCCTCATATATATCTTCTTGGAAAACCTTGAGATCCAAAGGTGAGGGATAAAGTGAAGGTGGAGGGGATGGAGGAATGTAGTTGGCTGAAGCCCTTAAAAATTCCTCAGACAAAACAAACTCGGAGAAGTATGGATGTGATGAAATCTGGTCAATATCAATAAGACTCATGTCAATAGGAATTGGTTTAGCTGGATCATATGGATGATGGAGTGGGGTGAATAAGTCAACAGGATTCATGTTGACTTATGGGCAAGATGGATAAGGTCATGTGGAACCTAAGAACCAGTGCTAGGAGCTTGGTAAACCTGGATAGTAGCAAGCAACACAAATAAATGCATTTAACTAGATGATATATAATTCAATGCTAAAAGAGAAAACATGTTTTTGTTTGATTTTTTATTTTTATTTTTATTTTTTTATTTTTTATTTTTATTTTTTGGTAGTGGTGAAAACCACTATTTTTGTTCTATGTACATATGTTACAAGTTTGGCTTAAGAAATGGCTTAATGGAATGGAGGTGGTGGCTCACTGGTAGGGTAAGCTCACTCTTTAAAAAGAATCAAGAGAAATATGGGCTCATGGATGGAAATTTTTTTGAGATAAAACTCATCTTGTTCGGTATGGGGAATAATGGTCTCTGATTATTCTTTAGATTCATCCAAAATTATTGACATAAGTTTGAATTCTTCATGGATTTCATCATTAGAATCATCGGGATGGAGGTCTTCTCCAAAATTTAGATTAAGCCTTTGGAAGGATTGTTCAAGAGAAGAGGTGGTGGAAAGTGAATTATAACCTAGACCTGAATGGTTGTGCACTTCTTGATATAGAATATTAATAGGCTGAAGCACTCCCTGTTAATGCAATCCTAGGCCATGCCCTTGCCAATTGACTATGTGATGCAAGAGCATCCAGCGGAAAGCAAAAATACCGCAAGGAGAAAAAGTGTCGCGATATCGCAACATGTCGACAAAGAAGAAAAAGTGTCGCAATATCGTGACATGTTGCATTATCATGACCAAAATCCGAGAGAATGCTCAAGAGAGAAAAGTGTCACGATATCATGACATGTCACATTATCATGACCAAAATCCGAGAGAAGGCTCAAGAGAGAAAAGTGTCATGATATCGCGACATGTCGCATTATCGCGACCAAAAGCCGAGAGAAGGCTCAAGAGAGAAAAGTGTCTCGATATCGCAACATGTAGCATTATCGCAACCAAAAGTCGAGAGAAGGCTCAAGAGAGAAAAAGTGTCACGATATTGCGACATGTTGCATTATCACGACCAAAAGCTGAGAGAATGCTCAAGAGAGAAAAGTGTCATGATATCACGACATGTTGCATTTTCGCAACTCAAGAAGGAGAGAGAAGACACGGAGCAAAAATGTTGCGATTTCACGACATGTTGCGAAATCGCGACCGAAAGAAGACAGGAAAGGCTAGAGAAGAAAATGTTGTGATTTCACGACATGTCATGAAATCACGACCGAAGGAGCAGAAATAAAGCAAGGAAGGAAACTGTTGCGATATCATGACATGTCACAATTTCATGACCTAAAAAAGTGAGAGAAAGTAGAGAGAAACCAAAAGGCAAGGAGGAGGCAAAAAGGAAAGATGTCGGGATATCGTGACATGTCATGATATCACGACATGTCACAATTTCACAATAGAAAAGGAGAAAGAAGAGCCAGAAAGGAAAGATGTCACGATATCACATGTCACATTATCATGACCAAAGGATGAGAGAAAGCGCAAGGGAGAAAAATTGTTGCGATATCGTGACATGTAGTATTTTTGTGACCAAAAGGCAAGGGAAGGCATAGGAGAGAAAAGTTTCGTGATATCGCGACATGTCGCATTATCACGACCAAAATGCGAGAGGAGGCACAGGAGAGAAAAGTGTCGTGATATCGTGACATGTCACATTTTCACGACTCGTAAAGGGCAGGAAGGCCAAAAAGCAAAAGTGTCACGATATCGTGACATGTCACATTTTTGCAACTTGAAAAGGGATAGGAAGGTAGTAAAGCAAAAATATCACGATATCGTGACATGTCACATTTTTGTGACCAAAAAAAAGGAAAGAAAATGCAGGCGGTTACAGGGGCCATTATAGAGGAAATTATCGAGCGGCAGGTATACCGAACGTCATCATTGGTTGACAGGCGAAAAGAGTCTACAGTGGTAGCTAAACAACATGTGGCACCAAGGTGCAATGAAAGCAGACAAAGATCAAGAGTCGAAAAGAAAGACATTTCGAAAGCCAAGACAACAAAGAGGCATGGGAAATGAAATGAAGGGTCAGAAAAGGGAGACGGAGAGTCACGCCAGAGATTTTAAAAGGGGAAGCGAAGGCATGCACAAGGGGTTGGAAACGGTTGAGACAGAGTTGCAGACGTGAAGGCAAGAGGGCCATTTTGGACCTGTTTGAGTTGTTTTCTTTTGGGGTCAAAAAACTACCGAGACAGTGTTGTAGACGTGAAGGCAAGAGGGCCATTCTAGACCTGTTTAGGTTGTTTTTCTTCCAGAGTTGGAAATGTTGTAATAGAAAAAAAATAAATAAACTATCTTTCGAGATAAAGGAGTTTATTTGGCAAACTGCTGCCATTATTGTAATCTTTTTCTGAATTATTGAATGAGAATTGAGTATTTGGGCTGAGCGATTTTGGCTCCTCCATAAGGGAATTGAGTATTTGGGCTGAGTGATTTTGGTTCCCCCATCAGTGGTATCAGAGTGGGAGTTCCTGAGTGTGTAAATAGATCACCGAAAGTGAGGCAGTTTGCACCAAGATATGTGGAAGAATGGAAGTTCTTGAGTGTGTAAACAGATCACCGAAAGTGAGGTAGTTTGCACTAGGATCTGTGGAAGAGCGAGAGTTCTTGAGTGTGTAAACAGATCACTAAAAGTGAGGCAGTTTGCACCATGATCTATGGAAGAGCGAAAGTTCTTGAGTGTGTAAAAATATCATCGAAAGTGAGGCAGTTTGCACCAGGATCTATGGAAGAGCGAAAGTTCCTGAGTGTGTAGATAGATTGCCGAAAGTGAGGTAGTTTGCACCAGGATCTGTGGAAGAGTGAAATTTCTTGAGTGTGTGAACAGATCACCAAAAGTGAGGCAGTTTGCACTAAGATCTATGGAAGAGCGGGAGTTCCTGAGTGTGTGAGCAGATCACCAAAAGTGAGGCAGTTTGCACTAGGATCTATGGAAGAGCGAAGTTCCTGAGTGTGTGAGTAGATCATCAAAAGTGAGGCAGTTTGCACCAGGATTTGTGGAAGAGCGTAGGGTTCCTGAGTGTGTAAACAAATCACTGAACGTGAGGTAGTTTACATCAGGATCTATGGTTAAGGATTGTGAGAAGAGAGTGAGGAAGAATGCCTCCACGAAGAAACCGTGGTGGTGGGAGAAATGTGGTACCTGAAGAAGATTTCAGAGTTTTGCAGAGGCAAGTGCAAGCCCTGCAAGAGGAGTTGCGAAGAGGGGTTGAGCCAAGGAGAGAATATCATAGTGAAGATGAATCTTGGGAGGTTGATAATCCATTGAAAGAAGAAGAAGCAATGGATCCTGTAGAAGCTAGATTAGTTAAGGCCATATCTCGGATTGAGAAGAAAGCAAAGTTTGATGTCTCCACGTATTCTAGGAATCTAAATCCAGAGGAGTTGATTGATTGGATCAATGATATAGAGGAATATTTTGAGTATGAGGAGGTTGTAGATCCAGATCGGATCAAGTTTGCAAAAATAAAGTTGAAAGGTCATGCTTGCATATAGTGGAAAGGAGTGCAACTAGAAAGGAATATAAGTAGAAAGGAAAATATAACCAGATGGGATCGAATGGTAGAGAAGTTGAAGAGACATTTTATTCCTACATATTACGAATTGGATCTGTTGAGAAAAATGTAGAGTTTTAGACAGTCAAACAAATCTATCAAAGAATATACAAAAGAGTTTTACAAGATCTTAATTAAAACTGGCCATTCTAAGGCTAACAAGGAGAAGGTAGCCCATTACATCAATGGATTGAGAACCAGTATTCAAGAAGAGTTGAGTCTGGTTAGAATAACCACCATTGAGGATGCTTACCAGTTTGTTCTAAAAGTTGAAGAGAAGCTGAACAAAAGGTTTGAGGGTAAGCAGAAAGGAGAGGTCATGGAGAAAGAACTAGTGGAAGAATAGATGGAGGACAAGATGAGAAGAAAGAAGAAGCTAGCAGTAGTCAAGATCAGAAGGGAGATAATGATTATAGATCCCATGGTTAGAACAACTACCAAAGAGGAAGAGGTAGATCTAGACGTGGGTATGGAAGAGGAGGATTTCATGGAACCTATTTTCATTGTGGGGAAGAGGGACATCGGGCATATGAGTGTCCCCAACACCCAAAGAGGATGAATAGGAGACCTGAGGGTCATGCCAGAGCTGCTGTAGCAGATGAAGGTGCTAAATCAAAACATTCTAAGGAGGCAAAGAGAGAAGTTATGGTCACAAGGAGAACCTTGTTGAATGAGGAGAAAGAACCAAACCAGAGGAAGAGCCTGTTCCACACAAGGTGCAAATGTTCAGGTAAGGTCTGTAATGTTATTATAGATAATGGTAGTACTGATAACTTGGTCTCTGAAGAAATGGTTACTAAGTTATAGCTAGAGATGAGGAGACACCCGCATCCATACCAGATTGCATGGTTGCAGAAGGACCATAGGGCATTGGTCAGTGAATAGTCCTTAGTCAAGTTCAATATTGGGAGATATTAGGATGAGGTCCTATGTGATGTTTTGCCTATGGATGCTTACCATGTGTTTTTGGGAAGGCCATGGCAATTTGATAGACATGCGATGCATGATGGGCATGTGAATACTTACTCTCTGACGAAATATGGAGTGCGTCACAAGTTGAGGCCATTGAAGGAGATGGATGAAAAGAGTTCGCTGATGAAAATGAGAGTGGAAGTTGTGGGGTTTGAAGAACTTAAGGGTTTGTACCCTGAAGACCTAGATTTTGCTGAAGCTTTGAGAGCTTGTACGGTCCCAATTTCTCTGGATAGGACTGTCAACAAGAGTACTGGTAAATCACCATTGAGAACGATGGATAAAGGAGAAAAGAGCAGTGCTGAGGCTGAAGATTTTGCAAGTTTTGAGATGTTGAAAAAGGTGATAGAACAGTATAGAAGTGAAGGTCACTTCTCAATCCACCCTAGTTGTCTAATGCAGGAGCATCCAACAGAAAGCAAAAATACCGTAAGGATAAAAAGTGTCGCGATATCATGACTTGTCGAAAAAGAAGAAAAAATGTCGCGATATCACGACATGTCACATTATTGCGACAAAAATCCGAGAGAAGGCTCAAGAGAGAAAAGTGTCGTGATATCATGACATGTCGCATTATCGTGACCAAAACAAAATGAAAGAAAAGGCAGGTGGTTATAGGGGCCGTTACAGAGGAAATTATAGAGCGATAGGTATACCGAACGTCATCATTGGTTGACAGGTAGACAGAGTCTACAGTGGCAGCTGAACAGCATGTGGCACCAAGGTGCAATGAAAGTAGACAAAGATCAAGAGTCAGAAAGAAAGATGTTTCAAAATCCAAGACAACGAAGAGGCACGGGAAATGAAATGAAGGGTCAGAAAAGGGAGACAGAGAGTCATGCCAAAAATTTTAAAAGGGGAAGCGAAGGGATGCACAAGGGGTTGGAAATGGTTGAGACAGAGTTGTAGACGTGAAGGCAAGAGGGCCATTCTGGACCTATTTGAGATGTTTTCTTTCGAGGTCGAAAAACTGCCGAGACAGTGTTGTAGACATGAAGGCAAGAGGGCCATTCTGGACCTGTTTAGGCTATTTTTCTTCTAGAGTTGGAAATGTTGTAATAGAAAAATAAAAAAATAAACTATCTTTCAGGATAAAGGAGTTTATTTGGCAGACTGTTGCCATTATTGTAATCTTTTTCTGAATTGTTGAATGAGAATTGAGTATTTGGGTTGACCGATTTTGGCTCCCCCATCAGGGAATTGAGTATTTGGGTTGAGCGATTTTGGCTCCCCCATCAGGGAATTGAGTATTTGGGTTGAGCGATTTTGGCTCCCCCATCACTATGTGAAAATAACGCGATGGAAATCCTATCATATTTGGAATGTTCATAATTGCTGGTTTCTTGGGTTCCTCGAGGGAAGATAGATTTGATGAAGAATCAATTCCCCCATATACAAAATTTATGCTATTTGGAGTTGAACCCATGTTATATATTGCTCCTATGGATAAAGGTGGGTTGTGTGGGTGACCAAAATCCTTAGGTATGGTGAGCGGTGTGACGGTGATGTCTTACACCACATATTCACCAATACCAAGATTAGTGAGGTGGACCTCGACTTGAGATGACATGGAAGGACTATGGTTATATGATGCCTTGGGATATGGTGATGGTGAAGATCTCATAATCTATCAACTTCACTTATGAAAAATTGGGTGAAGAGGATGGATTGGATTGGGTAAGTTACTGAATGAATGATTATGATGAAGTGGATGGCAAGGATGTTGATGATGTGGATTGACTGTGACCACATGTGCATGTAGTCAATGGTGAAGATGATGGGGTTATGGAAGATTTATGGTGATTGGTGATAGGGAGTTCATCAAGAATGGGAACTTTTGATGAGGAAATTTATGACGTGGTAGATGGATTGGCTTATGGTGATAGGAAAAGGTGGGTGGAAGGAAGCATGGACTCATAAGGATTTGAAATAAAATTGCAATACTTGAATGGATCGACATCCGCTAGTATGCAATGTACCTATCCCTCATGAACATAATTTAAATATTGGTGTAGTATTGAAGAAACACACCTTATTTCTCTCATCCAAGGACTTACAAGGAGTACATTATAGGCCATGGATCCTTCCAAGATATGGAACATAGTGTGCAATGTTTTGACCCCTACTTAAATGGGTAAAACAACAGTGCCAACTATGGAACACACATCATTGTTGAATGCTTTTAAGGTGAATGATGACTTGGTTATATGAGATGGAGGAAGATTCATATGATGAAGAGAAAATGTGGTAATGATGTTGATGGAGGAATTGGTATCAGTTAGGACTCTTTTAAACGACTTATTGTCAATTAAAGCCATGATATGCAATGGAGGATCTACGAAATCTGATGATATTGGCTTAATATCAAATTCATATAATGTAATGGAAGGTTCCATGCATGTTTGAATACTCCCTACAAAGTTGTTGAAGGCATTAGAATCTTGAGATTGTAGTTCAATGGATTTGAGAATATTCATTAATGCCTCACGATGTGGGGGAGATTGTTGAATTAACTCGTATATTGATAATTTTGCAAAAGCCATATTTAGACTTGTGGTTAGTTGGCTACTCAATGAGATGACTGGTTGGGGTGGATGATTGATGGGTGGAATTGAGGGATTTGATTGACTAGGAATGTGTATTGGCGACGAAGGATTGGGAGAAATATGGATGGAAGGTGATGTGGGAGGTTGTGACACAGTTGCTTGAGGTTTTTGCCTTGCATTTTGTTGATTATTTATTTGACCTCTAGTGACCACATGGATGGCCCCTACAAACCCTTGGTATTATTGGATGTGATTGACTTGTTTAGGAGTTTTGATATTTGCTCCTCCCATATTTGGTTGCACTTCCTCATGATGAGGAAGTGGTGTTTTAAAATACCAAGGTTTTGATTTTGTTGAGCAAGGGGGTTGTCAAGCTTGATCACACCCAATTCAATTAGGTCTTGAACAATATCTTTGAATGTATGGCAATTGTTAATATCATACCCATTTTTCCTATGATAAGGATAACATAAATGTTCTTGATAATGTTTTCCACGTTTAACAAGATTATCTGGCCTAATTTTTGGAAAAGGAAGTTTATTTGTGTCATACAAACTTCATAAAAAGGAAGCATGACTTGGCTAAGGGTTATATTAGTGATTCTATCAGATAGTCTATCATCGAGGATAGTTTTCTATAGTTGGCATTGTATTTTGCATAGCTTGATTTGTTGAGGATACCACATGATAAACAATATATTGTGGTGATTGTTGTACTGGTTGTTGTTGACCCATTACCGATTGTCTCATGACCACTTGATTAACATGATTGGGATGATTGGTTGGGGTAGCCTGTGTCGATTTTTATTTGCTATAATAGTTTCTTTTATATTTTTCCTTGTTTTTCCATTCTTTTTTCTTAGGCTTAAGTATGCCCTATTGGATTTTTATGTCCTCTATGACACTAGCCTATGATAGAGCTTCTTCAAATTAACTATAAGTCTATAGTTGAAGCATCTGAGAGATAGGTTTTAGTTAACTATTGGTGAATAATTTGATTAGCTCATCCATTAGAGAGGTAAATGGCAACTTTGTGATAACAACCCTCAAACGATTTCCAAAATCGTAGATAGATCATAATCATGTTGTCTTAAATCATAGAAATCAGATAATGAGATATTATTTTTAACATTTAGGATAAAACACTCAAAGAATTGGTCAACCAATTGTTCAAAAGTATAAATACTATGTCTAGGTAATTGATTATACCACTCTATGGCATCTCATACTAATGTTTGAGGAAATATTCTGAGCATAAGAGCATTGCCATTTTGAATTCTAAAACATGAGTGTAAAAAAATGCTCACATGCTCTTTGGGATCCTCAATTCTCTTGAACTTGTAAAATTTAGACACCGTGAAATATTTTGGATATGGCGGTGAGGGTACTAAAGTATGAATAGGTTGGTTGATCAATTGATGTAAGTTTAGCTTCTAATTTGTCAAACCAGGAGTATATTGTACCAAGTGATATATCTGTTTTTGCACGGCCTTAATTCAAGGATCTTCTTCAAGAATGTGAAATCCCTAAATTACCTGATGACTTTGAGGTGGGTAGGAAAAATATTTTGGGGTAACCAAATTATGATGAGGTTGGTGATTATGACTAGGTGAATTTTATGGAAATTAATGAATGGGATACTTTTGATGAAAATATGGAGAATTTTAGAATTAGGATGATGCATGAGGGTTATGATTGGGTTGGCCAATGGTAATAGGATGGGTATGGGTATGACTTGGTTGAGTAACTGGTATAGAAACCATAGAATACTGTGGTGTCCATGATTGACCTTGGTTAATGAGGATAGTTTAAGTAGAGGTCGGTAAAGGCTTAGGGTTCACTTGTACTTGCTATTGAGAATTGTGACGTTGTCTAAGAAATTTTTTCAAGTGTTCCCATTATTCATTAATATCTCTATCAAAAGTGGAGGGTATGGAAGTAGATGGTATGGAAGATAGGTTGGGGGACAAGTTACACTTGGTATGGTAACTTGTGAGGCTGAAACCTGTGAAGGAATATTTACATGTTCTTCATACAAGGGTTTAATGTATGTGGATGTGTACAAAGTGCTAGGAGCACATGTTGGTTGAGGAATTGATATATGAGAGGAAGGTACAACTAAGGCCTCAAAAAGAGGATTAATGTACACCTAGGTAAAGCTGGATGGTGGTTGGGAATAAATAAGTTCCTAATGTAAAGTAGGATCCTGTCTAGGTGAAGTGAGGACTAACTCTAATACATAATTAGAATACTTCATAAGATATTCTACTCGTTCCATATCTATTTGAGTAATATGGTGATCAATGGTTGGTGAGGTTGACTCTACTTGGGGAAAAACCATTTGAAATATTATGGGTGACAAGGAGTATGAGGGACCTGCAGACAAATCTGCTTGTGTCACATTTAGGAAATCTACCACATAAGTGGTGGGAAAGGTGGATGAATGTTCCATTGAATTATATTTATTTAATACTTTCTTTTGTTTTCTAGTAAATGCCATAAGCAGTTAAACCAAAATATAGATTATACAGTAAAATGAAACACAAAATTTAAATTTCAAAAGAAAAATAAACAATCAATGCTAAGTTTGTTTAACACATATGTCTTACCTCTTCATTGAGTATCTCCTTTTAATGTGAATTTATTTTAAATTTTGATCTTGTGTGTTTCAAATGTGCTAATCTAAATTAATCAAAGAAAGGTAAAAACTATGGCTAAGCTGGGGCAACAAGATTATTGTTGGTGATGAAATCCAACAAGTTTTATTGGGGGTGACATGAGGTTTCTAAGGGCATATATTGGTGGATGGAGATGAAAGCCACCATCACCAAATCTCAAGTAATGGTTGGTGATGAAATCCAACCACTAGTGTTAAATGTGAAGCATGTCGTGTGTGATTCTTTTTAAAAAAAATTATTTGCTATTGTGTATATATAATTTTAGAAAGATAACTACTTTTGATAGTCTAAATATGTTACCAATACTCAGAATACCAATTTTTCCAAAGGATGTAGAGTACACCACTTAAAACCCTCTCTAGACAGTTGGGGGGTTCGTCTAGTCCTCCATATGGAATAACCCAAGTATGGGGATACTTTTGGTAGCTAAATAATGTTCTTGCTTAGACCTACAAAAATGGGAATCCCTAACCCTATAATGCAAACTAATTATACAATTTTTCAATTCACATGAAATCAGAATGCAATATTTTCAATTTGCGAATACAAAAAAAAATCAAAACATTCAAACATAAAGTATGGATGGATGCAAATGACTAATATGAAACCTGTGATACAAGCTAGTATGAATGTTTTTCTGAGATTAATTAATGATATTATTTTAAGATTATAAATCTAAAAAAATGTAAGATTGCTAGAATACATAAACAGAAAAGTTAGGGTTTTGGATGTAAACTTACAAAACAACCTATGTTTCTACTCCAACTCTCTATAAAATACCTCTAGGTATTTTTTAAATGCACATGGACATTTCTAGAATGCACCTGGGCATTTATAGATGTTCCTCAAGCATCGTCGGGCGTTCGTGCACCTTTGATGACCTTCTGCAAGTTTCTAGAAACCCTAAACCCAATGAAAACTATGAAATCTGCACTTTTGAAAACCCTGCAAGATTACAGAAAACAATAAATAAATTAGCAAAGCAAATCATAAAAATGAACCCTTAGTGGGTCCCACCATGATCGTCATTTGAAAAGATAAAAACACAACACCAAATAAAAATATATAGAAATTGAACTCAAAAGACAATATTGCACAATGAATGATTTATATTAATAGGGGGAGCCTCAAAACTCCATTATTACAATAAGGATATTTTAATCCATTGATACATATTGTACAATAGCTAGGGTTCTCTAAAACCCTATCAAACAATATTGGTGGTGTCTTCAAAACACGCTCTTGTTCCCAACATAAGTGAGTGGGTTTGTGATTAGTCAATGTCGAGCCACTCCAGCTTAAGAAGCAATACAACGCTAATGTAATAATTCTAGATCTGCACACAAGAAAATAGTAAGTAGGTTAGTAGTAACTATGAGGGCTCCACAATGGGAGGCCCTCTATAATCAATACAAAAACCCTAGCTATTTGATGGAAATAGCATGAACAAAACTAAAAGTGTATAGAATGAAATAAAAAATATTTGTTGTTCTCTAATCTGATGAAATTTGTTGCAGTAGACTGGTGTGGCGATGCACTAGCATCACCCGAGGACTAGGAGGGTTGCACAACTTTGGTGTAAAAAACCTATGGATGCTTGGTGGCTATAAGAAATACTTGTGAGAACTCAGGAATAGTGGAAAATGCCCAGAGGCACATGGCAACTAGGGGAGAAGCACCTTAGGGCACCTAGGAATGATGAGGAGCACCCGAAGACATTCGATGGTTGATTAAAAGGTCTACATAAGTGGATTTGGCTGAACGAGGGAGGCAACAATAGATGTGGAGGCTATGGCTAGCAAGGGTGGAAGGTGAGGGCACTTGAATACTCTAGGGAACTCAGGGTAATAGAATCAATATTTTTGAGATTACTCAGAGAACTCAGGAATTAGGGGTTGAGCCATCAAAATGACTCCTACTTATAATCTCACCTAGGGCACATTAGGGTTTTGACAACACAAATTATGCGGTCAAGATTAAAATGTGACGAAGGGTGGAGATTAAATCTTGGGTGTGGCATGGATTGATATGGATGAATGGATAGGATTAAGTGAAATCGGATGGTTGGGATTAATTCACTTATATAAATATATATAAAATATTAATATTTAAATATATATAAAATAAATATATATAAATATATATGAATAATGGGTGAAAATTGTAGGAATACCTGAATGGACGATAAGTGGCTAGGTTTTGGTGGCTACAAATATATAACATCAAAAGCTAACAAAAATGGTGCTTGATATCAATATGTTTTGATTGATCATAAAAACTAGGATTGTTTGCTAAAAATATTGCACTCTGACTATCATTATCAATTATCACAACTTTTGCTTAAGACCAAATATTAAACACAACCTCTATAGCCACATTGCTTCTTTACAGGTATGAGTTGCTACACTGTACTCTATTTCTATATTGAATAAAGCAACCACTAGTTTATTTTTACTCATCCAACTTACTACCCCTCCAAACAAACTAAAAACAAGCACTCATGAATTTTGATGAGGACATCTAGGACTTTGGGCATATTATTATTTTATTATTATTCACGTGATACTTCACATTAAGCTCACATTGGATTATTGTTAAGTTGTTAGCCTATCGATTAGCTTAAGTTAGCTAATCATTGGATTTCTATTTTGTAATTTGTGTTATTTAAGTACTCAAGAATAATGCAATTGCAAGTTTGATGTGAT
This sequence comes from Wollemia nobilis, assembly GCA_028583015.1. Taxonomy (NCBI): domain Eukaryota; kingdom Viridiplantae; phylum Streptophyta; class Pinopsida; order Araucariales; family Araucariaceae; genus Wollemia; species Wollemia nobilis. The sequence continues at coordinate 571,503 of JAQPPZ010001613.1, read as the reverse complement.
TCCACATCAGTTGGTATCATAGTAGGAAGTTCCTACCTGTGAGGGGGGATTTCCACCATGGAAATCCCCCCTCTTCTTTTTCACTTCTACAATATTTTTTTCCTCTGGTTTGGCCATTGCATTGGAGATACTTGTTTCTTCTCCCTGTAAATCTATGGGTTTATCTTTTTATTTTGGTAGCTTATACCATGTTGATGGTGTTGTGGAAAATTATGTATTTATTTCCTCTACAATTTCAAGTGTATGGCCAGAGAATTTGGTCGATTCCAGGCTTGAGCCTGTTCTAGTGAGGTGTACAAGAAACCCAATAGGAACGAAACTCACCATGTGGACCTTTGCAACTTTCATTCACCATTGCTTGCATGGTGGTCCTATCCTCCAATAACATTATTTTGTTGTGATAACATTTATGTTAGTGCTACCAGTAAAAATGCTCATCTCCCTACTCTATCTACATTGCACCACCAGATCCATTAGCACATGTGAACACGATAATCCTTTTTGGGTTAGTTTATTGATATTCAGAGAGGAAGCCTAAGAAATGACATCAATTTTGGATGTGCTTGAGAAAATAATATTTGTTGCACTTCGTCGACAGTGAGGAGGACACAAATCGTGGTTGTTTATTGTAACATTTGGGTGTTAAATTACTATCATCACCCTCTAATGAAGAATGTACTTCATTCCATGAGGACTTAGAAAGATAAGTGGCCATTTCATTCAATGACCCGATTTGGTTCCTACAAAGCGAAGTCAACTTGGAAACTTGTGCAATGTTGTATGCCTCCTACAAGACATGACCTGGATCGATCCTCCACCATTTTATAGGTAATGTCAACATATTTGACCTATAGATGAAGATATGTTTACGATATTATTGTTGACAAACCTATTAGTTGTACACATCAATCAAATAAAAAAAATTGGCCAAGTTGTGACTTTGGTTGGTAACAGGATTGTTATGGCTATAGCGATTTGCAAATGATCGAAGCGAGATGTTTTATTATCATGGCCTATTATGGCCATTACCAAAGAGTATTTTCCATGCAGTCATCCCTATGTAGGCCTAGCTAGATCATGCACTACATTAAGATGAGCATTAATGCCATTTAATATGGTCCTCCAACATCATAGTCTTTCCTAATAGCCCTATGTATCTCAACTACATGATCGTTGCTTTTTGTGATCCTCCGATTGTGGAATTCGACTCTTGTGAGATGTGTACAATCTTGGCAATGATATTTGAGTGCTAATCTAGTACCCTAAATATCTAGAAATGCAACCAAATTTGGAAAAATTCTATAATATTGAAATTCCTTCAAGGATGGACCGAATCAATGCCAGTATGCATTCATTTGTATTGCTCGATTGCCCCATTATGCATTGTCGCTTCTCAGATATCGCAGCTGGCCTAATCCTCCCATGCATAACCGCTTCCTCATGCAGTGGCCTCTCCAACATCTACAATCAATGTGTAATTTTGTGTCTCACTACATTGGGTAATGTCATATTCAGTGGAATTTTGATCTTCGCAGATGTGCCAAAGATAAACACAAACAATGGCTAACAATTTATGACCAATACATTTAAGCATTTAATGTCTTCAATGATAGTAGCTATTGGCAGTTGGTTTCCATATTTTAGGGCTCCATTGACCTTACCCTTGCCCAAATTGGATGTGGGGGTTCTATTGATTGGATGGACGACACAACCACCAGTTTTATTTTATTTCGGGTGGAGAACTAAGGATGTGACACATGGCGCAAGCCGATTCTAAGGTAGTCTAACATTTCATATTTGACACCCAGTTGGTGGCTAGACACAACTTTCTATTTTTTAATTATTTAAATGATTAATAGAATTAATTAATTAAACTTTTAATTAATTGATTTTATATTTGAGCACCTTTAATTAATTATTTTTATAAATAATTAATTACATATTCTAGCTTTAAGGTGCATACTCAAGCCTTTTGTGTGCTTTTAGTATTTTATCCTCTTGGAGGAATTGTGGATTTGGAGGAATGAGTTCTCTTTTTCATCCTTTAATTTGAGGTTTTTGAAACCTTTGTAATATGGTGCATCAAGTCCTATTTTGGACTTTATTTTGTCTTAAAACCGTTGTATGCCTTGTAAGAAATTATCCTTATGGATTTTTTTATGGAGTGCATGATCAGTGGTACCCGATACTCCTCAATACAAGTGAACCTCGTAAGTAGTAATATCCTCTATAACACTTGGCGATTGCAATGACTGGTTATCCATGCAATCCGATAATATGGGAATATTACCATAAGGACACTTGGAGGATTTGTGCCTTTATTATTTTATTCTCTTGTTGCAATTTTCCCCACAATAACTCAACCACAATACTCAGGTGCCTACTTGATAGGAGGGTAGAGGTTGCTAGTTGAGGAGCATGCTTCAGGTCATAGGGGGTTAGCAAGAAGGTGTGGCAAAAATTGATTAACTTCGTTTGCTGCCTAATTCTTAGTTTTGGGTTCTTGCAAACTAAATCACAAATTATGTGGCTAGGTGACATGTTGGATTTTATTTCAATCCAAATTGTATCACCATGGTTTTTGGAAGCATGATTGATGTGAGGAGTAGGCAACATTTTGAGAAAGAAGAAAATAGCCCCTGGAGCATAGTTTCCTTGGGTACTCCCTTTGCAGGAGTGGTATTGATTCCTTGGTGGTGATGGTTGCTCTTTGTGATAGAGCAAAGCCTTCCAAAGGGTCTTCATTTTCTTCAATAGTTTGAGGACTATATTTTGGGCACTTGTACACTCCCATGTTCACTCTCACTTTTCTTGTAAAAGCATTGGAGTCTAATGCTTCTATGATTGGGAGGAATGATGAGGACATCTAGGACTTTGGGCATATTATTATTTTATTATTATTCATGTGAGACTTCACATTAAGCTCATGTTGGATTATTTTTAAGTTGTTAGCATATTGGTTAACTTAAGTTAGCTAATCATTAGATTTATATTTTGTAATTTGTGCTATTTCAACACTCAATAATAATGTAATTGCAATTTCGATGTGATTCCAGATCAGATCTTATTTTGTCATGATCTCCACCCTAGTCAATATCCACAAAGCCATGTAGATTTACAATATTACTGTCTCTAGATTTTTCTTGGTAATAAATAGCATAGTTTATAGTTCCACACCAGTATCTGAAGATCTTCTTCATAGTAGTCCAACATTCCTTTCTTTTATTGGACATATATATGCTAACTACTTCCACTACATGTGCAATATCAGGTCTAGTATAGACCATTGCATACATTACACTACAAACATCATTAACATAAGGAACATGATGTATTTATTCAATTTACTCATGTTTTTTAGGACTCTGTTGAGTAGATAACTTTAGACCAACAGGATAGTGAGTATATACTAGTTTACAATAATGCATCCTAAAACTCTTTAGTATCAAATCAATATACCTTTGATTTAACCACAACTTGCTATTTGTATGACCCCTTATTATTTCCATACCCAAAATAAATTTTGTAGCACCAAATCCTTCACATAAAATTCAAAATATAACTAAGATGTTAGTAACTTTTTCATCTCCTTGCTGTTAGTAATTAACATGTTATCCACATACAAAACAATGATAACAAAATTTTCATCTTTCTTTTTAAAATAAGCACATGGATCTACTTTTCTTTTTTTAATACCAAGTATAAAAAAACCTATCAAATTTTTGGTTCCACATTCTCAGAGATTGCTTTAATTAGTAAAGAGACTTCTTCAACTTGCATACCAAGTCCTCCTTATCTTTTACCCTGAAGCATTCTAGTTGTGACATATAAATATCTTCATCAATTTCACCATGTAGAAAATTTGTCTTTACATCCATTTGTTCTATTTCAAAATCAAAAGTAATAGAAATTGTCAATAGAACTCTAATTGATGCTAGTTTAGCCAAAGGAGAAAAAATCTCACCAAATTCAATTCCCTCATATTGTAAAAATCCTTTTGCTACTAGGTGAACTTTGTACTTCTTCAACTTTTCTTCTAAATTGTACTTTTTCTTGAATAACCACTTACAACAAATAGGTTTCTTCTAGGGGATAGTTTCACCAAGTCCCGTGTCTTATTTTAGGTTCTTTGTTTAGTTGAATTTTTTATTTTGGAACCCCTTTTGTTTCTCTAAATATCACATTATGATTGTAAGCAATCTTCTATGTTTCAGGGTTCCATAACTTATATCCTTTAACACCAGTACTATAACCCATAATTATGTATTTTTTAGATTTATAGTCTAGCTTAGTCCTTTTCTATTTTAGGACATACATATAATATTTACAACCAAAAATCCTTATATGAATGATAGAGGGTTTTTTACTATTCCATACTTCCTGTGGAGTTTTTTCCACCAAAGTTGAGGTAGGATATCTACTGATGAGGTAATAAGCAGTTAACAAGGCTTCTACCCAAAATTTCTTTTCTAACCCTACACCACTTAGCATACTTCTAGCCTTATCTATCAATATTTTATTCATTCATTTTGCAACTCCATTTTGTTGTGGAGTATATGGAGATGTTCTCTACCTTTATATTCCATAGTCCTTGCAAAAATTGCTCAAATTCATTAGAGCAATACTCACCACCATTGTCACTTCTCAAAAACATTATCTTTTTCTCTATCTAATTTTCTACAAGAGCCTTGAACTCTTTAAAAATTTTGAAATATCCAAGTCTGTTGGAAATTTTGAGGAGTGTTTGTTGTCATTGATATCAAAAGCATTTTTGTGCTATGTTCGTCATCTTTGAGGACATTAAGTGTTTCTTCCAAAAGCAAAAAGGTCTTGAAAAGCAATAGGTCATAATATTTATTTTTAAATATTATATACCTAGGAGGTCTCAAAGAATGAAGATCCAAGGAAGGAGAAGCAAGTTTAAATTAAATAATAATATTTTATTATTATTAGTTCAGATCAAAAATCGAGTTGAAGAAGATCAAGGACCAAGGTGAAAAAGACCCACAAGCAGATTTAATTTAAATTAAAATATTTTAATCTTTAATTAAAAGTTTAAGTTAAATAATGATGGGTGCTAAGGTTTAATTTAAATATTTATTTAATATTTAATATTAATATTAATATTAATATTCAAATTAAAATTCGAATACTCGTCAACATTGGAATATGCTATGGTTTGCATATAAATAATTCCAAAGTTAGGCATTTGAAAATTATCCATGCGATCAATTATTGGCTCGTGCAAAAGAGAGAAAGACTTGTATTTTCGCATGTGTTTTTGAGCATAGAAAAGGACAAGACTTCGTGCCCTCTGAAACTTACTCAAAACCCCTCATAGCTGAGTTGGCAGCTAAGGACTGCATTAGACGCATTCGAGAATGCCAGGTGCAGGTTCAAACCTCGTGCAAGCCATTTTGCCGAAGGGAAGCTCATGCTACATTTTTGCACCGTTCGAGGAGAAGGAAGTCAAAGGCACATTTGTGCCTTTTGGCTCTTATGGAGCCATGCAACCCAGTCGGTGGGTGCAAGTGCTACAAAAGTGCTTGGGGGAGAGCCATCAGTGGCTCTAATCCCACCAAGGCCTTTTGGGCAACATAATAGAGGCATGCACATTATTTGGGTTGACTTGGCTTGCAAAAAATAAAAAAGGAAAAATATTTTTTGTTTCCAAAGGTTTATTTTAATTAAGTTTTTTGCATAATTAATTTGGATTATAAGTTGTTTAGGGGAGTTAAAAGAGGAATGCAAAACTTTAATTTCTAAGTTGAATTTTTGAGTGATTAAGGAGTTATAAGGTAGTAAGGAAATTTATTATTTTTGAGATTGAAGGTTGTTGAAAATATTTTTTTAAGTTGGAGATTATAAGATGTATTTGAGTGTTATTTTTTATATTGAAGAAATATTTTGAAAAAGTGTTAGAGTGACATTTTTGTCATCTAATATTTGTGCTTGGCAAGGAAAGTGGTTATAATTGAGACAGGTTTTTTTCTTTCTTAGTTGATATGGTAGTCTAAAATCCCAACACATACTATAATCATTTTCAAAGTTTTCATCTCGATAAGAAATTACTCACTCCATGGCTTTAAATACAAGTCATGTCTCTTGTAGATCATAGGTCACTATGGATTATTTTATCCTTGAATTCTTAATTAAAGAAGATATCAAGAAAAATTCTTTTGAAAGAAAAATATTTAAATAAATTTAACTAAATTCCCATTTTCATTTTACTCACTTTTGAATCTCTGAAAAAACCTATCCAGTTTTCCTTGAACTTGGTTATCAACACTCTTATTTTAATAATCATTATATCAAGCTCAACATCTCATTTTTTATAATCATTTATGTCATATTGTATGCTACTTTGAGTGCTATTTCTATAGGAACTACTATAGATCCATTCTTCCTTTTGTTCTTATTATTAAAATATTACTTCACTTAACAAGGACATTGGTACATCCATTTTAGGCTTTTTAAATGATGTTTCTTTACTACCACTCAGCATTTCCTTGTAATTATTTTTATTTATTTTATTTATTTTTTAATATTGAAAACAAAAACTTAGATGATAAAACCTCTCCTTACATAAACCTATGCATATTTATTAAATTAAATTTATAAAATAATAATAAAATTTAAAAATAAAAGTAAAAAAGTATAGTAGTTATTTTTTTTATCAAAATATATAACTCTACCTCTAATTTAAACCTTTTATTTATTATTTTAAAATCTAGTCATCAAAATAAAAATCCTCTACGTATTTATTAAATTAAATTTATAAAATAACAATAAATTTTAAAATAAACAATAAAAAATAAAATAATTATTATGTTATCAAAATATGCAACTCTACGGACCTTTAAGTTAAATAAAAAATACATAATATTATTTAAATTAATATACTAAGAGAGGCTTAAAGAAGAGTATATAGGTAGGAAAAAGAAAGCGTTGATTTTAATGGCACTCTAATTATATTTTATTTTTGTTAGATAGGGATTGGTATCACCTTTATTGGATATGGTACACGTCTTTAAAGCGGTTGTGTTCAAAGTCGGCTTTAAGGTAAGCTCGCTTTGACCCAATTATTTCGTAGCTTCGTCGATGGGATGTCAGGCATCTTTGATTTCTCTAAAGGCTTTAGACCGGGATTTGGTCGGTTGTTTAATTAGTCCCGCACCTGCAGCACTAACAAGTACCAAAGCTGTTAAACCTAGGAAATGAATGTAATAATTTTAATTAAGCTCACAGGACTAGAAACAGTTTACGGATATATAATTTATTAATTCCTTTGTTTTAAGTTTAGGGATATATAATTTTTTCCTTTTAAAATTTATATTTTGAATTTTTTATCTCAAACAAATTTGTTTAATCAAGTTAAAAAATTCAACATTCTTTTATCATAGCAATATATATATTTTTAAGAATATATTTTTAGTCTCTATTGTTATGCATAGACATATTTTTTTGACTATGCTTCTTAATCTTCCAGATTCAAATTAAATAAATGGTTGTTTTTCTCTTTTCGAGTAAAGAAGATTATAATTTTAGTCTTGCTGGTGTTTACTTACATCCCAACTTTTTCACAAAAAATACTTTTAGATCTTTTTTTAAACTTTCTCCTATCTTGCCAAGCAAAATGAGATCATCAACATGAAGAAGAAGTTTCACTATATAATTAACCAATTGTATTTCCTCCCTTCCCAACCTTCCTACCTATTCTTCTATTTGTTAATGTAAAGGTCAAATAAAAGAGGTGACAATGGACAACCTTGTTACACCATGATATCACTACCAAAACAATACTCTATAATCCTTTTGGAGTTTTAATTTTTGCCACCACCTACTCATAAAGTTTGTGTATAGGTGCTCTATAGTGGGTTGGTAAACCAATTTTTTATATTCTTTCTCAAAATTTACCTCTAAATACTATGTCAAAAATCTTTTTAAAGTCCACATAACAACAAACTTTTCATTTTTCATTCCACATTCTCTATTAAATACCTTAAAATAATGTACTAATCACTTGTTGAGTAATATGATTTAAACCTTGCTTGCACTCTTATTTTGTTGAGTAATATGATCTAAACCTTGCTTGCCCTCTTATTTTTTTTTCAAATTTATCATTGATTGATTTTACTTTTTATTATACTACTAAACAATTTTATTAAAAAAAATTAATCATATTAAATACTAATTTGAAGAAATGTTAATGTTTTCATTGCTACTTTTTCGTGAAGCGATAACATCTAAATCCCTTTACCCATATCCATTCACACCACACTGTTCGTTTATGACTCGATCGAGAAGAAATCGCACATACAAATGGCTACGCATCACCTTTACCCATATCCATTCACACCACACTGTTCGTATATGACTCGATCGAGAAGAAATCGCACATACAAATGGCTACGCATCACCTTTTCACACCACACTGTTCGTATATGACTCGATCGAGAAGAAATCACACATACAAATGGCTACGCATCACCTTTTCACACCACACTGTTCGTATATGACTCGATCGAGAAGAAATCGCACATACAAATGGCTACGCATCACCTTTCAAAGTTGCAGGTATGAATTGTTACTGTCAAGGCGAGAGTCAAGTCATCGTTGCATTGACTTAATTGATCCTTTTACCTATCTCCATCCACACCACACATTTCGTATGTGACTAGATCAAGAAGTATAAACGCACATACAAATGGGTATGCTTCATCTTTCAAAGTTTTAGATATTCTAATAATATACGGTTGGACTATGAGAAGGAAAGTTCAGTTGTACCACGTGCCTTTCTAAACAAGTTTAGATATGAATTGTTACGGTCAAGGTCGCCAGCAATGCACGGCATGTCCTTACACGGTTCAACTTTCAGCCAGTTAATCACTATATATATGATCATTCGCTGCTTCTCTCACAGAGACACCCAAGCATTGTGAGGGGTCATTGTTTCTCCCAAATTCCCAAATTGAAGATCTGTGTTTGTTTTGCTTATCCTTTCTGTATCTCATTAGTTTTCCTGTTGCTATGTCGATTAGTGAATTTAGTGTGGAAATAGTATGCACTTCCACAGTGCGATCACCTCTCTCATCTCACGAATGGCGGCTCGAGGGATCCAACGTAGATCTAACTGTTCCCAATAAGTCCTGGACACTTCTTCGTATATCAACGATTGGGTCATAAAACCTATTCAGAGGTGTTAGGCTCGATGAAGAAGGCGCTTTCTGAGACCCTAACATTGTTTTATCCGCTGGCCGGAAGGTTTGTGGTGAGAGAGAATGGTGAAGCAGAGATTCACTGCAATAACGAAGGAGTCCCATTCACTGAAGCTGAAGCAGACGCTGCGATCAAAGAGGTAGATTTCTCCCAGCCCAGTCTTTCTGTGGGCGGCAAACTAAGTCCTGAAAGAAAGCCGCTCAAAGGACAATCCCCTCATTGTCTTCCGCTTCTCACTGTGCAAGTAATTTCTATGAATCTTTGGTTTTCTCTGGTCGGTCTTGAGAGAAAAATGAGATTATAAAAGCCTAATTAACTTGTATCTGGTTCATGTTGGCGGGTAACAAAGATGAAGTGTGGCGGAATCGTGGTTAGCTGTTCTTTGGATCATAGAATAGTCGACGGGATCAGCAGCAGCATTTTCTTTAAGGCATGGTCCGAAGCAGCCCAAGGCCGTTCATTCTCTCTCCCACCTTGCTTTCAGCACGCACTAATAGATCCTCGCCTCCCTCTCAACATAACAGCAGATATTGATAGTCACTACATAGCCATTCCCTTCTCTTCTTTAAAGGACACCAAAGAACTCCCACCCCAAATCGGCAGAAAAATACCGCTACCCTTCTCAGATTGCAAGGTCTAGCAAACCAAACTGGGGCTGAATTACGAGGAGGTAAACCCAAGACAAAACTGGAGGCGGTTTCTGGCTATATTTGGAGACTTGTTGCCCGTGCACAAGCTCTAACTTGATCCAAGCCCACTAGGATTTGCATCCCAATCGATGGGCGGGCTTATCTTGACCTCCCCCCTTCCTACTTTGGGAATGCCATAGCAATTCCTTTTATTCAGGCTTCTGCAGAGGATATATTAGACAAGTCGTTGTGCAGCACAGCTGAGATTGTTCGCAAGGTGATAACTACTTCCACCAATTCTGAATATTTCCATTCGTTTGTTGATTGGGTAGAGGCGAGGCGATCTGATATGATGTTAGAGAGAGTCTACGCAGAGCCAGGGTCGGCTGTGGTGGTGTCATCGGGAGTAAGGATTCCGATCTATGAGATTGATTTGGGATGTGGGAAGCCTGCGTTTTCAAGCGTATATTTTCCATGGGGAGGAACGGCAGGGTACGTGATGGTGCAGGCAAGTCCGCTGGGAGATGGGAATTGGGTGGTGTATATGCATATGGCTGAGAAGGATTTGGATGTCATCGAATTTGATCCAGACTTTGTATTTGTTAGAGCTAGTAAAGTGAATTTCTGGTAGGAGAAAGGAGAACTCAAAACATGCAGCTGCAACTCAAAACACATATAAAAGCAGTCTAAAGGTGTATTCACTAAAGGGAATCTGCTTTTGAAAAGCAGTGTGGTTGCTGTCTGGCTTTGCCAAGGGCACAGGTTGGGTGCTTCACTTTGTTTTTTTTTTTGCACTATTACCGAGGAATTATAAAATATCTTACTCTACATAATTTATTTTAGGTATAAGAAATTTTAATCTAAATTTTAGACTATCCAAGAGGTGTAAATTTTAATCTAAATTGTTTCTATATAAAGTAAATAGCATGGTGGTAGATTAAATAAATCTAGGAGACATATTTGGAGGTCTAATTTCTTTGTATTTTAGTATAATGATGAGGTCAATGGAGGAATTACCATTGCTTATTTATATTTTCTAAATCTTTATGTCTTAGATAAAACATAGGAACCATGTCATTGTTATCTTTAGTTTATGTTTTTATGTAATAAAGATATATGGACTCTACTCCATTTATGCGTTAAATTATCTACTAAAAGGGATTAGACTTTGGAACTAGTTGGATACTGATAGTTGAATGATAATTGATGGAAATTTTAATATGGACGACCATAAAAGGATCTGTAGTTGGATAAGAAACCAATATCTTTAAACCTTTCAATTTTAAAAGTAGGATCTTTTTCAAAGTGTATTGAAGTTTTTGATACTATTATAAGTTGGAGAAAAATAAATTAAAGGCATTTATTAACATGCATCAATTATTAAACAAGGTTGAGGTAAAATTTTAGCAATATTAATAGATCTTATCTTCATATACCAAAGTGTAGTTTCTCAATAGAATGAGCAGCACACTCATAAGAGAAATCCCAAGGAAATTGGAGGGAAAGAATAGGGGGATATGATAAGTCAATTAAGGACTCAATGAGATAACTAGATCTTGTTGATCCACATACAAATTCCCTAGAGGCTTAGTGGCAAGAGGGACAAGACTAACATGGAAAATCCATGCAAGACTAGAAGCATACCCATCAAACGAGGTCTAATAGAATACTTCACATAAGCATCTTTAGAAAATTAGCAATTAGGGGAACAAGCCAACATCATATTTTTTACCAACCAAGCTAAAGGCTAATCAAAATTATAAGAGAGGGATTCACAACAACAACCTAGTCATTGAAGGAGAGGTTCAAGACCAAACCATTATTGAGATCTAGTGAACTAACACGAGAAAGGGGAAATTACCGAGATGTGTTGAAAATCGAGGAAGCATGAAGTTGTGATCATCAAAGTGGATCCTCATCAAGAAAAGAATCCACATAAGCTCAAGTTACCATGGGAGAAGTTGAATGCATTAATGAGACCTTTAAAAAAAGGACTATGGCACCCATGGAAGTATTTATGGTAATTTAACCTCCCAATTAGCTTTAGATCTTCCTAAAATAAATGTAGTGTAGTCCCTTTAATTCTAAAACTATAAATTATGTAGAGACTCTCCCATACCCATTTTAGGAGGAATTTTGTTGTAAATATTATATATAATCGTATTCAAGGAAAGAGAAAGGAGGTTGAGTTGTTTTCATGTCTAGTATTTAACCTCCTTTTTGAGCTATTTTTAGTTCTACCTCCCTTTTTGATGTCATATTCTGTTAGGATCCCATCCTAACATTATTTTGTAAGTTTAATTATTATTTAGTGACCCACTTCCAACATGAGGGATCCCATATATAATGTTATTATATTATATTTTGTAATGTACGTGGTATGTTAGGCTCCTAGACAAGTGGGACCAGTTGATGTAATCATTATCAAGATTGTAACCAACACTTGGTAGAAGATTCTAGCTCGAGTGGTATTTTGCATGTAAGCCAACTCTTGAGCTTAGGGTTAGGGTTTATGTGAAGTCTTTCTTTAAAAAGCTATGAAGCCATGTACGAAGAAATATTTTTGCAAGTTAATGAAATATTAAAGGAGGTTGCCCCCTCGAAAAGACCTACGATTCTGAGTTATTTGTGAGATTGTTCAATTTTACAATTACTTTCTACATAGTATTATTCTGTTATTGCATGTATTTCAGTTATATTTCAGTATTTTGTGTGTGTGAGCTTTATTTCAATAGTAGGTTCCTTAAAAGTTGTATAAGAGCACTTTCCAAGGTCGAGTTTTGCTACGCGACTATGAAAATTCTTGATCAGCCATTTTCGCTTGTTAGGTATAATTTTCCTATATTTTCTTTCTATTTTCCTTTATTCAAAACCCTAAAAAAATCTACAAAAACAAAAAAGTACAGCCTATTTTTTTTAGTTTAGTAGGTTAGAAATCATGTGCCAAGGGTTTTAAAATATAATGAAGAAGCTGTCATTATTGGCTTAGCTAGATAGCCCATAAAGTGTATAGTGAAGTGAGAGGTAATCATGCTCCAATACCTAGGCCTTAGACAACACTCACGCATAGAATCGATCTCCCATGAATATTTGGGTGTATCGAGAGACCATTCTAGGTTTAACAAAATTGTATCCAGTAGGAAGCCTTTCAGCCTTGTATCATCCATAGTCCACAAGACACAATATCCTGAACGATTATCCTCTCATATTGTTAGAGAGGTAGATAGTGTGCTCAAGTGCATGTATGGAATCCTCCTTGGGTAGTGGCCTAAAATATTGGTTCAAGCACTATTTTTCATTACTACAATATAACAGAGGGCCTATGGGTGTTACATACTCCTTTACCTAGCATATCCTGGTTCTTTTAAAAACTTCAACCTACAAAAATATGCATCTTCCTATTCTGCTAAACCTACATTCACAATACTAAAAAGTGAGCATACGAAGGACTTCTCTATCATAGAATAACACACTTTGCATGCACCAACAATTAGGACAAAGCCTGCAAGTGTCTCTAATAGTCTGTAATATTCTAGTACCATCCACATTAGTGGTAGTAGTAGTTAGATCAGTGATAGTAATAGTCAGGTAAGTGATAGTAACAGTCTGATCATTGACAGTAATAGTTCGATCAGCAATAGTAACACTAATAGTCAGCTATAATAGTTATAAAATATAGCTGGTTAGGGTCAGAAACAGAACCATCAGTGTTAGTAATTGCAGTACAAGTGACAGGATAATGATAGGGTGATCAATTGACAGATCAGAGGTAGTTGATACAGTACCCCACTTGTGACCTATAGCTCCAAATATAAAAAAGTTTGCAAATTAGAGGTATAACAAAAAAGTTATATTGGTTTTATCATTACTCTATTTTGGGTAATTCTTAAACCAAAAATAGGAAAAAATAGCCCCAAAAAGGACATAACAGGCCCTAGACAACTCCAAAATTCCTCAAATTTATTTTTTTTTCTTATTTAGCCCCTTCTACACCTCTCACAAAAATTTTGAGTCCTAACTCTATTTTTCTCAAAATTCCTCAAATTTATCAATTTTCCACTAGCCCTTTTTGACCAAATATTCTCTAAATACAAAATCTGAGTCTGGGGTGCCTACAAATTTGTGGGTGGCATATATCTCATTGTGAAAATATTTTCAAGCTGATCATATTGATATATAATATCCAAAAACTTTTTGGACTCCTTACTAAAAATAGTAACTCCAGAAATCACATTTCTATTTTTAGTAATTCAGTATAAAAGTTCAACGCTATCTCAAATGGCAAGTGGCATTCATGGACATCAAAAAGAGGTAGATCAAAACACTATTTTAACATTGGATACCCTACTAAGTGTTGTTAATGGTTTGCAAAAAACACCTAAACACTTGATGATAAAATTTTGAACTTTCAAAGTTGAATAAGATACCTCTAGAATTTGCTTAGAAGAACATCTAGTAGATGTTGAGTCTAAAATACAAGGTGTTCCAAGCAATTCTAAGTATTGTTAAGGAAAAAAAACAAATGACTCTCAGCTTTGCTTTTATTGTGATACTATCTTTAAGATACCAAAACTAGACTTTCCTAAGTTCAATGGGAAGGATGTGGATGGATGGTTATGTCGTGTTGCTCAATTATTTAAACTCCATGATGTCCCCATTTATCACAGAGTTCAAATGGCTTCTTTCAATTTGGAATCTGAAGCCTTACAATGGTACCAATGATTGCAAAAAACTCTCCTTGATCCTTCTTGGGTAAAATTTTAGTCTCAATTACTCACTCACTTTTTCTCTACTGAGTACGTTGATTTTACAAGATAGTTGAAAAAGCTGAAACAAACTTCGATAGTTTGAAATTACCAAATACAATTTGAGAGATTGACCAATAAAACTACAAGATTGAATGAAGGGTTATTTATGAGTTGTTTTATTAGTGGGTTTTGGGAAGATCTCCAAGCTAAGGTCACAATGTTTAAACCACAATCCATTATGCAGACTATCCAGTTGGTTCATCAGGCCAAGTCTAAATTTTTAGCGTAGAGGTGGATATCTAAATTTCCACAAGCTAAACCCTATTTTTCTCTTAGATTCCACAATCAATATGAAAAAACTTGTTGCACCCAAATTTTTAACCATTTTTGAAATGTATGCATGACGTGCCCAAGGGCTATGCTATAATTGTGATGAAAAGATTTTTTGTGGGCATAGGTGCACCCAAAAGAAGTTGTTCCTTATCGATGTCGATGAGCCTAACATCAGTGACCATAGTGATGATGACATTGAATCAGTAGAGGAACCACCTAAACTAGAGGAAGAAAACCAAGATGAACCACAGGCAAAAAATTTTGTTCATGCTCTTGCTGGTATTACTACTCCCAAACCATGAAATTTGTGGGTTATTTCAAGGGCCTACGACTTACCATCTTGATTGATTTTTGAAGTACACACAATTTTATTGATCCCCACATAACCAAGCAAGCAAATTTTTATGTATACACATGTAATTCCTTTGATTTTATGGTAGCAAATAGTGGGACTTTACCTTGCAAAGGTAAATATTGTAATGTTAAGGTCAATATAAGGGACTATGAGATCAAACAAGATATGTTTACACTTCAATTATGGGGATGTGATATTGTGTTGGGAGCTTAATGTTTGGGCACACTGGGAGTCATCTCCTAGCACTTTGTTGAGCTTTGGATGCAATTTTTATAGAATGAACAATCCTACACTCTCCATGGCTTAAAAGCAGGGCCTTCACAGATTATCAATTCCACCCGGATGGAGAAGTTGTTAAAAAAATCATCTCGAGGTGTCATAGCTCAGATTTTTGCAATCCAACCTCATCCTTCAGAGGAGGATTCTATTCTTGAATATTTACAACTTATTTTGACCAAGCACAACTCTATTTTTATTGAGCCAATAAAATTACCACCTTGCCACTCTCATGACCATGTTATTCCCTTGTTACCTGGTAATGAACAACCCAACATTAGACCGTACAGGTATCCTCATGCTCTTAAGTCAAAAATTGATAAGTTAGTATAATAATTGTTAAAATCCAATGTCATTCGCCCAAGTAACAATCCTTACTCTTCTTTGGTTTTACTATTATGCAAGAAATATGGGTCCTAGAGGTTGTGTATCGATTATTAAGAGCTTAATAAACTCACCATCAAGGATAAATTTCCTATTCTGGTGGTGGATGAATTACTAGATAAAATTCATGGGACTATGTATTTTTCTAAACTTGATCTTTGCTCGGGGTACCATCAAATTTGGATAAGGAGGAGGATATTCCAAAGACTACTTTTTGTACTCATGAAGGTCACTATGAGTTTTTGGTAATGCCATTCGGATTGACTAATGCCCCTTCCACTTTCCAAATCCTCATGAACAAAATTTTTTGTCCATTCCTTTGAAAGTTCATTCTAGTCTTCTTTGATGACATTTTGGTGTATAGTCGCTCATGGGAAGAGCATCTTATTCATGTGAATCAGACTCTCCAACTATTGGTACAACATCAAATCTATGCTAAGCATTCCAAGTGTTCTTTTGGGTTGATAGAAATTGAATATTTGGGACACATTATCACTAAGAAGGGTGTCAAAGTTGATCCCAAGAAGATCCAAGCTATTTAGGAATGGCAAAAACCTCACACTCTCAAAAGTTTTAGGGTACTTTTAGGGCTTACAATTTATTACAACAAATTTATTCATAACTATGGTACTATTACAACTCCCCTAACTTCCATGTTAAATAATGAATCTTTTACTTGGACACGATTTGTTGAATAGGCTTTCCTAGAATTGAAGCATACCATGGCCACTACACCTGTCTTGGTCATGCTAGATTTATCCAAATAATTTATCATTGAAAGTGATGCTTTAGGTCATGGTATTGGTGTAGTGTTGATGCAAGAAGGGAGACCCTTGGCCTTCACTAGTAAACCTCTATCCAACCATAATTAGGGAAAATCCACTTATGCCAAGGAGATGATGGAAATTCTATATGTAGTAACCCATTGGTGACCATATCTCATAAGGTACCATTTCTCCATTAAAACAGATCATTAGAGTCTCAAATTATTTTTGGAGCAATGGGTTGCCACACCCGAACAACAAAAATGGGTCTCTAAACTCATGGGATATGATTATGATATCATCTATAAGAAGGATAAGGAGAATATTGTGGTTGAAGCTCTCTCTCACCAATTTGATGCTCTCAATATGTTGTGTGTCATTTCATTATCGATCACCCAATGGATCGATTCTTTATGCTAGGATGTACTTCAGGATTCTAAATTGTAGACTTTGGTTGCTTCCCTATCCACTGAGCCTACTTCATATCCAAGCTACACTTGGGATGGGCAGGATCTACGTTACCACCAATGCCTTGTTGTTCCCCACAAGTCCTCACTATGGGAACTTCTCATTATAGAACTGCATGCTACCCCATCTGTTGGCCATTCAAGATTTCTCAAAATATATGAATGGCTTAAGCGCACTTTTTTTGGAAGGGTATGAAAAAGGATATTCATGATTTTATGGTAGCTTGTGATACCTATCAACGGATGAAAGGTGAAACAGTGCATTCTCCAAGTACTCTTCAACCCTTGCCCATTCCTGACCAAGTTTGGACAGATATTTTTATGGATTTTATTGAAGGCTTACCTAAATCTGGAGGTAAATCTATTATCTTCATGGTAGTGGATCGACTTTCGAAGTATGCTCACTTTTATTCCCTATCCAATCCTTACATAGCCTCCACCATTACCCAAATTTTCCATGATTCTATCTTTCGCCTTCATGCTCTACCCTCCTCCATCATGTCAAATCATGACCCAAACTTTACTATTCACTTATGGTAATAATTATTTAAGTTGCAAGGGACTCAGCTCAATATGATTTCAACTTATCATCTGCAAATAGATGTCTAGATGAATATTTTCAACAAATGTTTGAAAAATTACCTTCCTTGCTTTACCTTGGATCATCCTATGCATTGGATGAGATGGCTTCCTTTTGTTGAGTTGTGGTACAACACTTCCTATCACACAACAACCAAGGTTACCCATTTTTAGGTAGTTTATGGGAATCCTCCACTGATGCCTTCCTCCTACATTCCAAGTAGCTCTAAGGTCCATGCAGTCAACACTACTCTCAGTCAACATACTGATGTCCTCCATCAAATGAAGCTGAATTTAGAGGTAAACAAGAATTGGATGTGCCAATAGGCTGACCAACATCATTTTGAGCATATTTTTTATGTGGGTTATATGGTTTTCCTTAGCTTGCAACCGTACAAATAGTTATCCCTCCAGCTTTGTAGATGCTAGAAACTTGTTGTAAAGTACTATGGGTCCTATCAAGTGTTACAATAGATTGGTGCCATAGCCTACAAATTGGCCCTTCCACCTACATCCAAGATCCATCCTATTTTTCATGTCTTCTCTCTCAAAAATGTGGTGGGAAATCAAGTACAAGTTTAATCTTCACTTCTAGAGTTAGATGAAGAAGATTCTATCTTGCTTGAACCCAAATAGTTTTTGGATCTTTGGACTTGCTCTCTTTGCAACCACACCATTACTGAATTCCTTGTTCAGTGGCATGGACTCTAGCCTGAAGATGCTACATGGGAATATCTCCATCAGCTCCAAAACCAGTTTCCTCACCTTCAGCTTTGAGGACAAAGCTTTTTGAAGGGGAAGGACATGTTAGGATCCCATCCTAATATTATTTTATAATTTTCATTATCATGTAATGACCCACTTCCAACGTGAGGGATCCCATATATAATGTTATTTTGTAATGTACATGGCATGTTAGGCTTCTAGCCAAGTGGGGCTAGTTTATGTAACCATTATCAATTGTAATGTATATTTGGTACAATATTCTATCTCAAGTGGCATTTTGCATGTAAGCCAACTCTTGAGCTTAGGTTTAGGGTTTGCATGAAGTATTTCTTTAAACAGCTATGAATCCATGTATGAAGACATATTTTTGCAAGTTAATGAAATATTGAAGGAGGTTGCCCCCTCGAAGAGGCCTATGATTCTGAGTTATTTGTGAGATTGTTTCAATTCCGCAATTACTTTCTGCATAGTATTATTCTGTTATTGCATGTATTTAATTTATCTTTTAGAATTTTGTGTGTGTGACCTTTATTTCAATAGTAGGTTCATTACATATTCTTGTGTAGACTTGAACCTTGATATATTGTATGTATAGCTCGTCAAGCCAATTTCAATTGTATGAATGCAATGCACTTTAATACAAATACAATGATTTGTGACTACCTTAGAATTTCTATCTTGGTCTAAGTGTTTGTATATATTTATATGGGGTACTATGACTAATACATTTTCTATCTAGTTTTTATAGGAGATTATTCAATTTGTAATTGTGCATGATTGGGACCATGTTCAGTTTCACTATCATGCAAGTTCATGTGTTCACTAATCCACCTAGAATGCATAATAGAAATTATAGTCTCTTACTGCATAACCACTTGTATATTATGCTAGTTATACTAGTTAAGATTACTTTCCTATCATTTTATTTCAAGTTATTTATTGATTTTCCTCTATTTTATTTTTCCTTGGAAAACTAATCGATAGAGTAGGCTAGCTTAGGAGGAAGCACATTAAATACTAGATCAAACAAGGTGTCATTCTTGGTAGAAAAAAATCTTGGAGGTCATACAAAGGAGTTGCATACCATAATCCTTGAACTTCCTAAGACTGACACCCCAAGTGAGGCATAGGGTATTAGTGCACTTGCTTGATAGAAATACATCATATCCATGGGATTTCATAGTGCTTAAGACATAAGGTTAGTTTAAGGCCTCCAAAAGTTCACACTAGCATACCTAGTGGAACCTAAATTATAAAAATACATCTCCTAATTAGAATATAAATTGAGATTCCAATTAAGATATCAATCATTTTCTTATTGAATCATCATGGGAATTCAACCAGTGACTCTACTACAAAATAAGAACCTAAAGAATTCAGCTTTCAACAACTAGATCTAGGTTGCAATGAGAACCTCTACCTATACAATAACAAATATTTACCATATGATGACTCTATTGTAAAAAAAAAGAGGGAGAGAACCCAAATAAGGTAGTTAAAGGTAAGCCCTCTATTTCATGAGCTCAAGTCCCACTATAATACCAAATACTCAATTGCTTTTTCTCTCTCAATTTTATCAATAGATAAAGAAACCAATGATAGAACATGAATTCTCCTATCAATCTAAACCAAATAAGGATATTAGCATAGGATTATGGAGGTCCCCTATAGCCACTAGTATCAACATACAACTCGAATGAGGTCCTGACCTTTGCATTGAACTTCGTATCATATTTTATCATAGAGGACAAAATAAATCTAAAAAAGTATCCCCAACACATGGTCAATCTATATGCTCTCTAAAGTATTGGAGAACAAGACTTTGTCCTCATATTATCGAAAAAATCTTTTAGAGATAAATTAATAGAGTGATACATCTATATCACCCCTAACTCTATTACTGGGTAGAAATAGCTTAAAAATATGCTTATGGATACATTTGATGGGAAGGAGGGCAAGGTATCATTGTTAGAATAACTATCAACCATAAAAAGGGTCCCTATGGAAGCTATGGATGACTTTAATGCCATATTATGTAAGTCTTAGTACATAATCCTAGAAGAAATCTAGCTTATACTAGGTATGTCTTTCATATACTATCTTAAGAAATCAATTCTGAAATATACATGATGGTAAAAACTAGGGAGGCAACTCATTATTAGTAATCTATGGGATAGCCACTCAAAGTTAGAGATATCTCATCAAAATTAGTATATTAACCCCTAGATCTTCTATACATCTTTTATTGGATGTTCAATAACCATATCATCCCCCTTTGACCATACAACCAACCATTATTCTTGGTTAGGCCTACGTGTAGAAATCTCCATCTACCACTACCACTACCTTCTCGACCTATCAATCCCTAAAAATAGAATTAATACAAATTGATATGAGAGACATGAAAAATAATATTATATCCTTAAAGTGTCAACATAATATTCAAAGTTTTAGATATTAGAACTACCCATAACCTTCCTTTTAGCAAGGACCTATAGATACTAGACTCCATTGAATGGATATTATATGTGCCCATCTCATCCTAATAGAGAATACAATCCTAGGAGATAAATTGTCCCTATTCCTACTGCTATGAGGTCAATGCTCTCTAATTTTATGATAGACATAATCCTTGATTAGAACAATTACATAGGCAATCCCTATGATTAGCCATAATTAATATGACATCAAAGTGCCTCACATAAATGCAAATAAGGTAAAGACTAAAATTGCAAGACCAAACATGGTACTTAAATAGCACATTATAGGAATCTAGTAGTTGCAACCACTTGGAAGGAGATAATATGAATTACAACTAACAAAACACTTAGCTAACCACTAGCTAACTAAAACATCACCTAGTTATCTAAAGTACAAATGAAGCTAACTAAGTGCTAAAATATAACAACTAGAAGGTTGTCTAAAACAACCAACCAACTAGAAGCTAGCATGAGCAAGGAGGCTCACATTATTAGCAATAATAATAATAATAATATAATAATAATAATAATAATAATAATAATAATAATAATAATAAGAAAAAGAAGAAGAATAAGAAGAAGAATAAGAAGAATAAGAAAAAAATATGCCTAAAATAATACTTAGGCTATTTTATACCCTCATCATACCTCCCCACAATAGAAGCTTTGGAATCCAATGCTTTTACAACATAAGTGGGAGTGTGAGACACCAAACATTGAAAATAAATCATGCTAGCTGGGTGGAGTAAAATATGTGGTCCCACATTATCATTAATGTGGTCAAGGTGGATGAATCCCATTGATGCCTTAGAATGCCACGTTTGGTTAGTACTCTATAGCCACCCTTATAAGGAGGAAGTCGATAAGGACCAATACCTTATTATTGAGGTAGCTGAGTCTTTTGTAAGCTAGAGGAGTAGGAGGAGGATCCAATGAAGAAGAATTTGACTCATTAGGAAGAAGAAGAGGATATAGTTCAACTAGTATCATTGTATCTTGTGGTCTATCAAAGAATAAGGTAATCTTCTTTGGTTGTGGCTAAATGGGAGGCATAAAAGTGCATTGTACTTAATGCTTTTAACAAGAAAAGTCTTGTTATAATGGTGTAATGTGTATGTGTTTTCAAAAGCATTATATATAACCCTCTTGTCATATTGATAGGGCTTTACTAAAATTAGACCACACAATTAATGGGATTCATGTCGAATGTGACTCTATCTAGATAATGTGGACCAAATGCAAAGGATATCGTACACATCTCATTGATGTATGAGGAGGAACCCTTGTCCTTCCATCCTAATGAGTAAGGTTGATGATGAGGTTCCACTAATAGTTTTAATCTATCAACAAATAACTTTGCAATTAATTTTTTTTTGTGATCCATTATCAAGGATACAATGCACAAAAAATTCATGCACCATGTGGACCCTTGTGATGAAAAATTATCATGGGTACCCTCATACAAAGGATAGGATATTGAGTTGATATTATTGAGCTTACCCCTAATCTCAACATAAGGTATTTACCTCTCCTATAGTACAAATAGGACCATCTTGTGGTTCCTCATTTGGTGTTTGTACAATTAAATTTTCTTCTTCCTAAAATAATATTTTTCTACATGACCTCTTCTTTTACAATGATTACAAAATTTTCTTCCATTGAAATAATAAGGGAAGAGGAAGAAAGAGAGAAAGAAGAGGGAGGAGAGAAATAAGAAGAGGAAGGTGTCTTCATCTGATGTGACTGTTGTAGAATTGGTGTCATGGAAGGGCTTACATACTAAGTAGTCACCTTCTCCTTTTCTAGAAGTGCATGATTGAATGTTGCATCCAAGGTAGTGAAGGGAGTGAATTTCACTTCCCTAAATATATAGTCTTGCAACCCAATAGTAAATTTATCAATTATCTCCTCTTAAGAATATTTGACTCCAAGAAGAACCCTTAGCCTATTAAATTGAAAAATGTAGTCTAGGACTGACATATTATATGCTTGCCTCAACCTATACCATTTGGTCTTGAGATCACTTTGGTAATTAGGTGGGTAAAAGGTGTTCTTCAAGGGTTGGAAAAGTTCCTTCTAATTCATTATGGGGTGTTGACTTTATTGTCTTTCTATGATCAAAACTTTGTATTATGGGATAATTTTTTGTTATATATCTTGATATCGGTAGGATTTGTCTATACTATCATGTCCTCTACTCTATCCATCAATTTATCCACTACATTGGTGAGTTTTACCACTTGTTCTATGAGATCAGAAGACATTTGAAATCTTGTATATGCCAAACTAGGAGAGTACTAAGTGGTTGCAATGAATATCTAGGAAGTTATTAGGAATGATTTTGAGGGATTCCTAATGCAACAATTAGTCTATATTATAAAATTTTACCTTTCAAGTTACAAAAAGGGTTATATTGAGTGCTTTCAATGTTACATAATTTGTACAATTACAAAAATAATTTACCCTTAAAGTGTGAAGTGGTAAAAATGATGTAAAATCAGCTACAAAATACCAACAAAATGGACTCCAATCACATAACAAATTAAATATAATGGAAGAAACCTGCAAATTGATATTCTTCTCATTCCTAAATTCACACTCCCATTTTACAATGCAATACCAAGGGAATATATATCCCCAAAGAAACCCTAAAATAAAACCCTAAAGCTTGAAGCCCTAAAAGAAAACCCTAAAGCTTAAAGCCCTAAAAATAAAATATTACTATTTTTGACAAATTGATTTTTCCACCAAAAACTGCCTTTTTAAGTAATTACTATTTTTGGCAAATTATTTTTTCATAAAAATTTGTCTTTTTTTTGTAATTACCATTTTCAAAAAATTATTTTTGTGTCAAGCAATTCTATTTTGAGTAATAATTTTTTTTTAAAACTTCTAAAAAAAATCTCTAAAGATAGACTCCTATATCATTCTCCTATGGTTGAAAAGAACTCTGCTCCTGTGAGTTCCTTTGATCAAACTCATAATTGCTCTCCATATAAGGCCACACATATGCAAGTACTCCTCAAAGTACCAATCTCCTTTCGAGGTTCTATATCTCAAACCTCCTGCAAGCACTACACATAGTGCCAATTCTTCCTTCAAGGTTTGAAAATAGCAAACCTCCTGCAAGCACTACACAAAGTGCCAATTCCTCCCTCTAAGGTTTTACATAAAAAAACCTCCTGCAAGCACTTACACAAAGTGCCAATTTCTTTCTCCAAGGTTTTACAAACCTTCTGCAAGCACTACACAAAGTGTCAATTCCTCCCTCTGAGGTTTTACATAAAAAACCTTCTGTAAGAACTTACATAGAGTGCCAATTTCTTTCTCCAAGGTTTTAAAAACCTTCTACAACCACTACACAAAGTTCCAATTCCTCCCTCTGAGGTTTTACATAAAAAAACCTCCTACAAGCACTTACACAGAGTGCCAATTTCTTTCTCCAAGGTTTTACAAACCTTCTACAAGCACTACACAAAGTGCCAATCTCTTTCTCTAAGGCTTTTACATAAAAAAACCTCCTGCAAGCACTTATACAGAGTGTCAATTTTTGTCTTCAAGGTTTTACAAACCTTTTATAAGCACTGTACAGAGTGAAATTTTTTTTGGAGCCCCTTCGCTCTCCTCTTTTTTTCTTTTTTCTTTTCTTCTCTTTTCTCCCCAGCAAGATCCAACTTGCTCTGATACCAAATGATGTAATCTCAGCTACAAGAGACCAACAAAATGGACTTCAATCACATAACACAAATGCAATATAATGGAAGAAACCTACAAATTGATATTCTTCTCATTCCTAAATTCACACCTCCCTTTTACAATGCAATACCAAAGGAATATATATCCCCAAAGAAACCCTAAAGCTTGAAGCCCTAAAATAAACCCTAAAAGAAAACCCTAAAGTTTAAAGCCCTAAAAATAAAATAAATAATATGTAAAACCCTTCATTTACATAAAAAATGTAATAAATGCAAATAATCAATAAAACCCTCCATTCACATAAAAACTATAATACATAGAAATAAACCAATAAATATTTTATTTTCTCATTCCTAGATTCACTTCTCCCTTTACAATGCAATACCAAGGGAATATATTGTAGACACCAAAACAGCACCAATCCGATTATGTGACTGCAAACACTGATCGCTTTGACAAACACAGCCCCCAGGGTAGCCCTCAGAGGTTAAACAGTGGTCTTAACCACTTTCATAGCAATTTTGTAAGGTCAAGAAGCAATTTGGCACACTTGGACACTTTGCCCGGTATTCGTCTCACCCGGGGACGAATTCAAAATAGAATCCGTCCCACCCGGGGACGAATTCTAAGCTTAACGGGCAAAAAGGCAAATGGTGCCAAGTGGCAGCCCGAAATAGTCAGTTAAGGACTCCTGCCTTGCACGCGTGTGTAGGTGGACGGAGGGGCCGTTAGAAGACTGTCACAAAAGGCATTTATCAAAGCTCAAGTCAATGGAGGACTCCCCTCCCTCATGGGAAGACAAGGCGCCACATGGCGCCTATGGCCAACACATGGCATTTGTGCTTCCCTCCCAAAGAGACCCCTTGGGTCTATAAAAGGTGAGACTTTTCTCACCCAAAAGGAGTTGAAGGAGTTTTCAAGCAACGAAGTGCTTCCGAGTTGAAGACCCACTTGCATCCCTTTTGGTTCACCTTCCCACATCCACCAATCTCTTTTGCAAGGGAGGTTGTTGGGTGGCCTTTGGAAGCTCGAACCTGACCCAAATCCAACGCATGGACACACTGAACCAACCAATTCGCCGACCCCCAATCCTAAGAGGTTTTGGGCCCATCCCTAGTGGATTGGCTCCAAAATCAAGTGCCAACGGTGGGAGGCCCACTTGGGCACCCCGCACACCTCCCAAGTCCTATTTTTAGTTTTTGAGCATTTTAGATTTCTTTTCAGTTTGCATTTTGTGTTATTAGGTTTGATTAATCCATAGCTGCAATTTTGTAACTTTTGGTCAGATTCTAGTATGTTTTGTGTTGCTTTGTCGTTTCGCTGACTTGCAGGTGTCGAGGTCAAATTCCCGAGGGTGGAGGCCAAATTGGGAGAATCCGACCATCTGGGTCGTCCCAAAATGGCCCCAATTACATAACCCCCTTGTTTGCAGGCGTTTTGCAGGTCTCGGGATCCGACATTGGAGCGTGAGCAGGTCGGTTTCTTCAACACGAAGAATTCGTCCCACCCGGGGACGGATTGCGGTCGGATTCGTCTGCCCAGGGACGAATTCTAGTTGAAGGTAGATTGGCCAGTTGTCTCAGTGGCAGTGGTCTTCTGATAACTTTTCCTATCTTCTGTCAAGTTTTGAAGCCATTTGGACTCATTGTAATTACCGTTTTAGGCAAATATTTACATGCATATTTCGTTAGTTTTAGAGAGCAAATGCTTTTCATTTGCGGCGAGTGCTACGACATCTTGGTTGTTTCTTTGTTCGTAGGAGAAGCAGCGGAGGTTATGAACTCATCGACATCGGCGGCGGCATCATCTTGGCCCGCCCATTGCAATCGTGGGCACGCGGAAAGAGGAATCATTCAGTGATTGTAATCAAACTCTATTTGCGCTCCTAGCCCCTGAAAAGGGAGGAGACGTCATTGTAACAGAGATCAAGGGATATTAATGAAAGGGCTGTGTTTTCTCTATTTGCTTGTGTCTCTTCCAATGTGTTTCTTTTCCATTTCATGCAATTTACATTTCTAGGACTTAAGCGTACTTGATTTTGAATGCAATCGCACTTAGTGTTTCCTTTGCCCGGAATCTCGTGCTTTCAGTGGCGATCACGGTGGGACCTGTTCCCTGGTTTTTAAAATCATAGAAACTGATCAAAGTTTTGTGTTTGTGCTTGACAGGTACATTTTTTTTGTTGCAGACTGCTATTCGTCTCGACGAGGGACGAATTCTTTTCTGCAATTCGTCTGACCCTGGGACGAATTCAAATTCGTCTCTGGGAGGGACGAATTATGTTACGCAATTCGTCTCCCAGAGGGACGAATTCCTGTCTACGGATTTTCAGAGCAGAAATTCAGAAGCAACTGGAGCAGGCGAGAGAAGAGGTAGGGATTTTTATCATCTCTGTTAAATTTTCTGTTTATGTTTCTGTTTCTTTAATTGTTTTCATTTAATCCTGCATTGCATTAGGAAAAGTCATGTATGCTAGTTTCATTTTTGTTGAATAAAACGAATCCCACACACATCACGAAACAATTTTAAACCAAGGAGCTGGTCGTAAGACCCCAGCCCTTGATCAAGACCATTGGTGGATTTCATCACCACCTTGGCTTGATTTGCATCCATTTCCCGATTGTCAACTGTTGTTAGGCGTAAATCCTGACGAAGACAGACCGAGCGTAGCTGGGGTGATTCCCATGCGCGCGAGGATAAGTTTTCTATGGTAGGTGCCATTAACAGGACAATCCCCCTTCCGTACCGCCTACGTACCACGTACCTTCTGCTCTCACGTACCTATAGTCTCCCTCTCGTAAGGGCGGGTATATAGAGAGGTTGGTATATCGGCCTTGTTGGTATATTGAAGGGGCGACCTTTTTGGAGTTATAAGAGCCTACATGATGCATTTAAACGTTCTACAAAACCTACAAAAACAAAACAAAACATCAAAATGCACTAAACCGGTTTAGGGCACACCAATAATCCTTAAAAGAGATAATCACGGTTTTGTGAATGTGTGTGTTTAATTACGCTCAGTGTAGACAAAAAAAAAAGAAAATCATAAAAACGAGATAAAAACTTATTTAGATAGCATAGAAGCACCGCAATGGTGTACACCCGCAGTCAAGCCCAATCAAGGGCAGAAGCTCCGGAAGGTACACAAAAAGCAGGCACAAGTCGCCTTCACTTCAGTCCCGAGGATTTGGTCATACCGCCTTATAGGTCTAACCTACAAAAGAATCCAATTCGGAATCCTCGGTGGGGTATGCCTATTCAAAGCAGCCCCTTTCGGGAAGATGCCTTACATGTAGACCTTGACATAAATAGAGAATCACCTCTTGAAGTTAGGCATGAGTGGCCACCGCGCGATGAAGCGTTAAACGGGCACACCGTCCATTTGGAGGGGCAACGTGGATATGGCGTCCCTTCTTTACCTATCATCGAACGAGAGAGACCAAATCTGGAGCGCAGGGCTCCTTACATAGGGCGACCTAACTCCGCCCACCCCATTTACACCCGTGAAAGGGAGTATGAGGAAAATCATCGCATTCCTCAAGGGCAACAAACAATGCGGGAACCTTGCATTTCCGCACCAGCGGGATATCATGATCACCCCTTGAGGCCAGAACCTCGAGCACATACCGCCTACCTCGACGGAGGGAAGCGACCCCTTGAGATTTTAGAGCATCAAAACCAAGGTAAACCCATAGGAGGAACATTTGAACCTTCTGAACAAAATAGGGTAGATCAAATTGACCCGGTTGTCGCCAGATATACCACCCGTCAAGCCCAAATCATGCGGCTTAAACAAAGTCGACAAGAGATAGAGTATCAATACCGCTTGGATAAAGAATGCATGCAACGCGAAGCGGATGAGTTACGCTATGAAATACATGAGAGGGGGCCAACCCCTCGCATCCAAAGAGCTGAACAGTATGAGAGGCGTAATCCGTTGGTGCAGGACAAGTCTCCACGACCTCGTCAAGCTCTGCCTCCAAGACCCCATAGATTCGAGAGGGAGGCAACTCCCCGAAACAATGATGGGTACCTTCAGCAAGAGCTTGATCAGGGTCACAGGTTTCGCCCAGAGACTCCTCAAGAATTTTATGAGGAGTATGAACCGGAAGAGGAATATATTGAAACTCCCCATCAAGGCGGGAAGGATGCCATTCGGCCACCCCTCCATAGGCCTCCAGTTTACCGTAACTTGCAACAAGAGCGAACAAGAGAGGAAGAAATAAAATCTTCCGATGCATACCAAGCGCTATTGGAGCGTTTGGAGTCTATGGAGACAAAAGCTACTGGGCATCAAAAACCCACATTACGTCTACTCCGCAATAATCCGGTGCATCCCTCAGTGCCTACACCTCTTTACCCCGAACACTTCAAGTTGCCTCAATTGGCAGTTTTTAAAGGTGAAGAGGACGCACAGGAACACGTTACACGATTTCTAAGCCAATGCTTCGGCATCCAAGATAATGACGCATTATTGCTTAGAACATTCATAACCACATTCGCAGGCCCTACCTCGGATTGGTTCACACAACTAGCCCAAACACAGCATAAGCGACTTAGATCGGCTAGTAGATGCGTTTCTTGAACGTTTCGCCTTCAACACAAGGAAGAAGGCATCACTTAGTGATCTTGCTAGCCTTAAACAATTTGAGGAGGAAACAATGGCAGCGTACGGGAACCGATGGAGAGCTTTGCTTTCTAAGTTACCCTACCGTCCTCCCATGTCGGACCTCACGCAAATGTTCGCAAAAAGTTGCTTAAAATCAATCTCCGGTCTATTATTCTTGCGACAATACGACGGCTTAGAAGAAGCTTTGGCGCAAGCCGAGTCATAGAAGAGATTAAGATAGGCGAAGGCGCAATTGCCAAGCCTAAGAAGAAAGAGTGGAATAAAACCACTAAAAGCGGGACAACGCAACCACAACACGCTGCAGTCAACCAAGTTGCGATAAATGTCCCCGCGCCAGTGCAAGAAACGCAGCCTCAAAAGGCTAACTACCGAGCGGTGCCTCCACGCTTACGAAAGAGATAACGAGAAGACGGGAGCGATATCGGCGGCGTCGCCCTAGGCGACAATTCACCCCGTATGCGGAGTCTAGGGACTCCTTATTTGACCGCTTGTCGGCGGCAAATTTAGTTACTCTGCCAGAAATCCAAATTTTTGACCCTAACATTCCCAAGCCTAGGGGGTATAGGGAGGAATTGTATTGCGAGATTCCATAGGCGCGAGAGGACATGACCTAAATGGGTGCTGGAAATTCAAAGAACTAGTCCGAGGATTTGATCGACAACCGAACATTGGTCGTGGACAACCCCATCGCACCAAACAACCAACAAATGGGGGTATTCAAGGACCCCTTGCCTGCCCACGAGGCACAGACAAAACCGCTCCAGATTAACGAGGTGCGACAAGATCTTCCCATGCAAGGATTTGTGGGAATGATTAGCATTGTAACAAGGAACAAAAAATACCCAACAGTTGCCCCCGAGGTAGCTGCGAGGGAAGTTCCGTCGACATCGCAGCCTCAACAACGCCCAACGCAGTTACCTCCGCCTAGACCTGAGGTCACGATACGAACCAAACTCACGCAGAGTTTGCGGACCACGTCGGCTAGGCTGTCCATCTACGAGCTTATTCAACAATCAGCTCCCCATAGAGAAGCTCTTATGGACATTTTAAAAGCCATTGAAGTACAACCCCATGAAGCAAATTCTTTCAACGCCTTCGTGGGACATGTGAAACAATGTACGGAGCCTGTCATCACATTCAGAGAAGACGAGGTCAAAACGATATCAAATGACATGCCGGATCCACCCCCCACGTTATCGCGCGGGTCAACGGGATCCCGTACAAGAGAGTGTTGATAGATACTGGCTCGTCCAGTAACATTATAACCACTGCAGCGTTGAAACATTTAAAACTGCCAGCCTCTCACATCACCGCTTCCACGTACACACTGCGAGCTTTTAACGATGCAATTTGCTCGACAGTCGGCACGGTTGTTCTGCCTATACAGGTAGGACAAAAGTCAATACCCACACTGTGCCATGTCTTGGAAGGCGAAATGGCTTATAATATACTGCTAGGGCGGCCTTGGATCGGGGACATGAAGTGTGTCCCCTCGATCGCACACCTGTGCTTGAAGTATGCCTATGAAGGGCAAATACATGTAGTCCCAATGGACTTAGAGCCCTTCAAGTATTGCAATGCGGTACAATTCATACCTCAATCGACCCTCCCATCAACGCATTTGGATTTTCAATTAAATCCATCTAAACAGGGTCCGATACCGCAAGTACCACTGGTGGCCAACAAGGCAAAATCCCAGCCAGGTGAGACTTCATCACCTACTCCTTCATCATCAACGCCACCTATCGTGGCCCAACAGAAGGACAAGGGAAAGCAAATCATGGAAGAGGTTAAGCCTCTAGAAGAGGGGTTGCCCACAATTTCAACGATATCAACAGAGGAAGCGCCCAACATAACACAAACCAAGATCCCTGAACCACCAAACATGGAATGGACTCAGGAAGGACTACCGTTTCCTCCTACCCAATCCTCAACAATCACTGTTGAAATGGCCAGTACAGGCCTGGGGGAATATTTAGTGCAAAATGTTGTGGCAACCCCCACATTGGAGTCAGTACAAGACATGGGAAGACCTCGCCTTCCCATTGGAACAATCGTCCCTCTAGGCTACCCACCGAACCAAACGAATTTTGTGTATGGGGGCCTTGATCATGGTTTTGAACCATGCGAATAAAAGGAACCAGATGAAGAGCCTTTTGTCGAAAACATCAATTATCTGTTGAACCCAGAATTTGCCCTAAAATATCTCGAACAATGCAATTGGCATGGGTATGGGCTAGGCGAGATATGAGCAAGGGATGCGGATCCTTTGCCAACCAAGATATCGAGATGCCATATGACAAGTCAGGGGTAGGGTTCAACCATCCCCTGCCATTAGACATCTTGGTTGAAAATATGCAAGGCCTAGAAATAGGCAACAAGGGGGATTGGCACAAGACCCGTACGCCAATCCAAACACAGAATACACATTAGGGGATTATCTCCCATGGTCTACAAACACCCACTGGAAATAACAATAATCCCTCTCCTTTGCTAGAGAGAGGTGAAAGTTCAGAGAGCAGTCCTCAAAGAGAACAACAACGGCTTCCGGACATTTTTTGAAAGCTGTTCCCCTTAGAGGTTCCAGATGAAATAATACGGTCTCAAAAGAATCGGGTCCCTCCACTAAGAGTGGAACAACCGCAATGGGACCGGATTAATTCTTTGGAGCAGGGAAGAGTCCTCAATGTCGCAAGCAACGGATCTTGAAGAGGATGAACAATTTTGGATCTATGAAAGCGATTCGGAAGACGAAACTGAAATGGACTATCTCAGACATGCGCGACGACATCACCGCGCTCTAACTCATGAAGATCTAATGGGACAAATGGGTATACGGTTAGGACATGAATGGCACGTAGACCCAGCGAGGTGGGACCAAGTGTTAGGCCTATGGCTCCAAATTCAAGATGAGCATCGTCCACCTCGAGATCCCATCAGGACGGTAGTACCGAGGGAAGACCCCGCCTTCCTTTTCACACATAGAGATGAATTTGCACCTAGAGAGGATCCATTCGTGCCTGTTCCCGTAGAGCCAGATCCGAGTATAGGGAACATCTAAAAGAATCAAGTCATCACACCCATGGTTATGGAGACCAAATTCATTCCATCCACATGATCTCCATTGATTTGACCACACCCATCCGCAATCCGACCGATCCATCACGGTCATTGCATCTAAACATGGATGCCATCGACCGGGATCGCGTCAATTCACCATTGTCACCATCGAGTCCTGGCCTTTCGGTGAAATGCTTCATTTTACCCCAAGGACAACTCAAGATATTTTCAAGCTGAAGAGGGACCCGAGGTTCCAAACGCAGATCTTAACTCAGTGATGATATCCATTTAATCCCAACTCCACATCGGTTGGAGGACGGATCTCACATGTCGGTCGAAGAGACGGCGACGTGGACATCGGCACGGATCCAATGAATCCACGGATTCTCAAGGCAGGGGTAAGCCTTTCCCCGAGGAGCAAGCCGATTATATTGCCCTTCTTAAAGAAAAGAAGGAAGATTTTGCATGGTCGTACAAAGATATGCCGGGACTAGACCCGTGACTAGTCATGCACAATTTAACGCTTGATCCGAAAATCAAGCCTGTAAAGCAAAAACTAAGAAAGATGCACCCAACAGTAGCCTTGATGGTCAAAGACGAATTGCAAAAGCTGTTGGATGCACAATTTGTCATCTGCGTGGATTATCCGCCATGGTTGTCCAACATGGTTCCCGTCAAGAAGCCCGACGGGAGGATTCGCATATGCACCGACTTTCGAGACCTAAACAAAGCGAGTCCTAAGGATGATTTCCCCTTGCCAAGCATCGACGCATTGGTAGACGCTACGACGAGGTCACGAAATGCTCTCCCTAATGGACGGTTTCTCGGGATACAATCAAATTCGTATCCAATCCCGAAGACCAACTCAAAACGGCATTCACAACGCCTTGGGGGACATTTTGTTATAAGGTCATGCCTTTTGGCCTTAAAAATGCTGGCGCTACATACCAACGTGCTATGACTTATATCTTCCACGATTACATGCACAAAACTTTGGAAGATTACATGGATGATTTGTTAGCCAAGTCTCTCTTGCGCTCAGATCATCTCGGTGACTTAAGCAAGATTCTCGATCGCCTCATAGAGCATAAGGTCAGACTGAATCCCAAGAAGTGCGTGTTCGGCGTCACATCTGGAAAACTCTTGGGTTTTATAGTCTCCAAGAGAGGCATCGAAGTGGACCCAAACAAAGTCAAGGCAATCCTTGAAATGGCTCCCCCAACCACTATCAAGCAGCTCAGAAGTCTGCAAGGAAAGGTCGCGTCGATTAAACGCTTCATAGCGCAATTATCGACAAATGCCGACCAATGAACAAATTATTGCACAAGGGGGTCACATTTCATTGGGATGACGAGTGCCAGTCAACCTTTGACGAAATCAAACAATACTTGGCTTCGCCGCCAGTATTGGCACCGCCTAGACCAGGTGTGCCGTTCTACTTATACATCTCAGCTGCGAGGTGGCATGGGCGCAATGCTAGCCCGGAAGAATGAACTTCACAAAGAACGAGGCTACTTATTATCTTAGCCGCACCCTAGTCGATTCACGAACTTAACTATGCATACGTTGAAAAACTACGCTGGCGGTGGTGTTTGCTACCAAAAGGCTACGCCACTACATCTTTGAGCAACACTACGTATGTTGTGTCTAAGGAGAATCCATTGCGATACATGATGAGTCGTACTTATCATAGTAGTCGCACGGCGAAATGGATCATGTTGTTGACGGAATTTGACATTGAGTTTATTGGGCAAAAATCTATAAAAGGACAAGTCATAGCCGATCAACTAGCAGAGGCTCCTCTTGAAGACGATCAGCCTCTAGTCATAGAACTACCCGATGATGAGGTCTTCCATGTCTCAGAATTGCCAGGATTATGAAGAGCCTGAGTCTCAGGCCGACATAACCTTATTTTTTGATGGTTCTAAATGCGAGCAAGGTGGTGGCACAGGAATTGTATTCTTCACACCGCAGGGCGCTCCAATGCCCCTGTCATTTAAATTAAACTTCCAGTGCACCAACAACAATGCAGAATATGAAGCCTTGCTCCTAGGTCTTCAGACAGCAATCGCCATGAACATCAAAAGATGAACATCTTTGGTGATTCGCTGTTAATCGTCAATCAAGTCAAGGGAATATATCAATGCAAATGCCTAGTCCTAAAAGCCTATAAAGCCCTCGTGGATAAATTCCTGGCAAAACTTGAGTGGTATGACATCGAGGCACTCCCTCGATCATCGAATCATTTTGCGGACACAATGGCCTCCTTAGGGTCACTAATCCCGCAAGACCTTTCCGGTGATATAACAACCATTCGGGTCAAAACCTTATCGCAACCTGCGATGGAGCGCGCAAGCTCGGACTTGGCGCCGGGAATCCACATGATCCGGATCGAACCATCTTCGGATAAGTTCTTTCGAATCCGAGACTATTTGAAACATGCCAACTGGGGTCTTTGTTCTCCCCCACTCCCATTAATAGCAACACAACGCTATTCTTACAAGTTCTATCCCAATCAGCATTTGTTAGGGAAGAACTCCAAAAGGGATTGGTTGTTCAAGCGTCGAGGGTATCCGATCAACGGGATGGTATTTACCCATAAGAGACTACCTCAAGTTAGGTAATCTACCCTTTGGATTGACGCAAGCCGCAAAACGAACATTCAAACAGAAAGCGGCAAAATATGTCTTGATAGGAGACATTTTGTATCGTCGCAGCTACGACGGAATTCTTCTTCGTTGCTTGGACCAGCAAGAGTCCACTTGGGCAGTCACCCAAGCGCATGACGGTACATGTGGCGGCCACTTCGGTGGTATGGCCATTGCAAAGCGCATTCTTCGCATGGGCTATTATTGGCCATCTTTAGAGCGAGATTGCTGCGCGTATGTCAAGAGGTGCGTAAAATGTCAACATCATGCCAATTTAATGCACGCACCTTCCCAGGCCCTACAGACAGTCCGGTCTGCTTGGCCATTTTGTAGTGGGACCTCGATCTAATCGGAAAGATCTCCCCTGCATCGTCAGGCCGTCACACGTTTATCATAACGGCCACAGAATATTTTACCAAATGGGTGGAAGCAATTCCGTTAACCTCTACGACAGGACCCCGCATTGCAGAGTTCATTTGCATTACATCATATGTCGTTTTGGTATTCCATCCAAAATAATCTCGGATAATGGGCCATCATTCAAGAACAAAGACGTGCGTGCTTTAACCACAAAGTACAAAATTCAGCACAGCTTTTCAACACCCTATTATCCGCAAGCAAATGGGCAAGCAGAGGCGTCAAACAAAATGCTAGTCGCCATCCTTAAAAAGACCGTCGCGAGACAGTCATAAGGATTGGCACATACAAATCCCACTTGCCCTTTGGGCTTATCGCACTAGCATTCGGACGCCCATGGGGCAACTCCGTTTTCACTAGTGTATGGCTCGGAGAGCAGTAATGCCTCTCGAGTTGGAAATTCCTTCCCTCCGCATATCAATGCAAGAATTCATCGATGATGACACTGCACGGCAGGCCCGGTTAGACCAACTTACGTTGCTTGACGAAAGACGCGTTAATGCTCTCGAGCACTTACGTATCTATCAAGAGCGGCTTAAGAGAGCTTACAACATGAAAGTTCACCTAAGAGACTTTCGGGTTGGTGATTTGGTTCTAAAGGAAAACCAACAAAACTCTAATTTGCCGTCCCATATGAGAGACAAATTCACGGCAAATTGGCTAGGTCCTTATGTCATTGATAGCAAAATAGGACCGGGAACGTACAGGCTAGCTTCTCTTGACGGTATCAAGGAAACAGAACCCTTGAATATCGGTCATTTGCGACCATTTCATATCTAAGAAAGCCATATACCAAAAAAAAAAAAAAAAAAAAGCTCAAGGATTATCGCAATCTCTTGGTCAATCAAAAAGCTCCAAGGATTATCGCAATCTCTTGGTCAATCAAAAAGCTCCAAGGATTATCGCAATCTCTTGGTCAACCCAAAAGCTCCAAGGATTATCGCAATCTCTTGGTCAATACAAAAAGCTCCAAGGATTATCGCAATCTCTTGGTCAATACAAAAAGCTCCAAGGATTATCGCAATCTCTTGGTCAATCCAAAAGCTCCAAGGATTATCGCAATCTCTTGGTCAATCCAAAAGCTCCAAGGATTATCGCAATCTCTTGGTCAACCAAAAAGCTCCAAGGATTATCGCAATCTCTTGGTCAATACAAAAAGCTCCAAGGATTATCGCAATCTCTTGGTCAACCCAAAAAGCTCCAACGATTATCGCAATCGTTTGGTCAAAAAAAAAAATCAAGAAATTCAACAAAAACAAAACAACAAAAATCATCAAAAACAACAAAGATTTGCATCTCAATTCTAGGCATACTCGAATTCATCAAAAACAACAAAAACACCAAGCATAACTTTTACCACACTACGGTCGGTGGTGCGGGAATGTACCAAGAGTTTCAGTGATTCGGTCATCATTTTCCTATTTAGCCATGTAGTGTACCAAGTCGAGCAGATTTTACGAAGGTAGAGTCATACTTGAAATACACCTTGTTACGTAACATCCCAACACAAATCAAAACACTAAAATTCCCAAATTGTGTGAACGAAAGACGAAAACTGCAAAATAATCTAGGTCACCACAAGCGAAACGGTTATCTTGCTCATCCCCCTGTGCGAATGACCCCTAGAATTTGAGAGTTGGCAAAAGGACAAGCATCCTCCCTACCCAATTCCCTAAGAATCCCTAAAGTTCTCAACAGTTGCAAAACACAAAAATTTGCAAAATGTCAAAACTCCAAATTTGACAAACTATAGTGCACACATCAAAATGCACAAACAACAGTGATTTTCATCACTCAATATCCCCAATCCCTTGCTCAAAAAAAAAAAAAAATCAAAATAAACAGTGATCTCATCACTACAATGAGCAAGTATCCCAATACAATTGAAGAAAAGAAGGGAGTTGACCTTGAATCCCTGGAACTCTCAACATTCTATAGGTCATAAGGCAAGCTTCAGTACCAATTTGGTTGATAGCCTATCGGTAACAGAAGTAAACCTCCCGCATGACGATATATCTGTCACATTAACTTGCGTACAGATCAATGTTTGCATGTGGATGAGCTAGCTTATGGCATCCTGGATTACAACGCAGATTAATCTTAGTACATACAACAAAGGAATTCGTGGAGCTAATTAGGTGATCCTCAGTACAGGTTCGGTTGAAAGCCCATCTGGCACTGGCGGTATCCTAACAAATACCACTAAATGAACTCAATTGCACACACGAGGGATGTTAAATAACTCGGTCAAAAACAGGTCCGATTCATACCTTGTTCAAAAGTCTTGTAAGATAAAGTACAGTCATGGATAGTGAGATAAAACTGTCTGAATCTCGAGAAAATCATACATTCATCCCAAAACCATCTGCGCTACTTATCATCCTTATGATACCATCGAGAAAATACAAAAAAAAAAAACCATGTAAATAAAGAGCTTCTTAAACAGCCTACAGTGCAATCATCACAAATATCATTCATCCATTTCAACTTGCATATCACATAGACATCAAAAACATATACATTTATCATAACATCTGCATTCATCAAAATAAATAAACATGCATAACAAAAAAAAATCACATCATCACATGTATAAAACTAAAAATAAAACCGGTATATATATATATATCGTCAAAAAGATGCCCGTAGGCTACAAAACCGGTCCTCAGACCCCGCAAGCATATCCAAAAACCCAACCTAAGGCGTCGACCACCATGATCACGCAGGATCGGTGCGACGGGAACTACCCCCCGTGGTGTGGGTCCTACGGGACCCTACAGGGCGGCTACTGCTAGCCCCCGCATCATGCCTACTACCCCCCCCTCATCCTAACCGCCTGCGACGAGATGATGTTGACTGCTCAGTCAAACTATCCCTCGTCCGTCGAGAAGATCTGCTGATCGAAGGCTCGGGGAGCCACCCGCCAAGGCGGATGACCTCCCTCTCCAAGTCTATCCGGTACAGACACCACTCTGACTCTCGTCGATGATAGATAGACAATGCATCATCGCGCTGCGCCAAAACTCTATCCCGCTCTGCCAACTGAGCCCACAGAAGATCCCTCTCTAGATCCCGCATCCACAGCAGCTCTGTAAGTCGTGCAACCTCATCGCCTACATCCGACCCCACCTCCTCTGTATCTTCGGACGCATAGGACTCGCGGGGACAGTAGCCTGCTCAGGCTCCAAATGCTCCTCCACATCCTGCATGTCCGCCTGCTCCGGAACACCCAAGTCCACATCCTCATCTCCCACATCCACCATGTCTGCATCATCCAACGGCCCCCCAATCACCCCCTACCGCCTCAGCATCCTCCACTCCCGCCTCCGCGCCTCCCAGTGGACCCTCTCCTCTCCGGCGCCGCAATACCCACCACGAGTCATACTCAGTGGTAGTACCGACGTCATCCACATCCGGGACCTCAATCACCGCATCCGACTCCTCGCCCAATGGCACGGTGACCGGTGGCTCCGGATCCCTCTCATCTCCCCGACGTCGATAGCCTACGGGCTCACCAGGCAACCCTTGGCGCACCCCAAACTGTCGTGTAACCCGACGGTACGGAAAGAACTCATGCTCCGTCCCGTGCCGCCCAATCAACCATCGCTCCCTCCGTACCCGTCGGAGCCACTCTCCAGCCTCGGGCCAAGCTGGACAGTCCCGATAGGGACGCCAAAACACCTCCCCTAGAGTGAGCCGTGAAAAGGCATCAATGTAGTGCTCAACGGCACCGCCCATCGCCGACTCCGCCCCTGCTCCGCGGACCGTCGCCACAAAGCTGCATAACCAATCTCCTCATCCTCCATCACCGCCGAGTCGTCCACGGTAACCCGGGAGGCCTCTCAACAGCTATGTGCTGCCAACCCTACTTGCAACAAAAAGCTACAGCGACACCCTTCCGCTGTCGACAGCGGACCCCGTACAGCTCCCCGTAAAGCTGTGCCAACAAAGTCTGTCCCCATCTCAGAATCAACGGTGCCTCTATCGGGCACTCTCCATCGCCACACCAAATCCAGCGGGTTCCACGGGAACCTCGCGCTGACGAATCGGGGAGAAGAATGTTAGAAATGAGGCCCATCAAGAATGCGTGCCTCACTCCTAACACCCCCTCTCCTTCCACCGGCTAACCAAAATCCCGCCGGCTGGCAATCCGCCTCGGTTGTCTCCATTAGGTCTGCTACACCCGGCTCCCCCCATGCCCAAAACATCTCGTAAGTATAGCAGTCCGTGATCAAACGGAGATGTCCTAATAGGCAGACCATCTATCGGAATCCGAAGCAACCGATAGACGTCCTCAAGAGTCACAGTCATCTCCCCTATCGGGAGATGGAAAGTATTGGTCCACGGATCCCAAAGCTTGATCAGGGCCGTCAGATAGGCCTGATCCGAAACCACAGGCTCCAGTCGAGCCACAGCTGAGCCCAAGGGCATCAAGCCATTCCCGATCATCATCGGTCCAATGCCAACCGCGCCTCGGTAAATACGGCGGGTACACGGTACCGGCTCCTAACAACTTTGCAAGCAAAAAAAAAATAAATATAAATAAAAAGATCAAATTTACAGTTCTAGGGTTTCTAACCTTAGCTGATAAACAAAAACATCACAAAAAAATCTTAAAGTTTTGAAAAGCGTCAACACAAAAACAATGCATTAAATTAAAGCAAAATAAACCCTAGGGTCACTTACAGGTCTCGCCTCGGCTCCGCCGCTCGAACCAGTTTTGCACTCATGATGGCGAGAGAGAATTCCAGCAGCGCTTCCCTTCGCAGAATTACCTCCTCCTCCCAGAGCTCCAAAATCGCAAGAAAAAAAATGACACAAATGAGCCCAAAATCAAGTTTTGGCCATTAAATAGGCCTTTTGCATTGGAATTCGTCCTTGACTGGGACGAGCGCTCTGATCAGCGCTCGTCCCACCGGGGATGAATTCTCAGTGGAATTCGTCCCACCAGGGACGAATTCAGAGACAGCACAAAAAAATCAACAAAAATGACTAAAAATGCACTAAAAACAGACAATAAAATTGCCAGACAAGAATGCTATTGCACCTGACAACATGGGCATACAAAATCGACATTGGAGTCACAAATTGTCACTATCATACTCCCTAAGAAGGCTACCATAGCCGGACCGCTCCACGGGAAGACGGATTTTAGACAATTTCATCCCCAAATGACATCACAAAAGGGTCAAAGCCCACTCAAAAACAGTACAAAATTCAACAAAAACACAACAAAAACATTGCCGGACATAAGTGCTCTTGCACTTAACCTCTAGGCAAATAAAATCGATGTCGAGGTCCAAATTATCGCTCTCCTACTTCCCCAAGAAGGCTACAATAGCCGGACCGCTCCACGGGAAGTTAGATTTTGATGATTTCACCTCATTACGGCATCACCAAAAGGGTTAACACCCACCAAAAATAGGTCCAAATGTTGGAAAAATTGCACACGCTTAACGGTAAACCCTCTAAAGGCACCCTTGCACAAGTCATCTTGGGTCAAGCGACTCGTCGCTTCTCTCACGAAGGTCATTCCCTCATCGATTCGTCGCTTGAGGGGTAGTCACACTAGTCACCAACCAACAATCACACACCCAATTAAGGAAAACGACATGCATTCAAAGAATCATTGACAAAGACAATCACGCTCCTGCTTGGGGCGGTAAACAAGCAACAATCAAATCAATCAAACACTTGGCATTTCGTGAATCATGAACACAAGGTTCCCCATGAGGATAAAAAAGCCCTTCACTTGTTCATGGTGATCAATGTCTAAGTTCAAGTCACACCTCACCAAAACAGGTTAATACTTGAAATCAAATTCCTTAGCTCGTCAGAAGCAAGGATTCAAGAATGCATGCCCTTTCCATACTTGGGGCATCAAAAGTTGGTTAGGTTACCAAGAAACCCTAATCATTAGTGCTTTGGTTATCTATTTTTGCTCAGCACTGCGTCACCCATAGCGCTTCCCAAAAAGGGGCATCTGTAGACACCAAAACAGCACCAATCCGATTATGTGACTGCAAACACTGATCGCTTTGACAAACACAGCCCCCAGGGCAGCCCTCAGAGGTTAAACAGTGGTCTTAACCACTTTCATAGCAATTTTGTAAGGTCAAGAAGCAATTTGGCACACTTGGACACTTTGCCTAGTATTCGTCTCACCCAGGGACGAATTCAAAATAGAATCCGTCCCACCCCGGGACGAATTCTGAATCCGTCCCGGGTGGGACGAATTCTAAGCTTAACGGGCAAAAAGGCAAATGGTGCCAAGTGGCAGCCCAGAACAGATCGATTAAGGACTCCTGCCTTGCACGCGTGTGTAGGTGGACATAGGGGCCGTTAGAAGACTGTCACAAAAGGCATTTATCAAAGCTCAAGTCAATGGAGGACTCCCCTCCCTCATGGGAAGACAAGGCGCCACATGGCGCCTATGGCCAACACATGGCATTTGTGCTTCCCTCCCAAAAGAGACCCCATGGGTCTATAAAAGGTGGGACTTTTCTCACCCAAAATAGACGGAGGTTGAAGGAGTTTTCAAGCAACGAAGTGCTTCCGAGTTGAAGACCCACTTGCATCCCTTTTGGTTCACCTTCCCACATCCACCAATCTCTTTTGCAAGGGAGGTTGTTGGGTGGCCTTTGGAAGCTCGAACCTTGACCCAAATCCAACGCATGGACACACTGAACCAACCAATTCGCCGACCCCCAATCCTAAGAGGTTTTGGGCCCATCCCTGGTGGATTGGCTCCAAAATCAAGTGCCAACGGTGGGAGGCCCACTTGGGCACCCCCCTCCCACCTCAGTCCTATTTTTAGTTTTTGAGCATTTTAGATTACTTTTCAGATTGCATTTTGTGTTATTAGGTTTGATTAATCCATAGCTGCAATTTTGTAACTTTTGGTCCGATTCTAGTATGTTTTGTGTTGCTTTGTCGTTTCGCTTGACTTGCAGGTGTCGAGGTCAAATTCCCGAGGGTGGAGGCCAAATTGGGAGAATCCGACCATCCGGGTCGTCCCAAAATGGCCCCAATTACATAACCCCCTTGTTTGCGGGCGTTTTGCGGGTCTCGGGATCCGACATTGGAGCGAGCGACGGGTCGGTTTCTTCAACACGGAGAGAATTCGTCCCACCCGGGGACGGATTGCGGTCGAAGTTCGTCCTGCCCGGGGACGAATTCCGGTTGAAGGTAGATTGGCCAGCTTGTCTCAGTGGCGGTGGCCTTA
Organism: Wollemia nobilis; assembly: GCA_028583015.1. Classification (NCBI taxonomy): domain Eukaryota; kingdom Viridiplantae; phylum Streptophyta; class Pinopsida; order Araucariales; family Araucariaceae; genus Wollemia; species Wollemia nobilis. The sequence goes on along the minus strand of JAQPPZ010001613.1, from coordinate 528,867 downwards.
TGGTAACTTTTCTTATCTTCTGTCAAGTTTTGAAGCCATTTGGACTCACTTGTAATTCTTGTTTCAGGCAAATATTTACATGCATATTTCGTTAGTTTTAGAGAGCAAACGCTTTTCATTTGCGGCAGGTGCTACTGACATCTTGGTTGTTTCTTTGTTCGCAGGAGAAGCAGCGGAGGTGAAGAACTCATCGACATCAGCGGCGGCATCATCTTGGCCCGCCCATTGCAATCGTGGGCACGCGGAAAGAGGAATCATTCGGTGATTGTAATCAAACTCTATTTGCGCTCCTAGCCCCTGAAAAGGGAGGAGACGTCATTGTAAGAGAGATCAAGGGATATTAATGAAAGGGCTGTGTTTTCTCTATTTGCTTGTGTCTCTTCCAATGTGTTTCTTTTCCATTTCATGCAATTTACATTTCTAGGACTTAAGCGTACTTGATTTTGAATGCAATCGCACTTAGTGTTTCCTTTGCCCGGAATCTCGTGCTTTCATATATATCCCCAAAGAAACCCTAAAATAAAACCCTAAAGCTTGAAGCCCTAAAAGAAACCCTAAATCTTAAAGCCCTAAAAATAAAATATTACTATTTTCATTAAAATTATTTTTCCACCAGAAATTGCCTTTTTAAGTAATTACTATTTTCGAAAAATTATTTTTTCATAAAATTTACCTTTTTTAATAAATACCATTTTTGAAAAATCATTTTTGCGTTAAAGAATTCCATTTTGAGTAATAAAAAAAAATTTAAACTTCTAAAAAAAATCTCTAAAGAAAGGCTCGTGCATCAAAAAACAATATCACTAAAAATGTAATATAACCCTTAAAAATTACAAAAATTAAACTTTTGTGTTGTAAATAGAGTATATTCCATATTTTGAATTATGTAAATGTATTCTCCAAGATAAATATCTAGATTACTTCCTATGCAAGTTATCTAGTTACTTCATGCAATGTAATAAATGCACAAGTGTCAATGTGCAAGTTGTACATGTGCAAGTTATCCCTTGCGCAACTAGATAGAGTGTTGGCCAAGTATCTTATTTTTCCTATATAAAGATGGCCTCTTAGATAGATAGTGAAGAGATTCGTGAGATATAGTCAGATAGCGTAGCTTAGTGGATAATTTAGTTCTATGTGCCACATCATTCAGTGGTGATGGATACAATGTAGATTTATAGCTTTGTTAATGGAGTGCTCACTTCCTTCATAGCTACATTGTAATATTTTATATGATTTATATTTTGAGCATGCTTTAGTCATCTATTCTTTCATGTAATTTTGCATCTTGTGATTGTTATCTCTCAAGACTCATTCATCAAAAGCTAACAATGGTATTCAAGCCACGGTAGATCTAGTTTATGTAGGTAAATAGGGAAATGACCATTGTTGGTTAGCCTACGATTTTTGTCAAACTAACGCACCATTAGACAAACCACTAACAAAATATATCAGAAGTATCTAGGTGGTAGATTTTTGGAGAGTCACAAAGATAAGACTAAAGGAATTTTAGTTTTAGAAAATATTGAGATCATTTTCATCTAGAGTCTTTTTAGATAAGACTAGAACTCAACACTCAATCCACTAGATTGACAAATCATCTTTTAAAGATCATCCAAGTTATCTAGAATCTTCTAACTAGTGCCTAATGTTTCTTTTGTTACACAAAATTAATTTTGAAAGGATTGGAGCTCCTCCTACAATAGAAAACTAGGAGACTCCAACTTCATTGCTCGAAGGTCGGTGTGCTCTCATAGTGCAAAGGTTAGTTCATTGTGCAAGAGAAAAATATTATGAAAGAAGACTTCTAGTGAAGGATCGTGGTGAATATAGGAGACTAAAAATATCCATTGTTGAATTACAAAATTCTATAGTTGAAGAATAGGCCATAAGAGCCTTAATACAGAAAGGTCATAGAAGCCTTGAAGAAGAAGCCACATAAGTCTTGATACTAAAATGGCCACATAAGGCTTGATACTAAAAATACCATAGAAGCCTTGATACTGACAAGGCCATAAAAGTCTTTATACTGAAAATGTCACAGAAGCCTTGATACTAAAAAGGCCAGAAGATCCTTGGTACTAAAAAAGGCCATAGGAGCCTTGATATTGAAATAAGCCACAGAAGCCTTAATCCTGAAGAAGAATTCAAGAAGAATATCTGATTCAAAAGCAGACTAAAATATTTCAGTACTAATATCTTTGTTGTAGGAATATAAGATTCAGTGAGTTGGGAGACTTCTTACAAGAAAGTTAGAAAGAGTATATTCTTTAGAATCAGCTCATCTCTGAAGCAAAAGTAAAGAGATCAGGAGAATATCTCATTGAAGAACTTTCAATCTTGGAATAATAAGGACTATGAGAGTCCTACACAAAGCCAGGAGTAGCAATATCAAAATATCCAAGAAAAGGTCTTACCACCAACACTTCCAAAAAACAAAAGGTTGAAGAAAAAATTATTTTATTATTTTATTTTATCCTTGATTCCTAAACTAAAGAAAATATCCAAAAAAAATATTTGAAGGAAAAACCTTTAAATAAATTGAACTCAATTTCCATTTTCATTTTGCTCACTTTTGAATCTCTAAAAAAACCTATCTACTTCTTTTAATAACCATTATATCAAGATCAATATTTCATCTTTGAGAATCATTTTATGTCATATTAGATGCTACTTTGAATGTTATTTCTATACGGATTACTATAAATCCATTCTTCCTTTTTTTTCTTTGTTATTAAAATATTACTTCACTTAACAAGGATATTCATATATCATCTAAGGCTTTTTAAATGATGTTTTTCTACTACCACTCATAATTTCCTTATAATAATTTTTATTCTTTGTATATATTTTTTAATATCTAAAATAAAAACTTGAATGGTTAAACCTCTTCTTACTCACATAAACCTTTGCATATTTATTAAATTAAATTTATAAAATAATAATAAATTTTAAAAGTAAAGGTAAAAAAGGTAAAATAGTTATTTTATTATCAAAATATGCAACTCTACCTCTAATTCAAACCTTAGAACTTTTATTTATTATTTCAAAATCTAACCATCAAAATAAAAATCCTTTGAATATTTATTAAATTAAATACATAAAATAATAATAAATTTTAAAAATAAAGATAAAAAAGTTAAAGTAAATATTATGTTATAAAAATATGCAACTCTACTCTAACTTAAATCTTAAACCTTTTATTTATAATTTTAAAATCTAACGATCAAAGTCAAATAAAAAACACATAAAATTATTTAAATTAATATAGCATGTTAAAGAGAGGTTTTAAAAGGAGCATATAGGTAAAGAGAAAGAAGCATTGATTGCAATGGGTTTCAAATAGATTGAACTACCATAGCATTTAGTTATATTTATATTTTATTTTATTTTTATTATTATTAGATAAGAAATTGGTAGCAATTTTATTTTATTTGTCCTTCTTCATAGACGGTAATGTAGAAGAAGGATGGAATGTTACAGTTTTTTTAAATGGAGGTTGTAGATAACTTATGTCCTGTTCCTTGATCTTTGTGTAATAATTATATCTTGAGATGTTTATATAATGATTGTTAGTGGCAATGTGTAGCAATATTTTTTGGACTTTGTTTTCACGAGGAAGTATGATTTTTTCCAATGACAACTTTTATGGTTTATAGGGTGTGATAATTCCACTGTAGGGTGAGGTGGTAATTCCACAGTTTTTTTTTTTTTTTATATGGTAACACCTTTTATACTAATTCCACCACCAGTTTGTTTTGTTTGTATGGTAGCACCTTTGTTGGATATGATACACGTCTCTAAAAGGGTTGTGCAAAGTCAAGCTCGTTTTGACCCAATTATTTCGTAGCTTCGTCGAAGGGATGTCAAAGGCATCTTTGATTTCTGTAAAGATTTTAGGCCGGGATTTGGTCGGTTGTTTAATTAGTCCCGCAGCACCTAGAGCACTAAAATGTATCAAAGCTATTAAACCATGGAAATGAATGAAATAATTTTAACTAAGCTTATAAGACTAGAGACGGATATATAATATTTTTATATTTTGTTTTATATTTTGAATCTAGGTTTAAGGATATATAATTTTTATTTATTTATTTATATTTTGAATTTTTTATCTGAAGCTTTAAAATTTATTATATCTAACAATTTTTTGGTTTTTATTGTTGCTATGCAATATATATTTTCTTTGACTACGTTTTTTTTAAGAACTGTTCTTCTTCCAGTTTCAAATTAAATATACGGTTGTTTTTCTCTTTTTGAGTGGAGAAGATCATAATTTTAGTCGTGTTAATGTTTACTTACATCCCAACTTCTTTACAAAAAATGCTTTGAATTTTTTAGATGTTCTTTTAAACATTCTGCTATCTTGTCAAGCAAAATGAGATCATCAACATAGAGAAGAAGTTTCACTGTATAAGTAGTTAATTGTATTCTCTCTTCCCATCATTCCTACCCATTCCTTCATTTGTTAATGTAAGGGTCAAATAAAGAAGGTGACAATGGACAACCTTGTTACACCCTGATATCACTACTAAAACACTTTGATAATTTATTTGGAGTTTTAATTTTTGCCACCACCTACTCATAGAATTTGTATATAGGTGCTCTATAGTTGGTTGGGACACCAATTTTTTTCGTTCTTTCCTATAATTTACCTCTAGGTACTATGCCAAAAAAAAAATTTAAATCCACATAATAACAAACTTTTCATTTTTCATTCTATATCATTTTTATTAGATGCCTTAGAAATGCAGTGATCACTTGTTGAATAATATGATCTAAACCTGATTTGTTTTGTTTTTTTTTTCTTTGAATTTTTTTATTGATTGATTTTATTTTTTTGTTTTGCTAAAAAAAATTAATCATATTAAATACTTAATTTTAAGAATTGTTAATGTTTTGGTTTGTTAATGTTTTAGTTTTTAATGAAATAATAGGACTAAATTCATCATGTATTCTAATAAAAAACCCCCTGGATTGAAAATATTATAAATATATAAAGATAAAATGTCATTTAATAACGTTGGTTGCTACTTTTTCGTGAAGCTATAACATCTAAATCCCTTTACCCATATCCAGTCACACCACACTGTTCATATATGACTCGATCGAGAAGAAATCGCTCTTTTTCGTGAAGCTATAACATCTAAATCCCTTTACCCATATCCATTCACACCACACTGTTCATATATGACTCGATCGAGAAGAAATCGCTCATATAAATGGCTACGCATCACCTTTCAAAGTTGTAGAGTGAATGTGAGAGTCAAGTTATCCAACAAGAAGACGTGGCAGATATGGATTGTTATTGTCAAGGTCAGAGTCAAGGCATCACCTTTTTCAAAGTTGTAGATATGAATTGTTAGTATTTTTAATTTTTATAAACAATTAATAATTATTTAAAAATATATATAATTTTTTATTAATTATAAAATTATTATATTTTAATTAATATAAAGGTTTTTCTACAAACAACTTAAAAAAGGGTTAAAGAAGAGCAGGTGAGGATAAGAAAAGCGTTGATTGTAATCACATTCAAATAAATTAAACTAAGAGCATTTAGTATTCAATCAATATTCTTTTCTGGAGGTGAGGATAAGAAAGCGTTGATTATAATCACATTCAAATAAATTAAACTAAGAGCATTTAGTATTCAATCAATATTCTTTTCTGGCAGGTGAGGATAAGAAAGCGTTGACTGTAATCAAATTCAAATAAATTAAATTAAGAGCATTTATTATTCAATCAATATTTTTTTCTTTTATGTATATAACATTTCATGAGATTAAAATATAAGTTGTGGAGGACAGTGTAATGGTTTAAGGTTTTAGAGGACAAAAGTAATGGTTTGAGCTTTGGTTTTTTTTTGGAGGACCCCACATTAGTTTGGGTTTTGACTATTTTTTTTAGAGGTTGTAAGATTCAAACCAGGACATAAATGAGTGTGAGAAAGAATGGATGTATGTTTAGCCCCTATTAATAAGCTCACTCTTATGAAAGATTATAATTGAGATGAAAAAACCCAACCCTTAACATTAATAATATAAATTTCTCATATAAAATTAATAAAAAACCAAAATATTAGAATATTAAAATCAAACGTGGAATTAGGCTTGAGCGACTCAAATTTAGGACACATAGAGGAACATACGGAGAAAACATTGCATTTCGTCAGCAATACACGTCATGTCCTTACACGGTTCAACTTTCAGCCAGTTAATCACTATATTTATATATAATCATTCGCTGCTTCTCTCACAGAGACACCCAAGCATTGTTTCTCCCAAATTCCCAAATTGAAGATCTGTGTTTGTTTTGCTTATCCTTTCTGTATCTCCTTAGTTTTCCTGTTGCTATGTCGATTAGTGAATTTAGTGTGGCAATAGTATGCACTTCCACAGTGCGATCACCTCTCCCATCTCACGAATGGCGGCTCCAGGGATCCAACGTAGATCTAACTGTTCCCCCAATAAGTCCTGGACACTTCTTCGTATATCAACGATTTGGTCATAAAACCTATTCAGAGGTGTTAGGCTCGATGAAGAAGGCGCTTTCTGAGACCCTAACATTGTTTTATCCGCTGGCCGGAAGGTTTGTGGTGAGAGAGAATGGTGAAGCAGAGATTCACTGCAATAACGAAGGAGTCCCATTCACTGAAGCTGAAGCAGACGCTGCGATCAAAGAGGTGGATTTCTCACAGCCCAGTCTTTCTGTAGGCGGCAAACTAAGTCCTGAAAGAAAGCCGCTCAAAGGACAATCCCCTCATTGTCTTCCGCTTCTCACTGTGCAAGTAATTTCTCATGCATCTCTGGTTTTCTCTGGTCGGTCTTGAGAGAAAAATGAGATTATAAAAGCCTAATTAACTTGTATCTGGTTCATGTTGGCAGGTAACAAAGATGAAGTGTGGCGGAATCGTGGTTAGCTGTTCTTTCGATCATAGAATAGTCGACGGGATCAGCAGCAGCATTTTCTTTAAGGCATGGTCCGAAGCAGCCCAAGGCTGTTCATTCTCTCTCCCACCTTGCTTTCAGCACTCACTCATACATCCTCGCCTCCCTCTCAACATAACAGCAGATATTGATAGTCACTACATAGCCATTCCCTTCTCTTCTTCAAAGGATACCAAAGAACCCCCACCCCAAATCGGCAGAATTTACCATTTGGATGCCGCTACCCTTCTCAGATTGCAAGGGCTAGCAAACCAAACTGGGACTGAATTACGAGGAGGTAAACCCAAGACAAAACTGGAGGCGGTTTCTGGCTATATTTGGAGACTTGTTGCCCGCGCACAAGCTCTAACTTCATCCGAGCCCACTAGGATTGGCATCCCCATCGATGGGCGGGCTTATCTTGACCTCCCCCCTTCCTACTTTGGGAATGCCATAGCAATTCCTTTTATTCAGGCTTCTGCAGAAGATATATTAGACAAGCCGTTGAGCAGCACAGCTGAGATTGTTCGCAAGGTGATAACTGCTTCCACCAATTCTGAATATTTCCATTCGTTTGTTGATTGGGTAGAGGCGAAGCGACCTGCTATGATGTTAGCGAGAGTCTACGCAGAGCCAGGGTCGGCTGTGGTGGTGTCATCGGGAGTAAGGATGCCCATATATGATATTGATTTGGGATGTGGGAAGCCTGCGTTTTCAAGCGTATATTTTCCATGGGGAGGAACGGCAGGTTATGTGATGGTGCAGGCAAGTCCGTTGGGAGATGGGAATTGGGTGGTGTATATGCATATGGCTGAGAAGGATTTGGATGCCATTGAAGTTGATCCAGACTTTGTATTTGTTAGAGCTAGTAAAATGAACTTCTGGTAGGAGAAAGGACAACTCAAAACATGCAACTGCAACTCAAAACACATATAAAAGCAGTCTAAAGGTGTATTCACTAAAGGGAATCTGCTTTTGAAAAGCAGTGTGGTTGCTGTCTAGCTTTTCTAAGGGCACAGGTTGGGTGCTTCACTTTGCTTTTTTTTTTGCACTATTACTGGGGAATGTATAAAATATCTTGCTCCACATAATTTATTTTAATTGCTGCCTCTCAAAAGTTTACACAATATGTATTGTTGACCCTTTCATTGATCTCGAATTTTATAAGAATTTTCTTTTCAAAAGAGATATCATGTCCGGCTTTGCATGCATAATTGCATTGGTTACTTTTTAATAAAGCTTACTATTAGGAAGGAATCGATCCAATAAGAAATAAAAATTTATTGTTCGGAAAATACGTGTTGAAAGAATGGAAAAGATGAGTTGCCTTAGAAGGTTGAATCGGCCTAATCTCAAAGTCATCGCGTAGAAGTGCTCGCTTTACTGCCAGCTCACATATGGTTTAACCTTCTTAAAAAAAAATCAAGTTTATTAATTACTCAGAAAAGTAGGTTCGATAGATTGTTTTTTAAAATTATAAAAATTTTATATGAAACAAAAAAAATTATATCATGTAACCAAATAAAGCACCAGAAATGCTTCCATCAATCTACAATATAACAAATTTGGGAACAAAAAACGAGGCAAATGGAAATTCTGTGGCCGACTGTTTAAATTTTGTTTATTATTTCTATTTAGCATTTAAGACTGTTATTCGTTATAGGGCTCTTGGATCCATATTTTGATCAACAATAGCCACAACATTAATATGACATGAGAGTGCTGCTATTGTTAGCTTTAGCGACACTACTGATAGTACCACAAATAGTGGTGCTTTTAAGGGTTTGCTTAAAAACAGTTCAAAGTTTTTCATTTTATTTGGTTTTCTAGTTTTTTTTCATCATTACAAAATAAAGGAATGATTGAGGTAGACCTTTTAAATCCCTAGCAATTTGTCACTTGTGCTTTTAAATCCCTAACAAAGTGGTAATTTGGAAGTTAAAGAGTGATATCAAAGCGTTCAATAATGCTTGTAAATCCCTAACAAAGTGGTAATCTGGAATTTAAAGAGTGATATCGAGGCATTTAATAATAATTGAACTGAATAGTAGGTTTTACAATTCCTAATTCTATTTCTTTTAGATTTATAGTTCCTTTGTTTTAGTTGCATTGTTATATTTGCATTCTAGGTTGTTGTCTGGTCTTGTGTACTAAGTTGGGATAGATTTATGTGTGCAAAGAATAGAAAAATGCATATAGTCTATGTTAGCATGTACTGTATATATATATATATATTTTTTATTTTAGATTTATTGATCTGTTTTGCAATAATAGGTTTAATTGTCTCTTATTCTTAAATTTATTTTTTATTTTTATTATGTTAATATAGATATGATCATAGGGTTGTTTGTTTTATATGTGCATATTTTTAAGGAAATGAAGAGTACATATAATATAGGAAGTGTTTTTTATTGCTCTTATCATTCTAATTCGAGGCTTGAATTAGTTTTTACATTTTCAAGGAAAACTAAATTGCTTGTAGGTTAAAAAATAAGCTTTCTACATAAACCCCCTAGAACCATTGCATTAAAGGAAAATAACATATTTTTCTATTTATATTGAAATAAGTAATTATTTAGTTTAGGGATCTTGTTTGTAAATATCATTGTATGCTTGGATCAATAGCCTAAAAAATAGTTAATTTTCTAGGATAGGTAGAAGTAGGAAAGGATCTTAAAGGAAATTGTAGGTATTTCTCTTAATTAATACATCAAACTTAGGTCATCCACGTTTTGTAGGTGAGTTGGAGAGGGTAGGGCAATCCTCCAAAGGATGTCCCTAGTTCAAATCTCCACCCTACCAAACGCACATAGGGTACCCAAAATCCAGTTGATAATGTTGGTGTGGTTAGGGTTGGGTGCAACTCTCGAGTGATTTCGATGGTGTAGAACCCCTTGGTCATGGTTTCTCAGACCAAGGTGGCTCTGCAAGGGGTTTTTTGTTAAATTAAAAAAAACATCAAATTTAGGTCCATCACATATCCCTCAAACCTGTCTCAAAGTGGGGAAGAGTGATAGGAGTTTTTTGCCCCTATACCTATGTCTGTTCTCCTCAACCCCATTGTAGATATGTTGTTTTCAAGCTTAGACTTTTGAATCTCATCTAGAGGGATCTTCATGGTTGAGATACTCATTGTAGGTGGAGTTCCCTTTTCTCAACTTAACATTTTTTTTATATTTCTAAGGCATTACTAGCTAGCACAATTGAGTTCTATGGTGCAAAATTAAATGGAATAAATTCTCTACATTTCATGTTCACTTAAAAGCATGTATTGAGATGGACGTTTACTACAAATTACTATAAATCATAAACCTTGTTGGATCAAAATTTGAGTTCAAACAAATAGTCTACTTAAACTGAATTACTATTACAAGCTCTCTTGGAATGACAATACAATAATTTTCCTTGTATCCTTCTCAAGTTTCCTCAATAAGCTCTAATGCTAGAAGCAAAAGGGATAATTATAACTATATTTTGAGTCTCCCTTGGAACTAAAACCCCTATTTATTTCTACAATGAAGTCCACTTAGTTATCAATGACATCTCCTTCTATGCCCGACTCTCATTTATTTTTCAAATATTCATAAGATAGTAGTCCTACTAAAGGGCCAACAATAAGTTCAAATATACACTCATATCTTGTCATATTTGCTTAAGATTCATTGGTCTCATGCACACCTATTTGGGAATTATCATCCTTATACGAGATTTTTATGAGGAGAATCAATACATACAATGTTCAACTTTCAATCATACATGAATATGATCACTAATGGAGGTTGGAGAGAGGTGAAGAAAAGAAATGATGTAATATTCTACTATCCATAATGCATATGATAAGGAACGACTAGAACTACACAAGTCAAATATTCACAAACGATGAGATGACCCAAGATCCTTTTTCCTCAAATTTTATGGTGTTAGTATCCTCAAGAAATAGATCAAAATCACTTGGTATACAAATAATGGAGGTTTCTTCTCAAATTCCACTCTTAATTACCAACATTTTTAAAGCTTTAGCCAAACTGAAACCTTCAAGTTCTTCCAACAATTAACATTCCTAATATATCTTAGAATGTTGGGGATAATTTCACTACTATCCAAGAAGTGTAAAGTACAAATAGGTATAGGAAATTTTAATCTAATATTTTCGTTTCTATATAAAGTAAATAGCATGGTGGTAGATTAAATAGATCTAGGAGACATATTTGGAGGACTAATTTCTTTGTATACTCATATGATGATGAGGTCAATGGAGGAATTACCATTGATTATTTATATTTTATAAACCTTTATGTTTAGATAAAATGAAGGAACCATATCATTGTTATATTTATGTTTTTTATCCAATAAAGACATATGGACTCTACTCCATTTATGTGTTAAATAAACTACTAAAAGGGATTACACTTTGGAACTGGTTGGATACTAATATTCTAAAAGTTGAATGCATAATTGATGGTAATTTCAATATGGACGAGCATAAAAGGGTCTTTAGTTGGACAAGAAATTAATATCTTTAATCCTTTCAATTTTAAGAGTAGGATACTTTTCAAAGTGCATTGACGTTTTTGATACTATTATAAGTTGGAGAAAAATAAATTATAGGTATTTATTCAGATGGATCAATTATCAAACAAGGTCGAGGTAAAAATTTAGCAAGATTAATAGATCCTACCTTGCTACTTCTATTACTATTTCAAGAATAGATGATATGCATTCAGTTTTTGTGACTATTTTGCTACCTTATCTAATTGATTTTCAATTGTATCTTAAGCTTCACTTGACATGATTGCATTATCTAATTATAATATTCCCCTTAGGTTAAACACATTTATTGGTTAATTTACCATAATATTCAATTTTGGTATTTTGATTTGTGACTATGTCCCAAGGCTAGAAGGACATTATGCGTGGTTTACTTAGTGAAATACGATAATATTTAAATTAATATATTTTGTTAAGAATTTTAATAGGAAGGTAGATATTTATAGAAAAAGGATACTTGAATTTCTTTGACAAAAGCTATCCTCATATTTTGAAACCCTCACAAACAATCCCATTGTAAAGGGCCTTTAATCTATATTATATCTTATGAAGCAAGCTTAGATAGTGCGAGGCCATTTTTAGCATGGAATGTACAATTCAATCAATATTTTGATGGATCTACTATGGGTATAAATCTTATAATTTTTAACTTCGTATGTCTTGAATACATAATAATAAAGTCACCAAAATTAGAGACACATAAAAAAATATGAAAACCTGTAAGAACTAGATTGATAATGCCTTTCTTAAACACTTTAGGGGTATTTAGTAAGATTAAACTTCTAATTTAGATGAGCTTGTCATGCAATAATTGGATTATTGTATGAGATAATATATTCCTCCTTGAATGTCCAATTTCTCTTCAATTTTTCCAAGATAATATTTTTGACATAGATTTATAAAAAGAAACAATGCTTAATGCAATATAAGCTAATGTTTTTAGAATATATGTAGCAAATAGTTCACTATAGTGGGGTAGATATCTACCCCAAAAGGAGGATAAGCAAAGCTAGCACTGGAAATAATTAAATAAGGAGACTTGAAGCTCCATCCACATATTAAATAGCTGATTTGAAGAAGACACCAATAGATTATAGTCTATGCCAATACTAATAACATGATCAAAGCTCCGTATGTCACAAGGTAAATTCACTCTCCTGAATCAAGCCAACAAAGTATCACAACATTTTTTACGGTGACTAAGCCACATCCCATCATCAATAGAAACCCTAAAATATTTTTTGTGGAAACTAAATGGGTTCCATTTATCATATAACATCCAATAGATTAGTTTGTTAAGATCCATTTTCTAATGCAACAAGTAGGACCCAATACTAAGCTTCCCTCCTTCAATAAGTAGGTTAGAGCACTTCATATACCAAAGGGTAGTTTCTCAATAGAATAAGCAACACACCCATAAGAGGAATCCCAAGGAACTTAGAGGGAAATAATAGATGGAACATGATAAGTCAAGTAAGGGCTCAGTGAGATAACTAGATCTTTTTGATCCACATACAAATTCCCTAGAGGCTCAATGGCAATAGGGGAAATACTAACATGGAAAATCCATGCAAGACTAGAAGCATACCCATCAAAGAAGGTCTAATAGAATACTGCATAGAAGCATCTTTAGAAAATTAGCAATTAGGGGGAACAAAACAACATCATATTTTTTACCAACCAAGCTAAAGGCTAATCAAAAGCATAAGAGAGGGAGTCACAACAACAACCTAGTCATCGAAGGAGAGGTCTAAGACCAAACAATTATTGAGATCTAGTGAACTAACACAAGAAGGAAAATTACCAAGATGTGTTGAAAATCAAGGAAGCATGAGGCTGCGATCTTCAAAGTGGATCTTCACCAAGAAAAGAATACACCTAAGCTTAATTTTCCATGGGAGAAGGTGAATGCATTAATGAGACATTTTAAAAGAGGACTATGCCACCCATGGAAGTATTTATGGTAATTTAAACCCCCAATTAGCTTTAGATATTCCTAAAATAAATGTAGTGTAGTCCCTTTAATTCAACAATTAAAAATAATGTAGAGACTATCTATCATACCCATTTTAGGAGGAATTTTGTTGTAAATATTATAAATAATCGTATTCAAGGAAAGAGAAAGGAGGCTGAGTTGTTTTCATGTCTAGTATTTTACCTCCCTTTTGAACTGTTTTCAATTCTACTTCCCTTTTTGATGTCGTATTCTAGTGTAGACTTGAACCTTGAGCTACTGTATGTGTAGGTCATCAAGCCAATTTCAATTGTATGAATGCAATGCACTTTAATACAAATACAAGGATTTGTGATTACCTTAACATTTCTAGCTTGGTCTAAGTGTTTGTATATTTATATGGGATAATATGACTAATACATTTTCTATCTAGATTTCATAGGAGATTATTCAATTTGTAATTATGCATGATTGGGCCCATGTTCAATTTCACTATCATGCAAGTTCATGTGTTCACTAATCCTTGTAGAATGCATAATATAAAATATAGTCTCTTGGTGCATAACCACTTGTAGCTTAGGTTAGTTAGACTAGTTAAGATTACTTTATTATCTTTTGATTTCAAGTTAGTTATTGATTTTACTCTCTTTCAATTTTCCTTGGAAAATTAATCGATAGAGTAGGCTATCTTAGGAGGAAGCACATTAAATACTAGATCAAACAAGGTGTCATTCTTGGTAGAAAAAATCTTAGAGGCCATACAAAGGAGTTGCATACCATGATCCTTGAACTTCCTAAGACTGGCACCCTAAGTGAGGCATAGGGCCTTAGTGCACTTGCTTGAAAGAAATACATCATATACATGGGATTTCATAGTTCTTAGGACATAAGGGTAGTTTAAGGCCTCCAACAGTTCACACTAGCATGCCTAGTAGAACCTAAATTATGAAAATACATCTCCTAATTAGAATATTAATGGAGATTATGTTGAAATTTCTAAAACATTGTGCATTTTTATTTCCAGTAATTTTTTCTTCTTAGAAAATCTATTCTCATTATTTAGAATGCATTTTTCTCTCTTATACATTTTACTATCAAAGTCTTTTGGCAACGCTTGAAGAAGTGTATAGTTGTTTCTATTTACTCATCATGTAAGGCTCTCTCTTTTGGAGGATGAGGGTAATCCACACCATTTCCATAGACACATGTTGTTTTTGAAGAAGAAGAAGAGCAAAGACCCATTTTGGGCCATAAATCAATGAATCTTAGCTTCAAGGAAAAATTCATAGTGAGCGCAATGCCTTTGCACCCTGCCAAGTGAGTGCAATGTCTTGCCCATTATCAAGTGAGTGCAATACTTTTATGCACTACCAAGTGAGCATAATGCCTTTGTGCACTTCCTCAGGAGTGCAGTGCATGTTGATCGATCAAGGCACAACATCAAGTTTCAATGAAAAATAGTAAAGTATAGTGCAAGGCTATTTTGCTCTAGTTGAGGAGCGCAAGGCCATTTTGGGCCTAAAAGGTGCACTTTGTCCTTTGAATTTTAAAATCATAGTGTAACTCCAAAGGAAAGAATGAAAGTGAAGCACCAAGGTGTTTTGCTCCTGTCCCCAAGCACAAGAAAAATTTAGACTTGAAAGGAGCGTTTCCCCATTGACTTTCAATGCTAGCGCACCCCCCAAAGCTCCAGGAAGCTTTGTTAAAATTCTCAAGTGCAAAGCACTTTCAATATAGGATGTGATGCTTTACCCTATGACCATTCAAATTTGGTGTCCCTCCCAATGCAACATGATTCTTTCACTCCATATTCCAAGCACAAGGTAGTTTCGGGAGTAACTAGCAACACTTTAGCCTTTGACCTTTCAACACCTATATTACCCCCAAAAATGGCAATTTGTTTCACTGTAGCTAAGGAGTGCAAGCCCATTTTGGGCCAAAAATAGTGAAACATGGGTAGGACTTGCATCCAGCACACGCGTTTTAGTCCGACTCTTCCCACTTCGGTTAGAACTCCCTCATAAATGCTCCTCAATAGCAGACACGATGCATCCTTATCTGATTAAACGCAGTTGGTTCGGGAACCTTCCAGACTCGACGCTTCTAGGATTTCAGGATCCTATCTTTCATGGAGGTTGTTCTAGCAAGTAAGCAGGCAGTGCCAGTAAGTTAAAATTATCAGAGCATTGAAGGGGTGCAGCTACATTTTTGGGATTCATTAATTTTGGCCCATGCTTGGTTACTGTTTGATGAGTTTTTATCCCTCAATTATTATCTTGTTTTCCACAATGATGTATTATGGGTGTGCTTTTAATGTTTCAAATAGCATAATTCCCTATATAAGCATGCTCTCTTATTGTATGGATGTTTTCTAGAAGCTTGTTGTAACTTAAATTCTACTATCAATACAGAGAATGTATGGCTCTAACTCTGGACTTTTATTTGTGTGTATGTCTTCAAGTCCTTATTTTCTATTAAATTATTTGATTTATCTATAGTCTTGAATTCTAATATTTGAATTTAGCTTCTGATAAATCGTGAACCCTGGAATAGCCTTGGAGATTATGCATGTTAGATGTCTAGTTTTAATTTCTATTAGTTTTATGTATTGAGTGCTATTTGATTCAATGTACAGTTAAGTTATCATTTTGTTAGTTCATCATCCATATTCTATATAGCCTATAGCCATATTTCTCATTCCTTTCAGTCATTTAATCTCTTTCATGTTCTCTATCCTCAAATCCCTCCAGTTAGAATAACAAGGAAACCGGTCCATCTCTGGAGATTAGCATGGGAGGAATTTCTTTCTCTCGATATTTCAATTTTTGTTGGGTTTAGGGTGCATGAATAGATCATTTCATACCTAAGGTAGAATGACCAATAACTTTTGGCATGCTCGGTGGGACCCAAATGTTTCACTTCAAAAGAAGTATTAAGAGGTTGATGTTCATCTTATTGTTGATGAATTCGAACATTTTGTGACTCATCTGAACTCAGACACCTCTAAATATTGAAGACCAGTTTAAAAGTTTACCTTCATGCACATGATATGGAGATATAAAAATATAAAATAAGAAATTGAGTTCTTCAAGCTTGACATTGATGCTTTGGTAGAATATCCTAGGGAGGTCAGGCTGAATATATCGTTAGATGGGACATATTCACAAGTAGCCATTATTTCTTCATAGAATCCAACTCTTGATAGTAAAATGACCAGCTTGCCCTTGAATTTGCAAAATTTTTTGGTTCAACTGAACCATTTGGTCCAACCCAAGTGTTCCCAGCATTTCGGTTGTTCTAAGTGTTTCGGTCCAGCCTGTTTAACCAAATCCACAAATTCAACCAAACGTTCTAGTTTAGCCAACCATTTAGCCTAATATTCCAATGGTACAAGATCCACCTAGGTAGTTTCCAACCTAAAATTATTTGAGATTGCTTGCCCTATAGGCTCAGAATCAAGTCACTTGTAGCGTTGAAAGCTCTACCCAAATTTGACAACATAAGAAAGACCACCTACAAGCACGTCCAAGACATAGTTGCACTAGAAACCATCTACAAAATCATAGTGGAATATTCCATGGTGAAGCTACTAGTGCTCTCACTTAGAGGTAATATCCTCTACTGGTATTGGTCACTTCTAGCCGGCACCATCAGTTCTTGGGACCAGTTAGCAAAGAAATTGATTAAAGGGTTCAACGAAGTAGTAGACCCATTCTCACTATTGTATCAGTTCACAACAATCTAGAGGCACCCTCAAGAGGATATAGTTGACTTCAATGTTAGGTTTGCTCGAACCTAATAGAGAATCACTCCTGACCTTCGACCTACCCCAGAGCAAGTGATCTTATACTACTTAAGAGCTTTTCATTCGAATATATGCATGAGTATCTGACATGCTAATATCAATACTTTTCCTACTTTATATGAACAAGCCTAGAAGGCTAAAGCTAACTTAGTAGCTATTGGCAAGTTGAATACAAAGACAAACATACCCATTTACCCAGATTTCTCATAGAACGTGTATCCTAGTGCATCTGCTCCACCTACACTTCTGATGTATCCCAATAAATCATGGATTCCCAATACACATAATTAAGTGGTACCCACTTTGCAATTTTAGGTACCTACTCCTCAATATCAATCCCATACCACTCCTTAGATTCTAGCTCTTCTTCAATATCTGGCATTGCCTCCACCATTGGCACCATTGCCATTACCTACGCCCGCACCTCAAGCAACATTAAATACATATCAGGTCAAAGAGTTGCAGGATTTGCGTGCATACATGAAAATGATTGTAAATGAGATGACCATCATGAGAAAGAGGCATAATTATCAAAGCTATTAGCCAAGGATATTTCCTTCTCTTATCATTAAGGAACAAGCTACTCCCATCAGTAGAGCTCATGAGAGAAACTCAACGATGTTAGAAAGTGAAGAAGCTAGTTCATCCGAAAGAGCTTATTGGTGCTCCACCTGCAATGATCCACATGGCAAAGATGCTTGCATGGTTCATCTAAACTATGTGCAGACACTTGTAAAAAGTACACCTGGTGAATAGGTAAATATAATAAGGTAAATTGACCATAATTTCATGATTCCTCCTATCGAGTAGGTCTCTATTCTCATGAGGACAGACAAGAAGCCAATTGAATTCAATTCAATTTAGTTGGAACCATTCAAGGTGCCTACTAATACCAAAATTCCAAGTGAGAAGAAACCCCCACCACTAGAAAAGGAGTCAATTCAAGTATCGGAGTCGATATACACTACTCAATTAAGATATTACCTACCTCCAAGAGTAAAAGGGAGGATCCCTCAACCGCAAGCTTCAACCTCTCAACCCCAAATTGAAACGAGAGATCAAGTGAGAGAAAAGTTAAGATACCCCTCATTGACCAAGTGTTAGAGAGTGGAAGAAATACAATAGTATCAAACTCAATATAGATCTGTTAAGGAGGGATGCAAGTTTGGTGTTGGAGCATACATCATCATTGAATAATTAAGGAAGACTCTGACTAAGGTAAGCCTCTTCAACGTACTTTAGCTACCTGGTCAGGTAGACCTATTAGAGGAATCCATCAAGTCCATTAAGGGAAAGGAGAGGCCAACTCAAACCGTCTTGACACAACCGTTGACCACCTCTTACACTAGGAAGAACAGGCTATCGCTATTTTATCTATATTTGAGAATGGAGGGGTGGATCATGCATAATTACTTGGTTGATTATGGTGCTACCACTACTGTAATACCCAAGGCAGTGTGTGAAATCATGGGCATGGATTAAAGATAGTGAGGATCATCAAGGACATCCTGATCATACTACATAACATGTTGTAGATCATAGTGATTTAATAAGTTATGGTAGTATACTTGGAGTCCTATTTCAGCATGTGCTTATCAAGGGAATTTATTGCCAAGATTGGAGGCTATATATCTCTCAATTATTCACACCTGGAGATCCCCTTCAAAGGAATGAGGATCAAAATTTTAATAAAAAGCCCTCTACATTTCACATTGAAAGGATCCAAGATGTAAAAAAATCCATGGACTCAGTCAACATCATTGATGAAGTAGAGGAAGTAGAAGAAAAGGTAGAGCTGATGGAGGAAGTTATTGACAAACTTCACATAGACGATGAGTTCTCTATGAATTATTTTAATGCTATGATATAATAGAAAATAGGGTATTACTCGATTACCAAGCCTAAAAAGGCTAATATCTTGAGTGACACAAAACCCATGGATGATAAACTATGCAAGTTATTCTTTGATGATGTCTGATGCAAGAATGGCATTGGAGCAGGAGTTGTTCTTGTCTCTCCTTCTAGAAATTAAAATATGTACCCGTACAAAATCGCATGGAGTTGTACAAACAATTCCACTTAGTATGAAGCCCTATGTTTGGGTTTACAAAAGCTAGAGAAACTCAAAATAAAGTAGTTGTAGATATTTGATGATTCAGAGTTGATTTGTAACCAGGTGATGAACAAGTATGTTTCCAAGCAACACTATTTAAAGGTATACCATAATAAGGTATGCGATATTCTTGAGTCCTTCTAAGCTCTCAACATGCAGTCTATTTCATGAGAGTGGAATAAACATGTCAATTTTTTAGCATATATTGGAGTCAAATGTTCCCCTACCAAGAATATAATGAAAAAGCCAAAGGTAGTGAGGATAATATATAGGCCCTCGATGCCTAACAAAAATATTCATTGGAAAGTTTTTGATAGTGACGAGAAAATAATTAATTGTTTATTGATGAAGCAGGAAACATCGAATAAAGAGCCCTAGATGATGAAGAATCTAAGGGCCTAATTTAGTTGAAGAAAAATCACCTTCCCTAAGGGCTTGATCACCCTTGAAATTTTACTTGACCAAGATGATAGGTCTCTCCCCCATAAGATTAAGGTGGATGCGAGAGAGTATAAAGAGCTTGAACTAGAGTCCGGTAAAACTATTAAAGGGAGAATTGACTACACACCACTAGAAATAGAGCAAATTAGAATCCTCTATAAAGAATATCTAAACATTATCATCTGGAGCTACCACGACCTGAAGGGGTATGACAAGGATGTCTTCCAGCATACAATCGAGCTCTAGGAAGGATTCAAACCTGATAGGCAAAAGCAAAGTCATGTCAACCCAAAGATAGATATGTTGATGAAGGTCGAGCTCTTAAATATGCTCGAGGTAAAAATTATATATTCCATCAAGCACTCTTTCTGGGTGGTGAATATTTTCCTAGTTCAAAATAAGAATGTAGACATACGCCTCTGCATAGACTTTCGAAACCTTAATCAGGATTCACTAAAGGATCATTATCCACTACCCCAAATCAACCAATTCATGTAGTGGTAGGAGCATAGAGATTCTCTCTCCTGGATGGATTTTTAGGGTATAATCAGATCTTGGTCATATACGAAGACCAGGTTAAGATTACCTTCACCACCAAGTGAGGCACTTTTGCATACCAGCATATGCCATTCGGCCTCTCTAATGTCGAAGTGAATTTCCAAAGAGAAATGGTCTTAGCCTATGGTGAGTTTCTCAATCACATCATTATTATTTATCTTGATGACATGACTATTTTTTCCCATAAAAAGGAAGAACATGGTCTACATTTACGATAGGTGTTTGAGAAATGCTAAGAATTTGGGATCTCGATAAACCTGAAGAAGTCAATTTTCATGGTTAAGGAAGGTAAGGTCCTAGGCCACGTCATCTCAAAAAGAGTACTAGCTATAGGTCCTGATAGGGCAGAAGTCCTCCTCAATATGCCTCTACTAGTAAGTAGGGTCTCCAATCCTTCTTTGGGAAGATTAATTTTGTTCGAAAATTTATTTTTGACTTCGCATAGGTAGTCAACTCAATGACAAAAATCCTAAATAAGGATGCTAAGTTCCAATGGAATGAGGAGAGAAGGTGGGAATTCAAATATATAAAAGAGATAATTACCCAGACCTCCATTCTAAAAAACCCCAACTATTCCAAGGATTTTATCCTCTAGGCTGTCAAAGAGCCAAAGAGATATGTAGTTGTCCTTACCTAGAAAAATGAGGATGGGGATGAGTAGCCAATTGCATTATTGAGTCAAGTTATCCTCCCACATGAGGAAAATTTTATTTTATTGAAAGGCAAGTTCATGCAGTGATGCGGTCATTGAAAAATTTTCATCATTTTGTCTCTCAGAGTAATACGATAGTGTACGTGATACACCTGGATGTTAGAAACTCCATCATCCAAGGTGAACTCAACAATAAGAGTGTGGGTTCGATCTCCAAGATCCAAGAGTTTGATATAGAGGTCCAACCCACTAAAATGGTTTGTGGTTGAGCCTTATGCTAAGATTTATCCAGGAGTGTTGCATCCAAGGTGATAGCTTACCAATGGGATGACCCGATGCAAGAGAGAAATCTTACAAATCATCTTGTATCCGATAGAGATTGGATGGAAGACCTGGTGGAATACTTCTCTATAGGATGGTGCTCTTCTAACCACAACTCTTCATAGAGGAGGAGGTTCAAGCTTCAAGCCTATAGATATGTGTTGCTGCCCAACGGGTTGTTCTTCAAGAATATTGATGGAGTCCACCTGATATGTGTTAGGCGGATAAAAAAAGATAAAATATTGGATGAATTCCATTCTAGAATGTCTAGGGGCCATTTTTTGAAAATGCTTATGGCCTTGAAAATAATAAAGGTAGGTTATTATTGGCCTCCAATTTTTATTGATACCTTCAATGTTGGCAAAAAGTGTAATAAATATCAGAGGTATATTGGCCGCACCAAGAATGCTTCTCTACTCTACACCTAATTCAGGTCCAGGCTCCATTATAGCAATGGGTATTAGACTTCATTGGGATAATAGAGCCTAATTATTTTGTAGGGCACAAGTATATCTTGATGACCAGACTATTTTACCCGGTGGATAGAAGAAGTGCCCTCCAAACGGGCTAACCAGGATGTGGTCATCACCTTTTTGGAAGGACTGATAACTCGCTTCGGGATCTCAGATGTGATAGTAACTGACAATGGCTGCTATTTTGTTGGTGCCAAAATGTGCACATTCATAAGTATGCTATATACCTGAAAACTTCATCTAATTATTACCCGTAGGGCAATGGTTTGGTGAAGTATACAAATAAAAACTTATTTAGGATCCTGAAGAGGATATTTTAAGACAATAAGTGGAGCTAGAATCTACTTCTATACTTTTCATTACGGGCTGACCAAATTTCTATTAATAAATCCATCAAGATGTCCTTATATTCCTTGGTGTATGGGAAAGAAGCAGTGCTCCATGTGCATATTGAGTTACCTGCATTGTAGTCTCTCTAATCGTTGGACGGTGGAGACAAAGAGTTTGATCTGATCAGTGTTAGGATAGCCTAGTTGGATGAGGAAAGAGAGAAAGCCTATGAGGCTTTCATGAAACATGTTACCACCATAAAAATTGGTTTAGCAAAAATACCTTCGACCGGACCTTCCAGATTGACAATTTAATGTTAATATAGAATGAGAAAAAATCCAAGCCCAAAAATCATGACAAGTTTGACGTATTTTGGGAGGACCCATTTCAAATTTTTGGGGTCCATAAGGTTAATTCCTTCACACTGCAGGATCATAATAGGTTTACTCTTTCATTATCAGATAATTTCCTTCATATGAAGGTGTACTACTAGTGAGAGGTAGTATGAAAAGTTTTATTAGGCTATATATATTTTTATTTTACCTATTTTCTGATGCATATTTGATTTTACCAGATTATAAGTCTCTTCACCCCATTCACGCTATTAGTAGCACAATTTTTTGGTCCAGTGGTCTACCTGGTAGAATTGTGTTGAAGAGCCTAGGTCATTTTGTTTTAAGTTTATATAGTGCACATTTTAGTGCACCAAGTGTAGAGCAAAAACTAGTAGGTTTTCAATGGCATTAGATCCACTGTTTCATCATTCCTAGGAAATAATAATGTCATAGTTTCAAAGCATCCTATAGTTTGAAAGGAGGTGGTTTCCCTCCCTCATAAGATCAAGGTTGTGTCTCAGAGCTCTAAGAGGTAGAGGCAAAAGACAAAATTAGCACGAAGGCTCGTTCTAGATAAGCAGTAGCAAAATCCATCTTTGAGGGATAAAACGTAAGTGTGCCCTAGTTATTTCACCCCAATTGATGAGCACAATGTATTTTTGAAGGCAAATCAAATCAAAATACTTTATTTTTCAAAGAATGGTACCATGTGTATGGGAAAGAAGCAGTGCTCCATGTGCATATTGAGTTACCTGCATTGTAGTCTATCTAATCGTTGGACGGTGGAGACAAAGAGTTTGATCTGATCAGTGTTAGGATAGCCTAGTTGGATGAGGAAAGAGAGAAAGCCTATGAGGCTTTCATGAAACATGTTACCACCATAAAAATTGGTTTAGCAAAAAGACCTTCGACCGGACCTTCCAGATTGACAATTTAATGTTAATATAGAATGAGAAAAAATCCAAGCCCAAAAATCATGACAAGTTTGACGTATTTTGGGAGGACCCATTTCAAATTTTTGGGGTCCATAAGGTTAATTCCTTCACACTGCAGGATCATAATAGGTTTACTCTTTCATTATTAGATAATGTCCTTCATATGAAGGTGTACTACTAGTGAGAGGTAGTATGAAAAGTTTTATTAGGCTATATATATTTTTATTTTACCTATTTTCTGATGCATATTTGATTTTACCAGATTATAAGTCTCTTCACCCCATTCACGCTATTAGTAGCACAATTTTTTGGTCCAGTGGTCTACCTGGTAGAATTGTGTTGAAGAGCCTAGGTCATTTTGTTTTAAGTTTATATAGTGCACATTTTAGTGCACCAAGTGTAGAGCAAAAACTAGTAGGTTTTCAAGGGCATTAGATCCACCGTTTCATCATTCCTAGGAAATAATAATGTCATAGTTTCAAAGCATCCTATAGTTTGAAAGGAGGTGGTTTCCCTCCCTCATAAGATCAAGGTTGTGTCTCAGAGCTCTAAGAGGTAGAGGCAAAAGACAAAATTAGCACGAAGGCTCGTTCTAGATAAGCAGTAGCAAAATCCATCTTTGAGGGATAAAACGTAAGTGTGCCCTAGTTATTTCACCCCAATTGATGAGCACAATGTATTTTTGAAGGCAAATCAAATCAAAATACTTTATTTTTCAAAGAATGGTACCATGTGTATGGGAAAGAAGCAGTGCTCCATGTGCATATTGAGTTACCTGCATTGTAGTCTCTCTAATCGTTGGACGGTGGAGACAAAGAGTTTGATCTGATCAGTGTTAGGATAGCCTAGTTGGATGAGGAAAGAGAGAAAGCCTATGAGGCTTTCATGAAACATGTTACCACCATAAAAATTGGTTTAGCAAAAAGACCTTCGACCGGACCTTCCAGATTGACAATTTAATGTTAATATAGAATGAGAAAAAATCCAAGCCCAAAAATCATGACAAGTTTGACGTATTTTGGGAGGACCCATTTCAAATTTTTGGGGTCCATAAGGTTAATTCCTTCACACTGCAGGATCATAATAGGTTTACTCTTTCATTATCAGATAATTTCCTTCATATGAAGGTGTACTACTAGTGAGAGGTAGTATGAAAAGTTTTATTAGGCTATATATATTTTTATTTTACCTATTTTCTGATGCATATTTGATTTTACCAGATTATAAGTCTCTTCACCCCATTCACGCTATTAGTAGCACAATTTTTTGGTCCAGTGGTCTACCTGGTAGAATTGTGTTGAAGAGCCTAGGTCATTTTGTTTTAATTTTATATAGTGCACATTTTAGTGCACCAAGTGTAGAGCAAAAACTAGTAGGTTTTCAAGGGCATTAGATCCACCGTTTCATCATTCCTAGGAAATAATGTCATAGTTTCAAAGCATCCTATAGTTTGAAAGGAGGTGGTTTCCCTCCCTCATAAGATCAAGGTTGTGTCTCAGAGCTCTAAGAGGTAGAGGCAAAAGACAAAATTAGCACGAAGGCTCGTTCTAGATAAGCAGTAGCAAAATCCATCTTTGAGGGATAAAACGTAAGTGTGCCCTAGTTATTTCACCCCAATTGATGAGCACAATGTATTTTTGAAGGCAAATCGAATCAAAATACTTTATTTTTCAAAGAATGGTACCATCATAGTTCAAAGGAGGCTAAAAGTCAAAGTCAAAAGATTTTGTACCTCTACTACATAGTGCAAAGTAGTTTCACTACAGTTTGGATGTATAAAGCCTATTTGAGGCATGCCTTAGGCACAACTCTTGTTGACTTTTCAATGCATAGTGTCTCTTTCAATGAAAAATATAAAGTGTAGGCGGAGGCATTTCTCTCTATTTCCAAATGCAAGACAAATCTGCTTCAACTTAGTAGCCAATATGCCTCCCCAAGAACCAAATGTGGTTCACTCAAATTTTGGGGTGCAAGGCCAATTCATACAAAAAATGATCACTTCAGTGTTTGACCCTTCAACACCAACATGTCTTCCTATATCAATTAGTTTTACTGCAGTTTGGGCATGCAAGACCTATTCAAGGCTAGAATGTGTGCTTCTCCCATTGACTTTTCAACGCGTAGTTCTAGATTCAAGAAAAAAAAGTTAAGCATTCCCAAAAGGCATTTTTCTTATATTTGAGAGCGCAAGGCAGTTGTGAAGAAAAAATTAATGCATTGCCCGTTGACTTGTCAACACTAGTGCTCCTCCCAAGGTTCCTAAGTTGTTTCACCTCAGTCTAGGAGTGCATCTCCATTTTGGGATTTTCAAGAGCGAAGGGACTTTGTGCTCTCCCTTTGGGTGAGAGCCATTTTTAGCCCCTAAGGAATAATGAAGGTGTCATTAAGTTGAAAGGCTTGTGTGCTCTCCAAAGTATAGGGTACTTTCTCTAATTCTCAAGCACGTAACTCAAGATAAGGCTTAGGAATCCCAAGGTCTATTGGATCGTGAAACAATTTTTTAGAAAATTTGTGCATCTCATATTTCAAAGAGGATTATAGCCCACACTATTAGTTAGCCTTGGTATGTGCGCTCCACCATTGGTCATCGCGTAGAAGGTCTTCCACCCTTGCTCCTAAATCAATCCCTGTATTTACTCCACACTAGTGCCATTAATATGGTGGGTAAGTCGCAGTCCTATAAGAAGGTCAATATTGCACCTCAAGTGTACCTAGATAAACCCTTAATTTGTTGTGTTATTTTCCATTTCCATAGTTTAGAGAGTTATTATTTTTGGTGAGAGGTGGAGAGCTTAACATCAATAGGGCATGGTGATTTTTGAGTGAGTGCTTGGATGATTGGTCAGTGAATATGGGCAGGAAAAATGTTGAGCAGAAGAAGGAAAAGGCTCTGAAGTAGGTGGAAGGTGAGGAAAAGTAGAAAAATGAAAAAAGAAAAAACCACTGCATTGAGTAAAATCTGGGACTGCATCCTCACCAGGACAAGCATAGAGAAGCTCCATGGGAATTTTGAACTCATTATGACTAATGTCTCTACCGTGAGCAATAAATTTTTTTTCTACCACTCCTACCTATGCTAGTACCTGTGCACACCCGTGTACCCTTTCCTAGAGCTAATTTGTGCAATCGCAAAGTTTTACAACCCTAGGACTAGGACAGTATGAGATGCAAAGGAGAAAAGGTTGTTCTCCATATCTAACAAAACTATTTGTTAGGATTTTTCTTATGGGAGAGGACTACCTACTAATTTTACCATCATAAAAATTAACAACACTGAGCAAAATAAGAGATACACTAACACAGTGCAGATGAGGCAGTTTATGAAGGCCTAGTTGACAAAAAAGCCTATACCTGGAACTTTGCCAAAACTTCCCAAATCCCTAAGGAGGTTCAAAAATCCTAGCCTCTACTCCATGTTGGCATGGATCACTGGGCTCTCCATGGATGCTCAAGTGTATAAGTGGCACATAGCGATTACCGAATGTATATCTCATGGAGAGTTCTATTCTTTCGTTGTCGTTGCACAAGGAGTGAAGCTTATATTTTTTGATTGGGTAGACTGGGTGTCAAGGCAACTGCATATCTAGCTATGTAGAGTGTGTAGCAGGTAGGGCATGGTATTCTAAAAATGCTCTTTCATGGCATGGTACTTCTTCTACCACATGAATAATCATTTTTCATTCATTACCAAGAACCACATCGACGAGAAAGGTAAAGCACTCCCTATTTACTAGTGGACTCAAAGTCTATCAAGACATGAGTTGTACTACAATTTTAATAGAGATTTCCTTGGCCTAACCTTGGAGATAATATATGGTGTCTGTGAGTGATTATTGATGGAGATGAGATACTATGTGGTACAAGGGCTTCTTGGTGATATTTTTCATCTAATGTAAGGCCTTGTTGTGTGAATATTCGGGTTTACTAGTAAATCTTTCTTATTGTTGTACTACACAATTGAATACTTATTCACCCTCAAATTTTCCCGTCAGTTTGACTTCACTATTGATATGTATGACCATGAATAAAGAAAGTAACACACAAGCCCTTGGCCACTCTGACTTAATAATATTGAGGTATCAGTTAACAGGCAAAATGCATTTTTGGTGATAACACTATACGAGTTTGGTCTGATCGATATTCCTCAGTGGTGGAAGTATGACCCACTAAATATTTTTAGAGACAAGATTAGGTTAAATATCTTTCACTGCTATCTGCATGTAAACATCGACGTGTAGCACAATAACCCCTCTAGGCTTAACCTATAATGGTACATGGAAAGGATGATGTCCTTCCCCCTATGGTATGAATTTTATACAATGAAGGTTGAGTATGACCCTACGCATAACTCGATGCATGACCCTAATGACAAAGTTTTCAAGGTAATAAAGAACAAAGTACTAGACTAGACCAATGAGAAAATCATGAACTAGTGGATCATGAGGGTCCATAGTGGGAAGGAAGCATCCGATCCAATGCTGGTATTAGATCAAAATATCTTTGAGGAATACAATAAGCATTATGAAACCTACAAGCTTGTCTTATTATCCAACATTGTGGCCAGGGGTACCCAAAGCCCCAATAGGGTTGAATACATGAAAAAAGTACCAGAACAACATGCTAGTCAAGCACCACTTTTCAAGGATAAGGGCAAGCAGTCACTCCTAGAAGAGGAGGCCAATCTAAATAAGAGGAGCACTCCTACTGCACTTGTGCCCCAAAACATTACGAAGAGGCATCGGACTAGTTTGGCCCTCCCCTTTAGTGCAAGACCTCCAAAAACATTAGTAGCCATGGGAAGAGGCACTTCATAAGTCCTTAATTTAGTACAATAGGTGTAGCAATTCCAACAGGCGTAGTAGGTGTAGCACGAAGTCCAGTTCATCGATCTGGAGAAAGAGATTTTAGACAAAGAATGAGGAGCAAGTCTAATAAAATAGTAGTTCACCACTTTAGCTCTAGCAGTTTCCAAGCCTGTAGATGCATCCTCTATCTGTTTCTTTCTCTCTTCCACCCCTTTGGCGACTTTCCCTTCTTGTGCTAAAACCCTATTATCTACCCAAATTGCATTCAACATCCCTACTATAGTCATCCCTAACCCTCTATTTATATCACCACCCCTTTCTTCTCTACCCCTTGTTTCTTAGTTATTTGATGCTTTTGCATTGGTATCTAATGCATTCACTTTCCCAATGACATCCATCCCTACATCCCAAAATTTAGTCCATGCAATTGCAGCATTTGCTACTGTAGAGTGTCGTAGCCTATATTTTCCCATTTCCCCCTCTTCGTTAGCCATAGTGGCAACCTTCCTTGAGATTTTACCCCCTGACCCTAGCATCCCAGTTTTTTTTGTGCAAACCCTGGAATCTTCTAAGTTTTCTATAGTTGCTACCTCAACCACTCCAGAATCATCTCTTGAATCCATATCTCAATGGGCTCTTTTCCCCTTTGTGCTACTCTACATAATTTAGGAATCAATGGATACTGAGTTGGAGTTTTATGAATAGGGTTCGATCGCATAGAGTATACACTGGGCAAAACAAAATGCCTCAACCTGGCTTAAGGGCAAGAAGAGGAAAAATACACATGCACCAGCACAAGTGGAAAAAATAGCCAGGTTTGACCCTCAAAATATGTAGCTCCATAAGATGGAAAAATTACCCAAGGTCTAAAATCCATTGGGTGATATGATGACAATAGACTACTCCTACTGTCATACAGTTGAATATATGAGGATTCTCGATCCTACATAGAAGGTCAAAAAAATCCATGTTGAGGTGGGATCCCTTTACTTCCACATAGAGCACTTCAAAGAACGCTGCTATGAGGCTAAGGCCAAGAACATAGAATTTGAAGAGACCCTAGTGCTCACGAGGGTGTAGCTTGAGGAAGCCTAGTCCAAATCAGAATAATTGCTGTAGTGGGTAGTCAATATGGAACAATAGGTGGAAAACTACATGAAAGGATATGAACATTACCTCAAGGTTCGGGAGAAAGCACAAAGCTAGTTGTAATTTTTGGATGCTCAATTTTAGGAGCTATGGGTCTGGTTGATAGAAAATGTGGTGCAAGTAGAGGTCCTATCAAAGGATTGTGTTAAGGATGTTTGTCATCGCTTTCCTTACCAAATTTACAATTAGAGATCGTAAGGTAGAAGCACTCCTAATGTTCATCTGGGAGGCCAAGTAGTCAGTCTCCCATGACACTTCCATCAAAGATGATACCAAGAGGGACATTGACCAATGGCTAGATCTAGCCATGAAGGCAAAAAACCTAGATAAAATGGACCTCAAGCTTGCTCTGATATGCGAGCTTGCTCAATCATGGGAAATTGTGAGTGTAACACTGAAATCTTTCTTCAAAAATGTGAAAGTAGCCCTAAAGGTATGAAGCCTAATAGACATGTTTGAGAGAGAAAGGAAGGTTTCTCTAATATTCTTCGAGACTCTGACGCAGGTCGATTTCCTCAACTTCACTAATGAGGGAGATCATATTTTGGTAAAATAAGAGCTACAATCAACCTAGGACACCTTTAAAATGATACCTCAAATATTGACAATTGGGAGAAGCCCATTACTGAGATTCAAGTGATGTAGTATGCAGCCAGGTTCACTCAGATGGAAGCTTTTCTGGTAGACCTTAGCGAGAGGTTTAATTATGTTGATGTTCACCAACTGGAAACCTTTGGATACCTATTTAAGGAGCTCCAAAGGTGTGATGCAATAAATAAATATGACTAAACCCTAGTCCAGATAACTTATGATCAAATTCAGGCACATCTCGCACCACCTAAGCCTCCTCAATGACATGGAGAAGTCTAGGTGCAAGAAGAAATTTAGGTGCAAGAGGAAGTTCAAACACATGAGGAATTTCAAGATCATAAATAATACCAAGGCGATGGACAAGAACTCCAAGGTGAGGGATATGAGCACCAAGATGAAGAAGAGCAAGACGGTGAACACCTAGAGGAAGAAGAAATAGAAAGAGAAAATTTGGAATAAGAGTTTTATGCTACCAGTGACCATTCAAAAAATGATAGTTATGATGACTCTAATACCAACAGATAGGTCCTGGGATCTCAAAATTGAGGTGAATTCAATTTTCCCATGAGTCACCAGAGATGTTGACATTTCTGCAACATTGTGCATTTTGATGTCCAGTAATTTTTGCTTCTCAGAAACTCTATTCTCATTATTCAAAATGCATTTTTCTCTCTCCTATATTTTACTATCAAAGTATTTTGGCAACATCTGAAGTAGTGTGTAGTTGTTTTTGTTTACTAATCATGTAGGGCTCTCTATTTTGGATGATGAGGGTAATCCACACCATTTCTTTAGACACAGGTTGATTTTGAAGAAGAAGAAGAGCATAGGCCCATTTTGGTCTAGAAAGCAACGAAGCTCAGCTTCAAGGAAAAATTCTTGGTGAGCACAATGTCTTTGTGTGCTACCAAGTGAGCACAATGCCTTTGCACACTTCCAAGTGAGTGAAATGCCTTTGCACACTGCCATGTGAGTGTTATACCTTTGCACATTTCCTTGGGAACACAGTGCATGTTGATTGGTGAAGGCGTAGCATCAAGTTTCAATAAAAATGGCTAAGTATAGCGTAAGTCTATTTCACTCTAGTTGAGGAGTGCAAGGTTGTTTTGGGCCTAAAAGGTGTGCTTCATCATTTGAATTTTTAAAGTGTAGCACAGCTCCCAAGGAAATAATGAAAGTGAAGCACAAAGGTGTTTTGCTCCTATCCCCAAGTGTAAGGTAAATTCAGACTTAAAAGGAGTGCTTCCCCCATTGAATTTCAACACCAATGCACCTCCCAAAGATCCGATTAACTTTTCTCAAATTCTCAAGTGCAAAGCACTTTCGCTATAGGTCGTGGTGCTTTAACCTATGACAATTCAATTCTAGCATGCCTCCCAAAGCAGGATGATGCTTTTGCTCCATATTCCAAGCGTAAGGTAGTTTCGAGAGTAACTGACAGAGCTTTAGCCTTTGAACTTTCAATGCCTATGTTGCCCCCCAAAATGGCAAGTTGTTCTGCTGCAGCTAAGAATTGCAAGCCTATTTTGAGCTAGAAAATAGTGAAACATGGGTAGGACTTGCATCTAGCATACCCATTTTGGTCTAGCTCTCCCCACTTCAATCAAAACTCCCTCATAAATTCCCCTCAATAGTAGACACGACACATCCTTATCTGATTAAATGCAGTTGGTTCGAGAACCTTCTAGACTTAACGCTTCAAGGATTTTAGGATCCTATATTTCATAGAGGTGATTCCAGAAAGTAAGGAGGTAGTTCCAGCAAGCTAAATCTATCAAATCATTGAAGGGGTGCAGCTGCATTTTGGGGAGTCATCAATTTTGTCCCATACCTAGTTACTATTTGATGAGTGTTTATCCCTCAATTCTTATCTTCTTTGCCACCATGATGTATTATGGGTGTGCTTATAATGTTTGGCTCTAACTCTAGACTTCTATTTGTGTGTATGTCTTCTAGTGCTTATTTTCTATTAAATTCTTTGATTTCTATAGGATAGAATTTTAATATTTGGATTTAGCTTCTGATAAATCGTGAACCTTAGAATAGCCCTGGAGATTACGCATGTTAGATGCCTAGTTTTATTTTTTGTTAGTTTTCTGTATTGAGTGCTATTTGGTTCAACATATAGTTAAGTTATCATGTTGTTAGTTCATTACCCCTATTCTATCCATCCTGTGGCCATATTTCCCATTCCTTTCATTCATTTAATCTCTTTCCTATTCTGTATCCTCAAATACCCCTAGTTAGAATAGCAATGGAACCAACCCATATTTGGATATTGGCAAGGGAGGCATTTCTTCCTCTCGACCTTTCAATGTTGGCTAGATCTAGGGTGCATGAATAGATCATTTCATACCTAAGACATATTTTTGACCAATAAATTCCAATGAAGGTCTCAATCATTTGCTTATTGAATCATCATAATAATTCAACTAGTGACTCTACTGCAAAAGAAGAACCTAAATAATTCACCTTTAAACAACTAGATCTAGGTTGCAATGAGAACCTCTACCTAGAAAATAACAAATATTTACCATTCGATGAATCTATTGTACAAAAAAAAGAGGGAGAGAACCCAAATAAGGTAGCTAATGTTAAGCCCTCTATTTCATGATCTCAAGTCCCACTATGAGAGCAAATCTTCAATTTTTTTTGCTTCCTCTCAATATTATCAATAGATAAAGAAACTAGTGATAGAACATGGATGCTCCTATCAATCCAAAACAAAGAAGGATCTTAGAACAGGATTATGGTGGTTCCCTATAACCACTAGTATCAACATCCAACTGGAATGAGGTCCCAACCTTTACATTGAAATCGCTATCATATTTTATCAGAGAGGACAAAATAAATCTAACAAATCATCCCCAACACATGGTCAATATATATGCTCTCTAAATCATTGAAGAACAAGACTTTGCCCTCATATTATCGACAATCTCTTTTAGAGAGAAAGTAATGGAGTCATACATCTCCCTCACCCGTAACTCTATTACTGACTAGAACTAGCTTGAAAATATGCTTATGGATATGTTTGATGGTAAGGAGGGCAATGTATCATTGTTAAAAGAACTATCAACCATAAAAAGGGTCCCTATGGAAGCTATGGATGACTTTAATGCCATATTCTAGAAGTCTTAGTACATAATCCTAGAAGCAATCTATCTTGTACTAGGTATGTCTTTCATATACTATCTTAAGCAATCAATTATGAAATAGACATGTTGGCAATTTTGACATTATGCCACATTAGGATTTTTGATGAAAATTTATCGATTGTAAAAGCGGTAAAATATATTAATACTATGATTGCAGTATTTTGACCGATATAATATGTTGCAGTTATTTTTTGTGTGTTAACCTCCTTTATTTTTCATGCATTTCTTGCTTGAAAATAATGGGTGTTATAAGGTAAAATGGTTGGGAAAAATTGGTTGATGAGATCAGTTAAAATCACCCAAATACATCTACAACAAATAGCATCCAAATACTAAAGTAATAAAAAGATAACAACCTTTTCGCTCAATGGAAGAATGAATAAACCTTATCACCTTCAAAATTCATGTTGTTAAGGAATGGAAAGAACAAAAGTATGTTCACCCCAAAAATGGGGCTATAGGAACGTTCACTCCACTTCAGGGTGAATGAGGGTTGTAAAAAGGAAGAAAATATGCTAAGTTAGATTAAAGTCTCTTTCGCATCTCATTGGGGCGAAAATACATTAAAATAGTTAAGTTTGAAGTGAGCCCAAAATTGAAGTACGTCGACAATCAAATGATGCATTCGCCCCACCTTGGGGTGAATGTATTCTAAATTTAAAAAAAGATGTTCCCAACCAATGTGTTGACTAGTCAAAGGCACGTTCATCCCAAGAGAGGGGCAAAAGTCCTATTCGCCCCTCCTTGGGGAGAAAGCTCAACAAATGGCGATTTCAAGAAAAAACAAGGGAAATAGCAAGGCACCCGGATGGCATTGAAAATTAAACTATGCATTTACCACAAGAGAAGGGTGAACACACCTTTTGCCATTCCTTTGGGCGAACACATATATATAAAGTATAATGATGGACCCCACTTTGGCACACATTGAGAAGATTAAAAAATGGAAGCGCTTTCATCCCAATTAAGGGATGAAATATTGAGAAGATTAAAAAATGGAAGTGCTTTCATCCTAGGTAAGGGGTGAAAGCCCCATCGACCATCCTTGGGGCTAAGTTACAGGAAAATTTCCCGAAAACACATCAAAGGTGTTTTGTGGTAAATATGAAAATAATGGGTGTTAAAAAGTTAGAATTACGTTCACCCAAGACGAGAGGCGACAGTGCCTTTCACCCATTCTAGGGGTGAATGTATATTTTAAGAAAAGGAAGACATATTATGAAAGTCACTTTCACTCTAAAATGGAGGAAAACTTTCAATCATCCCTTCCAGGGATGAAACAACACAAAGATGGCTCAGAGCATTGTAATAAGTCATTTTTGCCCATATCTCTTCTAGATTGATTGCTGCTGTGATAAGAAAATGAATGCAATATTTTGAAATTTAATTACAAGTGGTGCCCTCTTCAATAGGAACCACGAATTAGGGAGAGAGATGCAGGTTTAAGGAGACATGTTTGCTAAATGCTTAGTTTTGGGTGAATTTTATTTTTGGCATTAATAGAGGTTTTCAAAGGTGCTTAGTTTAGGTGAATGAAGCGAATTTAATGATTGGGGTAAGGAGTAACTGAGGTTGTTGATTTCAAGAAAAAAGAGATACAACATTAAATAGTAGGTCATTTTTAATGAATTCCAAGATATTCTGAATAGGGGTGAATTTTTGAGGTGTAGTATATGTACCGAGTCTTTGACCATGTTGTGGCTACTCCACAACGTACCCCAAAATTGGGGACCCACCTTTTTGAATGTTTTCCAAGAAGACCAAAGTGGTCCATATGCTAAAGATCAAAGAAAAAGCAAAACACCGCAAGGAGAAAAAGTGTCGCGATATCACGACATGTTGCATTTTCATGGTTCAAAGCAAAGAGAAAAAGAAAAGAGAAAAAGTGTCACGATATCGTGACATGTTGCATTGTCACGGCCAAAAGGGAAAAAGTGTCGCGATATCATGACATGTTGCATTGTCGCGAACAAAAAAGGAAAAAGTGTCGCGATATTGCGACATGTTGCATTATCGCGGCCAAAAGGGAAAAAGTGTCGTGATATCGCGACATGTTGCATTGTCGTGGTCAAAAGGGAAAAAGTGTCGCGATATCGTGACATATTGCTTTGTCAAGGCCAAAAGGGAAAAAGTGTCATGATATCAAGACATGTTGCTTTGTCATGACCAAAAGGGAAAAGCTGTCGCGATATCGCGACATGTTGCATTGTCGTGGCCAAAAGAGAAAAAATGTCGTGATATCACGACATGTTGCATTGTTGCGGCCAAAAGAGAAAAAGTGTCACGATATCACGACATGTTGCATTTTCATGACCAAAATACAAGAAAGAAAAAGTGTCGCGATATCGCGACATGTTGCATTTTCCCGGCCAAAAGAGAAGAGAAAAATCAAGAAAGAAAAAGTGTCGCGATATCGCGACATGTTGCATTTTTGCAACCAAAATAGAAGAGAAAGAACAATAAATAAAAAGTGTCACGATATTGTGACATGTTACATTTTCGTGACTAAAAGCAACAAAAGAGAGCAAGGAGGCAAAAGTGTCGTGATATCACGACATGTTACATTTTCATGGCAGAGGGCCACAAAATGGAAACGAAAAGCTTTTTTTTGGAAACCAAAACACATGCATGCACAAGGGAAGGTGAAACGAACATCCATTAGAAAATGAAACGAACAGTCAGGGAAGGTGAAACGAGCAACCATTGGAAGATGAAACGAAAATCTTCCTAAAAATTTTAAATACGCCAGGAAAGGATGTTTTGAGGGGTTGGAAACTATTACGAGCAGAGTCATAGATTTGAAGGCAAGAAGGCCATTCTGGACCTGTTTGGTCTGTTTTTCTTCCATTGACTGGTTTGGGAAAACTAGGAATTTCTGTTATTGTAAAATGAAAAATTTTTAATACAGAGAATTTCAAAAAGTTGCATCTTATGGACAAAAAAGGAGTCATTTTCTGCATGCAATATTAAATGTCTATTTTTCCCCTTTTCAGATTTTAGGTTTGTAAATGGAGTTTATGCAAGTTTTCTTGGTTGCTTCATGCGAATGTCTAAATCTAAAAATCTCATTTAAAACCCTAGGAGCCAGCACTTAGATTACCCGTATTGTGCTTGTTTTGCAAGTCCAATAAGTTAGGTTGCATGCATGAAAACATCACATCTTCGGTGTTGTCGAAATAGGATAGCGTCATACTGAATGCATTTTATTTTTCAGTTTTCTGCATTTCCATTTTCTGCATTTTTTGCATTTTATTTTCTAGAAATTTTAACTTTTTATAATTTTTAGGCATTAAAATAAACATTTAAAAAATGTCAAAATCCAAAAATAATTTAACCATTGCATAGGTTATACTTCATACTTCCAATACGCAGTTTAAAATTTCATTTTCGGAGTTGTTTAGTACCTTTAAAAATTCATCGAAGTTGCTATTTTATTACAGATCTTAAAAAAATCCGAAAATAGAAAGTTTCCATTCTGGGCCAGAATTTCATTTTTTTTAGTTTCATGTTTCATTCATGAGCCTATGATGACATTCCCTTCATGAAAATTTCAATTTCATTGAAGGAGTTATGTTTTATGGCATTTCACAAATTTCCATTTTTGGAGCCTAAAATTGCCCTCTCTTCATAAAAATTCTGATTTTACGAAAGAAGGGTAATTTGAGCATCACATTGAAGGTCATATGAGGGCCAACTCACATTTTCTTTATTTTGGTTCAATGAACAATCACTAAAGTTTCATGGTAAAATAAACCAACTTTGCCCCTTGTTTACAGTTACTTGCAATCACTAAGGTGTTCCAAGCATTTAAATTGAATATATTTATTTGAGATTACTAATACACATATGTAAATGCTAGTACAATAGAGACCTTGAAGAATTTGTTTTTTTAACTTCTTTGCAAGAGGGGATTTGGGACCCCAAATCCTAAGAGAGAGTGTACTTTCACAATTGGGTGAAAATACCACTCAACATTTTGGCGCTAGAAGGAGGGCCCGAGTTGGTTTATTTCAGTGTGATTTAAATGCTATAGGGATTTAAATTTTGAATATTTCATGCCCTATTGATTATTATCTTTAGCCCTCTTTTAACAATACAACCTTGTAGTGTTAAAATGAGGACATGAATTGCTATGCATTGTTCTAACGCTTTTGATTGTTCATACAAGAATAATGTGTTTTGATTTGATTTTGAAAAATTTTGGTCTTGACTAATGAGGTTGTCTCCATGCAATTACCTTCATTTGATTTTAATGGATACATTTCTTGGTTGATGCTAACATGATTATCCATACGTTACATGTTTGACATTTGCTAGTCATTTCATGCTTATTTGTAAGGAATTATTTTGTCTAAAATGTAGTTGTTGTCGATATTATGCTCTTCACTTGCGTGTAATGTGATCTTGTGAATCATAAATCCTACAACACTAGGAGTATGATCTTCACTTGCGCATATGCGATCTAGTGAATCAGAAACTAATTTACATTTTTAGAATATTGCTTTGTCATGGTTCCTTCTTTTATTCATGACTAACAAATTGGTTTTGAAGTTATTCTTTGAGTTTCATTAATGGCTACAACTGCAGGAACGTGGTATGGGATACATGCTAATCCTTTGAACATTAGTGGATATTCTCATGATTTACCCAAGAACATAGAAAAATGTTTGCCCAAATTCAAGCACAATGGTCCAACATTAGCCGAGGAACATATTCAAGCCTGTGTGGATATCCTAGTTAGATGGAATGTCGAACATGAGGATGTGGCATGTAGAATTTTTCCTGGAACCCTAGATGATGTGACATATGATTGGTACATCAATTTACCCACTGGTTCTATTACATCTTGGACTCAATTGAAATATGAGTTTATCAATCAATTTAGGTTGTTCATTGATCCTCTCATGATATATCAACAATTTATTGGTTGCAAAAGAGATCCTAATGAGCCAGTGAGAAGTTTCAACATGAGGTTTTGAAAGCTTTATGCGAGATTAATTTCTCCATATACTATTGAGGAAAGTGGTGCTCTTCAAATATACTTTTGAGCATTAGATCCATTATTTGCCATATTTGTTAGGATGAATCCCTTGGTTACTGATCTTGCATCGGCCTACACAGAAGCTATGATTGTAGATCAACAATTGAGGCCACAAGGTTATGGAATGGAGCAATCAACTATGGTAAGACAACTAGGGGCTTGCAATCAAACCTCAATGGTAAATCAAGCGTGGGCACAACAAAATTCAATATCAAATGTTTTTCCCTACAATCAACTTTATCCTACCATACCAACTTATTCTCCCACATGTGCTTATACAAGTACTTCCATCCATCCAACTATGCCTCAATTAGAGAATCATGTGGTCACCCATGGAACCATTGCAACAAATGTTCAAGATTTGTTTGTGGGTATCAATCCAACTAATCCTACTACTTCTACCACTCAACCCAAAGAGTTCGCATCGGAAGTAAAAGAGCAAAAGAAAGTGGTTAATAAGGTATGTAGGCATGTTCCACCACAAAAACGAGCACACAAATGTATGCATCCAAATCATCCTAGGAAGAAAATTCATAATGTCGATCTTAATGGTGTTTCATGTTATGCTTCTTCGAGCGATACAAGAGATTTTGAGGCGACTCACATTGAAGTAAATACCTATTAAAAAAGTCTTGAAGAGCATGAAGTTTTTGGAGAAGAAATTCTATGGATGGGTAACAAGAAGTTGGAATCAAATGATCATCATCTTGTTTTGGAAAAGAAATATCCAGAATCATTACCCAAAAATGAGGATTTGGATGAACAAACTTATGTGGATATGATTTGGTCAGATGTACTTGCAAAGGATTGGAGCAACTATATGACACGGAATTCAAAAATCGATCCCATTGTAGAAGCTCCTGAGTCATCACAAGTGGCTGAAAATGAATCTGAACTAAAATCAACAAATGAAGTTGAAGACATAATCGAATTTCACCACTTGTTCTCGAAAGACACTTTGGATGATGCTCTCGAAAGTGATGACCAAGAGGATCCACACCTTCCAAATTGTGATAAAATTAAATCTTGGGTTACAAATTTGGATTATGATAGCCTTACCAATTTGAATTCAAGAGATAACCCACTTTTGGAAATAACTGAACCATCTAAGAAAGGTGAGGATGAATTGGATGAGAAATATGTTGATGAATCAGAAGATGAAGAAGTACTTGATCGTCACAACTTGAACTTGAAAGATGATTACTATGATTCGTGGAAGAAATGGGAAGAATATTATCAATCTAAATCTTCTAACAAACTTGTTGTGTCAATTAATATGCAGGATAACTCGATTGCTTCCTCACATGAGGATACTATAAATCCTATACAATTTGAGAAAGTTTTGGAAGAGGAATTTGAATCTCATCAAATTTTGGAACATGATAAGGATTCTACAACAATGAATCAAGAAAGAGAGTCATTTGCTTTAGATTCCTTTGAAAGAAAAGAAATTGAAAATCTTGATCCACTTACTTGTGCTACAATGATTATGCCATTTCAAAATGAGAAAATTACAAAACCTAAATCATTTGGGTTTGATATCATTGATGATCCAATTGAAAATCTCACGTTATCCAAAACAACCCAAGTGATTGATCATGGAAATGTGTTAGTTAACCCACCCCTAGATAGACAAGACTTATGGTTTGAAATGGATGGACATGTGTTCAATTGGGTACCTAAGTTTGGTGCCTTTGATAAACAAATCATGGAGAAAGAGCAAGTGCTACATGATGATGAATGTCATGAGAGAAAAGAGGAATTTTCAAATCCTCTTCAAGTAAGGTCAAATGAAAACATGCCAAAGGTAAAATCTCACCTTTTTGGTTTCACCATGCAAAATTCGAATGAAGGTTTGCCTAATGAAAGGTTTGATTCAAATATTATTAATGTTATGGCTTTATTAAATGGAAATGAAAGCTTATTTCTACACCATGAATCAAAGTGTAGAATGGACATCTTAAAGAATAGA
Organism: Wollemia nobilis; assembly: GCA_028583015.1. NCBI lineage: Eukaryota > Viridiplantae > Streptophyta > Pinopsida > Araucariales > Araucariaceae > Wollemia > Wollemia nobilis. Next base: position 488,757 of record JAQPPZ010001613.1, on the reverse strand, counting down.
CATAAAAAGAATTGAATATCAATCCTTGTCTAATCAATTTGAAAACTTGAAACTCCACCATAGGATTATTAATGAAACTAAACCAAATTGGTATGGTGAGAGAGGCAAGTTGAAGTTTGTTTATTTGTTTGGTTTGATCTTGTTTTTTTTGGATGCCTACAAAACTTGGTATGCATATCACGTCATTTGTCTTTTAAAGAATTCTAATCAGGTTTGGGATCCGAGAAAATGATAATCCAAACGTTGCACCATATTGTACTATATTGTACATTTGTATATACTTTTGGTTTTCGTGTTTTGATGTTGGTTTTGGATTGAGTCTCATTTTGGTTTTAAGTTTTGTGTGTTAGTCCTTTGGACACTTTTGGTTTGTTTTTAAAAAAAAAAAGCGATATGTCAACTTATGTCCTTATGAATGTTGACTAAGACTAGAAAAATATGAAACATCAGAATTGTATTGGAGAAAGCTCCATCAATATCGCAAACACATTAAAGAATATCGTTTGGAACTTGTGATGCATTAAGTTGTCAGTTTTATAAATTATGGCAAAGTAGGTGGTATACTCCATCCGAATTTCAAAATGAGCAATGCATTCATATCTCATGTTACATTCTACATTGCATATACATTTCATCTCAGTTGCATCTTCATTTCATATACAATAATTGAAAAGGTGTTGAATCCTCTTAGGGTTATTACATAACATATATTAAAAGGATCCTAAGGTTGGGAACTGATGCCCGAACTATCTTGAACCAAGCATGTTCTACACATATTAAAGAGGATCTTGAGCAAAATGGTCAAAACCATACTTGGAAGAAAAGGTGAGGCGAAAGGAGTATTTCATGTTTGTCCTATCATGCAACATAATCCTTAAAACAATGGTTTTTACCACTCCCATAGTGCTTAAAGCCTAAAATCAGAGTAGTAAGGATAGGGTTAAATCCTCACCGAACTTAGGTTGAGGATCCAATTCCCCAAAGCTCTGATTTGACCTTCATGGAGTAGTAAGGATAAGGTCTAATTATCATCTCGCTTAGGTTGAGAATATGATTCCCCAAAGCTTCTATTTTGCCCACTCAAGAACTTAAAATTCCAAAGCAAATATTTTTCATTCTACTTTTATTGCATCATTGATATTGGATTAGAAGGATCGTACTACATGTCCCTTGCAAGGATGGGTAGTCATCCCCAAGGTTCAAGAAATCAAAAGTAAAGTCAAATCCTAGATTATGGGGTTGATCTCCATCGAGGCTATAGATGCCTGACTGGCAGTGGAGTATGCTCATGCGTGGCAACATTGTCTAAAATCAAGACCATTGACTACTCAAACGGATAGGCTAGCCTAACAGTTTCATCCATAACAGGTTAAATCATTTTGTTCAAGATGAGGTAATGAACTCCAAATCAGAGTAGTAAGGATAGGGTTAAATTCCCATCTTGCTTAGGTTGGGAATCCTATTCCCCAAAGCTCTGATTTCACTTACATTTGCACATCGGTTCAAGATGGTAGTGACACATAACCAACTTTGGGATCTAGTAAATTAATTCAGTATGCACATATTTGGTCCTAAGAGGGTTTAACAGTTTTAATATGTTTGTTTATGATAATAGAAAGTTTGATCCTTTGCAAAGCAGGTTGTTATATCTCTAGCATAGTTGTCATACATAAAATCCTGCACAAATCATTAATAGCCTTGCATACGAATCATAAGTGAAACTAACAATGGAAAGTTGAACGAGTTTCAAACAATAGGGAATGAAGCACATTGCACACACCGAGCTGATGCTTAATAATTCTAATGCTTCATGTATTTCTTATATAGTTTCATTCTTGGGATATTTGTTGATGCTTGTGTTTGTGGTTTGAAGGTGTTCAGGTTGAGTTCTCATCGAAATTCTTAGGAGCATTTCCCAGCAGAGTCGTCATTTGTTGTGGTTGCTCCACAACGTACCCCAAAATTGGGGACCCACCTTTTTGCATGTTTTCCAAGAAGACCGAAGTGGCCCATATACTAAATATCAAAGAAAAAGCAAAACACCACAAGGAGAAAAAGTGTCGCGATATCGCGACATGTTGCATTTTCGCGGTTCAAAGCCAAGAGAAAAGAAAAGAGAAAAAGTTTCGTGATATTGCGACATGTTGCATTGTCGCGACCAAAATGGAAAAAGTGTCATGGTATCGCGACATGTTGCATTGTCATGGCCAAAAAAGGAAAAAGTGTCGTGATATCGCGACATGTTGCATTGTCGCGGCCAAAAGGGAAAAAGTGTCGCGATATCGCGACATGTTGCATTGTCGCGGCCAAAAGGGAAAAAGTGTCACGATATCGTGACATGTTGCTTTGTCATGGCCAAAAGGGAAAAAGTTTCGTGATATCGTGATATGTTGCTTTGTCACGGCCAAAAGGGAAAGAGTGTCACGATATCACTACATGTTGCATTGTTGCGGCCAAAAGATAAAAAGTGTCGTGATATCGAGACATGTTGCATTGTCGGGGCCAAAAGAGAAAAAGTGTCGCGATATCGCGACATGTTGCATTTTCACAACCGAAAGACAAGAAAGAAAAAATGTCACGATATCGCGACATGTTGCATTTTTGCGGCCAAAAGAGAAGAGAAAAATCAAGAAAGAAAAAGTGTTGCGATATCGTGACATGTTGCATTTTCGCGGTCAAAAGAGAAGAGAAAGAACAATAAAGAAAAAGTGTCGTGATATCGCGACATGTTACATTTTCACGGCTAAAAGCAACAAAAGAGAGCAAGGAGGCAAAAGTGTCGCGATATCATGACATGTTACATTTTTGTGGCGAAGAGCCACAAAATGGAAACGAAAAGCTTTTTTTTTTAAACCAAAACACATGCATGCACAAGGGAATGTGAAACGAACAACCATTGGAAAATGAAATGAACAGTCAGGGAAGATGAAACGAGCAGCCATTGGAAGATGAAACGAAAAGCTTCCTGAAAATTTTAAATACGCCAAACAAAGATGTTTTGAGGGGTTGGAAACTGCTGCGAGCAGAGTCGCAGATTTGAAGGCAATAGGGCCATTCTAGACCTGTTTGGGCTGTTTTTCTTCCATTGACTGGTTTGGGAAAACCAGGAATTTTTGTTATTGTAAAATGACAAATTTTTAATACAAAGAATTTCAAAAATTTGCATCTTATGGACAAGAAAGAAGGAGTCATTTTCTGCATGAAATATTAAATGTCTATCTTTCCCCTTTTCAGATTTTAGTCTTGTAAATGGAGTTTATGCAATTTTTCTTGGTTGCTTCATGCAAATGTCTAAATCTAAAAATCTCATTTAAAACCCTAGGAGCCAGCACTTAGATTACCAGGATTGTGCTTGTTTTGCAAGTCCAATAAGTTAGGTTGCATGCATGAAAACCTCACATCTTTTGTTTTGTTGAAATAGGATAGCATCATACTGAATGCATTTTATTTTTCAGTTTTTTGCATTTCCATTTTCTGCATTTTATTTTCCAAAAATTTTGACTTTTTATAATTTCCAGTCATTAAAATAAACATTTAAAAAATGTCGAAATCCAAAAATAATTTAACCATTGCGTAGGTTATACTTCATACTTCCAATACGCAGTTTAAAATTTCATTTTCGGAGTTATTTAGTACCTTTAAAAATTCATCGAAGTTGTTGTTTTATTATAGATCTTAAAAAAATCTGAAAATAGAAAGTTTCCATTCTGGGCCGGAATTTCATTTTTTTTAGTTTCATGTTTCATTCATGAGCCTATGATGACATTCCCTTCATGAAATTCCAATTTCATTGAAGGAGTTATGTTTTATGGCATTTCACAAATTTCCATTTTTGGAGCCTAAAATTGCCCTCTCTTCATAAAAATTCTGATTTTACGAAAGAAGGGTAATTTGAGCATCACATTGAAGGTCATATGAGGGTCAACTCACATTTTCTTTATTTTGGTTCAATGAACAATCACTAAAGTTTCATGGTAAAATAAACCAACATTGCCCCTTGTTTACAATTACTTGCAATCACTAAGGTGTTCCAAGCATTTAAATTGAATATCTTTATTTGAGATTACTAATACACATATGCAAATGCTAGTACAGTGGAGACCTTGGAGAAGTTGTTTGTTTAACTTCTTTGCAAGAGGGGATTTAGGACCCCAAATCCTAAGAGAGAGTGCACTTTCACAATTGGGTGAAAATACCACTCAACATACCAGTTTTGCAATTTTCTTTGCACCAACACCCGAATGTACTGATTTCCTAGAGGTGATTTCTTAAAAGTTGGATCGTTGTTTCAAAATATGGATTTTCAAGATTTCCAAGGAGGAATTTCTTCACCATAGTTCCTGATCTATAAATATTTTTTCATATGTGCATTAAATGATAGAGGTAAAATTCCTCTATAAATACTACACAATTTCCATTGTAAATAGGAGGGATAGACATTCTGTAGAAAAACTATTCAAGTTCTTTGTGTAAATAGAAGAAATTATGGCTTCTGATTTTGCAAGTAGTTTCTTTGTGTGATTTCTTTCTATTCAAGCATTTCTATTTTATATTCATGTTTGCTATTTGTTGTTAAGTTGAAATTCTCCATCTAGATTTGGGCATTATTGGTGTAAGTGTGAGTATTGGAATGTGATTTTAGAAGTTGTATTCAAGGTACTATAAGTGGATTCTCTTTCCTCCTTTTCTATTTTATGTTGCTATAACACTTTGTTGGAATTCCTGCTGCTAGTCCATCCCCAATCCTACACCTTTGGCCTATGGTTATATTTCCCATTTATTTCTATTATTTCCAATTTATTTCCTGTAACTCTAGTCTTAAACCAGTGTAGGATTAGTAACGGAGCCAAACCTCTTTGGATATTGGCATGGAGGACATTTCTTTCCTCTAGAATTTCAATTTTGGTTGTGTTTAGGGTGCACAAACGTATATGTGTATATTAGGCAGATATTTGACTGGCACGCCTGATGGGACCCCAAAAGTTCCACTTTCAATAGTATTGAGGTTTGATGCTTACCTTCATGTTGTACGGTTAGAACATCTGGTGACTCAGTTATACCCAGAAGCCTCCGAATGTGAATATAGTGAAAGCTATGCTTCATGATCACAATATCAAAGGCCAAAAATTCTAAATATCCTTTCAATTTCTACGATCTTGACATCCAAAAATTAGGAGAACACCCTAGATTAGTCACTCCACCTCATACATCATCTACAACATCCTCACAATTAGCCGATGTGTTCTTTGTTCCTTCAAGTCTAGCTAGTACTACTACTAGCATCCCACCTCCTCAACCTCATACACCAGTTCAAATGGCTTAGAACCCACCACCACAATAGCCACAACCACCAAGGCAGTTTCCAGCATGGAATAGCTCAGGAACTTTGAATTTACAAGCACAAAATTTAGTTCCTCAAGTAGCTTTGACGGCTCTGCCTACTTATGATGGTACTGGTAAAACTACTTATGAGCATATTCAAGATGTAGCTTCTCTAGTGATAATCCATAGCATTATTGCTGAAGATATTATGGTAAGGTTGTATTGTCGCTTAGAGGGAAATTATTGTATTGGTATCGATCCTTGCCACCCACCACTATTATGACACGGGACCAATTGGCAACAATTTTAATCAAGAACTTTTATGAGCAAGTTGATACTTTCTCTTTGCTACACCAATTAACAAATATCTAAAGACATCCATAGGAGGTGATAGTGGAATTCAACATCAAATTCACCCGAAGCTGGTAGATTGATCTTGATGGTATTCGGCCCACGCATGAGCAAGCTACATTTTATTATCTCTAGTACTTCAACTTAGATATTGGCATGGTAGTTTGGCAAGCCAATGTAAATACTTTTCAAGAGTTGTACATGCATGCGTAGAAGACTGAATTAGATTTTATCACCATAGGTAAGTTTTCCCTGAAGGTAACCATATCTATCCTTCTTGAATTTCCACAACATTTGTATTCAAGTGTGATTTCATAATCTATACCTTCTATCTATCTGGTTCTCTCATTGATCTTGGGTCCACCCCAAATTTTTCTAATCCCAATTCTACAACTTCTCACTCCAAGTATTCCACAATTACCTGCACTATTTGTTCGTCAACTACCACCCTTAGTTCCTGTAGCACCCTAAAATTGGTGCAGTGAAACCTTAGTAATTACATTTACTTTAGTAAATAATTTAAATTCAAATTTTAATCTCCCAAGCTGCCCGTTAACAGTCGGATAATCCGTTTCTCCCTTTCCCGTGTCATTTTTAGAGGTTGTTTTGACCATTTGAGGATATCATCGTCGATCAGATGATATCGCCCCAAATCCGACGATTTCATCTGGGCTAGGACGTCCAGATGATCTTGTCCCAAAACTGATTTTGCACAATTAGCTTCTGTTCCAATGGGTCTCTAATCCGGGCAGAAGTGTGTCTGCACCATTAGGGACCCTCCCCCATTGGAGATCTCCCAAATAGGGATGATCTCCAACCTCTTAACATCCCTCCTAAGCTTATTTAATCCTAAGCCCTCCCCTTAGCACCCCCCTGGCTGATAATTCCCTATAACTCGACTTCACATATGTTAAAACATCCCAAATTATTGTTTGCATTAGTTCTATACCAATTTTGTTGTAGGTACCTTAGTGTTTTTTAGCCAGAGCAAGCTTACATCATCGCCGACGATCCTGTTCAGATCGGAGGTGATCTTGTCGAATCAGAGACGATTTCATACCAATGCGAGACAATCTCGACTGCAGTCAGCATCGAGGCAATCAATGCCTAAAGTTTGCATTTCTTCATCTTTCAATCTACTATTTTATGCTATAATTAGCCAGTTTATTTGATATTTTATGCTATCTTGCATTTTGGAGTTCACCCATCTAGATCAAATGCATAATTAAGCCATAATTGTGATTAAATTAGAATAATTTATTCCTGTTTCTATGTTTAAGTTTCAGTTTGATATTGTTAGTGTCATTTTACACTGTTTCCCTATGTTAGCATTGCTGCACTTTTTATGTTTTGCACCTATTTCTCTATTTGCAGGTCTCTGACGAATTCGTCAGATTTCAAATGATCTTGTCTGATCTCAGATGATCCTGTCAAATCAGAGGCGATCCTGACTGCTTCAAGAATCAGAATCTTCATCAGACATCCGGATCAGGTATTCTTCTTTTAATATTCTTTAATTTCTTTGTTTTTTGTCTTAATTTTGTTTTCTGTATTCATTTAATCTTCATCTTCATATAGAATAGCTTAGATGCATTTTAGCCAAACCTAGGATTTGAATGCTCAAGGCTAAAACAAACACATAAAAACACATTCCCAACCTAGGCATGGAAACTGCCATTGAATGTTTCCTGGTGAACCCACCATCCATCAAAAAATCACCAATATACACCTCCCTCGAGAGGCGGGACCTTCGCAAGGCCTCTCAGTCCGAGGTACCGCGCCATACTTTTCACATACCCTTCCGAGCACGGATCCTTTAGCCTGAAGGTAAGGGTGTGAAAAATTTGGAGCGATACATTTTGGTGAACCCGACGTGAATGCATTATAAACCTTTTGAAAACAAAACAAAACAAAAATAAATAAAACAACTAAAACATAGATGCATTTCAGATCATTTAAATTTAATATCATGTTTAGATGGTAGCTCCTAAGAAAATATTAGCAGTTACTATAAATGTAGAAAACCAATTGGCAGCCATAGAAATCAATTCTGTACTTAGTGTGCCTGAAACAGATAGAAATCAACTCTTATGGGACGAACTTGATAGAAGACTTAGTGTCATCTCATCTAGGTCAACAAAACTTAAACAAATCAAGAGGCTTATCCTAGATAGAATCCTAGATCCTCATCAACTTGTTTTTTATCATGAACTTCAGAGAGCCTGCCATAGATGGTTAGCTTATAGGAGAGCTCTTGTGTCTTCAGAATTATTCACCTTCAAGGAATACCTTGAGAACGCAACCATTGTACACCAGTTCTTAGGTTGTGTAGAAGACCAAGAGGTTGTTCTTACAGATAGGGAAAGATGGAATAGAGTTCCTCGAGCTGTGTTATATCGAGAGTATTGCCACGAGCTTTACTTCTATCAACCAGCATCTGAGACAGATAATATCACTATAGCTCTTTTCATTAAATTTTTAAAAGAAAACTTTCAATTTGAAGAAGAACACTTCATGAATCCTGAAAAACTTGAGCCCATTAATGATATTTATAAATTGTTTATATAAAACTAGATCATTACTTTCAGTCTTATTTTTTGCATTTATTGTGTTATTTGTTGTCTTTACAATATTATTACAAAAACAAAGAAAAACTAAAAAAAAAACTAAAAAAACATAGCAAAAACTTAAACATTTCATTTTAAATATTGTAGTAGGTATATAGTTAATATATACCTCTTAAGCTTGTTGCATATATATATATATATATATATATATATATATATTTTTTTTTTTTTTTTTCTGAAATCAAAATTAAGCACCATGCCTAAACTTAGGAATGGTAAAGAAACTTTAGGAGAAGAAGAAGATTGGTTACAAGATAAAACTAGAGACCCAAATGTCCTTCCTAAAGATCAAATTTCGGAAGGAAAAACTCTAGATCAACCAGAAGATGACCTAGGTGAATATAATGAACAAGAAAGTGTTAAAGAGGATGGACCCTCATCCCCTAGAGTAGCTCTAGATGGAACTATTGCTTTTGACAATGTAGATCATTTTTAGAAATTTCTCAATGATAACATTGACGCCCTTAATGTGGCAGTTCATATTGATAAAGGGCAAATTAGTGACACTCAAGCAGCCATGGAACATGCGTTTGATGTGCACACTAATCCCTTGTCTTTCATTGATCAAGAAAGTGATAATGCTGGACCATCCAATACAGATATGGTCACTATGATTCAAAACATGTCAAAGCAACAGGTTATCCAACCTCTTAAGGAACCTGTTATTCAACCTAAAATTATTCCCACACAAAATAAAACTTCCTTCACTACTTTACTTCGCCAAACTATTGAGCAATATGCTTCAAGTAAACAAAAACCTAAAATAAATCCAAACACCAATTTTCAACAATCTGGAATACAACATAATACCACTTCAAAACTCCTTCATAACACCTTTCCTACCAACAATTTACACAATAGCAACATAGCATCTAATCTTCTTGTCCCTCCCTCATATGCTCACAAAACCCATGTCAATGCCCTACCAAACCAATATGGTGGGCAAACTAGTAATCTGGAAGCCATGGTGAAACAGTTAGCTTCGTGTATGGACCAGATAGATCCCTATCATCCCTCATACGATTTTCGAGAGATATGTAGTCAACCTTTGGATCCCATAGTTGTAGCTCAACCATACCCTAAGCATTTTCCCATGCCCATCCTGCCTATATATAAAGGAACCGAAGATCCCATAGAGCATCTTCGCATGTTCATGATAGCATATCATGATATATCACATGATGACTTGCTATTACTAAAAATGTTCTCAAAAAGTTTAGGTGGAATGGCATTAGAGTGGTACTATCAATTGCCCACTCATTCTTTGAGAAATTTTGAAGAAACAATTGAATCTTTTGTCCATCAATTTAGTGCCTACATCAAGAGGCATGTAACCATTAAAGATTTATACAACTTAAAACAAGACAAAGATGAATTTTTTGCTGATTTCTTAGCTAGATGGAGGCAGTTGATAGGAAAATTGCACTTTGTGCTACCTTATAGGGAAATTTTGGACATTTTTATTAATAATTTACAAGAACAAATATCTTATGAGCTATCAACTGCTGCTTTAACTACCTTCGATCAAGCTATAGATTTAGCTCGAAGAGTAGAAGATGCCCTCATTAGGAGAGGCCAACTTAGGAAGAAGGATGATGAGAAAACCTCCAGAAATCAATGTAAAAACAAACAAGTTGTTGGTGACGGAGTCACTGACAACAAAAATGTTGCTAATGTCAACGCAACGAAGATAACAAAAAAATTTATATTGAAACTTCTTGATAAACCTCCTCAAAAATTTACTAGGTTGAATCAACCCTTATCAACTATTTTACCTCAATTACTCGAAAGAGGTTTGATCCAATTAACAGCTATCCAGGAACCTGATCCAACTATACCCGGATACAGAGCTGACTTACATTGTGATTTCCATAGAGGACCTGGACACTCTACCAACGCTTGTAAAAGGTTGAAACATAAAATACAAGATTTGATTGATAATAATGAAATGGAGGTGCAAGCCTTCCAACCTAAACAAAATGCTCCTAATAATACTCAAAATACCATTCCCCAAAATCAAAATCAAAATGCTAATCAAACATTAGACATATTTCAACACCCTTTACCAAGACATGGTAAAGAGGTGGCCAATCAAATCGAACATCATAATGTTTCGCCTCCTACCCGATACATAGGAACCATTAGCGGACAATTACCTGTTCAGGATCCTCAAATATTTGACACAACCTTATCCCTGGTTATGACCAGGCCCTTACATAATATTCCAACTCCTGATTCTAGTGATATAGAATCAGATACTAAAAGTGAACTAGACATTACTTCAAACCAATCGAATAGTTTTGAAAATGAATCAGATCATATTCAACCCATCACAGATGCTATGGTTCCATAAGAACCATTTCCTAGAAAATTTACTACTCGACCTTCTTCTAATCAGTTCCTCTCAAATGAACAAGCCATAAATGCTCGACTGAGACCAGTTCAGCGTCCTCACTATAACATTGTAGGTACCATTAGATTCGTTACCCGACAATAGGCTCAAAATTATCAACAAGAACCAAATCAGAATGATGGATCAGCTCCATTTGCTTTGAAAAATCCCAATAAAGGGAATCATGCTCCTAATGTTCAACCTAAACCCCCTTACAATATTAATGAGCAGTTATCCAATACTACAGCCAGAATTTCTCTTTTGGATTTATTAAGATCTTCTCCCACCCATACGAATGAGTTGATGCTTACGTTAAGCCAAATGATGGTACCTCAAAACATTCAACCTGAAGCTATGGCCAATACTATCATTACTCGAGAGGTTGATTCTATTGACTTTCGGGATAAAGATATCCCACAACACAGTTTACATAAGGATAACCCCTTATATATTATTGCTATAATTGGAGATGTAGTCATCAAACGAGTCCTGATTGATAATGGCTCATCTCTAAACATTTGCACTTTTGAATTCTACCAAATATTTGGCTTTAGAAGTGATGAAATGAAGAAAACTGACATGATTATCAAAGCTTTCAATGACGAAACACAAGAAACATGTGGAGTTATTACCATCCCATTGCAAGTTGGTCCTAGAACTCTAGATACCACCGTGTTTATTGTACATTGCCCCACATCATACAATATACTTTTGGGTTGCCCTTGGATCAACGCAATGCGGGCTGTCCCATCAACTTTACACCAATGTGTTAAATTTGAATTTAAAAATCAGTTGGTCACTATTCATGGTGTCCCTAGACCCTTTGATATGTGTGTTTTGGCAGAACCTGTTGGAGTGCAATTTTACCTTGCTCTGTCATCCACACATCCTAATTCTTATTTTTCATCTAAAAATGTGAAACACACACCCATAACTTCACCTATTTCCACTCCATTAATTTCATCCTCCTATGTAGATCAACAATCTTCTAAACAAATCACTCTAGAACCTCACAAAGATCTTCAATCTACAACCAATCCTTCAGGTTCAATCCCTATAATTTCAAAACCTATAGACACACCTATCATACCATCCACATTATCAACATCTATCATACCATCCATATCTAAAGATATAGGTAATGAGCCTTCTACATCTTATGCCCTTTTTGATGAACTTTTACCAGATTTACCCACAATATTAATATTAGAAAAAACAAATGCTTTCATGCAAGATTCAATTCTTTTCAATAATTTACCGCCATCTCCTCGTACTTTGGGCCTCCCACAACCTATGGGAAGTACTTACCAAGTTAGGAGTTGTGCCTTCATTTATAAAGGATATGACTGGGGAAGAATCCCTCGGAATATCAAACCTCATCATGAGGGATACACTCGATGTTATTTTACTAATGAATATATTAAAGATAAACCCATAATGCTTAAAATGGGATATAAAGGGAGAGGCTTGGGACCTTTCCAAAATGGCATGAAAGAACCTTTCAAGGTAGAACCGTGGCCTGCCCGCTATGGTGTGGGCCTATTTCCTAGTAAGGGTCAACCCTTTCCTTTTGAATATGATGATCACTTCATATGTTATCAAGATTATTTGGATAGGCATGATGATTTGCCTCTAAAAAATTAGCTCTTTACATGTAACATGCTATCCATAGCTTACCCTGAAATGATTGCTGACCCCGATGAAGAGTTGGAAGGAGATATTTTCCATGATGTCTTCGTTGAAGAGATGTTACACAATGGATTTTATTTTGATGGTTCTATACCAACTATAGCCCAACTTGAGACCGCTAATCCTCAAGATGAATTATCTAAATTAACCTTACAAGAATTACAAGAATTGGGCATTTCACCTGCCCCACCTAATTTTGAAAGAGATCTACACATGGAGGTAGAAAACGTCATTAAAATTAACATTGGAACTGAGGATAATCCTCACATAATCAATATTGGATCAGAATTAAGTCAAGAAAAACAAGAACAATACATTGCATTCCTTAAAGAGTATGAAGATGTTTTCGCTTGGACATATGAAGATATGCCGAGTCTAGACCCTTCTATAGTCATGTATCACCTAGTGGTCCATCTGGATGCTAAACTGATTAAACAAAAACTTAGAAAAATGCATCCCAAAGTGGCTCTGCTAGTCAAAGGGGAGTTAGAAAAACTCCCGAATGTTGTTTTTATACAAGCTATTGATTATGCTAAATGGATCTCAAATGTAGTTCCAGTCACCAAGAAAGAAGCCACCAAAGTTAGGGTTTGCATAGATTTTAGAGATATTAATGTTGCATGCCCTAAAGATGATTTTCCTCTTCCAAACATGGATCAAATCATTGACTTTATTGTCGGGAGTGGGATGATGTCCTTAATGGATGGATTCTTTGATTATAATCAGATCAGGATAGCTCCTAAAGATCAAGCTAAAATAGCCTTTATTACCCCCTAGGGTACTTTTTGTTGGAAAGTGATGCCATTTGGCTTAAAGAATGCAGGTGCAACCTATCAATGAGCTATGACTTATATTTTTCATGAAATGATGCATGATATCCTACATGATTATGTAGATGATATTATAGCTCGCTCTATTATTGAAGATAATCATTTAGATGATTTGAGAAAAGTTTTTAATCGATTATGAGAATATCTTATTAGATTGAATCCAACAAAATGCATATTCAAAGTTAAGTCCGGTAAACTATTAGGGGTTTTAGTTTCTTTACGTGGTATCGAAATCGACCCTCTCAAGATTGCGGCTATCACTGATATGCCCACACCTACTAATATATCTAAATTACGAAGTTTACAAGGTAAGCTTCAAGCCATCCGTCGCTTCATCGATAAGCTGGCGGACAAAACTGGTCCCTTTCTTAAACTCCTTAAGAAGGATGTCCCTTTTAATTGGGACGACGAATGTAGAGAAGCTTTTGAACTTCTCAAACAATACCTCCTTAATCCACATGTGCTTTCACCATATAAACCTGATCGCCCATTTCTCCTATATATTTTAGCTTCAGATTCTGCCTTAGGAGCTATGCTAGCTCAGCTTGATGATGCAAAGAGAGAACGTGCTAATTATTACATTAGCCAAACCTTCGTCAGTTATGAAACCCACTATACAACATTGGAAAAAATATGTCTAGCAGTCGTGTTTGCTACGCAAAAATTATGACATTAAATGCTTAGTCAGAAAACTTATGTCATTGCTAAATACGATCCCTTGAGGTATCTCATGAGTCGACCTTATTTATCGGGTCACACAGCCAAGTGGGTTTTTGCTCTAAGCGAGTTTTATCTCACATTCATAGGACAGAAGTCTGTTAAGGGTCAAATCATAGCAGATCAATTAGTTGCTGCACCCTTAGAGTCTACCCATCCCCTCATCATCGAGTTTTCTTATGAATGCTTTCAATTAGAGGCAGACCATACTGAACAATGGTCCTTATACTTTGATGGAGCTCAATGCATGAGTGGGGCTGGTGCGGGTATTATTTTAATATCCGTGCAAAAACATCTTATTCCTCTGTCCTTCAAATTAAAATTTTCTTGCACCAACAATACTACTGAATATGAATCTCTAATCCTTGGATTACGAGCTGCATCGACACTAAAAATTAAACATCTGATAGTTTTTGGTGATTCTCAACTGGTTAAAAACCAAATTAATGAAGTTTATCAGACCAGAGATGATAAACTATGCCCATATAAGGCCTATGTTTTACAACTAATGTCTCTATTTGATCAAGTTACCTTGGAAGCTATTCCTCGAACTTGCAACCGTGCAGCTGATGCTATGGCCGCAGCTGCATCTCTCCTGCCATTGGAGTTAGATGACGAATATGCCACTATCATTATTCGTCGACTCCAGGAACCCACTTCAAATAAGTCATGCTTAGAACCTTTAGATGTGTTTCTAATCAATGAAACTACTCCTGAACCTTGGTATACAGATATATTTGATTTTCTCCAAAATGGGACTTTCCCTGCCAATTCTAATAGAAACCAGCGTCGGTTATTACATAGACGAGCAAGTCAATTTGTAATAATTGGCAATACTTTGTATAGGAGATCTTTTGAAGGTATCCTATTAAGATGTTTGAACTTAGAAGAATCCAAATCATCCTTGAGTGAAATCCACGATGAATCTTGTGGAGGACACTTTAGTGGTAGTGTCATTGCTAAAAAGCTCCTTAGAATAGGATACTTTTGGCCTACCATGGATAATGACACACATGATTATGTGCACCATTGTGACAAGTGTCAAAAACATGCTGACCTTGTTCATGCGCCTGCATAAGAACAATAGGCTATATCATCTCCTTGGCCCTTTTCCAAATGGGGTTTAGATATTATTAGCAAAATCAATCTTGTGTCATCTGATGGACACAAATTCATCATAACCGCCACTGAGTATTTCACGAAGTGGGTTGAAGCTATGCCTTTAGCTTCCTACACTGGCACACAAGTCTCTAAATTTATTTTTAATCAAATCATTTGCAGGTTCAAAATTCTTGCAAATCTCATCTCTGACAATGGAACTTGTTTCAAAAATAAAGATGTTAAAAAATTATGCCAAAAATATAAGATTCAACATCGTTGGTCCACTCCCTATTATCCTCAGGGTAATGGTCAAGCAAAAGCATCTAACAAAACCTTAATCAAAATTCTCAAAATATTGGTCAATAAAACTAGTCGTGACTGGCACATTCAGTTATATCCAGCCTTGTGGGCCTATCGAACTAGTGTTCGAACCCCCACTGGAACTTCACCTTTTGTTTTGGTTTATGGTGCTGAAGCCGTTTTTCCCTTTGAATTAGAAGTTCCTTCTTTGGCTCTGCTACTTCAAGATACCGAAGTAGGAGATGAATATCATGCTAGCAGACTCAGTCAGCTGGAACTCCTAGATGAAAAACACATCAATGCTTTGGAGCATCTTCGTGCCTACCAAAACAAGCTTAAAAGATCATATGCTAAAAAAGTTCGTCATCGATCCTTTGAGATCGGTGACCTTGTTTTAAAATAAAATCAAAAAAATACTAATGCAACTAAGGACCTTAAAGGTAAATTTGAGCCGGCTTGGAACATACATTATTACTACTAAATTTGAATCAGGAGCATACAAATTATCTACCTTAGATGGTAAAGAACTTAAAGAACCCATGAATATTTTGCATCTTAAATGTTACTATGTATAAATTTGGTCATTTTATCCTTGTATATATTTGTTTAAAATATTTCAAAATCACTATCTTGTATTTCTTTCAATTTATTTATTCAAAAACACCAAAAACATTCATAATTATCAAAATCTTCAAAAATATTTGTTGTATTTATTTATGGCACTTGTTAATTCTTTCAAAAATAATAAAAATCAAAACAACAATATTCTTGACTCTTTCGAAACCAAAACAATATAAAGAAGAAAGAGAGAGTCAACATTCTCAAAACTTTTCAAAAAGTATTTATATATATTTTCTTATAATTATTGCAGTTATATGTTTCAAATTATTTTGGATAAATTAGCATTTATTTGGAATCCCTCACTTTCACACTCACAACAATAAATATCTTGACTTTATCTGGCATGATTACTAATCTCTCTTATATCAAAGTCCACAAAATTTAATTAAATAAAGTTTGAGCACAGAGAATTGATCTTGTTATTTACTTAAACAAAGCACAAATTTTCACAATAAAATGATTATATTTGTAATTTCTATGCTTTTCTACATAGTAGAAGTGGTTTCTTGAGCGAAAAGTTTCCCCTGCTATCCTATCATGCACATGGTCTAGAATATTTGAGAATTGGCAAAAGGACAAGCTCACCCCTACCCACAATAAAAATCCCTTGCTCTACAGCTAATCCGAGCAAGTATCCCTAGTATAGAACAAAAAGAAAAGTTAAAGAGAAAAGCGAAAAAAAAAAATGTTATTTTATATCATTACAACAATATTTCAAGCATTATCTCAATTATCAAGCAAAAATACAAAAAGAAAAAGAAAAGAACAGCAAAAGAAAGCAAAAAGCAAGAAAGCAATAAAATCCCTTTCCCTACCCTTTGAAAAGAAAATAAGGGTTGATGAGCTTGAATCCCTGGAATTCTCAATTATTTGAAAACTGTGAGGTAAGCCCCATAACAGGTGGTTTGTGCCCAACCTGCTTGGCCTTGGGTAACTCCTAGCGTGGCGATATTTCTGTCACATTAGCGACCTTATTTTGTACAGACCTATGTCTGCTTATGGATTAGCTATCTCTTGATATTCTGACTTACATAGTAGTCTAGTATGGTTATATGCATCTACATCATGGTTAATGAACACTTATTTGGTTTCTTCAAATCCCTTGTATCATATTATCTTGCTTAAAACTGGTAAAGAACATAGCAATTGCACACACATTTTATATTTGAGAGATTTTTTGTATCATTATGATAAATCAAGATTGGAAATGAACTCACATATGCACATGGGAGTCCTTATAAATCTAAATTTTGTCTTCAAAATACTTTGAAATATTCTTTGCAAATTGTTTGGAATAATTCATTTTCTTCTTTCAAGTACAGTTGTTTAGCATAAAGACAACTACATAATAGAAACATCAAAATTTCTTTCAAAACCATCCAATAAAAACATATATATATATATATATATATATATATATATATATATATATATATATATTCGACTTTCGCGATGATGGTATAGTTCCAAAACCAAAATTGGAATTTTATGCCTAGCGCAAGTCCTCATCTTCATATTTTCTGTTCATTAAAAATCAACCATGAAATAAAACAATCTATTTTCTTCTTTGATTTTCGTGATGATGGTATAAGTCTATACCTACATATTCTATGCCTAGCGCAAACCATTGTAAACAATTTTTTTTCCCCATTTATTTAAAATCATGAAAAACATATGACTTAAATCATTATGTTACACAAATTATGCTTTTAAAAAAACAAACACATTTTCATTATTTCATGTCATTATGTCAACCTTCAATTTTGCAATGATGGTATAATTCCTAAGGAATTATTCAAAAATTTTATCACACTTAGGAATTTATGCCTAGCAAAAATCATTTTAACATTATTTCATGCATACTATTTTCATGGAAATCTAAAAAAACAAACCATCATCATCATCATTTGCATCATCACACCAAAGTCTTAAGACAGTCTCTTAAGCACTCTTTTACTTTTAACAATATTTCTATACTGGGATTAGCTTGACGACCGAGTGAGTGACGACTCCATGAAATGGTCTATAATAGCGACAATGTCCTTTGAAATTATTGTTAGAAGTCTCTTTTTATCTTTTATCACATTCCATCACAAAAAACCAATTTGTTATATCAGATTATTTCATTTAAAATATTACAGCATGACATTCAAACCATAATTTTTCAAAACGACATAATTACATGAATCCTCAATCATCAAATCAATCAATCAAACATAAAAGCATCATAAAAGTACAAAATACACAAGTCATATGATCAAAAACATATCTCATCTCATATATATATCACAATATATACATCATATCAAAACTAGATTGGTATGCCACAATCTGTACCTTGGCATACTCAATCCTCTATCAAAAATAATATAAGCTATCATATCAATCTGTACAATGTAATGCAGTAGTCTAGCCTCGAGAACCCCTCGAGCTCTTAGCCTCATCTCCTCCCCCACCCTGAGGTGGACGAGGTGGCCCCATCGTAGTATGTGTAGTACTACGAGTCCTCGTCGTCGATTGGGATGAAGTCCTCGATGACCCGAT
Organism: Wollemia nobilis; assembly: GCA_028583015.1. NCBI lineage: Eukaryota > Viridiplantae > Streptophyta > Pinopsida > Araucariales > Araucariaceae > Wollemia > Wollemia nobilis. Next base: position 470,263 of record JAQPPZ010001613.1, on the reverse strand, counting down.
CCTGATCAGATCCATGATGTTATCTGGCAGGGGTAGTCTATCCTCCTCTGGCACCAACTGATAGTACAATGTCTGAAGAAAGTGATTTGGGCAATAGCCCGTGTCAGCTCCCCAATGCTCGCCCCTCCGCCCCATGCCCTGAGGCATGCAATCTCATCTCGGAGCTGTGTAGCCTCAGCTTGGTGTCGTGCAGCCTCCTCATGTAGGGTCTACACCTGTGCTTGGAGATGAATTGTCTCTGCTCAGAGAGTTGTTGTCTCGCTACTCTTCCCTGTGTCGACACCCTTGCCCTTATCGGGTGATGGTGGCCTCTCTCTCTATGGAGAAGGAGGTCTCTCCTCCCTCCTCTCCCTCTGTCGCGGCCTCTCTTGCGCCTGTGGCCTCCTCAGCTCTCTCCTACCATGACCCTAGGCTGCCTCCATAGCTGCCTGGCACCACCTCCCTATTCGATGCACAACTACATGTATCAGACCCTAAGCCCTCATCATCTGAGGAGGGCGGATGCCTGTGTACCAGACATTGTAGCCATCGGCTACCCCTGCGTCGTCCCCATCCACTGGCTGAATGGGGGCATCGTTCAAGTCCTGACTCCAGAAGTACTGCATGTTTGGAGCCCCACTCACTATGGTGTTATCCCGGAAAGTCTGGGAAAAATCGTAATCCCTAAGAGATGGGATCCCCTGTTGTAGACCAAACTATCGTAAAACTCGGTCATAGCGGTGGAGCTCCACCTCTCCCCTCTCCATTCGTAGCTAGAAAACTCGCCTAACGTGAGCCAGCTCCTATCCGTCCTCGGCCCACCCTGGGTGCTCTCGCCATGGCCTCCAGGTAATCTGGTCTGGGATAAGGTCATCCAGCAATCTCCGGGACATCGGTAGGTCAATCCGTCGTTGTGACCCTCTTCAAAACCACCAGTAGAAAACTCGGGGCTTCTCCCCGTCAATCCCTGTCAGAGGAAGCCCTATCGGCCTCTGCACTGCAATGTTCTCCCAACACCAAACCTATAGTAGCGATGTCATAACTAGACATCGATCGCCCTTGTATACGACCCCATGCAAGATCCTATACAATCGACATAGTACAAAGCTGCCCCAAGCAAACCTGTAACCATGGTCTCGCATATCATAGATCACATCTGCTAGCATCCATGGTACCCTGCATCAGCTCTGGTGGCACAGCAGAAGTCCACCAACCACTCCGACCAAAACCTGTGTGAGTCTAGATGCCCCAAGCATCTAATGCAGTGCCTCGATGTTAACTCCGCCCTTCTCCAAGGCAAAGCTCGGGTCACCACACAACCGCCCCATAGCATGGCCCTGATTGGCCACAGGAGTGATCAACTATCCTTGTATGGGGATTCTTAAAATCCTCCATACATCCTCCAATGTGGGAGTCATCTCCCCTATAGGTAGCTAAAAATAGGAAGAACCCGGATACCACCTCTCTGCTAGGGCTGTCAGTAGCCCCATGTCTGTAGACACTTATGGCATTTTTGTCACATGCTATAAGCCAGTCTGTGCCAGCTGATCCCACTATGCCTGTGTTAGAGCGTCCAAGTCATCTCTCAAACCTCCATATTTTCATTCCTTGCTCTTTAGCAAGCCTCTCTACAACATAAACAACAAAAAAACAAAAAATCATTAATAAATAATTCAAGTGATTAATAATGCAAGTTAAAATTAGTCTAATTTCATCAAATGATGATATCGTCCACTATTGTACGATATCGTCCCCAATTTGAGCACAATTGTATTCGATTTCGCAAGTCTAAATCATCCCTAATTTGATGAAATCGTCCTCCTTTCGCTGATTTCGTCCTTGGACGAAATCGGCGAACTTGAGACAATTTCGTCGAAATTGGGACGATTTCGTCCCGACGACGTCGACGGCCCAAAAATGGTTGCGATGCTCAAAATTCATTTAAAATTTACCTAAAAAGCATGTAAATTCAACTTAAAACATTCTAAACTAAGTTTAGACTCTTACCCGTAGCCCGCGCCGGACCTCTGTCGATCTGTGCAACGTCTCCACCATTTTTGCTTGCAGAGCTCTAAAACCATAAAAAAATGAACAGTAAAAATGAATTAGGGTTTTACCCTATTTTTCTTAATTTTATTCAAAACACAATTAAAAACATTTTTTTTTTTTTCTTTTTTCGCGTTTTTACCTCAAACGTTCGATTTGGGTAAAAACACGGAGGGGGCACCATAGTAAGCTGTCGTACGATTCGACCAAGAATCATCGCCTAAAAATGGGAATAATTTTTGCTTTTCGTAAATCGAGAAGAACTCATCTTTAATGCATTTTCTTTGGAAAATTTGCTAAAGAGGGGGCAAAATGTAGCACCCTAAAATTGGCGCAGTGAAACCTTAGTAATTACATTTACTTTAGTAAATAATTTAAATTCAAATTTTAACCTCCCAAACCGCCCATTAACCGTCGGTTAATCCGTTTCCCCCTTTCCTGCACCATTTTTAGAGGTTGTTTTGACTGTTTGATGATATCATCGTTGATCAGACAATATCGCCCCAGATCTGCCAATTTTGTCTGGGCTAGGACGTCCAGACGCTCTTGTCCCAAAATTGATTTTACATAATTAGCTTATGTTCCAACGGGTCTCTAATCCAGGCAAAAGCGTGTCTATGTCGTTAGGGACCCTCCCCCGTTGGAGATCTCCCAAATAGGGATGATCTCCAACCTCCTAACCTCCCTCCTAAGCTTATTTAATCCTAAGCCCTCCCCTTAGCACCCCCCTGGCTGATAATTCCTTGTAACTCGACTTCACATATGTTAAAACATCCCAAATTATTGTTTGCATTAGTTCTATACCAATTTTGTTGCAGGTACCTTAGTGTTTTTCAGTCGGAGCAAGCTTACATCGTCGTCAACGATCCTATTCAGATCGAAGGTGATCCTGTCAAATCAGAGACGATTTCGTACCAATGCGAGATGATCTCGACTGCAGTCAACATTGAGGCAATCAATGCCTAAAGTTTGCATTTCTTCATCTTTCAATCTATTGTTTTATGCTGCAATTAGCTAGTTTATTTGATATTTTATGCTATCTTGCATTTTGGAGTTCACCCATATAGATCAAATGCATAATTAAGCCATAATTGTGATTAAATTAGCATAATTCATTCCTATTTTTGTGTTTAAGTTTCAGTTTGATATTTTTAGTGTCATTTTACACTGTTTCCCTATGTTAGCATTGCTGCACTTTCTATGTTTTGCACCTATTTATCTATTTGCAGGTCTCTGACGAATTCATTTGATGAATTCGTCAGATTTTAGATGATCTTGTCTGATTTTAGACGATCCTGTCAAATCAGAGGCGATCCTGACTGCTTCAAGAATCAAAATTTTCATCAGACATCCGAATCATGTATTCTTCTTTTAATATTCTTTAATTTCTCTATTTTTTGTCTTAATTATGTTTTTTGTATTCATTTAATCTGCATCTTCATATAGAATAGCTTAGACGCATTTTGGCCAAACCTAGGATTTGAATGCTTAAGGCTAAAACGAACACATAAAAACACATTCCCAACCTAGGCATGGAAACTGCCATTGAATGTTTCTTGGTGAACCCACTATCCGTCGAAAAATCACCAATATACACCCCCCTCGAGAGGCGGGACCTTCGCAAGGCCTCTCAGTCCGAGGTACCACACCATCCTTTTCACATCCCCCTTCCGGGCACGAATCCTTTAGCCTGAAGGTAAGGGTGTGAAAAATTTGGAGCGATATAGTTCCTTTCCCAGCGCTACCAGTGCCACCTATTCCACTACCATTTCCTGCTCCATCAGCCCCTACCTTTACCAACACCTCCTGTTTTGTCAAATATGGATCCTTACATGAAATTGTTACAAGAAATATAATTTTTTAATTTGGTCATAAGGACAATGTCGAATGAAATCATGATAGTTAAGAAGAAATAAGTTGAAGCTAATTTTTGGTCAAGGAGATTTCAGATGCCACCAATTACTAAGGATCAATCAACCACTATAAAATGCCCTGATAAGAACACAATTGTGCTATAAAATGAAGAAACTAGTACCTCAAATAGAGCATAATGGTGCTCCACCTATAATGATCCGTATGGAGAAGACACATGCATGGTTCATTTGAAATATGTACAAACATTAGTAAAAAGTCCTACTGGTGGACAAGTTAACATGATAACAAAATCTGATCATAACTTGATGGTTCCATATTTGGAGTAAGTTTTAGTTCTCACAAGGATTGGAAAGAAGCTGATGACTATTGATCTAGCAGAAGTGGAACCTCAAAAAGTTCTAGTTGAGCAAAATATACATAATTAAAAGGTACAAACACAAACGAAAGCACCTGATGTGAAAGTGTCTAACATGATAACAAAGTAGTAGTATTCTATCTTATTGAAGGGTCTATTTCCCAATCAAGCTCAAGGGAATTTATATATGAAGGTATCAACTTTGTAGCTCACAACTACTCAAGTGCAAATAAAGGTGAAAGAGCAAGCTAAAGAATGCCTCAAATACCCATCATTGACTAAGCGAGAGAGGGTGGAAGCTACTCAACAATATTGGAACAAGTATGATAAGGTTATAGAATAAAAGGCTCTTGGTATTTCTAATTATAATATTATGGAGGAAATAAAGATGATCCCTACAAACATGAGTTTATATGATGCATTACAGTTACCTAGACAAGTTTACTTGTTGCAAGAAGCGCTCTAATTTGCAAAAGATCAAAATAAATGTTATTCCAAAATAGTGTTAGCATAGACACTACCTACTTCTACCATTGGTAAGAATAGACCACATCCATTCTATTTGTCTCTCAAAATGGAAGGGTGGATCATGCATAATTGTATGATTGACTCTGGTGCTGCAACTACTATCATGCCAAAGGCGGTATATGAAGTGATGGGAATGGAGTACATAAGAAGTAGTCCGGGCATATTATAGTTGGATTGTACCCCTATAAAATTATTTATAGTAATCAAGGATATTCCTATTGTTCTACATAGCCTGCCTCAATTTACTATCATTCAAGAAGTAGTGGTGATTGACCTGGAACTATACTTTAGCATGTGTCTCTCGAGGAAGTTCACAGTGAAACTAGGAGGATATATTTTCTTGGATTATTAATATTTGGAAATTCCTTTCAAGGAAAGAAGAATCTACATCTATAATGAAAATCCATCCACTTCTCATACAAAAAAATTGAAAGAGGAAGAAAATCCCACTGGTGCAGTCAATGTGATGATAGAGGAAGTATAAGAAGTGGACTTGATGGAGGAAGAACTTGGTGAGCTCCATTTAGAGGATGAGTTCTCATTGATGGATTTAAATGTGATGGTCAAAACTAACATTATTTGTTATACCATAACTAAACCTGAGCTGACTAAAGAAGAAATCTCTGAGTCCCCAGATCCTGTCTCTGATCAACTATGGAAGTTGTATTTTGATGATGCAAGGTGTAAAAATGGTGCAAGGGCTAGTATTGTTCTTGTTTATTCTATAGGGGTGTATAAAATGTATTCATACCAATTGACTTGTATCTACATGAGTAATATTTTTGAATATGAAGCGTTATGCCTTGGTTTGAAGAAAGCTAAAAATTTGGGCATAAAACAATTACAAATATTTAGATATTTTGAGCTCATCATCAACCAGACTACAAATAAATGTGTGTCAAAGCAACACTAATTTAATACCTACGGTAAAAAGGTATGGGATTTTTTTGAGTCCTTTAGAGCATTGAACATCTAGGTGACTTCACGAGAATAAAACAAACATGCAAATATCCTAGCTTCTCTTGGTGCTAATTTCTCTTTTGTAGAATAAGTAGTCAGGAAACCCAATATGGTGAGAGTGATTTATAGGCCTTTGGTGTACCACAGGGGTTCAATACTCTCTAACAGGGGTTCAATACTCTCAGTTTAGAGGTATTTTTTGAGATCTTATAATAATCAATGTATTATCTATAACTTGTTTACCAAATCGTATGATCGTACAGTCCCTAAAACTACCCTTTTATGCCTAATGAACAACCTGTACGAAAGTCAGTTTAACACATTGTATGATAAAAAATTATACAGTTACATGGCTTGTATAATTTTACACTCATGCAAACTATAAAATTTGGTTTTGGAGGCTATTGTACACAATTTTGTAATTAATAAGTCGATTCCACAAAACTACCAAATCGGGTAAGTTTCCTTCTATCGCCTGAATTGCCAAATAAGGTAAATCATATTTGTACAAATTATACAAACTCTGGTGTATGATTTGTATGAACTTAAGATACAAAAAAGTTCCAAATTGGATACTCCACTAGGCCAATCTCTCTTAGATAGGTTTTGTAAGGATTTAATATGCCAATTAATCCATTTCCTACAACATGCAAAATATCTTAATGGGCTTGAGAGATGCAATTCCAATGGCTACATCCATAAATCATATAGTAGGGTTTAAGACATCCTCCTAATTTTTTCCATACCCATATATCATTCCATAAAGCTTCACCAGTGTCATATTCATCCAAGTTACCAAAATAATGCATAAAATAACCAAAGCAATCATTAAAAAGTACATGCAACATAAGTAAGACATCAATTGTCATTCATGCATGCTATAAATTGTACACAACCTGGAAAAAATGTATTCATTCTCATTTTTATCTTATTCTATCATCAATGCAATTACAATATGACCGATCTACAACAATTATTACAATAACTCAGAATATACTAGTATAACTCACTTAGATTCTCACTCGCAAATATCTGACAACAACCAAACCTATGAATTTGAAAATGGGGCCTTATATAACATTTCCCATGCCATTCCAAAGTTTTTCCTAAGGCAATTAGTTATTTTACAACTACCCATGCATAACAGAATGCATTAATTAAGGCTTTTACTAAGACTTAAACTTTAATTATCAAACCTATGCGTCATTTCAACCTAAAATTAAATTTCCCATGTATTTCATTGCATTTTAGTGTGCCTTGTATGGTTTACCTTCACCTTGTATGGTTTTACCTCCTGTTTGTATGGTTTTTCCTCTTGGTTGTATGGTTTACAAAACTTGTACTAACTATCAAAATTATCAAAATTAAGCAAATCTATTTGATCACTTTCTCTTTTTTTGGGAGGTGGATGTGTTGCCTACATCTGCCCTCACCTTTACTTTGGTCAATGTCCTCATCATTGACCTTTCTAATTTAGTTGTAACTTGTAGTCTATAATTATCTCTTGCAATTCAGTCACTTTAGTTTGAATAATTGCACAATCATTCTTCAAATTGGTTGCATAGCTTCCCATTTCCACTACTTTTATCCCATGGAAATTAGCCTTCGCTTCAGCAGTCTTAAGGAATTCCATCATTTATTTTTCTTTATCAGTGGCACTTCTCTTCAACCTATCCTACAAGTGGGATTCTGTTCAATTTGCCACATGAATTTCCTCATTCTTCTTAGCAATGGTCTTCAAGTGGTGATGAATATCAGCTTCCAAGGTATGAACAATATCTTCTCTAGCCTTCAACTGTGCTTGCTTCTCCAAGACCAATTCATTGTAGCTTTTATTATCCTTTTGAATTTCTTCTATCTACTTGTCCTGTGTAACCACTTGCTCATTTTTCTTATCCAACTAGGCTATCATCTGCTCATCCTTTGCCTTGAGCTGTACCTCCAACTACGTAATCTTGTCTTTTACTATCTGGGAGATCTATCGTTTCTCTTCTTCAAGAAAATTGAGTCTAGTTCCAGACTCAACCTTTATGCCTATCAGATATTCCTCTAGTTTCTTTATTTTGCCTTCTGTTGTAGCCTTACACTTGTAATTATTCCTCTATTGCAATAATTTATGTCTTAGTGGCTTTCATCTCCTCATTCTAAGCTTCCTTGAGTTGATAAATCTACTTCAATCCAATTCTCAACCACTCTATCAAATGTGTGAGAAATTTTAACTTCTTTAGAGTGATAGGCAAGTCTGTAGTGACCCTCTTGTACTCCAATTCTCCTATGTTCAATGGACAAGTCATGTGATTGATTCTATCGAAGTACAACCTTGAATGTTGTCTGTAGTTGGTTATCAGTCCTTCTGGCAAGTTATCTCTTCTCAACATTGTGGTTACCTCTTCCCTAGATAACTTCCATGGGTGTTGTACATGAATATATATGATTTTCCTTGTATGCTCCTTGTTATTCATCCATTCTATTATTTGAAGAACACAAGCTTATAATGAGAGGGGGGTGAATAGTATAAGATCACTTTTTACTTTTCTTTCACAAACAGTATTAATCAATATAATCAATGGCAATATCAATATCAATAACCAAAGCAATGCACCAATCATCACACACAATAGAGACACCACAATTTAGGTGGTTCACCTAATTGGGCTACTCCATGGACAAAATATTTTACTAAAACTTTCTCAATCAATCTCTTGGGAATCCTTCCTAATTACAATGTTTATGGACCTCTATCCAAAGGAGATGTTGATCCCCTAAATCTCAAGTTCATGGATCTCTTCCATAGGAGAACTCTTTCCCCTTCTGCTCTGGCTAGTGATCTTCTAGAAGACTCTGTCTCTCTACTGCACTGACTTGTGGATCTATCTCCACTTGAAGACTCCTCACTTAGATTTCTCTTCAATTATCCTGGCTATTGGATATCTATCCACTGAGACTTTTTCCTCTGTACTCTATCACTTCCAAAGCTCTACCAATAGGTTCACTCAAAACCTCTTCAAATCTCCTCAATAGGCTCACTTAGAACCTACTCAAATATTCTCAATAGGCTCACTCAGAACCTGCTCAAATCTACTCAATAGGCTCACTCAGAACCTGCTCAAATATGCTCAATATGTCTACTCAAAACCTACTCAAATATGCTCAACAAGCTCACTCAGAACTTGTCCAAATATTCTCAATAAGTCCTCTCTAGGACTTGCTCAAATATGCATAGCAAGCTTTCATGAAATCTTACTCAAAATCAGTCTACAAGCCTTCTCAAAGACTTACCTCAAATCATCTCAACAAAATCTCAACTCAATCTCATAGAAGCATAAAGAGAATTGTTAGAGACTCAATATGTTCTATACTCAAATCCTAATCTCAACTCAAATCAATCTCAACTCAATAATATCATAGAAGCATAAAGAGAATTGTTAGAGACTCAATATGTTCTATACTCAAATCCCAATCTCAACTCAAATCAATCTCAACTCAACAATATCATAGAAGCATAAAGAGAATTATTAGATACTCAATATGTTCTATACTCAAATCCAATTTCTTTCTCAACTCAATTTAAATCAGAACATAGAATAGTTTATTTTATGGAACTTGAAAAACCACTTCACACAATCACTTGACTAGGCTCAAAAAACTCTACTCAACCAATCACCACAAGGAACAACTATTTCTCACAAACCCTAGTCCAAGCATGAATCAACCAACTCAAAATGTCTTCAACAATACTCAACAACAACTCTTACATAACAATGATACTCATGTTATTTTCAGCTCAAGTTCAAGTTCTTTGCACAACAACTCACTCCAATAACAATGCTTATAAAACAAGGTTTTATTCACAACTTTCAAACCAAAAAACCTTGAAGAATTAAACCAACTATTTTTGAATAGAAAACCACAATCAATACTTTTCACTCCAATGATATTTCATAAATCAACCACCCACATAAAATCAATGAAGAATATTGCTCATACGTTTTTGATGTCTTATTTGTTGTCCACAAAATGTGTCTCACTCAACACACTTTCTTTTTCAACTATCAACAAGGGTTAGAGTAATAACACAACAAAAATATCCAAGTAACACCTTATTACTCCTACTTTATTTTAACATCCACCAAAGTTCTTTTATGCAAGAAATAAACCCTCAATAGAATGGATCAAACTTACTTTTGGAAACTCCTTGACAAAACCTGAAATATCTTCTTACACAACCCGTATTTCTCCTTCTAAGAAAGTTAATTAAATAGATCTTGAAAAATGATTTCCAACGATATATAATATGCTACCCTTCCAAAATTAAAAGGAATAGTAATTTCAGAATTTTCTAAAACAACTCATAAGCCTTATTTCTCCTCAAAGCTTTTCTTACAAATATTAAAATAAAAATTTAACTTGCCTTTTTCTTCTCAGCGGGATTCGATCCCCTGTCGTTGTCTAAGCACCACTCTAACCGTGGAACCACTAACCACGTGAGCCAAATGCTCACATGAAATGGTGAGCGCAGCCACTATGCTTTCCTTCCTCCAAACGTGCCCTAGAAGACACGTGCGCCAAAAGGTGTACTTCCTTTCCACTTCACAAAAACCAGCATCGACGAGATTCAAACTTTGGATCTCCTGGTGCTCAACAACTTGACTGCCTCCTTCTTGCCGCTAGGCCACAAGTGCCTATGGTGTATGGGAAGGGTCCTCCCTTCCTTCTATTTCTCCCTTTCTTCGTAGGTTTTGATTGCACTAAAATATCTTTTCTCTTTGTTCGAACGAAACTCACACACATTCGAATTATTGCCAAATGAATTTTTGGCAATGGTATTTATACATATTGCCTTGAATTTTCATATGTCGGCCCTTAATCAAATTTGATGACATCGGTGGGAATTTCCACTTTGGAAATTTAAATTTAAATTTTAAAATATTAAAATTTAAAACTTAAACTTCAAAGTTGAATAACTTTGTCACCGGGACTCCTTTTTCGATGAAACGAAAATCCAACCTGGGTTTTAAGAAAAACCCATTTCAAATCTACCGTCCATGGTTTTAAATAAAAACATTTTTCTAATCTTCCCTTGAAGCTCCTTTTGGAATAAAAACATAGTGCTTACTTACATAGATCCTTTTGACATCAATGACAACTTTTTGCTAAGGGACTCAAAATGTCCAACAATCTTCCCCTTTGTCATCGATGGCAACCCATATCCTTTTATTGAAATCTGACCTTCTTTTTTACTCCCCCTAGGACTTTTCTCCCCTTGGCTCAATTCTCTCTCAAATATCAAATCTCTCCCCATATCAAAAACTCTCCCCAATATACACAAATATCTCCCCCTTTGACATCAATGACAAAGGGTCACCTTTGGGGCTCGGGGCTAAGAATGAGCCTCTTAGCTTAGCCCCTCCTCCACTTCCACATGAGGTGGTTAATTCTGGGGTGGGAGTATTTCTACTCCCCGAAAGCATAGATCTATGCCTTTGTATTTCTCTCTTCTTTTGTGAGTCTTATGAATCCTCTCACTGTTTCTTTCCAAGATATCATCTTTGTTCCTGTCATCACTTTTGTTCCTGTTCCTATTCTTGTTCTCATCCATGTTTTTGTTCCTATTATTTTCTATGTCTCTATTCCTATTCATATTCCTATTCCTCTTCATTTTCCTATTCATGTTCATATTCTTGTTCATACCTATTTTTGTAATATTTGCTCTACACCATCTTGCTATGTGACCATCATTATTGCACTTATAACACTTAATTTTATTATTCCTTGGAAGTGCAATTGTCTTAGGACTTCTCCTAGTAAAGCCATATCCTCTTCTGTCATGAACCCTACAATTCATTGCCTTGTGACCAAAACCATTGCATGAGTAGCAATACCCATGAAAATGCTATCCATTTCCATATTCTTGTCTTCCCTATGTTCTTCACTATGAAGCCATGTGTCCAGACCTGTGACAAGAGAAGCATTTTCCATTGAAGAAACCTTGCCTAGACCCCATTGGTCTCTTAGTATCTTCTACCTGTTTCATGTTCCATATGTTCCTTACTTGTGCATTGTTCCTTTCCTTGTTGAACTTTCTATTGTCCAACTTAGTCTCACTCTCTCTTTTACTTATTTTTATACTTCTTATTTTCTAGTGTTTGAGCTTGATTCTTCTTTTTATGCCTCTTGTTTGCTTTGTACTTCTTTAGAATTAAGTCATATTTTGATGACTGATGACTTTTGTGCATTGATAATTATGTCCAAAGTCTTATTCTCCTCAAACTTGTGCAACTTGTCCTTAGATCCTTTTACTTCCATCCTTAGTGAAACTATCTCATGCTCTAATTTTTCACACTCTAGATATTTTGTCTTTAATTTTTTGGTCATACCTTCTTCAATTTTTCTTGCTTCTTCAACCTTGATTTTGAAGTGGGTGAGTTCTTGTAGAAACTTTTCCTTTGCTTTCTCATATTCTTGAGCTTGAACCCTTAATCTTGAGTTCTCTCTTTTTAATTCTTCAAGAGTAATCATAAGCCTTTCACATTCTATCTCTTTTACCTCTTACTATTCAATCATACCTTCTTCAACTCTTCTTGCTTTTTCAACCTTATCTCTCAAGTCAGAGATATTCTGTAGAAGTTGTGTCTTACATTTCTCATCTCCTTGTATTTGAGCCTTCAATTCTAAATTCTCTTTTTTCAATTCACCAAGTTCCTTAAGAATGGCTTCCTCATTTTATTTTTTTGAATCTTCCTCTTCTTAAATTTCTTCTATTTTCCAAAGTGGAGTTTCTTCTTGATACCTGCTTTGACTATTCCTATTACCTTTTTTTAACTCATTCTTTAGAACTTCAAATCTGAGAGAATCATCTTCATCTTCACTGCTATCAAACCCATTGCAATAACTTGCATCATGACCAAGTTGACCACAAACAAAACATTCTTGTGGACAATAAGTTGCATGGTGACTTGTGTTCCCACATCTGGTACAAAACTTTATCAATCTAGATATTTCTCCATTACTTGATTCATCTCTTGAATCTATTTCTATTTGTCCTCCCAACACAACAATATTAAACTCATCTTCATTTTCTTTCATGACCATAGGTGTTCTTTTCTTCTTGTGTCTCATGCTTCTACTCTTGCCTTTCTTTACCATTTGTGTTCTTGTAGGATCTTCCTTCAATATGTTAAACTTCTTTTGAAGGAACCGACTCTGATACCAATTGAAGAACATAAGCTTATATTGATAGGGGGGTGAACAGTATAAGATCACTTTTTACTTTTTTTCCCAAAATAGTATTAATCAATATAATGAATGGAAATATTAATAGCAATAACCAAAGCAATGCACCAATCATCACACACAATAGAGACATCACAATTTATGTGGCTCACCCAATGCAGGCTACTCCACGGAGAAAATATTTTACTAAAAATTTCTCAATCAATCTCTTGGGAATCCTTCCCAATTACAATGTTTATGGACATTTGTCCAAAGGAGATGATGATCCCCTAATCTCAAGTTCATGGATCTCTTCCATAGGAGAACTCTTTCTCCTTCTACTATGGCTAGTGATCTTCTAGAAGACTTTGTCTCTCTATTGCACTGACTTGTGGATCTCTCTCCACTTGAAGACTCCTCACTCAGATTTATCTTCAATTGTCATGGTTGTTGGATCTCTATCCACTAAGACTCTATCCTTTATAATATATCACCTCTAAAGCTCTTTAAATAGGTTCACTCAGAACCTCTTCAAATATACTCAATAGGCTCACTCAGAACCTACTCAAATATGCTCAATAGGCTCACTCAGAACCTACTCAAATTTGCTCAATAGGCTCACTCAGAACCTGCTCAAATCTGCTCAATAGGTCCACTCAGAACTTGCTCAAATATGCTCAACAAGCTCACTCAGAACTTGTCCAAATATGCTCAACAAGCTCACTTAGAACTTGTCCAAATATACTCAATAGGTCCTCTCTAGGACTTGCTCAAATCTGCATAGCAAGCTTTCACAAAATCTTACTCAAAATAATTCCACAAGCCTTCTCAAAGACTTACCTCAAATCATCTCAACAAAATCTCAACTCAATCTCATAGAAGCATAAAGAGAATTGTTAGAGACTCAATATGTTCTATACTCAAATCCCAATCTCAACTCAAATCAATCTCAACTCAACAATCTCATAGAAGCATAAAGAGAATTATTAGAGACTCAATATGTTCTATACTCAAATCCCAATCTCAACTCAAATCAATCTCAACTCAACAATATCATAGAAGCATAAAGAGAATTGTTAGAGACTCAATATGTTCTATACTCAAATCCAATTTCTTTCTCAACTCAATTCAAATCAGAATATAGAATAGTTTATTTTATGGAACTTGAACAACCACTTCACACAATCTCTTGACTAGGCTCAAACAACTCTACTCAACCAATCACCACAAGGAACAACTCTTTCTCACAAACCCTAGTCCAAGCATGAATCAACCAACTCAAAATGTCTTCAAAAATACTCAACAACAACTCTTACATAACAATGATACTCATGTTCTTTTCAGCTCAAGTTCAAGTTCTTTGCACAACAACTCACTCCAACAACAATGCTTATAAAACAAGGTTTTAATCACAACTTTCAAACCAGAAAACCTTGAAGCATTAAACCAACTATTTTTGAATAGGAAACCACAATCAATCCTTTTCACTCCAATGATATTTCAGAAATCAACCACCCAAATAAAATCAATGGAGAATATTGCTCATACCTTTTTGATGCCTTATTTGTTGTCCACAAAATCTGTCTCACTCAACACACTTTATTTTTCAACTCTCAACAAGGGTTAGAGTAATAACACAACAAAAATATCCAAAACCATATTACTCCAAATTTATTTTAACATCGACCTAAGTTATTTTAAGCAATAAATAAACCCTCAATAGAATGGATCAAACTTACTCTTGGAAACTCCTTGACAAAACCTGAAATATCTTCTTACACAACCCTTATTTCTCCTTCTAAGCAAGTTAATTAAATAGCTCTTGAAAAATGCTTTCCAATGATATATAATATGCTACCCTTCCAAAATTAAAAGGAATAGTAATTTCATAATTTTCTAAAACAACTCATAAGCCTTATTTCTCCTCAAAGCTTTTCTTACAAATATTAAAATAAAAATTTAACTTGCCTTTTTCTTCTCAGTGGGATTTGATCCCCTGTCACTATCCAAGAACCACTCTAACCATGATGCCACTAACCACGTAATCCAACAACTCACATAAAATGGTGAGCACAACCACTATGTTTTTCTTCCTCTAAATGTGCCCTAGAAGACACGTGCGCCAAAAGCTGTACTTCCATTCCACTTCACAAAAACTAATGCTGGCTGGATTCTAACTTCGGATCTTCTTGTGCTCAACAACTTGACTACCTACTTCTTGTCATTAGGCCACAAGCATCTACGGTGTATGGGAAGGGTCCTCCCTTCCTTCTATTCCTCCCTTTCTTCGTAGGTTTCGATTGCACTAAAATATCTTTTCTCTTTGTCCGAACGAAACTCACACACATTCGAATTATTGCCAAATGAATTTTTGGCAATGGTATTTATACATATTGCCTTGAATTTTCATATGTCGGCCCTTAATCGAATTTGATGACGTCAATAGGAATTTCCACTTTGGAAATTTAAATTTAAATTTTTAAAATATTAAAATTTAAAACTTAAACTTCAAAGTTGAATAACTTTGTCACCGGGACTCCTTTTTTGATGAAACGAAAAGCCAACCTAGGTTTTAATAAAAACCCATTTCAAATATACCATCCATGGTTTTAAATAAAAACCTTTTGCTAAGCTTCCCTTGAAGCTCCTTTTGGAATACAAACATAGTGCTTACTTACATAGATCCTTTTGACATCAATGACAACTTTTTGCTAAGGGACTCAAAATGTCCAACATTATTTTCTCCAATTTGACAGACATTTGTTCCTCTCACAACTTTAATTCTCCCACGCATCCAATAAAAATTGTAATTTTATGTTGGCTATGGCATCACCTATCTATGTGAATAAATTTTCCACATCATCTTCTACTCTCACCTCCTCTTCCATATTGATTTTACCAAACTATGGTACATTCAAAAGGTAACTTGTTCTCATTCTCCATAGTTCCTCTTCTGTAGGAGTTTGTTCTTCTTCTTCCTCCATGTGGTGGCTAGAGCTTCTCCCAATATCTTGAAGTGCTCTCTCTATATATATATTTTTCTGAGGTGGATTTTGTTCTATAATATTCTCCTCCTCCTCATTATCTTCTATATTCATAATCTCTTGTTGAGATTGTTGTTGCTCTATCTGTTCCTAGGATCCTTCCTATTCAGTGGAACCTATCTATTGCTCTTCAGTCACCTGCTCTTCCTCTATATTTTTTTGTGCTCCTAATATTGTGACCTTCTCAACAATAGGTTCTTCCTGCTCTTGTGATGCTTTTTTTTCTTCTTGCACATCACTTGGGTTATTTTACTTTGAACTTCCCCCCATCACAAATTTGAATAGGGACTTCTTTTTTCTATATTTTTTCTCTGAGGCATCCACTCTCACTTCAGTTTCCTCTTTTTCCTTCTGAGTGGTGGATGTCACTTTCTGTGTTATCTGCCCCATCTCTATGTTCTTACAAAAAATTGAAGTGTCCAGGATTTCAAATTCATCACGTTGAAAATTTTTTAGAGATACCACCATATTCTTTGCTTCTACCCAACTCCAATATTCTAGATCCATATTTTTTAAATCTGACTATTCTTCCTTCCTCTTGATCCTTTTATGAAGGCTCATATTGCTTTTCTATAATAGGATTATTTGCCATTATTTCCTGTTGTTGTCTCATTATTATTCGAATTGGGCTTACTTGTCTCTCCATATTTTCCTTCCTTTCTTGAACTGATAGTTTCTCCTACTGTCGTTGCTGCATTGCTTGTTATTCTAGTTTAGGTTCCAATCTCCTTATCCTTTTCCTCTAAGGATGTACATCCTCATCATTTGAAGGAGTGTCTTCTGGTACCTATGTGGCCTACTGTTACCTCTTTGTTCGAGGCTTCTTTGGAGTCTCCATATTAATGGGTACTGACTTTTACCACCTTTAAGTAGTTGGCTATCCCTCCTCAACTTCCTGAGTTTCTTTCAAACTTGGAAAGTGAATTTCCAATTTCATGATAGCATTCAATAATAGTTCGATTGCATGGAAAGTCATTCTAAAATTCTTTGATCTTTTCATCAGTACTTCATGCATATTTATTTCTAGATAGGTACCCCAATCATACGATATTCCTTGGGTGATACCTTCTACATACTGAGCCATCTAGATTGACATCTCCATGGCTTGCATATCCCCTAACATACAAGCCATTACTATATTCATAGCACATATTTAATCATCTTCTTTCAGCTGGCTCTATTTAATCCCTCGAGTTCTTGCACCCAAGATATTTGTAGTAGTTGGTAACTTCACATCAGTTAATGAAGTGATGATATGATATGACTCAATTGGATCAACCAACTTTTTAACTATATCTGTGCCATATGCTGGCAATATGAATGTCTTCCTAAATGCATCTGTCGTCACTTTTATTTTCACCAACCTCTTGTCCACATTAACAAAGGTAGTTTTGGTCGTAGGATTATACGCCTAAACCATATGTAATAGATAATTATAAAAGAAGTTTTTATGGTGTGGTGGCACTTGTGCTATTACAACTACACCAACCTCCATGAATCATTTCCTCCATGGATGGTTCTTGTTTTGTTTATCATTCCACCACCATATGCATGTTTCTCCTCCATGTTGTACGAATGAAATATTTGTTATCTCCACCTGACCTTCCTTAGGTCCACTACTCAGATCCTCATCCTGATCTAGAATATGTACCTCACTCCTCAATTCCCTTCTCAAGACCCTTTCTTATGCCATTATCTCCTCTCGGTATCTTGGTGGTATTCTTCTTATGTCTGTCTGCCAATACCTCTGACCTCTCCATGACCTGTATACTCCTCTTCTAAAAATATGAGTACCATACTAGTCATGGGACTAATACTGTCACCCTTGGTACTATCATGGTTGTGATTCTATCTCGTGCAAAGGTCTAGGTGATCATTCCATCCTATTGGCTGCAATCATTCTCAATTGATATCCAATCTCTTCTATTGAGATCATTTTCTTGCCATACCTCTAGTTGTATTTCTAATCGAACATCACCAATTCTAAAATTGAAAGTACGTTGGAAATCGTACAAAACTACAAATCATACACTCTATTAAAAATCATACAATATGCTCTTCTTCCTACTCCTATACGGTTTCGTTTAGGAGCACCTCTTTTAGATTGTACAATCTTACAAACTATCATTGTTTGATCTTGAAATTGCTTTATTTCCCTCAAATTGTACAATTGCCACATGAAATCGTATAGGCCCATACTAATACATACGTTCTTCCTCCATTACTACTCCCCTTCGTCAATTATGTATTATGTATTATTTGCTTGAAAATGGCTGAAAATAGCCAAACAACTACCCGAAATTACACAAGATTTATCCAGAGATAATACAGTCTACCCCAAAATCATACAATACATATTTTCAAACCCTAGGTTGCCAAAAATTCACAAATTCCACTTCCTTCACTAAATTTCTCACCAACCTAGTTGTTGGATTGCCCCGATCTCTCTTTTTAATGCTTTTCGGGAGTAAATCTCCAAATTTTCCACCCTTTGTGCAATTTAGATTCAAAAACAAAAAATTTTGGATGTATTTTATGGTTGTATGGACTTCTTCTTTCCACTACTTTTTCCCCTTTGTTTTTATCTACTTTTGTTCTATTTAGGGTTTAAAATTCCTTCCTTTTATAATTTCTCTATTTTCGCTCTAATTTATCACTCTTCCGAACCCTAAATTACATTTCTCCACCACTAGGTTCTTTCTTGGGCACCTTCTACTGCTAACCCGCCATTATTTTTGGCTACAATCCAAATTTTCCCTTCAATGGAGTCAAATATTTTTCTCCATTTTGCCTCTCCAATTTTGATTTTTCTTAGTGCGAAAAGTTCTCCTTGGTGCTAATTAAAATGGGTCCTTGATTATTGTATATTAATGATGAATTTTACTATCCATGTGGTCTTCTTAATTTGGTTGCACACTTTTCACCTTCGTCCTCCTAAAAAAAAATGAATTCTCTTTGTACGATTTAAAGAAAATTGCCAATTTATCCTCTATTTAAATTGTTCATCAAACCCTAACTGAACCCTAATTAATTTATTTTCTAGATTGTGCCACCTTGCATGTTTTCCATCCTCCTATCTTGGATGATTGACAACTCAACACTTCATTTTAAAAATTTTGTCTTTTCTCGCTTTTTCCTCCAACCGCTCTTTTTTTTTACACATGTTGCATTAAATGGGGTAGTTGAAAATCATACAACATGCCCAAAATTGTACAATGTACGACCTAATCCATAAAGCCTATCCTTTTTATGATTTCCCATGTCCCTTAAAAATTTTACTTGTACGATCTCATAGTTGTGCCTTTTTCATCTTTAATTTTGACTTGTATGATCTTATACTTAGAGAATTTTTCAATTTTCTCTCTTTTTGAAGAGGTCACCATTTTCAGTTTTCAACCCACTTCCTTCTTAATTGTGTCTTGAGGTATTTTCACAATTAAGGCACTTTATTTTTTCTTCTTTTTTTTTTTTTCTTTTTTTTTTCATTTCCTAGCCTATTTACACTTATCGTCGTGGTAATTGTACAGTGAAATTAACTTGTATGATCCCATCAGATTATTCTCTTAGATGTCTAACTATGATGTTTTTACTGTTGGTGTCACCTATCGGTACTTCCTTCCTTAGCTGATTCATCTCCACTTGTGATGTTACTGAATTTCCTGGCCTTCCCCTTCCATGTTTACAATTTGAAATTGTATAATTGCAAGCTAGAGTATCTTCACCTAGTGTCCTTCCTCCTTTTCGCACAAATGATTGATACCTTGGTATCAGTGTCCGTAATACTATACTATCATTCAATAAACTTCTTTGCCTATCACCTCATATCAATTCTGGCTCTAGAATTGGCAATCAGATCCTTTGTTGGCCCATATTTATTTCAATTGCAAAGTGTACTCTTCCTCTTCCAGCAAGGCCTCTACCATGCGAATTTCTACCCCATCCTATTTCTCTTGACATTGAGCTTCTCTAAACTAATGGTGATTCATCCATTTCTTGGAGTAATCCTCTATTTCCTATCACTCATTGAGGTCCTCATCAAATTAGTGGTGGTTGTCCTAATGTATATTGCCTTGCAGGACTAGGTAAGATTCATCTCATCCATGGTAACCCTTGCAGATTCCTTGTCTAGTTTATATAGGCTAAAGGTGTATTACCTGGCCATCTAAGAGTAGGGGGTCAAAACCTTCCTTGTCCTATTCCTCCTATGATTGTAACATCACCTTGTCCTTGCTCATTTTGTAGTCGAATACCTCCTCCCCTTCCTGGCTAAAGCCTTAGGGATATTTCTCTGTTTATTCCTCCCATTGCTCAGGTATCAAGAGTTATATCTACCAACTCAATGTTGGGTAGTGGACTTCTACTTATTATTGTTCTTGGTAATATTTTTTTATAGTGCTCTTATTATATGATCTGCACGTGCTAGGTGAAGTCTCCATATTCTTTCCTCAAAGCTTCTTTATGGAGATGAGGTTACCAAGACCTCTCTATATGCATCAGAAAAGTCCATCTTAGAATTTGAGTTATTATGATTTCCTTCTCTCTATTCTGCCCAATCTGTTGGTAGATTCATATATCTCTAAAATATCCATACTTCTCTTCTTTATCTTCTCAATTACTAATAGGCTATTATATATGCTTGCATGTCAATATTGGTTTGATGGCCTTGTAGTCTCCCTAGTTGTCATTGTATTTTTGAACATGCTGGTGGATCACGATTACCTCAAGGATTCTATGGGTTCTTTGGACAATCATCCTCATAATTGTTTTATGTACTAGGTTCCATTACTAGCCAAGGCATTCCTTCATTACTGGAGTCACTCAAATCCAGTCGTACATTACCTTATGATTTAGGTGATGTGGTTGCTTCCTCAATGTCTTGCCCCAACATTTATGTGTCTTCATTCGTCATTGGTGGATCACTTGGTGGTACTTGTAAACTTGTGCTTACTCCATCATTTATTATACTGCTCCTTGGATTTATCCCCTCATCATCCTTAGGTTCTCCTTATAGCTCTTGTATCCTAGCTATTCTTTGCTCATCCAACCTTCGTATCATACTATCCAATTCCTGGATGATTTGTTCTCTCAACCTTGCATTATGACCTTGCAATGTCTAATATTTTTCTTGCATTTGTTGAGTTTGTAACCACATTATCTACTATAATAGCCCTATCTAAGAAAATGGAGTAAGTCCATCCAATTCTTAATCGATGGTCTCATTCCTATTTTTCTTTGAAACGTCCATTTCAAAGGTATCCACTCTATCCTCGTACCATACTATTGCTCATATCCTTCTTCATCCTTCCACTTGTTGGGATAGTTCCCTTCGTTCTACTTGAGGATACATCATATTTATATTTATTGGTAGTGCTTCTTCCCACCTTCCCCTATTATTGGGTAACATTAATATCTCTTTATGTCCTCTTTCATTTGGAGGAATCCAATCTTCATCTTCTTCCTCTATTTGTTCGGTCCCATTCGTAAATCTAACATGTACTCGTAATCTTCTTCTTTCTCTGGGTGGATGTGCCAACTCTTGTTGTTCTATGGTTGGTCGTGTCTCCTCCCATTCTATAAATAAGTATGTGAGTCCTATATTAGGCTCCTCCTATGATGGACCTCACTCACTTTGAGCTCCCATTTGAGCTTCTGCTTATCTTCGTTGTTCAATCGCTTCTGAAGAAATGAATAAGCATTGTACCTTGTAAGGATTCAAATTTGATCCATTTACCATGTTGGGCACCTCTATCCCATTCAATTTTTGTAACTTGACAACTCCATTATTCATTACTTCAAATACTTTATAGGGACTAAGCTTTACCATCTTCAAATTACCAAGCTTGATTTCCCACTTCCCATTAAACTTTAGAACCAAGTCACTCAGACTAAGTTATAACTTCCTCAAGTTTTTGTCATGTCACACCTTCCATATTTTTTTAGCTACTTCAATTACCCATTGTACCATGACTCTTCTTTCATATAATTTTATCAGTGTTGTCAGTTGCTCTTCCAAACTTTCTTGATCACCCAAGCGATGCTCTACCATGAATCTCAAACTTGGTATCAAGAATTCAACTAGCACCACTAATTCTTATCCATACATTAATTGAAAAGGTGTATGTTATGTTGTAGGTTTAAAAGTTGTTCTATATACCCATAAAATAGATGATAGCCTTTTCTCCCAATCTGCTCCCTCTATTCCACAGGTTTTATATAGAGTAGATACCAAGACTTTATTTGTTACTTATGCCTACCCATTAGCTTTGGGATAATATAGAATAGACAATGAGTGTAAAATCCTAAACTTTATCATGAGTGTTTTGATTAATTCATTGACAAAGTTTTCTCCTCAGTCACTTGTTATATGTAGTGGAATACCAAATCTTGTGATCACCATATCATAAAAAAATATTGTAATTTTTTTTTGAGTTGTCAGGTAATGCTCTTACTTCGACCCATTTTGTTAAGTATTTTGTTGCAACTACGATGTATCTGCACTTCCTTCATCAGGATATTTTCAATGGTCCAACAAATTCTAACCCCCATAACTCAAATAGTTCTTGGGATTGTGATGTATGCAAAGGCATAATGTCTCTCTTTACCAACTTTCTTGCCATTTGGCATGTATCGCATGCTTTCACATATTATTTTGCATCATTATATAATGTGGGCCACCATAGTCCATCTAGTAATATTTTTCTAGCTGTCGCATCTAGTCCCATGTGTCCTCCTACTAAGCCTTCATGAGCTTCTTTCAATAATTTAACTTCTTCCATAAAACATCTTCATAGGATACAGTCGCTTCCCATATTATACAATAATCTTGATATCAACTGGAAAGGTGTTGACTTCATGATCACTTTTTTTCTCTTGGTTGTTATTTTTTGTGGCAACTCACCTGTGTATAGGTACTAGCCAATCAACTTGTACCATGATGGGACAATATTTATGGTGAATAATTGTGCATCTAGGAATTAATCCAAAACTTCCATTCCTGTAGGATCTCCTAATCGTATCTGAGACAACTAGTCTACAATGACATGCTTCTTACCAGGTCTTACTACTACTCAAAATATGAAATCCTATAGGGTGACAAGTCACCTACTAACCCATCCTTGTATCATTGGATTATTTATCAAGTACAATAGAGCTTGGTGATCGACATAGAAGGTAAAGGGATTTACCAATAGGTAATGCCTAAACTTTTGAATTATATATACCATTCCTAAAGCTTCTCTTTTTGTTGTACTATAATTTCTCTTTGACCTTGACGAAAGGTGACTAGAAAGAAAAATAGGTTGATCTAGCCTAAACTACAGTTCTTGTGTCAAAGCACATCCAATTATAAAATTTTAAGCATCAATATGGACATGGAACTCCTTATCCTAGTTTGGGAACACCAAAATTGAACTACTCACAAACTTAGCCTTCAGCTTCTCAAAGGTTCCTTGGTGCTCCTCCATCCATATGAAAGGAACTTTCTTCTTCGTTAATGAATCCAATGGGTAGGATACATGTGCATAGTTCTTGATAAACCTTTGATAATATCCCATCGATCCTAAGAAGGTTTTAAGTGAACTTACATCATATGGTTCTTACATGTGCAATATCACATGGATCTTATCAGAATCTATTTTTAATCCTTCATTGCACACTATGTGTCCTAACAATTTTTCATATGGTACCATCATGTAGCATTTCCTATGATTTAATGATATATGTGTATTTTTGCACCTACTCATACATTAACTGAGGATATGAATATGCTCCTTGATCTTTTTGTAAATGGACCAATCATCCAAAAATGCTTTAAAGTTCTCTATTGCAAACTGATCAAATATATACAGTATGATACATTGAAATGTAGGTGGGGAATTACAGAGTCTGAATGAAATTCAATTGTAAGCATAGATGCCATTATCCATAGTAAATATGGTCTTCACTTTATCCTCATCAGTTATACTGATTTTATTATACCTTGAAAATCCATACAAAAATGAATATATCTCATGTCTAATGAATTCTTCCAAGATGGAATATGTGAAGGGAATGGGGAAGAGGTCCTTAATAGTTACTGCATTTAGACTACTAAATTTTATGCATATTTTGATCTTGTCTACTTCCTTATTCAATATGATCACTATAGGAGAGACCCATTCACTGGTTGTCACCCTGAAGATGATTCATACTTCCAGCATATTTTCTATCTCCACATTCACTAATGCAACATACTTTGGATTCATTCTATATAGCCTCCTCCTTATGAGTTGAGCTCTAGGAATTAGCATAATCTGGTGGACATATAACTCTAGTGGTACTCCCTTCAGGTCCTTATATGTCCATGCAAAGACATTATTATATTCCAATAATATCTTAAAAATCACCCCTTTCAGTATAGGGTTCCAATCATCATCATAGTGAATCATCCTAGGTTCCTCCTCCATTCCTAGATTGATATCCACTATCTGAGGTCCTTCATATTTGATATTTTCTAATTCACTTGTTACTTTCTCTACATTATTTGGGTGTGTTAGCCTTGTATCAATATTTGCATCTCCTACTATATACTCTGCAAAACATTTTGAAAATGTCCATTTCTCTTCTACCTCCTTCTTAGGTTCTCGACTGACTTTTGGTTCATCTTGTTTTTTCTTGATCTCCTCTGACTCAATACAAAGGCATTTGGACTGAAAAATTTCATACTCCTACATTTTCCAATGAAGAATTCCGCTATGATATCTAGCTTCATATTCACTACATTCATCTAGGTACATCATTCCTTCTCCATTAGGTTCATACCCTTCATCTCCTAAGGAATATTCTGATTCGCCCGTTGTAGCTACATCCTCATTGAATTTTTGATTAGGTAGATTAATCATATACTTATGCTATCCTTTATTTAAAGTGATCCAATTCTTTCCCCAGTTGTGATTAAATTTGGCTACTCATAGCCATCATATCCTTAAGAGAGCATCGTATGCAGGCTTTTGTATTGTAATCACAATGAAATACAAGATAAACTATTGGTTAGCTATCACCACTTGTTGTGCTATCAAGACTCCCTTTGTCTCAATACCTTACTGGTCAACACCATATAATCAGAAGCTTGGTGCCCATAGAGATGGAGCGCCTAGTTCTATCCAAGCTCTTTCGGGTAGCACATTAATGTTGGATACTCTATCCATAATTACTTGTGTTAATTTGTGCCCTAGGATATCCATATGAACTAATATGAGTTTCTTTCCCACATAAATAATCAGTATGGTCAAATCCATGAATTGATATTTCCTTTCCTTTTCCTGAATTGGTTGGCTCTATACTTCCATCATCTTATACAATTGTATTTCTTCCGCCATTGCTTTAAGTAGTGCTAGAATAGCTTCCAACAGGTTTGAAAATTTAATTTATACCGTGTGTTGAGCAAGGTGCAGCAAAAGCATTGCAAAAGTATTGTCATTGTTGTCAACACAGACATATTGATGTAGTTGATGCAGTTCAGAGGTCAGTCAGAACAAGTACAATGAATTTCCAAGAAGAAAGAAGTGGCCCAGATTCAAAAATTTGCAAAAAAAGACAAGTAAGAAAACTGTCGCGATATCGCGACATGTTTTCTATCGCGATTTCGTGACAAAAATGAGGAGAGAGAAGGCACAACCAAAAATGTCATGATTTCATGACAAAAATGAGGAGAGAGAAGGCGTAGCCAAAAATGTCATGATTTTGTGACAAAAATGTCGTGAGGAGAGAAAAAAAGATAGAGAAATTTTCACAATTTCGTGACATGCTGAAAGGAAAGAAGCAAAGTTGAAAAACTGTCGTGATTTCGTGACATGTTTCGGGTAAAGGTGCAGGCAATGAAAAGTGTCACGATTTCATGACAAGTTCGGTGAAGAAGCGCCAGGGATGAAAAGTGTCACGATTTCATGACAGGATCGGAGTAGAAGCAATAAGGCAAAAAAGTGTAGCGATTTCGCTACATGTCGGAGTTTCACTGGCAGAAGCAAAGAAAAAGCGCTAAGTCAAGAAAGTTGTAGCGATTTCGCTACATGTCGAATTTCGCGGGCCGAAGCAGAGTTCAGATGCCAAAGAACAAAGGTGTAGCGATTTTGCTACAAGTTTGAAATACAAGGCACAAAGGTGTAGCGATTTCGCTACAAGTTCAAAATGCAAGGCACAAAGGTGTAGCGATTTCGCTACAAGTTCGAAACACAAGGCACAAAGGTGTAGCGATTTCGCTACAAGTCAAAGTTTCATGGGTCGAAGCAAAGTTGGAAGCGCAAGGCAAAAAGTTGTAGCGATTTCGCTACATGTTAGATTTTCGGAGGCCGCAACAAAGAAAAAGTGCCAAGTCGAAAAGTTGTAGCGATTTCGCTACATGTCTTGATTTCGCTAGTGCATGAAGTGAGAAATGTACGGATGCGAAAGATGTCACGATTTCGTGACATGTTGCATTTTTGCGGGCGAAAAGCAAAGAACAACGCTAAGGCAGAAAAGCGTCACGATTTCGCGACATGTTCCGATTTCGCTGAGGCTTGCGGAGAAAAGTGTACGGTAGCGAAAAGTGTCACGATTTTGCGACGTGTTCCATTTTCATGGGTGCAAGCGAAGGATAGTGCAGGAAAGCGAAAAGTGTCACGATTTCGTGACATGTCTCGTTTTCATGGGCAAGAGGCAGAAAAGAGCGAGAGGTAGCGAATGTGTCACGATTTCGTGACATGTCTCATTTTTGCGGGTAGGAGACAGAAAAGAGCTGGAGGCAGCAAATGCGTCGCGATTTCGTGACATGTTCTGTTTTTTGGGTGCATGCCGAGATAAGGTCTAGGAGGCAAAAAATGTCATGATATCGTGACAGGTCAGGTTTTCATGGTCAACAGTCCAGAAAAGGTCAAATGGGCAGAAATGTCACGATATCGCGATAGGTAATAGTTTGGCGGGTAAAAGCCGAAGAAGCATGCACAGTGACAGGTGTCAAAAAAGTGCAAAGGAAAATCATGCAGCCAGTTACGTAAGAGTTAACTGGAGTCAGATCTATAGTTACACAGTGACAGGTGTTGGGGAAAGCATAGAGGAAATTCATGCAGCCAACCATGTAAAAGTTAACTGGAGTTACAAGGTGGCAGTTACAAGAACAGTCCATTAAAGTCAGAACAGCTGTTACAGGGGTGGATATCGAGAATCATGATTACAGAGAAATTCATTAATAGGTTGCGTATATCAAGAAATCACAGTCACGCGTAGAAGAAAAAGGTAGCACAAAATTCAAAAGAGAAGAAAGAAGAATAACAGAGCATCGAGATACGCAAAAAGGCTGTCAGGATACGTAGAAAAAGGCTGTCAAAAAATGTCGTCAGAATGTGCAGAGAAGAATGTCAGAATAAGTCAGAAAGAAAGTGGCTAAAAGGTAGAGCGCGTCAGAGAGGGTTTGACAGATTGAACGTAGCCGAGAATGCATGAAAAATTGGAGGGAAAATTTGAGCCATTTCAAAAAGATCCGTTCGAGGAATTCAAGTATAAAAGAATCGAACAGGTGCAGTAAGAAGGTTACTGCAACCGTGTTTTATCTTGAAAAACCAAAAATGTGGTTGGGTAAGAGTGTTGTATGAATAACAGCTACAGAACTGAAACCTGAATATTATTCTTGAAAAATCAAAAGAGAGGTTTTAGATTGTAATAGAAGATATTGAGTTTCTAACAATTCTCTTTATGCTTCTATGAGATTGATTTGAATGAGCAATAGACCAATGAGGGTCTTGTAAAAGAGAAGGCATTTTTATGTCAAACTTTTATTCAAAATAAAAATCCAAGTTGGTGCTTGGTAAAAGGGGTTGGTGCTCCTATCTCATTGTAGCAGATAAATCAGGGGTTGGTGCTCCTTCCAGTGGGTGCTTGGTAAACTATTTGTAAAGATTGAATCCTTGCAAAGGTCTGGATTTGGATTGTAGTCCAAACAGTCATTATTTGAGGAGTAGCCACATCGGTGAACCTCGTTAAATCTTGTGTTGTGTGATGCTCTTGTGTTATACTTGCTATATCTATTTTTAAGCTTGCATTTTTAAGTTTTAAGAGTTGCAGATTCAAATTTTAAATAGTTACACTGATTCACCCCCCCTCTCAGTGTCATTGTGAGAATATCAATTGGTATCAGAGCAAGGTACCTAAACAAGCTTAATCAGCTAAGGTGATCTTGGAAGATACACAATGGCCGATGGTGAAGGATTTTCTTCCAACAAAGCTCCTTTGTTCGATGGAACAAATTACTCTTTCTGGAGACTTAGGATGCAGACATATCTGTGTGCATTGGGATATGACATTTGGGAATCTATTGAAAATGGATACACAATACCCTCTCGCTCCTCCATCGGATGCGGTTGAGAAGAAAAAGTTTGAGAACAACTCTAAAGCTAAGAATGCTATTATGTGTGGGTTAGTAGACAGTGAATTGATAAGGATCATGAGCTATAAATCGGCAAAAGACATATGGGACAAACTGCAGAGCATTCATGAAGGAGATGGCAAGATCAAGGAAGCCAAGCTGCAAACACATCGAGCCCAGTTCGAAGCATTAAAGATGAATGATGATGAGAACATAGAGGCCTATATGCTGAGAGTAAATGGAATCATAAATGCTATTAGAGGACTCGGTGAGGAAATAGAAGATGCAGTTGTTGTGAAAAAGGTACTAAGAACTCTCCATAAAATATTTGATGCTAAAGTTTCTGCCATAGAAGAAGCTAAAGATTTAAATTTCTTTAGTATGGATGAAATGCATGGTTCTTTAACAACATATGAAATGAGAATAGGACAAACTAAGCCCTCAGACAGAGAAGCGGCTTTTCAAGCACAGAAAAATATAAGAGCTAAACAAGAATCTGAGGAAGAAGAATCTGCAGATGAAACTGAAGCAAACTTTGTTAGGAAACTAATAAAGGGAAAAGGAAAGTACAGAGGTAAGCTACCGTTCAAGTGCTTCAATCGTGGAGGCATCGGGCACTTTGCAGCAAAATGCCCAATGAATGAGAAAAACAAAAGTGATGAAGGGACACACCAAGAAAGAAGTGTCTGGAAGAAGAAACCACATTTTAGAAAGAGGAACTTCAAGAAGAAAAGTTTCATTTCCAAGAATGTTGACTCTTCTGAAGACAGCTCCAGTGAGGACTCTGAAGAAGAAACTGGTGAAGCCTTGTTCATGGCTTTTGAAGAAGAAAGAATAGAGGAAACCTAGGAGTGTGATGAAAAATTAGAGGATGAGGCTGAGGTAGATCTGGAAGGTGAGTTGGTTGCTGCACTTGAAGAGTTAAGTGCAGAAAGGAAAAAGAATAAAAATATTTCAAGAAAATTTGAGGATGCCAACGAATTAATAATCAGTTTGAAAGTACAAACTAAAGAATTTAAGAAAAAGTCTAAAGATTTTGAAGCACAACTAACCATGAAAATAGATGAGTGCAATAAGCTAGAAGAAGACATAGTTGGATTAAGGATGCAGCTAGAAGAGATGAATCGAAAATTGAGTTGTCATCATAAATTTGAAGACAGTTTTGCAAAGCTGAATAAAATGTTAAATAATCAAAGGCCTACAGGCATCAAATTTGGTTTGGGCTTTGATGAAGGAGAATCCTCAAAGGATTCAAAGGCTATAACTATAGAACCAATAAAGAATAAAGATAAGATCCGGGTTGATCAAGAAAAACCGTATCATGCAAAAGAAAACCATAAGGCCAAGCATGAAAGAAGTACCGCCAATGATGGATTCACCAAAGTCACATATCAAAGAAGAAGAAGACCCATGGCTCCAACTACAACATGGCAAAAACCATTACCCGGGTACACTCGTTCTTTTTCCGGTTATTGTTTTAAATGCAATGCATATGGTCATAAAATTTCAAATTGTAGATATAATGTAGAACAAAGGAATTTCACTAGTAGAAATATTTTTTCACCTTTGATAGATTATGCTGTAGAATGTTATAACTGTCATAACTTCGGACATATTGCAAGAAATTGTCGTAGCTCTTTTGCAAGAAATAAATACTAGGGAAGAAAGTTTCAACCAACTGGATTGAAACAAAACAGAAAATTTCTCAAAAAATAGGCACAAGCCAATGAAAGGGAGAAGGCAAAACAAGTGACCAGATCTGCTGTCAAATCACAAGTGGAAAGAAAAGGAACAACCTAAGAAAGATAAGGAATCCTTGATCGTTCAAACAGCTCTCAAAGCCCAGAACAAATCTGCACCATGGATTCTGGATAGTGGATGCTCCAGTCATATGACCGGAGACAAACAAAAGTTTGATAAGTTACAGACTTACGAAGGTGGTTCTGTAAAATTTGGAAACAATGATGGAGCCAAGATAGTGGGTAAAGGATCAGTTAAGTTAAGTGACAGAAAAATCAACTCTAAAGAAGTCCTTTTTGTGGTGGGTCTGAAGCATAACTTACTGAGTGTAAGTCAAATTTGTGACAGAGGTCATGAAGTAATTTTCAAGAAGGAGGGTTATGAAGTAAGAAAGACAAAAAATGGAAAGTTAATAGCTACTGGACTGAGAACTTCTGGAAATCTGTATACTCTCTCAGAGACTTCAGAAGGAGCTTGCTTGGTTGGACAGGAAGAAGAAAATTGGTTGTGGCACAAGAGACTCGGTCACATAAGCTTTGATAATCTGGTAAAAATCAGCTCAAAAAGGGCAAGTAAGAGACATACCCACTATTGGTAAACCTTCAAATAGTATTTGTGAGTCATGCCAAAAGGGGAAGCAAACCAGAGCCACTTTCAAAGCAAAAGAGTACTTCACGAGCAAGCCGTTAGAACTAATTCACACAGATTTATGTGGACCCATGAGAACGGAAAGTATAAATGGATACAAATATTTTATGCTGTGTATAGATGACTATTCAAGAATGACATGGGTACTATTTCTGAAACTTAAATCAGAAGCCTTTGAGATGTTTAAAACTTTCAAAAATCTTGTTGAGAATCAATCAGGAAAAAGAATTAAATGTTTAAGATCAGATAGAGGAGGAGAGTTTATTTCAGATGAGTTTGCAGAATACTATGAAAAACATGGGATTAGAAGACAGTTTTTGGCAGCAAGAACACCTCAACAGAATGGAGTAGTAGAAAGAAAGAACAGAACTGTGCAGGAAATGGCACGGACCATGCTGACAGAGAGCAAAATTGCTGACAGGTTTTGGAAAGAGGCAGTTCATACTACAGTTTACATCCAGAATAGGTGCATGTTGAGGCCGCATGAAAGCAAAACACCTTATGAACTGTGGTTTGGCAAAAAGGCTACAACAAAATACTTCAAAGTGTTCGGCAGCAAGTGTTACATTAAACGAATCGAAGACAATCTTGGCAAGTTTGAAGATAGAGCTGATGAAGGTATCTTTCTTGGTTACTCAACAAAAAGCAAAGCCTACACATGCTACAACAAAAGACTAAAGAAAATTGTGGAGAGTGCGGATGTTAAGGTTGATGAAGGTAGGAAACAAGAAATCAGCCATAATGAAAACTACCCGACTTATGAAGAATTTATTGAAGAAGATGAAGATCAAGAAAAAGAAGAGAGACAGAAATCAGATTCAGATGATTTAGAAATAGAAGAAAATAGGAAATTCAAAACAGGCAGCTGGCAGAAAAATCATCCCAGAGAGCAGATTATTGGGGACCCCACAGTTGGTATTCAAACAAGAAGAAGAGTAGTAAACAACTACTCTCTGTTATCCAGCATTGAGCCCAAAAATATTATTGAAGCAAGCACAGATGAAAGCTGGATGGAGGCAGTAAATGAAGAACTAGATCAAATTGAGAAAAACAAAACCTGGGAATTAGTACCAAGGCCTGAAAATAAAAACATAATCGGTACTAAATGGATATTTCGAAATAAACTGAATGAAGATGGAAAGGTTGTAAGGAATAAAGCAAGGTTGGTCTGTAAAGGATATGCTCAAGTTGAAGGGATTGACTTTGAAGAAACTTTTGCACCAAGGGCCGGACTTGAAGCAATCGGACTGTTTTTGGCTTTAGCAGTTCATAGGAATTTCAAAGTGTATCAAATGGATGTGAAATCAGCATTTCTAAATGGAAATCTTGAAGAAGAAGTGTATATTGAACAGCCTGATGGTTTTCAACTGTGATAATCCTAACTTTGTTTGCAAGCTGAAGAAAGCATTGTATGGCTTGAAACAAGCACCTAGAGCTTGGTATGCAAGATTGGACAGCTATCTCACTAAGCAAGGATTCAAGAAAGGTATGGTGGATAGCAATTTATATATCAAAACCGAGAATGGCAATTTCATTGTCCTTGTTGTTTATGTAGATGATATAATATTTGGGAGCAGCAATGATGAATCATGCAAAGACATAGCAAATAAAATGCAGAAAGAATTTGAAATGTCTATGATTGGTGAACTTTCATATTTCCTCGGACCGCAAGTTAATCAAACTGAAAAAGGGATTTTTATTTCTCAAATTAAATATGTGAAAGAAATGCTGAAAAAGTTCACAATGGAGGATAGTAAGCCTGTTAGCACTCCCATGAAAACAGGTCGCAAGTTGAGCAAGGATGACAAATCTCCGGATGTTGATCAAACAATGTACAGATCTATGATTGGGAGCTCATTGTATTTGATGACCACCGGACCGGATATCTTACAGGCGTTTGCATGGTTGCAAGATTTTAGGCTAGTCCAAAAGAGAATTATGTGATAGTTGTGAAAAGGATTTTTAGGTACCTCAAGGGTACTATGGAGTATGGGCTATGGTATCCAAAAGGAAAAGACTTCACTCTTTTTGCATATTCTGATGCAGATTGGGCAGGATGTATTGATGACGAAAAAGTACCAGTGGAGGAGCATTTTATCTTGGAGATAAGCTGGTAGCATGGCACAGCAAGAAACAAGAATCAGTCTCTTATCCACAGCAGAGGCTGAATACATTACAGCAACAACATGTCTGTACACGGATATTATGGATGAGACAAACACTGAAAGACCTTGGTATTCACTTCAATGAGCCAATTTCAGTTAAATGTGATAACACTAGTGCAATCAACATCTCAAAGAATCCGGTTATGCATTCCCGCACCAAACATATTGCAATCCGGTATCACTTTTTGAAAGATAAAGTTGCAGAAGGAGAGGTCAAATTGGAGTTTGTTCCAACTACAGAGCAAGTAGCAGATATATTCACAAAACCATTGCCCAAGGAAGTTTTTGAGTACCTTCGAAAGAAGTTGGGAGTAGTCACACTACCCAAGCACTGACTAGCTATGGGGAACACATTCTCAGGGGGAGCATTAAAATTATTTATGCCTGAGAATGTTGTGCATAGACTCAGGGGGAGTCTGCAGTAGCCCTTTGGTATTATTGGCAAAGGGGGAGAAGAAATTGAAATTGCACATGTGTTGCCAACAATTCCAAAGGGGGAGATTGTTGAGCAAGGTGCAGCAAAAGCATTGCAAAAGTATTGTCATTGTTGTCAACATAGATAGATTGATGCAGTTGATGCAGTTCAGAGGTCAGTCAGAACAAGTACAGTGAATTTCCAAGAAGAAAGAAGTGGCCCAGATTCAAAAATTTGCAAAAAAAGACAAGTAAGAAAACTGTCGCGATATCGCGACATGTTTTCTGTCACGATTTCATGACAAAAATGAGGAGAGAGAAGGCACAGCCAAAAATGTCATGATTTCACGACAAAAATGAGGAGAGAGAAGGCATAGCCGAAAATGTCATGATTTCACGACAAAAATGAGGAGAGAGAAGGCGTAGCCAAAAATGTCGCGACGAGAGAGGAGAGAAAAAGCTGGAGAAACTGTCACGATTTCGCGACATGCTGGAAGGAAAGAAGCAAAGTTGAAAAACTATCATGATTTCGTGACATGTTTCGGGTAAAGGCGCAGGCAATGAAAAGTGTCACGATTTCATGACAAGTTCGGTGAAGAAGCGCCAAGGATGAAAAGTGTCACGATTTCACGACAGGATCGGAGTAGAAGCATTAAGGCAAAAAGTGTAGCGATTTCGCTACATGTCGGAGTTTCACTGGCAGAAGCAAAGAAAAAGCGCTAAGTCAAGAAAGTTGTAGCGATTTCGCTACATGTCGAATTTCATGGGTCGAAGCAGAGTTTAGATGCCAAAGAACAAAGGTGTAGCGATTTCGCTACAAGTGAAAAAAGGCACAAAGGTGTAGCAATTTCGCTACAAGTTCGAAATGCAAGGCACTACAAGTTCGAAACACAAGGCACAAAGGTGTAGCGATTTTGCTACAAGTCAAAGTTTCATGGGTCGAAGCAAAGTTGGAAGCGCAAGGCAAAAAGTTGTAGCGATTTCGCTACATGCTAGTTTTTCGGAGGCTGCAACAAAGAAAAAGTGCCAAGTCAAAAAGTTGTAGCGATTTCGCTACATGTCTTGATTTCGCTAGTGCATGAAGTGAGAAATGTACGGATGCGAAAGATGTCACGATTTCGTGACATGTTGCATTTTCGTGGGCGAAAAGCAAAGAATAGCGCTAAGGCAAAAAAGCGTCACGATTTCGTGACATGTTTCGATTTCGCTGAGGCATGCGGAGAAAAGTGTACGACAGCGAAAAGTGTCACGATTTCATGACGTGTTCCATTTTCATGGGTGCAAGCGAAGGAGAGTGCAGGAAAGCGAAAAGTGTCATGATTTCATGACATGTCTCATTTTCATGGGCAAGAGGCAGAAAAGAGCGAGAGGCTGCGAATGTGTCACGATTTTGTGACATGTCTCGTTTTCACGGGTAGGAGACAGAAAAGAGCTGGAGGCAGCAAATGCATCGCGATTTCGTGACATGTTCTATTTTCACGGGTGCATGCCGAGATAAGGTCTAGGAGGCGGAAAACGTCGTGATATCGTGACAGGTCAGGTTTTCATGGTCAACAGTCCAGAAAAAGTCAAATGGGCAGAAATGTCACGATATCACGATAGGTAATAGTTTGGCGGGTAAAAGTCGAAGAAGCATGCATAGTGACAGGTGTCGAAAAAGCGCAAAGGAAAATCATGCAGCCAGTTATGTAAGAGTTAACTGGAGTCAGATCTACAGTTACACAGTGACAGGTGTTGGGGAAAGCATAGAGGAAATTCATGCAGCCAACCATGTAAAAGTTAACTGGAGTTACAAGGTGGCAGTTACAAGAACAGTCCATTAAAGTCAGAACAGCTGTTACAGGGGTGGATACCGAGAATCACGATTACAGAGAAATTAATTAACAGGTTGCGTATATCAAGAAATCACAGTCACATGTAGAAGAAAATGGTAGCACATAATTCAAAAGAGAAGAAAGAAGAATAACAGAGCATCGAGATACGCAAAAAGGCTGTCAGGATACGCAGAAAAAGGCTATCAAAAAAGGCTGTCGAATGTGCAGAGAAGAATGTCAGAATAAGTCAAAAAGAAAGCGGCTAAAAGGCAGAGCGCGTCAGAGAGGGTTTGACAGATTGAACGTAGCCGAGAATGCATGAAAAATTGGAGGGAAAATTAGAGCCATTTCAAAAAGATCCGTTCGAGGAAATCAAGTATAAAAGAATCGAACAGGCACAGTAAGAGAGGTTACTGCAACCGTGTTTTATCTTGAAAAACCAAAAAGCGTGGTTGGGTAAGAGTGTTGTATGAATAACAGCTATAGAACTGAAACCTGTATATTATTCTTGAAAAATCAAAAGAGAGGTTTTAGATTGTAATAGAAGATATTGAGTTTCTAACAATTCTCTTTATGCTTCTATGAGATTGATTTGAATGAGCAATAGACCAGTGAGGGTCTTGTAAAAGAGAAGGCATTTTTATGTCAAACTATTATTCAAAATAAAAATCCAAGTTGGTGCTTGGTAAAAGGGGTTGGTGCTCCTATCTGTTGTAGCAGATAAATCAGGGGTTGGTGCTCCTTCCAGTGGGTGCTGGTAAACTATTTGTAAATATTGAATCCTTGCAAAGGCTGGATTTGGATTGTAGTCCAAACAGTCATTATTTGAGGAGTAGCCACATCGGTGAACCTCGTTAAATCTTGTGTTGTGTGATGCTCTTGTGTTATACTTGCTATATCTATTTTTAAGCTTGCATTTTTAAGTTTTAAGAGTTGCAGATTCAAATTTTAAATAGCTACACTGATTCACCCCCCCCTCTCAGTGTCATTGTGAGAATATCACCATGGTGTCCAGAACTTGTGCTACCAGACTTTACACAACCACCTTCTCTTTTGATGGCTTTTCTAGTTCCTTTCCTTCAACTAATTTCACTTGTTTAGCCTTTTGTGCTTCATCCTGTAATATTTTCTTTACTACTTTCCAATGTTGTTTTTCCTTTGCTGGATCTGGATACTTATCCTTTTTAGCCTAATTTCTCATCATGACTAATACTTCTTGGGTTTCTTCTTTAACTTGAGAAACCTTAATGTATAAATAATTGACATTTTTTGGGTTACTTGAATATGCCTGCTTTGGTCAATTTGCTTCTTGGTGGTTCCTTGGACCACACCATCTACACATATGTGTAGTACTTTATTATGGTGTTTCTTGCTTCTAAGGTGAAGGATAATTTTTCACAAAATACCCCCATTCTTGGCAATTACGAAATTGTATGATCGACCTTCCTTCTAAGTCATACTGCAAATGACCTTGGCCTCCTTGTCGATTACCTTGGTTCAGCATTCCACCTCCCCTACTATTCTTGTAGCCACCACTTGTTGCTTTTTGACCACTCCCTTGGGATTTTGGTTTCTCTTCTTGCTCTTGGATTGATAGGACCTGTGGATGTACTCTTGATTTATATGGACATAGCATTACCTCATGTCCCATCACATTACAAATATGGCAATAATCATTATGTGGATACTTTACATTTGTATGACCTTTCATCTTACATTTCGTGCACCAAATGTTATTCCTGTTAGGTTTGCTTCTTTGTTATTTTATTATCTTTTTGAACTCTTAATGAAATGATGCTACTATCCTCTGTATAGTGTCATATTATCCACTATCTGAATAATTAGACTTAGTGTCAAACAAAATTTTTGTATGTCTGTTTCGATTCATTTTTTAAATTATTTACATGCTTTAAATCTTCTTCATATATTTTTGATGGTACTGCCTTCATATTTTTCTTATATTTTGGTATTAATCCATCAACAAACCACCACTTTATGAAGATATCTACTAGAGGCATTTGCATCTTATCGACTAATTACTTTAGTTTGCGGTTGTATGATTTCACATCTTCATTAGATTTTTTCTTTGTTATGTAAAGTTTAGTTACAATGTCTTTATCATCCTTCAAAGGTCAAAATTCTTCGATGAACTTCTCCTTTATCTAATTCCAAGTCTAAAAATCTATGGTATTTTCTCTTTTCAAATACCAATCAATTTCCAATACTCTCAAGGTAGTAGGAAATAAAGTTACTCAGTCATCCGGTCTATCTACACCATTTTCTCTCTAAATGCTTATACAAATTCCAATGTGTCTTGTGGGTTCTTACTTACCCTCACCTAAAAATGGTGGTGTAGACACCTAAAATATGTTATTTCGAGACGACTACTCATATGGGACATGCTAGAATACCATATAGAAGACCTTGGACAGATACCAAGGTATAGTAGTGGTTTTTACCACTCAATTTGGGCACCTTTGCCTAGTCAGTGCTAGCCGCTAC
The DNA here is from genome assembly GCA_028583015.1 of Wollemia nobilis. Lineage (NCBI taxonomy): Eukaryota > Viridiplantae > Streptophyta > Pinopsida > Araucariales > Araucariaceae > Wollemia > Wollemia nobilis. Next base: position 432,608 of record JAQPPZ010001613.1, on the reverse strand, counting down.
TGATACCCATGGTTAGTAGAGCTGATCACGCTTGTTAGCCATAGTCAAGCCTCAAAGTTAGTTGGACTTTAACCAATTCAAAGTTGGTTCAAGTGGCCGATTGGTTGTGGATTGGAGTGGTTTGAGTGAGGAAGTTTTTGAATTCTTCCATCCAACAAGCTCAACTACCCAATATTGTTCTCGTATTCCTGATGAAGCCACCCCTAGCCCTTGGAAAATGCTATAAAACCCCTCTCCAATTGGGAGAAAATATATAGATGAATCTCGAGTTGAAATGTAGCAAATCCCTATCAAATTGCATACTCACTTACATGCATTGAGAGGAACACTTATTTTTCCCAATTGGAGATCACATGCCATGGAGGTCCTAGGAGGCTAGGAGATTCAAGAAACGTTAATTCGTGCAATCCATGCACCAACTGAGCAATTCAACTGTAAAATATAACAAAGGACATAGTGGCGATCCTTGATCATCAATTCCTCAAGGAGAATTGAATATTGGACACCAAATTAGGAGGGAAAGAATATTTCAAGCTCAGTCACGGCTATTAGCTGCAGTGGACAGTGCTCACCGCGTATCAGACCCATGGTTAGGTTGTCATCCTCGATTTTCTTATTTTCTAGCTATAGGGTTTGTTTAATTGGATTAGATTAGACATATATCATGTTAATTTTCTTTAGTAGAGACTTTGACTGGTGCAGTTAGAGCTTTTAGTCATTTCCCTTCACTTTTGCAATTATGGCACTAATGGTTCTTTTCATTCTTCCATGCTTTCAATTTTATATTTAAGTCAATAGATAGCTAGATCTACTTTTCCTTATATTTTTATAGAAATATTTCTAGGATCAATATAATTTTAGTATATTTCTTGTGCTTTCTTGATTTCATGCAAGTTATACTACCTTTTATGCAAATACCTACTAAAAGCCTCATCAAGAGAGACCTCCTTTGTTGCTAATTGCTGCTTGTTTTTATTGCATGCAGGAATAACAAGGTATTGAGATGCAAGGCAGCAAATGCCTCTAATCATGTAGAATAAGGTCATCGACACCTTGGAGCAGTTGTGTCCATTAAGAAAGTTTGTGTATTACACCTACCTCGCAGGGGATTTCAAATTGTTATAATTGTATCAACACTTGGGTGACCCTAAGAGGGGTATGATTGTAACAAAGATTTGATTCAATATTAATAGAAGAAACATTCACTTTCTTGTCATATGAAATCTTGTCTTTCATTTATTGCTTTAATGTTTGATTTCAATTAATGCATTAGTTAGGTGTATGCTTTTTAGATCGATACATAAGGTGATCACACTGGAACCTCCACATTTTATGCCACTGAAAACTGATGTTATTGATTTTTTTATGATAGGTTCTCATCGTGGTTTAAATACATGGTCAAAAGTTGTCATCGTGGTTGACACCTGTGGGAAATAGTGGTCACTGCACCATAGAGCTACGGTTAGAGTCTGATAAACCAAACAACATAGGATTTAAGCTCAATCAGATGTGGACTTAAGGTAGGTGCCACTATCAGCTTCTATTTTTGTTTTTACTCTCTGTAAAATTCTAGAATGTAAAAATGTTAGACTAATTAGGGAAGACAATGAAATTAGCAATATGCATATGATTCCTTAGGTATTTCTCTTTTTAGGTCTTTACTAAGTGTTGCTAGGAACAATGGACCTTTGAGTGCAATCCTCCCTAGTCTCCAGCATTCTAGAACCTCTTTTATGCTCTGTTTTCTTTCTTTGGGCCTGATCAGTGGCCATACCATCCTTATTATGCATTATCAAAACATCATGTAGAGCTAATCATGCATGCTTTCTTAATTTGAAATGTTATTTTTTATGCATTGCATATAGAAAAGAATCATTTGAATGTTGTATTATGCATCTTTCTTTCATGCAAATTAAAAGGAACCATGCACACCATGATTCACATTAAATACTACTGAGTTGGAAGTCACATCCAACCACTAGTAGGGTTTCAATGACGATGGCAGTGATTTCCATCAGTTGGCCCAACTCCCACATACCTTATGTTCTAGACTAATACCGGACCCAAGAACCATTTGTAGCCCAAAAATTTTGCATGTACTTCTCTTCAGAGGATATAATGTTGACTGGGTGAGATTGGGTGAGGGTCTGAAAGGACCTGTGCTCCCTTCTTGGGTGTGCACCTCATCACCATATTTAAAGGGGATTACATGACCTGGAGTTCATCGCTAGGTTGTCGAGCTACGAGCATACAGGTGAAAGCCCTTTAAAAATTGAGAAAATTATCAACATATTACAAACATGACAAGAGTTACTTTACTGATACAACACATTTGCAAAACACATCAAAAAGTTTAGGGCTCATTTTAAAACTATAAAAAATATAATCATCATTATTTATGTGTTAATAAAATTTAAATCTAGAAATAGGATACACATCATGGTGGTTACACGGAGAGGCCGATCTGGGCATAGACTCGAGATCGAAGCCCAAGCTCCACCTAATGCACAACATGATGTGGAACACCCTCAATCATAGAATCCTCCTAGACATCGTTCAATGAGTATTAGAGGGGATAATTCCACATGAGGGTATTCTATAGAGAATACCCTAATTAGAGGAAGTACTAGACACTCCTCTAGACACATATTAGAGCATGGCACTTCCTAGCATGAGGGTTTCGCACATGGTATTATTTACCGTGATCGCATTCCATAGGCATCTACGGGTTCTAATGAAGAATATTTTATTTAGAGATCTAGATTGGTACCCCTTCGACCTATAGCTAAGGGAGGCTCACGACCTCTGCCATCTCAGTATAGATAGACTTGAGATCTACCCATTCAGGGGCAGGTAGATGGGACCGCTTCTGAGCATAGGCCCATGCAAACTCTCTATAGGGGTGAACCTTGTAATTTCACCATAGATATATCTAAATTAGGACCTAATGGTACACCACCTCATGAGCCTTAGTGTAGTATACAATTAGACGGTCTAGACAAAGTCCTAGCGTAGCTAGGATATAAGCCTACGCTTGCACCCTATTGACCTACGAGTGAGTGTAGTGGAAGCACCATTAGGACCACTCAAGAACCTAGAGAGTTCTCTAAGAATTCTCACAATATTTGTGCTCCTATGTCTCATGCAGGCACAAAGTATAGGAGAAAACCTAACACAAATGTTGTCTTTATAGAAAAAGGCAAGAGTGTGGCAAATCATTCCATTGGAGGACATACCCATAAAGTTGCTCTAATAAAGCACACACACCAGAGGCAACAGATGATCGATCATGTTGATAGATCTCATGGACTGGTGTCAAAATAAATATGGTATATTATCCAAGACCAATTGGAGGATATTCACATAGAGAAAGAGTTCCTCAAAAATGAGAACTCTCAGAGGTAGAGATTCATAAGAAAAAAATTATATGAATAGTGCATGTGTGAACAACACATCCTTGATCAAAAAGAGCATGTAGAGAGAGAGGATCAATTGGCTAGCATCAGTTTAACTCCTCATAGTGATACCAGGGAGCATGTCAATAGATGAGTGGCTTCATAACCTGAGCTATACCCTGAGTACATAGATACACATACTCGTAGTAAGACTCAGCATAGAGATCGGTGCCCAACATCTGAACAACATGAGCATAGGTAGTATGAGGAAGAAGTGGAAGAGGAATTAGAACAATAATATCTAGAAATATCTCAATTTGAGGAGGAGGAGGATCCTAGTCCATCACTTTGATAGAGTAAGAATCTACCTTCGAAAGTGCCTCAAAGGAAATCTCAAAAAGAGGAGTTTCTTTCCTTGTAGGCCTATAAGGCCTTAGCAGAGAAGGTCCAAGCCATAGAGAAGAAAGGAATGACTTATCAAAATCCTACCTTGAAAAAAATCCATAATGAATCTTTATGCATGTCATTGCCTATTCTGGCCTATCCTAAGCATTTCAAGATGCCTAGACTACAAACGTTTCAAGGAGAGGAAGACACATAGGAGCATGTAATGGGTTTTCTAGATATGTGCTTTCAGATTGAGAGCAATTATTCTTTTCTCTTGTGCACCTTCATTACGATTATCTCAGGCCTAGCTCGGGAGTGGTTCAACCAATTAAAGAGGCACAACATCACTAGTTTCAAACAACTAGTCGATGCATTTATTGAATGCTTCTCCTTTGGTGTCAAGAAAAAGATAAACTTAGCTGACCTGACTACTTTAACGCAACATGACAATGAGCCAATGATATATTATAGAAAATTATGGAGGAAAATGATGGCAAAGCTGCCATTCTCCATCCCATCCTTTGAATTAACTCAAATTTTCATGGAGAGTTATTCCAAGCATATTTTTTTATTGCTAAAATTACAGTAGTACCATATATTTGAAGAGGCTTTGGCACAATCCAAGGTGATAGAGGATATCAAGTTATAGGAGGGTAACTTGAAGCTCAGAATTAAGGAGTAGAATAAGAAAAACACTGAGAAATAATAGGCCAAGCTGGCTCATGTTAATCAAGTGGTTTTGAACCTCCAGAAAGAAGATAAGGGGAAACAACAATAAAACTATCAAGCCCAACCTCCTCATGTGCAATATGAGCAGTGCAAAAATAATCAAAAGGGTAAAAATAAGGAACATCATCCACCTTGCGTATTCACTCAGTTGTCGAAGTCGTTGGATTTTATTTTCCATCGGTTATGTGAGGTGAAGGCTATAAACTTACCCAAAGTCAAGTTAATGTACTGTAATTAGCCTAAGCATAAGGGATACAAGGACGATCAATATTGCATATTTCATCGATCGAAAGGCCATGATATTGAGGTATGTTGGTCTTTCAAACATCTTATGCAAAATATGATCGAAAGAAGTACACTTCTTGTCAACAACCCACAAGTGCATGACAGTAAAAATATGGGGATTTACAAAAATCCTCTACCAAATAATGAGGTGCCAAAGAATACTATTAGCCAATTCAACCAAGTACGCATCGAACCACCAACCCAGGGATTCATCATAATGGTCAACATTATCACAAGAAAAATGAGGTATGAATGACCAAATTAACCTCCAATGCCCATTAGAGTCCAAGTTGTGCCTCCTCCAAGGCTAGCCTAGCATGTGCCAGGCCCATCAACTAGACCAGTGGTGACCATAAGAAGTAGGTTGGTCTAAAACCTACAGATGACTCCAGTAAATTTATCAATTTATGAGCTAATTCAGTAGTCTCCTAAGAACAGGGAGATACTTATGGATATCCTAAGGTCCATAGAAGTGCAGCCTCAGGATCTCAAAGTGTTTACACACTTTGTGGGGCACGTGCAATAGTGTCAAGAACCGGACATACAATTTTGTGATCACAAATTCAAGATGGTTTCCATTATTATAGCAGACCCATTGTTGCATATTATTGCAAGTGCGAATCACAAATTATTCAAGCGAGTTTTGATTGACATGGGGTCATCAATAAATATAATAACTACAAAGGCATTAACTCACTTGAAGTTACCCAAGACACATATCATCTCTTCTACCTTCACGTTGAGAGCTTTCAATGATGCATTATTCTCAACATTCGGTACTATAGTTTTACTTATCCATGTAGGATTGAAGATCATCTCGATGATGTGTCATATAATCGAATGTGCTATGCAATATACCATACTTCTAGAGAGGCCTTGTATCAGATAAATGTGTTGTGTCCCTTCTATCCTACATAAATGTATCAAATATGTTTATGAGGGACAGGTTCACGTAGTGCCTTCATATGAAGAACCCTTTAAATATGTGAATATAGCAAATTTTTCGAGGTAATTCATGCTCCCCTCAACACACCTGTATGTATGACCAACATTGCTAAAGATCCAGGAGGAAAATTCAAAGAAGTGTGTGCTAAACCTATGACATCCACATCTCAACGATCAGATCACATGATAGCTACTTCTACAATACCATCTGCATCTATGATGCATCGAGATGATAGGAGGTTTAAAGTAAATATGGGTAAAAAAGAGATAAAGCAAACACCCAAGCCAGTTACCATTGAAGCCCTACTCCCATGGAATTAGAGGAAATTCAAGGAGAAGCCAAAGAGGCACCTCAGTCCGCTTTTCCTGCATCTTTAGTAGTGTCATCTGCACCATAAGTGACCATCCATTTGGTTAATCCTAGATTAGGGGAATATATCGTGCAGAATGTGACATTCACACCAATTATAAAAAATACATGGGATATGGACTGATCGCAAGCCCATAACCTTCCTGTAGGGATAGTGGAACCATTAGGGGTACCACCTAACCAAACCAACTTCATATATGGAGGGTTAGACCAGTTTGCATCTCCCACACCCATGGATGAGGAAGATAATGAGCCATTCATTTTGAATGTTCATTATCTCTCTAATCCAGAATACGCCATGTGATACTTTGAGCATTACCATTGGCATGTTTATGATCTCATATTATTTGAGCAAGGGCATAGGAGGCCATATGAATTGTAGTATCAGTTTCCAACTAATAGGTTCGCGTTAGGATACTATATTTGAGGATAGGATGAACTTCTCATGACATATTTAGACTATCTATACCTCAGTATAGGGGGTGAAGTTGACTTCAATCCTTATCACTCTAATCCTTCCGCATTTCAGAGGGATAACCATGATTGAAAAATGAAAGTAGGTGCTCAAAACATAAAACTATATTATATTTAATTAATTCAAATACATTCAAAAAACCACACATCGACGCTACTTAGACATGAAGGGGTTGAAGTATTTATAGGGAGAATATGGAGAGATAAGGGATGTGGAGGGATAAGGGAAGGAGGCGGTGGAGGAATAAGGAGGGACGTGGAGCGAGGAAGAAGGAGAGATAAGGAGGTAAAGGTGGTGGGAGGAAAGGAGAAAAAGAAGGTGAGAGAAAATATAGGAGAGAATGTAGGAGAGGGAGTACAAGATTTTAAAAAAATCATGTCAACAAAAACATGCCGACTATTACTGCCATGTTCGCACTATGCCTAGAAAGAACTAGATATTTCTAGGCCTAAACCCTCTTCACATTTGCAACATTATCCCCCTTAAAATTGAGAGAACCGACTACATAGTTTCTCAGCTTTATAAATTGAGCTTTAGCCATCACTTTGGTGAATATGTCAACGACGTTCTCCAAAGTGCGGCAAAATTGAAGCTCAACAATTTTATTTTCCACCATATCTCGGATGAAGTGGTACTTCATATCAAAATTCTTCGTTCTGCTATGGTGGATCGGATTGTATGCCAACTGAATGGCACTGATATTGTCATAGTAGACTCTGGTCGGACCACTTTGCTGCTCTCCAATCTCTTCCAACACTTTTCTTAGCCATAGGGCTTGAGTACTAGCATAGGTGACTACTATATACTCAACTTTTGTAGAAGACAAAGCTACCACAATTTGCTTTTTTGAACTCCATGTTATTAGTCCTGATCCTAGACTAAAATAGTTTCTTGAAGTTGATTTCCTGTCATCAATGTTGTTGCCCCAATGAGGCTATCACTAAAGCCTACAATCTTGATAGTGTTACATTTATGGTACTGGATTCCAAAATCCAATGTACCCTTCACATATATAAGAATTCTTTTAGCTACCTACAAATGCAACTCAAATGGGCTAGCCATAAATTGAGAGATAAGAGAAACAACATATTAAATATCAGGCCTGGTGTTGGCGAGAAACATCAAACTCCCAACCATGCTCCAAAAAGTGGTCATGTCAGCTTTTGGTGCTCCATCATCTTTGCTTAATTGGATCCCATGTCCAACTGGAGTTGCAACTACTTTGCAATGCTCCATAGCAAACTTCTTGATCATGTCCTGAGCATACTTATGTTGATAGATGAAGATCCTTGTATCTATCTGATGGACTTCCATTCCAAGGAAGTAGTGCATTAAGCCAAGATATTTCATCTCAAACTGCTTCATCATGGAGCGCTTGAACTCCATATTCACTTTTTCATTACTACCCATGAATATGAGATCATCCACATACAAGAAAACTATGAGGATGTCGTTACCTTGCTTTAGGTAGTAAAGGGTGGGTTCATTTTTGCTTCTAGTGAACCCAAAATCTTTAAAGTACCCATAAATGCATGAGTACCAAGCTCATGATGCCTTATTGAGGCCATAGAGTGCCTTTTTCAGTATATAAACAAGGTGCTCCTTACCTTGTTCTTGAAATACTTGAGGTTGCTCAACATACACTTCCTCTGTCAAGTACCCATTAAGAAAGGCACTCTTCACATCCATGTGTTGGATTTTCCAACCCTTGTGAGCAACTAAAGAAAGAACTATTATGATGGTCTCCTATCGGGATATAGGAGAAAATGTCTCTTCATAATCAATACCATACTTTTGTGTAAATCCTTTTGCAATTAATCTTGCTTTGTGCCTTTCAATACTTCCATCAGCATTGAATTTGGTCTTGAAGACCCATTTGCATCCAACACATTTCTTGCCTTTAGGAAGCTTTACCATTTCCCAAGTATCATTGTTTTTTATAGAGGTTATCTCCTCTTCCATGGCATCTTGCCAATTTTTATGAGTACATGCCTTCTCATAACTAGAAGGTTCAAGCTATGCACTAGTCAACAAAGCATAGTTAACTACATCTCCCCGAGGTTCTTGGGAGTCATCATCACCATACAAATGCATATTTTCAAGTCTTTGCAAAACATAACTCATTTCACTAGCTTGACTTCTAGTATATCTTCTTGAAAAAATTTTATCCAACATCTGATAAGATGGATGATGTTGGAGAGTTCTCTTACCTCTGGATGGAGAATAAATATCCATTGGTGAGGAACTAACTAACATTTGTGGAGAAGGACTTGGTGAAGATGATGATGAACTAGAAGTCGAATGTCTCCTTGGGATTGGAGGAGGAGGAGACTTCTTGCTTTTATGTGGTGCCTGTTGAATTTGTGAAGAATTTACATCATGAGATTCAACATCACTATAAATTTGGGGATGTCCCCATTCTCCCCCTTCATCAAAAATCACATCCCTCGAAAGTATTATCTTTTGAGTCCTGGGATTGTAGAGTCTGTAAGCTTTTGTGGTCTCACAATACCCTACAAAAATGCATGCTTGAATCTTAGGATTGAGCTTCTTCCTCTGCTCATCAGGAATGTGTGAGTAAGCCAGTGAACCAAACACTTTGAAATGCTTGAAATTTGGTTTCTTACCATACCATGCTTGGTAAGGAGTTTTCCCTTTCAAACTTGAAGTAGGGCTCCTATTCAAAATATACACACTGGTCCTGGTTGCATCTGCCCAATACATATTGCTTAAATGCTTCATTTTAAGCATATATCTTGCCATCTCTACAATGGTGCGGTTTTTCTCTCAGCCACACCATTCTGTTGTGGAGTATAGGTAGCAGTGAATTGTCTCTTTATTCCATGTTCTTTACAAAAATGTAAAAAATCATTAGAGGAGTATTCTCCTCCTTTATCTTATCTGAGACACTTAACAGAATATCCACTCTCATTTTCAACTCTTGCTTTAAAATCTATGAAGCAGTCAAATGCTTCATCTTATGCTTCAAAAAATATATCCAGCACATTCTTGAAAAATCATCAATGAAAATAAGAAAGTAAGAGTTGTTACCAATTCTCTTGGTCTGCATTGGACCACATATGTCCGAATGCACTAGCTGGAGTGGATAACTAGCCCGCCATGCTTGCTCTTGAGGAAATTTGGTTCTAGCGTGCTTGCCCAAGACACAACCTTCATAGACTTCCTTATTGTCCTAAACTTTAGGAAGTCCGGTCACCATCACTTGAGAAGTTAACATCTTCAAACTGGCTGAATTCAGATGACCATATCTCAAGTGCCACAACACACTTGGATTTGAAATAGCAACATTTTCTAATTTATCTCCCCCTGGCTGGTGAAAATTTAAAGGAAATAACCTGTTCTTTTCCATTGGCACTTGAGTAATTATTCTATCACTATTACTTTTATCAAAAATGGTACATTTATCCTCATCAAATAGCAACTTATAGTTTTTCTCCAACATTTTACCAACACTAAGAAGATTGTGTTGGAGATGAGGTGTGTAATAGATATCATTCACCTGTTTGACGCCCTCTTTTGTTGGAACCTCCAAGGCTCCAATACCTTCAACTACCAATGACTTGTCATCCCCCAACTTGATGCTTGATTTGTAAGAAGAATCCAGGGTAGCAAAGAGTTCTTCTTTACCACTCATATGATTTGAACACCCAGTGTCCAAAATATAGGTTTCATTCAGGTTCTGATCTGACTGGCCATATGAGAGAAAGAGATTTGAGGTCCCTTCCTCTTCTCCAAAATTGCCATATTGACTGCTCTGGTTGTTGGTGCTCCCTTGTGAGGGTTTCGACCAGCAGTCATGAGCATAGTGGCTAGGTTTGCCACAATTGTAGCAAAATTGCTTTGACTTGTCACTTCCTTTTCCTCGACCTAGATGATTTTCTTTGTTCTACTGACCACCTCTGTTTTGACCTCCACCTCTGTTTGAAGATCCTCCTCTACTTGGAGTTCCACCTCGTGGACTATTCTTGCCTCTTCCTCTTTGCTGACCTCTTCCATGACCTCTACCTTGGCCTTTTCCTTCTTGTGAAGCGAAGGCTTTGTCATCACCTCCATGGCTAGTGGAAGGAGATTCCTGCAATCTCTCTTCATGTGAAAGAAGAGAACCAATTAGTGCATCAAAGGAAAGTGCAGTCAAATATTTTGACTCTTCAATAATGATTGCTATATGATTCCACTTAGGAAGAAGTGTGTGCAACACTTTCTTCACCACAACCTCTGGTTTAAATTCTTCACCTAGAGTGACCATTTTATCTACTACGACTTTGATTCGCACGCAGTAGTCTCCTACTTTCTCATTCTCCTACATTCTAAGATTTTCAAAATATCTTTTCGAAGTTTGAAGCCTAACTCGCTTCACTTGATCACTTCCTTGAAATTTCCTTTAAAGCCTTCCAAGCATCTTGAGCTATTATACAGGATGCTATTCTAGGAAATATACTTTTATCTAGAGTTTCTTGTAAATGGTACAGGGCAAAGGAATTATTTTTTTGGGCTTCTTTCTTGGTTTTTCTATCAACAACACTTAAAGTAGACTAGTCAGTAGTAGAGGGTTCTGTGTAACCCTCTTCAACTATTTCCCATAAACCTTTACCAATCAACATAGTTTTCATCTTTATTGACCAGTATTCATATTCACTACCATTAAATTCAAGAATTGGGAGATTTGAATTTGAGGCCATTTCTACTAATTGAAAGCAAACTTTTATTTGACTAAAAATAGGAAGTAAAAAGCAATTATAGATTCAAATAAAATATATATTTCTTAACTCTCTCACTGATTTCACGCTCCTCTTGTTGTGGATTTCCTAGTACTGGAGGCCCAAAATTATCTGCAATGGAATCCTTGCCGTCATTGATGATGATAATTTTAGGAGTTGCTATTGGTTTGGCCTATGCTGGCTCAAGCTCTGTTGGTTCAGGTTTCGTTGGCTCAGGCTCTGTTGGATTAGGCTCTGGAGAGCATGGGGTATAACTCTCACTGGATTGTTCCTCAGGTTCAAATGCAACTGAATCGGACTCCTCCACTCATTGTTCAAAAATATTATCCTTTGAGTCAACCTCGTATCCAAAATCAGGCTTCCTTTGGTGAGCTATCATTGAATTCTGTAGTTGACTGAATATAGTTTGTATTTCGTCTCGTCGGACCCTCTCATCAAATGACTCAGCTGACTCTCTCCTCAGTAGAGAGCATAGGGCGTGATAGCATCCGGTTGACCGGATCATCTACTCACCATAACAAAGCATTAGCAGAGTTGCATCATCAATTTTCTGATACTCAAAAAACTTTATCTCTGGGAAAAAATATTTTTCCAATTCCACTTTCCAAAAGGTTAAAAAAGGTTTTCAATTTTTTTTATAAAGGCTTTTTAAAAAAAAAATTAATAATACTCTTTTTTATATTTTAATTAAATTTTAAATAAAAAACTTTATTTAAAACTAATTAAAAATATAAAATTAAAATTATCATTAAATTTAATTAAAAACCTTTAAAAAATATAATTTTTTTTTTTAAACTTTAAAAAACCTTTTTTTTTTTTTTTGGAGCGGGGGAATCATGATGATTACACAATGACACTGAGAGGGGGGGTGAATCAGTGTAGCTATTAATTTTTATATCTACAACATTTAATATGAAATAAAGAGAACTTGACAGCTGAAAAACAACTTGAACAAGAGAGCACACCACAACACTCAATATACCGAGGTTCACCAATTTGGCTACTCCTCAAAAATGAGTGCTTGGACTCCAATCCAAATCCGAGTCTTTGCAAAATCAATTTTACAAACACTTTACCGGCACCAACTGGAAGGAGCACCAACCCCTGTAATTTTCTCTGCAACGAGATGGAGCACCAACTCCTAGTACCAAGCACCAACTTGGACTGCAATTTCGATAAATTTAGAATGACATAAAAATGTCTTCACTTTATGCACGACCACTGGTGAGTGCGCAATTAACCCAACTCTGCACACTCTCACGGCTCTGCTTATTTTTCTCTTGATTCTTTTCTAACTCTCCTTTTACAGCAATTTCTCTCTAACAGTGACAACATCTTCTCTGTACGATTATTCTTTTATAACCTTTCAATCCTGCATGCAATCGAATCACATACTCATTGTTCGAATCCATGCAATACTTTTCGGTTCCATGCATTTATTTTGAAACCTGCAATACGTCTTTTGGAAACCATGCAATACGGACAATTTTGTTTCATGCACTTGTTTTCAATTTCTTCGAATACGGCTTTTCGAATGCTTTTTCGAAACTCCATATGTGATTCTTCGAAAGCTTTTCGATTCTTCATGTTCGGCTTTTCTGTATGCTTCAAATACATCTATTAGAATGCCTACAAATACGACCTTTCGAATGCTTTTATTATCCTTCATATTCGGCTTTTCGAATGCGTTTCAATTATGCATGTTTGGTTGTTGCATTGCATGTCCAACACCTGTCAACGTTTAGCTATAGACTTGGTACTTTCGCTTTTTTGACACGTGTCACCTTGCATGCTCCTACGGGTTTTACTATATTTTACTGTCGCGATATCACGACACTTTCAACTTATGGTGACGTCACCCTGAAGGTTGTCATGAAATCGTGACCATTTTGGCCTTGAAAGCTTTTCCCCGCTCATGTCGCGATATCGCGACACTTAGAACTTTGACGTCATCCTTAAGCATGTCGTGAAATCGATGACCGTTTTGGCTCTTGGAAGCTTTCCCCGCATCTTGTCGCGATATCGCGACACTTTGAACTTTCTGACGTCATCCTCAATTCTGTCGTGAAATCGTGAGCTTCGGCTTCAAGCTGGCTTTCCTTTCATCCTGTCACGAAATCGTGACACTTTTCAACTTTGACGTCATCATCAATCTTGTCCCGAAATCGTGACGCTTGGCTCGGCGGTTTCCTTTCATCCTGTCGAAATCGTGACACTTTTCAACTTCTGACGTCATCATCACTTGTCGTGAAATCGTGACACTTCTGGCTTCCGTACACTTTTCTTTGCCAGTAGCAGCGAAAAAAGGAACATGTCACGAAATCGTGACACTTTGCTCTTCGTACAACTCTCCTTGCCAACTCCGGTGAAGATGGAACATGTCGCGAAATCGTGACACTTTGCTCTTCCATCGCTTCTTGAAATCTCCGAACTCGAAATCGCGAGCTCTATGCTTCATGCAATGGCGAAATCGTTACAACTTTGTGCCTTGTGCTTTTACCTTGCCTCTTTTCATGAAATTTTGACTTGTAATATCAATTCTTGCATCTTTCGGTCTACACTTTTGACTAGTAGCGAAATCGCTACACCTTAGTTTCCCTTTGTTTCAACATGTAGCGCCATCGCTACACCTTAGTTTCTCTTTGTTTCAACATGTAGCGAAATCGCTACACCTTAGTTTCTCTTTGTTTCAACATGTAGCGAAATCGCTACACCTTAGTTCCATGTATTTTCATCATGCAGCGATATCGCTACACCTTTGTTTCCATTCATTTCAACATGTAGCGATATCGCTACACCTTTGTTTCCTTCTCTGCCAGCATGTCGCGAAATCGTGATAGTTTTGCTCGCATCTTCTCTCTCCTCGGCCATGTCGCGAAATCGTGACAATTTGGCGTGCATTTTCTCTCTCCTACTTTTTGTCGTGAAATCGTGACACATTTTCTCTCTCCTCAATGAAAACTCGACATGTCACGAAATCGTGACATTTCTGGCTGCGCCTTCTCTCTCCTCGACCATGTCGCGAAATCGCGACAGAAAACATGTCGCGATATCGCGACAGTTTTCTTCCTTGTCTCTTTTTGCCAGTTTTTGAATCTGGGTCACCTCTGTTTTCCTTGAAACTTTAGCACTTGATCTGACTGACCTCTGAACTGCATCAATCTGCATCAATCTGATTGTGTTGACAACAATGACAATACTTTTGCAATTCTTTTGCTGCACCTTGCTCAACAATCTCCCCCTTTGGAATTGTTGGCAACACACTTGCAACCTTGCTTAATTTCTTCTCCCCCTTTGCCAATAATACCAAAGGGCTGCTGTAGACTCCCCACGAGTCTATGCACAACATTCTGAGACTTAAAAAGTTTGAATGCTCCCCACGAGAATGTGTTTCCCATAGCTAGTCGGTGCTTGGGTGGTGTGACTACTCCCAACTTCTTTCGAAGGTATTCAAATACTTCCTTAGGCAAAGGTTTTGTGAATATATCGGCTACTTGCTCTGTAGTTGGAACAAAATCCAATTTAACCTCTCCTTACGCAACTTTATCCTTCAAGAAATGATATCGGATTGCAATATGTTTGGTTCTTGAATGCATTATTGGATTCTTGGATATGTTGATAGCACTAGTGTTATCACATTTAATTGAAATTGGTTCATTGAAATGAATACCAAGATCTTTCAACGTTTGTCTCATCCATAATATCTGAGTACGACATGTTGTTGCTGCAATGTATTCTGCCTCTGCGGTGGATAGAGATCTTGATTCTTGTTTCTTGCTGTGCCATGCTACCGCCTGTCACCAAGATAAAATGCTCCTCCACTTGTGCTCTTTCTGTCATCAATACATCCTGCCCAATCTGCATCGGAATATGCAATCAAAGTGAAATCTTTACCTTTTGGGTACCACAACCCATAATCCATAGTGCCCTTGAGATATCTGAAGATCCTCTTTACATTTGTTACATGAGTTTCTTTGGGGTGGCATCGAAATCTTGCAACCATACATCTTGCTTGTAATATATCTGGTCTAGTGGTTGTTAAATACGACGAGGCTTCCAATCATAGACACGTACATTGTTTGATCTACATCCGGGGATTTATCATCCTTGCTCAACTTGCGACTGTTGTCATGGGAGTGCTTGACCGGTTTCTTGTCTTCCATTGTGAACTTTTTCAGCATTTCTTTTACATATTTAACTTGAGAAATAAAAATGCCTTTTTCATTTTGATTGACCTGCGATCCTAAGAAATAAGAAAGTTCACCAATCATTGACATCTCAAATTCTTTTTTCATTTTAATTGATATGTCTTTGCGGTATTCATCCATCTTTCTTTGCCAAATATTATGTCATCTACATAAACAACAAGAACAATAAGATGACCCTTCTCTGTTTTGACATATAAGTTGCTATCCACCAAACCTTTCTTAAACCCTTGTTTAATTAGATAATTATCCGACCTTGCATACCATGCTCGCGGGTGCCTGTTTTAATCCATATAAAGCTTTCTTTAAACTGCAAACAAAATCTGGATTTTCACCAAGTTGGAAGCCATCGGGTTGTTCAATGTAAACCTCTTCTTCCGAGTTTTCCATTCAAAAATGCTGATTTTACATCCATTTGATATACTTTGAAGTTTTTATGAGCTGCTAATGCCAGAAACATCTCGATTGCCTCTAGTCGGCTACCGGTGCAAAAGTTTCTTCAAAATCAATGCCTTCAACTTTGAGCATAGCCTTTACATACCAATCTTGCCTTATTTACGACAACTTTGCCCATCTTCATTCAATTTATTTCTAAAAACCCATTTAGTGCCAATTATGTTTTTATTTGTTGGTCTAGGTACTAATTCCCAGGTATTGTTTTTCTCTATCGATCTAGTTCTTCATTGATTGCCTTCATCCAACTTTCATCGGTGCTTGCTTCGACAACATTTTTAGGTTCAATACTAGATAACGAGAGAATAGTTCCTCACTTCTTGTTCTTCTTGTTTGAATACCATCTGTGGGATCCCCAATAATCTGTTCACTTGGATGATTTTTCTGCGAGTTACTGTTTTAAATTTCTGTTTTCTTCTTCTTGATTCGGTTTTTACACTATCTGGATCAATTTTCTGATTCTTCTCTGTTTCTTTTTCATCATCACCTTCAATGACTTCTTCATACATAGGGTAGTTTTCTTGATAAGTAGTTTCTTGTTCTCTACCTTCATCAACTTTTACATCAGCACTTTCAACAATTTTCTTCAACTTCTTGTTGTAACATGTGTATGCCTTGCTTTTTGTTGAGTAACCGAGAAAGATACCTTCATCGGCTCTATCTTCAAATTTACCGAGGTTATCTTCGAGTCCGTTTTATGTAGCACTTGCTGCCAAATACTTTGAAATGTCTTCTTGTTGCCTTTACTGCCAAACCACAACTCATAAGTTGTTTTGCTTTCATGTGGTCTCGGCATGCACCTGTTTTGAATGTAAGCTGCAGGTATGAGCTGCCTCTTTCCAAAATCTGTCGGCTATTTTGTTTTTACGCAGCATTGTCCTTGCCATTTCCTGCCTTTGTTCTATTCTTCCTTTCTACAACACCATTCTGTGAGGTGTCCTAGTTGCTGAAGCTGTCTTCTTATCCCATGTTTTTGATGAGTATTCTCAAATTCTTCGAAGATAAACTCTCCTCCCCTGTCTGATCTTAGGCATTTAATTCTTTTTCTGATTGATTTTCAACAAGATTTTTGAAGGTTTTAAACATTTCAAAGGCTTCTGACTTGAGTTTCAGAAATAGTACCCATGTCATTCTTGAGTAGTCATCTATACATAGCATAAAATATTTGTGTCCATTTATGCTTTCAGTTCTCATGGGTCCACATAGATCGGTGTGAATTAGTTCTAATGGCTTGCTAGTGAAGTATTCTTTTGCTTTGAAAGTGGCTCTGGTTTGTTTTCCCTTTTGGCATGACTCACAGATGCTATTTACGGGTTTGCCAATGTTTGGTATATCTCTAACTGCTCTTTTTGAGCTGATTTTTGCCAGATTGTCAAAACTAATATGCCCAAGCCTCTTGTGCCATAGCCGGTTTTCATCTTCCTGTCCCATCAAGCATGTTCCTTCTGCGGTTTACGAAAGTGTATACTGATTTCTTGAAGTTCTCAGTCCAGTGGCTATTAACTTTCCATTTTTTGTCTTTCTTACTTCATAGCCCTCCTTCTTGAAGATTACATCATGACCTCTGTCACATATTTGACTTACACTTAGCAAGTTATGCTTCAGGCCAATTACAAACAAGACTTCTTTTGATTTTATATTGCCATCACTGATCTTGATTGATCCCTTTCCAACAATCTTTGCTCCATCATTATTTCCAAATTTCACAGAACCACCTTCATAATTCTGTAAATTCTCAAACTTTTGCTTGTCACTGTCATGTATTGGAACAACCATATCCAAGTATCCAAGGTGCTGATTTGTTACGAGCTTTAAAAGCGGTCTGGACAATCAAAGATTCCTTTTCTTTCCATTTTGGTTTGATAGCAGATTTTGCTACTTGTTTTGCCTTTGTCCTTTCATTAGCATGTGCCTATTTTTCAAGAAATTTCTGGTTTTGTTTCAACCCACTTGGCTGAGATTTTCTACCTTGATAATTATTTGATGCAAAAGTGCTTCTACAGTTTCTAGCAATATGTCCAAAATTATGACAATTATAACATTCAATTGCATAATTCATTAAAGGAGAAAAAACATTTTTGCTGGTAAAATTCCTTTGAGATACATTATGCCTGCAATCCGAAATCTTATGGCCATAAGCATTGCATTTAAAACAATAACTGAGAAAATGCATGATTAAACCTGGGTGCCGGTCTTTGCGAGTTTGAAGTAGGAGCCATGACTCTTCTCCTCCTCGGATGTGTGACTTTTGTGAATCCATCTTTGTCGGTATTCTTCTTGAATCCGGCATTATTGTTTTCTTTTGCATGATTTTGTTTTTTGGTTCAACCTTGATCTTTTCTTCTTTCTTTATGGGTTCTATATTCAAGTTCTTTGAATCCTTTGAAGATTCTCCTTCATCAAAGCCTAAACCAAATTTGATGCCAGAAGGCCTTTGGTTATTTAACATTTTATCCAGCTTTACAGTACTTTCTTCAAACTTATGAAAACAGTTCAATTTTCTATTCATCTCTTCTAACTGCATCCTTAACTTAACAATGTCTTCCTCTAGCTTGCTGCATTCAACTGTCTTTACAGTTAATTGTTCATCAAGAACTTCGGACATTTTCTTGAATTCCTCTGTCTGTATTTTCAAATTGTTTATTATGTACGTGGCATTCTCTAATTTCTTTGAAAATTTTTATTCTTCTTCCTTTCGCACTCAACTCTTCAAGTGCGGCAACCAATTCTCCTTCCAAATACACTTCAACTTCATCCTTGGAATTTTCATCACCTTCCTCGATTTTCCTCTGTTCTTTCTTCTTCAAGTGCCATGAGCAGAGCTTCACCTCCTTCTTCTTCGAGACTCCTCATCTGTGCTTTCTTGAGCTAGCTGACATTCTTGGTTATGAAGCTTTTCTTCTTGAAGTTGTTCTTTCTGAAATTTTGTTTCTTCTTCCAGCCACCTTTTTCTTGGTGTGAACCTTCACCATTTTTGGTTCTCTCCTGCATTGGACATTTGGCTGCCAAAATGACCGACTCCTCCACAATTGAAGCATTTAAAAGGTAGCTTCCCTCTATATTTTCCTTTTCCTTTTGTGAGTTTTCGAACAAAATTGGCTTCTGTTTCATCCGGTGTTCCTTCATCCTCGGATTCATGTTCGGCTTTTACATTCTTGTGTGCTTTAAAAGCTGCTTCTCTGTCTGTAGACTTGGTTTGTCCTATTCTCATTTCATATCTTTGTCGGGGAACCATGCAACTCATCCATCCTTGAAGTTGTTTAGATCTTTTGCCTCTTCTATTGCGAGAGACTTTGGAGTTAAATCTTTTGTGAAGTGTTAAGAGAACCTTTTTCACAACAAGCTGCATCATCAATTTCTTCACCAAGTCCTCCGATTGCATTAATAATTCCGTTGACTCTCGGCATATAAATTTCTATGTTTTCATCTTCCTTCATTTGCGGTGCTTCGAGCTGTGCTCGATGAGTTTGCGGTTTTGCTTCCTTAATCTTCTTGTCTCCTTCATGGATGCTCTTCGAGTTTATCCCACATGTCCTTTGCTGATTTACAACTCATGACTCTTATCGGTTCACTTGTCAACAAGCCCACACATTATGGCATTCTTAGCTTTGGAGTTGTTTTCAAATTTCTTTTTCTCGGCGAGTATCTGTTGGAGGGGTAGTGGGTCTTGTGTATCCACTATCTACGAGAATCCCAAATATCGTATCCCAATGCACTCGAGATATGTTTGCATTATGAGTTTCCAGAAGGTGTAATTTGTTCCATCAAATAAGGGAGCTTTGTTGGATGAAAATCCTTCACCACCTGCCATTGTTTCTTCCAAGATCTCCTTAGCTGATTAAGCTTGTACAAGGAACCTTGCTTTGATACCAATTGATGATTACACAATGACACTTGAGAGGGGGGTGAATCGGTGTAGCTATTAATTTTTATATCTACGACATTTAATATGAAATAAAGAGAACTTGACAACTCGAAAAACAACTTGAACAAGAGAGCACACCACAACACTCAATATACCGAGGTTCACCAATTTGGCTACTCCTCAAAAATGACTGCTTGGACTCCAATCCAAATCCAGTCTTTGCAAAATCAATTTTACAAACACTTTACCCGCACCAACTGGAAGGAGCACCAACCCCTGTAATTTTCTGCACATGAGATGGAGCACCAACTCCTAGTACCAAGCACCAACTTGGACTGCAATTTCGATAAATTTAGAATGACATAAAAATGTCTTCACTTTATGCACGACCCTGACTGGTCCGCAATTAACTCAACTCTGCACACTCTCACGGCTCTGCTTATTTTTCTCTTGATTCTTTTCTAACTCTCCTTTTACAGCAATTTCTCTCTAACGTGACAACATCTTCTCTGTACGATTATTCTTTTATAACCTTTCAATCCTGCATGCAATCGAATCACATACTCTAATTTGAATCCATGCAATACGGTATTCGGTTCCATGCATTTATTGTTCGAAACCTGCAATACGTCTTTTGGAAACCATGCAATACCGACAATTTTGTTTCATGCACTTGTTGTTCAATTTCTTCGAATACGGCTTTTCGAATGCTTTTCGAAACTCCATATGTGATTCTTCGAAAGCTTTTCGATTCTTCATGTTCGGCTTTTACGTATGCTTCAAATACGTCTCATTAGAATGCCTGCCAAATACGACCTTTCGAATGCTTTTATTATCCTTCATATTCGACTTTTCGAATGCGTTTCAATTATGCATGTTTGGTTGTTGCATTGCATGTCCAACACCTGTCAACGTTTAGCTGTCGCTTTTGACACGTGTCACCTTGCATGCTCCTCGGGTTTTACTATTTACTGTCACGATATCGTGACACTTTTAACTTATCTTGACGTCACCTGAAGGTTGTCAGAAATCGTGACCATTTTGGCCTTGAAAGCTTTTCCCTCGCTCATGTCGCAATATTGTGACACTTAGAACTTTTGCTGACATCATCCTTAAGCATGTCACGAAATCGTGACCGTTTTGGCTCTTGGAAGCTTTCCCTGCATCTTGTCGCGATATCGCGACACTTTGAACTTTCTCGTCATCCTCAATCTTTGCGAAATCAGACTTGGCTTGGTTCCTTTCATCTGTCAAATCGTGACACTTTCAACTTTCGTCATCATCAATGTCACGAAATCGGACGCTTGGCTCGCAGCTTTCCTTTCATCCTGTCGTGAAATCGTGACACTTTTCAACTTTTCTTGACGTCATCATCCTGCTTGTCATGAAATCGTGACACTTCTGGCTTCCGTACACTCTTCTTTGCCAGCAGCGAAAAAGGAACATGTCATGAAATCGTGACACTTTGCTCTTCTGTACAACTCTCCTTGCCAACTCCAGCGAAAATGGAACATGTCACGAAATCGTGATACTTTGCTCTTCGTAACAACTCTTGCAAATACAACGAAAATGAACCGACTCTTTGCTCCATGCGATGGCGAAATCTTTACAACTTTGTGCCTTGTGCTTTTCACCTTGCCTCTTTTCATGAAATTTTGACTTGTAATATCATTCTGCATCTTTCGGTTCTACACTTTTGACTAGTAGCGAAATCGCTACACCTTAGTTTCCCTTTGTTTCAACATGTAGCGCCATCGCTACACCTTAGTTTCTCTTTGTTTCAACATGTAGCGAAATCGCTACACCTTAGTTTCTCTTTGTTTCAACATGTAGCGAAATCGCTACACCTTAGTTCCATGTATTTTCATCATGCGGCGATATCGCTACACCTTTGTTTCCATTCATTTCAACATGTAGCGATATCGCTACACCTTTGTTTCCTTCTCTGCCGACATGTCGCGAAATCGTGACGAGTTTTGCTCGCATCTTCTCTCTCCTCGGCCATGTCGCGAAATCGCGACAATTTGGCGTGCATTTTCTCTCTCCTACTTTTTGTCGCGAAATCGCGACACATTTTCTCTCTCCTCAACGAAAACTCGACATGTCACGAAATCGTGACATTTTTGGCTGCGCCTTCTCTCTCCTCGACCATGTCGCGAAATCGCGATAGAAAACATGTCGCGATATCGCGACAGTTTTCTTCCTTGTCTCTTTTTGCCAGTTTATGAATCTGGGTCACCTCTGTTTTCCTTGAAACTTTACGCACTTGATCTAGTCGACCTCCGAACTGCATCAACTGCATCAATCTGACTGTGTTGACAACAATGACAATACTTTTGCAATTCTTTTGCTGCACCTTGCTCAACAAATCAAACCAACGACCTCTCGTGAGCAAATGCGGAATCCAACCAACACGTCGCCTCATGACTTTGAAATAAGACGTGGGCGCTCTTCATGTTATACCTTCCAAGCCAAAACAATTTTTTTTTTTAAATTGCACCCGACAGGTTTCGAACCTGGGTCCTCCCGTTCACCAATGAGCACCTTACACCACGCCCTCTACGTGCCTTGGTTAAAACCAAAACACAGGCAATAGTATTAAACAACTATCATGCGATAAAGGTTTAAAAAAAAATTAATCCCACATGCGGTGGGATAAAGGTAACCAAGGTGTTTTAATATGTGCGTGAGCGCGTAAGTTATTTCTTGCCTTCGAGCAATCACCAAACCATGCTTTTTGCTCCTATCGACCAATAAAAAACCTCCACATAGCATCCAAACTTGCCACATCAATGCCCACTCTGCTTGCACCTCCCCTTACCACGTGTCTCTTCAGCTGCCACCTCAGCTCTCCACGTGTTGTCCATGTGTCAAGTCAGTGCCACGACCTCCTCGGTCCATGTGCCTTCTATCTATGTCAGTCCTTGACCGACCTCCACACCTTATACCTCAATAATTGTGCCACCTTGGCTCTCGCACCTCACATGCACTTTTACTACCCACACTGGCGTCCTCAGCTCTCGTATCGACCTCAAATTCCACGTCCTTGACTTTTGTGCACCCTCAAAAAATGTGTCGAGCATCCAAAGTCAACTGGCTCTAATACCAATGATTGAAAAATGAAAGTAGGTGCTCAAAACATAAAACTATATTATATTTAATTAATTCAAATACATTCAAAAAACCACACACCGGCGCTACTTAGACATGAAGGGGTTGAAGTATTTATAGGGAGAAGATGGAGAGATAAGGAATGTGGAGGGATAAGGGAAGGAGGTGGTTGAGGAATAAGGAGGGACATGGAGCGAGGAATAAGGAGAGATAAGGAGGTAAAGGTTGTGGGAGGAAAGGAGAAAAAGAAGGTGAGAGAAAATATAGGAGAGAATGTAGGAGAGGGAGTACAAGATTTAAAAAAAAATCATGCCGACAAAAATATGCCAACTATTACTGTCATGTTCGCACTATGCCTAGAAAGAACTAGATATTTCTGGTCCTAAACCCTCTTTACATTTGCAACAAACTGGCTAGTGACCTATGTCAGTATAGAGCCACCCGAGAGATACCATGCAAACATCTTGGTGGAGATCGATCGAGAACACATTCTAAGAGCCAACTTGGACAATCAAAGCTGTGAATATGCCGACAATAATGGCATGCACATCCAGAGTCTAGATAAAACTATAGACACTGAATCAGAAGTTACTTCTGAGGACGTGCATGCAATATCCATCATCAAAAGTGATGGACCAGACTATGATTTTGGAATAGATGACCCTAAGTTATCCTCAAGCAACAAGCAATCCAAGTATGAAATCGAGTTGGCCTGCTGGGATCCTACACTCTTGCATCATTTTTACCTTTGGAATCAATAAGTATGAGTGAAGAGCCATTTTA
This sequence comes from Wollemia nobilis, assembly GCA_028583015.1. Lineage (NCBI taxonomy): Eukaryota > Viridiplantae > Streptophyta > Pinopsida > Araucariales > Araucariaceae > Wollemia > Wollemia nobilis. The sequence continues at coordinate 408,866 of JAQPPZ010001613.1, read as the reverse complement.
TGATGATGATGGATATCAAGAGATATCCTACATGGGGTCTCATTTGGAGCATCACCCAATTCTATTAGGTAGAGACGAGGATCCTTATTATGATAGTGATGATGAGGATGAAACAACGAGAGCCTATTTAGGACCTCCCTAGTTGCATCATCGTAATGCACCATATACTACTGAGAAAATATACAAAGAGATCAATCTTCATCCTCGCCTTAGCAGAAGAACCGAATATTAATATGATTTATCACATGGTGTTTCTTGATCCACCAATGTATATGGAACTCCTTAAGCCCAATTATCCCATCCAATAGTTTGTTCAGGGACCAGATCCAAAGATCCTCATACCCCTAGAACCACATCTTGAGGATGGAAGTTTTGCTAATATTGAGTCACGTGCACATGGTCCTAGATATATGATTCATTCCATCAATATGATCTCCATTTATTTGACCACTCCACTCTATAATCCAGCCGATCCTTCTAATACATTGTGTATTAATGTAGACACTATTGATTGGGACCGTGTTGATTCACCTTTGAAGCCTGAAGATTTCTTCCCTAATGAGAAAATACTGCAACATTTCCATTTTACATCAAGATATGCACATGATGTCTATCATGTTGAGGGTGCTTCCAATGAGGAACCTATAAACCTAGAAGATGACATCCACTTAATTCCTATGCCTCACCAGCTTGAGGAAGGATCCCATATGTCAGTAGAGGAAACCTTTGAAGTGGATATCAGTAATGATTCCACTAATCCTAATAAGGTTAAATTTGGAGAGATTTTAACTCCTAATGAGTGTGCCAACCTCATCCCTCTACTGAAAGAGAGACCTAATCTCTTTTATTGGACTTATAAGGACATGCTAGGTCTAGATCCGAAATTGGTTACTCATAACATTTTGTTGGATCTATCAAAGAAGCCAGTCAAGCAGAAAATTAGGAAGATGCATCCAACAGTAGCCTCAATGGTTAAGGATGAGTTGCAAAAGCTAATGGATGTAGAGTTTGTCATTTCCATTGACTATCCAAAATGGGTATCAAACATGGTGTCTGTAGGAATACCTGATGGAAGGATCCGTATCTGTACGGATTTTAGAGACCTAAATAGGGCAACACCAAAGGATTCATTTCTATTGCCAAACATAGATGCTCTCGTAGATGCAACTACAATTCATGGGATGCTCTCCTTAATGGATGGTTTTTTTGGTTACAATCAAATTCGGATTAAGCTCGAAGACTAGCATAAAACCGCGTTCATAATGCCATGGGGGACATTCTATTACAAGGTTATGTCATTTGACCTAAAGAATGTAGGTTCTACATATTAGCGGGCTATGACATATATCTTTCATGACTACATGCATAAGATCTTAGAAGATTATATCAATGACTTGTTGGCAAAGTCATTGCTACGTGAAGAGCATGTTGAGGTCTTGAGAAAAGTCTTCGATCGCCTGATAGAGCATAATGTCAGGTTGAATCCTAAGAAGTGTGTATTTGGTGTAAATTTAGGTAAGCTCTTAGGATTCATCATTTAAAAACAAGGCATCGAATTTGACCCAACAAAGGTCAAGGCTATTTTATAAATGCATCCCCCCACAAACATCAAGGAATTAAGAATCCTTTAGGGAAAGTAGAATCCATAAAGTGATTTATTGCATAATTATCGGATAAATGTCGACCCATGAATCGACTTCTACACAAGGGAGTCCCATTCAACTGGGATTAGGATTGTCGAGCAGCATTTGCTCATATTAAGCAATACCTGGCAATGCCACCAGTGCTAGCTCCACCAAGGCCAGATGTACCATTCTTGCTATATATATAGGTGATGGAATTTGCATTGGGAACTATGTTAGACTAAAAGAATGTGCAAGATAAAGAACAAGCCATATATTACATTAGTCGAACCTTGGTGAGTTATGAGCTAGGATATGCATACGTGAAAAAGTTGTGTTTAGTAGGAGTATTTGCTACAAAGAAATTACAATACTATATGTTGAGTCATACGACGTATGTCATATCAAAACAACATTCTTTGTAGTAAATGATGAGCAAGACATATCATAATACACGTACTATGAAGTGGATCATTCTATTAACAAAATTTGATTTGGAATTCATTAGCCAAAATTCTATCAAGGAATAAGTTATAGCTGATCAACAGGCTGAGATGCCTCTCAAGAATAGTAGGCCCCTAACCATAGAGCTTCTTGATGATGTAGTCTTTGCCTTATCAGAAGCACTCGAACCCAAGGAACCGGATAACAAAGATGATATGACCTTGTTCTTCGATGGTTCAAATTGTGAGCAAGGGGGTGATGTAGGAATAGTGTTGTTCATGCCACAAGGATCTCCAATACCCTTGTCATTCAAGTTGGAATTTCCTTGAACTAATAATAATGCTGAATATGAAGCCCTAATTTTGGGTCTCCAAACAACTGTCACTATGAAGATCAAAAGGTTAAATATCTTTGGCAATTCCCTTCTCATTTTTAACCAAGTTAAGGAACTATTTCAATGCTGATGTTCGGTATTAAAATATTACAAGGATCTTGTTGACATTTATCTATCTCAATTGGAATGGTACGACATCAAGGCAATCTCTCGTTCTTCCAATAAATTTATAGACACAATGGTATATTTGGTATCTTAATCCCTCAAAATTTTTCTGTCGACTTCACTATCATCCATGTAAAAATATTGTCACATTCTACTATGTAGCATGAAGCATTGGATAACAAAGAGCAAATCAACATGTTTCATGTAGAACCAAATCATGAATGGTTATATAGAGCTAGAGAATTTCTCAAGAGAGCATCCTGGGGGTCTTTGATCTCGCAAGATCTGACAGGGAGTGGTACTAACATTCACCACAAGGTTGTTTCCTAGTCTATATTTGTAAATGTGGAACCATAGGGGGAACATGTTGTCTTGTCAGTAAAATCCAAAGCTTATCATAACTGGACATCACAGATACATGAATTCCTTAGACTTGGTGTAATCCCTCAGGGATTTTTGCGTGTCGCAGAGTGCACATTTAAACAGAAAGTAACAAAGTATGTCTTGTTAGTAGACATCCTATATCATAGAAGCTATGATGGAGTTCTCCTTCATTGTCTTGATCCCCAAGAGTCATCTTGGGCAATTTTGCAATCTCACGATGGTACGTGCGATGGTCATTTTAGTAGCATGGCTATCGTCAAGCGCATCCTTCGCATGGGTTATTATTGGCCCACTATGGAGAAGGATTACAATGTGTATATAAAAAAATATGTTAAATGTTAGAATCATGCTTATTTTGTACACCTGCCATCATAGGACTTATAGCCCATTCAAGCAGCTTGGCTATTTTCTTAGTGGGAATTTGATCTCATTGGGTCGACATACATTAATTATTATAGCTACTGAGTATTTTACTAAATGGGTGGAAGCAATTCCTTTAACAATTACAATTGGAGCATGTATTGCTAAGTTTATACTCACTAATATTATAAGTTGTTTTAGGATACCATCCAAGATATTTTCGGATAATGGAATACAATTCAAAAATAAAATTGTGAGAGCTTTGATGTCTAAGTATAGAATCAAACATAGTTTTGTGACTCCATATTATCCGTAAGAAAATTAATAAGTTGAAGCTTAAAAAATACAATGGTCTCCATATTGAAAAATACGGTACATTAATACCACAAATATTTGCACATCCAGCTGCCCCTTGCATTATGGGTTTATAGGACTAGCATTCGTACACCCACTAGGGCAACTCTGTTTTCACTAGTATATGACGTTGAGGCCATTATACCCTTAGATTTGGAGATTCCAACGTTACACATCACACTGAAAGAGTTCATTGAGGATGACACTACATGACAAGCTCACCTAGATCAACTGATGCTACTTGATGAACATCGCATGAATTCCCTTGATGAAGAACACAAGCTTATACTAAGAGGGGGGGTGAACAATATAAGACCTCTTTTTACTTTCTCTATTTAACTTCAACTTCGCAAAGCAATGAACCAATAGCAATATCAAAGCAATGCATAAAGCAACACACAATGAGACACCAATTTTAACATGGTTCACCCAACATGGGCTACATCCACAAAACTTTTCTCTAAAAAGCTTTCTCAAAGTTCTTTGGGAATCCTTCCCAATTACAATGTTTATGAGCCTCAGCCCAAAGGAGAAACCTTCCCCTACTCAAGTATTTATGAGCCTCTACCCAAAGGAGAATCCTTCCCCTCCTCATGAATTTATAAGCCTCCTACCTAAAGGAGAATCCTTCCCCTCCTCACGAATTTATGAGCATCCTTCCCAAATGAGAATCCTTCCCCTCAGCTTTGGAAATGACACTTCAAAAGATCCCTGCCTCTTATTCCACTAGCACATGGAACTCCTTTCCACAGAAGACCTTCTATCCTCAATTCTCAGCCTCAAGAGACCTCTGTCCTCACTGATCACCTCCACAACAACTCATCAACCTGTACTAAACACAGTTAGTCGTTCCAGCACAAGTCTTCCTCACTCTGTCAGATCTGTCCCAAGCTCAACTCATAAAGCTTGAACAAATCAATCTTTGCTGCACACAAGCCTTCTCAAAGACTTGTCAAAACTATCCTCAATTTCTTCTCAAATAACCACTTCAACTCTGTCCTCAAGTCCTCTGCTAGGACCTGTCCAAATCAGCCCACAAGTCCTCCCTAGAACTTGTCCAAATCAGATCACAAGTCCTCACTAGAACCTGTCCAAATTAGCTCACAAGTCCTCACTAGAACCTATCCAAATCAGCTCACAAGTCTTCACTAGAACCTGTCCAAATCAGCTCACAAGTCCTCACTAGAACCTGTCCAATTCAGCTCACAAGTCCTCACTAGAACCTATCCAAATTAGCTCACAAGTCTTCACTAGAACCTGTCCAAATCAGCTCACAAGTTCATCAAGAAAAACTTGCTTAGCATGAACCCACAAAGAGAATTGTTAGAGACCCAATGTGATTCATCAACCTTATAGAAACATAAAGAGAATTGTTAGAGACTCAATATGTTCTATACTTAACTCCCAATCTCAATCTCAAATCTCATAAAAACATAAAGAGAATTGTTAGAGACTCAATATGTTCTATACTTAACTCCCAATCTCAATCTCAATCTCAAAATAATGAGATAGATGTAGTATGCTTTTATCAAGAACATGAAACACAACCCAACAATTTCCAACCATGCAATATCTCATATAACAATGATACTCATGTTCTTTCCACAACCAATATCTTTTCTCAACCAATTAGGGCTTTAACAACAATGCTTATAGACAAGGTTTAACCAACATCATTCAACTCAACATTAACCTTGAAGCATTCAACCAATCACTACATGAAAAGGAAACTAGTAGACATCCTTTTCCCTCCAAAGGTATTTGAACAAAACAACCACCAACATAAATCACCAATGCAAATAATAACTTGCTCAAATCAATCTCAATGGAGTAAGGCCAAATCATGTATCAAGTAAAGCATTAACTTGATCAAAACAACCTCTATGGAAGCAACTCAACCATCAATCTCAAAACAACCAACTAAGGGTTTCACCAACTCAATGCAAGTAGCAAGACTTACTAACATAAACCCTAGTGCAAAAATTCTTCCTCTTCCTTAACCAGAATTATGCATTCACCCAAAAAACTCATCAATGAATTTAATGCATAAACAATCTTCAATATCCAGAAAATGGGATTTACACCAACAAGAATACCTAGTAGACAACCTTTTCACTCCAAACTCAATTTCAAAAAATACACCATCAACAATATACATGGAAGAAGTTGCCCATACCTTTGTTTGAGGAAGAAGAGAATAGTTCTTCAACCTGTTACCAACACCACCCTCAACTTTGCCACCAAGTTAGGGTTAGATCATAAAAGTAACCACAAAAATATTTATTCCATAAAACACCTTATGACTCCAATCCTTAGAATTCAACTACCAAAAAATATAAAGCATACAAACAATATATCCTTTTACATCTTATTTCTCCAAATTAATTAAACCATGCTCAAGGAATAATAGCTTCTAAGCAAATCTCACTCAACAATCAAGCCAAAAATCTCAACCACACACTATCAACCTTATATCTCCAAAGAAGCATTTAACCTTAAAAATAATTTTAAATAAATCTGCCCAACCACTTCTTCTTTAACAAAATGCAGATTTTATTTAAAAAACCTTACCAAAAAAAATGCTTCCGAAAATCGCGGGTCAACAGTGCCTCCAAAAAAATTGGAGCGCAAAAACTCTTCTCACACTCCACGGTGGGAGTCGAACACTTGACCTCCCTTCAAGCACCTTCGTAGAATAGTCGTTGCCACTAGGCCAATGACGCTAGCTTGAAGGCTAGCAAGAGTCTCCTTCTCCTTAACCCTTTTGCGGTGGATAAACATGGAGAAAAAATGATAGTCGTAGCTTTTACTTCCCAAATTTTGTGCAATTTGAATTTCTTTAACACCCTTGCTTTGGACTATAGGTTATGGCTTATATAGCCAAACTTCCATGCTATGCACGACGTCGACGGGAGGATAATTCAAACTTTTTGAATTAATATTATTTTGGCACCTTCGAAACAACTTTAGGGTTTATGAAACCCTTTTGATTATTTAAAAAATAATCAAAGGTCTTTTAGACCTTAGACCTTAGGTGGAGAACCCATTAAATTATTAAAATAATTTAATCACTAAATCAAATAAATAATTAATTAAAAAACCTTAAAAAGGTTTTTATTTAATTAATAAGTGTCTCCAGCCTTTGCATTAAGCTGAGAGTGGTTTTGAGAAAAATCCTTAATGCATCCACCTGGTTTTAATAAAAGCCCTTAAACCTGCCATGGTTTTGATAAAAACCTTTTCATCTGCCACATGGAATCTCTCCGAAATATTCTAGAAAATATTCTTTGGAATCTTCAACCTTTGAAGCCAATAAATCCTCTTGATATTAATGCCAGTTCCTTTTGACATCAATGACAACTCATAGACAAGAAGCTAGGATATCAAACCCAAAATTACCAACACTTGAGCACCTCCACATTTATCAAGAGCACTTAAAACAAGCCTACAATAACAAATTCCATATGAGATACTTTGAGGTTGGTGATATTGTGCTAAAAGAGAACCAATAGAACTCAAATTTGCTGCCAAAACTGTGAGACAAATTTATGGGTAATTGGTTAGGTCCTTATATAATTTTTGAGAATATTGGACTTGGGACATATCACTTGACATCGCTGGAAGGAATTGAAGAGCCTGAACCTCTCAAAATCCTTCATCTTAAAGTGTTTTATGCCTAAAACCATAAAAATGCTCCAAAGGCATATGTAAGCCCTTTGGTCAATTTTAAAAAGGCTCCAAAGGCATATGTAAGCTCTTTGGTCAATTCCAAAAAGGCCCCAAAGGCATCTATAGCCCCTTTGGTCAAAGCACAAAAGGATCCAATGGTTTTTAAAATACCTTGGTCAACATGTAAAAAAAAAAAATGGAAAATATCAAAATACAAAAACATTTTCATCATTACATTTCATTTGCATCATGCATTTCATTTTCCACATGCATTTCATTTTTGCATTGCATTAGGCATATCCATCTGCCACACTTGCATTAGAATACATTGTGTTTACAATCTTAAAAATGACACCATGTTTGTGTTTCAATCATGCATCATTGCATTTTCATCATTCATCACCCTTGTGAGTAATTGTGTTTTTCAACACAACCCATTTTGTTGCTATGAAGAATATACTAGGGTTTTTTTGGTCACTCAACCATACCTAGTGGTCTTCTCAGGAGTTTGGTAGAAAGCTCACTTTGCTTTTGTAGATGAGGTCTAGTTTGTATAGCCCTTAGCATATCATAATTCTATCACTAATTAACAAATTAAACAATCCTAATAAGGATTAAGGGAAGATGAAAGCTACGAAGCAGGACTAGGTATCCTGAGGTGAAAAATTTATTCTTGCTTATCCCCCTGTGTAGACGGTTCAGTAAATTTTGGAAATTGGCAAAAGGACAAGTTTATTCCCTACCCATATGAATCCCTTGCTTACATCAAAATAAGCAATATGCCATAGTGATATCCCAAATCAATCCTCCAGATTCATACCCCAAATCGATATCTTAGATCGATATTCCATAAAGAAATCCCCAAAGAAAAATTCCCAAAGGAAGTTTCTGAATCAAATTACAAAATGTAAATCTTAGTCAAGTCAAATCAAGATCAAGTTTTCAAAGTAAAATCAAATCAATATCAAATCCCTTACTCAAAAAGAAAAAAAAAAATTCAAAAGAGAAAAAAATAGAAAATAAAAGTATATACAAAATAAATAGTGATTTTTATCACTATATATGAGCAAGTATCCCAATAAATTGAAGAAAATAAAGGAGTAAACTTGAATCCCTAGAATTTTCAGCACTATTACACATGACGATATGTCTGATACATTAGCATTTTTCTTGTGTGCAGACCAATGTTTGAATGTGGAAGAGCTAGCTTTAGGTGTCCTGTATCGCCTAGTGCTCTAGTACAACTAAAATTTAAACCTATGATTGTATAGACATTTGAGGATCCCCAATCTTAGCAATGGGCCGAAAGAATCCTGCCTGACATCGGGGTATGCTTATGCCTTATATAATATACTCATTTGCACACAAAGGGATAATGAACAGTTAGGGCCTATCCTAGTGAAATCCTTATGTTTTAGAAGTTTAGTATGGTTAGTATACAACTTTTTATAAGTCAACTAGGGTGTTTGAGTTTCATGGAAAACCTCAAAAATTCCCAAATAGCAACAACCAATTTTCAATGCAATCATCAAATATCAAATTTCTCTTTATAAGATTTTTTTTATTAAAGACTATTCATAATATAGGTTAGATACCGGATGGATGTCAGAAATGATATTTAAATGGCCACTGACTATGTTACGCATATTCTTTTAACTTGCAAGATCTTATGAATAGAAACAATACATCATTGCATCTCACATATGGGTGTTCAATTTAATAATTCTTATAATAAGATATAGCAATTACAATCTATGATTGTTATACATTTTGTGGTGTCATCCATTATATTGTTAAATCCGTATTACATTCATACATTATGTTTTAATTATTAAAGCATAACATGTTCATTTCCTTATATCATCATAGAAAAATTATGCAATACATACAAGGCATAAACTATGTCATAACAACATAAATTAAATGCATACAAGTGAAGCAAAATATACATGCATTTAACATCAAAATATGGTATTCATGTGCATCCATCATAAGTAGTCCATATACATACATAAATCATAACTTCTAATCATCTATCGCATAGCTATCTAGTGCATGTCATCCATATATCACATCATATAACATTAAATAAATATAAGCATTGCATCCATATGCATAACATAAACATAAAATACCAAAAATAAAGTACACATGTAATGAGATGAACTGTCATATCATATATATATGTGTCAAATGTACATCATAGCAGGGTACATCAAAATACCCGTAGGCTACAACTATGTAGGTCTTTAGACCTTACATAAAAATGGTATAACAAGTAGCAAAATTTGTGCCATGCCAATGTGCTAGTGATATTCTTAATATCAGTGTCTGTTGTAGCCACCTGTGCCCAGAGAGCTGCTCTCTCCTCATCGTAGTTGCACCATTGGATTTGGCCATGAGATATCTTCACCTCTAGAGTGGCGATAGTGGTATCCCTATGTAGGAGCCAAGTGTGAAGTATCTCAATCTAAGTTTGGAGGTTAGAAACCTATACCCTTAGATATCCAACCTCACTATTAGGAGGTGCCTCACCCTCCTCAGATACCTCCTACTCTACCTCTACCTGTGGGCCCTCCTTTGTAGTGGCCCCTATGCCCCATGTGCCCTCGGTCCTCTAATAGACCTTGTATCCATGAGGGTCCATATCTAAGCCCTCTTCACCCTCTATTGCAAAGCCATCCACTGGTCAGCCTAGAGTCCCTCTTCATGCCACTATAGGCTAGTACACCATGTATGATAATCAGTAGTAGTGCCTACATCCACCAAGCCTGACTCATAAAATTCATCATCATCATCCCCAGTGGAGCCACCTGGGGCCAATTTAGATCCCTCTCTAGGACCAGGCATCTGTAGATAGTAAGCACCTCTAGGATATATTTATGAATCCCAAACTACCTTAGTATGTGAGAGAAGTGTTGATACTCGCATATATCGGCCTTGTAGCCAATAACCCACCTATCTCTATGTGCCTAGCATAGGTATCTATCTACCTTGGGTTAGGCAGTGTAGTACATGTATGGTCACCACTCAATATTCTTAGGACAAAGCTATGAAAGTCCAGTGATGTAAAGGTCTAGGTATCCTGATGGGGACATGAAAATTGCTCACCCCAAACTCTACACTCAGATTCATTAAACTTGGAAAAATTTACAAAAATGGCAGACTCTGCCAAATAAACTTCTTTTACAGAAAGACAGTTTATAAATTTTTATATTACATTAAAATGTTTCCAACTCTGGAAGAAAAATAGCCCACACAGGTCCAGAATGGCCCTTTGCCTTCTCTATCTGCAACTTTGCTACTGTAACTCAGACTCCACTGTTTTTCGACCCTAGAAGAAAACAGCTCAACCGGGTCTAGAATGGCCCTCTTGCCTTCATGTCTGCAACTCTGTTTCAGCAGTTTCCAACCCCTCTGCATGCCTTTGCTTCCCCCTTTTAAAATTTTGGGCATGACTCTCTATTTCCCTTTTCTAACCCTTCATTTCATCTCTCGTGCCTCTTCATTGTTCTAGATTTTGAAACATTTTGACTCTTGGTCTTTGTCTACTTCTACTGCACTTTGGTGCCACGTGCTTGTCCAGTGCTGCCACTATGGACTCTGTCTACTTGTCAACCCATGATGACATTCGGGATACCCATCGCTCGATGATTCCCTCTGTAATGGACCCTGTAACCGCCTATCGTTTCTTTTCTTTCGTTTGGTCATGAAAATGCGACATGTCACGATATCGCAAAATTTTTTCCCTTACTGCCTTCTTGTCCCCTATTGAGTCATGAAAATACATGTCATGATATCGTGAAACTTTTTGCTTTTCGGGCTTCTTGCCCTTTGCGAGTCACGAAAATGTGACATGTTGCGATATCGTGACACTATTTCTCTCCTGCGCCTCCTCTCACCTTTTGGTCGCAAAAATGTGACATGTCGCGATATCGTGACACTTTTTCTCTCCTGCGCCTTCCTTCGCATTTTGGTCACAAAAATGTGACATGTCGTGATATCGCGACGTTTTTTCTCCTTTGCGCTTTTCTTTGTCCTTTGGTCGCGATAATGCGACATGTCGCGATATCGCGACATCTTTCCTTTCCGGTTCCTCTTTCTCATTTTCAGTCATGAAACTGTGACGTCGTGATATCACGACATATTTCCTTTCTACCTCCTCCTCGCATCTCGGGTTGCAAAAATGCAATAGCTTTACTCTTTGCTTTCTCTCTCTATTTCGAGTCACGAAAATGCGACATGTCACGATATTGTGACACTTTTGGCTTCTCTGCTTTCCTGCCCGCTTCGAGTCATGAAAATGTGACATGTCGCGATATCGCGACACCTTTGGCTTCTCTACTTTCCTGCCCTCTTCGAGTTATGAAAATGTGACATGTCACGATATCGTGACACCTTTGGCTTCTCTGCTTTCTCTCTCTGTTTTGGGTCATGAAATCGTGACATGTCATGATATCGTGACACTTTTGGCTTCTCTGCTTTCCTGCCCGCTTCGAGTCACAAAAATGTGACATGTCAAGATATCACAACACCTTTGGCTTCTCTGCTTTCCTACCCTCTTTGAGTTGCGAAAATGTGACATGTCACGATATCGTGACACCTTTGGCTTCTCTGCTTTCTCTCTCTGTTTTGGGTCATGAAATCGTGACATGTCACGATATCGTGACAGTTTCCTTCCTTGCTTTCTTTTTGCTCCTTCTATCGTGATTTCGCAACAAGTCACGAAAATGCGACATGTTGCGATATTGCGACATTTTTTTCTCTTGAGCCCTCTCTCGACTTTTGGTCGTGATTCTGTGACATGTCACGATATCACGACACTTTTCTCTCTTGAGTGCTCTCTCGGATTTTGGTTGTGATTCTGCGACATGTCGCGATATCACGACACTTTTCTCTCTTGAGCCTTCTCTCGGATTTTGGTCGTGATTCTGCGACATGTCGCGATATCGTGACACTTTTCTCTCTTGAGCCTTCTCTCGGCTTTTGGTCACGATTCTACGACGTCGTGATATCGTGATACTTTTTCTACTTGAGCCTTCTCTTGGTGTTTTGTCACGATAATGCGACATGTCGTGATATCGCGAAACTTTTCTTCTTCGCCGACATGTCACGATATCGTGACACTTTTTCTACTTTGTTGTATTTTGCCTTTCGTTGGATGCTCCTACATCAGACAACCGGGGTTGATGGAGAAGTGACCTTCACTTCTATACTATTCTGTCACCTAATGTTTAACTGGGGTTGTACAAGTTTTCCTAGCTTCAGCAAAACCTGGATCTGCAGGGTACAAACCCTTAAATTCTTCAAATCCCACAACTTCCACTCTCATTGTTGTCAGCAAACTCTTTCCATCCATCTCCTTCCATGGCTTCAACTTGTGATGCACTCCACCTTTCGTCAGAGAGTAAGTATTCGCATGCCCATCATGCACCGCATGTCTGTCAAATTACCATGGCCTTCCCAAAAACAAATGGCAAGCATCCATAGGCAAAACATCACACAGAACCTCATCTTGATAAGTTCTAATATGAAATTTAACTAAACACTGCTCACTGACTAATGCTCTATGATATTTCTGCAACCATGCAATCCGATATGGATGCCGGTGCGCCCTCTTCTCCAATTTCAACTTAGCAACCATTTCTCCTGAAACCAAATTATCTATGCTACCATTATCTATGATAACATTACAGACCTTTCCTGAACATTTGCACCTTATGCAAAACAGGCTCTTCCTCTGGTCTGGTCCTTTCTCCTCATTCAACAAGGTTCTCCTTGTGACCATAACTTCTCCTCTCTCTCTTCTCACAAATCTTAACCACAGACCCTGATGTAAACTACCTCACATTCGGTGATCTATTTCACACTCAGGCACTTTCGCTCTTCCATAGATCCTAGTGCAAACTGCCTCACGTCTGACAATCTGTTTACACACTCAAGAACTCCTACTCTGATACCACTTGATGGGGACACAAAAATCGCTCACCCCAAACTCTACACTCAGATTCATTAAACTTGGAAAAATTTACAAAAATGGCAGACTCTGCCAAATAAACTTCTTTTACAGAAAGACAGTTTATAAATTTTTATATTACATTAAAATGTTTCCAACTCTGGAAGAAAAATAGCCCACATAGGTCTAGAATGGCCCTTTGCCTTCTCTATCTACAACTCTGTTGTTGCAACTCAGACTGCTATTTTTTGACCCTAGAAGAAAATAGCTCAACCAGGTCAAGAATGGCCCTCTTGCCTTTGTGTTTGCAACTCTATTTCAGGAGTTTCCAACCCCTCTGCATGCCTTTGCTTCCCCCTTTTAAAATTTTGGGCGTGACTCTCTGTTTCCATTTTCTGACCCTTCGTTTCATCTCCCATGCCTCTTCGTTGTTCTGGCTTTCAAAACATTTTGACTCTTGGTCTTCGTCTGCTTCTACTGCACCTTGGTGCCACGTGCTTGTCTAGTGCTGCCACTGTGGACTCTGTCCGCTTGTCAACCCATGATGACGTTCGGGATACCCATCACTCGATGATTCCCTCTGTAATGGACCCTGTAATCGCTTGCCATTTCTTTTCTTTTGTTTGGTCATGAAAATGTGACATGTCATGATATCGCAACATTTTTTGCCTTACTGCCTTCTTGCCCCCTATCGAGTCACGAAAATGCGACATGTCGCGATATCACGATACTTTTTGCTTTTTGGCCTTCCTGCCCTTTGCGAGTCGCAAAAATGCGACATGTCATGATATCGTGACACTTTTTCTCTCCTGCACCTCCTCTCACCTTTTGGTCGTGAAAATGTGACATGTCACGATATCGCGACACTTTTTCTCTCCTATGCCTTCCTTCGCATTTTGGTCATGAAAATGCGACATGTCGCGATATCGCGACGTTTTTTTCTCCTTTGCGCTTTCCTTCATCCTTTGGTCGTGATAATGCGACATGTCACGATATCGCGACATCTTTCCTTTTCGGTTCCTCTTTCTCCTTTTTGGTCGTGAAATCGTGACATGTCGCGATATCGCGACATCTTTCCTTTCTGCCTCCTCCTTGCCTCTCGGGTCACGAAAATGCGACAACTTTGCTCTCTGCTTTCTCTCTCTATTTTGAGTCACAAAAATGCGACATGTCGCGATATCATGACACTTTTGGCTTCTCTACTTTCCTGCCCGCTTCGAGTCACAAAAATGCGACATGTCGTGATATCGCGACACCTTTGGCTTCTCTGCTTTCCTGCCCTCTTCGAGTCACAAAAATGTGACATGTCGTGATATCATGACACCTTTGGTTTCTCTGCTTTCTCTCTCTGTTTTGAGTCACAAAATCATGACATGTCACAATATCATGACACTTTTGGCTTCTCTGCTTTCCTGCCCGCTTCGAGTTGCAAAAATGTGACATGTCGCGATATCGCGACACCTTTGGCTTCTCTGCTTTCCTGCCCTCTTCGAGTTGCAAAAATGTGACATGTCACGATATCGTGACACCTTTGGCTTCTCTGCTTTCTCTCTCTATTTTGGGTCATGAAATTGTGACATGTCGCGATATCGCGACAATTTCCTTCCTTGCTTTCTTTCTGCTCCTTCGGTCGCAATTTCACGATAAGTCACGAAAATGCGACATGTCACGATATCGTGACATTTTTTTCTCTTGAGCCCTCTCTCGGCTTTTGGTCGTGATTCTGCGACATGTCACGATATCGTGACACTTTTCTCTCTTGAGCCTTCTCTTAGCTTTTGGTCATGATTTTGTGACATGTCGTGATATCGCGACACTTTTCTCTCTTGAGCCCTCTCTCGACTTTTGGTCACGATCGCGACACTTTTCTTCTTTGTCGACATGTCGCAATATCGTGACACTTTTTCTACTTTGCTGTATTTTGCCTTTCGTTGGATGCTCCTACATCATATCCTTCATGATATCTACTCCTAAATCTCTCCTTCTCTTGAGGCTAGTAGGTTGCATAACACTAACGATCCTTAGCGATATCAATGATGCCTAGAGGAAAATCTACGAGGTGCTCTATTAGAATATAATGTCAAACCAAAATCTAAATAAGTAGGCTGCAACTGATGCCCACTCTACTGTAGCATGTAATTTAGTAAAACTCATGATAGAGATGCACTATAAGAGTGCTCCCCCATACCATAATGAGAGGTCGCTCAATCAAGCTGATCATAACCTCCTTGGTCCTAGCCAGGAGGTTCTAGGGGAACCTCACACCTGATGAATCTGAGAGGACTATCTGTATGATCAAGTGCATAAACATAGCCTCCTACTATGAAAATAATCCATTCTAGTACCACTCTTCGACGTGGATGCCCCCATGGTCAATGTAGACCCGTGCCTTGCTGCTCCATCTACCAAATATCGCATCAAACATGATCTTCTTAGTCATGGTAGGAGAGGAGGTGATGGCCTCACCATAAATAGGTAGGCATAAGATGCGATAGACATCCTCTAGAGTTAGTCATTTCACCCATAAAAAGGTGAAATGTATTGGTCCATGCATCCTAGTGATGGGCCAATGCAGTCATGTATGCCTGGTCAGATATGATAGTGGGGAGGTCCAAGACGTACCAAAATCCCATGATAGGAAACCAATCTTGCTCCATGTCAGTAAGAGTACAACGTAAGTTCTGAAGGATATTAGTCTCCCTCACTCTGTTCATCAAGGTCTGAGTGAAAGAAATCAAATAAATAAGAAAAACAATTAAAAATGACTCAAAAATGATAAACAAATCAAAAAATCTCATGAAAATGTAAAAACATGCAAAAACATGATCAAAAATTTCAAAAAATCAAATAAAAGCACTTCAAAATTGCAATAAAACACATTAATTCCCAAAAATTCAAAGAAAAATGAAAAATTTGAAAAATTTGAAAATTTTCCTAAGGGCATCATGCCACTAGTCGAAACTGCGATCGACGAGGTGGTAAAAAATGTGATCGTTGGGATTTAAATCCCACCGCCACTGACAATCATAGTCCCCAATTTGCCAATTGAGAATTGCATTTGCCACCCATGGCTAGGGAACATGACCTTTTCATGGTCATTTCCATTCCAAAATAACCTCAAAATTAAAACCATCCCCTTTAACCTAACCTATGCTAAACCTAACTAGGGTGAGGTTCATTACCGACAATTTAATGTGGTTCGTTTAACCCATTACTTAGTGTGGTTAATTTTTAATTTGGTAATTTTCAAGCGTGGTCTCGGTTTGTGTGTTACCTTAGACACATCCGCTCTTTCGCTGGTCGAGCTTTCGACTGGTCAGCCATCGGTGTGGATAGAAGGAAATCAGTTAAGTTTGTAGCAACGTTCAATGTCAGAATTCACTTTTTACCTCTCAAAGATCTCAGTTTTATTGGTAGTTTCAGGTAAATAATGAATTTTTTCAAATGGAAAATGCCTTATATACTTTTTTGAATTCGATTCGGACCACGTCTGACAATCGTGGTCCCCAAATTAGGGTTTTCTACCCCCGGTTCTGATCCACAGTCAAGGAATTTGACCTTCTTAACCGCTTCTGAAAGACGTGGTCAAAAAACTGTAATAAATGCTCTCAATTTCCATCATGGAGAGCTATAAAATAATAGATTAAAAAATACCCACCAGACCAGATGATCTTCAAAATTAACAAAAAAAATAGAGAACATTGAAATCCAAATGTGTCTCGTATTTAGTTATTTACCCTATACAGTTGGCGGTTGTAGCGACTTGCACTCCATGCAATCTATAAAGATGAGTAAATTACCATAAGGACATTTGGGGTAAATTAGTCATTATTGAATTGTATGCTTCATTTCAATCCTTAAGAAGGCCCTAACGATCGGACTAATCCAAGGGAACGAGATATTCATCGCAATTCTCCTATGATATTTTTAGCAAATCATCGACAATATGATTCAACATAAGCCTAATTAGAATTTTCCTTATTTCGATTCCCTAAGAAGGCCTTCATGGCTAGACCGCTCCATGGGATAGAAATATACAATTACTATTAACAGTTGCAATCATAGTTGATTAGGCCTTGCCAATAATTCAAATGCTAAATCTTAATTTGTTCAAGATCATTCATAGTGGTCAAGTGACTCGTCGCTTCATTTAATTGTCATTACCCTCATCGACTCGTCGCTTGAGGGGTAGTCATAATATTAAATCATAATCCAAGTCAACAGAAGATCCCTTGATCATAGATCCCTAGATCTTATCAAAATTGCATTTGTCTTACGAATCATTGCCAACAACTATCATAAGCTTACCCTTTGTTGGGGAAAAAAGCAAATATGACAGTTAAGTTAGTAGCTCTCCTCCTTTTAGAATCTATATAGTGTGAAAGACTATACTAGCCCTGAGCTAACTGATCGACGCTAGAGCTTGCCAAAGCTTTTTCAAATTTAAGCCTTCTATCCAATTGGAAGCAATGATTATAGGATGCGAATCTTCTTTGCAAGAATTGGGAATCTAATGTTGATAAGACCAATGATCATCATCCAAGCTACGACATCATTTTAGGAGGTTTATTTTTTCTCAACATTTTTTGATCTCACAACGCATCTCAAAAGGGGTATCTGTAGACACCTAAAACACGTCATGTCAAGGTGACTACTCATATGGAACATGCTAGAAGACCATATAGAAGACCTTAGATAGATAGAAAGGTATATCAATGGTTTTTACCACTCAATTTGGGCACCTTTGCCTAGTCATTTCTAGCCACTACTGATACTTGTGATTAGCAGAGCTAACCACGCTTGTTAGCCATGGTCAGGCCTCAAAGTTAGTTGGACTTTGATTTATTCAAATTTGGTTCAAAAAGACAATTGGTTTCGAATTGGAGCGGTTTGAGTGAGGAAGATTCTGGATATTTCCATTCAACAATATCAACTATCCAATCTTGTTCTTGGCTTCCTCATGAAGCCACCCCTAGCCCTTGGAAAATACTATAAAACTCCCCTCCAATTGGGAGAATATATATATATGAATCTCGAGTTGAAACATAGTGAATACCTGTTGCATACTCACTTACATGCATTGAGAGGAACACTTATTTTACCCAATTGGAGATCACATGCCATGGAGGTCCTAGGAGGCTAGGAGATTCAAGAAACATTAATTCGTGCAATCCGTGCACCAATTGAGCAATTCAACAACCAAATCTATCAGAGGACATAGTGGCAATCCTTGATCATCAATTCCTTAAGGAGAATTGAATATTGGACACCAAATTAGGAGGGCAAGAACATTTCAAGCTCCGTCGTGGCTATTAGCTATGGTGGATAGTGCTCACTAGGCATCAGACCCATGGTTAGGTTGTTATATTTATTTTTCTTGTTTTCTAGTTGTAGGATTTGTTTAATTGCATTAGATTAGACATATATCATGTTAATTTTCTTTAGTAGAGACTTTGACCGATGCAATTAGAGATTTTAGTCATTTCCCTTCACTTTTGCAATTATGGCACTAATGGTTCTTTTCATGCTTCCATGCTTTCAATTTCATAATTAAGTCAATAGATAGCTAGATCTGCTTTTGCTTATATGTTTGTAGCAATATTTCTAGGAACAATATAAGTTTAGTATGTTTCTTGCGCTTTCTTTATTTCATCCATGTTATACTACTTTTTATGCAAATACCTCCTAAAAGCCTCCTCAAGAGAGGACTCATTTGTTTCTAATTGCTTCTTATTGTTTATTGCACACAAGAATAATAGGGTTTTGAGATGCAAGGTAGAAAATACCTCTAATCATGGAGAAGAAGGTCATCGACACCTTGGTGTAGTTCATGTCCATTAAGGAAGTTTACGTATTACACCTACCTCGATGGGCATTTCAAATTGTATTAATTGTATCAATATTTGGGTGATCCTAAGAGGGGCATGATTGTAACCGAGATTTGATTCAATATTAATAGAAGAAACATTCACTTTCTTGTCATATGCAATCTTGTCTTTCATTTCTTGATTTAATGTTTGATTTCAATTAATGCATTATTTAGGTGTATGCTTTTTAGATCAGTACAGGTGGACATCTCTATTTGGATTCCTTAGCCATTTTTGGATAATCATCACTATCACTTAAGGTCTCTTGTGGAATATTTGTATGATTCCTCCTTGGGGATGTCTTACTAGTATTGTTGTCACAAGTTTCTATTCAAGGTATCTTGTTCTATCCCACCACTCATTGACCAAACTCTCATGTATCTTCACTCTACGACCTCATTTACCAATGGGAGGGAGATGGTCTTGGTCTTTCCTCCTGAGACCTCACGCCCTATTGCTCTGGTGCCTGAATCCCATCATCTGCACTCTCTTGCAACCCTTCCATCACTTTCTCATGTGTCACCATCCAATATTCATCCTCTTGCACTATATTTCTATCAAATATCGAATCTATACTAGGTGTTTCTATTTCCTCATCTTCTATCTCTATCAACAACACCTCAAAGTCTCCTTATTCAAATTTCCAAACTTGCTCTATTTTTGGTTCATGTGTACTATGGTCTGAGTTACTTGAATTATCTCTATGAGAAATACTTGTGCTTCTTCTTACTATAATTTTCTCTTGTACTTCTCATCTCCTATGCCTTTGTACACTAGTGTCTGTCATTCACACTCTGGTTTTTATAGTATTCTTTCTTTGTCAATTTGACTCGTTTTAACAAAAATACCATATTCGATAAGGTAATGATGTAAAATATAGCATAGGGGTGCAATATTCCTTATGGGGGGTAGTTTTATAGATCTTAGAATGATCAATGTACTATCTCTAACTTTTTTACCAAATCGTACGATCATATAGTCCCTAAAACTACCATTTTATGCCCAATGAACAACTTGTATGGAAGTTAGTTCGACACAATGTACGATCTAAAATCATATAGTGACATGGTTTGTATGATTATACATATCCAAACTATCAAATTCAGTTTTTGAGGCTGCCGTACACATTTTTATAATTAATAAGTCGATTCCACAAAACTGCTAAATCAGGTAAGTTTCCTTCTATCGCATGAATTGCCAAATCGGGTAAATCGTATTTGTACAATTTGTACGAACTATGGTGTATGATTTGTATGAAATTAAGGTACATAAAAGTTCCAAATTGGATACTCCACTAGGCCAATATCTCTCAGATAGGCTTTATAATGATTTAATATGCCAATTAATCCATTTCCTGCAACATGCAAAATATCTTAACAGGATTGAGAGAGATGCAATTCTAATGGCTACATCTATAAATCATACAACAGGGTTCAATATGTCCTCCTAAGTGCTTCCATTCTCACATATCATTCCACAAAGCTTCACCATTGTCGGATTAATCCAAGTTACCAAAACAATGCATAAAATAACCAAAGTAATCACTAAAAAGTACATGCAACATCTCTAGGCCATCAATTGTCATTAATTCATGCCAAAAATCATACAAAACCTAGAACAAATGTATTCATGCTCATTTGTATTTTACTCTATCATCAAAGCAATTACAATATGGCTGATCTACAATAATTACTGCAATAACTCAAAACATACTAGTCTAACTCACTTAGATTCTCACCAACAAATATCCAACAACAACCAGACCTACGAATTTGAAAATGGGGCCTTATATAAAATTGCACAATCCATTCCAAATTGGATCCTAAGGTAATTAGTTTTCTTACAACTTCCCATGCATAACATAATGAATTAATTAAGGCTTTTAATAAGTCTAACATTTTAATTATCAAACCTATGCACCATTTCAACCTGAAATTATATTTCTAATGCATTTTATTGCATTTTTGTGTGCCTTGTATGGTTTACCTTCACCTTGTATGGTTTTCCCTCTTGGTTGTACAGTTTTTCCTCCTGGTTGTACGATTTGCAAAACTTGTACTAATTGTCAAAATTGTCAAAATTGAGCAAATCCATTTGATCACTTTCTCTTCTTCTAAGAGGTGTATTTGCTACCTACATTCGATGCCTGATAAAAAAATTTATTGGTAAGTATTTGATAATGATGAAAAAATAATAAATTTTTGGATTAAGGAAGTTGCAAGTGTGGAATATAAGATATTTTTTGAAGAAGAAATTGAAGGAATTATTCAATTGAGGAACAATCACGTTCCTAGGGGACTGATTTTGCTTGAGAGTTTGTTTGATTAAAATTATAGGGCAAAGAAACATAAGATCAAGGTTGATGCGAAGGAATACAAGTAAATGCATCTGGAGCCTGATAAGATTATCAAATTTGGAACAAACTGTATGGTAGAAGAACTCAAAGATATAAAAAAATTGTGTTGAGTTTCTCGATATCATGGCATAGAGATATCATGATTTAAAATGATATGATAAAAACGTAATCCAACATACCATTTAATTGTAGGAGTGGGTCAAGCATTTTCTATAGAAACAAAGGCCTAATAATCCTAAAATTGAGGTGCTCATGAAGGCAGAATTGTTAAAAATGCTAGAGGTAAAAATAATTTATCTAATCAAGCACTCAACATGGGTGGCAAATTTGGTGCCAGTTTGGAAGAAGAATTACAATATCCATATGTGCATGGATTTTTGGAATCTAAACTAGGCATTGTTAAAATATCACTACCCCTAACACAGATTGATCAAATTCTCCATGTGGTTGCTAGAGGGTAGAGGTCTTTGTTACTGGATGGTTTCTCTAGTTATAACCATATCTGGGTGAAGGACGAAGACCAACACAAGATGATGTTTACTACAAAATGGGGTACTTTCACCTATCAGATGATGTCATTTGGTCTTTCCAATGTTGGCGCCACTTTTTAGAGAGCTATGGAAATTGCTTTCAATGAATTGTTGAATAGAGTTATTGTGATTTATCTTGATGATATGACTATTTTCTCACACATTAGGGAAGAGCACGTCTCTCATTTGAGGCAAGTGTTCAAAAAATGTCGAGAATTTAGAATTTCCATTAACCTAAAAAAGTCAAATTTTGCTATCAAATAAGGGAAACTTTTGGGAAATAATATTTCACAAGAAGGAATGGTGATTGATCCTACAAGAGCTAAGGTGCTCTTGAAGTTACCGCTACTAGCCAAAAAGAAGGATCTACAATAATTCTTTGGCCAGATCAACTTCATTCAGAAGTTCATTGTTGATTTCACTCAAGTTGTAAAACCAATGATCAAGCTTATGAAGAAGAATGCAAACTTAAAATGGACAGAAGTGAGAAGACATACTTTTTAGGAAATCAAGGAAAGAATCACTCAAGTACCAATATTGATTAACCTAGATTACTCAAAATATTTCATCCTCTATGTAGTAGGTGAATAGGAAAGTTATGATGTTGTATTTACTCAAAATCAATATGATGGGGATGAGAAGACGATTTCTTTCTTGAGTCAGGTCATTGTGCCACACCATGATAAGTATAATTTTATTAAAAATTAGGTGTATGCGGTTATGAAATCCTTAAAAAAAATTTGATATTTCATTTCATAGAGCAAGATGATCATCTATGTCATTCATCTAGATGTCAAAAATTTCATTTTTCAAGGAGAATTGGGAAAAAAGAGAGCGGGTTGGGTATCAAAGATTCAAGAATATGATGTGGAGATTCGATTGACTAAGTTGGTTTGTGGATGAGCTCTCTGCCAAGAATTGGCCAAAAGTGCAACTTCTAGATCACTAACACTAGTACAAAATGAGGATATATGTGAAAGTAATTATGCAAATCGAGTTACAGGTGATCGTGAATTGACAAAGGACCTTGTCAAATTATTTACATCTAGGAAATATCCATCACATATTGATGCTTTACAGTGGCAAATATTTAGACTGTAAGTGTTTAGATATGTCCTGTTTCCAAATGGGTTGTTCGATAAGAATATAGACGGAGTACTCCTTAGATGTGTAAAAGAGTTAGAGAAGCAAAAAAAATTGGAGGAATTTCACTCTGGCTTATCTGATGGGAATTACATAGGAAGATCAATGGCCTTTAAGATCATTCGAGCCAGGTATTTTTGGCCTACACTTTTTGCAGATGCACATAAGGTGAGTCGAAGTTACGCCAATTGTCAGCGATATGTTAATAGGCATAAGAAATCATATTTGCCTCTACATCTGATTCAAGTGGAAGCACCTTTTTAGTAGTGGGGAATAGACTTAATTGGAGTTATTTATCCTCATTCCTCTACTAAATACAAGTATATATTGGCAGCGACTAATTGTTTTACCAGGTGGGCAAAGGCCATCCCAACCAAAAAGGTAGATTAGGCTACAATTATCTCCTTCCTAGAGGGATTGATTACCCATTTTGGAGTTTCAGATGACATTGTAATAGATAATGAGACTCTATTCATTGGGTCTAAGATCACCAAATTTGCAATAAAGTATGGGATTTATCTCAAAACTTCATCCCACATGGAAATGACTTGGTCGAATCCACAAACAAAAACTTGTTGTAAATATTAAAAAGGACATTGGGAAATAACAAAATAAGCTGGAACTTATTGTTGAATCAAGCTATGTGGGTAGATCAGATATCAATAAAGAAGTCTATTAAAGCCTCTCATTACTCCTTGGTGTATTGGAAAGAAGCAATTCTATCCACTCACATTGAGCTAACTATCCTATAAATATTGTAGTTGTTCAAAGATGAAGATGATGAGTTTGATCCAATGAGTGCAAGGTTGGATCAATTAATAAAACTAGAGGAAGAGAGAGAAAAGTCATATGAAGCTTTCACCGAACACACTAAAATGACTCAAAAGTGGTTTGGAAAAATGACAACAAAATGTAAGTTTCAGGTGGGAGATTTAGTCCTCAAATGGAACGAGAACAAAGCCAAGCTGGGGAAGCACCAAAAGTTTGATGCAATCTGGGAAGGACCATTTTAGGTTTATGCAGTGAATTCGATGAATTCATATTATCTTCAAGATATGGATGGTTGGGATATTCTCGATTCTAGTTAACGGTCTTCACCTGAAGGTCTATTTTCAATGAGACAACCAAGAGGTACAATTGTGTAAATATGTACATATTTCTATCTACAAGTATTTGTATTGTTCTTTGATATTGCTTTAAAAATTAAAAAAAAAAAAAAAGAAGAAAAAGAAAGAGAGGAAAGTAAAAATATGACTCTACAGGAAGACACCAGGTTTTCCTTAAATAAAACTTTACTTAAAATTTCTCACTTGGATAAAATCAATTTTGCCCTGAGGACATGTTATGACTTTGAGTAGAATTAATGGTTGTGTTGGAAAGTTTTAACATGTATAAAAGCTCTAAAGTTTAAAAGGTTGCTTTTCTTTATAAATATTCAAGTTTACAAAGGAAAATGTTATAGATAAGGCATTCAAAGACACCTGGCAAAAGTACTGGCTCTAACAAGAAAAGTGCCTTACTTGAAAAATCAAAGCACGGGGCTTAATTTCATAATTGTAAAATGCAAAAAACTAAAACTACTTTCATTGCAAGGAAAGGGCGAAAGCTCCATTCGCCTACTAGTGGGATGAACTTATTCAAATATAAAAGACGTTATATGAAAAACGTCGAAGTTCGTAATTAAAAAATCAAAAGTGCTTTCGTAAAAAAAGAAGGGTGAAAGTCTCATTCGCCTCTCAAAAATGTGAACACATATACATCCCAAGGCTGATCAGGGCCCCAAGCGCAGTCACAAATTCAAAGTTGGTCAATGGTGCTTTCACCTCATGTGAGGGGCGAAAGAACCATTCATATCTCATAAGGACAAAATAATGTATGAATATTTTTAAGGCGCGGAGGGCACGCTTTGGCTTTTCGGGTGACTACGCGTATAAATAATTCCATAAAATCTTTTAATTGAGGTGAAAGCATATCAAGCCAAGTGCTAAAAAGATGTTCAAATGAGTATGGAAGCACGCTTCAATTTTTTTTAGACAAATGTATTAAAAAATGAAATGAAGAAAAAAGAGAAAAATCAAGGTTTTTATTTAGAGCTTTTGGTTAAAAAGCACGGATCGAATTTTAAAACAAATTTTCTTTTCTTTTATTAATATGGAGTGAAAATCAAAAGAAAAAGAAAGAAAAAAATCAAAAAGTTTTAAAAAGGCTTTAAGGGGGGATTTTTCTAAATATGGACGAAAAATATTGTTTTAAAAGAAGGACGTGCACCATTAAATCAAATCAAGCAGGTTGAAGATATTTTCAGAGCGAAAGGAGAAGATACTGAGTGTGCCCTGAAGGTGTTTTTGACCCTCCATTGCTTTTTTGGAAGAATGATTATTTTCAAGTGCAATCAAATTTTTAAAATCACCCTCTCAAAGCAATTTCGTCCTCCGATACATGGTGGATATTGGGAATTGTTCATTAAAGTTGAAATACATTTTTGGGTTATTTAATTTAAAACGTGCACCTAGATTTGCATTGGGAGGTGTTTTGGCATTCCCAAGGAACGAAATCTCACACCTGTAGAAGCATAAGTGTTCATTGGTCCCCAGTTGGCAAATTTATTTTTCCAAGGTAGTTTTAGCAGCCAGGACATGTTGTTCAAAGTTTTCCATGGTAGAAGGGCATATTTTTTAAGAAGGATTTTATGGAAAATTTAAAAAGTAGTTGATATCTTAGTATTAGGAATAGTACCCACCAATGAAAGAAAAACACAACTCCTCCCGAATCCACTAGGAAAATTTATTGCATTTACTATGGTAGTTGGAGCATGTTCTATAAATAGAGCACAAGTAAATTCGCCCAAAGATTAATTTTAAATTTTCATGCTAGTGCATTTCTAATTTTTTTATTGTAGAAGTTGTAGAGCACTTTCAAAATTGTCAGGGTTTGCACAATGGGTAAGAAAAAAAAGAGGTGAAAGAAACTACAGAGCCCAAGCAGTCTAAGAAGTGGGTAGAAGGTGGGTAAAAATCCAAGAAGACCCATAGAAATCAGAATATAGATTTGGACCTGTACTCTGACACTATGAAAGAGGTCAGAGACTGTGTGATTACCAACAAGGGTATGGTAAATATTCAATGAGATGTAGAATTTATAGTAAATCAAGGATTGACGATGGAGAGCCCTTTGAATGTGTCATTTCATGCACATTTATTTTAGTATTTGTGTACACCCGTACACGCTTGCCCGAAATTGGTAAAATTAATTGCCAAATTTTACAATCTAGTTACCAAGGTTGTTCGAAAGGCCAATAGGGAGGTGTTTTTATCTATATCCATTGCTGAAGTGAGGGAAGAGTTTTTCTATGGGTTAAAAAACCCATTTGATATGATTTCAAGAAGTTGCACATCAATGAGCAAGAAGAAATATATGTTTCTACAATGACAATGCGCTAGTTTATGGAAACACAGTTGATCAAGGACCTGTAGTTAGGGCAACTACCAAATATATCAAAATATTTATCAAAATTTAAGAGCCCCAAATTATTTTTGATGTTGGTATGGGTAGTTGGCATTTCTACTAATTCTATAGTTTACAAGTGGCAAGCAACATTGGTACAATGTATATCTCAAGTGGAGTTATACGCTCCAAGGGCCATGAGGAGGGACACTAATTCAATTTATTTTGATTAAGCCAATTTAATTTATCAGAATATGCATGTCCAGTTGGAAAAACTGCATATGGGAGAAGAGACTTCATTCAAGCATACATCCTTCCTCATTTGGTATTTCTTCTTTCATTTATACCAACTTTTTTCATTCATTGTAGTAAAACAAGTTGATGAAAAAGATGAATTATTGTCTGTTTATATGTGGAATCCCGATCTGTCGAGAAGGGAGTCATACTATAGTTTTAACCACCTATTTTTGGGGCCTGCAGTTGAGTTGATTTATGGTCAAAGTGAGAGAGTGCCATGGGCAATGAAGGAGGCAGTTGTCAGCCGAAAAGAGTGACATATTTTTGTTGACTCAAGGAGTGGTTGTCAAGATTTATGGCTTCATAGGTAAGCCATTCCTACTCCCATACTTCACCACCGATCATGTGTTTGCCATGGAGGTGGTGCTCTAGACTGATTACATCAATGATGTGTATGGAGTAGGACGTGGCAAGAGAACAACTTGCACCATGCCGTTCAAATTCAGCAGCATAGAGGTGAACCAGGTAAGGAAAAATAGGCTACTCATGGAGGCACATTAGGATATGGGTATGATAGAACTATTTCAATGGTGGATATATGATCCATTGGGTAAATTTTTAAAAATAATTAAGGCAAAGACTTTTCATTGTTATCCATAACCCGACATCTAGGAAAGGCAAAATAATTTTTATGGGTGCGATTTAGAGTGGCACATTGAAGACATGATGTTGCTTCCATCGTGGAACAACTTAGTAGGAGGTTGAGTATAATATAGTAGTGTACAGAGATCATATTTGTCCATCGAGACTATTTGGAAAAATTAAGGAACAGTTGCTTGCATAGACCGAAGAGAAAATTATGAATTGGTAGATAATGTGGGTCCACCAAGGAAAAATTGCATCACCCTATGTCTTGAAGATGGATGGAGCATTTTCAAAAGTATATGATGAATTTGTAAACATCTACCAACCCATCATTTTCACCAAGGTCGTACCTCAAATTTTTCAATATTCTAACAGTGGAGAGAGCA
Source organism: Wollemia nobilis (assembly GCA_028583015.1). NCBI lineage: Eukaryota > Viridiplantae > Streptophyta > Pinopsida > Araucariales > Araucariaceae > Wollemia > Wollemia nobilis. The sequence goes on along the minus strand of JAQPPZ010001613.1, from coordinate 380,970 downwards.
TGGTGAAAGCAAAGTGCACAACAATTGAGGAAGAGACACCTTAGGAAGAATAGCAGTAGTATGTATTTCAATGAAGATTGTAGTGAGCAAAGCAAAAAATAGATGAGGTGCATTTGTTGGAGAAGCAAACTATTCAAGAGGTGCTTCCATTCCCAAAGGCTATGAAGAAGCCAAGAATTGGTACCACTTCTTCATCTGCTATTGTAGTTTTGATTGTCGCAATTTCTACAGTTATAGTTGATGCAACAATTGTTAATCGTCCTCTATTGGTGTTAGTTGCTCTGGTTAACGTCACCCAAATATTTTCACTAATTCAAAATAAGCCAGAGGACCAACAATTTGAAGTTTTTAATCTTGAAGTGGAAGCGAAGGAGCAACAGGAGGAAATTATTGTGCAGTCGCTCCCATCACCAAGACACATGACACCTACACCCTAAGGTACATTTCTCTTTTCCTCTTATTCTACTTCAGAGCAAGTAGTAAATTTTAATTCATTTTCCTCGGTTTCTACTTCTTTCGTCCCTCTATTTGGTATGACTTCCATGTCTATTTCACTCCATTCCTCTCACCCACAAGTCATTACTTCTTCTCTTCCCCCTCTTCAACCTCCTTTTCTTTTAGTTTATTTATGTCAGGGCCGAATCTATTTTTACATTCTTCCCCTTCCATTTCTGCCACCAATTCCATTGAGACTGTAAGTACGCAAGCTCCTCCAAGAGTGAGCATAACTGCAATCGAGCCTAGTTCCTCCATTCAATATGTTATTTTGGTTCCTCCTCTTATAATAATTTTCTCTTATTCCTTTGAACCATATTGTTCGTAAAAAAATTTCCTCACGCTATTTTTGGATATGTAGGCACTGCCCAAAACTGAGGTGATGCCCAAGTAGTCTAATGTAGAAAATATTAACCGTGCTCATATCAGTTTCTCATAGTGGCTAAAGATCCATAGGAGAAAAGAAGCACTCACTCCCGCTAGGCTGCTCAAGGAAGTCTCCTTCGATCCAATTGCTATGGAAGCTCACACAACCAATATAATTCCTCTGGTCCAAAATCCACAAGGAGAGATGATACCAAGTGATTACGCTTATGAGACTATGATAGAGGATGTGACAAGGATTGATCCAACTGAGAAAATGGAGAATATACATGTTGATATAAGTTTAATTTATATATATGGTGAGTATTATAAGCAAAGATATTATGATGCCGAAACAAAAATTATTGAGCTTGAAGATGCTTTGGCAATGAATATAGCACAACAAGAAAGGATGGCAACATGAATTGAACACTTGCATTGGTAGGTAGGGGTGAATAAAAAGGAAAAGGATGTAGTAGAGCAGCAGGTGCAAGCACTGAAGGCATAGCTTAAATATATACAAATTAAAATGGCAGAGAAGGCCACACAAGATATAGGTTTCTCTCATAAAATAGTTAAAGAGGCCCACCTTCGATTGGCTCAAAGCTATGAGAAGTTAGTGGTTGGAGCAGTCTAGGTCCTGTAGTATCTTTATGAGGCTTAGATTCAATTTTAGTTGAGCCAACAGATGATAGATAGTATTGAGGAGATGCTAGAGCCTCATCTAGAGATAGTTGTGAATATTCAAGCCTTGGATCAATCCAATATACATGTTCACCCCATGAGTGAGATGGATCGATCCTGGTCAACCGCCAAATTCATGTTGCATATTTATTGTCAGAGGTTGGATCTGGTAAGAAAAGGTAGGAAGCTTCTCAACACAATGGAGCAAGAGCATACTATTTCAATGTTTCATTTTTATGCTCTCATTGATATGAGATTTATAGATTTTACCAATGAATAGGGTGAGGCTCTGCCAAAAGAGTAGTTGGAAGTGGTCTGGAAGAATTTTGTAGAGGACACATCCAAAATTGACCAGTGTGAGGAGCTGATTACAGAGGAACAAGTGTTGTTGCTTATGAATAAGTTCACTCGTATGAAGTTGTCCTTGTTCAAGTTGGCCCAATGAGCTAAATGCCTTAGCTTGGAGGATGTTAAACAATTGCAGCTTATCTATGAATCACTTAGTGTTCCCTCTATGTTTACCACATATGCTTGGGCAGATGCAGTGATAGTTTAAGGGATGACCTACAAAATTTTGAAGGAGCAGGAATTACAGACTGTAGAAAAGCAAGCAGTAGCAAAGAAAACAACAACAATAGAGTGAGCAAAAGTATTACGAATAGCAGTAGAGGTAGAGAAAACTGAAAAGGCAACAGTTGAGTAGGCATGTAAAGAAGCATCCAAATCAGAATTGCCAACCAAGACATTCGGTAAGAAGACTCAATAAGTATCCCAATGGATAAAGGTCTGGGATCACTTGCATCTATTCAAATTAGATACCCCGTGAGCTTCCAAAAATGTTGGCAATTTTTATATTATGCCACATTGGAATTTTTGATGAAAATTTATTGACTGTAAAAGTGGTAAAATTTATTAATACTATGATTACAGTATTTTGACCGATATAATGTGTTGCTATTATTTTTTTTTGTGTTAACCTCCTTTTTTTTCATGCATTTCTTGCTTGAAAATAATGGGTGTTATAAGGTAAAATGGTTGGGAAAAATTGGTTGATGAGATCAGTTAAAATCGCCCAAAGATGTCTGCAACAAATAGCATCCAAAGACTAAAGTAATAAAAAGATAACACCCTTTTAACTCAAATGAAGAATGAAGAATCCTTATCACCTTCAGAAATCGTGTTGTTAAGCAATAGAAGAACATAAGTACATTTACCCCAAAAATGGGGTGATAGGCACATTCGCTCCACTTCAGGGCAACTGAGGGTTGTAAAAGGAAGAAAATGTACTAAGTTAGATTTAATTTTCTTTCATCTCTCATTGGGATGAAAATACATTGAAATAGTTAAGTTTGAAGTGAACCTGAAATCAAAGCATGTCGGCAATCAAATGATGTGTTTACCCCAAAGTTGGGGTGAAAGCATCATTTGCCCCACCTTGGGATGAACGTCTTCTAAATTTTAAAAATTATACGTCCAACCAATGCATTGACTAGTCAAAGGCACATTCACCCCAAGAGAGGGGTGAAAATCCCATTCACCCCTCCCTGGGGTGAAATCTCAACAAATGGCAAATTCGAGATAAAAAAAAGGAAATAGCAAGGCACAAGGATGGAATTAAAAAGTCAACTATGTATTCACCACAAGAGAAGGGCGAACACACCTTTCGCTCTTCCTTTGGGTGAATGAATATATACAAATTAGAATGGTGGACCCCACTTCGACACGCATTGAGAAGATTAAAATGGAAGCACTTTTATCCCAGGTAAGGGGCGAAAGCCCCATTTGACCCTCCTTGAGACGAAACTATAGGAAAATATCTTGACAATGTGTCAAAGGTTTTATTTTTTTTTGGGGCGAATATGAAAATATTGGGCATTGAAAAGTCATAATTACGTTCACCCAAGATGAAAGGCGATAGTGCCTTTCACCCATTCTAGGGGCAAACATATATTTTAAGAAAATGAAGACATATTATGCAAGGTGCTTTCAATCTGAAAGGGAGGAAAACTTTTAATCATCCCTTCTAGGGGTGAAAAAACCCAAATATGGCTCAGAGCATTGTAATAAGTCATTTCCGCCCATATCTCTTCCATATTGATTGTCGTTGTGATAAGGAAATGAATGCAATATGACAAATTTTAATTACAAGTGGTGCCCTCTTCACCAAGAAGTGCGAATTAGGGAGAGAGATGCATGTTTAAGGAGATACATTCTCTCATTACTTGGTTTTGAACGAATTCTATTTTTGGTGTCAATAGAGGTTTTCAAAGGTGCACAATTCAGGTGAATGAAGTGAATTTAATGATTGGGGCAAGGAGTAACTAAAGTTGTTGATTTCAAGAAAAAATGGTTGTAGCATTAAATTGTAGGGTTTTTTTATGAATTCCAAGATATTTTGAACATGGGTGAATTTTCAAGGTGTAGCAGATGTACCGAGTCTTTGACCACTTTTGTAGTTTTACGTGCACCAACACTCGAATGTGCTGATTTTTGGGAGGTTTTTTCTTAAAGTTGGATCACTGTTTCAAAATATGGATTTCAAGATTTCCAAGGATGAATTTCTTCACCATAGTTCTTGATCTGTAAACATTTTTTCATATGTGCATTAAATGATAGAGGTAAAATTCCTCTATAAATACTACATGATTTCCATTGTAAAAGGGGGGATAGACATTCTGCAAAAAAACTATTCAAAATCTTTGTGTAAATAGAAGAAGTTGTGGCTTTTGATTTTGCAAGTAGTTTCTTTATGTGGTTTCTTTCTGTTCAAGAATTTCTATTTTATATTCATGTTTGATATCTGCTGTTAAGTTCAAATTCTGCATCTAGATTTAGGTATTTTTGGTGTAAGTGCGAGTACTTGAATGCAATTCTGGAAGTTGTCTATGAGGAACTGCAAGTGGATTATCTTGCCTCCTTTTTTATTTTATGCTACTGTAACACTTGGTTGGAATTCTTGCTGCTAGTCCATCCCCAATCCTACACCTTTGGCATGTGGCTATACTTCCCATTTCTTTATGTTATTTCCAATTTATTTCTTGCAACTCTAGTCTTAAACCTGTGTAGGATTAGTAAGGGAGACAACTCTCTTTGGATATTGGAACAGAGGACATTTTTTTCCTAAGGCATTTCAATATTGGCCATGTCTAGGGTGCACAAATATATGTTTGTATATTAGGCAGATATTTGACCAACAAGACATGATGGTAAAAACTAGGGAGGCAACTCATTATTAGCAACCTATGGGATAGCTAGTCAAATTGAGAGAGATCTCATCCAATTTGGTATATTACACCCTAGACCACCTATACCTTTTTTATTGGATTTTAAATAACCATATCACCCCCCTTTGACCATACAGCCAACCACTATTCTTGGTTAGGCCTATGTGTAGATATCTCGATCTACCATTATTACTACCTTCTCGACCTCTCAATCCCTAAAAATAGAATGAATACAAATTGATATGAGGGACATGAAAAATGAGATTATATCCTTAAAGTTTCATATAATTTTTAAAGTTTTAGATACTAGAACTACCCACGACCTCTCATTTAGAAGGGCCCTCTAGATACTAGCCTTCATTGAATGGACATCAGAGGTACCCATATCATCCTAATAGAGAATATAATCCTAGGAGATAAATTGTCCCTATTCCTACCGCTATGAGGCCAATGCTCTCTAATTTTATGAGAGACATAATATTTGATTAGAACAATTACATAGGCAATCCCTAAGATTAGCCATAATTAATGTGACATAAAAGTTCCACACACAAATACAAAAAAGGAAAACACTAAAATTGCAAGAGCAAACATTGTACTTAAATAGCACATTACAAGAATCTAGTAGTTGCAACCACTTGGAAGGAGACAATATGAGTTGCAACTAACAACAAACTTATCTAACCACTAGCTAACTAAAGCATCACCTAGTTAGCTAAAGGACAAATGAAGCTAACTAAGTGCTAACAACTAACAACTAGGAGGTTGTCTAAAACAACCTACCAACTAGAAGCTAGCATGAGCAAGGTGGCTCACATTATTAGAAATAATAATAATAATAAAATATACCTAAGCTAATACTTAGGCTATTTTATGTCCTCATCATACCTTCCAACAATAGAAGCATTGGACTCCAATGCTTTTACAACATAAGTGGGAGTGTGAGACACCAAACATTGAAAATAAATCATGCTATTTGGATGGAGTAGAAGATGTGGTCCCACATCATCATTGATGTGGTCAAGGTGGATGAATCCCATAGGTTCCTATGCTAGAATGCCATGTTTGGTTAGTACTCTATAGACACCCTTAGAAGAAGGAGAAAGCTGACAAGGACCAATACCTTGTTGTTGAGGTAGTTGAGTCTTTTGCAAGCTGGAGGAGTAGGAGGAGGAGCCAATGAAGAATAAGTTGAATCCTTAGGAAGAAGAGGAGGATATGATTCAACTAGTGTCAGTGTATCTTGTGGTCTATAAAAGAATAAGGTAATCTTCTTTGGTTGTGGCTAAATGAGATGCATCAAAAGTGCATTGTACTTAATGCTTTTAATAAGAAAATTCTTGTTCTCATGGTGCAATGTGTATGTGTTTTCAAAAGTATTATATACAACCCTCTTGTCATATTGATAGGGATTTACCAAAATTAGACCACACAATCCATGGGAGTCATGTTGCATGTGACTCTATCCACATAATGTGGACCAAAGGTAAAGGACATCGTACACCTTTCATTGATGTATGAGGAGGAACCCTTATCCTTCCATCCTAATGAGTAAGGATGAGGATGAGGTTCCACCGATAGTTTTAATCTATCAACAACAAACTTTGTAATTAAATGTTTTTTGTGATCCATTGTCAAGGATACAATGCACAAAAAATTCATGCATCAAGTAGGCCCTCGTGATGAAAAAAATTTCATGGATACCCTCATACAAAGGATATGATATTGGGTTGACATTATTGAGCTTACCCCTAAGCTCAACATAAGGTATTGCCTCTCTTGTAGTACAAATAGGACCATCTTGTGGTTCCTCATTTGGTGTTTGTACAATTAAATTTTTTTTCTTCCTAAAACAATATTTTTCTACATGACCTCCTATTTTACAATAATTACAAAATTTTCTTCCATTGAAATAAGAAGGAAAGAGGAAGAAGAGAAAGAAGAGGGAGAATATAAATAAGAAGAGGAAGGTGTCCTCATCTGATGTGATTGTTGTAGACTTGGTGTCGTGGAAGGGTGTACATACTAAGTAGTCACCTTCTCCTTTGCTAGAAGTGCATGATTGAATGTTGCATCCAAGGTAGTGAAGGGAGTGAATTTCACTTTCCTAAATATCTAATCTTGCAATTCAATAGTAAATTTATCAATTATCTTCTCTTCTAAATCTTTGACTCCAAGAAGAACCCTTAGCCTGTTAAATTAAAAAATGTAGTCTAGGACTGACATATTATATGCTTACCTCAACCTATACCATTTGGTCTTGAGATCACTTTGGTAATTAGGTGGGTAAAAGGTGTTCTTCAAGGCTTGGATAAGTTCCTTACAAGTCATGATGGGGTGTTGACTTTATTGTCTTTCTATGATCAAGACTTTATCTTATGGGATGATTTTTTGTCATATATCTTGACATTAGTAGGATTTGCCTATACTATCATGCACTCTACTCTATCCATCAATTTATCCACTACATTGGTGAGTTTTACCACTTTTTCTATGAGATCAAAATACATTCGAAATATTGTATATACCAAACTAGGAGAGTACCTAATGGTTGCAATGAATATCTAGGCAGCTATTAGGAACGAGTTTGAAGGATCCCTAATGCAACAATTGGCCTAGATTATAAAATTTTGTCTTTCAAGTTACAAAAAAGGTGAAATTGAGTGCTTTCAATGTTACATAATTTGTACAATTACAAAAATAATTTACCCTTCAAGTGTGAAGTGGTAAAAAAATATCACTAAAAATGTAATATAACCCTTAAAATTTGCAAAAAATAAGCTTTTGTGTTGGAAATAGAGTCTATTCCATCATTTGGATTATGTAAATGTATTCTCCAAGATAAATATCTAGATTACTTCATGTGCAAGTTACTTTATACAATGTAATAAATGCACAAGTGTCAATGTGCAAGTTATCCCTTGCAAGTTACTTTTGTCAAACTGAAGTGCCACTGAACCAGCCACTCACAAAAGATCTCAAAAGTATCTAGGTCATATATTTTAGGAGAGTCACAAAGATAGGACTGAAAGGAATCTCAATTTCAAAAAATATTGAGATCATTTTCATCTAGAGTCTTTTGAGATAAGACTAGGACTCAACACTCAATCTACTATATTGACAAATCATCTAGTGAAGATCATCCAGGTTATCTGGAATTTGCTAACTGGTGCTTAAAGTTTCTTTTGTTGCAAGAAATTAATTCTCAAAGGATTGGGAATTCTCCTATGATAGAAATCTAGGAGACTCCAACTTCATTGCCCGAAGGTCGATGTTCTCTCATATTGTAGAGTTTAGTTCATTTTGCAAGAGAAGAATACTACGAAAAAAGACTTCTAGTGAAGGATCATGGTGAATATAGGAGACTGAAGATCTCCATTACTGGATTGCAAAATTATATAGTTGAAGAATAGGTCATAAGAGCCTTGATACATAAATGCCATAGAAGTCTTGATACTAAAAAGGCCATAGAATCCTTGATACTGAAAATGCCATAGAAACCTTGATACTAAAAAGGTCATAGAAGCCTTGATACTAAAAATGCCATAGAAGCCTTGATACTGAAAAGGCTACAAGAGTCTTAGTACTAAAAAAGGCCATAGGAGCCTTGATATTGAAATAGACCACAAAAGCCTTGATCGTGAAGATGAATTCGAGAAGAATATCTGATTCAGAAGTGGACTAAAATATTTCGGTACTAATATCTTTGTTGCAGAAATATAAGATTCAATGAGATGGGAGACTTCCTACAAGAAAGTTAGAAAGATTATATTCTTCAGAACTAGTTCATCCCTGAAGCAAAAGTGAAGAGATTAGGAGAAGATATCATTGAAGAACTTCTAGTTTTGGAAGAAGAAGAAGGACTAGGAGATTCCTACTCAAAGTCAGGAGTAGCAAAATCAGAATATCCAAGAGAAGATCTTACCACCAACACTTCCAGGAAGCAAAAGGTTGAAGAAAAAATATATTTTATTATTTTATTTTATGCTTGATTTCTAAATTAAAGAAGATATCAAAAAAAAATCTTTTGAAGGAAAAACCTTTAAATAAATTGAACTAAATTTTCATTTTCATTTTGCTCACTTTTGAATCTCTGAAAAAAACGTATTCAATTTTCCTTGAACTTCGATATTAACACTCTTCTTTTAATAACCATTATATCAAGCTTAATATCTTGTATTTGATAATCATTTATGTCATATTAAATGCTACTTTGAATGCTATTTCTATAAGGATTACTATATATCCATTCTTCCTTTTGTTTTTAATTATTAAAATATTACTTCACTTAACAAGGACATTCATACATCATCTAAGGCTTTTTAAATGATGTTTCTTTACTACCACTCATAATTTCCTTACAATAATTTTTATTTTTTTTATATATTTTTTAATATCTAAAATAAAAACTTGGATGGTAAAACCTCTTCTTACTCACATAAACCTTTGCATATATATTATATTAAATTTATAAAATAATAATAAATTTTAAAAGTAAAGATAAAAGAAAGGTAAAGTAGTTATTTTGTTATTATGCAACTCTACCTCTAGCTCAAACCTTAGACCTTTTATTTATTATTTCAAAGTCCAACCATCAAAATAAAAATCTTTTAAATATTTATTAAATTAAATATATAAAATAATAATAAATTTTAAAAGTAAAAATAAAAAAGTTAAAGTAGTTATTATGTTATCAAAATATGTAACTCTACTCTAACTCAAATATTAAATCTTTTATTTATAATTTCAAAGTCTAACCATCAAAGTTAAATAAAAAATACATAAAATTATTTAAATTAATATACTATGTTAAAGAGAAATATTTAAATTAATATACCATGTTAAAGAGAGGCTTAAAGAAGAGCATATAGGTGACAAGAAGGAAGCGTTGATTGTAATGGCATTCAAATAGATTGAACTACCATAGCATTTATTTATATTTATATTTTATTTTATTAGATTAGGAATTGGTAGCAGTTTTATTGTACTTGTCTTTTTTCATAGATGGTAATGTAGAAGAAAGATGGAATGTTTCAGTCATTTCAAATGGAGGTTGACAGTATGTAAAAAAAAAGCAGATAACTTTTGTCATGTTCTTTGGTTTTTGATTAATAATTATATCCCGAGATGTTTGTATAATGATTGTAGCAATATTTTTTGGATTTTTTTTTTTATGGTAGCACCTTGTATACTAATTCTATCAGAGTTTTTTTTTTTAAATAAAATGGTAGCACCTTTGTTGGATATGATACACGTCTTAAAAGGGTTGTGCAAAGTCAGACCCAATTATTTCGTGGCTTCGTCGAAGAGATGTCAAAGGCATCTTTGATTTCTGTAAAGATTTCAGACCCAATTATTTCGTGGCTTCGTCGAAGAGATGTCAAAGGCATCTTTGATTTCTGTAAGGATTTCAGACCCAATTATTTCGTGGCTTCGTCGAAGGGATGTCAAAGGCATCTTTGATTTCTGTAAAGATTTTAGGCCGGGATTTGGTCGGTTGTTTAATTAGTCACGTACCTAGAGCACTAAAAAGTATCAAAGCTATTAAACCAAGGAAATGAAAATTTTAATTAAGCTTATAAGACTAAACACAGTTTACGGATATATAATCTTTTTATATTCTGGTTTATATTTTGAATCTCAGAGTTTTACGTTTAGGGATATATAATTTCTTTTTTCATTTATATTTGAATTTTTTATCTAAAGTTCAAAGGATATATAATTTTTTTTTTTTAAATTTATATTTTGAATTTTATATTTAAAGTTTTAAACTTTATTATATTGAACATTTTTGCGGTTTTTATTGTTGCTATGCAATATATATTTGCTTTGACTATGGTTTTAGGAACTGTTCTTCTTCCAGTTTCAAATTATATATACGGTTGTTTTTCTCTTTGAGTAGAGAAGACTATAATTTTAGTCTTGTTAATGTTTACTTGCATCCCAACTTCTTTACAAAAAATGCTTTGAATTTTTTAGATGTTATTTTAAACATTCTCTTATCTTGCCAAGCAAGATGAAATCATCCACAAGTTTCACTATATAATTAGTCAATTGTATTCTCTCTTCCCATCCTTCCTACTCATTCCTTCATTTGTTAATATAAGGAACAAATAAAAGAGGTGACAATGGACAACCTTGTTACACCCTGAAACCACTACCAAAACACTTTGGCAATCTTTTTGGGGTTTTAATTTTTGCCACTACCTACTCATAGAGTTTGTGTATAGGTGCTCTATAGTACACCATTTTTTTTTCATTCTTTCCTATAATTTACCTCTAGGTACTATGTCAAAAATATTTTTAAAGTTCACATAATAACAAATTTTTCATTTTTCATTTTATATCCTCTCTATTAGATACCTTAAATATTGGAGTGATCACTTGTTGAGTAATATAATCTAAACCTTATTTGTCTTATTTTTTTTTTCCTTTGAATTTTCTCATTGTTTGATTTTTAATGAAATAATATAATTAAATTATCATGTCTTCTAAAAAACCTCCTTTTCAATACTAGCATTGAAAATATTTTAAATATATAATGATAAAATGTCATTTAATAACGTTCGTTGCTACTTTTTCGTGAAGCGATAACATCTAAATCCCTTTACTCATATCCATTCACACCACACTGTTCATATATGACTCGATCGAGAAGAAATCGCTCATACAAATGGCTACGCATCACCGAGAGTCAAGTCATCCAACAAGAAGACGTGGCAGATATGGATTGTTATTGTCAAGGTCAGAGTCAAGTCATAACCTTTTTCAAAGTTGTAGATATGAATTGTTACTGTCAAGGCGAGAGTCAAGTCATCGTTGCATTGACTTAATTGATCCTTTTACCTATCTCCATCCACACCACACATTTCGTATGTGACTAGATCAAGAAGTATAAACGCACATACAAATGGGTATGCTTCATCTTTCAAAGTTTTAGATATGTCTCAAAGGATATTCTATTGTTGGACTATTTTCTAAGTTACTGAGAAGGAAAGTTCAGTTGTGTCTTACTAAAAAAAAGTTTAGTTATGAATTGTTACGGTCAGGGTGGCAGTCAAGTCCATCCGAGGGGAACATGTGGAGAACACATTGCATTTCGTCAGATGTCCTTACACGGTTCAACTTTCTCCTATATAATCATTTGCTAACTTTCGTAGTTAAGCAAAAATATAACTAAGAACAATTACAAACTTTCATAATTTTAATAAATATTGTAAAAATAATTAATAATTTAAAGAAAATTTTATCTCTATTCTTTATAAACAATTTTCAAAGTTTTATATATGTCTGAAAGGATATTCTAATAATATATTGTTGACTATTCTCTAAGTTAGTGAGAAGGAAAGTTCAGTAGTGTCTTACTAAAAAAAAGTTTAGATATGAATTGTTACGGTCAAGGTGGCAGTCAAGTCCATCCCAGGGGAACATGTGGAGAAAACATTGCATTTCGTCGGATGTCCTTATACGGTTCAATTTTCTCCTATATAATCATTTGCTAACTTTCTTAGCCAAACAAAAAAATATAACTAAGAACAATTTATTAAAGACAAACTTTCATAATTTTAATAAATATTATAAAAATAATTAATAATTTAAATTTTTTTTTTTTTTTAATTTAGATGGTAGAATCGGTAGCTGCCACGAAGCGGGTAGATTGTCCAACTTTTATGGCCGCCACAGTATTCTGCAATGTCCGTCCCAGAAGTCGTCACACAAATCTTCGCGCAGTCCGCCCTTATAACCACCATGTCACAATCATTTTAAACCTTTTACGCTGCTGAAAGCACCAGGAAAGGGACAAGCGTTCAGTCCGGCGAGCCCGAGATTTGAACCTTGGACCTCCGCCTCCCTTATGGGGTTTGGATGAACCAATTGATCTTAATTTTTTTTTAATCTTTATTTTTATAAACAATTAATAGAAATTTGGATGAACCAATTAATAACTATTTAAAAATATAATTTTTTTATTAATTATAAAATTATTATATTTTAATTAATCTAAAGGTTTTTCGACAAACAACCAAACAAAAAAGACCGTTTTAAAAAGAGGCTTAAAGAAGAGCATGTAGGTGAGGATAAGAAAGCGTTGATTGTAATCACATTCAAATAAATTAAACTAAGAGCATTTATTATTTAATCAATATTTTTTCCTTATATAGTTTTTCGAGGATAGTGTAATGGTTCAACAACATAAGTGAGTGTGGAAAGGAATGGATGTGTGTTTGATCCCTGTTAATAAGCTCACTCAAATATTATAATTATGATGAGAATACCCAATAAAAATACCCAACCTTTAGCATCAACAGTAGAGATTTTTCATATACACTTAAAAAAACCAAAATATTAAAATATTAAAATCAAACGTGGAATTAGGCTTAAGCGACTCGAATTTAGGACACATAGAGGCCATTTTTGTACAAGTTACTCTTTGTCGACGGACGGAAAACCTCTTCCTTTGAAGACCAACTGTAGTTATGCACGTGAGAAAGACGAATCCTATTGGTTCTGATCAAAGTGCGCTATTAGGTAAGCTCACTTTGACCTAATTATTTCGTAGCTTCGTCGAAGGGATGGCAAAGGCATCTTGATTTTGGAAAGTTTTTAGGCCGGGATTTGGTCGGTTGTTTAATTAGCCGCGCACCTACAGCACTGAATCTCATCAAAGCGAGGAAATGAATGAAATGATTTTAATTAAGACTATATAACACCAAACACAGGTTAGAAGATAAGAGTTTGAGGGCATGGTATGTAATTTATATATATATTTTTAATTTTATTTTAAATTTTTTATTCAAAGTTTTTGGCATTTAAAAAGAAATATTTTGGAAAGTTTTTTTTTTTTTTTCCAAAATGTTTTATATGTGAGTTTATTTTAGAGTATCTTTATGTAATCTTGATTTTTTTTGGGTAGGTTTTACATTACAATACAATGTTTTTGGATATTCATTATTATTATTATTATTTATTGAATAAATACATTTTATACTTATGCATATCCACATTGGGGATTGAATCCGGTTCACATCACCAATAATGCAAGTGGCGTCCTATTGTTCATTATTGTTGTGCAAAAGTTATATTTGTTCTCACTATGCCTCTTAAGGAATTGTCTATCTTAGTTTCATATCTAAGATGGTGTAAAATAGATCTTAGTTGGGTTATAAAAATTTTTCCTTCTAATTGATTTTTGCATCTCTGAACTTTTTTTTGGTTTTGTTTATAGTTGGTGTTGAACTTCTTGATGTTTAGCTATTTTTTCCTTTCGAAATTTTTAGTCCATATCAAAGTCTAAATTTTTTCCTCACATACTGTTTAATTTCTTTGTTGGAGTTTGAAACCTCGTAAAATTTAGTACTTCATTTTTTCATCTATTTGTTCTTTTATTTCATCCATGTATTTCTTTTATTACCTATTTTGCCAACCTAATAGCCTTATCATAGTTTTTGTTTCTAGTAGAAACTCCCTATTTCAATAAGTAAAACTTCATATGTAACTAATGCTTTATGAAATTATTTATAATTAGTGGCTTTGAGTTCTTTCTATTTATCTCCATTTAAATTTTGATGTACTACTAGCCCACACCTTGCACCCATATACCACCACTAGAATAACTAATAACCCAAAAATGAGCCTAATGGTTTTCGAATACAACTCTACTTTGGTGTATGTCCCTATTTAGGGAAGAGTAGAGTGCCCTTCATCGTGCTTGTATTAGTTTCATGCTACATGTTCCCCAATTAAGTTAACTTTGAACATCTATCCCAAGGTATTTGTATTTTGTTACTACCTTTAAAGGATTTCCTTCAAATAAAATATATGGTTGTTTTTTCTCTCAAGTAGAGAATACTATAATTTTAGCCTTGTTAGTGTTTACCTACATCTTAACTTCTTTACAAAAATGTTCTAAAGCTTTTATGTCCTTTTAAAATTTCTAATGTCTTGCAAAACAAGATGAGGTCATCTAGAAAAGAACTTTCACTATATAACTAGCCAATTGTATTTCCTCTCCTCCCAACCTTTCTACCAATTCCTCAAATTTGTTAATGTAAAGGCCAAATAAAGCAGGTGACAATGGACAACCTTGATATCACTCCCAAGACATTCACTCTAATACTCATTTTGGAGTTTTAATTTTTGCCACCTCTGTGTATAAGTGTTCTATAGTTGGTTGGTACGCCAATTTCTTTCATTATTTTCCATAATTTACCTCTAAGTACTATGCCAAAAACATTTTTAATGTCCACAAAACAACAATAACCTTCTCCTTTTTTATTATATATTCTCTCTATTTATTGCCTTAAAGTAATGTAATGATCTATTATTGAGTAATTTGGTCTAAACCATGGTTGCCCTATTGCCCTCTTTCCTTAATTTTTTGCTCATTGATTGATTTTGCTTTCTACTATGCTACAAAACAATTTTGAAAAGAAGATTTATCATAGTATGGTAATTTGAAGGATTGTGAATGTTTCCATTCTTATGCAATAATATAACTAAGTTGATATCCTTTTATTGAAAAGCTTCCTTCAATAATACCATTTAAAATATTTTGAATATATAAATATAAAATATGATATAATAACAATCACATATAGTTCAACAAGAACAACACAATGGTAAGGGCTTTGGCCTTTCCTTTTTGATGAGGTCCAAGGTTTAAACCATGAAGTACCTAAACCATGCATAAACAAAAATAGACCGAATCGTAACGGCTGAGTATTTGTGGGTTAAATGCTCCTACCCCTAAGGTCAAGATCCCATTAAATTCGTTTAACCCATCTTTATAATAAAGACATCCAATAATATAACCAATTATCCTTTAATCATACAATAACATATATATTCTTTTTACCAATGTCCATCCACACCACACATTTTGTATGTGACTAGATAAAAAAGAATTCGAACATACAAATGGATACGCTTCACCTTTCAAAGTTTTAGATATGCTGGCACGATACTCTAATGATATTGTTTGAGTTGTTTTTCAAATTACCCACGTTTAGAAAAAAGAACTAGTAAGGGGAGGAAGGTCCAGTTATACCCACGGTATGTGGCCCACCTGTTGAGAAAAAAGACCTAGTAAGGAGAAGGAAGGTCCAGTTATACCCACGGAATGTGGCCCACCTGTTGTATGCCTCACTTTAAAAAAATTTAGATATGAATTGCCACGGTCAAGGTGGCAGTCAAGTCATCCCAGAGGAACATACGGAGAAAACATTGCATTTCGTCAGCAATACACGTCATGTCCTTCCACGGTTCAACTTTCTGCTAGCGGATCACTATATATATATATATATATATATAATCATTCGCTGCTTCTCTCACAGAGACACCCAAGCATTGCGAGGGGCCATTGTTTCTCCCAAATTGAAGATCTGTGTTTGTTTTGCTTATCCTGTCTGTATCTCATTAGTTTTCCTGTTGCTATGTCGATTAGTGAATTTAGTGTGGAAATAGTATGCACTTCCACAGTGCGATCACCTGTCCCATCTCAAGAATGGCGGCTTCAGGGATCCAACGTAGATCTAACTGGTCCGCCAATAAGTCCTGGACACTTCGTATATCAACGATTTGGTCATAAAACCTATTCAGAGGTGTTAGGCTCGATGAAGAAGGCGCTTTCTGAGACCCTAATATTGTTTTATCCGCTGGCCGGAAGGTTTGTGGTGAGAGAGAATGGTGAAGCAGAGATACACTGCAATAACGAAGGAGTCCCATTCACTGAAGCTGAAGCAGACGCTGCGATCAAGGAGGTGGATTTCTCACAGCCCAGTCTTTCTGTGGGCGGCAAACTAAGTCCTGAAAGAAAGCCGCTCAAAGGACAATCTCCTCACATTACTAGAAGTGTTCGCGTTACTGCTAGCTCACATATGCTTCTAACCTCCTAAATAAATCAAGTTTATATAATATAATTATATGAAAGAGATAAAAGTGCTCGCGTTACTGCTAGCTCACATATGCTTCTAACCTCCTAAATAAATCAAGTTTATATCATATAATAGAGATAAATTTGTTGGTATTGATGCATTATTCAAATGATTCAAATTTTATTATTTTTATTTTTATTAAAAATTATAAAAGTTCTTTATATAACCATTTTTATTTTTTATATTATGCGACCAAAGAAAGCACAAATGCTTTCATCAACGTACAATAAAATAAATTTGGGAACAAAGAATGTGGTAAATGGAAATTCTGTGGCTGGCCCATATATTTGCGTCTTTGTGAACAAATCTACATGAGCAAATCAAGTAGGCTCTCAGATGACGTGAGAGGAGTAGGTCGCCTACAAACCAACTTGTGCACGCACAGGTGAAATCATGCATAATTGAGTATGAGGAAAGTACTTCATATAAAAATTACTTGCCAGACTAAAACCGTTACCTTTGTTTTTCCTCAAGGTGAAATTTCATTAGGAAAGTAAGGGTTGGTGTAGAATTCATAAAAGGGTTAGAAATGGGCTATGCTGCTTATTATATTATTTTTCTAAAGTATTATAGATCATCTTTAGTATATTATATAGATAATTATATTCAATAAAAAGGAGTTGGAAAAATCACAGCTCGGGGCACAAGGCCACCCAAATGATCAATACTATAAAGATGAGGCCCGAGGCCAAAAACAAAACCAACCCTTAAAAGGGTGAATAAACAACATAACTAGGCAAAGGGTCGAGCCCTGTTGTGGTTAGAAAACATCACCCCCTCGACTTGCTACACCGAAATAGAGGGACCTTGAGGCAGAGGGAGGTTAGGCGAAACCTTGCTAATAGTGCATGGAGCCTCATGCTAGTACTTGATAAGATTTATCAAATGCACCAACTCATGAGTCAACTTGGAAGCCTATGAATGGATCTGAACAGTAATAACAAAAAACATCGTAATCTTTTCATGCATAGAAAACTGACTAGAAATTGAATCTCTAGAATAGACAACAACATTCCTAGCTTTCCAAAGTTGAAACAAAATAATAGCATGAAAGAAATTCCACAGAGCAACAATATAAGTAGGCCAACAACTATTATCTCCAAAAAATATCATCTACCATCTGAAGAATTCAGGATGAAAGGGCTTGAACAATGAGTGAATCCAAGACCAAGTAGACTGAGCATGAGGGCAGAACCAAAATAGATGTTTAAAAGTCTCAAAATGACCACAAGCTGGACACTTAGGATTAGGAAGACCAACCCTACTAAGTCTCTCTCCCATAGGAAGCCCTTGATAAATAAGAGACCAAAGAAAAAGGTAATCTTGGGTTCAAGGTTAAACTGCTAGATATGGTTCAGATGAGCAATCCAAGTATAGGAGGTAGAGTGAGTCTACCATCTCTCATTAAGTTTATCAACACCAGGGGAAATAAGACTAAGAAGCTGATAAAGCAAGGAAGAAGAGTAGTTCTTGAAAGGAGTATCCACATTCCAATGCCAATCCCTCCACCAGGCACTCGAGGGTTGAAGGTCGAGCTTATGAAGCATGACATCAGGTATAAGCTCTTGAATCTTAAGAATAGAAGGAAGATCTAAATTTTGAAGATTAAATTTATATTTGAGATCAAGCCAAGGAATCTAGTCTCGAGAGTGCACTAAATATTTAATAAAGTAGATGCCCTTGCAAAACAACCTCAAAGCTTTAATCCCTAGCATATCAACAAGAAGAACTAAAGAGTTAGATAGAATAGGAGACCACCAAATATTCTAAGAATTAAATGAAAGACCATTATAAAAACCATCACCAATCCAATGAAGATGAGGTTTCACCACCTCAAAATCCCACCAAATACTTTTAACAACAAAGGAACCTTAAATCTTAACTGGAGCAGAAGTAATGATGAGAGTATGAAGGCCAATATTAGCCCAAGCTTTGCACCCATAAGGTAGCCTTGAAGAAATACAATGGTGAATCAAAACCTTCCAGGCTTCAGGGCCTTCAATAGCTTTAACCACCCACTTAGCACACAAAGAAATGCTTTACCTATAAATATCAATGATGCCCATCCCACCCTTATCAGTAGGCATGCAACAGATATCCCAAGCAACTCGATGAAAACCATATGAATTCTTCCCCTTGGCCCAAAGAAAATCCCTAAGGAGTCTGGCCAACTTATTATAAGAATTCTTAGAAGGGGCCCAACAGGAGGAGTAATAAACATGGGTGGCAACAAGAATCTTTGTGCAAACCTAAAACTTATCGGCAAGAGAAAGGGGATGCGAGGCCCAATATGAAATCTTCTTTTCAATTCTATCAATGACATACTGCTAGAGTTCAGAGGGTGAGCTATCAAAAGCAAAGGGGATTCCTAAGAACTTAAAATGCTCACCCCTTTGAAGCCAATGCCATGAAAAATATCTAAGCCAAGCAGGCATAGAAGAAGAAGCAAGGCGAAAACAAAGAGACTTAGACCATTGGATGTTGGAACCCGAGGCCTTACAAAAAGTGTCCAAACAAACCAAAGTAGTTGAAACTGAAACCTCATCCTCATTGATAGTGAGAAAAGAATCATCCACAAAGTGCCCATTAATAAGTTGGGTGGACATGTCAGGCAAAATAATACCTTTGATCAACCCCTTAGATGCTTGATTGGCAAGAAGATAACCAAAAGCTTCAAAAGCAAGGATGTAAAGTGAGGGGGCCAAAGGATAACCCTAGTGAATAGAATAAAATAAACCAAAATCCTCTGACCTATGTCCATTAATAGTAAGACAAGTTGAAGCATCAACAAACAACATACTGATAACCTTGATAAAAAAGGGCCAAAGTTGAGAGCTTGAAGCATGGCAAGAATGAAAGGCCACTCAATATGATCATAAGCTTTCTCAAAGTCTAGTTTAAGGAAAAGGGGCTTTTGGCTAGAGAGACGAGCCCATTCTAAACCTTCCCAGATAACAATAAGATTATCCAAGATGTAACACCCTTTAATGAAACCTGTCTGCTTCGGTCTGATAATCATAGGGAGAATGTTGTGAATACGAAGAGCTAAAGCTTTAGCCAAAATATTGTAAGAGACATTAAGCAGAGTAATAGGTCTCCAACTAGTGATAAGCTCAGGATTACCCACTTTAGGAATAAATTTAATGTTTCCATGATTGATGATATTGCCCAGAGAATTGTTGGCTAACACTTCATTGTAGACATTGAGCAGATCAGGCCTAGTAAACTTCCAAGTGGCTTTATAAAATTCATAGGGAAAGCCATCAAGACTAGGGGACTTGTCATCCGACATAGTCATAAGAGCATTATGAAGCTCAACAAGTGAAAGAGGAGCCTCACAAAGAAGTCTGTCATAAGCAGATAACTTAGCAGGAACAACATCAAGATATTGTTGGAGCGCCATCTGACGTTCTAGAGAATCTTGTTGCACTTGAAAGATAAGCTTATAATGATCCACAAAGGTTGATGCAATATCAGGAAGAGAAGTCAGCCTATCATGAGAGACTTGAATAGCCTTGATCTGGATCTTGGCCTACCTAGAATGAAGAGATTTGAAAAAGGCTTTGGATGGGTGATCACCAACCCTCAGCCAGTGCAGATGAGCCCAAATCTGAGCCCCTTGGCTTCATGTCATTCATGGACTATAAGTTGGTGGTGAAGACCAACAACCTTGGTTTGCAACTATCGATCATACGGATCATTTTCTAACAATAGTAAATTTTATTGATACTCCTTCGTAATAACCAAATGAGCACGCTTTCTGACATGTGCCACCTGTTTGCCAAAATATCGCATGAAAGAGGTAGTATGGACAATCACCTCATTCCACCAAGAAATCCAACTGATAGAGTGAGGAGGTCGAGGTAATAAATTCTAGATTCTCTCAATCATAACAATCGTGCTAGGGTGTTGCAATAAAGAAGTATTTAAATAAAATTGATTGCATGAAAAATTAAATTGGTGACCACTCCACTCAATCTGAAAGGAAATCGGGAAATGATCTGATAACAAAAATTGATCCCAGACCATCACAATCTTATTATTGATGGAGGAGAATAAAAAAATTGTTGCTCTGACATCATAACTCGATCAAGGCACTTGCAGACTCTGTCATTACCCACACAAAAATTGGACCACGTGAACCAGGGTGGAGGTATGCAATTGCATTGGTAAAAAAGGGGATAAAAAAGACCCCATCTACGTTTAAGAAAAAACTAGGCCTCATGCTCTCCAACACACCAATGCATCGAGAGGCGACCAACTTTATCTTCAACATGCTCAACCATATTAAAATCACCACAAAAAATCCAATATGCCATCGGTAAGTGATCAACTAGGTACCACCAAAGGGCAGAGCGACTAGGCCCATCATTAGGTGCATAAATATTGGCAATGCCTAGGGTGTTCCCATTAATATTCAACAAAATCTAGACCACATGATGAGAAGGATCCTCGCCAGACCCAAGCAGACAATCCTCAAGTTTGGAGGAGATAGAAATAGAAGCACCACCCCATCCATCTTCATGGTGAGTAGTGAAATGCATAAAAGAACCTGCAATACAACTGAGAGAAACATCTAACAAAAAACTAGAGATCTTAACTTCTTGTAAACAAATAACATCAACATGGCCAATACTTTGCAGAGCAGATCGAACAAAATATTTTCTTGAGGACTCTGTAAGTCCCCGAACATTCCACGAAAGGAAATTCATGGAGGAGGAATATCCATGGAGCCATCTCCCATAGGGCTGCCCCCACTATCAGCCAACATCGAAGAATTATTAAATGCAGAGGTCTGAGAAGGTTGAACTAATTCACCAACAATCGAGGGACTGCCCACACTATCGACCAACACCGAAAACCTATTAAATAAAGAGGTCTGAGAAGGTTGAAATAAGTCACCAATAGTCGAAGGATGATGCTTAGCCTCCTGGCTTCCCCTCGATGATGGTGAGCCATCCCGAGATGGACTACGCGAATGCCTAGAGGGTGGAGGTATTGGTAGTGAATTCCCTTCTTCTGAGGTTGATTTATGCTCAAGAGGTTTCTCAGCAGGTGGAGACTGAGGAGCCAAAATAGGATGAACAGGAACAACAGGAGGCTGAGATGGTGGCTTCACAACCTTATCTCTATTAGAAAGCATCGACTTAGGGTTGGTCACCCCCTTCTTATTAGAAACTATGATCCAATCACCCTCAATAGAGGGTTTGGGAGGTGCAGGCATGGTATGAGGAGCAGGGGCAACCACCAAAGGTTTTCGAGCAACCAACGAATAATCCTTGATATGATGCGTGGTGGATTGGCACCAAAAACAAGTATTAGGTAAATTAAAGTAAACAATTTTTTGCATAAAATGCTCTGTACCAACCTGAATGTCCACAAATTCTTTGAGATCCTATGCGAGGTCAACCTCAACATAGACTCTTTTATTAGGTCATGCTGAGAAGAACCACTCTTCTTCCCGATAGATCACCCGACCAATGGGTTTAACAATATCATCAATAAATACCCATAAGGGCAGTGGAAGACCAAGGAGTTCAAGCCAAACCGACACTTTCAAGGCAACTTGCTCTAAAACTCAGAAAAGGAGTCCAAGGAGAAAGGACCATCAAAGTATTGCAAAGAAACCAACAACTGGACTTAGCAACCATGGTTTGCAATTGCGAGGGTTCTTTGAAGGAAAGCAAAAAAAACCTTTAGTAAGATTGCGGATACCCGCAACCACAACGCCATAAGCTTCCTAGTGAAGTTTCAACCAATTTTGAAAATATTCTTGCGATGGGATTCGACCAACAAAATAAGCTATAAGACAATGATTCTCATACCATTTTACAACTAGAGAAACAACATCAAGAGAGAGCACAACATCTGGAGAAGAATCATTACCTCGTCCACCACTTTCAAAATAAACTTTCGAGCTCGCTTCGGCACCATGAGTTCCACTATCTGTAACAACCGTTACATCTGCGGATGGTGAAGCCATAAAAAAGGAGAGCAACCACCTAATTGGTGGTAATATCAGTATCCAAAACCAAAGCAGCCAAATTTATGAATGACGATAGACCCAAACCCTAGCAAAGGTAATCATTATTTTTAGATGTAGATATTTAATATTATGTAATTAAAATAATATTTATTTTATTAAAAGTGATAAGTATTGTAGTTATTTAATAAAATTAAAATTAGTTAAAATACGTATTTAATGACTTGAAACAAAATAATTATACATGATGTAGTAGTATTGGTGATATTTTTCAATAAGGAACACTCTTTTCACCAAAATTTAAAAAAAAAAAGATGTTTTCTTGGTCAATTGACCTACCAACAGTCCTTGCCTCTTAGTATAAAGTGTTATCCCATTCACCACAAATGAATCCCTATGTGATTTTTCTTGAATCCTAATCATGTCCTATTAATCACAAATAATTATATTCAATACTACCCTTCTAATCCAATCAAATCAATTGGGTTACCAATCAAGATCCCATATAACCAGTTAATTACTAATTATCCTTGATGCAATCTTATCAATGGTTTTCTCAATTGTATACTTCCTAGTCTAGATTTCAGTCTACCAATTTCAATAAGATCCCACATTCTCCTTAAGGAAGGGTGATATTGGATTATAATCTTTGACTTTTTGCTTTCATAATCATTACAACCTTTATGAACTTTAATTTTGAAACTTGTAGTCTTAATTTTTGGAATCTTCAATCTAAGGAAAATCTTTGGATCATCTACAACACTAAATCCTTGCCAAAATATTTAACAAAAGAAATCTTGAAGTCTCCATATCATGGGTATATCAAAACAAAGGCATCATCCAAGATTCATAGGGGCAACTGATCTACTATCCTCAAAAGCCTTATTTGATTTGCATTGATTTCCTTCTCTTTATTTTTCTAGCATGTCTTGTTAAAGAAAGAATCTTGATTTATTTAGAAAGTTTATTTTTGACATATCTTATTTGCTTGACCAATATTAATATCAATTGTTATATACTTTTGTCTTTAGTAGTTTCATTCCTATTCTTGTTATTTTATTAGGATTCGACCTTTATTTATTATTTCTATTTAGTATCTAATATTGTTATTCATTCTAGGGTTCTTAGGTCAAGGTTTAAATTAAAAATGGTCACAATCAGTAGTGTTACATTAGAGTGGTTATATTGTTAGCATTAGAAACACTATTCATAGTGTTGCCAAATAGGATTGCTTTAAGGGTTTGATAAAAAAAACTCAAAATTTTCAATTTGCTTTGGCTTTAACGTTTTTCTTCATCATTACAAAATAGGAGAATGATTGAGGTAGACCTTTTAAATCCCTAACAAATTTTCAAGTTTGCTTATATGCAGGTTTTTGTTTGAGTAGAGTGGTGATATTGAAGCTGAGTGATATCAGGGTGTTTGATAATAATTGAAGTGTAATAGATTTTACAATCTCTTATTCCATTTATCTTAGATCTATAGTTCATTTGTTCTAGTTGTGTTGTTATATTTGAATTATAGGTTGCATGGAAGACTAATATGAAAGCTATCTTAACTGTAGAGGATTTATGGTCTATAGTGGATGGAATTGAAACTAGACCGCAATCAACAAGAGCAGATCAAACAACATTTGATAAAAAGGATAGAAAATTATCCTTAATGATCTTGCTAGCTATTACTGATGATATCCAACCTCATATAAGTGAAGCTAAGAATGGTAAGGAGGCATGGGATGCCTTAAAAACCATATTTATGGGGAAGAATCAATAAAAAATTCTTCACCTCCAAACACAGCTTCATACTCTTCATATGAAATCAGGAGAAACAATAGAGCTATTCCTCTGCAGAGTGGTAGAATTGAAAACAAAACTGCAATCCTTAGGAGAAAAATTGGAATACCAAGTCTTGACCTCTATCATTTTGAGGGCTCTTCTTGACTCCTATAGAATGTTGATCACTTCATTACAAGTCTATGGAAGGACAGTGACTTTTGTTGAGTTGGTAAATATACTTCAAATAGAAGAAGCTAATCAACTCCAAAGAGATGAGACATCCAACAATGCTCTTTTCTCAAACAGATAAGGTGGTAAGAAAAAGTGGAATCAACAACAAGGTTCTTCTTCTAATAAAGACAAGGGTAAAGGCAAAGAGACTCAGAAGAAGAAGCAGTATTATAAGATTTGTGACAAGGACACTTATGAAACCAAAAGATGTTGGTTTAATAACAAACCGCCCAATTAACAAGGAAACAAAAAGGGCAAAGGAAAACCAAATAAAAAAAATAAACAACAACATGGACACATTGCAGCTAAAGATTCTAGTTCAGACTCTAAAGGAGCACACAAGGTGCTCATGACACATACAGATTCCCTTCATAAGGACATTGTGTGGTACATATATTTAGGTTCTAGTAAGCATATGACTGGAGATAAGTCTTGGTTTAAGATATTTGAGACTCGAGAAGGTAGACCGATCACCATTGCTGATAATCAAACCTATCGAGTTTAGGGAGAAAGAAGTGTTTCTATCTCCCTTCCAGATGGAGAATGTAAAATTCAAAAAGTTCTTTATGTACCAGGATTGAAAAATAATCTCTTGTCAGTTCCACAAATCCTGGACAATCACATGAATGTCAATTTCAATGTGGAAAAAGAAAAGAAATGTTGCTTTATCACCAAGAAAGGAAAACAGATAGCAACAGGTTCATACAAACATGGTTTGTTTGTCTTAGATGCAATTACTTCAACACATACTGCAATGGCAGTAACCACAAAAGAGGCCACATCTCAATGGCATAAGAGATTTGGGCATTTAATTTCAGGATATTTACTAGAACTCGGTAAATATCAAATGGTGAAAGGATTGCCTACTCTTTAATCTACTTTTCCAGTATGCTCAGATTGCTTGTCAGGCAAGCAACACAGAGTACCCTTTGAACCTAGCTCCTTTTGATCTAAGGTACCTTTGGAGTTGGTTCACACAGATTTGTGTGGTCCCATGTCTACTAGTTGTGGAGGAAAAATGTATTTTTAATTGTTTTTTGGTGATCACTCATGCAAGATGTGGGTATTCTTATTACAGTTGAATTCTGAAGCATTTACCTATTTTCAACAATTCAAAAATCTTGTTGAGAAAGAATCAGAATGCTTCATCAAGACCCTCCGTTCAGATCAAGGGGGAGTACACATCAAAGGAATTTTCCTCATTTTTATAGACTCATGGGATAAAAATACAGTTAACCATAGCCTATTCTCCTTAGTCAAATGGAGTTGTTGAGAGAAGAAATCAGTCCATTATGGAAATGGTTTGATGTATGCTTAAGGGAATGAATCTTGAGCAAATTTACTGGGCTAAAGTTTTTCAAACTATAGTATATCTTCTAAATAGAGCACCCACAAGGGCTCTTGAAGGTATGACTCCTTAGGAGGCATGGAATGGAAGGAAACCCTCCATATCTCATCTACGGGTGTTTGGGTGTAAGGATTTTATGCATATACCCAAGGAGAAAAGAAAGAAATTAGATGAGAAGTCCCTACCATGTGTTTTTATTGGATATGATGAATTTTCAAAAGGCTATCGATTGATAGACCCATTTACCAAGAAAATACATGTCAACAGAGATGTAGTGTTTGATGAAGCTTTCACACCCAACACTACATTAGTATACCTAGATGATGAGGAGCAACAACCACTTCCTTCTCCACAATAGAAAAATCCTCCCAAATGGTATACAAGCACAATTAAAGATTCCAAACTCACTTCCCCACCTGATCTTACTCTCAATCATCTAAAGACATGAAGCATGACTCAACAAGAAAATACTAAAGCATCCACTTCAGTTGATGATCTTTGTGCAGATTTTCAAGACCTTTCTGTTGATAGAGAGTTAGCAAGGGAAGATGATATGGAAATAGATGAGGAGAGGGTTTAATTATCATCATTTGATGAAAATGAACCTTCTATAGTTGATGAAGCACTTAGACTACCTCAGTGGAAGGCAGCTATAGATGCAGAACATAACTCCCTCATCAAGAATAAAATATGGAAGCTAGTAGATTTACCTAAAGGAAAGAAACCCATAGGCTGCAAATGGGTTTACAAAGTCAAATATAAGGCAGATGGTACCATATACAAGCATAAGGTCTGTCTTGTGGTGAAGGGATATGCTCAAAAGAAAGGCCTTGAATATGAGGAAACCTTTTCTCCTACAACAAGGATGACCACCATTCAAGTTCTTTGTGCTATGGCAGCACAGTTCGGATGGAAATTACATCAGATGGATGTAAAAAGTGCCTTTCTAATGGTGACTTAAAATAATAAATGTACATGAATCAACCTCCTGGATTTGCTGAGGAAGGCCATGAGCAACAAGTTTGCAAGTTGGTCAAATCATTATACGGGCTAAAACAAGCCCCAAGAGCATGGTACATAAAAATGGATAGTCACCTACTACAACATGGATTTAAGAGAAGTCCATCTGATGCAAATCTCTATATCAAGAACACAAGTTCTGAAATAGTGATTCTTGTGTTATATGTAGATGATCTGATCATCACTAGAAATTTAGAGAAATTGATTAAAGTCATGAAAAATGACATGAAAGATTCATTTGATATGATAGATCTAGGACTTCTCCACTACTATCTTGGCCTTGAGATAGAACAGAAGAAGAATCATCTTAGGGTGACTCAAAAAAAATATGCCAAGACTTTAGTAGAAAGATGTCGTATGACTGATTATAAGACCAAAGCAACACTGATGGAATTAGGGCTTTAGTTATCATGGTATGATGAATCACCATAGGTATATGGCACACTATATTGATAGATGATTGGAAGCCTCATCTATCTGACCAACACTAGACCAGACATTACTTATGTTATAAACTATCTTTCTCGGTTCATGTAGGAACCAAAAGTCTCTCACTGGAAAGCAACTAAGAGGGTTCTTCACTACATTCAGGGTAGTGTAGATTATGGTCTAGAGTATAATAAGAATAATTCATTCTTATTACAGATTTATACTGACTCTGACTATGTTGGATCCCTAGATGACAAAAAATCAACATCAGGATATGTATTTAATATTGGATCTGGTCTTGTCTCATGGCATAGTAAAAAGTAACATGTGGTTGCTTTATCTTCAATTGAGGTAGAATATCACACTACACGTGGAGTTGTGTGTGAAGCGATATGGTTAAGTCGCATCTTGGCTATCATGGGCCTACCAAAGAAATTTCCTATTCACATGTTTTGCGACAACTCAGGTGTTTTGAACTTGGTCAATAATCCAATCCATCATGAACGCACAAAGCATATTGAAACAGATTGTCATTTCATTTGTGATGAAGTTCCTAAACACAAAATCAAGCTCCAATACATTCCCACCGATGAACAGTTTGCTGACATCTTCACCAAGGCACTTGGACGTGTCAAATTTGAGTTGTTTCGAAGTAAACTTTGTATATCAAAGTAATGTAATAAAGGGGGGATTTTAGGGTAAAATAGGTAGTATATTGAATTATATACTACATATGTAGATTATTACATTTACTTTTCTACTTTCTACTTTCTACCATGTAGATATTTACTGTCTTAAATATCTAATGGTAAATCCTAAATATCCTAGGTTAAGAGTTCTAAACCTAACACTCCACCTATGTTAGCGTGTTAGTTAGTGTGGTTATAGAAAGATTAGTTTATTTCTCTATTTTGTAATATATTTAATGAAGGATTTATTCCTAAGCTTATGTTAATTCAATTATTCATTTGATTAAGCCTAACTATCTCCTGCTCACAATATATATAATAAAAATTAATTTATTGAAATTTTAAATTTTAAATATGAATTTTACATGCACCTCTTCAGCTATTAATAAAACGGTATTTAGTTTTGGGTGGAGTGAGGTTGGGATTGAGGTATTCTTTACATTATAAAATGCTTCATAAAAAAATTAAATAATTGGTTATAGAAACAATTATAATAATGGTAGCAGTGTTTCTGCATGCATTGTTAATATTATTTGTGATTTGGTCTAAAACATATGAATATGAGTCGAATATGTTGTTTTCAAGACAACACACCATATATTCTAAATACCAAAATGGAATACCTAATGTTCTCCCTTGCAAAATAACATGTTCTTGGAAGAAATTGATGATCACATGAAGGACCTTGTTGGTAACAACTAAAAATAGTAGACCCCTTATGAATGGATTGTAGTGAACTACAAAAATAATTATAACACAAAATTAATAATTACATTTGGAAATTATGCAAGGAAGAGGAAAATTTTAGTTTGGAAGACTTACCTAATAAAAATCCAATGAGATATTGAATCTAGTCTCCAAGTTTATTTTCTTATGATTAGACAAAGATAACTTTGATGTGATGGATTTAGAATTCTTATATGGAAGCCCTGTCAATCTATGGATGTTAGTCGGTTTGACAAAGAAAAAGAGAGTCTTGTTCTCAATGTTCATGATGATGACTAACCCCTCATTTTCATAGCACTCAAAAATTCTATGAAATAAACTAGTTTCTATGTTGTATTGGGGTATTGATACTAACCCTAGAAGGTTATAATTTGTCAGCCATGTGGAATCATAATAAATTATTTTAAAAACTTTATATATGAGAGAGCAAACAAGATTTTTAAAAATAATTTTTGATGTATGAATGGAGGATGGTCCAACCATTGTTGTAATAGATTTATCACTTTGGGTAATATTGGAAGGGTATTAGAAGGCTTTGGGTAAGATTGGAAGGATTTTGAAAGGTTTGGGGTAAATTAAGAATGCTTAATTTTTTTTCTCTATGTGCAAAGAAGAGAAATGAAATTGTGCATGCCCTTTTATATCTATTTACATGCGTAGCATTAAATGAGGTGTTGATGGTATCCAATGCATGGTATACCATCGATAGGCTATCTTTAGTCATCATGGATCATGCAACCAATAATATCTCATCAGGTATCATGGATCATGCTACCATGCAATCAATTAGTTGTCATAAGTCATCATGTACCATACACCTGGTAGGCTATCATATGTTATCATGGTTATCCTATGAGGCATTTTTATGCCATTATATTCCTTGTAACAAGTAGGTTATCGTATCTCATCTTGTTCCATGCAATTTATAGGCTATCGCATGTTATCATGTGCCATGCAACCAAAATGTTGTCATATGTCATAATGTACCATGCAACTGGTAGGTTATCATATGTCATCATGTGCCATACAACTAGTAGGCTATCGTTTGTCATTGTGTTCCATGCAACCTTTATATTATCGTTATTTGTTAATTTTGATGCTAGTGTATGTCATCATCTAACATGCAACCGATAGACTATTGTCAGTCATCCTATCTCTAGCTATTTGTAGACTATTATTAGTTATTATTTTTAATGCTACCAATAATTTTTTACTCTACATTTAACTTTTTTGTAGTTTTATGAAATATTATGATAAATTTACCTTTTTTATATTTTTTTTTGTAAAAATAAAAAAGCAATTTGGCATGTCTTCTACATGATTGTGGACACTATTCACCTTGATTTCAAAATTGATTCACCCCATTATTATAAATACATTTTAGGACCTACCCCTTATGCATAACCTTGACTATAATTAAGAATTTAGTCCTCCATAGCAGCTATTTAACCACCTTATCTAATGTTTACTAAATCCAAACTCCCCTATGGCTTAATCCAAAAAATACCATGAGGTATGATAATAGGCTTTGTTCATGTCAAGATTTAACACCATTCCATATATTTTACTATTTTTAACTAAATATATGGTCTCATAGGTTTTTATTACTCCATCTAAAATTTACGTACCCTTCATAAATTTCCTTTTCTACTATACGATGATCTCTAGGAGAACCAACATTTGTATTAACACAAACATTTTTATATTATCTTGTAAATGACAATACACATACTAATTGACCTGAATTATTTATCCTTTCAATATAGGCTTCTTTGTAATGATCACTAGGACAACACTTTGATTGAGTGTTACGAAAATATTACTAGTGCTACTACATCCTTACTCACTATGTTCTAGAAATGTTGGAAGGAACTAACTTGAAATCCATCAGGCCCTACATGTTTCATTTTTCCTGATGAGAAGACTGCTTCACTGACCTCCTCCTCACTCACCTCTTTAACAAGTTTTGTATTTATGTATCTAGATAGAATCCTTGGAATATGTTGAATTATTTATTCCATAGATTTCTGATCATCTTTCCTATCCTCTATTAATAATAATATAAAGAAGTCCATCAGCCCTTATCTAATTTGATCTTCATCTCTTATTATTTCTCCATCCTTTTTTTTTTTTTAGCTATCCTTGCATCACTTTTATATTTTATGGAAGAGATATAAAAGAATATTGTGTTCCTATCTCCTTCCTCTAACCATTAATTCCTTGAATTTTATCTCCAATACATATCCTTCCTTACCATTGTTGTATGCAATTCCAATTAGATAACTTTCTCTCTACTATGAAGGACTTGGTCCATCTCATTTTGCTTATTTCCTCTTCAAGTTGAATTTATTTTTTTAACCACTCTTTTTGTAAAAAGATATTTCTAAATACCTCCTTGTTCCATTTTTACTTACCTCTTTACATGTTTCAATTTCCTAGCAACCACATACATATTGGATCCTTGGATCGGATTCATCCACCATATTTGTATTTCCTCATAAATACTTGGGTTTTTTAGCCACATGAGTTCAAATTTGAAGGAGTTATTTTTCTTTCTATCCTCCAGGCTACACCAAAAAATAAGAAGGTTATGGTCTGATCTTGTTCTTGGAAAAGGTACCAATTTATGCTAAGGATAAAACCACTCTAAGGATAAAAAATCTTTGTCCAACCTCACCTAGATCAAGTCCTCCCATAACCTCTTTCTAGTCCACATGAATGCATTGCCACTCAAATTAACATCATAAAGACATGATGCTAATATAAAATTGCTAAGGTCCACCATGATTTTGGTGAATCTTTATGATCCCCATTTCTTCTCACTTGGCCTTAATGGAGTGTTGAAGTCTTCTACCACTATCCATCTTATCCCTTGATCTACTATCCCATATATTCTATATCTTTCCAAAAATCCTTTCTAAATCTACTTAAAATTGGAGCATAGACATTTGTAACAAGGAAAGCTAACTTTTAATACTTGGTTGAGATAAGAATAAACAACAAATGTTTACTTTTAGATATGGTATATCCTTCATAGAGGTTAAAATTTCATAGACTTACCAATCCTCCTAAAGCCCACCTAGCTCCCACCTACCAACTTTTACCCTTCTTGCATATTCCACTAAAAAATTTCCTATCTTGCACAAGTTAATTTAATTTCTTGTGATAATACCATTTCAAGTTGGTGGTCCTTCATCATGGATCTCACCAATCTATGTTTGGTAGAGATATTCATTTACCTAACATTCCATGATATGGCTTTCATTTTATACTTCTTGTACTGGGTTTCTGCCCACTCAAGACTATGGTCATTTGCTTCCCATATTTTATTTCCTTCTTAAAAACAATTAAATATGTAAATAGTAAATAAAACATTTATGATTTGTTTGTCTATAAAAATAAATTTAATTAAAAAATATAAAACAAAAATACTCATTAATATAGAACTATTAAAAATAGATGAAGCTAAAATATATCTTTTCATCATAAAATTACTTCATCCACATCTAATGAAAGACTTGGATGTTATGTATATACATAAATAAAATAATTATTTTTATTAAATTTATTGATGTCTTAATTACTCTTGATCCTTTCTTGATATTTATTTGCTAAATCCTCCTCATACATCCTTTGTCCAAATTTTTATTCTTTAATTTTTATATTAACTAATACTAGTTATTAAGTTTGTTATAATTTTAGATTTTGATTTGATCAAGTAACCTTCAGAGGTACATTATTTTATGTCCAATAACATATACCCTCAATAGAATTTTATTTGTATATCATTGTTCTTTTAAACTAAACATTGTGACCATATATCCTTTTAAACCTATTAGGTTAATTGAAATTTTACTAAATAATTAAAATTATTCTATTTTATATTAAGAGGTGATAGCTCAACTAGTTAGATTCTTTAAGATTCAAAGAGGAGACCTAGGTTTCAATGTTTCCAAATGATACATGGATAATATCCAAATTGTTGTAATATCACTATGTGGTGATGATGTAATACAAATGAAACCTATTTCAATACCATATAATCAATTGGAAAAATAGTATATTTTATTATATTCTTGGTGTTATTTATATAATATAATAAATATTGAACAATATTTACATGTTTAACTTTTTTTGGGTATTAGAGTACAAATCCTATTACAATAATATTACAACTTTGTGTGCCTCCCACATACACCATATACTATCTAGTATGCATAACTACTTTTAATCTAATCTTGTTAATCGTACAAAATATTGTATGAATATTGCTCTGTGAGTTGAAAATAAGAACATTAAAGTTTTATATAAAAAATGTAAGAAGAACATTAAAATAAATACTTATATATAATAGAGGAAGAATCATATAAAATATAGAGGGTGAGTTATACTTTTTAGAATTTCTTCAAAACCCTTCATTCTTTGTTCACATTAAGAGGCCCCCAAAGGGATATATCCATCGTACCTATAGGATTTGAACAAATAATCAATTCCAATTTGCAATTACATCTAATTAATTTACCTAATATTAAACATAAAACACTCATTCCTTTATATTATAAATTTATAAAACCTATTATACTTTTGAATTTAAACAATAATAATTGTAAAATGTTGTAACCACTAAAAAGTTCAAAAATTCTAATGATAGTTTTATTTTTTAGTATTTGGAAAAATTCTTACATAATATCAATATTTCAACACAAGATGTGAATCTAGTCATTATGAATGAAATACTTTATAAATTTACATTTGAATATGGTGTTAATACGATCTTTTATAAATGTACTTTTTAAACCTATTCATATTTGACTTAGTAATATTAATTTTCATTTCACTAATAATATTTAAAATGTATATTACTAATAAAATGACTAATGCAAACATGGCCATGCAATACAAATTATAAATGAAATCAAGGAATACCTTAGCAATTTTGTTGGTTGAGAAGAAATGCTACACAAAATAAAAATAAGCATACTTTGAAAGGCAATCTGCTACCGCAAAGATAAATATTTTATCCTTAGATTTAAAGGGCCCCTTAATGATGTACTTGTAAGTGTAATCCTATTGAAAATAAAGAATATGAAATGGTTGCAACAAACTAGGAGATTAAATAGTTTTCTCCTTGTTATACCATCATACCTTGTATTTAGTCACAAAGGTCTTAATATTTGTGTTTAATCCTTTTGAAGAAAAGGATTTCACCACTCATTCATATGTTTTTAAGTATATATAATGTGTATTTGAAGAAGATGCATGCAATTCTGGAAAGACATGAGTCTTTTCATCCAAGGATGAAGGAAGATAAATGTGACACTTCTTGTGGAGGATCCCATCAACATATGAAAAAAGGGAAGGTTGCAAAGATATAAATTTTAATTCATGAATGATGTTAGCAATTTCAAGGTCAAAAATCCAATCCTCTTGGCATTGGAAAATCCATCATGGAAGAGGAATACATATGGTGTTGATAGAAACAACATCCCCATGTTTGTAATATAGAGCATAAATCACCATATTTTCCTTTTCCTTCTTGTATCCAATGATAAAATCATGCCCCAAGAGCATTGTCAACTATTTATTATATTATGGGCATGATAGGAATTATTCTAGGAAATAGTTAAATCTATTATAGTCAATCTTCATGATGAAGCATTTCCCAAAAACTAAGATCATTATTTCTCTATAATATTCAAAATAGCTAACATTTTCTTCTCATAAGTGGATCAATCTAGATTCTTGTAGGAGATTCATTTTCTTTCAAGATCCAAGGGATATCCATCTTACATCAAAACAACTCCAATATATATGCCTAAAGCATTATATTTAATAATAAAGAATTTATTAAAATTAGGAGTGGCCAAAACAACGGTATTATACACAACCTTCTTTAGGGAATGAAAGGCTTGGGAATATACTTTGGACCAAATAAAGGTATCCTTATTACTAGATTAGTGAGAGGAGTGACAATATTTTCATAGTTGTAGATAATTTTTGTATATTATTTTGTGAGACCTAAATATCTATGGATCTACTCAAATAATTTGGGTAAGGGCTAGTCTTGCATAACTTTGTTATTGTTAGGATCCACCTTGAATACTTCTTTAGATACTGTATATCACAAGTATTGTACCTTATTTTAATAGACTTGCCCAAGTCATCCCTTATGCCTAGGTCATCCCGTGTAGGTCATCCCTCACATGATGTCTATAGACTCATGCAGGTCATCCCTCACATGATGTCTACGGACTCATGCAGGTCATCCCTCACATGATTCCTATAGACTCATGCAAGTCATCCCTCGTATGATGTCTACAGACTCATGTAGGTCATCCCTTGTAAGTCATCCCTCACATGATGCCTATGGACTCATGCAGGTCATCCCTTATAGGTTGTCCCTCATTTGATGTCTATAGACTCATCCAGGTCATCCCTCACATGAATACTATAGACTTTTTGAGGTTATCCCTTGCACCCAGGTCATCCTTACATGATGTCTATAGAATTATGTAGGTCGTCCCTCACATGATGTCTATGGACTCATGTAGGTCATCCCTCACATGATGTCTATAGACTCATGTAGGTCATCCCTTGTAGGTCATCCCTCACATGATGACTATAGACTTGCCTAGGTCATCCCTTGCACCTAGGTCATCCTATGTAGGTCATCCCTCGCATGATGTCTATGAACTCATGTAGGTCATCCCTCACATGATGTCTATGGACTCATGCAGGTCATCCCTTGTAGGTCATCCCTCACATGAATACTACAGACTTCACTAGGTCATCCCTTGCACCTAGGTCATTCCGTGTAGGTCATCCCTCGCATGATGTCTATGAAATCATGTAGGTCATCCCTCACATGATGTCTATGGACTCATGTAGGTCATCCCTCACATGATGACTACAGACTTGCCAAGGTCATCCCTTGTGCCTAGGTCATCCCATGTAGGTCATCCCTCGCATGATGTCTATGGACTCATGTAGGTCATCCCTCACATGATGTCTATGAACTCATGTAGGTCATCCCTTGTAGGTCATCCATCACATGATGCCTATGGACTCATGTAGGTCATCCCTCGTATGATGTCTAT
The DNA here is from genome assembly GCA_028583015.1 of Wollemia nobilis. Classification (NCBI taxonomy): domain Eukaryota; kingdom Viridiplantae; phylum Streptophyta; class Pinopsida; order Araucariales; family Araucariaceae; genus Wollemia; species Wollemia nobilis. The sequence continues at coordinate 344,973 of JAQPPZ010001613.1, read as the reverse complement.
AGACTCATCCAGGTTGTCCCTTACACTTATGATGACTACAGACTTGCCTAGGTCATCCCTTGCATCTAGGTCATCCCATGTAGGTCATCCCTCACATGATGACTACAAACTTACCTAGGTCATCCCTTGTAGTATCCCTCACATGATGACTATAGACTTACCCAGGTCATCCCTTGCACCTAGGTCATCCCTGGCATGATGTCTATGGACTCATGTAGGTCATCCCTCAACATGATGTCTATGGACTCATGCAGGTCATCCCTCACATGATGACTACAGACTTGCCCAGGTCATCCCAAGCATGATGTCTATGGACTCATGCAGGTCATCCCTTGTAGGTCATCCCTCGCATGATGCCTACGGACTCATGCAGGTCATCCCTTGTATGATGTCTATAGACTTACCTAGGTCATCCCTTGTAGGGCATCCCTCGCATGATTACAGATTTGCCTAGGTCATTCCTTGCACCAAGGTCATCCCCTATAGGTCATCCTTGCATGATGTCTATAGACTCATGCAGGTCATCCCTCACATGATGTCTATGGAGTATGAACTCATACAGGTCATCCCTCGTATGATGTCTATGGACTTACCCATGTCATCCCTTGTAGGTCATCCCTCACATGATGACTACAGACTTGCCCATGTCATCCCTTGCACCTAGGTCATCCTTTGTAGGTCATCCCTCGCATGATGTTTACGGCCTTCCAGGCCATCTCTATTTACTACACTGATAATCCCATATTTTCTCATTGCATTATCATCTTTGCTTCTTTGCCTGCAGACTTTCTGCTCAACTATTATTTTCCTAACATTTCCCTTCACAGGTACAATGGCTCCAACTCGCAATGGAAACAAGGGAGAAAAACCTTCTAAAAAAAGAGTATCCTAAAATATTTTAGCAATATCTCGAAATCCGATGAGGCATCAAAATCCATGGAGGGAGCAAAACCTGCATAGTTACAAGGTACATACCTATTTTACCTACTTAATTAGTATTTTTAATAAATAATTTCAAAATATGATATAAAACATCTTTGAATGCAGATTACCCAATTGATCCTGATATGCCTCTACTAGAAGATATTCCCTAGGATGAAATACATCATGAAAATTTCATCAACAATGACATTGAACAACTTAGGCAGTTACAAGGTACATACCCATTTTCCCTACTTAATAGTAATTTTAATAAGTAATTTCAGAAAATGATATAGAACATACTTGAATGCAGACTACCCAGTTGATCCTGATATGTCTCCACTAGAAGATAATCACCAGCCCTAGGATGAAATACATCAAGAAAATTTAATTAACAATGACATGCAACAACTTGAACAGAATCCTGAAATTGGCATACAAAGTCAAAATGAAAATGATCTTTCCAATGAAATGTACACTATAGGGGAATCTTCGGTTAAGTCTAAGAAACGTAGATGTAGAAGTTCAACAAGTTGGATTATTGGAAGGACATTTCAGTTTGAATGGTCATCAAAGTATCCGTTTATTGAACCAGTGTTGCAAGAAGATAGTAATGCAGAACCAAAAGAAGCTAGATGCATTATTTGCAGTTGGAAATTAGGAAAAGATAAGAGAATGCAACCTAAGATAGATACAATAGAGAAACATTGTGGAAAGGTTTATGTTAAAGAAAAACAAGTTGATGGAACATTTAAGAGAACCCACAGGTGGAAGAATGCATCAGAATGCGCACATGTGAGATATGCACTAGATTATGAAAAAGCGATGAAAGAGAAACAAATACTATCTGAGAATGGTGGAACGATTACAACACAGTTTCAAAAAATTCATAAAATCACGTTAGCTTCAAAAAGCTTGCAGTTTGTTGTCGTATTTACTATTCTTAAAAAAGGTAGAGCTATGTCAAACTTTATTGATTATAAGCATCTCTTTCGACTAGCTGATGTACACAACCTCCCTAATGCTCATTGGTCAGATCGAAGTGGTTGGGAAATGGTAAAATGTCTATCTTTAGTTGAGATGGAGGACTTGAAAGAGAATGTTAAAAATTCTAAATTCATTTCACTTTCTATTGATGAGGTAACTGTAGTTGACAATACATCTTGGATTTGCATGCATGTTTACACCTTTCAAAATCATGTAAGGCAACCTCATTTGCTAGCAATACATAAGATGGTGGAAAACTGTAATGCTGAAAATATTTACAATGTTGTTGTTACTAGCTTAAAGGATATTGCTGGAATGAATGATGCAGAAATAGCCAGTAAATTAATATGTGTTGGAGCTGATGGTGTTGTTGTAATGCAAGGTAATATAAATGGTCTTTGTGTTCGACTTCAAACATCTGTTGCCCCATATTTGATCCTGATTCACTGCATGGCTCATAGAATGAATCTTGCATACAAAATTGTGAGCACATTTCAAAATGTTGCAAGAGTTGAAGAACTCATCCGGGAAGTACATTCATATTTTTTGTGCAGTCCAAAAAGGTTTGCAGAGTTTCAACAATTCGCACTAGGACTTACAAAAAGTAAAAAATTGTTGCAAGATGTGGATACCAGGTGGATTTCATTGTTTCAACCCATAGCAAGAGTTTTCAAACAATATAAATCCTTAGTAGGCTTTATGTATGAAAATCGAAGGGCAGTTGATAAAGCGAAAGATTTGTTATATCGTATGAGAGACCTGGAAACACTACTCACTTTATGTGGTATTCTTCCAATGCTGCATGAAATGAATACATTGATAAAACTTGCACAACAAAGATCCATTTATATAGTTGATTTCATCAGAGTTAGAAAATATATTTGTGTGCGTCTCGATACGTTATACTTATCAAGTGAGAATTTTATGGATCCTGTGTTTGATGATTGGAGAACTCTAACAAATGTCAATGAACAAAATAGTTTGTTGCAGTTCAACATTCACGATCATCTTTGTATTAATGTTCATGGAAAAGAGATACCTTTATATTATTTTGATAAGTGATTGGACATAGTTAGTGAAGATTTTGAACAGATGCCAATAACATACAACAGATTTGAAGAAGTTTTACAGAATACAAGGATTAAGTTGAGAAAAATAGCAGAATCATTGACAAAAGAAATTAGAAGTCATTTTCAAAGGGATGAGTTGCTAGAAGCAATGGGTGTGGTTAACCCTACATTTTGGGATTCAGGAACAGATTATAATAGCAAAAAAACTTGTTTATAAGATATATGGGTAAACTTATCGAACATTTTTCTAAAAGTGTGGAAGTCAATGGTACTGAGATCAATGGTATTTTGAATAAAGATATTTTGACCAAACAATCCTCATATTTTAGAAATACAATGCTTGATCAAATTCCACTTTTGACTAATTCAAGCGACCCAGGTTCTATTATACGTTTGTGGAAAAAGTTATACCCTAGTATTGTCTTACAGGAAATGATGAGCGAATATTTCCACTTATATGAATTGTGTCAAACAATGGTTTTGGGATCAGTGGAAGATGAAAGGGTTTTTAGTGCACTATCTTTTGTGAAATCAAAAGTTCGTAACCGACTGGATAAAAATTTAGAAAACTGCTTGAGAATATATGTCTCTTCTTATGAGGTGCACAATTTTCCTTATGATAGAGTTGTGGCATATTGGCAATCTATAACAAGTAGAAGAGGTATCACGAATATTGATAATGATGATGATGAGGAAATTGAGAACAATGATCTGATTGTTGAGACACAAAGATCAACTACGTCTACAAATGATGTTGAGATCGGAATTATTCATTTCAACTTCCTCCGATGTAATATTTGCAATATTTTTGCAACATATGTCCCTTTGATAGATGGAATTTATACATATTGCATGATATTTATATAATCCTGATGTGGGGAATCAGGATTATGAAGTTTTGTTTGGATTAATGTGTTTGCATATTTTTGCAACATGTCACATACATAATTACATTGCATGATTTTGTTTTGGATTGATGTTACATGATTTTGTTTTCCTTGGATGGATATAATGTCAAATATTTTGTTCAAAATTATAGGCTTTGCCCTGTTGTATATGAAATTTTCCTTGGATATAATGTCAAATATTTTGTTCAAAATTATTGGCTTGCTTTGTTGTATTTGCTTTGTAATGTCAAATATTTTGTTCAAAATTATGTGTTTGCTTTGTTGTATGAGTATTTTACTATTGTTAATGATGGATATAATGTCAAATATTTTGTTCAAAATTATGTGTTTGCTTTGTTGTATGAGTATTTTACTATTGTTAATGATGGATATAATGTCAAATATTTTGTTTAAAATTATAGGCTTTGCCCTATTGTATATGAAATTTTCCTTGGATATAATGTCAAATATTTTGTTCAAAATTATTGGCTTGCTTTGTAACATAGGATTGCTTTGTTGTATTAGCTGCATTGGCTTGGGTCATCCCTCAAATGAAGCCTACTGACTCACTTGGGTTATCCCTAAATTATATCCGACTCACTTGGGTCATCCCTTGAATGAAGCCTACTGACTCACTTGGGTCATCCCTCGAATGAAGCCTACTAACTCACTTGGTTCATCCCTTGAATGAAGCCTATTGACTCACTTGGGTCATCCTTGACTCACTTGGGTCATCCCTCGAATGAAGCCTACTGACTCACTTGGGTCATCCCTCGAATGAAGCCTACTGACTCACTTGGGTCATCCCTCAAATGAAGCCTACTAACTCACTTGGGTCATCCCTCAAATGAAGCCTACTGACTCACTTGGATCATCCTTGACTCACTTGGGTCATCCCTTGAATGAAGCCTACTAACTCACTTGGGTCATCCCTCGAATGAAGCCTATTGACTCACTTGGGTCATCCCTCGAAAGAAGCCTATTGACTCACTTGGATCATCCTTGACTCACCTGGGTCATCCCTCGAATGAAGCCTACTGACTCACTTGGGTCATCCCTCGAATGAAGCCTACTGACTCACTTGGGTCATCCTTGAAAGAAACCTACTGACTCACTTGGGTCATCCATGACTCACCTGGGTCATCCCTCGAATGAAGCCTACTGACTCACTTGGGTCATCCATCGAATGAAGCCTACTGACTCACTTGGCTCATCCCTCGAATGAAGCCTACTGACTCACTTGGATCATCCCTCGAATGAAGCCTAGTGACTCACCTAGGTATTTCATGAGAAACAAAATGTATTCCATTCATTCAAACAAGAGCTATTTCAAACACACATTCATCAACATTTGCATTCATCAAAACCAAGAGTTGTATTCAATTCTCTATAACTCAAACATTGAATATTTAATAAGAAAAAAATGTATTCTATTCATTCACACATCAGTTCATTACAAAGTTCATAACCAAATATATTTCATGAGAAACAAATGTATTCTATTCATTCAAGCCAAGAGTTATTTCAAACACCTATTCAACATTTGCGTTCATCAAAAACAAGAGTTGTATCTAGGTTCAATTCTCTATAACTCAAACATTGAATATTTCATGAGAAACAAAATGTATTCTATTCATTCAAACATCATAATTTCATTCTCATTGTTTTAGTATTCTATTCATCCAAACATCAGTTAATTACAAAATGATATTTAATAAGAAACAAAATGTATTCTATTCATTCAAGCCAAGAGTTCATCAAAACAAATATTTGTATCAAACACCTATTCATCAACATTTGCATTCATCAAAATATTTATTTCAAATATGTTTCATTCAAACATCAGTTCATGAGAAACAAAGTTCATTACAAAGGACTGTGCGTCCACTTCCAAACTATTGTGTTGAAGCACCTGTTTCAAGTATTTGCATAGAACCAGATGAAGGATCTGGTTGCTTTTCATGACCTTTCCTAGATGCCACCTCTAGCACTGTTTCTCCTAACACACCAGCTCTCCATAGGTTCTCTTCACCAGTATTCAAACTTTCTACCAATCCCCTCTCCTCTGTAGCTGGATCATCTTTTGGAGGTATTTCGTTCTCTTGTTCCACAAGAAAAATATTCGGATCCAATTTATGTTTGATGATGATTTTTTTGAGGGCATCATTCTGTCTGACGGTCTCATAGAATCATTCTTTGAATTCAATTACATTTTGTATACTTTGCTTTGCGGTGCCCAAAAAGACCTTCATGCTTTCCACTTGATTTTTGACATTCTCAAAATTGGACTGCATAGTAGAATATTTAAAATGTTAGTTAATGAAGATCAAAATATTATAAAAATAAATTAATTTAAAAAAATATTGTTGACTTACCTCTACAACAACCTAGGCAGCCTTTGCCACTTTAACTTTTTTTCTATCAATTGTCCACTTATTGAAATAGGCTTGAGCTTCAACATTCAGATTCTCAAGCATATTCAAAAGGTGATCTATAATTTCATCACCATAAACATCAGTGCCAATGGCCTTTACAATTCCTGAGGTTGCTTCATATAACAAAGCATCCACATTTTTAGGGTGTTGTTGAACCAAAGAAAACAATTCTTCTCTTTTTGTATAATTTTTGTATCGGGCATTAATTTCCTTAGCTAGAACTTTTGCCCGATACTCCCAAACTTTCAGTTCAAAAATATCAGAAAGCATTGTATCCTTCACTATGGCTTCTAAATTTTTTGCTATTAAATCTGATTCTGAAAAATCAAATATTTGATCCTCAGTAAGAGGAGCATCTTGACCAGTTGGACCGGGGGGAGGGGTGTTGTGAGCAGTGGTGGCTCTTCCACCAGTTTGCAATGTTTTATCAATGGTTTCTCCTCTTTGGGTTTGAAGCATATCAGATGCTTTAAAACTTTTAGGAAACAAACCTTGGATAAAGAATTCCTTATCCAAGGGAGGAACAGACAACCCAGGAGAATCATTAAAAAGTTTTGAAACATTTTCCAAAGTTGGAAAGTTTGTAAGGCCAATGGATGGGCCTGTTGAACTCTCATCATGTAACACTTTTCCATGCATATGTTGAGGCCTCACGAACTGCTGTCTATGTGGAGGTGGTGGTGGTGGTCTAAAATGTTGCACGGGCTGTTGTGATCGACCTAAGGAAAAATTAAAAAAATAAATTAAACTTTTGAAGAAAATATTTTAATAAAAATATTGGAAAACTCAAATTTTAATTGTATATCATGCTCTGATCTGGTCTGTTGCCTTGTTTCAAACATTTGTTCAGAAACTTCTATGCGGTCTTGTTGTATAGGACGTAGAGGCGGTGGCGATGGATGTGCCATCATTTGTTGTTGGTGATGTCGACTTGAACCTACAAAAAATAAAAATAATATTTATTGTAAAAATAATTTGATAATAAAATTTACTAGGAAATTCTCAATTGTAATTGCACATACCAGATGTTGTTGTGTCATTTTCGGGTCGGACTGGTTCTAAAATTTGTTTGGGATGATTCCCTGAAAACATTTAAAAATTTTTAATTTAAAATAATGGTAAGTGCTAACTAAAACTAATTAGAGAATTCATTGTCGTCCCTCGTCGAGGGACGACCCAGGTGAGTCCATCGACATCATGCGAGGGATGACCCAGGTGAGTCCGTTGACCATCGGATGAAGTCTACGGACTCACCCGGGTCGTCCCTCACATGATGTCGATGGACTCACCTAGGTCATCCCTCATTGAGGGATGACCTAGGTGAGTCCATCGACATCATGCGAGGGAAGATCGCTAGGGATGACTGAGTGTACGACTAAATGCGAGGGATGACATCCAAAGAAACTTTACCTGAGATGGCCTGGCTATCTTCCTCAACATCGATGGCATGTTGATGTTGACGTGAAGTAGAAGAGGGAGTTGGACGTGAAATAGTAGAGGGAGTTGGATGAACAAAAGTAGATTTTGAATATCTAATACGTTTTGTAGACCTTGTTAGTGGATGTTCTAGTGAATGTGTGTCAGAATCTGCACTACCCTCTGGGTTGTTTCCCCTATTTATTGCTTCTCTTCTATTCAAAACTGACATCACTCTTCTCTGCATTAAAGCAAACTTAAAAATTAGAAATATAAACACTAAAAAAATTTATTGTAAATTTTTTTTGTAAAAAATTACCTGCATCTGTTCGGTGGTTAAGGTAAGTGACTTCAATGTTGCATGGAGGGAGGTGGGCATGGTGGTATTGCTTACATTATAATATTCTTCATAATAAAAACCAATCAAGTAATTGCAAGTAGCAACAAGGGGAGCAGTGGTCGTAGTATTTGTGCGCACATTTTGAAGTTCATTTTTTATTTTGTTGGAAACATACGAGGACCAGTCGTATTTGTTTTTTCTGAGGCAATACACAATATACCCCATAGCCCATAAAGGTATGTCTGATGTTCTTCCCTACAAAACAATACGTGATTGGAAGAACTCGATGATGGCTTTAAGGAACTTGTTGTTAATAGACTGAAAAGGGAGGCCCCTTCTGGATGGAGTTGCATCCACTACAAAAATATTATAACAAAATAGAATGCTTAAATCAAAATGCTATGTTTAAGATATTCAACATATATAGTGCAATAATATAATAAAGCAATAAAGTAATGTGCAATGAGATACTACACTAGATTTGAAAACAAAAGATCAATCATATGCACTTCTGCTTGTTATAGATTGCCATGAGGGAATTGAGTTCGTGGCATCATCAACGTGTCCGTCATCCCTCGAATGAAGTCTACTGACTCACTTGGGTCATCCCTCATCGAGGGACGACCAAAGGTGAGTCAGTCGACATCATGCGAGGGATGACCTCCAGGGATGACTGAATACGAGGGATGACCTCCAGGGACGACTGAATGAGAGGGATGACCTCCAAGGATGACTGAATAGGGTTTTCTTAGTTTTTTAAGTTTAGCCACTACAATACTATTTCTTAGCAACAATCGAGGGATGACCTGGGTGAGTCCATCGACATCATGCAAGGGATGACCTCAAGGGATGACTGAAGGGGTTTTCTCAGTTTCTAAGTTTAGCCACTACAATACTATTTCTCTAAATTACTATGAAATTTAATTCCATGATAAGAAGATGCAGTTGAAAATAAATAAATTAAAAGCTTAAAAAGGGAAGATTTATTTCTTTCATGACAGTGACAGTGTACAATGTCCCATCCCTGTTCACGCCATATTCTACTGCAATCACTTAAAACTGTATTTTTCAACCAAAAGAAAAATAATTACCCCTAAATTTACCTATACATAAATTTACCCCTAAATTTATGCCTAAATTTACCATTTAATTTACTCTAAATTTACCTATACATAAATTTACCCCTCAATTTATGCCTAAATATCCAATGCAAAAATAAATGACTCATTTCAGCATGTTCGTCGTCCCTCGAATGAAGACTACTGACTCACTTGGGTCGTCCCTCATCGAGGGATGACCTGGATGAGTCCATCGACATCATGCGAGGGATGACCTCTAGGGATGACTAAATGTGAGGGATGACTGAATGTGAGGGATGACTGAATGTGAGGATGACTAGTTATCGGTTTTTTCTAGTTTACTTGTATTTTTCAACCAAAAGAAAAATAATTACCCCTAAATTTACCTCTAAATTTACCTATACATAAATTTACCCCTAAATTTATGCCTAAATATCCAATGCAAAAATAAATGACTCACTTCAGTGTGTTCGTCGTCTCTTGAATGAAGACTACTGACTCACTTGGGTCGTCCCTCGTTGAGGGATGACACGGGTGAGTCCATCGACATCATGCGAGGGACGACCGAATGTGAGGGATGACTGAATGTGAGGGATGACCTCCAGGGATGACTGATGGGGTTTTCTCAGTTTCTACTGCTATCAGTTACAACTATATTTTTCAACCAAAAGAAAAATAATTACCCCTAAATTTACCCCTAAATTTACCTCTAAATTTACCTATACAAAATTTAACCCTAAATTTATGCATAAATTTACCCCTAAATTTACCTATACATAAATTTACCCCTAAATTTATGCTTAAATTTACACCTAAATTTACCTACACAAATTCTAGTTTGTTTGGATAAAATGAAAATTAAAATTTACAATTTGGAAGACATACCTTGTAATGTTGTGGATGAGAGCTCATAGTAAGCCTCTAGATAGATTTTTTCATCATCCGTCAGAGAAAACTTTGATGAGACGCATTCACAGTTTTGATGGGGAAGGCCTGTTAATCGATGCACATCAGATGGTTTCACCGTGAAAGAAAGGGTTTTATTGTCGATCGTCATTGTAACAATCGACCCCTGATTTTCATAGGACTGAACAATTGTATTTAGCAAATGAACATCCGTGTCAAATTGGGGCATCAGTGCTAGCCCTAGCAGCCTAGATTCCCTCATCCATGTTGAATCATGGTTGGGATCATTGATAATTTCTAAGATGAGCGGGCAAACCAGGTTTTTGAATGTAATTTTACCTTGACTGGAAGAAGTTGTGGCCATTACTGGTAATTTGGAGGCTTGGAAATAGTTTCTGAAGGTTGGAGTTTTTTTTACTGTGCATAAAATGATGTGAGTGCATTTTGAAGGGTTTATATAGATGTTTGCATGCGGAGTCAGCGAGATGGTGACACGTGGCAATGGGTACAACACGTGGCACAAAATCAAGCTATCATCCCTCAAATGTTGACTTCTCCTGGTCATCTCTCGTATGATGTCAGTCGTCCCTGGTTGTCATCCCTCGCATGATGTCGACGGACTCACCTGGGTCATCCCTCGATGAGGGATGACCCAAGTGAGTTCGTAGACTTCATTCTAGGGATGACAAACATGATGATGATGCCACGCATGATGTCTATGAGGGATGACCCAAGTGAGTCCGTAGACTTCATTCGAGGGTCATCCCTCGAGTGAAGTCTACGGACTCACCTGGGTCATCCCTTGAGTGAAGCCTACTGACTCACTTGGATCGTTCTTGACTCACTTGGGTCATCCCTCGAATGAAGCCTACTGACTCACTTGGGTCATCCCTCGAATGAAGCCTACTGACTCACTTGGGTCATCCTTAACTCACCTAGGTCATCCCTCGAATGAAGCATACTGGATCACTTTGGTCATCCCTCGCATGAAGCCTACTGACTCACCTGGGTCGTCCCTTGAATGAAGCCTACTGACTCACTTGGGTCATCCCTGACTCACCTGGGTCATCCCTCGAATGAAGCCTATTGACTCACTTGGGTCATCCCTCGAATGAAGCCTACTGACTCACTTGGGTCATCCTTGACTCACCTGGGTCATCCCTCGAATGAAGCCTACTGAATCACTTTGGTCATCCCTCGAATGAAGCCTACTGACTCACTTGGGTCATCCCTGACTCACTTGGGTCATCCCTCGAATGAAGCCTACTGACTCACTTGGGTCGTCCTTATGATCATGCATGGGAATCAGAGTATGTTTAGTGATTATTTATATCTTATGGTACGTTTGTCAAAAATTTTGGTGAATTCGCCTACTTTTATTTTTTCTTGTAAAAAAAAAATCGCCATAGCCTCTACATGACTTTGCACCATATTCGCCTTGGTTTCAAAACTGATTCACCTTAAATTTCTATATACATTTTTGGGCATACCCCTTATGCATAACCTTGTCAGTTCTAGGGTTTTAAGTCTAACTGATAAATTAACAACAAAAGCATTACAAAAATAAAACCTAATTTATCAGACCTAGGATTTTGAATTCAAACCTGATAACTTAATAAATAAATTAAAAAAAAAAAAACCTAAGTTTTGAACTTTGTTAAATTCGAGTTAAGCGAGATTTTAAGTTATAAACTAAGTTTTTTAGCTAATTTTTAAACTAACTTCTGATATTTTTTGACTAGAGTTATCCTAAGTTTAAACTAAGTGATAATTTTGAGAGACTAGGGTTTCATTTTTAACCGTAATCAACAAAATAAAAAAAAACACAAAAAATAACCAACTTGCGGTTTTCAATAGTATTACAAAACAATAAGGAGGAAGGGCACTCACTGGTAGCGCTTAAACTCCACCGCTTGATCCGGTGTGTGCACTCATGGTTGCAAGAAAAATTTTGTAGTGCTTCGCTTCGCAGAATTGACCTCCTCCTCCTCAGAGCTCCAAATTACCAAGAAAAACAAGTGCAAATGAGCCCAAAACTCAGTTTTGGCCTTTAAAAAGGTTTTTTGAGCATGTATTCGTTCCCACCCTAGGATGAATACTAAACAGGAATTCATCCCACCTTGGGACAAATACAGAGCAAAAATTTCAAAAACAGCAAAAAAAATGCACAAAAATGCATAAAAAAGAGCAATAAAACTATCCAATGAGAGTGCTTTTGCACTTGACATTTTGGGCATTCAAAACAGATGTCGAGGTCACAAATCATCACTATCTTACTCCCTAAGAAGGCTACTATAGCCAGATCACTCCATGAGAAGACAAATTTTTGAGTATTTAATCCTCAAACAGCGTCACCAAAACGGGTCAAAACCCATCCAAAAATAGCAATAATATTGCCGAACGAAGGCGCCTTTGTGCCTGACCTTCTTGGCATCCAAAACAGACATTGGGGTTACAACTTGTAACTATCCTACTCCCTAAGAAGGCTATCATAGCCAGACCACTCCGCAGGAGGACGGATTTTTGCTAATTTCAGCTCTGAAATGCGTCACAAAAAGGGTTCAAACCCACCAAAAATAGGTCAGAATGTTCGAAAACTGCTTTCACATTTAACGGTAAACAATTGAAGGCACCCGGTACCAGATCTTCATAGCCTGCAAAATAAAACAACATAAAAACATTAAAACAATGCAAACAAACAAAAAAAGAGTATCTTAAAATATTTTAGCAATATCTCAAAATCTTATGAGGCATCAAAATCCATGGAGGGAGAAAAACCTGCATAGTTACAGGTCATCCCTCATATGATGTCTACATACTTACCCAGATTATCCCTTGCAGGTCATCCCTCACATGATGATAATATATTTTCCCATGTCATCCCTTACACCCAGGTCATCCTTTTTAGGTCATCCCTCGCATGATGTTTACGGCCTTATAGGATGTCTCTGTTTACTGCATTGATAATCCTAGATTTTCTCATTGCATTATCATCTTTGCTTCTTTGCTTGCAGAATTTATGCTCAACTATTATTTTCCTAACATTTTCCTTCACAGGTACAATGGATCCAACTCGCAATGGAAACAAGGGAGCAAAACCTTCTAAAAAAAAGAGTATCCTAAAATATTTTAGCAATATCTCAAAATCTTATGAGGTATCAAAATCCATGGAGGGATAAAAACCTGCATAGTTACAAGGTACATATATGTTTTATCTACTTAATTAGTATTTTTAATAAACAATTTCAAAATATGATATAAAACATCTTTGAATGTATATTACCCAATTGATCTTGATATACCTCTACTATAATATATTCCCCATGATGAAATACATCATGAAAATTTCATCAACAATGGCATTGAACAACTTAAGCAATTATAAGGTACATACCAATTTTCCCTACTTAATAGTAATTTTAATAAGTAATTTCATAAAATTATATAGAACATACTTGAATGCAGACTACCCAGTTGATCCTGATATGTCTCCACTAGAAGATAATCACCATCCCCAGGATGAAATACATCAAGAAAATTTAATTAACAATGACATGCAACAACTTGAACAAAATCATGAAATTGGCATACAAAGTCAAAATGAAAATGATCTTTCCAATGAAATGTACACTACAAAGGAATATTTGGTTAAGTCTAAGAAACGTAGACATAGAATTTCAACAAGCTATATTATTCTAAGGACATTTCAGTTTGAATGGTCATCAAAGTATCCATTTATTAAACTAGTGTTGCAAGAAGATACTAATGCAAAACCAAAAGAAGTTAGATGCATTATTTGCAGTTGGAAATTAGGAAAAGGTAAGAGAATGCAACCTAAGATATATACAATAGAGAAACATTGTGGAAATTTTTATGTTAAATAAAAACAAGATGATGGAACATTTAAGAGAACCCATAGGTTGAAGAATGCATCTGAATGTGCACATGTAAGATATGCACTATATTATGAAAAAGTGATGAAATAGAAATAAATACTATCTGAGAATGGTGGAACAATTACAACATAGTTACAAAAAATTCATAAAATCAAGTTAAATTCAAAAAGCTTGCAATTTGCTATCATATTTACTATTCTTAAAAAAGGTAGAGCTATGTCAAAATTTATTTATTATAAGCATTTCTTTCAACTAGCTGATGTACACAGCCTCCCTAATTATCATTGGTCAGATCGAAGTGATTGGGAAATGGTAAAATTTCTATATTTAGTTGAGATGGAGGACTTGAAAGAGAACATTAAAAATTCTAAATTCATTTCACTTTCTATTGATGAGGTAATTGTAGTTGACAACACACCTTGGATTTGCATGCATGTTTACACCTTTCAAAATCATGTAAGGCAACCTTATTTTCTAGCAATACATAAGATGGTGGAAAACTATAATGCTCAAAATCTTTACAATTTTGTTGTTACTAGCTCAAAGGATATTTCTAGAATTAATTATGCAAAAATAGCCAGTAAATTAATATGTGTTGGAGCTGATGGTGTTGTTGTCATACAAGGTAACAAAAACGATCTTTGTGTTCAACTTCAAACATTCGTTGCCCCATATTTGATCATGATTCACTGCATGGCTCATAGAATGAATCTTGCAAATAAAATTGTGAGAACATTTCAAAATGTTGTAAGAGTTGAAGAACTCATTCGTGAAGTACACTCATATTTTTCATGCAATCCAAAAAGGTTTGTAGATTTTCAACAATTCATAGTAGGACTTACAAAAAGTAAAAAACAAATTCAAGATGTGGATACCAGGTTTCATTTTTTCAACCCACGGCAAAAGTTTTCAAACAATATAAATTCTTAGTAGGCTTTATGTATGAAAATTGAAGGGAAGTTGATAAAGCGAAAGATTTGTTATATAGTACAAGAGACCTGGAAACACTACTCACTTTATGTGGTATTCTTCCAATGCTGCTTGAAATGAATACATTGATAAAACTTGCACAACAAAGATCCATTTATATAGTTGATTTCATTAGAGTTAGAAAATATATTTATGTGCATCTCGATACGTTATACTTATAAAGTGACAATTTTATGGATCTTGTGTTTGATGATTGGAAAACTCTAACAAATATCAATGAACAAAATAGTTTGTTGCAGTTCAACATTCACGATCATCTTTGTATTAATGTTCATGGAAAAGAGATACCTTTATATTATTTTGATAAGTGATTGGACATAGTTAGTGAAAATTTTGAATAGATTCAAATAACGTACAACAGATTTGAAGAAGTTTTACATAATACAAGGATTAAGTTGAGAAAAATAGCTGAATCATTGACAAGAAATTATAATTTATTTTCAAAGGGATGAGTTTCTAAAAGCAATGGGTGTGGTTAACCCTACATTTTGTGATTTAGGAACAGATTATAATAGTAAAAAAACTTGTTTATAAAATATATGGGTAAAATTATCAAACATTTTTCTAAAAGTGTGGAAGTCAACGGTACTGAGATCAATGTTATTTTGAATAAAGATATTTTGACCAAACAATCCTCATATTTTGGAAATACAATGCTTGATCACATTCCACTTTTGACTAACTCAAGCGACCCAGGATCTATTATACATTTGTGGAAAATGTTATACCCTAGTATTTTCTTACAAGAAATGATGAACAAATATGTCCACTTATATGAATTGTGTCAAACAATGGTTTTGGGAACAGTGGAATATGAAAGGGTTTTTAGTGCACTGTCTTTTGTAAAATCAAAATTTCATAATCGACTTGATAAAAATTTAGAAAACTGCTTGAGAATATATGTCTCTTCTTATAAGGTGCACAATTTTCCTTATGATAGATTTGTGACATATTGGCAATCTATGGCAAGAAAAAGAGGTATCATGAATATTGATAATGATGATGATGAGGAAATTGAGAATAGTGATCTGATTATTGAGACACAAAGATAAAATATGTCTACAAATGATGTTGAATATTGGAATTATTTTTTTCAACTTCCTTTGATGTAATATTTGCAATATTTTTGCAACATATGTCCCTTTGATAGATGGAATTTAAATAGATTGCATGATATTTATATAATCCTGATGTGGGGAATTATTATTATGAAGTTTTATTTGGATTAATGTGTTTGCATATTTGTGCAACATGTCACATACATAATTACATTGCATGATTTTATTTTGGATTGATGTTACATGATTTTGTTTTCCTTGGATGGATATAATGTCAAATATTTTGTTCAAAACTATAGGCTTTACCCTAATATATATGAAATTTTCCTTAGATGGATATAATGCTAAATATTTTGTTCAAAATTATTGGCTTTCTTTGTTGTATTTGCTTTGTAATGTCAATTTTTTTGTTCAAAATTATGTGTTTTCTTTGCTATATGAGTAATTTACTATTGTTAATGATGGATAAAATGTTAAATATTTTGTTCAAAATTATGTGTTTGCTTTGCTTTATGAGTATTTTACAATTGTTAATGATGGATATAATATCAAATATTTTTTTCAAAATTATAGGCTTTTCCCTGTTGTATATGAAATTTTCCTTGGATATAATGTCAAATATTTTATTCAAAATTATTGTCTTGCTTTGTTGTATTTGCTTTGTAACATAGGATTGATTTGCTATATTAGCTTCATTGGCTTGGGTCATCCCTCAAATGAATCCTACTAACTCACTTGGGTTATCCCAAGAATGAAGCCTACAGACTCACTTGGGTCATCCCTGACTCACCTGGGTCATCCCTTGAATGAAGCCTAATGACTCACTTGGGTCATCCCTCGAATGAATCCTACTAACTCACCTGTTTCATTCCTTTAATGAATCCTACTGACTCACTTGGGTCATCCCTGACTCACATGGATCGTCCCTCGAATGAAGCCTACTGACTCACTTGGGTCGTCCCTCAAATGAAGCCTACTGACTCACTTGGATCGTCCCTCGAATGAAGCCTAATAACTCACTTGGGTAATCCCTCAAAAGAAGCCTACTAACTCACTTGTATCATTATTGAATCACCTGGGTCATCCCTTGAATGAAGCCTACTAATTTACTTGGGTCATCCCTCGAATGAAGCCTACTTATTCACTTGGGTCATCCCTCGAAAGAAACCTACTGAATCACTTGGGTCATCCATGAATCGCCTGGGTCATCCATTTAATGAAGCCTACTAACTCACTTGGATCATCCGTTGAATGAAGCCTACTGACTCACTTGGATCATCTCTTGAAAGAAATCTACTAACTCACTTGGGTCATCCATGACTCACTTGGTTCATCCCTCGAATGAAGTCTACTGACTCACTTGGGTCATCCATCGAATGAAACCTACTGAATCGCTTCTCTCATCCCTTGAATGAAGCCTACTGACTCACTTGGATCATCCATCGAATGAATCCTAGTGAATCACTTGGGTATTTCATGAGAAACAAAATGTATTCCATTCATTAAAACAAGAGCTATTTCAAACACACATTCATCAAAATTTGCATTCATAAAAACTAGGAGTTGTATTTAATTCTCTATAACTCAAAAATTAAATATTTAATAAGAAACAAAATGTATTCTATTCATTCACACATCAGTTCATTACAAAGTTCATAACCAAATGTATTTCATGAGAAAAAAATGTATTTTATTCATTCAAGCCAAGAGTTATTTCAAACACCTGTTCAGTATTTGCATTCATCAAAAACAATATTTGTATCTAGATTCAATTCTCTATAACTCAAACATCAAATATTTCATGAAAAAAAAAATGTATTCTATTCATTCAAACATTAGTTCATTACAAAGTTCATTCCATTCATACATCAGTTCTATTCCATTCATTCATCAGTTCATTCCATTATAACTCAAACATCAGTTCTATTCCATTCATTCAAACAAGAGCTATTTCAAACACACATTCATCAACATTTGCATTCATCAAAACCAAGAGTTGTATTCAATTCTCTATAACCCAAACATTGAATATTTAATAAGAAACAAAATGTATTCTATTAATTCACACATTAGTTCATTACAAGATGTATTTTATGAGAAACAAAATGTTGTATATTCATTCAAGACAAGAGTTCATCAAAACAAATATTTGTATCAAACACCTATTCATAAACATTTTCATTCATCAAAATATTTATTTCAAATATGTTTCATTAAAACATCAGTCCATGAGAAACAAAGTTCATTATAAAGGACTATGCATCCACTTCCAAACTATTGTGTTGAAGCACCTATTTCAGTTATTTTCATAGAAGCGAATGAAGGATCTGGTTGCTTTTCTTCATGACCTTTCCCAGATGCCACCTCTAGTGTTGTTTCTTCTAACACACTAGCTCTCCATAGGTTCTCTTCACCAGTATTCAAAATTTCTACCAATCCCCTCTCCTATGTAGCTGGATCATTTTTTGGAGGCATTTCGTTCTCTTATTCCACAAGAAAAATATTGGGATCCAATTTATGTTTAATGATGATTTTTCTAAGGATATAATTTTTTCTGACGGTCTCATAGAATCATTCTTTGAATTTAATTACATTTTGTATACTTTGCTTTGCAGTGCCCAAAAATACCCTCATGCTTTCCACTTGATTTTTGAAATTCTCAAAATTGGACAACAGAGTGGAATATTTAAAATGTTATTTAATGAAAATCAAAATATTATAAAAATAAATTAATTTAAAAAATATTTTTGACTTACCTCTACAAAAACCTAGGCAACCTTTGCCACTTTAACTTTTTTTCTATAAATTTTCCACTTATTGAAATAGGCTTGAGCTTCAGCATTCAGATTCTCAAGCATATTCAAAATGTGATCTATAATTTCATTACCATAAACATTAGTGCCAGTGGCATTTACAATTACTGAGGTTGCTTCATAAACAAAGCATCCACATTTTTAGGGTGTTGTTGAACCAAAGAAAATAATTATTCTTTTTTTGTATAATTTTTGTACCGAGCATTAATTTCCTTAGCTAGAAATTTTGCTCGATACTCCCAAACTTTCAGTTCAAAAATATCAGAAAGAACGATATCCTTCACTATGGCTTCTAAATTTTTTGCTATTAAACCTGATTCTAAAAATCAAATATTTGATCCTCAATAAGAGGAGCATATTGACCAGTTGGACCAGAGGGAGAGGTGTTGTGAGAAATGGTGGCTCTTCCACCTGTTTGTAATGCTTTATCAATGGTTTATCCTCTTTAGATTTGAAGCATATGAGATGCTTTAAAAATTTCAGGAAACAAACCTTGGATAAAGAATTCCTTATCCAAGGGAGGAATAGACAACCCAGGAAAATCATTAAAAAGTTTTGAAACATTTTTCAAAGTTGGAAAGTTTGTAAGGCCAATGGATGGGCCTGCTGAACTCTCATCATGCAACACTTTTCCATGCATATGTTGAGGCCTCACGAACTGCTTTCTATGTGGAGGTGGTGGTGGTGGTCTAAAATGTTGCACGAGTTGTTGTGATCGACCTAAAGAAAAATGAAAAAATAAATTAAACTTTTGAAGAAAATAGTTTAATAAAAATATTGGAAAACTCAAATTTTAATTGTATACCGTGCTCTGATTTGGTATGTTGCCTTGTTTCAAACATTTGTTCAGAAACTTCTATGCGGTCTTGCTGTATAGGACATAGAGGTGATGGAGACGGATGTGCCATCATTTATTGTTAGTGATGTCGACTTGAACCTAAAAAATAAAAATAATATTTATTGTAAAACAATTTGATAATAAAATTTACTAGAAAATTCTCAATTGTAATTGCACAAACCAGATGCTACTATGTCATTTTTGGGTTGGACTGGTTCTAAAATTTTTCTGGGATGATTCCCTGAAAACATTCAAAAAATTTTAATTTAAAATAATGGTAAGTGCTAACTAAAACTAATTAGAGTATTCATGTTCATCCCTCATCGAGGGACGCCTGGTTGAGTCCGTCAACATCATGCGAGGGACGACCCGGATGAGTCCGTTGACCATCGGATGAAGTCTACGGACTCACCCGAGTCATCCCTCACATGATTTCGATGGAATCACCTAGGTCATACCTCATTGAGGGATGACCCGGGTGAGTCCATCGACATCATGCGAGGGATGATCACCAAGGATGACTAAGTGTATGACTAAATGCAAGGGAAGACATCCAAAGAAACTTTACCTGAGATGGTCTGGCTATCTTCCTCAACATCGATGGCATGTTGATGTTGACGTGAAGTATAAAAGGGAGCTGGATGTGAAATAGTAGAGGGAGCTAGATGAACAAAAGTAGATTTTGAATATCTAATACATTTCACAGACCTTGTTAGCGAATATTCTGGTCAATGTGTATCAAAATCTATAGTACCCTTTGGGTTTTTTTCCCTATTTATTACTTTTCTATTCAAAAATGACATCACTCTTCTCTGCGTTAAAAAAAACCTAAAAATTAGAAATATAAACACTAAAAAAAATTATTGTAAATTATTTTTTGTAAAATATTACCTACATATTTTTGGTGGTTAAGGTAATTGACTTCAATGTTGCATGGAGGGAGGTGGACACAATGGTATTGCTTACATTATAATATCCTTCATAATAAAAACCAATCAAGTAATTGCAAGTAGAAATAAGAGGAGCAGTGGTCATAGTATTTGTGTGCACATTTTGAAGTTAATTTTTTATTTTGTTAGAAACATACAAGGACTAGTTGTATTTGTTTTTTCTTAGGCAACGCACAATATACCCAATATCCCATAAAGGTATGTTTGATGTTCCTCCCTGCAAAACAATGTGTGGCTGGAAGAACTCATTGATGGCTTTAAGGAGCCTATTGTTAATATAATGAAAAGGGAGGCCCCTTCTGGATGGAGTTGCATCCACTGCAAAAATATTATAATAAAATAGAATGCTTAAATTGAAATGCTATGTTTAATATATTCAACATATATAGTGCAGTAATATAATAAATAAATAAAGTAATGTGCAATGAGATACTACACTAGATTTGAAAACAAAAGATCAATCATATGAAATTTTGCTTTTTATAGATTGCCATGAGGGAATTGAGTTTGTGGTGTCATCAACGTGTTCGTCATCCTTCGAATGAAGTATACTAACTCACTTGGGTCATCCCTCATCGAGGGACGACCAAAGGTGAGTCAGTTGACATCATACAAGGTATGACCTCTAAGGATTACTGAATACGAGGGATGACCTCCAGGGATGATTGAATGCAAGGGATGACCTCCAAGGACGACTGAATAGGGTTTTCTTAGTTTTTTAAGTTTAGCCACTACAATACTATTTCTTAGCAACAATCAAGGGATGAATTGGGTGAGTCCATCGACATCATGCAAGGGATAACCTCCAAGGATGACTGAAGGGAGTTTTCTCAGTTTCTAAGTTTAGCCACTACAATACTATTTCTCTAAATTACTATGAAATTTAATTCCATGATAAGAAGATGCAGTTGAAAATAAATAAATTAAAAGCTTTAAAAGGGAATATTTATTTCTTTCATGATAGTGATAGTGTACAATGTCCCATCCCTGTTCACACCATATTCTATTGCAATCACTTAAAACTATATTTTTCAACCAAAAAAATAATAATTACCCCAAAATTTACCTCTAAATTTACCTATACATAAATTTACCCCTAAATTTATGCCTAAATTTACCATTAAAAATAACCCCTAAATTTATCTCTAAATTTACCTATACATAAATTTACCCCTCAATTTACACCTAAATATCCAATATAAAAATAAATGACTCACTTCAGTGTGTTTTTTGTCCCTCGAATTAAGACTACTAACTCACTTGGGTCGTCCCTTGTTTAGGGACGACCCAGATGAGTCCGTTGACATCATGTGAGGGACGACCTCTAGGGATGACTAAATGTGAGGGATGTCTTAATGTGAAGGATGACCTGCAGGGATGACTGAATCAGGTTTTTTTAGTTTCTATATTTTTCAACCAAAAGTAAAATAATTACCCCTAAATTTACCTATACATAAATTTACCCCTAAATTTATGCCTAAATATCCAGTAAAAAAATAAATGACTCACTTCAGCATGTCCGTTGTTCCTTGAATGAAGACTAAGACTCACTTGGGTATTCACTCATCGAGGGACGACACAGGTGAGTCCGTCGACATCATGCGAGGGACGACTGAATGTGAGGGATGAATGAATGTGAGGGACGACCTCCAGGGATGACTTATGGGGTTTTATCAGTTTCTACTGCTATCAGTTACAACTATATTTTTCAACCAAAATAAAAATAATTACCCCTAAATTTATCCCTAAATTTACTTCTAAATTTATCTATATAGAAATTTAACCCTAAATTGATGCATAAATTTACCCCTAAATTTACCTATACATAAATTTTCTCCTAAATTTACCTATACATAAATTTACGCCTAAATTTATGCGTAAATTTATACCTAAACTTACCTACACAAATTCTAGTTTGTTTGGATAAAATGAAAATTAAATTTTACAATTTGGAAGGCATACCTTGTAATGTTGTGGATGAGAGCTCATAGTAAGCCTCTAGATAGATTTTTTCATCATTCATCAGAGAAAAATTTAATGAGATGCATTCACAGTTTTGATGGGGAAGGCATGTTAATTGATGCACATCAGATGGTTTCACCGTGAAAGAAAGGGTTTTATTATCGACCGTTATTTTAATAATCAATTCCTGATTTTCATAGGATTGAACAATTGTATTTTTCAAATGAACGTTCATGTCAAATTGGGGCATCAATGCTAGCCCTAGAAGCCTAGATTCCCTCATCCATGTTGAATCGTGGTTAGGATAATTGATAATTTTTTAAATGTGCAGGTAAACCAAGTTTTTGAATGTAATTTTATCTTGACTGGAAGAAGCTACGACCATTACTGGTAATTTGGAGGCTTGGAAATAATTTATGAAGGTTGGATTTTTTTTTACTATGCATAAAATAACATGATTGTGTTTTGAAGGGTTTATATAGATGTTTGTAAGAGGATTCAACGAGATGGTGACACATGGAAATGGGTACAACATGTGGCACAAAATCAAGCTATCATCCCTTGAATATTGACTTCTCTTGATCATCTCTCGTATGATGTCAGTCATCCTTGGTTTTCGTCCCTCGCATTATGTCGAAAGACTCACCTAGATCATCCCTCAATGAGGGATGAACTAAGTGAGTTCATAGAATTCATTCCAGGGATGACAAACATGATGATGATGCCATGCATGATGTCTATGAGGGATGACCCAAGTGTTTTTGTAGACTTCATTTGAGGATCGTCCCTCGAGTGAAGTGTACAGACTCACCTGGGTCATCCCTTAAGTGAAGCCTAATGACACACTTAGGTTGTTCCTAATTCAATTGTTTCATCCCTCGAATGAAGACTACTGACTCACTTGGATCATCCCTCGAATGAAACCTACTAACTCACTTGGATCATCCTTGACTCACCTAGGTCATCCCTTGAATGAAGCATACTAAATCACTTTGGTCATCCCTCGAGTGAAGTCTACAGACTCATCTGGGTTGTGCCTTGAATGAAGCCTACTGAATCACTTGGATCATCCCTGAATCACCTAGGTCATCCCTAAAATTAAGCCTATTGACTCACTTGGGTCATCCCTCGAATGAAGCCTACTGGCTCACTTGGGTCATCCTTAACTCACCTGGGTCATCCCTCGAATGAAGCCTACTAAATCACTTTGGTCGTCCCTCAAATGAATCCTACTGACTCACTTTGATCATCCTTGACTCACTTGGGTCATCCCTCGAATGAAGCCTACTGACTCGCTTGGGTCATCTATATGATCATGCATGGGAATTAGAGTATGTTTAGTGATTATTTATATCTTATGGTACATTTGTCAAAAAAATTTGTGAATTCGCCTACTTTTATTTTTTCTTGTAAAAACAAAATCGCCATAGCCTCTACATGACTTTGCACCATATTTGCCTTGGTTTTGAAACTGATTCACCTTAAATTTCTATATATGCATACCCATTATGCATAACCCTGGTTTCTAGGAAGTGATTTTATTAGGGCATATTTTTTTTTTAGGAATTAATTTTATATTCGCCATCAAAATAGGTAACTTTGACCCTATATTTCAATTTTTTGTTCTATACCATAGTTTACTTTCTCTCTACTATGAAAAAAATCCTTCTATTTTTTGTTTTCAAACAAAAATAAAGGAAATCAAGGAAATTAGTTAGTCTAAAACATACCCTTTTATTTTATGTTTTTAGGTTATAAAATTTAAAAAACATGTAGTTTGCATACTAGGCTAATTTTTATGTGCATTCTCTTGAGCCCTTGCTTTGAAAATAAAATAAAATAGAATATTATATTTTCATGTAATCATTTTAAAGAGAAAATTATATAGGATAGCTCTTGTATTCTTGCATAATACTTATTTTCTTACCTTTTATCTACTATTAGGCTTAGTATAAGTCATAGAAATTTATTTATAGAAGGATCCTTTTGGTCTCCTTAGGTACCCCTAGTTGTTTGTTTAATTAAAATCACAAAACATAGCATATGATGTAATACATAAACATCCCCCTATAAACATTGATGTGAGAACCAAGGGACCTAGGTTCATTAAGCTTGGGGTCATTATCATTCTTACAATACCACCCCAACCCTAGTGCATCACTCTTTTTCTAGTATTGCCTACTAGAAAACCTGATATGAATGTACATAGTAGAGTACTCTACTTATCTAAATGTATTTCCACAAATATAATATTAATATCAATGCTAGATTACATAACTAGAAAATCCTCATGCCTTATCAACCTATGCAAGCATTGCGTCCAATCCCATATCATATCTAATCTAGCATACTTGATAGGAATCCATAGGATTTGTCATACATCCTCTAAGGTAATTGTTATCTCCCCTATAGATATGAAAGGTATTCATCTCTAATTACAATTATTCTACTAATACTATCAACAATTCTTGAACAAATCTAGATTTTGGCATATGGATTAGATGATATATGCCCACAACAACTAATAATTCATAATCGTCCTCGACTAGTAAAATTTAAATATTTTTTAGTGCATGAGGTCTCCTTTCTTTTCACTCTAATATGGAAGAATAGTCCTACATTTATAAAAATAACAAACATCAACTCTCATATAGACCAAAATAAAAATAAAAGCATCAATATATTAACCAATATTCAAGGCTTACAAAACTACTGTAAATTCTCATTAATGCCTATAAAAATCAGACCATTGGAATAGACCAAAAAAAAACTTTCCAATAGATATATAAAAAAAAAAACAATTTACCTCTAAATTGGTACCCCAAAATACCTAGAAATAACGACAATTGAAAATTGTACCAATGGGGCAAAAAAATAATCTTACATTTAACACTTATTAAACCACCACAAATCTTCAATAAAATTTATAAAAATGGCATGTTGAAAATATTTCAAAAGAGCTTTCCAATGAGTATAAACATCATTATGTTTTCCTTAGAATTGACCTCTTAAAATAGTTATAAAAAAAAACACCATGACTTGATGGTAGTATTATATGATTTGTCATTGATGATAGTGTTATACAAAAGCATTGTACAAATAGTCATAGACCTACACAATGTGTCATCATTTTATGACACACACGCACCATGTACTAACATAAGTTTCATATGAACATAGAAGCATTATACAATAAAAGAATTATATTGACACAAAATTAACATATAGCAACAAAAGCATTATATGGCTACATTAGCGTTGTATGAAAAACAAAAGTACCATGTAGATGATAAATTCACTGTACGAATACATTTTCTAGATAAAATTTTTGTTGTGGGAATGAAAATTGATCACACATTATCCCCTAAAGCAACATAACATTAAATGAAAAAAAAGGAACAAAAAATAAGGTCATTATTTCTTACCTCTACTCCTAAAACCTCTCCTCACTCTATGGCCTACATAATCTCAGTCGAGTGTATGGGTCACTCTTCCTCAACTATATTTACAAATTAATTTCTCATAATTATCTCTTTATGCTTCATGCAGTGATAGTAAATCCACCTTCCCTCCCACCCAACCCTTTAAACCACCCCCTTCCTCGTTTACCTTCCTTTTTAATTCTATTTCAAAACCCTTTACCTCCAACTTTAATAAATGTAATCAAATCTCTAAAATCTTAGATTTTATATTTCTTCCAATTCTTTTGTTAATCAAGGTATTTTCAAGTTTCCTAAGTTCAATCACCCATTTGAAACTCAAGGTGGTATGCTAGGGCATCAAAGTGCATCAATCATGAACCTAAAATCAAGAAAATAAGTACCCATTTTTTACCACAAAATTAAGATATTTATGATGGTTTATAATGCATTTGTTATTTAATAAATGCATCAAAAGGGGTAAATATAGACACCCAATTTTATGCATATCCCAAACAACAATTGCATCATTAATCAACAAAAAAGATATTTGGTTTAAAAGCTTCACATGATTGGTCAAAATGTTGGCTAAACACCCTGAAGGAAGGAGATTCCTAGCCCCAAAGGAAATAATATTATAATATGAGGGTTTTGCTCTGCAACTCATCCTGAGGAGCCGAGCCGACTTTGCATTCATCATTTGCATGTGTGTTTTTTGGCCTCGTCACAGTGCTGCATGTGCCAGTGGATGGGATCTGTTACTTTGTCCTTCCATTATTGATCCGCCTTGGGCAGAGTTACTGTGTTTTTTTTTAATATGTCACATTTGGTTCCTCCTGGTTCATCGTCTGGTGAAGCCGATGGAGAAAAGGATGGAGGGCAAGCAACCTCAAAAGTTCATTCCCACGATGTTCCACAAGGTAATGTGCCAGACATTTCTATTCCCCTCGATAGTTTCAATAAATCTTGTACTTGGCTAGAGCAAAATACTGTCATAGGCTATTTCTTGGGCCGTATCCCCTCTGATGCAATTCTACGAAACTGGTTTCAAAGCTATTGGAACCCATATGGTATCTTTGTAGAGTCTGTGCAAAACCTAACCAAAGGTTTCTTTCATATTCGGTTCTCTGATCCAGAGTGTGTGAAAAAATTTCTCAACAAGGGTCCTTGTTATGTTCATAGCACTTTGCTTATTTGTCAACCATGGCACAAGAATTTCTAGGTTGCCAATGGTGTCTCTCTTGTTGTCCCTGTGTGGGTTGAATTCCCAGGTTTGCCAATGGCATTGGTCCCATTTATTCATGATGTTGCCATGAAATTTGGGGAATTTGTATGTGAAGAGCCTCAGTGCTTCTATAATGCTCGGCCTATCTGTCGGATCTGTGTGAAATTGATTTGGCCACTTCCCTTAAGGAATTTATTGATATTAAGGTAGGTGATACTAATATCCACCAGAGAGTGGTGTATGTCAATTTTCCAAACACTTGCTACAGGTGCCAGTCTGCCACACACAAGATTAAATATTGTCCCTTAATGGCAGATAAGTTTAAATCCAAGGGCCCAACCCCTGTTAATCAAGCTTCTAATGAGAAAAACCAGCCAACCAAAGATGGGTCTGACAGTGACTGGAAGGTGGTCTCCAAGAAAGGCAAGCATGTCCCTGGTAAAGGCCCTCAGGGAGGCCAGTCCTCTGTCCATAATCCTCAAGGGGGCCAGCCTGCTAGCTCCTATGCTCAAGCCACAGTGATCAAACCGCCCTTGCATGTCCCAGTTCCATCCCATAATGCTTCCCCAAGTACTCAAATCCTTTCCAATTCAGCAGTTGTGGCTGAAGATATGTCGATGGCTCCTAAAGATGATGGTATCCTCTCTGTCTCCATGGTTTCTCACCAGCTGGAGAAAAAAGAAGGCATGAATACCTGAAGATGAAGGTCTCGTAGTCCAGTGCAGGGTCTGCATGCAGACAAAAACCGACAACTGGGAAGCTTTTCTAGCAACTCGTTTCAGTCACTTGCTATTCTGGGTGACTCTGATGAGGTCAGAGGAAGTTTGATCCTCGATAGGTCAGAATGATTTTTCTATCATGGAATGTTAGAGGACTGACAGACCCAGTTTGAAGATACATGGTTCACAATGATATTACTTTCTGTGCAACCAAGTATGGGGGCCTAGATATCATTTGCTTACAAGAAGTTAAAATCACTGAGTTCCAATTGCAGTGTGCCTGTGCGCTCATTTACCCTAATAGTCAACTTTTTTCCACCAAGCACCCTCCCGGTCGTGGTGGTGATATTATTCTCCTGGCCAATATATGGCATGGGAATTTTGTTGATTCGGGGGTTGACCCTTCTAACCAAGCTGTTTGGATTTTTCTTGAAGTTGACGGAATGTCCTTTGGAATTTTAAATGTATATGCCTCCAATAGTGCTCCGGAGCACAGTTTGCTTTGGAAATGGTGTGCCTTTTCTTTACCTCCTACAGTTTGGATCATCTGTGGAGATTTTAATATGGTTGAGTGTGCTTCTGATAAAATTGGGGGTCTAAACCACAGGTGGGCCCTTGGTGAGCCTAAAGCCTAGTTTTTTATGAAAAAAAAATATGTTTGTCTGACCCTAATTCCTGTCTTTCTCCTGCTTCTTTTGATGAGCACCTTTGGTTTACCTGGAATAACTTTCAAGTTGGGCGGGCAAGGATTCTCAAACATTTAGATAGAGCTATGTTGTCAGACCATACCCAGTTTTATTTTCATCGGAAGCATGGAGATGCTCCAGTTGTGGAGGTTATTGCTGGTACTATTGGGTCTGATCATTCCCCAATTATGTTCACTATTTTATCTTCTGTGGTACCTGTTCAGGGTATTAAGTCTCAGTTTTTTCTTAACACATCCTTTCTTCAGCATTCTTCCATGATGTGTCATATTCGGAGAGTCTAGAATTTGGGGGACAGACCTGTTGGTGAAGAAGGATGGATTGAGTTGTGGAATGATGCTATATCCCGAACCACAGCCCTTCTTTGCAGTTTGGGCAAGAAAGTTGCTCAGTTTAGAAAATATTCTTTGCTTGCTTTACACACTAAACTGACAAAATCCTCTTGTGGGCTTGAAGCCAACCCTCTCTGTCTTGTTTTGTAGGGGCATGCTACTCAGGTTCGTCATGAGCTCAAGGTGGCAGAGCTCTATGAAGCTAAAGGTGCTCAGATCAAGGCCTGCTTACATTGGCTTAAAATTGGGGATAGAGTTTCTAAGGAATTCTTCCAAAAGTTACGTCCTCCTCGCAATGCCACTAAATTCAAAGCTATTGTGGACAATGGTATTTGCCATACCTCTCTACCCAGTATTGCTGACATTTTTGTTAAGCATTACACTCAAGTTTTTGCTGCTCAGTATTCTTCTCCAAAGAGGGATGAAGCTCTCAAGCTTTGCATGGATGTTGTCCCTAAAAAAATCTCTGTAGCTCAAAGAGAGGAGTGTGAAAAGTATTTGTCTATTGATGACCTTGCCTCAACATTAACTCAAATGGCCAATGAGAAGGCCCCAGGCTTGGATGGATTTCCTTGTGAATTCTACAAGGCATGTTGGGACTTTGTTGGTTCTGATTTACACAAAGTCTACCTTGAAGCCATGCACAGTGGCTCTCTTGGAGCAATTTTGAACCGAGGTAATATCAAGTTCATTCCAAAACAAGGGGATCCTGAATGTATAACAAATTGGAGGCCAATTACCCTGCTCAATGTCAGCTATAAGATTATTGCCAAAGCCTTGGCTCTGAAACTCTGGCCCCTGTTGCCTCTTATTGTTAGGCCAGAGCAAACATGATTTATTAAAGGCAGATATATCTTGGATAATGTCATTGCAGTTTGGGAAGGTATGGAATGGGCTAGGTGGTCTGGTCAGCAAGCCCTCTTCTTGAAAATTGATTTTGAAAAGGCCTATGATAGAATTGAATGGAACTTCATTCTTTCCATGTTACAGTCTTTAGGGTTTGGGCATGTGTTTGTTCAATCTGTCAATATTATTTTTTAGGATGCTTCAACTGTTTTATCTTTGAATAATCATCAAACTAGGCCAATCGGTTTGTTCAGATCTGTTCGGCAAGGTTGTCCCTTGGATCCTTCTCTGTATATCCTTGCTGCTGAAGCCTTTGGATATTTGCTTGCTAGGCATGCTTCTTTGGGCCAAATTAAGGGTATTTATCTCCCTGATAACCAAGGTCAGCTCATTAATGGTCACTTTGTTGATGACTCTTTTCTCACTCTTTTAGAGTAGGAACACTCAGTGAAGGAAGCACTCAGATGTTTGGAAGTTTTTTGTCAGGCCTCTGGTTCTAGTATTCAGTGGAGAAAAACTTCTTGTTATCGGCAGTCCCCTACCCCGCTCCCTCCTTGGCTAGAACAGTTTCAATGGCATTGGATTTTGCCAGGAGAAGTGTTCAAATTTCTAGGGATCCCTTTTGCCTTTTATGGTTCCCCTGTTCAGTTATGGAACTATGTTCTGCAGAAAGTTGAGAAAAAGCTTGAGTATTGGATTACTAAAAAGATGTCTCTGGTAGGAAAATTCTAGATTTGTTCTAAGGTCCTTGCCTCTACTCATGTGTATTACTCTTCTTGTTGGGTCCCTTCACAAGCATGCTACCTTAAGCTTGAAAGACTATTGAGGAAATTTTTGTGGGCAAACTCAGCTGAGAAGAAAGGTTTTCACCGGGTTACTTGGGATATGTGTTGTTTACCTAAAGCTTCAGGAGGAATGGGCATGGTTGACTGTAAAAGACAAGGCACGGCTCTCTGTGCCAAATGGATCATACAAGCCCTTAAAGGCTCGAAGGCCTAGAAAATCCTCATCAGACATTGTATTTCTTCAGGGCTGCCTTTGAACAAACAAGCTTGGAGAGGAATTGACCTCCCTTCCCTAATTGTAATTCCAGTCTTTGTGAAAATCTCTGGTTCTTTTGTGATTAAAAGTATTTGGAAATCATGGCAGCAATTCACTCCTTGGCTTAAGTGGAAAGGGAATAGAGGCCATAAAGGACTGTCCATAAATTCTTTAAACATCTGGTGGTCTTCGGTGATTAACATTCAGGGAACTCCTCTTGCTCAGGTCCCGTGGATTCATGCCCAAATTTTTTTTTAAAAAGGTATATCTACAGTTTTTGATTTTTATTCTCAAACCTCAAGGGATTGGATCCCTTGGCCACTTTTTAAACAACAATTTCAGCTGAGCACTGGTGACAAGCTCACTTATGACTCAGTAATTGATATTATCCCCTTTTCCATGTGGCACAAGTGTGGGTAGCACTCTCATAGGCCATGGTGGAAATATTGGTCCTAGTTTTCGGATATACCATTGTTGAATTACTCAGCTAAATTGGGTTACAAGTGGCTCTCCCCAATGTTGCCAATGGTCCTTAGACTTAATGATAAATGGGGAGATCCAGTGGCATTTTCTGGTTGGAAGGCTCGATTTCAGATAGTTTGGTCTTCTTTTCCTGAGCCAAAATAATCATTTTTTGCTTGGAGCCTTCTCTTTCAAATTTTACCCTTAGAAGACAGACTCAGGAACTTGGGAGTTGCAAACCCTAAATGTGCATTCTGTAATGAGGATGAATCTTCTCCTCATATTTTTTGGTTCTGCACAAGAGCAAGGAGTTCCTGGGAATGGGGATGGTCTTTTTTTTCCCAATTCCATGATGAATCCCTTACATGGCAGCAAGCTCTGTTAGGGGATAAGATTAAATTTTTTCTTCCCTTGTCCAAAGTGTGGCACATCTTTCAAATTAGTCTTCTTTTTCACATGTGAAAATCTAGAAACAAGATAGTTTTTCAGCATCAAAATCCTTCTGATGAATTTTCTCTAGCTGACAAAATAGAGGTGTTTCAAGATACATGGTTCCAGATTTGCAATCAACAGGCTAAACTTGACATTGAGCAGGCGCACATGAAGGCACTTTTGGATGACTGGAAAAATGCACCATGCTCAGTTAGCAGGGTTTCTCCAAACAATGCACAGCAGACGTCCTGTTCCCGCTCGAGGTCTCATCAACTACCATGTCTGGTGCATGCACAGGGAGGTTGGGGACATGACAATTTTACCTACAATGATGGATGGAATGCACAGCCAATTCAATCACCATCATGTTCTCCACCCAGAGGTGCCTGGGATGAGCTGGTGGAAGTTAATGGTGGCACACAGGATCGTGCCTAGAATGCAGGGGATATAAGTGCACATAATCACCAGCTTGATAGATCTTGAGGACAGGGCTAGGGAGATTCAAATTTTCATGAGGATCAAGGACACACAGATGGATTACCACATACCTTGTCCATTCCATGAGACTCCAACGTAGACGTGCAGCCACAAACTTTCTGATTGCATGCAAGTTTCACTACCTGTTTGATTGATGTTGCCTAGTTTGTAGTGAGCTCTGGTTTGTGGTTTCCCGACCCGTGGTTAGGGTTGGTTTGTTTCTTCCAAGGGTGTGATCATTGCCACCCGCCACTTTTTTCATGTTAAAATTTATTATTAATATAATTTAGCTTTTCATCAAAAAAATAATATTATAATATTTATTATTATAATATTAAAGGTGGTCAGATAAGGTCTAAGGGTGAAAAAGGAAAATACCTAGGCCTAAAGGAAATAATATTATAATAATTATTATTATAATATTAAGGTTTAAAAATAATGCCTAAGGTAAGTTATAAATTATTTAAAATATTTATATTATAAATTAATTTATAAAATAATTTAATTTAAACCCTAAGTTAAGGGTTGGGCCCAAAAAATTTTAATAAATTTCCCCCCGTCGACATTCGAAGAAAATTACATATGGTATTAATACCATAAAACTTGCAACATTAAGGTAAGTCTTTGAATTTAATTTACATGTACGAATATTGGTAAAAGACTTTCATGCGAATTTGTGAGTGCTAACGAAGAGGCTTTTAATTTTTTAAAGTGGTAGAATTCATGTTGGTTAAATTGACAAGGCTTAAAAACCTTTTCACCAACCACGTAGTTGGTCTAGTGGTAAGACATGGTTGTGTAAGTTGTTGGGTGAGCACAGGTCTTGCATCTGAGTCTAGATGGCAGAAGAAAGGGCAAAGTTTTGTATTTGGTTTATGGCACCAAGCAGAGGTACAAATCATACGAGATACCTTTATGCCTCAAGTGAGTACCTAGCTCATGCAGAAGATAAGTCATGGCTAGGGCACTGACAGCAACGCGATAGGGGATCGAATCCCATCGAGGCGCAAAGGTATTTAAATTTTGATTTTTATTATTTGCACTTGATTAAGGTTGTTTGATATGTGCCTTGGGGATATATAAGGAGATTGAAATATATATTATTTTTTCCATGGTTGAATGTATAAAATGATTTAAATCTTGGTTTAAAAATTGTATTGGAATATTATTGGATTGTGGTGTTAATTATTTTTTAAAATGTATTTTTAAGTAGGGAGATATAAGTAAGTTTGATTATCTTATGCATTGAAATTTCTGAAGGAAGTTATAGTGAAAGTGAATAATTGGAATATTTTCTAATTGTATTTTTGAGAAGTTTGGATATTATAAGGTGTCCTTGATACTTGATATTGTGTATGGTGAAATAAATTTTGAGAAGGATATTTACGTAAAATGTTTGACATAGGTTGTTGCTATCTAACCTTGAAATTGGTAAAGAGGATTTTATTGTGATTGAGACAGGTTTTGAAGACATATCTCCATCAAACAAAAGGTATGGACATATCATCCTTGTGAGTGAAATATTATTTGATTGAATATTGTGAAATGCAATGTTGGAGTGAAAAGGATTGTTGGAAATATCTTAGTGAGTTCTTATATGCATGATTGGTGAATGTTTATGAGATCATTTGAGTGTGAAATTGAAAACTATCTTGAACTAGGGTTTGTAAAAGAACATGAGTATCATTGTTATGTGATATTGAGAACTATCTTGAACTAGGGTTTATGAAAGAACATGAGTATCATTGTTATGTGATATTGATAACTATCTTGATTTAGGGTTTGTGAAATAATATGAGTATCATTGTTATGTGACATTGGAATTATCTTGAGTCAAGGTTTGAGTTCCATAGTGTGTGTTGTTGGAAGTATAATGAAACACCTGGTTAGGGATGTAAGCAAGTTGTGTTTCTTTGAGTGAGTGATTGAGTGAATTTAGTTGAGCAATTATTGATTGAATGTATTGGAGTGATAGTTCAAGTTTTGTGAAACAAATTAAACTTGATTCTAGATTTATTTTATAGAGAGTTTGAAAGTGGTAGAGTGTTTTTTTAGTACAAAACCTAGTGAGTGTGAAACATATTGAGTATTTAATCATTCTATATATGATTCTATAGTAAAAAAATATTCTAAGTGAAACTTGTTTGTGTGATTGAAGAGGTTTTCTGAAAAGAGATTAAGTTGATTTTTGTATGTAATTTTTGCAATTGATTTGAGAAAGCTTTTGTGAAATCTTGTGGGAAGTTGTGAGTAAGTCGTAGAGGGGAATTAGAGGATAGATTTAAGTAAGATTTTGTGAAATATTAAGGACATATTTGTGTGAGCTTTTGTGGAAGCTTGAAATCAGATTTGAGACAAGTCTTGGTGAAGACTTGTTGAGTAGATTGGACAAGTTCTAGAGAATACTTGTTGGATAGATTTGAGACAAGTATTGGTGAATACTTGTTGAGTAGATTGGATAAGTTCTAGAGAGGGCTTGTTGGATAGATTTAAGAGAAGTCTTGGTGAAGACTTGTTGAGTAGATTGGATAAGTTCTAGAGAGGACTTGTTGGACATATTTAAGACAAGTCTTGGTGAAGACTTCCTGAGTAGATTGGACAAGTTCTAGGGAGAAATTATGGATAGATTTGAGACAAGTCTTGGTGAATACTTGTTGAGCATATTGGAAAAGTTCTAGATAGGGATTTTTGAACAGATTTGAGACAAGTCTTGGTGAAGACTTGTTGAGCAGATTGGACAAGTTCTAGAGAAGACTTGTTGGATAGACTTGAGACAAGTCTTAGTGAAGACTTATTGAGCAGATTGGATATGTTCTAGGGAGGACTTATGGAAATATTTGAGGCAAGTCTTGGTGAAGAATTATTGAGCATATTGGACAAGTTCTAGAGAGAAATTGTTGAATAGAATTGAGGTAAGTCTTGGTGAATACTTGTAGAGCAGATTGAGCAAGTTCTTAAGAGGACTTGTGGATATATTTGAGGTAAGTCTTTTGAGAAGGTTTGAGAGAAGAGTTTATTGATTTATTTGTTCAATATTTGGTTTAAGGCTTGGAGCAGATCTAAGCAGAGTCGATTTGTGATTGATCAAGCTTTATTTTAAGGCTTGAGGATAGATTTACAAATAAATTTTGGTACAGATTTGAGGAAAAATTTGTGCTAGACCAAAGGTAGACTTGTGAGTGTAAATTTTATACAAATAT
Organism: Wollemia nobilis; assembly: GCA_028583015.1. NCBI lineage: Eukaryota > Viridiplantae > Streptophyta > Pinopsida > Araucariales > Araucariaceae > Wollemia > Wollemia nobilis. Next base: position 309,568 of record JAQPPZ010001613.1, on the reverse strand, counting down.
TGAGAAGAGATGAGAGTAATATTTGGAGGTGATAGAGAAGAGGATAATAGTCTCTAGTGGATAGAGATCCATTAGCCAAGTTAGTGACTATAGAGGTATTATGAGTGAGGACATAGGTCTTTAGTGGAGAGATATCCACAAGCCAATGCAATTGAGGTAGTAGTATTCTAGAAGATCACCAGCCAGAGTAGAGGAGAAGGAGTTCTACTATGGATGGAGATCCATGAACCAGTAGAAGGGATTGATGTCTCCTATGGATAGAGATCCACAAAGAAGAGAATTAGGGGATTGGTGTCTCCTTTGAATAGTGGTCCATAAATATTGTAATAGGGAAGGATTCCCAAGATATTTATTGAGAAAATTTTAGTGAAATATTTTCTTCGTGGAGTAGCCCACATTGGGTGAACCACGTTAAATTGGTGTCTCTATTGTATGTGATGATTTGTGCATTGCTTTAATTCTTGTTGTTGATATTTCCATTGATTATATTGGATAATATTATTTGGTAAAGAAAATTAAAAAGTCGTCTTATACTGTTCACCCCCCTCTCAATATAAGCCCGTGTTCTTCAATTGGTATTAGAGTGAGTTCATTCAGAAGAGTTTAACAACTTGAAGGAAAATGTTACAGGAACACAAATGGATTATTAGAGTGGATCTTTAGGAAATAAGGCACCATTGTTTGATGGGAATAATTATGCATTTTGGAGTGTAATAATGAAGATTTTACTAATGGCATAGGGAAATGATATATGAAAAGAAGTTGAGGATGGGTACACATCGCCAACTACTCCACCTACAGATAAATATGGTAAACTCCTACAATTGAATAATTCAAAGGCAATTAATGGAATCTTAAGTGGTTTAAAAGAATCATATTTTATAAAAATTATGCATTGTACATCAGCAAAAGAGATTTGGGAAAAGCTAGGGAAAACATATGAGGGAGACGAAAAGTTCAATATGGTAAAATTGTAAAATCACAAGAAAACATTTGAAGATCTAAAGATGAAGGATGAGTAAAACATTTATACATACTTAATTTGTGTGGATGAGGTTCTTAACTCCATGTGAGGACTTGGGTTTAAAATTGAAGAAATAGATGTTTGTCAAAATATTTTAAGGTCACTCCCTAAGAGGTGTAATGAGAATATTTCAACCATAGAAGAGTCAAAAGATATTGAAACTTTGAAAATATATGGGTTACATGGAATTATCACAACTTTTAAGATGATAATAAGATAGGAGCCTATTCCCAAAAAATAAGCATCCTTCAAAGTTACAAAGAAGACAAAGGATAAGAAGTTAAATTCAAGTAATGAGTTATCTAGTGATGAAGAAGAAAACTATGGTAGAAGGAACAAGGACACACGAAATTATAAAGGTATAAAAATAGTTAAGTGTTTTAATTATGGTAAATATGGTCACTATGCATCTAATTGTCTAGAAGCTGGAAGTAGCAATGATGAAGAGAAACAAGATCATAAAAAAAGGGAAACAGGAAAATACATGTATCAAAAGAAAAGCAGGTATGGACAAGGTGAGCAAGAAAATAAGTTTTTACAAAGGCATAAGAAGATATTTTATGTAGATAAGACATACAAGGATTCAAGTGATAGTGATGGAATATCCTCATATAATGAAGAAGAAGAAATTCTATTTTTGATAGTAGGAAAAGATGTTAGAAAAAAGGCAAAAAGGGAACCAATAATTCTCAAGTGTTTTAGGTGTGGTAAATTTGGTCATATTGAATATAATTATACAAGGAATGGGTTTAGTTTCAGTGAATATGAATATGAAGATGCTCTTGAATGTCCAGAAGAAGAAATTCTACTTTTGGCAATAGAAGAAGAAGGAAGTTCTCTCATTGAAGATAAATTGGAAAAGAATGAATATGATATTAAAGACAAAAGAATAGAGGTAGAATTAGAGGAAGGAGAAGTTGATATTGAGGGTGAGATTATTTTTGCTCTTAATAAATTAATGAAAGTAATAAAGCATAACTCAAAACTCAAGCTTCAATTTCAACAATATGATGAAGAGAAAGGAAAGCTTATAGAAGTCTATGTTGGAAATATGAGCAAGGTTTGTTGTCATTGATGTCAAGAAGAAAGCAAGGTTTGTCATCATTAATGTCATGAGGATGATGACCAAGTTTCAATGTCATCCATGCATTTATGTCAAAAGGTTGATGTCCAAATTTTGGTGTTATAAATGTCCTCCAGTGGTTTTTCCAGCAAGGCAAGAAGCAGGTTGATAAAAATAATAATATTATAATATATAATATTATAATATTTTCTAGTTATAGTTTGGTGTGAAGAGAAACAAAGGTTGTGGAGTGATAAATTTATTATTTTCCAAAAGACCCATGTGAAAGTTTATAATGCCCTAAGTTTTAAATTATTTAAATTTAAATATTTTACCTAAAGGTAAAATTTAAATTTAAATTAATTTAAAGGGCCATAATTCGAATTAAATTCGAAATCGAATTATTTCATCCATCGACGTGTTTGAAGATATTGCCATGCATATAAAAGGGGGTAAGAACCCACCTTAGAAAAATTATCCATGCGATCGATTTGAATGAAAAATGAATTCGTGCACCAAAGGTCTGAAGGGAATCACATGTGTTAGAAGCTTTAAGGAGGAAGACTAAGGCATAAGTATTAGTGGAGCACACTTCTCAAACACAAGGTGTTGGATAGCGCATTCAGTAGCCAGGGGTGTGCTAGATCACTCATAGGTGATAGATCAGGGGTTCAAATTTGCATGATAGTGTTTTGGGTAAGGTAGAGTTGGTTTTCATTTTGTTCGCACCATCGGAGGAAGCTTAAGAGGGAGGCATGAGCCTCGTTCATTGTGTGTGGGCACGTAGCCCACTTGGTGGGCGCGCGCTGTGCGGAGGCACTTGGGAGAAGGGGATCGTGAGGTCAAAACCCATCGAGACTCTTTTTGTTGCAAGTAAAAGGTATGCGCTCATTTGCTAAGGTTTGACATTGCACGCGAAATGCATAAAGGTGGAAATTAAATTTTTAATTTCCTAAAGGTTTTTATTATTAAAATTTGCATAGTTAAAAGGGTTTATGAGTTATAAAAGGAGATAAAAGGGTATGCAAAGTTTTAATTTGGGTGTTTGATTTTTAAGTGGATAAAAGGAGTAATAAGGTGTGCCAAGGGTGTTAGATGTTTTTGTTGAAATAAAGTTATATTATAAAAATTGATTTGAAAGGAGAAATAAGGTATAGTTGATTTTTGATATTTTGACTTGGTGAAATATTGTTGAAAGAAAATATTAAGGACAAATTTTTGCTATCTAACCTTTGAGATTGGCAAAAAGAGTGAGTGTGATTGAGACAGGTTTTGAGAATCAAATCTTCTTCAAAACAAAGGTATGGGCATATCTTCCTTGTGAGTGAAATATTGTTGGATGTTGTGAATGCTAAGTTGGAGTGAAAAGGATTGTTTGATAAGCATTGTTGAGTTTGGTTTTGAGAAATCCAATGTTGATTGATGTGGGTTTTTTGGAATGAAAGTTGATACTAAAAACCTTGTTTGATAAGCATTGTTGGAAATATTGAGTATCATTGTTATGTGAAGTTGAGAACTATATTGAACTAGGGTTTGTGGAAAATCATGAGTATCATTGTTATGTGAGGTTTTTTTGATAAGCATTGTTGACTAAGCTTTCATTGAGTGATTGGTTGAGTGGAGTTGATTGGGCTTAGTTGATTGGAAGTGTTGGAGTGATAGTTCAAGTTCTATGAAACAAATTGTTCTTTATTCTTAATTGATTTGAAGAGAGTTTGGAAGTAATTGAGTGTTGTGTGAGAGTGAAACATATTGAGTCTCTAACCATTCTCTATATGTTTTTATGGTAAAATAAGAGAGATTAAAAGTGATTGAGTATTGTTGTGAGTGTGAAGCATATTGAGTCTCTAACCATTCTCTATATGTTTCTATGAGATTAAAACAAGATTCTATGTGAAGCTTGTTTGTGTGATTGAAGAGGTTTTCTATAATAGATTGAGTTGAGTTGAGTAAGCTTTTGTGGAAGCTTACAATAGATATTGAGAGAGTTGAGGTAAGTCTTGGTGAAGACTTGTTGAGAATATTTGAGTTAAGTTTGGTGAAGACTTGTTGAGTAGATTGGACAAGTTCTAGTGAGGACTTGTTGAGTAGATTTGAGGTAAGTCTTGGTGAAGACTTGTTGAGCATATTGGACAAGTTCTAGTGAGGACTTGTTGAGCATATTTGAGGTAAGTCTTTGAGAAGACTTGTGAGCATATTTGATTGATTGATTTGTTCAAACCTTGAGTTAAGGTTTGGGGCAGATCTAGCAGAGTTGATTTGTGATTGAGTCAAGCTTTGTGTTAAGGCTTGAGGATAGATTTGAGGATAGAGTTTGGTGTATATTTGAGGATAGGTTTGTGCTAGACTAAAGATAGATATTGAGCAGATTTGTGCTAGATCGAAGGACTATGTTTAGTGTAGATTTGAGATAGATATTGAGCATATTTGTGCTAGATCGAAGGACTATGTTTAGTGTATATTTGAGATAGAGTTGAGAGTAAGATTTGGAGGTGACAGAGTAGAGGATATTAGTCTCTAGTGGATAGAGATCCATTAGCTAGGGTATAGAGGATAAAGAGTCTTTAGTGGAGAGAGATCCACAAGCCGAGTAGTGGAGGTAGTAGTCTTCTAGAGGATCACCAACTAAAGCAGAGGAGAAGGAGTTCTCCTATGGATAGAGATCCATGAACTAGCTAAGGGGATTGGTGTCTCCTATGGATAGAGATCCATGAACTTGATTAGGGGATTGGTGTCTCCTTTGGATAGAGGTCCATAAACATTGTAATAGGGAAAGGATTCCCAAGAGATTTGTTGAGAAAATTTTAGTGAAATATTTTCTCCATGGAGTAGCCCACATTGGGTGAACCATGTTAAATTGGTGTCTCTATTGTGTGTGGTGATTTATGCATTGCTTTCATTACTATTGTTGATATTGCATTGATATATTGGATTATATAGCTTGAGTAAAGAAAAGTAAAAAGTGGTCTTATACTGTTCACCCCCCTCTCAGTATAAGCTTGTGTTCTTCAATTGGTATCAGAGTGGGTTCCTTCGAAAGAGTTTAACAACTTGAAGGAAAATCTTACAAGAACACAGATGGATTCTAAGGATGGATCTTCAGGGAATTCAACACCATTGTTTGATGGGAACAATTATGTACTTTGGAGTATGAGAATGAAGATTCACCTGATGGCACTTGGAAATGAGGTATGGGAAGTAGTTGAGAATGGATACATACTACCAGCTACTCCACCTACAGATAAATATGGTAAGCTTCTACATCATTACAATTCAAGAGCAATGAATGGAATTTTGAAAGGTTTGCATGAAATAGAGTTTATAAAGGTTATGCACTGCAAATCAGCAAAGGAAATTTGGGATAAGTTGCAAGGTATATATGAAGGAGATAAAAAGGTCAAAAGGGTAAAGTTGTAAAATTACAAAGGAATATTTGAAGACCTAAAGATGAAGGATGAAGAAAACATTACTGCATACCTACTTCATGTAGATGAGGTTGTTAACTCCATGCAAGGACTTGGGCTTGAAGTTCAAGAATCTGATGTTTGTGATAAGATTTTAAGGTCACTCCCAAAAAGGTTTAGTGAAAATATTTCAGCTATAGAAGAGTCAAAAGATATTGATCTTTTGACAAGGGATGAATTACATGGCATTCTCACAGCTTTTGAGATGAGAATAAAAGAGGAACCTATTTCTCAGAAGGAAGCAACCTTCAAAGCTACTAAGAAGACAAAGGGTAAGAAGTCAGATTCAAGCAATGAGTTATCCAGTGATGAAGAAGCAAATTATGGCAAAAGGAACAAGGACTCAAGAAAGTATAAAGGTACAAAATTAGTTAGATGTTTTAATTGTGGAAAGTATGGTCATTATGCATCTGATTGTCCAGAAGTTGGAAATAGCAATGATGAAGAAAAATAGGATCATAAGAATAGGGAAATAGAAAAACATAGGTACCAAAAGAAAAGTAGGGATGGACAAGGCAAGCAAGGAAAGAAATTCTTCCAAAGGCATAAGAAGAGTTTCTATGCAGACAAGGTAGGTAAGAGCTCAAGTGATAGTGATGAAAGTTCCTCAGATAATGATAAAGATGAAGTACTATTTCTAGCAAAAGAAAAAGAAGTGATTAGAAAAAGGTCACCAATGATTCTCAAGTGTTTTAGATGTGGTAACTTTGGTCATCTTGAAGATAGTTGTACAAGGAATGGATTTAGTTTCAGTGATGATGAATATGAAGATACACTTGAAGGACCAGAAGAAAATCTTCTTATGGCAATAGAAGAAGAAGGAAGTGCTTCTAGTGGAAATAAATCAGAAAGGAATGAAGATGATCCCAAAGGCAAAGAAATAGAGGAAGAATCAGAGAAAGGAGAAGTTGATCTTGAAGGTGAACTTATTTCTGCCCTTGATGCATTAAGGGAGGTAAGAAAGCAAAACTCAAAACTCAAGCTTAAATTTCAAGAATGTGATGAAGAGAAAGGAAAGCTTATAGAGGATCTAACCAACTCAATAGCTAAGACAAGGAGGTTTAAAGAGAAGTTAGAAGCTAAGGTTTTAGAGTGTGAAAGGTTAGAGCAAGAAGTAGCTTCACTAAGGAAGGAAGTAAAAGAGTCTAAAGATAAGCTACACAAGTTTGGAAAGAGCTCAAAAACCATAGACAAGATTATCAAGGTACAAAGGTATTCATCAAACAAAATAAGACTTGGATTTGAATAGGAACAAAGAAAATAAGGAGAGGAGTCAATCTCAAGCTTTGAAGAAGAAGAAGCTTCAGAAGAAGAGAGTGTAAGAGAAAGTGAGACTTCTGAGGATGAGTTGGACAATAAAGAGTTCAATAGGAAAAGGAACAATGCACAAATGAGGAACAGATGGAATAGGAAGCAACATAGGGTAGAAGAGACTAAGAGACCAATGGGGTCAAGGCAAGGTAGTTTCAATGGATGATGCTTCTCATGTCACAGGTTTGGGCACAAGGCTTCACAATGCAGGACACATGGAAGATAAGAATATGGGAATTTCAGAAACATACATCTTTTTCAAGGGTATTGCTACTCTTGTAATCAGTTTGGTCACAAGGTAGTAAATTGTAGGGTTCATGATAGAAATGGATATGGCTTCACCAGAAGAAACTTCAAGATAGTTGCACCTCCAAGGAATAACAACATTAAGTGTTATAAGTGCAATAATGATGGGCATACAACAAAGTGGTGTAGAGCAAAAATTCCAGAGACAAGCAAGAACAAGAATAGTCAGAGGAATCAGAAGGATCAGTTGAGGAAGAAAGTGGACAAAGGTAAAGATCAGTGCTTTCTGGGAGTAGAAATACTCCCACCCCAGAATTAACCACCTCAAGAGGAGGTGGGGAAGGGGCTAAGCTAAGAGTCTCATTCTTAGCCCCGAGCCCCAAAGGTGACCCTTTGCCATTGATGTCAAAGGGGGAGAGATTTGAGTTAGGGGAGAGCATTCAGTCAAGGGGAGCAGTTTCTCAGGGGGAGTAGAACAAAAAAGGTAAAGGAAATGGTAAAATAAAAATGGGTTGCCATCAATGACAAAGGGGGAGATTGTTGGAAATATGAGCAAGGTTTGTTGTCATTGATGTCAAGAAGAAATCAAGGTTTGTCATCATTAATGTCATGAGGATGATGACCAAGTTTCAATGTCATCCATGCATTTATGTCAAAAGGTTGATGTCCAAATTTCGGTGTTATAAATGTCCTCCAGTGGTTTTTCCAGCAAGGCAAAGAAGCAGGTTGATAAAAATAATAATATTATAATATATAATATTATAATATTTTCTGATTATAGTTTGGTGTGAAGAGAAACAAAGGTTGTGGAGTGATAAATTTATTATTTTCCAAAAGACCCATGTGAAAGTTTATAATGCCCTAAGTTTTAAATTATTTAAATTTAAATATTTTACCTAAAGGTAAAATTTAAATTTAAATTAATTTAAAGGGCCATAATTCAAATTAAATTTGAAATCAAATTATTTCATCCATCGACGTGTTTGAAGATATTGCCATGCATATAAAAGGGGGTAAGAACCCACCTTAGAAAAATCATCCATGCGATCGATTTGAATGAAAAATGAATTCATGTGCCAAAGGTCTGAAGGGAATCACATGTGTTAGAAGCTTTAAGGAGGAAGACTAAGGCATAAGTGTTAGTGGAGCACACTTCTCAAATGCAAGGCATTGGTAGCATAGTTGGTAGCGGGTAGTGCTAGGTCGCTCATAGGTGATAGGTCACGGGTTCGAATCTGTGCGACAATGTTTTGGGTAAGGTAGAGTTGGTTTTCATTTTGTTCATGCCATCGAAGGAAGCTTAAGAGGGAGGCATGAGCCTCGTTCATTGCGTGTGGGCACGTAGCCCACTTGGTGGGCGTGCACTGTGTGGAGGCACTTGGGAGAAGGGGATCATGAGGTCGAAACCCATCGAGACCCTTTTTGTTGCAATTAAAAGGTATGCACTCATTTGCTAAGGTTTGATATTGCATGCAAAATGCATAAAGGTGGAAATTAAATTTTTAATTTCCTAAAGGTTTTGTTAATTAAAATTTGCATAGTTAAAAGGGTTTATGAGTTATAAAGGGAGATAAAAGGGTATGCAAAGTTTTAATTTGGGTGTTTGATTTTTAAGTGGTTAAAAGGAGTAATAAGGTGTGCCAAGGGTGTTAGATGTTTTGTTGAAATAAAGTTATATTATAAAAATTGATTTGAAAGGAGAAATAAGGTATAGTTGATTTTTGATATTTTGACTTGGTGAAATATTTTTGAAAGAAAATATTAAGGACAGATTTTTGCTATCTAACCTTTGAGATTGGCAAAGAGAGTGAGTGTGATTGAGACAGGTTTTGAGAATCAAATCTTCTTCAAAACAAAGGTATGGGCATATCTTCCTTGTGAGTGAAATATTGTTGGATGTTGTGAATGCTAAGTTGGAGTGAAAAGGATTGTTTGATAAGCATTGTTGAGTTTGGTTTTGAGAAATCCAATGTTGATTGATGTGGGTTTTCTAGAATGAAAGTTGATACTAAAACCTTGTTTGATAAGCATTGTTGGAAATATTGAGTATCATTGTTATGTGAAGTTGAGAACTATCTTGAACTAGGGTTTGTGAAATATCATGAGTATCATTGTTATGTGAAGTTGAGAACTATCTTGAACTAGGGTTTGTGAAAGATCATGAGTATCATTGTTATGTGAGGTTTGTTTGATAAGCATTGTTGACTAAGCTTTCATTGAGTGATTGGTTGAGTGGAGTTGATTGGGCTTAGTTGATTGGAAGTGTTGGAGTGATAGTTCAAGTTCTGTGAAACAAATTGTTCTTTATTCTTAATTGATTTGAAGAGAGTTTGGAAGTAATTGAGTGTTGTGTGAGAGTGAAACATATTGAGTCTCTAACCATTCTCTATATGTTTCTATGGTAAAACAAGAGATATTGAAAGTGATTGAGTATTGTTGTGAGTGTGAAGCATATTGAGTCTCTAACCATTCTCTATATGTTTTTGTGAGATTAAAATAAGATTTTGTGTGAAGCTTGTTTGTGTGATTGAAGAGGTTTTCTGTAATAGATTGAGTTGAGTTGAGTAAGCTTTTGTGGAAGCTTACAATCATATTTGAGAAAGTTGAGGTAAGTCTTGGTGAAGACTTTTTGAGATATTTGTGTGAGATTTTGTGGAAGCTTATAATGCAGATTTAGACTAAGTCTTGGTGAAGACTTGTTGAGTATATTGGACAAGTTCTAGTGAGGACTTGTTGAGAATATTTGAGGTAAGTCTTGGTGAAGACTTGAGAGATTTGAGAGCAAGTTCTAGTGAGGACTTGTTGATATATTTGAGGTAAGTCTTTGAGAAGACTTGTGAGCAGATTTGATTGATTGATTTGTTCAAACCTTGAGTTAAGGTTTGGGGTAGATCTAGCAGAGTTGATTTGTGATTGAATCAAGCTTTGTGTTAAGGCTTGAGGATATATTTGAGGATAGAGTTTGGTGTAGATTTGAGGATATGTTTAGTGTAGATTAGAGATAGATATTGAGCATATTTGTGCTAGATCGAAGGACTATGTTTAGTGTAGATTTGAGATAGATATTGAGTAGATTTGTGCTAGATCAAAGGACTATGTTTAGTGTAGATTTGAGATAGAGCTGAGAGCAAGCTTTGGAGGTGATAGAGTAGAGGATAGTAGTCTCTAGTGGATAGAGATCCATTAGCCAGGGTAGAGAGGATAGAGGTCTTCAGTGGAGAGAGATCCACAAGCCAGAGTAGTGGAGGTAGTAGTCTTCTAGAGGATCACCAGCCAGAGTAGAGGAGAAGGAGTTCTCCTATGGATAGAGATCCACGAACCAGCTAAGGGGATTGGTGTCTCCTATGGATAGAGATCCATGAACTTGATTAGGGGATTGGTGTCTCCTTTGGATAGAGGTCCATAAACATTGTAATAGGGAAAGGATTCCCAAGAGATTTGTTGAGAAAATTTTAGTGAAATATTTTCTCCGTGGAGTAGCCCACATTGGGTGAACCACGTTAAATTGGTGTCTCTATTGTGTGTGGTGATTTGTGCATTGCTTTCATTACTATTGTTGACATTGCATTGATATATTGGATTATATAGCTTGAGTAAAGAAAAGTAAAAAGTGGTCTTATACTGTTCACCCCCCTCTCTCAGTATAAGCTTGTGTTCTTCAATATAACCAACTCAATAGCTAAGAAAAGGATATTTAAATAAATTTTAGAAGCAAAGGTCTTAAAATGTGAAATATTAGAGCATGAGGTGTCTTCACTAAGGAAGAAAGTAAAAGAGTCTAAAGACAAGCTACATAGGTTTAGGAGAAGCTCAAAGACCTTTAATAAGATTATCAAGGTAAAAGTATCTTCATCAAACAAAACAGGACTTAGGTTTGAAGAGGAACATAGAGAACGAGGAGAGGAGTCAATATCAAGATCCAAAGAAGAAGAATATTTAGAAAAATATAGTGTAAGAGAAAGTGATACTTCTAAGGATAAGTTGGAAAATATAAATTTCAACAAGGAAAGGAACAATGCATAAATGATGAATATATGGAACAGGAAACATCATAGGGAAGAAGAGACTAAGATACCAATGATGTCAAGGCAATATTCCTTCAATGGACATTGCTTCTCATGTCACAATTTTCTTCATAAGGCTACACAGTGCAGGACACATGAAATATAGGGATATGGTTTCACCAATATAAATTTTAAAATGGGCATCTCTTTCAAAGGTATTGTTACTCTTGTAATCAGTTTGGTCATAAGGCAGTTAATTGCAGGGTTCATGATAGGAATGGATATGGCTTCACCGAGAGGAACTTCAAGATATTTGCACCTTCAAGGAACTACAACATTAAGTGTTACAAGTGCAATAATGTTGGTCATATGGCTAAGTGGTGTAGAGAAAAATTTCAAGAGACAAGCAAAAATAAGAATATTCAGAGGAATCAAAAGGATCAATTGAGGAAGAAGGTGGACAAAGGAAAAGAGCACTGTATGCTAGGAGTAGAGATAATCCCACCCAAAATTAACCACCACAAGGAGAGGAAGTGGGGAGGGGTTGAGCTAAGAGTCTTAAATTTAGCCCCAAATATGGCCCTTTTCCATTAATGACAAAGAGGGAGAGCATTCAATCAGGAGGAGCAGTTTCTCAGGGGGAGCAGTTTTGAAAAAGAAAAAAGGAATGGTTAAAGGAAAAGGGTTGCCATTAATGAAAAAGGGGGAGATTGTTGGAAATTATGAGTAATTTTGTTGTCATTGATGTCAAGAGTCAGTGTCAGTGATTAGTGCAAGGATTTGGCAAAATGAGGGTTAAAATATTTATATTTTAAGCCCAAGAGATTTGGTTTAAAAGCTTCACATGATTGGTCAAAAGGTTGGCTAAACATCCTGAAGGAATGAGATTCCTAAGCCCAAAGGAAATAATATTATAATATTTATTATTATAATATTAAAGGTGGTCAGATAAGGTCTAAGGGTGAAAAAGGAAAATACCTAGGCCTAAAGGAAATAATATTATAATAATTATTATTATAATATTAAGGTTTAAAAATAATGCCTAAGGTAAGTTATAAATTATTTATAATATTGATATTATAAATTAATTTAATTTAAACCCTAAGTTAAGGGTTGGGTGCAAAAATATTTAATAAATTTCCCCCCGTCGATGTTCAAATAAAATTGCATATGGTATTAATATTATAAGACTTGCAACATTAAGGTAAGTCTCCGAATTTAATTTGCATGTGCGAATATTGGCAAAAGAATTTCATGCGAATTGATGAGTGCTAAGGAAGAGGCATTTAATTTTTTTAAAAGTGGCAAAATTTGTGGTGGTTAAATCGACAAGGCTTAAAAGCCTTATCACCAACCACATGTTTGGGCTAGTGGCAAGACGTGGTTGTGTAAGTTGTTGGGTGAGCACAAGTCTCGTGTTTGATTCCGAACGATAGAAGGAAGGGCAAAGTTTTTATGTTTTGTTTTTGGTGCAAAGTAGAGGCATAAAGCACACGAGGTGCCTTTACGCCTCAAGTGAGCGCCTAGATCATGCGACAACTAGGCCACATCTAGGGTGTTGGTGGTAGTGCAATAGGGGATCAAATCCCATCGAGGTACCACATGCAAAGTTATTTAATTTTTTATTTTTATTATTTGCGCCTGATTAAGTTTGTTTGATATGCACCTTGGGGAGATATAAGGAGATTGAAATATATATTATTTTTATTATGGTTGAAGGTATAGAATGATTTAAATCTTGGTTTAAAAAGTGCACTAGAAAATTATTGGATTGTGGTGTTAATTACTTTTGAAAATGTATTTTTGAGAAGGGAGATATAAGTTTGATTATATTATGCATTGTGTTGGCAATTTTGGGTACCTTGGGTGCATTGCCTTTGCTCAAGTGTATAAGTTGTCATTGATGTCAAGAAGCTTTTGAATGAATTTGATTTGATGTACAATAATTTGTTTTGATGAAGGTTACGTCTTGACAGGTTCGAAAGAAAGCAAGTTAGAAAAGTGTCGTGATATCGCGACATGTCGCATTTTCACGACTTAAGCAGGCGAGAGAAAGCTTTTTAGAAAAGTGTCATGATATCGTGGCATGTCACAGTTTCGTGACTCAAATAGGAGAGAGAATTTTCGAGTCAAAAATGTCACGATTTTGTGACATATTGTAAGGAAGGTTGAACGGATGAAAAAGTGTCGCGATTTCACGACATGTTGCAGGAGAGAGAGTCCGAAAGAAAAAGTGTTGCGATTTTGTGACATAATGCAGGAGAGAGAGTCCAAAAGAAAAAGTGTCATGATTTCGCGATATAATGCAGGAGAGAGAGTTCGAGAGAAAAATTGTCCCGATATCGCGACATGTCAAGTTTTCGTGACCCGAAGAAAAGAAAAGCGCTAAGGAGAAAAAGTGTTGCGATTTTGCGACAAGTCAGAAGACAAAGTGGAAGCAAGATAAAGTGTCACGATTTCAGGACATGCTGTAGATGAAAATGTTCCAAGTAATAACTGTCCTGATTTTGTGACATACAGCAAAGGGAAGAGTCTAAAATGAGAAGCGTCGCGATTTCGCGATAGGTTGCAGAGAAGTAGTACGAAAGCTAAAAGCGTCGCGATTTCACGACAGGCTGCAAAGAAAACATACGAAAGCTAGAAGTGTCACGATTTCACGACAAATTCAAGGAGGAAGAGCTCAAAGGCAAAAGTGTCATGATTTCATGACATGTTCCATTTTCGCTAGTGCAGACAAGACAAGAATGCAAGGAAGAGAAAGTGTCACGATTTCACGACAGATTGAGATGGCAACGTTCGGTTGGAGAAAGTGTCACAATTTTGTGACAAAAACACAAAGCAGATCTTCAACAGGATAAGTGTCATGATTTCATGACAGAAGCCAATTTGTGAACTATGAAGATAGAAGTGTCACGATTTTGCTACAGAAGTGAAGTCAGAGTCTGTAGAGGCAGAAGTGTCACGATTTCATGACAAAATTAAAGTTGATTCTGACTAAGTCAAAAGTGTCACGATATCACAACAAGAGCTTAGATGAAGTCGTCAAAGGCTAAAGTGTTGCGATATCGTGACAAAAGCCAAAAGAAATTATATGGTTGCAAAGGTGTCATGATATTGCAACATGTTGTAATTTCACAACAGAAGCTACAGAAGTGTTCCAGAGGCAATGAAGCCGACAAAGTTAAATTTGGGTCAACAAAGATTAGGGTTTGCAGCCGACATAGTTTAGGGTTGTGCAGCCGACTAAGATCAAGTTTTTGATCTTGAAAGTGTTAGTATAAAAGGAGGGCTATTTGGAGAGTTGAGTGTGATTGAATGTGTTGTTGAAGTGCAAAATTTGCAGATAGTGCATAGAGCAAGAAGTTCGATCACCGAGAGCAAAGTGCAAAATTTGATCATAGTGTGCAGAGTGCATTTTGTCGAATCACTCTAAGTGTGAAAGATTGCACAAAGAGAGTAGAGGGCATAAAGAGCGCACAGGGAGTAGAAAAGTGCAAAGCTATTGGGTGCATCATTTTTGCAATGTTCGAAGATAATTGGCAAGCTTTGTGAGAGCTTGTGAGCAGGTTTTGGACAAGTCATTGAGAGGGATTGTTGGACAGATTTGAGCAAGCTTTTGTTGAGCTTGTAGAGCAGTTTGGGCAGGTTCTAGTGAGAAATTGCAAAGTAGATCTGAGACAAGTCTTGGTGAAGACTTGGGTGAAGATCAAGCAAGCTTTAGTGAAAGCTTGTGAACCACTTTGTGAACCAGATTTGAGGACCAGTTGAGGACAGATATTGGTGTAGATTCGAGGACATTTGTGTCAGATCGAAGGACTATGTTTGGTGCAGATCGGAGAAAGAGAATGAGGACATTTGTGCTAAATCAAAGGACTATGTTAAGTGCAAATTTGAGGACCAGCTTTGGAGGTGAAAGAGTTGAGGATAGAGGTCTCTAGCCAGAGCAGGGAGGACAGGTGTCTTCTGTGGATAGAGTTCCATTTGCTAAGGGCAGTGGAGGTAGAGGTCTTCTAGAGGATCACCAGCTAGAGCAAAGCTAGGGGATTGGTGTCTCCTATGGGTTGGTGCCCATGAACTCAAGATTAGGGGATTGGTGTCTCCTTTGGGTTGGTGCCCATAAACATTGTAATCGGGAAAGGTATTCTCAGAATTTGGATTGATAAAATTTAGAGAAATATTTTATCCGTGTATGTAGCTCACATTGAGCGAATCACGTAAACTGGTGTCTCATGTGTGTGTGACGATTTGTACATTGCTTTGATTTTTGCTATTGATATTGTCATTGATATATTGTATAATATTAATTGGGATAAGAAAAGTAAAAAGTGGTCTTATATTGTTCACCCCCCTCTCAGTATAAGCTTGTGTTCTTCAATTGGTATCAGAGAAGGTGCCTTCGGAAAGTTTAACAACTTGAAGGAAGAGCTGGTTAAGAACACAATGGATTATTCAAGCGACAATGCAGCACCTATTCTTGATGGGTCAAATTTTGGTCTTTGGAGTGCAAGGATGAAGGTTCATCTAATGGCGCTTGGTAATGAGGTATGGGAAGTAATTGAAGATGAGTACACTATTCCTGTACATGGTCCAAATACTAAAGAAGAAAGGCTCCTACATCACAGCAATTCAAAAGCAATGAATGCAATTCGAAAGGCTTACAGAAAGCAAATCTCACCAAAGTGATTCACTGCAAGACAGCTAGTGAAATGTGGAAACAGTTGTAGGTGGTTCATACAGGTGATACAAATGTTAGAAAGGCCAAGTTAAGACATTTCAAAGGTATTTTTGAACAACTCAAGATGAATGATGATGAAAATATTAGTGACTACATGCTTCGTATGGATGAGGTTGTTAACTCCATGAAAGACTTAGGTCTTGAGCTTGCTAAAAATGATGTTTGCGATAAGATTTTAAGATTTCTTCCTAATAGATTTAGTGAAAATATTTATGCTATTGAGGAAGCTAAAGATTTGGATAAGTTGAAAAAGGATGAGCTCCATAGTATACTTGCAGCATTTGAGTTGAGAACTCAAGTGAAGGTTGATGTAAATAAAGAGGCAGCTTTCAAGGCTACCAAGAAATCCAAGAGTAAACAGCTTCAAGAGAGTGATGAGTCTTCTAGTGATGAAGAGGCATATTACAGCAAGAAAGGCAAGTTCTCTAGAAAGCACGAAAGCATGAAAAATATAAGATGTTTCAATTATGGAAAGTTTGGTCATTATGCTATAGACTATACTGTTCCCAAGGATGAAAGTGACGAAGATAAACAAAATTCTAAGAGCAAGGATTTTGAAAAGCACATGCATCACAGAAAGAACAAATATGAGCACAACAATCAAGGAAAGAGGTATTCTCACAAGCACAAGAAGAGTTTCTACCTAGACAAAGCAAGTAAGTGTTCTAGTAGTGATAGTGAAAGTTCTTCAAGTGATATTGAAAATGAGATGTTCATATCAGAAAAATAGGAAGAAGCAAAACATAGATTCATTATCATGAAATGTCTTAGATGTAGAAATTTTGGTCACCTTGAGGATGATTGTACAAATAATGATTTGGTTTCTAGTATGTATGAGGATGCTTCAGAAAACTATAAGGAAGATGCGTGTATGGTTTTTGAAAAAGGTAGCACCTCTAGTGATAAGAAATCTGAAAAAGGCCTTGATGATTCAGAAAGCAAACAAATAAAGGATCACGAAAGTGAACTTAGTAGTGCTCTTAGTGCTTTGAAAAAGTAAAGAAAGAAGAATGCTAGACTCAAGGATAAGTTAGATGAATGGTGTATGGAGAGAGATGACCTTATAGAAAATCTTGAATTCTCTATAGCTAAGACGCAAGAACTCAAGGATGAGTTAGAGTCTAAGGTTCTTGAGTATAGTAAATTAGAACATAAAATGGCTTCTTTGAAAGAAGAAAATAAAGAGTACAAGGATAAGCTTTACAGGTTTCAAGATAGCTCCAAAAGGGTTAAGTCGCTCATTAAAGGTCAAAGAAAGACTACAGATAAAACAGGGCTTGGTTTTGTTAAGCCACGCAAGGAACAAGTTGGAGAGTCTAGTAAGAGACTCCAAAAGGAAGAGAGTTCTGATGAGGAAAGTACTTCAGATCATGAGTCCTTGAATGATAGATGCATAGAAATAGAAAACAAAATTCAGAATGAGAAGAAGAAGTTTTCAGGACCCAAGAGGTCGAATAAAGGAAAATTTCATGGCAGATGTTTTGCATGTCATAGGGTTGGTCACATGGCTTCGCATTGCATGGCTCAAGTGAAGGAGGTAAATGACAGGTTCAAAAGTGCTAGTTACTTTCAAGGGTATTGCTACTCTTGTCAATAGTTTGGGTACAATGCAGTCTATTGCGAGGTAAATAACAGGAACAGGTTTGATCAAAACAAGTTTGGTCAGAATAGGTTTGGGCAGAACTGGTGGATTCAAAGAATAGGTATGCCTAAAAGAAATAGTATTGTTACTTGTTATAAGTGCAACAATGGAGGTCACACAGCTAGACAGTGTAGAGCTAAAATTCCAAGATATAGGAATAGGAATAGTGGTATGAACAGGTCCAAGGATCAAGGCATGGATAAGAACAAGAATGATAACAGGAATAGGAACAGTGACAGGAATAGGAACAAGAATATGGACAAAGAGTTCAAGAGAATTCCCGGAAAGGAAGTGATAAACGCTGATGATGATCAGTGCCTAATGGGAGTTTTACTCCTACCCCAAAATTAATCACCTCATCAGGAGGTGGGGGAGGGACTAAGCTAAGAGACTCATTCTTAGTCCCAAGCCCCAAAGGTGACCCTTTGCCATTGATGACAAAGGGGGAGAGATATGAGTAAGGGGGAGAGCTTCAAGTGAAGAGGAAAGCTTCAATTCATGGGGAGCAAAACTTCAAAGGAATATTCTCAGTTGTGGGCATAGTTTCTCAGTTGTTAGCATAGTTGGTTTCAGTTTTGGCTCTTGAGACGTGTTTTCAGTAAAGGTTTGCCATCAATGACAAAGGGGGAGATTGTTGGCAATTTTGGGTACCTTGGGTGCATTGCCTTTGCTCAAGTGTATAAGTTGTCATTGATGTCAAGAAGCTTTTGAAGGAATTTTATTTGATGTAAAATAATTTGTTTTGATGAAGGTTACGGCTTGACAGGTTCGAAAGAAAGCAAGTTAGAAAAGTGTCGCGTATCGCGACATGTCGCATTTTCATGACTTAAGCAAGCGAGAGAAAGCTTTTCAAAAAAGTGTCACGATATCACGACATGTCACAGTTTCATGACTCAAAGAGGAGAGAGAATGTTCAAGTTAGAAATGTCATGATTTCATGACATATTGCAAGGAAGGTTGAACGGATGAAAAAGTGTCACGATTTCGCGACATGTTGCAGGAGAGAGAGTTCGAAAGAAAAAGTGTCGCGATTTCGTGACATAATGCAGGAGAGAGAATCCGAAAGAAAAAGTGTCGTGATTTCATGACATAATGTAGGAGAGAGAGTCTAGGAGAAAAAATGTCACGATATTATGACATGTCGGGTTTTCGTGACCCGAAGAAAAGAAAAGTGCTAAGGAGAAAAAGTGTCACGATTTTGCGACAAGTCAGAAGACAAAGTGGAAGCAAGATAAAGTGTCACGATTTCGCGACATGCTGCAGATGAAAATGTTCCAAGTAAGAACTGTCGTGATTTCATGACATACAGCAAAGGGAAGAGTCTGAAATGAGAAGCATCACGATTTCACGATAGGTTGCAGAGAAGTCGTACGGAAGCTGAAAGCGTCACGATTTTGCGATAGGCTGCAAAGAAAACATATGAAAGCTAGAAGTGTCACGATTTCGTGAAAAATTCAAGGAGGAAGAGCTCAAAGGTGAAAGTGTCACAATTTCATGACATGTTCCATTTTTGCTAGTGCATACAAGACAAGAATGCAAGGAAGAGAAAGTGTCACGATTTTGCGATAGATTGAGATGGCAACATTCGGTTGGAGAAAGTGTCACGATTTCGTGACAAAAACACAAAGCAGGTCTTCAATAGGAGAAGTGTTGTGGTTTTGTGACAGAAGCCAAGTTGTGAAATATGAAGATAGAAGTGTCACAATTTCACGATAGAAGTCCTCTCTAGAACTTGTCCAATCTTCTCAGATAGTTTTGCGTTGTTGAAGTGCAAAATTTGCAGATAGTGCATAGAGCAAGAAGTTCGATCGTCGAGAGCAAAGTGAAAAATTTGATCATAGTGTGCAGAGTGCATTTTGTCGAATCACTCTAAGTGTGAAATATTGCGCAAAGATAGCAGAGGGCGTAAAGAGCACACAGGGAGCAGAAAAGTGCAAAGCTATTGGGTGCATCATTTTTGTGACGTTCGGAGATAATTGGCAAGCTTTGTGAGAGCCTGTGATCAGGTTTTGGACAAGTCATTGAGAGGGATTGTTGGACAGATTTGAGCAAGCTTTTGTTGAGCTTGTGGAGCAGTTTGGGTAGGTTCTAGTGAGAACTTGCAAAGCAGATCTGAGACAAGTCTTGGTGAAGATCAAGCAAGCTTTGGTGAAAGCTTGTGAACCACTTTTTTGAACCAAATTTGAGGACCAGTTGAGGATAGAGATTGGTGCAGATTCGAAGAAATTTGTGCTAGACCGAAGGACTATGTTTGGTGTAGATCATAGAAAGAGAACGAGGACATTTGTGCTAAACCGAAGGACTGTGTTTAGTGTAAATTTGAGGACCAGCTTTGGAGGTAAAAGAGTTGAGGATAGAGGTCTCCAACCAGAGTAGGGATGACAGGTGTCTTCTGTGGATAGAGTTCCATTTGCTAAGGGCAATGAAGGCAGAGGTCTTCTAGAGGATCACCAGCCAGACCAGAGCTAGGGGATTGGTGTCTCTTGTGGGTTGGTGCCCACAAACTCAAAATTAGGGGATTGGTGTCTCTTGTGGGTTGGTGCCCACAAACTCAAAATTAGGGGATTGGTGTCTCTTTTGGGTTGGTGCCCATAAACATTGTAATCGGGAAAGGTATTCTCAGAATTTGGATTGATAAAATTTAGAGAAAGATTTTATCCATGTATGTAGCTCACATTGAGCAAATCATGTAAACTGGTGTCTCATGTGTGTGTGACGATTTTTACCTTGCTTTGGTTTCTGCTATTGATATTGCCATTGATATATTGTATAATATTGATTGGGATAAGAAAAGTAAAAATTGGTCTTATACTGTTCACCCCCCCTCTCAGTATAAACTTGTGTTCTTCACATTGAAATTTATTAAGGAAGTTATAGTGAAAGTGAATAATTGGAATCTTTGTTAATTATATTTGTAAGAAGTTTGGATATTATAAGGTGTACTTGAGACTTGATATTGTGTATGGTTAAATAAATTTTGAGAAGAATATTTTCTTGAAAATTTTGAGATAGGTTGTTGCTATCTAACCTTGAAATTGGCAAAGAGGATTTGATTATGATTGAGACATGTTTTGAAGGTATATCTCCATAAAACAAAAGGTATGGGCATATCATCCTTGTGAATGAAATATTGTTTGATTGAATGCTGTGAAATGCAAAGTTGGAGTGAAAAGGATTGTTGGAAATATTTGAGTGAGGGTTTGTGAAATTGAGAACTATCTTGAACTAGGGTTTGTGAAAGAACATGAGTATCATTGTTATGTGAGATTGAAAACTATCTTGAACTAGGGTTTGTGAAATAACATGAGTATCATTGTTATGTGATATTAAGAACTATCTTGAGTTAGGGTTTGTGAAAGAACATGAGTATCATTGTTATATGACATTGGAATTATCGTGAGTCAAGGTTTGAGTTCCATAGTGTGAGTTGTTGGAAGTATAATTAAACACCTGGTTAGGGTTTGTAATAAAGTTGTGTTTCATTGAGCGAGTGATTGAGTGAAGTTAGTTGAGCATTATTTATTGAATGTATTTGAGTGATAGTTCAAGTTTTGTGAAACAAATTATACTTTATTCTGAATTGATTTGAAAGAGAGTTTGAAAGTGGTAGAGTATTTTGTTGAGTATAAAACTTAGTGAATGTGAAACATATCGAGTCTTTAATCATTCTCTATATGCTTCTACGGTACAACAAGATTCTTAGTGAAATTGTTTTGTGTGATTGAAGAGGTTTTCTAAAAAAATATTAAGTTGATTTTATATGCAAGTTTTACAATTGATTTGAGCAAGCTTTTGTGAAAGCTTGTGGGTAGTTGTGAGTAAGTCCTAGAGGAAAATTCGAGGATAGAGTTAAATAAGATTTTGTGAAATCTTAAGGATAGATTTATGTGGGCTTTTGTGGAAGCTTGCAAGAAGATTTGAGATAAATCTTGGTGAAGACTTGTTGAGTAGATTGGACAATTTATAGAGAGGACTTGTTGGATAGATTTGAGATAAGTCTTGGTGAATACTTGTTTAGCATATTGGACAATTTCTAGAGAGGGATTTTTGAATAGATTTAAGATAAGTCTTGGTGAAGGCTTATTGAGAAGATTGGACAAGTTCTAGAGAGGACTTATTGGACAGATTTTGACAAGTCTTGGTGAAGACTTGTTGAGTATATTAGACAAGTTCTAGGGAGGACTTGTGGATAGATTTGAGACAAGTCTTGGTGAAGACTTGTTGAGTAGATTGGACAAGTTCTAGAGAAATATTGTTGGATATATTTGAGGTAAGTCTTGGTGAAGACTTGTTGAGCATATTTGACAAGTTCTAGAGAGGACTTGTTGGACAAATTTGAGACAAGTCTTTGTGAAGACTTATTTAGAATATTGGACAAGTTCTAGGTAGGACTTGTGGATAGATTTAAGGTAAGTCTTGGTGAAGACTTGTTGAGAAGATTAAACAAGTTATAGAGAGAAATTTTTGAATAGAATTGAGGTAAGTCTTGGTGAAAACTTGTAGAGTAGATTGAGCAAGTTCTTAAGAGGACTTATGGATAGATTTGAGGTAAGTCTTTTGAGAAGTCTTGAGAGTAAATTTAATTGATTTATTTATTCAAGATTTGGATTAAGGCTTGGAGCAGATCTAAGTAGAGTTGATTTGTTATTGATCAAGCTTTGTGTTAAGGCTTGAGGATAGATTTAAGGACAAATTTTGGTACAAATTTGAGAGCAAATTTGTGCTAGACCAGAGATAGACTTGTGAGAAAATTTGTGCTAGATAGAGGATAGTGTTTAGTGTATATTTAAAATAGATATTGAGTAGAGATGAGAGTAATATTTGGAGGTGATAGAGCAGAGGATAGTAGTCTTTAGTGGATAGATATCCATTAGCCAATGTAGTGAGGACAAAGGTTTTCTGAGTGAGGACATAGGTCTTCAATGGAGAGAGACCCACAATCTAGTGTAGTGGAGGTAGTAGTCTTCTAGAAGATCACTAGATAAAGTAGAGGAGAAGAATTTCTCCCATGGATAGATATCCACAAACTATCAGAGGGGATTGGTGTCTCTTATGGATAGAGATCCACAAATCAGAGCATTAGGGGATTGGTGTCTCCTGTGGACAGTGGTCGATAAACATTGTAATAGGGAAGGATTCCCAAGATATTTGTTGAGAAATTGTTAGTGAAATATTTTATTTTTGGAGTAGTCCACATTGGATGAACCACGTTAAATTGGTATCTCTATTGTGTATGATGATTTATGCATTTATTTTACTATTGTTGTTGATATTGCCATTGATTATATTGGACAATATTATTTGGGATATGATTAGACTGCTTAACAACCAATTGGGTCCAATCCAATCATTTGACTGGTTAACCAAATAATATAGTAGCAAATTACCCCTATTAACTCACAATCAAAGGCATTTAATTGATCTTAGCATCTCCTACAACTCATTCAACTAGACACCTCGTCCTATAAAATTACTCTCTTATTGCAAACTAGATAGCTTACCTCTCCATGCACACACCTACAACAAATATTTCAAAGGTCTTGGGTATTCTATAAAATCATCCTTGGATAAGAAAAAAGGCATCTTTGGTTTTTGGTAGATACATATTATTAAGATTAGTTTGTAATGCTTAAAGACATCAACAAAATTGTAATTTGGGAGTGATTCAAGCACTTGGTAGATTCACCTAAGGAAGAATTTCAAAAATTATTATATAACCCTCATCACAATGTATCAATAGCAATTTAGGATGGATTTATGAATCCTAGCTAAAATTAACTCTTTACTCTTTAGCCTCTTTCATGTTTTTCTTTAATTAGGATTTCCAGTATTTTACATAATTTTATATTGTATGCTTTTATTATTTATATCATTTATCAAGAATTATAAAAGGAACAAGGGTGTGATCCCTCTTTTAAGAAAAATAACTTTTTTATAGAGAATAAACAAACCCATTTGTGCTAATCACTATTTTTTTATCTATTTTTCATAAATTTTGCATTTACACGTAGATAACGAATGTGTTGTAGGCTTACAAAAGCATTATTTGGTAAAATTATAACCATTTGGTGATATTATCCCCATTTGGCACTACTATCACCATTTAATGCTACTAACAATTTGACACTCCTAACAAACTCCAAAAACTAGGTCTCTATTCTTTGTTCTATTTTGTATCATGTCAAGTTCTTATATTAGGGTCTTATATACTATTTTATGATCATTTTGTGAAATTTTGTGGAATCTTTACAAAATAGTCATAGATTATATTTTTAGGTTAGAAAAATATCATAAGGATAAGTGTAAGGTTTAAGTATTGTATTAGGCCTAATATTTGAAAGGTTAATCATCAAATCCATAAATCAACTTAGTAATTTTGATATTTGTTATCTTTTAATTTTGTTTTGTGGCTAGTCTTGTAAGGAAAGTTTGATCATTTAAGTGTTTTTGTAAAATGGCAACAAAGGACAAATTGCATTTTTTTCTTGCATTTTAGGAAAAAAATCAAATATGCACATGGTTGAATTCTAGGTTATTTGATCTATTTGAGAATTATCTTGATCTTTTATTCCCTGAAATAAATAAAAATAAAGAATCTTTACTTTTTGTAGAACATTGAAAATAAAAAGGGCACATAGATCTATGACTTGTTTTATTGAATTTGTTGTTCCAAAAACTAGGTACTCTATTCTTTGTTCTATTTTGTATCATGTCAAGTTCTTAGATTAGGGTCTTATATACTATTTTATGATCATTTTGTGAAATTTTGTGGAAGCTTTACAAAATAGTCATAGATTATATTTTTAGGTTAGAAAAATATCATAAGGATAAGTGTAAGGTATAAGTATTATATTAGGCCTAAGATTTGAAAGGTTAATCATCAAATCCATAAATCAACTTTGTAATTTTGATATTGTTTATCTTTTAATTTTGTATTGTAGCTAGTCTTGTAAAGAAAGTTTGATCATTTAAGTGTTTTTGTAAAATGGCATCAAAGAAAAAATTGTATTTTTTTCCTGCATTTTAGGAAGAAAATCAAATATGCACATGGTTGAATTCTAGTTTAGTTGATCTATTTGAGAATTATCTTGATCCTTTATTCCCAGAAATAAAGAAAAGTAAAGAATCTTTACTTTTTGTAGAACATTGAAAAGAAAAAGGGCACATAGATCTAGGACTTGTTTTATTGAATTTTTTGTTTGCACTTGCATTTCATTCATCACCCCTTGCATTAATATAGGACTTATTATTTGCAAGATCCTAGGTGTATTCCAATCAACCCATAAAACTTAGACTAGTATGTTCCCTACTAAAATCCTTCCATAATCTCGAGTGTGGGCATGTATTTTTTGCATGTCCTACAATAAGAAGGAACTCATATTATGCTATTTACCTATAAATCATATAGACCCTATTCCAATTCCATTCAAATATTAAACTTCTGAACTAGAATACCATTTGATAATGGAAACAACTCATTAATATATATTAGAAAGAATAATAATAAAGTTAAAAAATATATTATTTTTTACTTGAAGTATGCTATCAACTGATTAACATGAAATCTCCCACATTAGAGATTCACCTATATAAGAAAACTATTTAAATCTATACCCAAGTAGAAAACATTTATCAAAGTTCTAGCTTTATAGAATTGTCTAAGTGAACAATGTTTAGAGTATAATTTATTTAATATAAAATAAATAACTTTAAAATGTTTGGATTTAAATTGTAACTTATAAATATTTTATTGATTTATACTAATTAACACATATAAAACTAAAATAATTTATTATATGTAAATTTTAAGGCCAACTAATTTAGACTAACATATTTGAATTTTAAATAAAAATGACACCTCCCTTGACTAATCCTAAAAGGTTCCATTTACCATATGCTTAGAGTTTCATATGGTTTCACATTCAAAAGAAAAGTTCATCCTAAATATATTTAGTATATTCAAGAATTCAAAAGGTTCTTTGAGATGAAGGGAATTGATTAAATTATAATTATAATAAAGTTAAATTTTTAACATCAAAATATGATTTGTATTGTTCATGAATGGAAAATATTCTTGAGTAGTTAAATAAATAGAACAAAAATTAAAAGACATCATAAACATGTTTTTATATAAAATTTAAATTATTTTGTTTTGCTAGATAATACCTACCAATAAATTATAACAGTAAAGAATAAGCTAAATAGGAAATATAAGCTAATGATGAATAAGAGTGGTATTTCTACAAATAAAATTTTGAATAAAAAGAATTTGGATAACAAAAAATAAAATGTAAAGTAATTTTTAAACATTGCAATTGTTTGGTATACCCAATCATTTTGTATTCTTTGGGTTTACTATCTATGAAGGAAGGTATTCATGTTGTCTGTTGGATATGCATGCTCTATCCCCCTTCGAATATGAAAACTCAACCTATTATTTGGAATATCTAAGAGCTAAAGGAATTGGATATAATCTTTAAAGTGGGAAATAATTTAACATGTTTTATATTTGTTAATATTACTAACTATTAAAAGTTTCTAAAATATTGAGAATTGAAGAGTATGATCAGGTATTTCTTGTAGTTTTTCAACATAATTTTGATATTGAGACACACCTAACTATAGATATTTTGAACTTTAATAATCCCAATTTATTCTTATCTCAACATACAAAAATTCCTATATTTGGAACTTACTATGGAAAATTATGAGAATAGAATGTTAAATAAATATACAATAATAGTCATGTATAAAACCTTCATTGTGTTAATATAAGAGACTAGTTGTGTTAAACAAGAAATATGTATAGTTATTTTTGAAAATAATTCAAAATATTTGTAAAATGAATGAATCCAATGTCTCTATGGGGAGGCCAAACAATTTTTCTAGAAATGCAATTCATACTAAGTTAATCTATTGAATTCTTAGAATTGTGACAAGACAACTAAGATAGTGGGACCTTCATTGAAGAGTCTAGGATAAGGCTAGAGGAAATAATATCTAGTATATATGTTGGGTAATTTATCATACATTATGATGTATTGAAGACTAGCATGTAGTTTATTCATCATGTATCCATCTTTAATGATATCTAAAGATGATTTAGACATTGGTATCCCATGACCATTTATCTCAACATAAGAAAACTTCTATATTTGGAGCTTCTTATGAAAAGCATGAGGATAAAATACTAAATGGGTACAAAAACAATTAAGTATTGAGTTTTAGTTAGATTTATTTAAAGGATTAATCATAAAAAATAAAGGAAAAATAAAGTTACTTTTAAAGGATAAGACTCAAAACCTTTATCGTAGTGATATTAGATTTATCAATTTTTTTAAATGTGCTACTACGAAATTCATGATTTTAATAAAAAAATTGGTTCCATGAGTAACCTTAAATTATGGAGAATGGTAAAACTTTGAAATATAGAGTGGAAATAACATTATTTTAAATGCAAATAAAAAGGGAAGGTGTGTGGGTTGGTTATAAAGAGTGTATAATCTAACAATCACATTAATAGATGGGAGAATCATTTATATTATTTATGATTTTTAATAACGTCCATGTAAATTTTTGTTGTTGAATGTATATCATAGTTTTCTTATAGATGACACTTGTTGCTTTTACTATTGGCCAATAAAAATAAGTTTTGTTAAATAACTTAAAATGTGCTTTTATTCTTGCCAAATCTTATTGTATAAATCATCATAGTGCGATGGAAACATAACTAGGATAGATAACGAAAAAAATTTCTATTCACAAATGTTAGAAAATATAATAATAATAAATATTTGATTTATCCACAACAAAAAGGAATAAGCTACTCCATTTTCAAATGACAATATAGAATGTTCTACTTTTCTCCTACTCAAAACAACAACAAAAATATATCCAAGGATGATGTTACCCCTAGAATTATGCTTTTGACATGTCATGATGTTGAATTTTATTAAAAATCAAGTTCAAATAGAATAAAAGATCAACCTTGACATGTTAAGTATCTTTGTTCATGATAAAATTAAAAACAATGTTCAAAGACTTTAAGAAAGACATACATATAAATATATATATATATAGTATTTAGTTTCCCTCCTTGAGACATGAAAAATATATGCTTTAAATATTTTTAGTTAAATATATTTATCTTGTAATTTTAAATAAAAAATACTAATAAAATTAACATGACACTATGAGTAATATAACTTAGCATAGTTAAAAATTCAACAAGCCTATCCCCAAGGGCTACGTGGATTGGTAAGATGTTGGGCACTTACAAAAAGAAGACATAGTTTCGAACATCGAGGACATGCCCAATTTGAGAAAAGGTAGTAGATTGACCTGATTCTATTGATTGTGTGCCAACTTGATGCTGATGGTACCAACCCCAAGCCATTGGGGGTATTTCTCACTCCAAGTCTTGTTTATCGAGATGAGATAGGGGTTACAGTGGTAGCACCATGATTTAACGCTACAATTAGAGGTAATGCAACTTGATCCTATGACTAGTTTTTCAAAAATAAAATATAGTTGTTGATTCCTCTATGTATAAAAAATAATCACTAGGCCTAAGTGGTACCTCATGCTATGAGCTAGGATTTTTTGAAAATAAATCCTTGTAGCTCGGTGGATGCCCTTTCGGGTGGAGAATTAATTTGGTAGTTGAACCTGCAACAATAGTTTAGTTTTTTGGGTAGAAAGTTGAGTCAACTAAAGGAACCACAGTTGTGGGGCTGGATGGAAGGTTGGGTCAGCTGAAGGAACCACATTGGCTAATTGTGTTGTTGAGAGGAATGTTGAATTTGTTCATTTTGGGTTTTTGGGTTTTTAAGTTATTGGAAGATCTTTTTACTGGTTGTGGGTGCTGAACAATTAGTTTTTCTCCTCAATTTTTTTGTTCTTTGTCCCTCTATTTGAATTTAATACCAGGGGGAGACCTTGGGCTTCATTTCTATCCATTGAGAAACATTCATGTTGTTGGCTCTCATTTTTGATGAGTATGGTTGTCTTGTTGGTTGTTTACTAGATATGGGTGCTTGATAGATGGGTTTTTCTCTGTGAAATTATTTTGGTCTTTACCCCTCTCTTTGAATTTTATACCAAGGGGAGACCTTGAGCTTCATAATTGTCCATTTGAGAAAGGCTCATGTTGTTAACCCCATGTCTAGCGAGTGTGGCTATCCTATTGGTTTTTTGTTTGTTGGATGTGAGTACTAGATAAGTGTGTTTTCTCTCCAAAACTCTTTTGGTCTTTGCCCCTCTCTTTGAAGTAAATACTATGGGGATACCTTGGGTTTATTCACTATCTTATTAAGAAAGGCTCTTGTTGTCGACCCCTATGTTTGGGGGTCAATAAGTTGCTAGGTGCGGTCTTTAATTTATTTATTGTGGGAGGTAGTCCTACTGACCCTATGGAAGGGTTTGCTTTTTACTTCCTGCTCACTCAAATTTTAGGTGAATATCTTCTAGTGGTGGGGGGACATTTTTTGGTTTACTTCTTGGAATTCCTTGATCTACCCTTTTTCATAGTCAAGTAGTGTGGTAGATCCAAGTTCAAATTTCAAGGGAGTAGGGTTTCTTTGACCCTACGGTCTTCTTCATTGGTATCTTATAGAAAATTCCAATAGTTTATTGAGATTTATGGGTGTATATCTTGGTTGTTTGTGTTGCTATCTCATTTTTTGGTGGGATGTTTCAAATTTTAATTTTCTAGCTAAAGTGCAGATTTTAGCAATTTTTTTGTAAAATGGTGGATGTGATCTCCTAGTTTAAGTGGGATGTTTTAAATTTCATTCTAGAAAACTGATCCACTTTTGAGTGGGAAATATTATTTAGTACCCCTAAGAGGCCATCAACCCCTGCCAACAACAAGGGAAGGCCTATTTGCCTCAGTTTTTTTATTTTGTTTTTCTTTTAGAAAAATCATGCACTGTCTTCATGAGGCACGACTTTACGCCAGTGATATCATGCCCCATTAGCATGGGGTGTGGCTTTGTTGTTAAACCTAATTTTTTAATTTTATTTTATTTTATTATTTTTGAGCCCGCTTAGACCCAATTTTAAACCCTCTAGTGTGTTTTGGTGTCGGTTGTGAGTTTATTTTTGCCCACCTTCTTCCTCCAATTTTATCTATAAAAGAAAGAGTGTTTTTTCCAAATGAAGTATATGGTGACATGCAAATAATGCGAAAATACAAGTTTTAATGCAAATTGATTAAGCTCAAAATTTTTATGATGGTTCATTCTTCTTCATTTGTTTTTCTCTATTGTAAGCTAACTCCAAAGTGTGAATTTTAGATTGAACTTCTATTATGTGGATTGGATTGATTTGCTATGTGACTTGGTGGATCCATGGTGTAGTTCGAAGATATAGAGTGCCCTGCTTGGATACTTCAATATTCTCTACCTATTTTTACAACATCCATTAAGGGTTTTCTCACTTTGTTTCAACATTTATTTCATCTTATGCATTCACTTTTTATTTTTCTTCAATATGTAGTGATATCATGTATGACATTAGCAAGGTGCAACTTCACCTACCATAATTAGGGAAAATTTATCTATAGAAGTGAAATCGTACCCCATTCAGATAGGGCATGACTTTTCTATTGCGTACCCTCTCCAAGCGAGGCATGATTTTACCCTAGGATACACCAGGGACAATTTCCATATTATGCTTTCACTATTGCATTTCATTCTATTTCTAGATCATATTGGTGCACTTTTTTTTCTATTTTTTGGTACTATATTTTTGATTTATGATTAATTCTCCAAAGTTCAATTTTTGCTTTTGTATTAAAATGTCATCTAAAAGGACATAGGGGGCTTGACTACTATGCCTCCAAGATCTATTACACAGCGGCCTAGGTAGGCCCCCTAATACTAATTTCATTTTTTAGTATTTCATGAGTGATCTTGTAGAAACAAGTATTATTAATTAGCATTGGACAAGAGGCAAAAAAGGCTAAGTTTACCACCGGTCTAGATAAGTGCTCTATTCATTCTATTGGTTGAGAATCTAATTTCGTTATTGGTTCCTAGGCATCTAAAAGTGAAAGGTATTTATCTTGCATATAGGGATAATTTATGTGCATTTATTTTGTAAATATCTGCTTTAAAGGTTTTCTAAAATAAACCCTAGGTTAGCAAGCATTAAAAATAAAGATCATTGTAGGCTAGCTCTTGTATTTCTACATTATTTTTTTATCTACATTATTCTATTTCCCAGCATTGTCCTTTATCTTTTCTATATTAAATAAAGAAAGACCAAAATTAGATGTTTTTCTTGAATATGAATCCATAAAACCATCCTAAATATCCCGAGGACTTGGAGTGAGTCCTTAAACCATTCCTGGTGAACCCTTTCCATTAGCATCGAGTGTAGAGCACAATAAACCCTTATGGTTCACCCCAAAGGCTTCTCTCTTGCGGATCCAACTTTTGAGAATTGTATGTGGTAGGGTGGTTTTTATCCTCTACATATTTTGTGAAACCGATGTAAAAACCTTCTTTTCATTTTAAACAATAAGCAATATAATTAATTCTATTTGGAAAAATATTTAAGTAATTAAGAATTTTTTTATTATTGTTTTCCCTTATTTTTTTTTCACTACTTCTAATGGCTCCTTTCCTTAGAATTCAAAACAAACAATTAGAATTTGATTATGCTCCTTTAGAAGATGATCAAATTGATAGGTAAAACCCTAATGTAGATCCAAAAGAGCAATAAGAGGTAAACATGGAAACTGAAACTAATCCTGATTCTTTTGTTGTGCCTAATGGAAATTTAGTATTTTCATCATTTGATCATATTTGGAAATTCATGAAATATCATAAGGAAAAACTATTGGAATATGTGGAACGAGAAGATCATCTTGAAAAAGAGGATGTTACTCCTTCCCCTCCTAACATGTCTCCTTTGCTTCATCATGATATTCCTACACCTCAATCCTTGCATCAAAGCAATTTTAAGAACCAAGTGACTTGTGCCAATACTAATACCACCAATATTGGAGGGAATCTACAAAACCCATCTAACTAGTAGTGGCCGAAAACTTTATCCTCAATTTCCTCCTGTATCTTATAATATCAACAATATTGCTTATGTTCCACCAAATGTTAGTTGTCCTTAAAATGACACATACAACCAAAGTATCCTAAGTTTGAATCCAACACCAAGGTTTTAACATGCATACATTCCTCCTTTAGGGAGTTTGGGAAACACACATAGTAATTCAAAAATGCATATTTTGACAAGTGTTGTGAATTAATTGGTTTCAATAATGGATGTGATTTAACCATCAGGGTTTACATACAACTATAAGGAAATGTGTAGTTAGCCATTGGATCCTATTACTACTGCTAGACCTTATCCTAAGCATTTTTCTATGCCATTATTACCAATTTATAAAGGGACTAAAGATCCAATAGAGCATTTAAGAGGATTTAGAATGGCTTGCCATGATATTATTTATGATGATATGCTTTTATTGAAAATACTTCCAAAGAGTCTTGTTGGAGTGGTATTAGAATGGTATTATTGGTTGCCCAACTAT
This sequence comes from Wollemia nobilis, assembly GCA_028583015.1. NCBI lineage: Eukaryota > Viridiplantae > Streptophyta > Pinopsida > Araucariales > Araucariaceae > Wollemia > Wollemia nobilis. Next base: position 277,525 of record JAQPPZ010001613.1, on the reverse strand, counting down.
TCTTTGAAAACTTTTGAGAAGATTGCAGAGATGTTTGCTCATAAATTTAGTGCTTATATTGAAAAGGAAGTAACAATGAGAGATTTATATGATTTAAAGTAAATTAAGAAAGAATTTTTTTCAGAATTATTAGCTCGTTGGAGAAGTTTAGTTGGCTGATTATGACAACCTGTGTCTCATAAATATATGCTTGATATATTCATTGACAATTTACAAGAACAATTATCATATGCTTTAGAAACTACTACTGTCACATATTTATATCAAGCAATTGAATTAGCAAGAAAAGTAGAACAATCTCTCATTAGGAGAGGTCAATCAAGGTTAAATAAGATAGGCCAACTAGGTCTCAACCTAAGAATAAACATATAGGAGATAATAGTGAAATCAGGTCTGTTAACAATGTCAATAACAACCTACAAAATATTTTGCTTCAAAAACCTCCTCAAAGGAATTTCACAAGACTTAATATCCCTATGGAAGCAGTTTTAAAACAACTTTTAGATGCTAGATACTACAACTCATTGGTATAAATCAAGTCAATATTACACATATAATAGAGTAGAAGGATATTGGATGAACACTTGTAAAAAATTGAAGCATATGGTTCAATATTTGATTGACGTGAGATGCATTTATTTAGAAAATATCCAATCAACAAGTAGTCACACTCCTACTCAACAAACTCCAACAACAAATCAAGACATGGGAATATTTAATAATCCTTTACCTAAGCATGACCAACAAGTATCCAATTAGGTATCTCATCAAGATGATTCCCTATGCCATAGAAATGTAGTTAGAATGTTTAGAGTAACTACAAGAAAACAAGCTCAAAATTAGTAACATCAACAAGGACAAAGTCTAGTATCTCAACCCAATTCAATTCTAAATGAGGATTAGAGAAAATATTCATCTATAAGGATTCCACCTATAGTATTTATGCCATAGTGATAGGGTTCATTTGATCTTCAAAAGTAGTTAGTTAGTACTCTAGTGAAGATATTAGTGTTAGAGCTTTTATAGACTTCTCCTGATCACATAAATTCTTTAATGAGATTTTTACAACAATCTATTTCCCTAGACATCCCTCTTGATGTTATAGTTGATAGTATAGGTTATTTTGGGATACATTGTGTCTCATTATCAGATGATGATAAACCTTCCTCAAACTTACATGGAGATTCATCACTTTACATCACTACACTTATTGGGGATACCATTATCAAGCGAGTTTTTATTGATAATGGTTCATCTCTCAATTTGTGTACATATAAATTCTTTCATAAATATGGATTAAAAGAGGAAGATTTAAAAAAACTAATATCATCATTAAATATTGCAAAAATGAGTCCCAATAGGCCTATGATGTCATATCTCTCCCATTAAAAGTGGGACCAAGTATATTGGATACTTTTTTTTATGTGGTACATTGTCTTGCATCATTTAATCTGCTTCTTGGGATACCTTAGATCCATGCTATGAAGGTTGTCCCTTCTAATTTTAATCAATACCTCAAGTTTTAGTTCAAGAATCAAGTTATCACCATTCCCTATGACCCTCGACCATTTGAATTTTGTTCAAATATAGAGTTAGTCCAGATCAATTCATATTCTTATCCTTCTATTTCTTCAATAACTTCCCCATGTTCCTTATCTCAAATGTCTAAATATTTTAAAAGTTTAAAGTGAGTGAGGAACATAAGACCCATTCTTTCTCTTTGGATCATGATAATTAGTTTCTTCAAAAGCCTCTTTTGGATCTAGCCAAGCTACCACCTTCACCTCGAACTATGGGTTTGCCTCATAAGAAGGGTGATGTTATACACATTGGTATGTGTGCTTTTATTTTCAGAGGCATGGCTTCTAAAGAAAATCTTCATGGTAGCAACACATCTCTCAATGAGCTCTCTTTTGCTCAATGCTATCTCACTAATGATTACCCATTCCTAAGCAGATCTTGTCCAGTATGGGATATGCAGGTAAAGGATTGGGACCACAATAGAAGGATATTCAAGAACCCTTGAATGCTGAGATTTGGCCTGAGAGATGTGGTATAGGTTTTATACATAATAAAAATGAACCTTTACCTTTTTAGGATGATGACCATCTTATGACTTATGCAGAATAAATGGAATATCAAAAGTTGTCAATAGATGATAATAGAAGTGTTAAATTTTTTTTCCTTCAAATATAATGTCTTGTAACATGATTGGTTCTATGTGTTCTAAAAATGACTTTGCTTCTGTGTTAAAGAATGAGGAATCTTTGTATGATGGATTTTATACTAAAAATAATGGGGCTATTAGAAGATGTTGTGATTATAATACCATGGATGTCAAATTAAGGGCCTTGGAAGAACTTTCTCATGATTTTCATCATCATGAAAATGCACTCCTTGAGGATATATTCGATTCAACACCTCATGGTACGTTAATCCATTTTAATAAAATGAATGATGTGTTCAGGTTTTGCATTGATTTCAATCCTTAAAAATAAATTACCAAAGAAAAAAAACACTTTCATATAGTTGCATTTTCATTTTCCATTGCATTCGCTTTCTTGCTCATATTGCATTATTGCTTGTCATTCTTACATGATTGCTTGACATCTAACTTAGCATTTTGCCTGTTTGCCTATCATAAGAGCATGATTGATTGTTCATGACTGCTTGCTCATATGGATTTTGGGGATCTTGCAACAATGGCATGTGATGACACCTAGCTAGGTCATAGCTCACATGCATTGCACTTTTCACTAGGATTATGATGCCTAGCAAGACCCCCTAGGGATTCTTACCTCCTACCATTTTATTCTGGTTGCTTATAATTTTTTCCTCAATTTCTTCTTAAAATGGCACAAAATCTTCATCATAGTCCCACTCTGGGATAGCACTTGCATAGTATTATTTCTACATATATTACACCCCATATGGCATATTCATACATCCTAGTGTGTATTGCACTATTCATGATCTTTTATTGGATCATAATCTCTTTTGACTCAACAGGCTCAACACCCCATTATAGGATAAGCTCCTTGGTCATTTTTAGCAGACCTAAACATAAATCCTAGTGGGTAATCACCTCACAATAGTCAATAAGGGAGAAACCACCCATAGTGGGTTAAATATCCACACACTTGTTCACATTAATGCAAGTGATATACCTTTAGTGGGTCTAGCTCTCTCATTTACCCGATCCATAGTGACTGGCTACACTGGTTCACAACAACCTATGCTAGCCTTATACTTTGGATAATTCATTCTTCTCCTTTTTTTATGGTTGACCTTTGGACCTCCCTTATTTCTTCTTCATCTTCCTCTCTCTTCTTCTTCTTATTATTTCCTCTCTTCCTTCTCTTCTTCTTTTCTCTCTCTCTTTTCTCTTCCTTTTCCTTCTTCCTTTCTTTCTCTCATTTTTTTCTTCTTTCTCTCTTGTTTTTCTTGCTTGATCTTGTTTCTCCTTATATTTCTTCCCCTTGTTCTTCTTTTGTTTACATTCATTTCATCCTTCATATAGTGTGCATTAGGATCTTTTACATACATAAAAATACTTAAACAAAATAAACATATAAAAACATGCATTAAATCATTGCACATAAAAACATAAAGTCATAATAAATCTATAGCTATGTATTACTTGTAGGAAAAAGAGTACATCGTGTGAGGTTGGTGTACCACAATATAGACTCAGTACACTCAACCTAGGGATGCACACCATAATAAAAAACTAGTGCATCATCCCGATCCCTAGCCTAGCCTATTCTAGATTTGATAGCCAACTCCCTCTGGCCCTCCCTAGGATGGAGGCAATCTTTGCTATGCCACCGACTGTTGTGATGTCAAAGGTATTTGTGATCAATATCATGACCTACTTGCTAATTGAAGTGATGTAGGAATATCCATCCTTCACTCTGAAGGAATAGCTACAAAGTAAGCTATCTCAAATAATATGGCCCTCTAGATGGCTATCTCCAACTTGTCGCTAATACACCATAACTTTACCTTAAGGAGTTGCACCGCATACCCTGTCTGGCTACTCCCAATAGTAACCATCCCCTTATATTGATCCCATTGGTGCTCTCCATCCAACTGAGCTATCTCTCCCTACATATAGATAACCTCTACCAGTGTAGTGTCCCTCTCAATCTGTAACTAGACCACCTACATCTATAAATAATCTAGTTGTGCTCGTAGCTCCTTTGTCCCTTGGATTTGGCCTCCCACCACTACTAATGTAGATGCCTCCCCAAGATCACTAACATGTGGCCCCTCTTCTTGTGTGGGGGCATCTACCATCCCTCCCTATCTGATCCCTACTCCTAGGATAGTCTCCTTCACCACCCGAATCTGGACCTGTGTCAACCTTTATCTAGGCATAGTCACAACCTATTGTGCCCTCTCTGTGGCCCTGCAAGCTACCTCTCAAAATTCCCATTGTATGCCTAGGCCCATAACCTAGCATATCTATGCTGTTATAGGTAGTGAGATTCTCTAGGATGTAACTCCTCCATACCATCACCTATACCCGATGGCTACCCCTACATCATCTACCCATAGGTCAATGTAAGGAGGATCATCCTGGTCCTCCTTGACCCATCTAGTGAGGTCTGGATCACCTCTAATCTCTACTAGATTCCTAGTCACCCTTTGGTACTAGTAGTCCCTCAGGTCTAGGATTCCTTGTAAGATCCTAAACTTCCACAAGACTCAATCAAATATGAGCACCTCTATCTCTCCCCATTCTAATCATAGCCATAAAATCCTCCTCACCCTCACTAGCTTTGTCCTATCATCTACCCAGCCAGGGTGAAGCCTCCATGGTTTCCATATGAGCTGCATATTCCACAACTCATTGATCATCTACCTTGCTATTGGTAGGTTCCCTGCATAGGTCCTCATAGTCCTATCTACGGATCTAGGCCATTTTTTTACTGTTGGCTGCTCCAGGCTGAGCGATGGTCCTAGTAGTGCTAACAGTCTCTGCATTGTAATGTACTCCAAACACAAAAACTAGAGCAATGTCATATACGTAAGTCTTGTATACCACTTATACATGATGCTGTACAACATCTTGTATAAACAAGACAACACATAAGGGCCCCATGCAAAGCGGACTCCCTACTACCACATGTCTGTCATGACCCTCCCTAGCAGACTTTATGGTACAAAGAAAAAAATGTATTAACCTATGATGTGGTGATACCTAGTTTGAACAATTGAACCAACTATATGATGTTTAGTTGATTTAGAAGGGCATGTTATTGCTAACATATTGCCAAGAATGCAATATTAGGTACACTCGTAGGTGGAGAAGGTATAAACATCCATCAAAAATGAGGGTACTTAAGATTAGGGGAAATGATTATTAAGGTACTCGGAGGTAACATGGATAAATACCTTCATATAGGCATGCATTTTTGGAAGGGATAATCATCGATGACTGATCACTTTGAGCCTTAGTTGATAGCCTAGTAGCTGTCGTAAAATATCTGGCTAAGATAGGTGATTGGGCTGATCGAAATACTACCTATTTGTTGTTTTATAAATTTGATTGCTCTCTATTGCATTAGGTCTTGGGTAGCATAATGTTGGAATTTTTAAATAACAACTGTGAAATGTATTTGGATGCATAAAGTGAACTATTATGTTGAAGGGTTAATAGAGCATCATTGTTATGAAGGAAAATAAATTAAATTTAAATGATAAGTGAAGACTCATTTAAATTAACTAATGAGGTTTTGAATTATAAAAATGATATGACTCATTTAGAACTCATTAGTAAACTTCATTTCAATAAACAAATGAGAGTTCATTTGAAATAATTAAAGAAGTTCATTTTAAGTGATAATATAAATTCATTAATGAACTTTAATTAATTGAAATAAAAAAAAAATCCATTTAAGATAAATAGAATCTTTTATTTTAAAGATAGAGCAATTAAGAAATTGCTAAATAAAAGAGATATATTTTAAAAATGGTGATAAAATATCATGTTAAGGATATTGTAAAGGGCACCATTTTCCATTTTAATAATGCAAATATCTCATCCCCCCTATATAGTGCAACCTATGTAAATAACGTAGGGGGCTATCAATTTCCAAAGGAGGAAATTATGGGAAACATAATCATTTGTCATGATATGGGAAGGGATAGGAGCATTGAAGGAAAGGGGGATCAATGTGGGCTCGAGATTTGAGATGAGCTAGCGTACGGGACACCTAGAGCAAGAGGATAATGTAAGGTGCTAGGGAGAAAGAAAGAAGTGAGGATGAAGGAAAAACGTAGAGGAGGCAATTGGGGAAGATAGGAGAGCATAGTGAGCTAAGGGAAAGGTAGAAAGAGGCCACCGAAAGTCATTCCATAGGAGAATTTAGGTTGAAAAGTCCTAAACTATTTGCTTACATATTTGTATTATGAATGTTTAAATTTGGACCTGGTGATATTATCTTGTAGCGTGATAAAACCGTTGAAAGATTTAGTTTAAACCACCTATATTTTACTTGATAGAAGAGCGTTGTATGAGTGTTTCTCTTAGATTAAACCGCATCTGTTTTGCTTGATACGAGAGAACTATTGAGAGAACTGCTCTTGGTGTAGAAACCACCCTATGTATTGTAGAGGAGAGCATTTTTTAGAGTACTGCTCTTGGTATAGAAATCACCCTGCATCTTGTAGAGAGCACTATTGAGAGTGTTGCTCTTGGTGTAGAAACCACCCTACGTCTTGTAGAGGAGAGCATTTTTGAGAGTGATGCTCTTGGTGTAGAAACCACCCGAATCTTGTAGAGGAGAGCATTGTTGAGAGTGCTACTCTTGGTGTAGAAACCCCCTACATCTTCCTAGAGAGCACTATGTTGAAAGCACCGCTCGTAGGTTGGAAGACCCTCGATAGCAAGCTAGCACTACTTTGAGATAGTACCACTTATAGTTGGAAAACTACCCATGGTTTCAATAGGGTGTTGTGTTTTGGGAGATCTACCCAACATGAATCCATTTGTATCTCTGTGGAAGCTTTGTGGCTGTGTAAGTCCAGTTCCTTGGAATAGTTAGTGGTCATGGAAGAGAAACTTAGTGTCTGGTTATATCTTACCTAAACCTAGAACCTAGCAGTCCTCATATAATTCTACTTAAGATGTTTCGTATCTGCCATGAAGATGTAAAATTCCATAGTTGCAAACCTTGGATTATTAAGGTTTATTTATGTAATTTGATTAAAGAGAGACCTTTAATTTATGTAAATTATATTATGGGACTTTAATGGAAATAAGACCTTTAATTTATGTAAATTATATTATGGGACTTTAACTGAAATAAGACCTTTAATTTATGTAAATTATATTATGGGATGTTAATTAAAAGGAAAACCTTTGATAAATGTTGATTATCTTAGGAGATTTTAATTAAAAGGAAAACCTTTGATAAATGTTGATTATCTTAGGAGTTTTCAATTAAAAAGAAAACCTTTGATAAATGTTGATTATCTTAGGAGACCTAATTAAAGAGAAACCTTTGATTAGCATGAATTATCTTAAGATATTTTAATGATAGTAGGATCTTTGATTATTAGGATTTATTTTATGAGATTCTAATTGAAGAGGTCTTTAATTTATGAGATTTCCTGATGTGGTTTTAATTTTTTTGTAAATTTTGAAAAAAAACTTGTATTAAGACATAGATCAATTACAATGTGGGAAGAGCCTCTTCCCAGCCGAGGTCCGAGAGGACACAGTCATACAATAGTAAAGGAAGAACTGCATCAAAGCCAATTTTTGTGAACCAAAAACTAGCTGCCATGGGGTCCCCCATCGTACTCTATTTTTTTGAAGGTCATTAGCTCAAGGACCTTTCAAGACCCTGTCTAATCACCTCATCCTCAATATCCATGTCACTGTGCAACTGAACTCCAACCTCCTTTTTCGCACCCATCTTAGCCAAAAAGTTATCTGCTTTGTTCAAATATCTACTCGCATAAATTGGGATCACATCCTCCAATTTCTTCCATAATTCTTTAATTTGGGTAACAAAATCCCTCAACCTCCAAGCTTTCAGATCATATTTCCTCATGCAGTCTAGAGCTCCAACAATTATTTGCGAGTCTGTTTCAAGAATAATCCTGTGGTGGCCATGTTTCACTGCCCAAACAGAAGCAGACTTGATGGCAATGGCTTCGGCTTCATTGTCAATGGTTCTTCCCAGGCCTTGCAATTCCCAATACAGCACAGTCCCACCATGGTTCTGGCACACCACTCCAATTATGGCTCTACCCGGATTGCCTTTTGCAGCTCCAACAGTATTGATTTTAATCCAACCTTCAAGGGGAGGTTTCCAAAAATTTATGTCCCATCCCTCTTGCAATTCAATGTGTTCTTCCATAGCTCCAATGTCAATTTGAGCTTCCTCCTCAGCATGAACAACCACAGTTTCGGTAACCTTGCTCCAAATGGTCTGCCAAACCCCGTCTAGAGTAGTAAAAGTTTCTCTAAAAATTTTGGCATTTCTTTCCAGCCATACTTGCCACCAGATAAAGCTTAAACCGAGCTCCCATCCAATACGAAGAGATTTAGATTTGAATCTACCTTTCTGCCATTTTGCCTAGATATTCATCTAGTTCAAGTCACCACTTGAATTTTAAAGTATGCAAACCAACATAGCCAAAAATGTTGGGTGAAAGGGCAACCAAATAGCAAATGGTCAGTAGTTTCCTCGCTCTTGTAGCATAGTACACATTGAGAAGGGCCGATGATACCTTTTGATCTGAGATCATCAAAAGTAAGGATTCCATTGTGCATGCACTGCCAGGCAAAAAAGTTAACTTTCGGCCAGCCTTTAGAGTGCCAGATTTTCCTCCAGTCCTCAACCTAAAAAGTATGAGGGCGGGGCTCTGGGAGAATGTTGTCATATCCATACTTTATTGTATAGATGCCAAGACTCCCAAAGCCCCAAGCTAATTCATCCTCCATGTCTCCCCCTGTAAGAAATCTTTCTGTCAGAATTTTAGTCATGATGGGAGTCAAATCCGGAGGGATTGAAATGGGCCACTCATCCAACTTCTTGAACTGCTTAAACTTACACTCCCCCAGTTGAGTAGTTGTGAAATAACTTTCAATACGGATCCATCCCTTGGCTTCAATGGCTACTTTTATTGGCTATAATTCTAGAAATTTAGCAATGATGGGTGGGAACTGATCCCAAGAATCTGTCTAGAAACAAGCCTTCTCCCCTCTTCCCACTTTCCAAAATAAGCGGTCTTTAACAACCCGAGACCCTAACTTGAGAGCCTACCAAACTAGGGACCCAGTACCATCTAAGGGGATGTGAGCTACATAATTTGGGTTGGCCTGTCCCAGGTATTTTCTAGTTAGGATTCTACTAAAAAGAGAGGTAGGTTGGGAGATCCATCTCCAGTACAGCTTTCCAGCCAAAGCTTTATTATTTAGCTTAGATTTTCTCAAACCCAGACCTCCTTTAACCTTGGGCTAGGTAACTTTGTCCCAGCCCACTAAGGCCCACTTTCTCTCTCCCTTTGCTCCTTCCCATAAAAACTTTCTAGCCATCCTGTCCAACTCTTTCCATATTGTAATCGAGGCAGCTAGGATAGAGAATTTGTAAATTGGCATGGCTTGAATGACTGACTATAAGAACGTTAATCTGCCACCATAACTTAACCACTTATGATACCAATGATTAATTCTGTCCTTGATACACTCCAGTAGATTCCTCCATGTGTCTAATTTCAGCTTCTTAAAGTGCAAGGGGACCCCCAAGTAAACCACTGGGAGAGAAGTCCTTGTGAATCTCAAGATTTCTAAAATTCTGTTCTGAAGCCTTTACTCCAGATTAAAAAAAACCACTTTGGATTTCTTGTCATTAATGACCTATTGAGTAGCCCTGAGATAGACATTAAGAGTATTCCTAATCATTCTTGCTTCCCTGAAGCTAGCCACTCCCATAAAACTAGTGTCATCCACAAACTGCAGGTGCATTAAAACTTCGTCACCCACCCTGATACCCAATAATCTACCTTGTTGTCTTCTCCTCAAGAAAAGTCTACCAAGACCTTCAGAAAGAATGAGAAAAATATAAGTAGAACATGGATCCCCCTGGCACAGTCCCCAAGTAGCTCCAAATGGTTACGAAGGAAGGCCCTTGATTAGCACAGAGTAAGTCAGGGTAGAGACATAGCTCATGACCCACTCTATCCAGTCCTAAGAGAAACCAAATGATGCCATCATTTTAGCCAGAAAACTCCATTCAACCCTATCATAAGCCTTTGACATGTCCAGTTTTATGAACATCCCTTTATTACCAGAAGTGTGCATTGAATGGATTGTTTCTCGGGCCACAACCACCCCATCCAGAATCTGTCGTCCCTCAACAAAACCCCCTTGCTTAGAGGAGACAATGTTGTGAAGAAGAGGTTTTAGGCACTCAGCCATTACCTTTGTGATTATTTTGTATAGCACATTACATAAGGCAATAGGCCTATAATCTGAAATATGAACCCCCTCCTCCCCTTTTGGAATTAAGGTAATGAAAGTGTGGTTTATAGCTTTAAGCATTCTCTTATTTTCTCTGGACTCTTCTACAACAGCCATTACATCTTCCTCTAAGTAGTCCCAAAAATCTTGAAAAAACTCAATTGGGAAGCCGTCTAGACCTGGAGTTTTACCAGTGCTCATTCCAAAGACCACAATTTTCAATTCATCTCTATCAATGGGTTTGAGGAGGGCCTAATTTTCATCCTTAGAAATAATAGCAGGTATGACAGAAATAACTTCATTTTGGGCCTCTACATCTTGTACCACAATTTCCTTAAAAATCTTAGAAAAATAATCCATAGCATGGGAATGCATACCTGGAAGTGTATCAAAGGAATGACCATTATCATCTTGAAGGGCCTCCATCTTGTTCATCTGTCTTCGAGCACAAGCTTTCCGATGAAATAATTTTGTATTTCTATCCCCTTCTAATAACCAGGTGGTTCTTTCTCTCTGCTTCCAATAGGTCTCCTCCTGGTTGTCAATGTCCTCATCCGTTGTACGCAGGGCATCATCCTCAACTTTGAGCTGATATGTAATTACTGCTTCTCTGAACTATTTTTGGACCTCATCCCATCTGGCCACCAATGGAGCTCTTTGGGCCTAGAAGTTTGTTTTATTATCATGCCTCCAATACTTCAACTGAGTTTTGACATATTGTAGTTGTTTGTGGATTCCGAACATAGCTCTCCCATAAGTTGGGTGGCCTTCTTCCCACCACTGTGGAATTTTCTCCTGAAGTTCTTCTTTCTGAAGCCAAAAATTCTCAAATCTGAAAGGTTTGTGATGCTGCCCCATCCTAGTCCCGCCTTCCAATAGAATGGGACAGTGATCTAAAACTGGGCCTTCTAAAATTTGAAAATTTATATTCCATTTTACAAACACCTCCTCTGAAACCAGAAAATGATCTAGCTTAACCTTCCTACTATGTGGATCTCACCTTTTATTAGTCCAAGTGTAGTTAATGCCAGGACATTTAATGTCCACTAATTGCAAAGCCTGGACTTGGGCAATCATGAAACGGTCCCCTAGGTCCAAAAATGGTGTTCCCCCTTCCTGATCTCTAGAAGATAATTTAGTGTTAAAGTCCCTTGCTATAATCTAGTCTAGATCTTCCCTTGAGGTTCGCATGTTATGCACAGCCTTCCACTGCTGCCTCTGACCATCTAGGTTTTGAGACCCATAAAATTTTGTGATTATAACGTGTTTCGCAGTGACATTATTCCTAAAAAGGGAAGTGAGAACACCCCTCCAGGCAATATGTTCTATTACAGACCATTCAAGAGAGTTCCACAGAGTAAAAATCCCCCCTGAGGCACCTTGGGCATCCACATCCATATGACTAGCACCCCTCCAAATTCTGTTGACTATTTTGGACATAAGATCTAATGACATCTTAGTCTCTTGTAAAAGCAAAAAATTAGTATTACAATTCTCTAAAAGTCTTCGAACATCAGATTGATGGGTTCTGCTGTTTAAACCCCTCACATTCCATGATTGTATAATCATTGGTCACCCTGGGAGCAATAAGAGTCTATTGGCCTCACCGATCCTCCCATGATCAGTTTGTCTCCTTGGACTGCTAGCAACTCCTTATTGGATCTTCTACCTACTCCTTGAGAATTACTATTTTTTGATCTTTTTTCTACCTGGGTTATCCCCAAAGTTGGCCTTTCCTTGTTCTTCTCTGCTATTCCCATGCTGACATCTTGAGATATTGTCAAATCTTGGTTATGCACTACTAAAGCCCCTGAACACACTAGCTATGATACCTCACAGAGTTCAACTACTTGCTGTATGATGGGAGGAGATAAGAGGGGGAGATGCATGGGAATATTAGAATTTTCATTATTACCCTCCATGCCCTCCATAAATTGTTCCTCTTCGTCAACCAGTGACTTAAATATCTCATACCTATTGGCAGGTCTGATATGGGATTGCTCCTTTCCCTCTTTTTCTTCTAGGCTATTCAAAACCCTCTCTCTGAGCTTCCTGGCCTTGAACGGTGCTATTAGAATCTTTATTAAGTGTTGCCTTATCCTCTTTAGGCAGGTTTGGCATTCCTAAAGGGGCCTCCATTTTAGCATTCATATTATTAGGGTAGAAATGGGCCAAATTTCCATGTTTGTGACAAACCCTACATCTAAAGGGTAGGGCCTGATAGTCCAGTTGTTGAATCCAGGAGAGTCCTGCCAATTCAATTTCCATCTCTGCCAACAAAGGCTGGCTGAGATCCATCTCCACACATATTATTGCATACACCACCATTCTCCCTTCAATTGTGTCTCTGGAAACACCCAGATGTCTTCCAATAGAATTGCCAATCCTTGCCAACACTTGCTCACTCCAGAATTCCATTGGAAGAGCATATAGTCGGATCCATACTGGGACAGTAGTAGGTTCAAATCGGGGATCGAATCCCACTCTCCATGGTTGAACAAATAGCCCTGTCGGGCCATGATTTTTCTTCTCTGACTCAAAAGCCCTATTTCTATCGACCAAAGACAAAAATCTAACAATAAAATATCCATTGCTAACAAACCACAATGAATACTCACCGTGAGGCTCCCAGTTTTGGCAGATCCAAGAGTGCAAAAAATTTAGGGAAGGATGTATACCCATGAACTTGCAGATTAAATCATAATTAGCTCTGTAAATGACTGATTATTCAACCATACTTGCCTCGATGACAATTTTTGGCCTGGTTTCGGCCTGTGGCAAACATCCATTCACACGATGTGTTGTCGGCCTATTCCCAGCAACCGTGAAGAGCATTTTATATGTCGTTTTTTGAGTTTCGTCATTCTTTGGAGGAGATTTTTCTTTAAACAAATCTGCATATGAGCTGCTACTCCCTAGAAAAGGAGTCGTAGAAATCCCCATTGGACCCTCCTGGGGCACCAATATAGCCTTCAGATCCACCGTACCTCGAAAGCACTTCTGCAATCCAGCTGATGCCCTAGATTTTTCAAAGTTCTAGAAACCCTAGTTCAGAGGAAAAAATCGCCAAAGCTCCTCTAGCACAAGACTTATCTTCCCTGATGTGGTTTTAATTAGGGTAAGACCTTTTGTGTAAAAGATAATTAAGGGGTTATTTGTAACTAAATTAGTGAATATTTAGATAAGGTTGTGAATTTTTAATTGAGGCTATGAATCTAAGATTTAGGTTGAAAATATTTGATTAGTAAGTCTATGATGTAGACTTTACAAAAAGGACTTCAAAGGAAAACATAATTGTGTTATAATATTTATGACAAAGTTTATGTTGAATGATGGATTGTTTTAAAGGTTAAAGGTATGGGACTTTAATGCTTTAAAACAATATTTTATTTGATTGGATTTGTGAATTAAAAAGGATGTTAGATTTATTCTTTGAATTGAAGTTATGGGGCTTTGATTTAGGGAATGAATGATGGATTGTTTTAAAGGTTAAAGGTATGGGACTTTAATGCTTTAAAACAATATTTTATTTGATTGGATTTGTGAATTAAAAAGGATGTTAGATTTATTATTTGAATTGAAGTTATAGGGCTTTAATTTATGGAATGAATAATGGTTTGTTTTAGAGGTTAAAGGTATGGGACTTTAATGCTTTAATACATTAATGGATTTGATTAAAGTTAGACCTTGATCTAAGTAGTACATGTTAGATGGATCTCTAATGGAACTGGAGAGTTGAAGATAAAAGTAAAGAATATTTTATAATATTCACTATGCATTAGATGGTTGAAAACTTAATTAAATTTTGTATAATTGTAATTTGGTAAAGTAAATTAATAGATGCATTTAGAGGTATGCCTATCCTGAAAAATGAGCACCTTGATCCCCTACTACCCTCAAAGAAGCAATGGGAAGCAAGGTGAAGCAAGGAGTTAAATGGAAATAAGGTATAGGTAATTGTATTTATGCTGATTTACTTATGCTCAAATAGACTAGAATTGTGGGGAGATATCCCTAATGTAGTTAATGTAATATTCCTTAAAGTAAGAAGGATTTACCATGCAATTTTTAATGCAATAACTATTTATAGGTTTAGAGAAGGTACTTTTACTTTATTTTTATAGCTGATTCTCTTTCTGATGATAACATTCTCTTTTAGTGTTAATCCTTATTTATTTTTTTGGATGTTTAGCGATTACTCTTTGATGTTTTAGTATCTATATGTATTCTTGTTTGGTTGCTTAATGATAGAAATCTAAGAGTAGAGTTCTAGGGTGAACTCAGAGGTGACCTAATGGAATTAAGAATCCCTTAGGGTAAACATAGGTAACCTAAGAGAATTGAGAACCCCTTAGGGTGAACATAGAAGACCTAAGAGAATTGAGACCCCTTTAGGGAGATAAATGACTAAGTTATGGAGAGATTACATCTGAGTTAAGATAGCTCATCGTGGAGATGAGATAGATAGCGTAACTTGAAATACTTATAGAATACCTACACATAATGACTTATGTATGGTATGGATATGCGTGTATACCTTCTATGGACTGAGGATGATAGGTCTAGCTCATAAAAAGTGATGGGATATATGGGATTATCTACAATGATACTTGATACGCAGACACAGATGTACTTGTTATAGGGTACTTCATGAGATGTAGCTTTCAAGAAAAATTAGAGGATCAAACATTTAGGTAAATACTAGTTGGGTTAGGGGTTCATGAAGGGTTCATGTATCCCTCTCCTTGGTAAAAAAACAAACTTTATTTATTTTTGTATTTTTTTGTTTGTGTATTTTTAGGTCATTACATTTGGTATCAGAGCTCTAGATACGATGGTAAAGAGATTATATGTGTGCTAAAGATAAGTAGATTCTTCCAATGAAAGCTTGGTTAATATAAAGGCTAAAGTTGGGATGATCTAGAATACCCTAATTTCTAGAATCTGATGGGAATTGACCCCAAAGGAGCATGGATTTTAGGATGCCTTAGTATGGGCTTTGGTATCAATGACACATCCTATCCTGGGATATTAACCTAGTTATATTGTTAATGCATATAGCAAGAGAAATTTGTATTATGGCTTGAATTAGAGATACAACTTAAGATGAAACAGTAATCTAATCTTATTTATTTGATGGAATCAAGTTAAGATGCCAACTAAGACCAGAATAGGGAGGCCTACACCTAGAAAAACTCAAAAAATTAATGTCAAAGAAGAAAACTAGGATGGGGAACCAATAAGTCCCAATAGGGAGGTAGAAGACCTCACCGCTACGGTCATTGCTATGCAGGATCAAATAAGATAGTTGCTAGAAATGATTGCAAATTAGAAGTCACAAGTTTGAGGCCCAAATATTGATCTATATAGTGGACTATTGTAGAAAAAGTACAATATAGAGCCTTAGTAGAAAAGGAAATAGCTAGGGACATGAAGAGAAGAAAATGAAATTATTCCAGACAATTTGCAAAAATATTTCAAAGTATATTAAAGACAAAAGTTATATTTATAAGGAATCCCATGTGCGTATGTGAGTTCATTTCCAATCTTGATTTATCATAATGATACACAAAATATCTCAAATACAAATGTGTGTGCAATTGCTTTGTGCATTTACCAGTTTTGAGCAAGATAATTTGATACAAGTGATTTGAATTAACCAAATAAGTGTTCATTAACCATGATTTAGATGCATATAATCGTACCAGACTACTATGTAAGTCGGGTTACCAAGAGCTAGCTAATCCATAAGCAGACATAGGTCTGTACAAAAGAAGGTCGCTAATGTGACAGACATATCACCATGCTAGGAGTTACCCAAGGCCAAGCGGGTTGGGCACAAACCACCTATTATGGGGCTTACCTCACAGTTTTCGAATAATTGAGAATTCCAGGGATTCAAGCTCATCAACCTTTATTTTCTTTTCAATGGGTAGGGAAAGGGATTTTATTGCTTTTGCTTTTGCTTGTTTTGCTTTCTTTTTCTTTCTTTTTTCTTTTGTATTTTGCTTTTTTTTGTATCTTTTGCGTTGATATTTGAGATAATGCTGAAATAGTGCTAAGAGAGTACAAAATGATTATGAAATAATGCATCTTTTTCTCATGATTTTGGTTGATTTTTCTTTTTCTTTTGCTTCCTATTCTAGGGATACTTGCTCGGATTAGCTATAGAGCAAGGGATTTTTATTCCGGGTAGGGGTGAGCTTGTCCTTTTGTCAATTCTCAAAGATTCTAGACCATGTGCATGATAGGATAGCAGGGGAAACTTTTCGCTCAAGAAACCACTTCTACTATGTAGCATAGCATGGACATTACAAATATAATCATTTTATTATGAAAGGATATGCTTGGTTTAAGTAAATAACAAGATCAATTCTTTGTGCTCAAACTTTATTTAATTGAATTTTGTGGACTTTGATATAAGAGAGATTAGTAATCATGCCAGATAAAATCAACATATTTATTTTTGTGTTTGCAAAAGTGAGGGATTCCAAATAAATGCTAATTTATCAAAAATAATTTGAAAATATAACTGCAATACTTTAAGAAGAAATATATACAACAAATATTTGTGAGGAGTTTGATAATTTTGACTCTCTCTTTCTTCTCTTTATTATTTATTTATTTTTTTTGTAGCACCCTAAAATTGGCGCGTAGTAAAACCTTAAATAATTACAATTACTCTAGTAAATATTCAAATTCAAATTTTAACCCCCAAAACCGCTTCCAAACCGTCGTTTAACCCGTTTCCTCCTTTCCCATGCCATTTTTAGAGTTTGTTTTGACCGTTTGATGATATCGTCGCCGATCAGACGATATCGCCTCAGATCGGACGATTTCGTCTAGACTAGGACGTCCAGACGATCTTGTCCCAAAACTAATTTTTCTCAATTAGCCTCTGTTCCAACGGCGTCTCTAATCTAGGCAGAAGCATGTCTGCGCCGTTAGAGACCCTCCCCATTGGAGATCTCCCAAATTGGGATGATCTCCAACCTCCTAACCTCCCTCCTAAGCCTATTTAAACTTAGGACTCCCCCTTGGCTTTCCCCTAGCTGAAATTTCCTATAACTTGACTTTACACGCACTAAAACATCCTGAATTACCATCTGCACTTGTCCTATCCAAATTTTGTTGCAGGAACCTTGTCATTCTTCAGCCGGAGCAAGCTCAGATCGTCGCAGACGATCCTGTTCAATTCGAGATGATTTCGTACCAATCCGAGACGATTTCGACTACAATCAACATTGGGGGCAATCAGTGCCCAGAGTTTGCATTTTTCTCTTCTCATCTGCTATTTTATTCTGCATCTAGTCAGTTTATTTATTATTTTTTGCTATTCTGCATCTTGGAGTTCACCCATGTAGTTTAATTGCATAATGAAATCATGATTAACTATTAAAACATCGTAATTTGCTTGCATTCCTATTCAGGATTATCTTATTAACATTCTTATTATTATTTCACATCATTGCCCTCTGTTTGTATTGTTGTATTTTTTGTATTCTGTGCCTATTTATCTGTTTGCAGGTCTCTGACGAATTCATCTGATGAATTCGTCAGATCTCAGACGATCCTGTAGGTAGGAGACGATCCTGTCAAATTCCAGATGATCTGGACTACTTCAAAAATCAGAATCTCCATCAGACATCCGGATCAGGTATGGCTCTGTAATTTAGCTTTTTCTCTCTATTTTTTGTTCAAATCTGTTTGTTGTATTTCATTTAGTCTGCATTTTCATAATAGAACAACTTAGATTCATTTGGCCAAACCTAGGACTTGAATGTTTAAAGATAAAACTGAACACATTAAACACATTCCCAACCTAGGCGTGGAAACTGCCATTCAAACGTTTCCTGGTGAACCCACCATCCATCGAAAAATCACCATAATACACCTCCCCCGAGAGGCGGGACCTTCGCAAGGCCTCTCAGTCCGAGGTACCACGCCATCCTTTTCCCATCCTCCTTCCAGGCACGGATCCTATAGCCTGAAGGTAAGGATGCAAAAAATTTGGAGCGATACATTTTGGTGAACCCGACGTGAATGCATTTAAAACCTTTTGAAAACAAAAAAAACAAAAAAAACATAGATGCATTTAAAATCATTAGAAAATACTAAGTTGCATATCATGTCTAGATGGTAGCTCCTAAGAAAATATTAGCAGTTACTATAAATGTTGAAAACCAATTAGCAGCCATAGAAGTTAATTATGTGCTTAGTGTGCCTGAAACAGATAGAAACCAACTTCTGTGGAAAGAACTTGATAGAAGACTAGGTGTCATTTCATCTAGGTCAACAAAACTTAAACAAATCAAGAGGTTTGTCCTAGATAGAATCCTGGATCCTCATCAACTCATTTTTTATCATGAACTTCAGAGAGCCTGCCATAGATGGTTAGCTTATAGGAGAGCTCTTGTGTCTTCAAAATTGTTCACCTTCGAGGAATACCTCGAGAATGCAGCCACTATACACCAGTTCCTAGGTCATGTAGAAGACCAAGAGGTCATTCTTATGGATAGGGAAATATGGAATAGAGTTCCTCGAGCTGTGTTATATCGAGAGTATTGCCACGAGCTTTACTTCTATCAACCATAATCTGAGACAGATAATATCACTATAGCCCTTTTCATTAAATTCTTGAAAGAAAATTTTCAATTTGAAGAAGAACACTTCATGACTCCTGAAGAACTTGAGCCCATTAATGATATTTATAAATTGTTTATAGAAAACTAGATCATTGCTTTCATTATTATTTCTTGCATTTATTGTGTTGTTTGTTATCTTTATAATATTGTTATTAAAACCAAAAAAAAAAAAACAAGAAAAACTAAAAAACATAACAAAAACCAAAACATTTCATTTTAAATATTATAGTAGGTATATAATTAAAATATATACCTCTTAAGCTTGTAGCATATATATATATATATATATATATATATATATATATATATATTTGTTGAAATCTAAAATTAAGCACAATGCCTAAACTTAGGAATGGTAAACAAACTGAAGGAGAAGAAGAAGATTGGTTAGGAGACAAAACAAGAAACCCAAATGTCCTTCCTGAGGATCCAATCCCGGAAGAAGAAACTCTAGACCAGCAAGACGATGAGCTTGTTGTAGATGAACAAGAAGAAAATGTTAAAGAGGATGGATCCTCATCCCCTAGAATAACTCCGGATGGAACTATTGCTTTTGATAACTTAGATCATTTCTGGAAATTTTTCAATAATAACATTGGCGCTCTTAATATGGCAGTTCGTATTGATAAAGGACAAATTAGTGACACTCAAGCAGCCATGGAAGATGTGTTTAATATACACACTAATCCCTTGTCCTTTGTTGATCAAGAAAGTGATAAGGTTGGACCATCCAATAGAGATATGGTCACTATGATTCAGAACATGCAAAAACAACAGGTTACCCAACCCCCTAAAGAACCTGTTATTGAGCCTAAAATCATTCCCACACAAAAGAAAACTTCCTTCACTGCTTTACTTCGCCAAACTATTGATCAATATGCTTCAAATCAACAAAAACCTAAAATGAAGCCAAACACCAATTTTCAACAATCTGGGATACAACATAATACAACTTCAAAATTTCTTCATAACACCCTTCCTACCAACAATTTACACAATAGTAATATAGCATCTAATATGCATGTCCCTCCATCATATGCTCACAAATCCCATATTAATGCCCTACCGAACCAATATGGTGGGCAAACCAGTAATCTGGAAGCCATGGTGAAGCAGTTAGCTTCCCGCATGGACCAGATAGATCCCTACCGTCCCTCGTACAATTATCGAGAGATGTGTAGTCAACCTTTGGATCCCATAGTTGTAGCACAACCGTACCCTAAGCATTTTCCCATGCCCGTCCTGCCTATATATAAAGGAACCGAAGATCCCATAGAGCATCTTCGCATGTTTAGGATAGCATGTCATGATATATCACATGATGACTTGCTATTACTAAAAATGTTCCCAAAAAGTTTAGGTGGAATGGCATTAGAGTGGTACTATCAATTGCCCACTCATTCTTTGAGAAATTTTGAAGAAACAGCTGAATCGTTTGTCCATCAATTTAGTGCCTACATTGAGAGGCATGTCACCATTAAAGATTTATACAACTTAAAACAAGACAAAGATGAATGTTTTGCTGATTTCTTAGCTAGATGGAGGCAGTTGATAGGAAAACTGCACTTTGTGTTACCTTATAGGGAAATGTTGGACATTTTTATCAATAATTTGCAAGAACAAATCTCCTATGAGTTATCAATTGCTACCTTAACCACCTTCGATCAAGCTATAGACTTAGCTCGAAGGGTAGAAGATGCTCTCATTAGGAGAGGTCACCTCAAAAAGAAATATGATGAGAAAACATCCAGAAATCAGTATAAAAACAAACAAGTCATAGGTGACGGAGTCACTGACAGCAGAAATGTTGCTAATATCAATGCAACGAAGACAACAAAAAAATTTATATTGAAACCTCCTGATAAACCTCCTCGAGAATTTACTAGATTGAATCAACCATTATCAACTATTTTACCTCAATTACTCGAAAGAGGTTTGATTCAATTACCAGCTATCCGGGAACCTGATCCAACCATACCCGGATACAGAGCTGACTTACACTGTGATTTCCATAGAGGACCTGGACACTCTACCAACGCTTGTAAAATGTTAAAGCATAAAATACAAGATCTGATTGATAATAATGAAATGGAGGTGCAAGCTTTCCAACCTAAACAAAATGCTCCTAATAATGCTCAAAAGAACATTCCCCAAAATCAAAATCAAAATGCTAATCAATCATTAGACATATTTCAACATCCTTTACCAAGACATGGTAAAGAGGTGGCCAATCAAATTGAGCATCATAATGTTCCTCCTCCTACCCGATATGTAGGAACTATTAGCGGACATTTACCTAATCATGATTTACAACAATTTGACACAACTTTATCCATGGTCACGACCAGGCCCCTACATAATATTCAAATACCAGATCCTAGTGATGTAGAATCAGATACTGAAAGTGACATGGAAATCACTTCAAACCAATCGAATAGTTCTGAAAATGAATCAGACCCTATTCAACCTATCACAGATGCTATGGTTCCAGAAGAACCATTTCCTAGAAGAGTTACTACTCGACCCTCTTCTAATCAATTCCTCCCTAATGAACAAGCCATAAACGCTCAACCGAGACCAGTTTAGCATCTTCAATATAACATTGTAGGTACCATCGGAGTCGTTACCCGACAACAAGCTCAAAATTCTCAACAAGAACCAAATCAGAACGATGGATCAACTCCATTTGTTTTGAAAAATCCCAATAAAGGGAATCATGCTCCTAATGTTCAACCTAAACCCCCTTACAATATTAATGAGCAATTATCCAATACTACAACCAGAATTTCCCTTTTGGATTTATTAAGATCTTCTCCTACCCATAGGGATGAGTTAATGCTTACATTAAGCCAAATGATGGTACCTCAAAATATTCAACTCGAAGCCATGGCCAATACTATCATCACTAGAGAAGTTGATTGTATTGACTTCCAGGATAAAGATATCCCACAACATAGCTTTACATAAGGATAATCCCTTATATATTACTGCTCTAATTGGAGATGTAGTCGTTAAAAGAGTCCCGATTGATAATGGTTCATCTCTAAACATTTGCACTTTTGACTTCTACCAACGGTTTGGCTTTAGAAGTGATGAAATGAAGAAAATCGACATGATCATAAAAGCTTTCAATGACGAAACACAAGAAACATGTGGAGTTATTACCATCCCATTGCAAGTTGGTCCTAGAACCTTAGATACGACCGTGTTTATTGTACATTGCCCCGCATCATACAATATACTCTTGGGTCATCCTTGGATCAATGCAATGCGGGCTGTCCCATCCACTTTACACCAATGTGTTAAATTCAAATTTAAAAATCAGTTGGTCACTATCCATGGTGATCCTAGACCCTTTGATATGTGTGCTTTGGCAGAACCTGTTGGAGTTCAATTTTGCCCTCGCTCTGTCATCCACACATCCTAATTCTTATTTTTCATCTAAAACTATGAAACACACTCCCATAGCTTCACCTATTTCTCCTCCATTAATTTCACCCTCATATATAGATCAACAATCTTCTAAACAAACCACTCTAGAACCTCAAAAAGATCTTCAATCCACAACCAATCCTTCATGTTCTATCCCTATAATTTCAAAACCTATAGACCCATTCATTAACACTTCCACATTATCAACATCTATCATACCTTCCACATCTAAAGATATAGGGAATGATCCTTCTACATCTTATGCTCTTTCTGATGAACTTTTACCAGATTTATCCACAATCTTAATATCAGAAAAAACAAATGCTTTCATGCAAGATTCAATTCTTTTAAATAACTTGCCACCATCTCCTCGTACTTTGGGCCTCCCACAACCTATGGGAAGTACTTACCAAGTCGAGAGTTGTGCCTTCATTTATAAAGGATATGACTGGGGAAGAATACCCCGAAATATTAAAACTCATCATGATGGATATGCTCGATGTTATTTTACTAATGAGTATATTAAAGCTAAACCTATAATGCTTAAAATGGGATATAAAGGGAAAGGCTTGGGACCTTTCCAAAATGGTATGAAAGAACCTTTCGAGGTAGAACCGTGGCCTTCCCGCTGTGGTGTGGGCCTATTTCCTAGTAAGGGTCAACCCTTTCCTTTTGAAGATGATGATCAACTCATATGTTATCAAGATTATTTGGATAGGCGTGATGATTTGCCTCTAAAAAATCAGCCATTTACATGTAACATGCTATCCATAGCTTACCCCGAAATGATTGCTGAATCCGATGATGAGTTGGAAGGAGATATCTTCCACGATGTCTCCGTTGAAGAAATGTTACACAATGGATTTTATTTTGATGGTTCTATACCAACTATAGCCCAGCTTGAGGCCACTAATCCTCAAGATGAATTATCCAAGTTAACTTTAAAAGAATTACAAGAATTGGGCGTCTCACCCGCCCCACCTAATTTTGAAAGAGATCTACACATGGAAGTAGAAAACGTCATTAAAGTTAACATTGGAACTGAGGATAATCCTCACATAATCAATATTGGGTCAGAATTAAGTCAAGAAAAACAAGAGCAATACATTGCCTTCCTTAAAGAATATGAAGATGTCTTCGCTTGGACATATGAAGATATGCCAGGTCTGGACCCTTCCATAGTCATGCATCATCTAGTAGTCCATCCGGATGCTAAACCCGTTAAACAAAAACTTAGAAAAATGCATCCCAAAGTGGCCCTGCTAGTCAAAGGGGAGTTAGAAAAACTCCTGAATGTTGTTTTTATACAAGCTATTGATTATGCTGAATGGATCTCAAATGTAGTTCCAGTCACCAAGAAAGAAGCTACCAAAGTTAGGGTTTGCACAGATTTTAGAGATATTAACGCTGCATGCCCTAAAGATGATTTTCCTCTTCCAAACATGGACCAAATCATTGATTTTACTGTTGGGAGTGGGATGATGTCCCTAATGGATGGATTCTCCGGTTATAATCAGATCAGGATAGCTCCTGAAGATCAGGCTAAAACAGCCTTTATTACCCCTTGGGGTACCTTTTGTTGGAAAGTGATGCCATTCGGCTTAAAGAACGCAGGTGCAACCTATCAACGAGCTATGACTTATATTTTTCATGATATGATGCATGATATCCTACATGATTATGTAGATGATATTATAGCTCGCTCTATTAATGAAGATAACCATTTAGATGATTTGAGAAAAGTTTTTAATCGGTTAAGAGAATATCTTATTCGATTAAATCCAGCCAAATGCATATTTGGAGTTAAGTCCGATAAACTATTAGGGGTTATAGTTTCTTTACGTGGCATCAAAATTGACCCTCTCAAGATTGCGGCTATCACTGATATGCCCGCACCTACCAATATATCTGAGTTACGAAGTTTACAAGGTAAACTTCAAGCTATCCGTCGCTTCATCGATAAGTTGGCGGACAAAACCGGTCCCTTTCTTAAGCTCCTTAAGAAGGATGTCCCTTTTAATTGGGACGACGAATGTAAAGAAGCTTTTGAACTTCTCAAACAATACCTCCTTAACCCACCTGTGCTTTCTCCACCTAGACCTGATCGCCCATTTCTCCTATATATTTCAGCTTCAGATTCTGCCTTAGGAGCTATGTTAGCTCAGCTTGATGATGCGAAGAGAGAACGTGCTAATTATTATATTAGCCGAACCTTCATCAGTTATGAAACCCGCTACACAGCATTAGAAAAACTATGTCTAGCAGTCATATTTTCTATGCAAAAATTATGCCATTATATGCTCAGTCAGAAAACCTATGTCATTGCTAAATATGATCCCTTGAGGTATCTCATGAGTCGACCTTATTTATCGGGTCGTACATCCAAGTGGGTTCTTGCTCTAAGCGAGTTTGACCTCACGTTCATAGGACAGAAGTCTGTTAAGGGTCAAATCATAGCAGATCAATTAGCTGTTGCACCCTTAGAGTCTACCCATCCCCTCATCATTGAGTTTCCTGATGAATGCCTTCAATTAGAGGCAGACCATATTGAACAATGGTCCTTATACTTTGATGGAGCCCGATGCATGAGTGGGGCTAGTGCGGGTATTATTTTAATATCCCCGCAAAAACATCTTATTCCTCTATCCTTCAAATTAACATTTGCTTGCACCAATAATACTTCTGAATATGAAGCTCTAATCCTTGGATTACGAGCTGCCTTGGCGCTAAAAATTAAACATCTCGTTAGTTTTTGGTGATTCTCAACTTGTTATAAACCAAATTAATGAAGTTTATCAGACCAGAGATGATAAACTGCGCCCATATAAAGCCTATGTT
Organism: Wollemia nobilis; assembly: GCA_028583015.1. Classification (NCBI taxonomy): domain Eukaryota; kingdom Viridiplantae; phylum Streptophyta; class Pinopsida; order Araucariales; family Araucariaceae; genus Wollemia; species Wollemia nobilis. The sequence continues at coordinate 252,130 of JAQPPZ010001613.1, read as the reverse complement.
TTACAATTAATGTCTCTATTTGATCAAGTTACCTTGGAAGCTATTCCTCGAACTTGCAACCGTGCAGTTGATGCTATGGCCGTAGCTGCATCTCTCCTCGCCCTTGGAGTTAGATGACGAATATGCCACTATCATTATTCGTCGACTCTAGGAACCCGCTTCAAATAAGTCATGCTTAGAACCTTTGGATGTGTTTCTAATCAATGAAACTACTCCCGAACCTTGGTATATGGATATATTTGATTTTCTTCAAAATGGGACTTTCCCTGCCAATTCTAATAGAAACCAGCGTCGGTTATTACGTAGACGAGCAAGTCGATTTGTAATAATTGGCAATACTTTGTATAGGAGATCTTTTGAAGGTATCCTATTAAGATGTTTGAATTTAGAAGAATCCAAATCAGCCTTGAGTGAAGCCCATGATGGATCTTGTGGAGGACACTTCAGTGGTAGTGTCATTGCTAAAAAGCTCCTTAGGATAGGATACTTTTGGCCTACCATGGAGAATGATGCACATGATTATGTGCGCCATTGCGACAAGTGCCAGAAACATGCTGACCTTGTCCATGCCCCTGCACAAGAACTACAGGCTATTTCATCTCCTTGGCCCTTTTCAAAATGGGGCTTAGACATTATTGGCAAAATCAATCCTGTGTCATCTGATGGACACAAATTCATCATAACCGCCATCGAGTATTTCACGAAGTGGGTTGAAGCTATGCCTTTAGCTTCCTACACTGGCACACAAGTTTCTAAATTTATTTTTAATCAAATCATTTGTAGGTTCGGAATTCCTGCAAATCTCATCTCTGATAATGGAACTTGTTTCAAAAATAAAGATGTCAAGAAATTATGCCAAAAATATAAGATTCAACATCGCTGGTCCACTCCCTATTATCCTCAGGGTAATGGTCAAGCGGAAGCATCTAACAAAACCTTAATCAAAATTCTCAAAATATTGGTCAATAAATCTGGCCGCGACTGGCACATTCAATTATATCCAGCCTTGTGGGCCTATCGAACTAGTGTTCGAACCCCCACTGGAACTTCACCTTTTGTTTTGGTTTATGGTGCCGAAGCCATTTTTCCCTTTGAATTAGAAGTTCCTTCTTTGGCTCTACTACTTCAAGATACCGAAGTAGGAGATGAATATCGAGTTGGCAGACTCAGTCAACTGGAACTCCTAGATGAAAAATGCATCAATGCTTTGGAGCATCTCCGTGCCTACCAAAACAAGCTTAAAAGATCATATGCTAAAAAAGTTCGTCATCGATCCTTTGAGATCGACGACCTTGTTTTAAAAGAAAATCAAAAAAATACTAATGCAACTAAAGACCTTAAAGGTAAATTTGAGCCCAACTGGCTTGGACCATACATTATCATTGCTAAATTTGAATCAGGAGCATACAAATTAGCTACCTTAGATGGTAAATATTTAAAAGAACCTATGAATATTATGCATCTTAGGCGATATTATGCATAAAATTTAGTCATTTCATCATTTGTACATATTTTGCATGTTGTCTTATTTTAAAAATATATCAAACTGTTTACATAGAAACAAAAACAAACAAAAATAATAAAAATAAAAACAACAATATTCTTGACTCTTTCGAAACCAAAACAAAATAAAGAAGAAAGAGAGAGTCAACATTCTCAAACTTCCCAAAAAGTATTTGTATATATTTCTTCTTACAAATGTTGCAGTTATATATTTCAAATTATTTTGGATAAATTAGCATTTATTTGGAATCCCTCACTTTCACAAACACAAAATAAATATCTTGATTTTTATCTGGCATGATTACTAATCTCTCTTATATCAAAGTCCACAAAATTCAATTAAATAAAGTTTGAGCACAGAGAATTGATCTTGTTATTTACTTAAACCAAGCACATCCTTTCACAATAAAATGATTATATTTGTAATGTCCATGCTATGCTACATAGTAGAAGTGGTTTCTTGAGCGAAAAGTTTCCCCTGCTATCCTATCATGCACATGGTCTAGAATCTTTGAGAATTGGCAAAAGGACAAGCTCACCCCTACCCAGAATAAAAATCCCTTGCTCTACAGATAATCCGAGCAAGTATCCCTAGCATAGGAAGAAAAGCAAAGTTCAAGAAAAAGAGAAAAAGAAAAATGTTATTTTATATCATTACAGCAATGTTTCAAGCATTATCTCAAAAATCAAGCAAAAATACAAAAGAAAAGCAAAAGAAAGCAAAAGAAAGCAAAAGCAAAAGCAATAAAATCCCTCTCCCTACCCATTGAAAAGAAAAGAAGGGTTGATGAGCTTGAATCCCTGGAATTCTCAATTATTCAAAAACTGTGAGGTAAGCCCCATAACAGGTGGTTTGTGCCCAACCTCGCTTGGCCTTGGGTAACTCCTAGCATGGCGATATGTCCGTCACATTAGCGACCTTCTTTTGTACAGACCTATGTCTGCTTATGGATTAGCTAGCTCTTGATAATCCGACTTACATAGTAGTCTGGTATGGTTATATGCATCTAAATCATGGTTAATGAACACTTATTGGGTTAATTCAAATCACTTGTATCAAATTACCTTGCTCAAAACTGGTAAATGCACAAAGCAATTGCACACACATTTGTATTTGAGAGATTTTGTGTATCATTATGATAAATCAAGATCGGAAATGAACTCACATACGCACATGGGATTCCTTATAAATCTAACTTTTGTCTTTAAGATACTTTGAAATATTTTTGCAAATTGTCTGGAATAATTTCATTTTCTTCTCTGGGAACAGTTGTTTCGTATAAAGACAACCACATGCATTAACACAAAAAATCAAAATCATTTTCAAAAATATGCAATAAAGTTACATATAACTTTTGACTTTTGCGACGATGGTATAGTTCTAAAACCAAAAGTGGAATTTTATGCCTAGCGCAAGTCCTCATCTTCATATTTTCTGTTTATTCTCAAAATTTAAAAATCAACCATGCAATTTATTTTCTTCTTTTGGATTTCGCGATGATGGTATAAGTCTATACCTAAATATTCTATGCCTAGCGCAAACCATTGTATTAATTTTATTCCCCATTCATTTAAAAATCATAAAAACCATATGACTTAAATCACTATGTTTCACAATCATCTTTTAAAACAAGAATGCAACTTATTCTATTTTCATGTCATTATGTTCAAATTCAATATTACAACCATGGTATAATTTCTAAGGAATTATTCAACATTTTATCACACTTAGGAATTTACGCCTACCAAAAATCATTTTCTAAAAATATTTCATGCATAATATTTTCATGAAAAGTCTGAAAACAAAATCATCATCATCATCATTTGCATCATCACACCAAAGTCTTAAGACAGTCTCTTAAGCACTCTTTTACTTTTCTTTTTAACAATATTTCTATACTGGGATTAGCTTGACGACCGAGTGAGCGGCGACTCCATGAAATGGTCTATAACAACGACAATGTCCTTTGAAATTATTGTTAAAAGTCCCTTTTATTTTTTATCAAATTATCATCACAACAACCAATTTGTTACATCAGATTATTTCATTTAAATTTTTAAAGCATGACATTTCAACCATAATATTTTCCAATGACATAATTACATGAATCATCAAATCAATCACACTTCAAACATTAAAGCATCATAAAAACATATAAACAAATCGTATCATCATAAGACAGGTCATATGATCAAAAATATATTATATATATATATATATATATATATATATATATATATATATATATATATATATATATATATCTCAACAATGTATATACATCATCTCAAAACTAGATTGGTATGCCACAATCTACATCTTGGCATACTCAATCCTCTCAATCATATATCCTCTGTGCAGTGTCTCGAGAACCCCTCGAGCTCTCAGCCTCATCTCCTCCCCCGCCCTGAGGTGGACGAGGTGGCCCCATCGTAGTATGTGTGGTACTGCGAGTCCTAGTCGTCGATCGAGATGAAGTCCTCGATGACCCAATCCTGATCGGGTCAGCAATGCCGACTGGTAGCTGTACCCTCTGACCCTCTGGCACCATCTGGAAGTAGATACCCTGGTAGAACATGGTCTGAGCAATCGACCATGCCAGCTCCTGAGTGCTCGCTCCTCCGCTCCGTGCTCTAAGGCGTGCAACCTCATCTCTGAGCTGTGTAGCCTCCGCTCGGTGTCGTGCAACCTCCTCCTGCAAAGTCTGCACCTATGCCTAGAGATGGATAGTCTTCGCCCAGAGAGTAGCCATCTCACTACTCTCTCCTGTGTCCACACCCTTGCCCTTATCGGGCGATGGTGGTCTCTCTCTCTATGGAGAAGGGGGTCTCTCCTCCCTCCTCTCCTGCTGTCATGGCCTCTGCTGAGCCTGTGGCCTCCTCTGCTCTCTCCCACCATGACCTTGTGCTGCCTCAATGGCTGCCTGGCGTCGCCTCCCCATCCGATGCACAACTACGTGAATCAGACCCTGAGCCCTCGTCATCCGAGGAGGGCGGATGCCTGTGTACCAGGCATCATAGCCGTCGGCTACCCCAGCGTCGTCCCCATCCACTAGCTGAATGGGGGCATCATCTACGTCCTGACTCTAGAATCGCTGCATATCTGGAGCCCCACTAACTGTAGTGTTATCCCGGATAGTCCGAGAAAACTCGTAGTCTCTCAGAGATGGGATCCCCTGCTATAGACCGAACTGCCTCAAAACTCGGTCATACCGATGGAGCTCCACCTCTCCCCTCTCCATCCTCAGCCAACAGACTCGCCTGATGCGAGCCAGCTCCTGTCCATCCTCGGCCCACCCTGGATGATCTCTCCAAGGCCTCTAGGTGATCTGGTCGGAGACAAGGTCGTCAAGTAGTCTCCGGGATGCTGGCAGATCTATCCGCCACTGTGCCCCTCTTCGGAGCCACCAGTAGAAAACTCGGGGCCTCTCCCCGTCAATCCCTATCAGTGGGAGCCCTACCGGCCTCCGCATCGCAATGTGCTCCCAACACCAAACCTGCAGTAGTGATGTCATAACCAGACATCGGCCGCCCTTGTATACGACCCCATGAAGGATCCTATACAACCGACAGAGTACAAAGCTCCCCCAAGCAAACCTGTACCCGTGGTCTCTCATGTCATAGACCACATCTGTCAGTACCCATGGTACCCTGCATCCACTCTGGTGGCACAACAAAAGACCACCTACCACCCCAGCCAAAACCCGTGTGAGTCTAGATGCCCCAGGCATCTGGCACAGCGACTCGATATTCACTCCGCCCTTCTCCAGGGCGAAGCTCGGATCGCCACACAGTCGCATCATCGCGTGGCCCTGATTGGCCATGGGAGTGATCAACCGTCCTTGTATGGGGATCCTCAAAATCCTCCATACATCCTCCAGTGTGGGAGTCATCTCCCCTGTCGATAACTCGAAAATAGGAAGAACCCGGATACCACCTCTCTGCTAGGGTTGTCAATAGCCCCATATCTGTAGAAACTCGTGGCATCTCTCGCCACATGCCGCAAGCCGACCCGAGCCGACCGATCTCGCTCTGCTCGAGATAGGGCAGCCAAGTCATCCCTTAGTCCATCGTATTTCCATTCTCTCCTCTTTAGTAATCCTCTCTGCAACATAAACAAAATCAACAATAAAAATCATTAATAAATCATTAATTAAAAATGCAAGTCAAAATAAGTTCAATTTTATAAATGATGATATCGTCCACAATTGGACGATATCATCCCCAATTTGAGCAAATTCGTCTCCGATTTTGCATGAGGAAATCGTCCCTTATTGGACGAAATCGTCCCCCTATCGCCGATTTCGCCCTTAGACGAAATCGACGATATCGAGACGATTTCGATGAAATCGAGACGATTTCGTCTCGACGACGTCGACGGCCCAAAAATGGCCGCGATGCTCAAAAATCAATCAAATCTAATCTAAAAAGCATGAAATTCTAAAGTAAAGCATTCTAAATTCAGTTTAGACCCTTACCCGTAGCCCGTGTCGGACCTCTGTTGATCTGTGCGCTGTCTCGACCATCTTGTCTCCAGAGCTCTAAAAACTAGGAAAATGAACAGTAACAATGAATTAGGGTTTTACCCTATTTTTCTTAATTTTATTCAAAAACACTTAACAACTTTTTTAAAATTTTGCTTTTCCGCATTTTTACCTCAAACGTTCGATTTGGGTAAAAACACGGAGGGGGCACCATAGTAAGCTGTCGTACGATTCGACCTAGAATCGTCGCCTAAAAATGGGAATAATTTTTGCTTTCTCGTAGATCGAGAAGAACTCATCTTTAACGCATTTTCTTCGAAAAATTTGCTAAAGAGGGGGCAAAATGTAGCACCCTAAAATTGGCGCAGTAAAACCTTAAATAATTACAATTACTCTAGTAAATATTCAAATTCAAATTTTAACCCCCAAAATCGCTTCCAAACCGCCGTTTAACCCGTTTCCTCCTTTCTCGCGCCATTTTTAGAGTTTGTTTTGACCGTTTGACGATATCGTCGTCGATCAAACGATATCGCCTCAGATCGGACGATTTCGTCTGGACTAGGACGTCCAGACGATCTTGTCCCAAAACTAATTTTTCTCAATTAGCCTCTATTCCAACGGCATCTCTAATCCGGGCAGAAGCGTGTCTGCGCCGTTAGAGACCCTCCCCGTTGGAGATCTCCCAAATTGGGATGATCTCCAACCTCCTAACCTCCCTCCTAAGCCTATTTAAACTTAGGACTCCCCCTTGGCTTTCCCCTGGCTGAAATTTCCTGTAACTTGACTTTACACGCACTAAAACATCCTGAATTACCATCTGCACTTGTCCTATCCAAATTTTGTTGCAGGAACCTTGTCATTCTTCAGCCGGAGCAAGCTCAGATCATCGCAGATGATCCTGTTCAATTCGAGATGATTTCGTACCAATCCGAGATGATTTCGACTGCAATCAACATTGGGGGCAATCAGTGCCCAGAGTTTGCATTTTTTTCTTCTCATCTACTGTTTTATTCCGCATCTAGTCAGCTTTATTTATTATTTTTTGCTATTCTGCATCTTGGAGTTCACCCATGTAGTTTAATTGCATAATGAAATCATGATTAACTATTAAAACATCGTAATTTGCTTGCATTCCTATTCAGGATTATCTTATTAACATTCTTATTATTATTTCACATCATTGCCCTCTATTTGTATTGTTGTATTTTCTGTATTCTATGCCTATTTATCTGTTTGCAGGTCTCTGACGAATTCGTCAGATCTCAAATGATCCTGCAAGTAGGAGACGATCCTGTCAAATTCTAGACGATCTGGATTGCTTCAAAAATCAGAATCTCCATCAGACATCCGGATCAGGTATGGCTCTGTAATTTAGCTTTTTCTCTCTGTTTTCTGTTCAAATCTGTTTGTTGTATTTCATTTAGTCTGCATTTTCATAATAGAACAACTTAGATTCATTTGGCCAAACCTAGGACTTGAATGTTTAAAGATAAAACTGAACACATTAAACACATTCCCAACCTAGGCGTGGAAACTGCCATTCAAACGTTTCCTGGTGAACCCACCATCCATCAAAAAATCACCATAATACACCTCCCCCGAGAGGCGGGACCTTCGCAAGGCCTCTCAGTCCGAGGTACCATGCCATCCTTTTCCCATCCTCCTTTCGGGCACGGATCCTATAGCCTGAAGGTAAGGATGCAAAAAATTTGGAGCGATACATTTTTATTTTTGGTTTCGAAAGAGTCAAAAATATTGTTGTTTTTACTTTTATTTTTGTTTGTTTTTGTTGAAACAGTTTTATATATATTTAAAATGAGACAACATGCAAAATATATACAAATGATGAAATGACCAAATTTTTATGCATAGTAACGTTTAAGATGCATAATATTCATAGGTTCTTTTAAATCTTTACCATCTAAGGTAGCTAATTTGTATGCTCCCGATTCAAATTTAGCAGTGATAATATATGGTCCAAGCCAGTTGGGTTCAAATTTACCTTTAAGGTCTTTAGTTGCATTAGTATTTTTTTTATTTTCTTTTAAAACAAGGTCGTCGACCTCAAAGGATTGATGACGAACTTTCTTAGCATATGATCTTTTAAGCTTGTTTTGGTAGGCACGAAGATGCTCCAAAGCATTGATGCACTTTTCATCTAGGAGTTCTAGCTGACTGAGTCTGCTAGCTCGATATTCATCTCCTACTTCGGTATCTTGAAGTAGTAGAGCCAAAGAAGGAACTTCTAATTCAAATGGAAAAATAGCTTCAGCGCAATAAACTGAAACAAAAGGTGAAGTACCTGTGGGAGTACGCACACTAGTGCGATATGACCACAAAGTTGGATATAATTGAATGTGCCAGTCGCGGCCAGATTTATTGACCAATCTTTTCAGGATTTTAATTAATGTTTTATTAGATGCTTCTGTTTGGCCATTACCCTGATGATAATAGGGAGTGGACCTACGATGTTGAATCTTATATTTTTGGCATAATTTCTTAACATCTTTATTTTTGAAACAAGTTTCGTTGTCTAAGATGAGATTTGTAGGAATTTCGAACCTACAAATGATTTGATTAAAAATAAATTTAGAGACTTGTGTTCCAATGCAAGAAGCTAAAGGCATAGCTTCAACCCACTTCGTAAAATACTTAGTGGCGGTTATGATGAATTTGTGTCCATCAGATGACATAGGATTAATTTTTCCAATAATGTCTAAGCCCCATTTTGAAAAGGGCCAAGGAGATGAAATATCCTGTAGTTCTTGTGTAGGGGCATGGACAAGGTCAGCATGTTTTTGGCACTTTTTGCAATGGTGCACATAATCATGTGCATAAGTTTCCATGGTAGGCCAAAAGTAGCCTATCCTAAGGAGCTTTTTAGCAATGACACTACCACTGAAGTTTCCTCCACAAGATCCATCATGGGCTTCACTCAAAGCTAATTTGGATTCTTCTAGATTCAAACATCTCAATAGGATACCTTCAAAAGATCTCCTATATAAAGTATTGCCAATTATTACAAATCAACTTGCTCGTCTACGTAATAACCGACACTGGTTCCTATTAGAACTGGCAGGGAAAGTCCCATTGTGAAGAAAATCAAATATATCCGTATACCAAGGTTCAGGAGTAGTTTCATTGATTAGAAACACATACAAAGGTTCTAAGCATGACTTATTTGAAGCAGGTTCCTGGAGTCGATGAATAATGATGGTGGCATATTCATCATCTAACTCCAAGGGAAGAAGAGAGGTAGCTGCGGCCATAGCGTCAGCTGCATGGTTGCTAGTTCGAGGAATAGCTTCCAAGGTAACTTGATCAAATAAAGATATTAATTTTAAAACATATGCTTTATATGGACATAATTTACCATCTTTGGTCTGATAAACTTCATTAATTTGGTTTATAACTAGTTGAGAATCACCAAAAACTAGCAGATGTTTAATTTTTAGTGCCAAGGCAGCTCGTAATCCAAGGATTAGAGCTTCATATTCGGTAGTATTATTGGTGCAAGCAAATGTTAATTTAAAGGACAAAGGTATAATGTGTTTTTGTGGAGATATTAAAATAATACCCGCACCATCCCCACTCATGCATCGAGCTCCATCAAAGTATAAAGACCATTGTTCAACATGGTCTGCCTCTAATTGAAGGCATTCATCAGGAAACTCAATGATGAGGGGATGGGTAGAATCTAAGGGTGCAGCAGCTAATTGATCAGCTATTGTTTGACCTTTAACAGAATTTTGTCCTATGAAGGTGAGTTCAAATTCTCTTAGCGCAAGAACCCACTTAGCTGTGCGACCAGATAAATACGGTCGACTCATGAGATATCGCAAAGGGTCAAATTTGGCAATAACATAGGTTTTCTGACTAAGCATATAATGGGGTAATTTTTGCATAGAAAATACGACTGCTAGACATAGTTTTTCTAATGCTATGTAGTGGGTTTCATAACGAATTAAAGTTTGGCTAATATAATAATTAGCACGTTCTCTTTTCTCATCATCAAGTTGAGCTAACATAGCTCCTAAATTAAAATCTGAAGCTGAAATATACAGGATAAATGATCAGGTCTAGGCGGTGAAAGCACAGGTGGGTTAAGGAGGTATTGTTTGAGAAGTTCAAAATCTTCCTTACATTTGTTGTCCCAATTAAAAGGGACATCCTTCTTAAGAAGCTTAAGAAAGGGACTGGTTTTGTCTGCTAGCTTATCGATGAAGCAACGGATAGCTTGAAGCTTACCTTGTAAACTTTGTAACTCAGATATATTGGTAGGTGCGGGTATATCAGTGATAGCCACAATCTTGAGAGGGTCGATTTTGATACCACATAAAGAAACTAAAACCCCTAATAGTTTACCGGACTTGACTCTAAATATACATTTGGCTAGATTTAATCGAATAAGATATTCTCTTAACCGATTAAATACTTTTCTCAAATCATCTAAATGATCATCTTCATTAATAGAGCGAGCTATAATATCATCTACATAATCATGTAGGATATCATGCATCATATCATGAAAGATATAATTCATGGCTCGTTGATATGTTGCGCCTACATTCTTTAAACCAAATGGCATCACTTTCCAACAAAAGGTATTCCAGGGGGTAATAAAGGTTGTTTTAGCCTGATCTTCAGGATCTATCCTGATCTTATTATAACCAGAAAATCCATCCATTAGGGAAATCATTCCACTCCCTACAGTAAAATCAATGATTTGATCCATGTTAGGAAGAGGAAAATCATCTTTAGGGCATGCAGCGTTAATATCTCTAAATTCTGTGCAAACCCTAACTTTGGTAGCTTCTTTCTTGGTGACTGGAACTACATTCGAGATCCATTCAGCATAATCAATATCTTGTATAAAAACAACATTCAGGAGTTTTTCTAACTCCCCTTTGATTAGCAAGGCCACTTTGGGATGCATTTTTCTAAGTTTTTTTTTAATAGGTTTAGCATCTGGATGGACTACTAGGTGATGCATGACTGTAGAAGGGTCTTGTTGGTCCAAAATCTGCCACAGGAAAGGATTTTATAATTGCACCCTAGACCTGGCCAACATTGAAAGGCTGGAAGCAAGAAATGGCTCCCAGACCAATCTCCAGAGTGGGCTGGTTCCCTCTACTATTCTAAAATTGGGTTTAAGATAAGGGTTGCTGGAAAGAGATCTAAAAGGTTGCAGAAAGAAATGGAAATATGGCCACAGGCCGAAGTGATGGGATCGAAAAATAACAGCAGGAAATTTAAAGTGCAGCAACAACAAGCAATAAAAGTTATCAACCTAACTTTCGCACGATGTACGTAGAGAAACCCTCCAAAATCACATTCCAGGAATCATACTCTCACGGAAGTGCATAAATCCAATATGCAGAATTTAAATGCAACAGCCATGAAGACATACAAATGCTATTAGAAATGCAACATAAACAGAAAGGAAATCACTAATGCAAACGCTTGAAACATAGAAGCCAATCCTTTATTCCTGCAAATGCACTTCAGTTTCTAGCAGCAAGTTTTTCCCACCTTTTGAAATGCGAATTACATTGGTTTTTATAGAGGTCCGTCCTCTTTGCAGCATTAAATAATTAAAACCAACTTCCTCGTGATCTACAATCATGCGAAGGAAACGAGGAACATGATCCCCTTAATCGCAGTCTCGAAGAAATAAAAATTAAATTCCATGAAACGCTTGCGGCCCTTCATTAAATTCGATTCTTTGAATATGTGCATGAAAAACCGTTGAATTAATCCACGAACGGCAACTTCGAACCAATAAACCCTTTAATTTTGGTAGCCTGGGCACTCTTTGACCTTAACCGCATTGGAAATCCGCAAATTATTTAATTCGGGTCAGCATTAAATCATCGGAAATCGGAAAAACCCTCTCGGCCGTTCATACTGCACTTGGCGGGAAAACTGCGCAGGTCGCGAAAACGCGACGGGTCACGAAATCGCGACATGATTTTACGTCGTACGCTTCGCTGCTGAAGACCCGCGATTCCGGAACATGTCACGATATCGCTACATGTCCGGCTCCCTTTTGCTCCTCCCTGCTCTGCCCCGCGAAAACGGAACACGTAGCGATTTCGCTACATGTTCCTTCTCTCCGCATCAATCGCCATTTTCGATCGCGATTCGCTGACATGTCAGCGACGCGCTGCAAGTTTTCACTTTTTGCCTTCGACGCTCCCCGAGTCGCGATTCGCTGACATGTCAGCGAATCGCTGCATGTTTTCAACTTAATGCTTTTTTTGCCCGCCGACCCGCGATTTCGAAACACGTCGCGATATCGCGACGGTTCCGCCAACCTGCCTGCGTTGACTGCGATTCTGCAACATGTCAGCGCGTCGCTGCAATTTTCAGACTTAGTCATTTTTTGCTCATTTTTTCTCCTTTTTCCGCCCAAGCTGCATCAATCAAAGGTCAGATCCCCAACAATACATCAATGCATTCATCAATGAGAATCAATGTGGCAAAAATGCCAACATTCTTGGCGGCTCGCGGGGCATACAGCTCGCTGTATGCAAGAATCCAGGCCTTAGTCCATTGGGCACAGAGTCATATCCGAACAGAAGGCGGGCTGCTGCAATACACGTTCTGCTAAAAAATTGAAACTGGAAAAAACCTGCATATAACTGATTATGAAACGACTAATGGAACGCGATGATGGAGTGAGCTCTTGCGGTTGCGCAAGCGATGACTGCAATGGAATGATGAAATGAAAATGAACGAAGTTATGGAGTGGGAATGGAACTAGGAAAGCTGTGAAATGAAATGAACTAGACTGTTAGCAAATACGTAAAAGACTAAACTTAGAGGAAAGGGATAAGAAGAGACGGGAAAAAACAGAAAAGGGAAAAGAAACAACAGTTGTGGCTTATTTTGTTTTAATGCAGAAGAAAAAGAAGGAAGAAGATGAAGAAAAGGAAAGAGAGGAAACGGGTAAGGGAAAAGAAGAAAGTGCTAGAAAGCCACCAAACTGTTGGGAGGAGAAAAACAAAGGAAAAAACAAGCATCTACGGCTCGCAGGCAACAAGAACCGAGATGAACAAATAAAAACAATACCACTCTTTTTTTTTTTTCTTCTTCTTCTTTCTTTCTATTTTTTTTTGTTTTTTCAAAATACTATATACAATAATGCACGACATGATTGGCATGTCGCCACCAGACACCCAATCTCAGAATGTTATCCGGTAAATCTGCAATGTCCCGACCAGATCTGATCATACTTAAGTCGGTCCTTGAAATTAGGCTGGCTCCTTCCTGAAGTTCTCCATGGTGCTGATAGGATGCAATTCAGCAGATTATCCTTCTTACTAGTACTCACATGGAGGAGTTCTTCAGGTACTGGATGTAGTGGCTGGAACCAACACCACCACTTTGCAGACTTTCTTGGTCGTGGGCTGAGTACGAGCTCCTCTAACTCCTTGATGTGATCACAGGGCTCTTCAAGTGAGAAATATGATTCTGGGATCTCCTCAGGTTCTGGAATTTGAACTTGTTCTTCTACTTGGCCCATATCTTGATGAAAACTGCAAGCAACCATATTGTTCATTGCTGGAAAAGTGCTTGCATGTTCCAATCCTTGACTTTGGACGAGATCTGTCCCTTGAGCTCCACATGACTGCATCTCAGGGATCTGGCATGAATGTGCAGGGTAAACAGGAGCAGTAACCACCGGAGAAGGTAATGGAGTTTCTCCCCACGGTAATTTTCCTGATAAGAGCAACAGCTGTTCTGCTCGCACTGCTTCCTCAAAGATTTGTGGGAACTGTTGTTCACCTGACTGCAGACAAAAAGAGACCTATGTCGAGATTAAAAGCTTGAACATAAAAGAGGTGGGCTTGGGTGGGTGATGGACGGATCTTCTCTGGAATTCTCTTCCAACTTATCAAGAATCGGACATTGAAGTCCGTGATGCTTTCTTGAGGTGCTCTCTTGATGTGCATGAAAAATTGGTAGAGATCCAAAGAACTATAGAAAGGATCTTCATCAAATCTTTTGATCAGTGCTCCCGCGAGATCATCCCATGAGCTGATGCTTTGACGTTTGAGCAGTCTGTACCATTGCAATGCTCTTCCTTCCAAAGACTGAACCAGAAGTCGGATCATGACATCTTCGTGTTCTATGACATGGATCATGGACAGAATAGCAATATCTTCAACATGTGTCAGAGCCATGCCTTCGGTACCATCATATTTTGCCAGGTTCTTCAGGGCACCTTCGGGAATTTCATGCCGAACTTGCAGATTCAGAGGGCCAGGATCATCCCATCTAGAAAAAACCCTCGCCTTTGTGGCAGTGGTCTGCGGAATCACGGCCATCGCCATTAAGTCAGAGTCGCCAGATGAACATTCTTTGAATTCTTTTTTTTTTTTTTTAAACAAAAACAGGCGTCCACGAACAGATCTTCAACTCAGCAAAGTCGCCAGATGAACTTAAAAATCTCCGCTGTGAGGCCAAGACAGCTCATCAAATCTTGAGACCTCCGGGTGTTTTAAAAATGTGCCAAAACTGTTGGCACCGGTGGGGTTATCACTTTGGAAAATTATGCGTATCCCACCGATTATGAATTCTTGGAGACAGAAACAGTCTGTCCCACCGGGCGTGCCAAAAATTGTTGGTCCAAAATCTGCCACAGGAAAGGATTTTACGAGTGCACCCTAGACTTGGCCAACATTGAAAGGCTGGAAGCAAGAAATGGCTCCCAGACCAATCTCCAGAGTGGGCTGGTTCCCTTCACTATTCTAAACTTGGTGTAAGATAAGGGTTATTGGAAAGAAATTAAAAAAAGGTTACGGAAAGAAATGGGAAATATGGCCACGAGCCGAAGTTATGGGATCGAAAAATAGCAACGATGAAACTTCAAGTGCAACAACAAGCAAGCAATAAAAGTTACTAACTTAACTTCCGCACGATGCATACGGAAAAACCCTCCAAAATCACATTCCAGGAATTTATACTCTTACGGCAATATTCAAATCCAGTATGCAGAATTTAAATGTAACAGCCATGAAGACATACAAATGCTATTAGAAATGCAACATGAACAGAAAGGAAATCACGAATGCAAACGCTTGAAAAATAGAAGCCAATCCTTTATTCCCGCAAATGCACTTCGCGTTTCTAGCAGAGAAGTTTTTCCCACCTTTTGAAATGCGAATTACATTGGTTTTTATAGAGGTCCGTCCTCTTTGCAGCATTAAATAATTAAAACCAACTTCCTCGTGATCTACAATCATGCGAAGGAAACGAGGAACATGATCCCCTTAATCGCAGTCTCGAAGAAATAAAAATTAAATTCCATGAAACGCTTGCGGCCCTTCATTAAATTCGATTCTTTGAATATGTGCATGAAAAACCGTTGAATTAATCCACGAACGGCAACTTCGAACCAATAAACCCTTTAATTTTGGTAGCTTGGGCACTCTTTGACCTTAACCGCATTGGAAATCCGCAAATTATTTAATTCGGGTCAGCATTAAATCATCGGAAATCGGAAAAACCCTCTCGGCCGTTCATACCGCACTTGGCGGGAAAATCGCGCAGTCGCGAAACGCGACGGGTCACGAAATCGCAACATGATTTTACGTCGTACGCTTCGCTGCTGAAGACCCGCGATTTCGGAACATGTCACGATATCGCTACATGTCCGGCTCCCTTTTGCTCCTCCCTGCTCTCTGCCCCGCGAAAACGGAACACGTAGCGATTTCGCTACATGTTCCTTCTCTCCGCATCAATCGCCATTTTCGATCGCGATTCGCTGACATGTCAGCGACGCGCTGCAAGTTTTCACTTTTTGCCTTCGACGCTCCCCGAGTCGCGATTCGCTGACATGTCAGCGAATCGCTGCATGTTTTCAACTTAATGCTTTTTTTGCCCGCCGACCCGCGATTTCGGAACACGTCGCGATATCGCGACGGTTCCGCCAACCTGCCTGCGTTGTGCGTTGCGATTCTGCAACATGTCAGCGCGTCGCTGCAATTTTCAGACTTAGTCATTTTTTGCTCATTTTTTCTCCTTTTTCCGCCCAAGCTGCATCAATCAAAGGTCAGATCCCCAACAATACATCAATGCATTCATCAATGAGAATCAATGTGGCAAAAATGCCAACAGGTCTAAACCTGGCATATCTTCATATGTCCAAGTGAAGACATCTTCATAATATTTCAGGAATGCAATGTATTGCTCTTGTTTTTCTTGACTTAATTCTGATCCAATACTGATGATGTGAGGATTATCCTCAGTTCCAATGTTAACCTTAATGACATTTTCTACTTCCATGTGTAGATCTCTTTCAAAATTAGGTGGGGCAGGTGAAACACCCAATTCTTGTAATTCCTTTAAGGTTAACTTGGATAATTCATCTTGAGGAGTCGTGGCCTCAAGCTGGGCTATAGTAGGTATAGAACCATCAAAATAAAAACCATTGTGTAACATCTCTTCCATGGAGACATCATGAAAAATATCTCCTTCCAACTCATCGTCGGATTTAGCAATCATTTTAGGGTAAGCTATGGATAGCATATTGCAGGTAGAAGAATTATTCTTGGGATACAAAGAATCTTGTTTATCTAGATAATCTTGATAACATATGAGATGGTCATCATCCTCAAATGGAAAGGGCTGACCTTTACTAGGAAATAGGCCCACACCACAACGGGCAGGCCACGGTTCTACCTCGAAAGGTTCTTTCATACCATTTTGGAAAGGTCCCAAACCTTTCCCTTTATAGCCCAATTTAAGCATTATGGGTTTAGCTTTAATATATTCATTAGCAAAATAGCATCGAGCATATCCATCACAATGCGTCTTGATGTTTTAGGGTATTCTTCCCCAATCATATCCTTTATAAATAAAAGCACAACTCCCGACTTGGTAGATACTTCCCATAGGTTGTGGGAGGCCCAAGGTATGAGGAGAAGGTGGAAAATTACTTAAGATAATGGAATCTTGCATAGAAGCATTTGTTTTTTTTTATATAAGAATTTTAGATAAATCAGGTAATAGTTCATCAGTGAGAGCATAAGAGGTAGAAGGAACATTTCCTATATCTTTAGATGTGGAAGGTATGATAGATGTAGAGAATGTGGAGGTGTTAATAAATGGGTCTATAGGTTTTGAAATTATAGGTATGGACCATGAAGGAACATTTCCTTTATCAGGAGGTTTTAATATAAACTTCTCCATTGTTTTCATAGTATTAACATTAGCAATTTTTCTACTATCAGTGACTCTGTCACCTACAACTTGTTTGTTTTTATATTGATTTTTGGATGTTTTCTCATCATCTTTCTTTTTGAGCTGACCTCTTCTAATGAGAGCATCTTCCACCCTTCGAGATAATTCTATATCTTGATCAAAGGTGGTCAAGGTAGCAGTTGATAATTCATAGGATAGTTGTTCTTGCAAATTATTAATAAAAATGTCCAACATTTCTCTATAAGGTAGCACAAAGTGTAGTTTTCCTGTCAACTACCTCCATCTAGCTAAGAAATCAAAAAAACATTCATCTTTGTCTTGTTTTAGGTTGTACAAATCTTTAATGGTCATGTGCCTTTCGACATAGGCACTAAATTGATGCACAAAAGATTCAACGGTCTCTTCAAAATTCCTCAAAGAATGAGTGGGCAATTGATAGTACCACTCTAATGCCATTCCTCCTAAACTTTTCAGGAACATTTTTAGTAATAGCAAGTCATCATGTGATATATCATGACATGCTATCCTAAACATGCGAAGATGCTCTATGGTATCTTCAGTTCCTTTATATATAGGTAGGATAGGCATGGTAAAGTGCTTAGGAAATGGTTGTGCTACAACTATGGGATCCAAAGGCTGACTACACATCTCTTGATAATTGTACGAGGGACGGTAGGGATCTATCTGGTCCATGCGGGAAGCTAACTGTTTCACCATGGCTTCTAGATTACTGGTTTGCCCACCATATTGGTTCGATAGGGCATTAATATGGTATTTATGAGAATATGATGGAGGGACATGAATATTATATGCTATATTGCTATTGTATAAATTTTTGGTAGGAATGGTGTTATGAAGAAGTTTTGAAGTTGTATTATGTTGTATCCCAGATTGTTGAAAATTGGTGTTTGGCTTCATTTTAGGTTTTTGTCGATTTGAAGCATATTGATCAATAGTTTGGCAAAATAAAGCAGTGAATGAAGGTCTCTTTTGTGTGGGAATGATTTTAGGATCAATAACAGGTTCCTTAGGGGGTTGGGTAACCTATTTTTTTTGCATGTTCTAAATCATAGTGACCATATCTATATTGGATGGTCCAGCTTTATCACTTTCTTGATCAACAAAGGACAAGGGATTAGTGTGTATGTTAAACATATCTTCCATGGCTGCTTGAGTGTCACTAATTTGTCCTCTATCAATACGAACTGCCATATTAAGAGCACTAATATTATTATTGAAAAATTTTCAGAAATGATCTATGTTATCAAAAGTAACAGTTTCGTCTGGAGCCATTCTAGGGGATGAGGATCCTTCCTCTTTAACATTTTCTTCTTGTTCATCTAAAACTAGCTCATCTTCTAGCTATTCTAGAGTTTCTCCTTTTGGAATTGGATCCTCAGGAAGGGCATTTGATTTTTTTGTTTTCTTTCCTAACCAATCTTCTTCCTCTTCTTCTTCAGTTTATTTACCATTCCTAAGTCTAGTCATTGTGCTTAAGTTTAGATTTCGGCAAATATATATATATATATATGCAACAAGATTAATAGGTATTGATATTATAGCCTATTCTGCTGAAGAAGATGAGCATTTAGATGATTTGAGAAAAGTGTTTGATCAGTTAAGAGAATATCATATCCGTTTAAACCTAGTAAAATATATATTTGGAGTTAATTCAAGTAAATTGTTGGGGGTTATTGTTTCTTTGCATGGCATCAAAATTGATGCTCTTAAAATTCAGGCTATCATTGATATGCTAGCTCCTAAAAACATATATGAGTTATGAATTTTACAAGGTAAACTTCAATCTATTTGTCACTTCATTGATAAGTTGGCGGACAAAACTAGACCTTTTCTCAAATTTCTTAAGAAAAATACTTTCTTTCAATGGGATGATGAATGTAAAGAAGCCTTTGAATAAATAAAACAATATATTTTAAGTCCTCCTATGCTTGCTCCTTCAAAAACTGATCGCCCATTCATCTTATACATTTCTACTTTAGAATTTGCTTTAGGAGCTATGTTAGCTCAATTTGATGATGAGAAGAAATAACGAGCTAATTATTATATTAGTAGAACATTATTAAGTTATGAAACCCGTTATACATCACTAGAAAATTTATGTTTGGCAGTCGTATTTTCTACGTAGAAATTGCATCATTATATGCTTAATCAAAATACATATGTCATTGCCAAATCAGATCCCTTGAGGTATCTCATGAGCTGACCTTATCTATCTGGTCACACATCTAAGTGGGTTCTCACTTTGAGTGAGTTTTAACTTGCATTCATAGGTCAAAAATCCATTAAGGGTCAAATCATAGCAGACCAATTAGCTATTGCGCCCTTAGAAGCCACTCATCCCCTCATCATTGAGTTTCCTAATGAATGCCTCAATCTAGAGGAAGATCATTCTGAACAATGGTCTTTATATTTTAATGTAGACTGATGTATAAGTGGGGCTAGTGCGGGTATCATCCTAATATCCCCTCAAAAGAACCTTATACATTTATCATTAAAATTAAAATTTACTTGCACTAATAATACTACCGAATATGAGGCTCTAATCCTTGGATTACGAGCCACCTTAGCACTAAAAATTAAATATTTATTAGTTTTTGGTGATTCGCAATTACTAATAAATCAAATTAATGATGTTTATCAAACCTGAGATGATAAACGACACCCATATAAATCTTATGTATTACAGTTGATATCCTTATTTGATAAAGTCACCTTAGAAGCTATTCCTAGAACTAGTAACCATGTTGTTGATGCTATGGCTACAACCACTACCTTATTGCCCTTGGGGTTGGATTATGAGTATGCTACTATCATTATTCAATGACTCCAGGAACCCGCTTCTACCAAATCTTGTTTAGAGCCATTGGATGTATTTCTAATCAATGAAATTACTCCTAAACCATGGTACATCGACATCCTCAATTTTCTTCAGAAGGGAACCTTCCCTGAAGGTTTTAATAGGAACCAACGTTAGTTATTACATAAATGAGTTGTTCACTTCATGATTGTCAAAAATATTTTGTACAAGAGATCCTTTTAAGGTATCCTATTGAGATTTTTAAATCTAGAAGAGTTTAGAAAAGCTTTAAGTTAAGCCCATGATGGATCTTGTGGAGGACACTTTGGTGGTAGTGCCATTACTAAGAAGCTCCTTAGAATAGGATACTTTTGGCCTACCATGGAGAAGGATGTCCATGATTATGTGTGCCATTGCGACAAGTTCCAGAAACACACTGAACTTGTCCATGCTCCTACTCAAGAACTCCAAGCTATTTCATCCCCTTGGCCCTTTTCTAAATGGGGCTTAGACATTATTGGGAAGATCAATCCCATATCATTTGATGGTCACAAATTCATCATAACTACCACCGAGTATTTTACGAAGTGGGTAGAAGCTATGCCTTTAGCTTCTTGCATGCGAACTCAAGTTTAAAAATTTATTCTCAATCAAATCATTTGTAGGTTTGGAATTTTTGCAAATCTCATCTCAAATAATGGAACTTATTTCAAAAATAAATATGTTAATAAATTATGTCAAAAATATAAAAACCAACATCGTTTGTCCACTCCCTATTATCCCCAGGGTAATGGTTGTATCACTCCAAATTTTTTGCACCCTTACCTTCAAGATATAGGATCCGCGCCCAAAAGGGGGATGGGAAAAGGATGGGACAATACCTTGGACTGAGAGGCCCTTTGAAGGTCCCACATCTCGAGGGAGGATTATTAAGGTGATTTTTTAACGGATGGTGGGGTTCACCAAGAAACGTTTAGTGGCAGTCTCCACGCATAGGTTGGGAATGTGTTTGATGTGTTCAGATTTAGCTTTAATCATTCAAATCCTAGGTTTGGCCAAACGAATCTAAACTTTTCTATTAGGAAATGCAGATTTAAATGAATACAAAAAATAGAATTAAACAGAAAATACAGAGAATAAGCTAAGTGAGAAAAACCATACCTGATTTGGATGTCTGATGGAGGTTCTAATTTTTGAAGTAGTCCATATCATCTGGAATTTGATAGGATCGTCTCTGATCTAACAGGATCGTCTGAGATCTGATGAATTTGTCAGACGAATTCGTCAGAGACCTGCAATCAGAGAAATAGACACAATGCAAAAAATGTACTTATGTTGATAAAGGAAAATGATGTGAAATGATAATAATGATGTTAATAAGATAATCCCAAATAGAAATGCAAGTAAATTATCATGCTTGAATAGCTAATCATGATTTTATTATGTATTTAAGCTATATGGGTGAACTGCAAGATGCAGAATAATAGGAAATAATAATAAAACTAACTAGATGCAGAATAGAATAGCAGAAAGGTATAGGAAAAGCACAAACTCTGGGCACTGATTGCCCCAAATGTTGACTGCAGTCGAAATCATCTTGAATTGGGGCATGATCATCTGAGATTGTACAAGATCATCTACGATGATCTGAGCTTGCTCCAGCTGAAAAACAATGAAGTTCCTACAAACAAACTTGGAAAAATACGAAGGCAAATGGTGATTTAAGATGGTCTAATGCAAATAGAACTTGTGTTACAAGAAATTTCAGCCAAGGGAATGTCAAGGGGAGGGCCTAAGATTAAATAGGCATATGAAGGAGGTTGGGAGGTTGGAGATCATCCCAATTTGGGAGATCTCCAATGGGGGAAGTCTCTAACCATGCAGACACGTTTTTGCCCCGGTTAGAGATGCCATTGAAACAAAAGCTAATTATGAAAATCTATTTTGGGATGAAATCGTCTGGGCGTTCTACTCCAGACGAATTCGTCCGATCTGAGGCGATATCGTCTGATCGACGACAATATCGTCCAACAAAAAAAACAAATCCTAAAAATGGCATGGAAAATAAGGAAAGCGGTTTAACAGGCAGTTTTGGGGTTGAAATTTGAATTTGAATTATTACTAAAGTAATTTTAATTATTTGCTAAGGTTTACTGTGCCAATTTTAGGGTGCTACAATGGCTAAGTAGAAGAATATAATAAAACCTTGATTAAAATCCTCAAAATATTGGTTAATAAATTAGGTCGTGACTGGCACATGCAATTATACCCTACCTTGTGGGCCTATCAAACCAGTGTTCATACTACCACGGACACTTCTCCTTTTGTTTTGGTTTACGATGCTGAAGCTGTTTTTTCGTTCAAGCTAGAAGTTCCTTCTTTGGCTCTGCTACTTCAGGAATCTGAAGTAGGAGATGAATATCATGTTGGCAGATTTAGTCAGCTGGAAATCCTAGAAAAGAAGCGCATCAATGCTTTGGAACATCTTTGTGCCTATAAAAACAAGCTTAAACAAGCATATGCAAAGAAAGTCCATAATCGATATTTTGAATTTGGCGATCTAGTCTTAAAATAAAATCAAATGAACACTAATGCCACTAAAGATTATAAAGGTAAATTTCAGCCCAACTGGCTTGGACCATACATCATTACTGCTAAATTTTGATCGGGTGCATATCGATTGGCAACCTTAGATGGAAAATATCTTAAGGAACCCATGAACATTATGCATCTCAAACAATATTATGCTTAAATAAAAAATCCCAGCATTGTATATAATTGTATATAATTTCCTCATTTCAAGCAATTCACATAACAATTCAAAATCAAACAAAAATAAAAAAATCATTAAAAACATCGAAAACATGTTTATATTTGCATTATCAGTTCCTAAAATTTTGCAGTTATATTTTCCTTTTATTTCAGATAACTTTATAAGTTATATTGAATCACGCACTTTTAGCTCACATAATAATTTTGATCTTATTGGTATGATTATAAATCTCTCTTATATCGAAGTCCACTATTGCATTAAATAACATTTTGAGTTTTGGGAACTAATCTTTTATTTATTTGAACCAAGTCCACTTTTACATATTAAAATGATTGTTGCAAATTTGAAAAATGATACTACACAGTAGTTGTGGTCTCCTAAGTGAAAAGTTTCCCTTGCTATCCTATCATGCACATGGTCTAGAATCTTTGAGAATTTGCAAAAGGACAAGCTCACCCCTACCTAGAATAAAAATCCCTTGATCCACATCTAAGTTAAGCAAGTATCCCTAGAATAGGAAGAAAAGAAAAATAAAATCAGAAAAATAATGAAAAGAAAGAAAAGAGAAATGTTCAAAATCCAAGAAAAATGCAGAAATCCAAAAAAATCAAAAGATCTTATAAAATTCAAGAAAAATCAAAAAGAGAAAGAAAAGAGAACAAGAAAAGCAATAAAATTTCCCCCTACTCTTTGAAAGAAAAGAAGGATGAATGAGCTCGAATCCCTGGAATTCCAAATTATTCGAAAATCATGAGGTAAGCCCCATAACAGGTGATTTGTGCCCAACTTGCTTGACATTGGGTAATTCCTGGTGTGGTGATATGTCTGTCACATTAGCGACCTTCTTTTGTATAGACCTATGTCCGCTTGTGGATTAGCTAGTTTTTGATGACTCAACTTACATAGTATTTTTGTACGGTTTCATGCACAAAAATCATGGTTAACGAATCCTTCACTTGCACACACATTGATTCATTCTAATTACTTGTATCAATACCTCACTCAAAATGGGTAAATGAACATTACAAAGTACACACATTTTATCTTCGAGAGTTTTGTGTCATTATGATAAATCAAGATGGATAACGAACTCACGTATGCACACATTGGGTTCTTGATAAATTTAAATGTTGTCTTTGAAATAAATTAAAATATTTCTTCGAAATTTCAAACTTTAAATATTTTTCAACATTCAATTATTTATTTACACATATCTTATTTTATTTTTTGACTTCATTATAATAGCATTATTTTCAGGTTGTTATGAATTTGACTTTCATACTTGCGAATTTTACTTAGCGTGAGTCAAGCTTACACATTTTTTTCTAAATTGTCAAATTTCATTTGTCAAAAATCTTGCAATAAAATTTCATTAATACTTTGACTTTCACGATGATGATATAATTCCTATATGTATTAGGAATTTTATGCCTAGAGCAAGTCATCTTTATCATATTTTTTGTCTATTATAAATATCACCAACAAACCATGCAATAAAACTATTCTAAATTCTTTTGACTTTCGCAATGATGGTATAATTCCACACTAGGAATTCTATGCCTAGCGCAAGTCATCCTTCTAAATTTTTACTCCCAATTTATTTCAAAAAACCACAAAAACCATATGACTGAAATATTTTTCACAAAATCATGCTTTAGAAGAATGAAATTTACTATTTCATTTTATCATGTTGAACATCTTGACTTTTGCGATGATGGCATAATTTCTAGGTAATTGTTCAATCATCTATCACACTTAGGAATTTTATGCCTAGTGAAAATCCTCTTTTAAATTTTTCATGCATAAAATTACGTGAAATATTGAAAACAAATCATATTTCTCTTTCCACCATTACAAAATCTTTAAGACAAACTCTTCAGCACCCCTTAATTTTAGCAATATGTTTCCTCATATTTGGATTAGCTTTATGACCTAGCGAGCGACGACTCCACAAAATGGTCATTTAACAATGACAATATCCTTCAATGTTTATTGTTAAAAGTCCCTTTTTCTATAATCAATTCATCAACACATCTTTGTTAAGTCAGTTTTTCATTTAATTATAGCATGACAAAAATTATAATTATTTAAAAAAAACATGATTATATGAACAAATCAATCAAATAAAAAAAAATTAAAGTATCAGAAAAATATACACAAGTCATATCACAAAAATAACCATATATTTATATATGTCAAAAATATATATACATCACCAGAAATCGATTGGTATGCCACAATATCCAATTTTTTAATTTTTTTGAGTTTTTACCAAACGACCGATTTGGGTAAAAATCCAAAGGGGACACCACAATAATTAGTTGCATGATTCAACTTAGAATCGTCGCCTAAAAATCAAAATAAATTTTTGCCTTTTTCAAAAGCGTGACAATCTCTTCTTTAACGCATTTTCCTCGAAAAATTTGCTAAAGAGGGGGCAAAATGTAACACCCTAAAAATGACGCAGTCAATTTACCATAAGGTTAAAAATCTAAAAATTCATCTTAAAATCGTATTTTAAATAGCCTACCTTGATTTTTGTGCCACAAATAGGCTTTGTTTTAACTGTTAGATGATATCATCCTTGATTTGACGATATCATCCCTAATTGAATGAAATCGTTTGGAGCCGAACATCCAGACGATTTCGTCCAAAATAGAAATTTGTAAGAATAGAAGCGCAATAAAATTAGTTCCAACCTCCTAGCTTATCTGGGCATAAGCACGTTGGGTTTTTAACTATCCTCCTGTTAGATATCTCCCATATTGGGATGGATCCCAACCCTCTAACTTCCTCCTAACCCTATAAAACTCATGATTTGCTAATGAAATCCCCCTAGCTAATCAAGTACCTGCAACCCAAATCCTATTAGTTTCAAAAAGTATCCCAAGTGTTGTTATTTTCATATTTTTATCAGCTCACTTGTAGGTTTTTCACTGTGCATTTGTCAGAAGAAGCTCTGATCCTTGCAGACAATCTCGTCTCGATTGTAGACGATCCTGTGCTGATTGGAGGTGATCTTGCTAGATTAGAGATGATCTTGTTTGCAGCCCTCTTGGGGGTAATTATGATATACAATTTGTATTCTCTCCCTATTTCTTTAGTCAAATTGCATTATATTAGTTCATTGCTTATAATGCATCTAGTTTTCACCTCATTTTATCAATAGATTATGATTTGTTATTCTTTTTCTATTAGCATAAGCAGTTATCTTCCATTCAATCCAAAATCAGTTTCTAAGTCATCATAAGCATTCATTTGCATATTGTTAAATAGATTTTATTGTATTTTAGAGTATTTCTCTGTGTTTTGGCATCAGCTTGTGTAGTTGTAGGTTTCAGACAAAATCGTTTAGATGATTTCGCTTGATTTTAGACGATATCATCTGATTTTGGATGATCCTGCATCATTATAGATGATATTATCGAATTGCAGGCGATTTCAGTAAATCGCAGACGTTCTAGACTGCTTCAAAAAGTAGAACCTTCATTAGACATCTGAAATTGAGTGATTCATTTCCAATTTCTTTAAAATATTTTGTTAGCTACATTTAATTATCATTTTGTTTATTGTCTTCATATAAATCGTAAAATCGCATATAGAATAGTTTAGTTTCATTATGGCCAACCTAGGTGATTGAAATTAAAATGAACTCATCAAACACATCTTCAACCTAGGCTCGAAAGATGCCACAAAATGTTTCCTGGTGAACCCACCATTTGTTGACAAATCACCAAAGAGGACACGACTCAAGTGTCTCTCGTCCGAGGTGTAGCTTTAATATTTTCCCATTCCCCTATGAGGCACAGATCCATTAGCCTACATGAAAGGAGTGCAAAAAATTTAAACCTACACTTACCGCCATTTTAACTCTTATTGGCCAGTGATATGAACCAATCCTTGTTAAGCTATTAATTTTAGCACAAGTTCCTTCATCTAGCCAATTAACTATGAGAATGCATATATCTAATTTTTTTGCTATTAGGTTTTGGCCTCTCCTGTTGTTGGTCTAAGTATAGTTTTATTTTTCAAAATAAAATTCCCATAGATTGTTGTTTTGAATAAAAGCTAAGAAATATTTCATACTTTGGGTCAATTTCCTAATTCCCCCAAATTTTTCATTCAGCTTGGTTATGGCATTAAAATCTCCAATGATCATGAAATGGGTTTCTTGGTATTTAATTCTCATAAAGGCTTCAATTCCTCCAAATTTCTAATCTACCTAACTGAGTTGTAGGTCCATACATATTGATAAGTATGAAATGAATATCTTCAGAGTAGAAAGTCACTAAAGAGGTTATCTAATACCTAGTTTTATGAATGGTTACACAAGAGATTCTAGAAGGATTCCAATAAGTTAGAATTCTCCCTACTACTTCAAAATCCATAGCATCTCATTCACATCTTTCCAAAACTACTTTCATAGTTTTTGAAACTTCTCCTTTTATCATTTTAGTTTCTTGGATACAGAGAATATCAAGTTTATTACTTAAACATAGGTCCCTAATAAATGCTTTGAGGGGGCATTAGCACCCCTTATATTCCATGATATAATAATCATGTCTCATTAGGGGATTTTGGCCCATATTGTGTATTACCACTATCATTTTGTTGTTTGGTAAAGAGAAGTTCAACCAGCTTAGTTTGTATTTATTTCTCTATGTTAGTTCTTTCTTCCCTAGATCTTGCTTGATAATTTGAGGGTTTTTCTCTTTTTGCCTTACCTATATCATGAGTAGGTCTTATTATTCTATTCCTCAATATTATTTCACAACTCTGATTTTCAACATATTTATCATCTCTTGGCTCTATTATAGAAGCTTTTGACTTATCCATCTCATTTTCTAGTATTTCATTATTAATGGCAGAGGTATTAACTTCTAAAATTACATTTCTTTACCAATTATTTTTCTTGAATGGTGCATGATACTTCAAGAGATTCTTCACAATCTAATGAGACACATTCCTTAGGTTCATTGAGAATATTCTTCCTTAAATTAGAATCATATTGAATAGACAGTTCCTTGCTAATATGTTCAAATTGTTGTACTGTGTCCTCTAAGTTTTGATCTACTTTTTCTTCATAAGCTAAAGCCTCAAAATAATTGGAATTTTTTCCAGTATCCTTCCTTATTGGTATCCACTATTTATTTTCTTTTATTTTTCTAGATCTATTTTTTGGAAGTTGAAAACCATATTTATCCATAACCATTTATAAATTTCTCTTACGATTTTCTACAAATTTTTATTGGGCTCTTCTTAGGGCATGATCTCTCAATATGCTTCACCTCATAATCTTCTACATCTAAAATATATGTTTCCATAATCTATATTTTGGGTCCACATCTTATCCCCATACTTAAGAATGATTGATTCTAGTAAAGCTTTACTTATATCAATCATGACCAATATTCAAGCATAAATGATGCGGGAGCATCCAATGGTGTAAGAATGATATTGCATCACCCAAAATTTATATTTTATGTAATTATTTACTAAGTGTATTTAGTTTTCTAGGGGATAGAAAATTAGAGCCATTGGCAAAAGAATCACCCCAATACCCTGAACGGTTTGGGAGATATGTACGTTTTATGGCAAAACCCTATCAAAAATAGTGAAAATCTAGATACCTAAACTTGCAGGTGAATTTTTAAGGTCTTAGAGGACGAATTTGAGAATTTTAAATTAGACATAAGCTTTAACTAAATATTGCCCCACTTATTTTGTCTTGTGCCCTTTCCAAAAACATGTTGTAATAGTCAATTGGAGAAACGAGCACGAAGTTATGACCCTCAAAGTTTACCTCCAAAATTTAAATTTCAAATGCATTGTTTTAGGCGGGAAAAGGGGAAAACATGGTATTAGAGGGAAATTTTGAAATTGTAAAAGGAGCTCTTTCTTTTGTATCCTCTTTTTGGATGAAAGTAATGAAATGCTTGGTTCAGCTGACATGATCAAAGGAAAAACACCTATGTATTGTTCGTTTTGTGTTGCTTGAACTACTTCAAGTGGTATTAGAGCAGGAGTTCCTGAGTGTGTAAACAGATCACCGAACATAAGGCAATTTACACCAGGACTTATGGTTAGGTTCTATGAGAAACAAGAGAAAAAATACCTCCACAAAGAAATTGTGGTGGTGGAAGAAATGCTATGGTTCCAGAAGAGGATTTTAGAGCCTTGCAGAGGCAAGTTCAAGCTTTTCAAGAGGAGTTGCGTAGAGGGTTTGAGCCCAGAAGAGAAGATGGGAGTAAAGATGAAGCAGAGGAATAAGAGGCCCAATTCGAGGAAGAAGAAGAGGCAGTATATCCTACACAAGATATATTGTATAAAGTGATATCCTAGATTAGGAATATGCCGAAGTTTGATGTTTCTTCATATTCTAGAAATCTTAACACAGAAGAGTTGATCGAGTAGATCAATGATATGGAGGAATATTTCGAGTATGAGGAGGTAGAATATCCTTAGAATGTTAGATTTTCTAAGACTAAGTTTAAGGGTCATGCTAGCATATGGTGGAAGGGAGTGCAGCTAGATAGAAATGAAAGAGAAAAAGAAATGATAACAAAGTGGGATCGGATGGTGGAGAAGTTGAAGAGACAGTTCATTCCAGCCGATTACGAGTTAGATTTATTGAAGAAAATATAGGGTTTAAGACAGTCGAGTAAATATATCAAATAATACATAGAGGCTTTCTACAAAATTTTAATCAGAATAGGTCATTCTAGGCCAACAAGGAGAAGGTATTTCGTTATATTTTTTTTTTGTTTTTTTTTGTATTTACATGGTGGAATCGGTAGCCGCCATGAATCCGAGTAGGTTTTCTAGCTTTTATGGCCGCCACAGTATTTTGCACTGTCCACCCCAAAATCCACCACACAGATCTTCGCGTAGTCCACCCCTATAACCACCATGCCACAATCATTTTAAACCTTTTACGCCGTTGAAAGCACCAGGAAAGGGACATGGTATTTCGTTATATTAATGGGTTAAGAGCAAGTATTCAAGAGGAGTTAAGTTTGGTCAGGATGACCACCATAAAGGATGCTTACCAGTTTGCCTTGAGGTTTGAAGTGAAGTTGAAAAGAAGGTTTGATAGCAAGCAAAGAGGAAGATTTCATGGTGGAAGAACTAGTGGGAGAATAAATGGAGGGGAAAATGAAGATCAAAAGAAGAATGGAGAAGCCAGCAGTAGTCAGGACCAAAAGGGAGATAATGCTTACCGCCTCCGTGATCAGAACAATGGTTAGCAGAGAGGAAGAGGGATTTTTGGACAAGGACCTGGAAGAGGAGGATTTCATGGAACTTGTTTCAACTGTGTGGAAGGACATTGAGCATACGAGTGTTCACAACACCAAGAGAGGACAAATAAAAGACCCAAAGTTAATGCCCGAGCTGCTATTGTAGATGAAGGTACTAAATCTGAGTACTCTGAAGAAGTAGAAAGATAAGAAGTTCTAATCACAAGGAGGGCCTTGTTGAATGAGGAGAGATATCCAGATCAAAGGAAGAGCTTATTTTGCACAAGGTATAAATGTGCAGGTAAGGTCTGTAATGTTATCATAGATAATGGTAGCATATGTAACCTAGTTTCATAAGGAATGGTTACCAAAATATAGTTAGAGAGGAAGAGACATATGCATCCATATCAGATTGCATGGTTGTAAAAGGACCATAGGGCTTTGGTCAGTGAGTAATGCTTGGTAAAATTTAATATTAGGAATTACCATGATGAGGTCTTGTGTGACATCCTTCCTATGGATACTTGCCATTTACTATTGGGAAGGCCATGGGAGTTTGATCGGCATGCAATACATGATGGGCATGCCAACACTTAATCCTTGAAAAAGGATGGAGTGTGCCATAAACTAAAGCCCTTGGAGGAGGTGGGCGAAAAGGTATGTAGCAGTGCCAAAATCTATTTAGTTGACAATAGGAAGTTTTTAGATGGTCTGAAGCATGAGCATATGTGTTATGCATTAATTCTTAGAGTTAAATAATAGCAATGTAAGGATGTACCAGTAGAAGTATAAGGTCTATTAGAATAATTTTTAGATATTATATCAGATAATGTGCCTGAGGGTTTGCCACCAGTGAGGAAGATCAGTCACCAAATAGATTTGGTACCAAGAGCTAGTTTACCTAATAAGGCAACCCATAGAATGACTCTTGTAGAAAGTGAGGAGCTAAATAGGCAAGTCCAAGAACTACTAAAGAAGGGACTAATTTAAGAGAGGTTGAGCCCATGTGAAGTACCTACAATACTAGCACCAAAGAAATATGGAGAGTGAAGAATGTGTACAAATTCTCGAGCTATTAACAATATCACCATCAAATATCGATTTCCACTGCCAAATATGGATGATATAATGGATTGTTTAAGTGGAGCCCAGTACTTCACTAATATTGATCTAAATAGTGGGTCTTAAAAACTAGAGAGGGCCTATACGAATGGTTGGTCATTCCATTTGGGCTAACCAACGCACCCAGCACATTCATGTGGCTTATGAATGAGATAATGAAAGAGTTTTTAGGAAAATTTGTCATTTTTTATTTGGATGACATTTTAATATTTAGCAAGACCCTGGAAGAGCACCTGATGCATATCAAAAGAGTTTTTGAGAAGTTGAGGGAGGAGAAATTGCTAATTAATTTGAAGAAGTGCAGTTTTGTGAAGAAGGATTTGGTGTATCTGAGATTCACCATCTTAGTTGAAGGTCTAAAAATGGACCTAGAAAATGTGAGGGCTATCATTGAATGGCCTACCCCAAGGAGCATAACTGAGGTAAGATAATTTCATGGTCTAGAAAGTTTTTACAAAAAAATTATTAGAAATTTTAGCAGTATTTGTGCACCCCTAACAAAAACAATGAGAGGGGATAAGAAAGAATTTAAGTGGATATTACAAGCAGATAAGAGCTTTGATATGTTGAAGAAGAAGGTCACAGAGCAACCTATTTTAGCACTTCCAAATTTCAATAAGGTATTTCAGGTAGAATGTGATGCTAATGGTAGTGCCATAGGAGTTGTGTTGAGTCAAGAAGGTAAACCTATTGCCTATTTTAGTGAGAAGATTAATGATGCTAGGAAGAAGTATTATGTATATGATCAAGAGTTTTATGCTATAGTTTAGGATCTAAATAAATGGAGGCACTATTTGTTGCCAAAAGAGTTTGTTTTGTATACTAATCATCAAGCCTTGCAATATATTAATAGACAAGTGAAATTGAATCAGAGGCATTTAAAATGGGTTCAGTTTCTATAGAGTTATACCTCTGTTTTGAAGCATAGGAGTGAAAATTCAAATACATTTGTAGATACCTTAAGTAGAAGGTAGTGTTTATTGATAGAAATGAAGATGGAAGTTGTAGGTTTTGACAAACTTAAGAGTTTGTACCCTAAAGACCTAGATTTTGTAGAGGCTTGGAGAGCTTGCTTAGCACCAGTTACTTTGGATATAACTAAGTGGTTGGATTTCTTAATCCAATATGGAATGTTGTTTAGAAGAAACCAGTTGTGCATTCCAAGGAGTTCGATGAGGGAGAATCTGATCAAGGAGAAGCATAGTGAAGGGTTGGCTGGACACTTTGGTTGAGATAAAACCAATACCCTCATTAGTGAGAACTACTATTGGCCATAGATGTAGCAATATTTGAAGAGATTTGTACAAAGTTGTAGAGTATGCCATATGGCCAAGGGTGTGAGACAAAACACTAGATTATATCAATCATTACTTGTACCAGAGAGACCATGGGAGGACATCATCATGGATTTTGTTCTTGGTCTACCAAGGACACAGAGGGGGAATGACTCCATATTTGTGGTGGTTGACAGGTTTTAAAATATGGCACATTTCATTCCCTACCAAAAAAATAATGATGCAATTCATGTTGCAGGGTTGTTTTTCAAAGAGGTGGTACGACTTCATGGTCTACCAAAGAGTATAGTTTTCGATAGAGATACCAAGTTTATTGGGTATTTCTGGAGAACCTTGTGGAAGAAGTTGAAGACATTTTTGAAATTCAGTTTTTCAAACCACCCGCAAACTAAAGGGTAAACATAGGTGTTGAATAGGAGTTTGGGTAATCTACTGAGATGCTTGATAGGAGATAATCCCAAGGGATGGGATTTGGTTTTGCCACAAGAAAAATTTACATATAATAATTCTATCAACAAGAGTACTAATAAGTCCCCATTCTATATTGTATATGGGAGTAGCCCAAGAAATGTTTATGAGATGAGAAATATGGACAAAGGGGAAAAGAGTAGTGCTGAGGTTGAGAAATTTATAGAGCACCTTAAGAGTTTGCATGAGGAAGTAAATAAGCATATTCATAAAATGAACACTCCGTACAAGATAAAGGTAGACATGAAGCGGTAGTTTAAGTAATTCCAAGTGGGAGATGAAGTTATGGTTCACCAGAGAAAATAAATGTTTCCTGCTAAAACTTATAACTATCTAAAAATGAAGAAGTTTGGACCCTACAGAATCACAAAGAGACATAATTCAAGAAATTCATATGAGGTAGAATTTCCAAGTGGGCTAAACATATCACCTATGTTCAAAATTTTTGATTTGGCAGAGTATCATGAAGGTAACAATAATGATGGACCAATCACATAATTGTGGAGTATTCCAGCATCTACTCTAGAGATAGAAGAGATAGAAGAGATCCTAGATACCCGCATCAACAAAAGCACAAGACATAGACAGTATGAAGAATATTTGGTTAAGTGGAAGGGCAGGCCTATGGAAGATTCAACTTACTTGTCCAAGAAAGAGATTGACCGCCTTGGTTTTCCCTTAAAATCAAGTAAGTGAAGGTCACTTCTCAATTTACCTTGGGTGTCTAATGTAGGAGCATCTAGTGGTGTAAGAGTGATCTTGCATCACCCAAAATTTATATTTGATGTAATTATTTGCTAAGTGTATTTAGTTGTCTAGGGGATAGAAAATTAGAGCCATTGGCAAAATAATCACCCCAATACCCTAAACGGTTTGGAAGATATGTACGTTTTATGGCAAAACCTTGCCAAAAATAGTGAAAATCTAGATACCTGAACTTGCAGGTGAATTTTGAAGGTCTTAGAAGATGAATTTGAGGATTTTAAACTAGACACAATATTTAACTATATAATGCCCCGGTTAGTTCATCTTGTTCCCTTTCTAAAAACATGTAATAGTAAATCGAAGCAACGAGTGTGAAGTTATGACCCTGTGAAGTTTACCTCGGAAATTCAAATTTCAAATGCATTATTTTAGGCAAGAAAAGGGGAAAACCGGGTATTTGAGGGAAATTTGGAAATTGTAAAAGGGACTCTTTCTTTTGTATCCTCTTTTTGGATGAAAGTAATGAAATGCTTGGTTTAGGTGACATGATAAAAGGAAACACACATGTGTATTGTTCGTTTCATGTTGCTTGAAATACTTCAAGTGGTATCAGAGCAAGATTTCTTGAGTGTGTAAACAGATCACCATATGTGAGGCAGTTTACACTAGGATTTGTGGTTAGGGTTTGTGAGAAACGAGAGAAAAAATACCTCCACAAAGAAATCATAATGGTGGTATAAATGTTATGGTTCCATAAGATGATTTTAGAGCCTTTAAAAGGTAAGTTCAGGCTCTATAAGAGGAGTTGCATAGAGGGTTTAAACCTAGAAGAGAATATGAAAGTGAAGATGAAGTTGAGGAAGAAGAGCTCCAGTTCGAGGAACAAGAAGAGGAAGTAGATCCTACACAATATAGATTGTATAAATCCATATCCTAGATTGGGAAGATGTTGAAGTTTGATGTGTCTTCATATTATGGAAATCTTAACCCAGAAGAGTTGATCGACTGGACCAATGATATGGATGAATATTTTAAGTATGAGGAGGTAGAAGATTGTGAGAGGGTTAGATTTTCTAAGACAAAGATGAAGGGTCATGGTAGCATATGGTGGAAGGGAGTGCAGCTAGACAGAAACAAAAGAGGAAAATAAAGGATAACAAGGTGGGAGCAGATGGTGGAGAAGTTGAAGAGAATTCATTCCAGCCGATTATGAGTTGGATTTACTAAAGAAAATGTAGGGTTTGAGATAGTCGAGTAAGTCTTTCAAAGAATTCACAGATGAGTTCTACAAAATTTTAATCATAACAGACCATTCTGAGGCCAACAATAATAAGGTAACCCGTTATATTAATGGTTTAAGAGCAAGTATTCAAGAGGAGTTAATTTTGGTTAGGATGACCACCATAGAGGATTATTATCATTTTGCCTTGAGGGTTGAAGAGAAGATGAACAAAAGGTTTGAGAGAAAGAAAAGAGGAAGAGGTCATGGTGGAAGAACTAGTGGGAGAACATATAGAGGGAAAAATAAAGATCAAAAGAAGAATGGGGAAGTCATCAGTAGTCAGGATCAAAAGGGGGATAATACTTACTACCCCCGTGATCAAAACAATGGTTACCAAAGAGGAAGAGGAATTTCTAGATGATGATATGGAAGAGGAGGATTTCGTGGACCTATTTCAACTATGGGGAAGAAGGACATTGAACATACGAGGGTCCACAACACAAAGAGGACAAATAAGAGGCTCGAAGGTAATGCTCGAGCTATTGTTGTAGATGAAGGTGTTGAATATGAGCACTCTAAAGAAATAGAAAGAGAAGTTCTGATCACAAGGAGAGCCTTGCTGAATTAGGAGAGAGATCTAGATCATAGGAAGAGCTTATTTCGCATAAGATGTAAATGTGCAGGTAAGGTGTTAGGATCCTCAATCCTAACATTATTAGTTATTATTAGTTAGTATTATTAATCATTTAATTATTATATTATTAACTCATAAAGTGAGCCATCACAACCTTTCATAACATGAACCATCACGTCTCTTCATCAACGTAGCTTTAGGGTAGATATATATATTATGTTGGAATTCCATATCAAATCATCCAAGAAGAAGAATAAGAATATAGATTCTAAAGGAGGGAACCCCCTATAGTGGAAAAGTGATTACAAGGGAGCCCCCTTTGAGTGGCCTGCGATTACATTTACATTAATTTGTTAATAATTTTATAGTAAGACCTTGGGGTCTTACCATTTGGTATCAGAGCCAATATATCAAATGGCCAACAGAGGAATATATCATGATACCAACCTAATTTTGCTGCTTAATCTCACCCACCTACGTCAAGTCACATCAGTGCATGCATATAAAATTCAATTCCAGGATATCACCAATCACATCATAGGGTTGGACGAATTAGTTCTCGTAAGAGGTTTCATCAATGGATTAAAAGAAGAAACTAGAGTGGCGGTCATGATGTACACTCCTCGCACTCTACAGGAAGCCATTGGATTAGCCTTGTTAGCTGAAGATAAATTTAATGTTCAACATCAACACAGGGAGCAACCTATTGACAAATCATCATTCCTGCCCACTATCCTAAAAACTAAACCCTTGCCAGTTAAGTACCTTAGCTTGCAAGAAATGGAGGAGCGACGAGCGAAAGACCTCTATTGTACTTGTGATGAGCAATTTGGGCCTCATCATCGTTGTGCTACACCAACATTGTATTTATTAAATTTAGATGATCCTTTTCCCTCCATAGGGGCCAAAGATGAGATAGATGTACAATTGTTGAATGTAGTTGATTCCTATCATTCCATAGAGGGAGAAGGTGAGGTAGATGTGCAAGATGTGAGCAAAGCACCTGATCACAACAATGAAGGTAAAGATATCGATGTACAAGAAGTGACCAATGAAGGCCAGTCATACACTCTAACAAGACTACACACAAGTTCTTCACAAATAGTGAGTTCTCACCACATGGTAAAACCTATCCGAAAACAAGGTAGAAAGATGACTACACACTCATTTTTCATTAACCCTCTTAGGGAACAACAGGAAGATGCAAAAGTGTTACCATCACTTTTGATGCATCATTTTGAAGTGTTTGAGGAACCCCAAGGGTTGCCCTCCCATCATCATCATGATTTTCCTAAAGAATATTCTACTATTGTTCTTGTCAACCCCCCGCTAATGCTTCATCCTTCTCGATATCCCTGCCTACAGAAGGATGACATTAAAAGAGTCCAAGAACTTATGCAAATTCTTCTTGGAAAACAAAGGACAAAGCTTCTCACTTTGAGCTTTGAGGACAAAGCTCTTTTTAAGGAGGGTGGCATGTTAGTATTAATTAGTTAGTATTATTAGTTAGTATTAATTAGTATTATTAATCATTTAATTAGCATATTATTAACTCATAAAGTGAACCATCACAACCTTTCATAACATGAACCATCACGTCTCTTCACCAACGTAGCTTTAGGGTAGATATATATATTACGTTGGACATCCATATCAAATCATCCAAGAAGAAGAATAAGAATATAGATTCTAAAGGAGGGAGCCCCCTATAGTGGCAAAGTGATTACAAGGGAGCCCCCTTTGAGTGGCTTGCGATTACATTTACATTAATTTGTTAATAATTTTATAGTAAGACCTTGGGGTCTTACCATAAGGTTTGTAATGTTATCATAGATAATGGTAGCACATATAACCTAGTTTAAGAAGGAATGGTTACCAAACTATAGTTAGAGAGGAAGAGACACCTGCATCTATATCATATTGTGTTTTTGTAGAAGGACGATAGGGATTTGGTTAGTGAGTAATGCTTGGTAAAATTTAATATTGGAAATTACCATGATGAGGTCCTTTGTGACATCCTATCTATGGATACTTACCATTTGTTGTTGGGAATGCCATGGCAGTTTGATCAACATGTAATACATGATGGGCATGCCAACGCTTACTCCCTTACAAAGGATGGAGTGCACCATAAGCTGAAGCTCCTAGAGGGGGTGTACAAAAAGATAAGTAGCAGTGCCAAAATCTGTTTAGTTGATGATAGGAAGTTTTTGGATGGCCTAAAGCATGAGCATACGTGTTATGTATTAATTCCTAGAGTTAAAGGAAGAGCAATTTAAGGATACCCCAGTAGAAGTATCAGGTTTTTTAGAATAATTTCTAGATATTATATCAAATAATGTACCTGAGGGTTTACCACCAGTGAGAAATATCAATCACCAAATAGATTTTGTACCAAGAGCTAGTTTACCTAATAAGGCAACCCATAGAATGACTCATGCAAAAAGTGAGTAGCTAAACAGGAAAGTCCAAGAACTACTAAAGAAGGGAATAATTCAGGAGAGCTTAATCCCATGTGCAGTACCTACAGTACTAGAACCAAATAAATATGGAGAGTGGAGAATATGTACAAACTCTTGAGCTATTAACAAGATCACTATCAAATACCGATTTCCACTACCAAGGATGGATGATATAATGGACTGTTTGAGTGGAACCCAGTACTTCACTAATATTGATCTAAAGAGTGGGTATCATCATATCCATATCAGAGAAGGAGATCAGTGGAAGACAACCTTCAAAACTAGAGAGGGTTTGTACGAGTGGTTGGTCATGCTATTTGGGCTAACCAACACACACAAGACATTCATGCAACTTATGAATGAGGTATTGAAGGAGTTTTTAGGAAAATTTATCTTTGTCTATTTGGATGACATTTTAATATTTAGCAAGACCCTAGAAGAGCACCTATTGCATATCAGAAGATTTTTTGAGAAGTTGAGGGAGGAGCAGTTGCTAATTAATTTGAAGAAGTACAGTTTCGTGAAGGATTTGATGTATATGGGATTTGTCATCTAAGATGAAGGTCTAAAAAAGGACCCAAAAAATGTGAGGGTTATCATTTAATGGCCTACCCCAAGGAGCATAACTGAGGTAAGATATTTCATGGTCTAGCAAGTTTTTACAGAACATTTATTAGAAATTTTAGTAGTATTTGTGCACACCTAATAGAAACAATGAGAGGGGATAATAAAGTATTTAAGTGGACCTGTTGGCATTTGTTCCACATTGTTTTTATTGTCTTTGATTCATGCATAAATTGTTGAGTATTCACTCCTTTGTGTTTTTTCATGAGTTTTGGTGTCAAAACAGCTAAGTCCGAGAACTGTCGCGATATCACGACCAAAAGCAGCATGGAGAGCATGGCTTCAAAACTGTCGTGATATCACGACATGTCGCGCTATCACGGGTTTTTAGAGAGAGAATCCAAAGTCATAGAATGTCGTGATATCGTGACGTGTTCCAAATTCATGGTCAAAGTGGTCAACAGAAGCAAAGTAATAAAACTATCGTGATTTCGTGACATGTCACGTTTTCGCGACTTGCGATGGACATGGAGCAAAGTGATAAAAAAATGTCACGATATCATGACATAATTGAGCAAAGGGCAATTTCAATGAACCTCATCATGATATCACAACAGAAAACTGAACAAGGAACAAAATGTAGAGACATCGTGATATCACGACATGTCACATTATCACGGTAAGGTTGAAATAAAAGCATAAGGCATGAAAGACGTCGCGATTTTGCGATATTTTTGAAGATGAGGCCAAGCAAGAGGAAGATGTTGTGATATCACAACAGAAAGCAGCAACACTAGAGAAAGCAAGGAAACGTCGTAATTTCACAAAATATTATGGAGAAAAGGCTAAATAGAGAAATATGTCACGATTTCACGACATGTTCCATTTTTGTGATGTGAAAGCACGGAAAGAACAAAATGGTACGGAATGTCATGATTTCGTGACATGTTCTATTTTTGCTACTTGCAAGAGGATGAAGGCCAAGGAAGAGAAAACTATCGTGATTTCATGACATGTTGCAGTTTCACGGGTATATAGAAGAAAAGGACACAAAATAGTACGAAACGTCATGATTTTGTGACGCGTCACGTTTTCGTGACCTAAGGTGATGAAGGAAAACAAAGAGCCAAATACATCACGATTTTGTGACATGTTTGGTTTTTATGACTGAAAGTGGCAAAAGCATACGGAGAGGGAAAATGTCACAATTTCGTGACATGTCACATTTTTGCGACCCATCACGGTTTCGCGCCAGGAAGCAGTTCAACAGTTCGATGAAGTATTACGATTTCCCAAAATTAAAATCTCTCCAGAATTTAATGTTTTGCTGCTTTCCAATGCATGCAAGATGATAAAACGTGCTCAGGCCTATAGCTTTCGAAGCCACTAGAATTGAAGACGCCTCCATTATTAAAAGCTTATGTTCGTTATTTTCTAACGGTCCAAGCATGCATCGAGAATGACCATTTAATGAAGACGTCTGGTTCCTTATTTCCATTCAATTTTTGATTTCTCTGAGGCTGGTTTAAGGGGATCGTTCCTTTCTTTTGTTGCACATTTTGTAGATCTCAAGAAATTCCGTTTCATGTTTTAAATACTGCAAAGAGGCAAGACCTCTATAAATATCAATGTATATCTCAAGAACAACTATTGGGAGTTTGAGAGACATGTTGCATGAAAACATTCAAGTTCTCTACATAAATAAGAGATATTTGGCCTCTGATTTTGTAAGCATCTTTCTGTGTGATTTCCTTCTATTTCATGCATTTCTCGATTATGCTCTTCTTTCTAATTTGTTGTTAGATTTAAATTCTATATCTGAGTTTGAATATTGCTAATGAGGAAGTGAGTTCTAGAATGCAATCCTGGAGGTTGTCTGTGCAAGGTCATAAGTGGATTATGTTGCATTCTATTATTATATGTTGTTCATACGCTTGAGGTTAAATTCTTGCTGATAATATTTCCCCAATCATACAAATTCGGCCTGTGGCCATATTTCCCATCTCTTTTCATAATTTCCCATTTCTTTCTGCATATTTCCAATTCCTTTCCTGTAACTTTAGTCTGAAATCAAGCTTAGATTTAGTAAGAGAACCAGCCCTCTCTGGAGATTGGTCCGGGAGACATTTATTTCTCCTGGCCTTTCAATGTTGGTCGAGTCTAGGGCGCATTTCGCATAAAATCCTTTCCTATGTCATATTCATGACCAACAGGACCTTAGGAGCAGATAGGAGCTTTGATATGTTGAAGAAGAGGTCACAGAGCAACCTGTTTTAGCACTTACAGATTTACATAAGGTATTTCAGGTAGATTGTGATGCTAATGGTAGTGCCATAGGAGCTGTGTGGAGTCAAAAAGGTAAACCTATTGCCTATTTTAGTGAGAAGCTTAATGATGCTAAGAATAAGTATTCTGTATATGATCAAGATTTTTACCAAAAGAGTTTGTTTTGTATACTAATCATCAGGCCTTGCATTATATTAATAGTCAAAGGAAATTGAATCAGAGGTATTTAAAATGGGTTGAGTTTCTACGAAGTTATACCTTTGTGTTGAATCGTAGGAGTGGAAATTCAAACATAGTTGTAGATACCTTAAGTAGAAGGTAGTGTTTGTTGACAGAAATGAAGGTGGAAGTTGTAGGTTTTAACAAACTTAAGATTTTGTACCCTGAAGACCTAGATTTTGTAGAGGCTTGGAGAGCTTGTTTAGCACCAGTTACTTTATATAGAATTAAGTGGTTGGATTTCTTAATCCAAGATGGAATGTTGTTTAGAAGAAACCAATTATGCATTCCAAGTAGTTCGATGAGGGAGAATATGATCAAGGAGAAGCATAGTGGAGGGTTGACTAGACATTTTGGTCAAGATAAGACCATTGCCCTCGTTATTGAGAACTACAATTGGCCATAGTTGCATCAAGATATGAAGATATTTATACAAAGTTGCAGAGTATGCCATATGTCCAAGGGTGTGAGACAAAACACTGGATTATATCAGCCATTACTTGTACTAGAGAGACCATCGGAGGACATCAAAATGAATTTTGTTCTTGGTCTACCAAGGTCATAGAGGGGGAATGACTCCATATTTGTGGTGGTTGACAGGTTTTCAAAGATGGCACATTTCATTCCCTACCAGAAAACTAATGATGCAGTTCATGTTGCAGGGTTGTTTTTCAAAGAGGTGGTACGACTTCATGGTCTACCAAATAGTATATTTTTCGACAGATATACCAAGTTTATTGGGTATTTCTGGAGAACCTTGTGGAAGAATTTGAAATTCAGTTCTGCATACCACCCATAGACTGATGGGCAAAAAAAGGTGGTGAATAGGATTTTGGGTAATCTACTGAGATGCTTGGTAAGAGATAAGCCCAAGGGATGGGATTTGGTTTTTCCACAGGAAGAATTTGCATATAATAATTCTGTCAACAGGAGTACTAATAAGTCCCCATTCTAGATTGTATATGGGAGTAGCCCAAGAAATGCTTTTGAGTTGAGAAATATGGATAGAGGGGAAAAAAGTAGTGTTGAGGCTGAGAACTTTGTAGAGCACCTAAAGAGTTTGCATGAGGAAGTAAAGAAGCAAATTCATAACATGAACACTAAGTACAAGATAAAGGTAGACCAAAAGTTGTGATTTAAGGAATTCTAAGTGGGAGATGAAGTTATGGTTCACCTGAGAAAAGAAGTTTTTGGTGCTAAAAATTATAACAAGCTGAAAATGAAGAAGTTTGGACCTAGTAGAATCACAAAGAGACAGGATTCAAGAAATGCATATGAGGTAGAATTGCCAAGTGGGCTGAACATATCACCTATGTTCAACATTTCTTATTTGGGAGAGTATCATGAAGGTGATAATAATGATGGACCAATTGCAAAATTGTTGAGTATTCCAGAATCTACTCTAGAGACAGAAGAGATAGAAGAGATCCTAGATACCCGCATCAACAAAAGCACAAGACACGAGCAATATGAAGAATATTTGGTTAAGTGGAAGGGTAGGCCTATAGAAATGCTAAGTGTATTTATTTTTCTAGGGGATAGAAAATTAGAGCCATTGGTGAAAGAATCACCCCAATACCCTGAACGGTTTGGGAGACATGTATGTTTTATAGCAAAACCCTACCAAATATAGTGAAAATCTAGATACCCGAACTTGCAGGTGAATTTTGAAGGTCTTAGAGGATGAATTTGAGGATTTTAAATTAGACGTTGAATTTAACCATATGTTTCACTGATTATTTCGTCTCATTCCCTTTCTAAAAATGTGTTGTAATAGTCAGTCGGAGCAACGAGCGCGAAGTTATGACCCTGGGAAGTTTACCTCCGAAATTCAAATTTCAAATGCATTTTTTTAGGCGGGAAAAGGGGAAAACAGGGTATTAGAGGGAAATTTAGAAATTGTAAAAGGGGCTCTTTATTTTGTATCCTCTTTTTGGATGAAAGTAATGAAATGCTTGGTTCATCTGACATGATCAAAGGAAAAACACATGTGTATTGTTTGTTTCATGTTGCTTGAACTACTTCAAGTGGTATTAGAGCAAGAGTTCCTAAGTGTGTAAACATATCATTGGACGTGAGGTAGTTTACACCAGGATTTGTGGTTAGGTTCTATGAGAAATGAGAGCAAAAATACCTCCATGAAGAAATCATGGTGGTGGGAGAAATGCTATGGTGCTAGAAGAGGATTTTAGAGCCTTGCAGAGGCAAGTTCAAGCTCTGCAAGAGGAGTTGCATAGAGGTTTTGAGCCTAGAAGAGAATATGGAAGTGAATATGAAGTTAAGGAAGAAGAGGCCATGTTTGAAGAAGAAGAAGAGGTAGTAGATCCTAAAAAATCTAGATTGTATAAAGCCATATCCTAGATTGGGAAGAGGCCGAAGTTTGATGTTTCTTCATATTCTAGAAATCTTAACCTAGAAGAGTTGATCGACTAGATCAATGATATGGAGGAATATTTCGAGTATGAGGAGGTAGAAGATCTCGAGAGGGTTAGATTTTATAAGACCAAATTTAATGGTCATGCTAGCATATGGTGGAAGGGAGTGCAGCTAGACAGAAACAAAAGAGGAAAAGAAAGGATAACAAGGTGGGAGCAAATGGTGGAGAAGTTGAAGAGATAGTTCATTCCAGTCGATTATGAGTTGGATTTACTGAAGAAAATGCAGGGTTTGAGACAATTGAGTAAGTCTATCAAATAATACACATAGGAGTTCTACAAAATTTTAATCATAATAGGCCATTTTGAGGCCAACAAGGAGAAGGTAGCTCGTTATATTAATGGATTAAGAGCAAGTATTCAAGAGGAGTTAAGTCTGGTCAGGATGACCACCATAGAGGATGCTTACCAGTTTGCCTTGAGGGTTGAAGAGAAGTTGAACAGAAGGTTTGAGAGCAAGCAAAGAGGAAGAGGTCATGGTGGAAGAACTAGTGGGAGAACAAATGGAGGAAAAAATGAAGATCAAAAGAAGAATGGAGAAGCCAGTAGTAGTTAGGACCAAAAGGGGGATAATGCTTACCACCCCCATGATCAAAAAAATGGTTACCAGAGAGGAAGAGGAAGGTTTGGATGAGGACCTGGAAGAGGAGGATTTTGTGGAACCTATTTCAACTATGGGGAAGAAGGACATCGAGCATACGAGTGTCCAAAACACCAAGAGAGGACAAATAAGAGGCTTGAAGGTAATACCCGAGCTATTGTTGTAGATGAAGGTGCTAAATCTGAGCACTTTGAAGAAGTAAAATTGATAAGAAGTTTTAATCATAATGAGAGCCTTGTTGAATGAGGAGAGAGATCTAGATCATAGGAAGAGCTTATTTTACACAAGGTGTAAATGTGCAGGTAAGGTCTGTAATGTTATCATAGATAATGGTAGCATAGATAACCTAGTTTAAGAAGGAATGGTTACCAAACTATAGTTAGAGAGGAAGAGACACCCACATCCATATCGGATTGTGTGGTTGCAGAAGGACCATAGGGCTTTGGTTAGTGAGCAATTCTTGGTAAAATTTAATATTAGGAATTACCATGATGAGGTCCTGTGTGACATCCTGCCTATGGATGCTTACCATTTGCTATTGGGAAGGCCATGGTAGTTTGATCGATATGCAATACATGATGGGCATGCCAACACTTACTCCCTTACAAAGGATGGAGTGCGCCATAATCTAAAGCCCTTGGAGGAGGTGGGCGAAAATGTATGTAGGAGTGCTAGAATCTGTTTATTTAATGGTAGGAAATTTTTGGATGGTCTGAAGCATGAGCATATGTGCTATGCATTAATTCCTAGAGTTAAAGAAGAGCAATGTAAGG
This sequence comes from Wollemia nobilis, assembly GCA_028583015.1. Taxonomy (NCBI): domain Eukaryota; kingdom Viridiplantae; phylum Streptophyta; class Pinopsida; order Araucariales; family Araucariaceae; genus Wollemia; species Wollemia nobilis. The sequence continues at coordinate 207,317 of JAQPPZ010001613.1, read as the reverse complement.
ATGCCCCAGTAGAAGTATCAGGTCTATTATAATAATTTATAGATATTAAATCAGATAATGTGTTTGAGGGTTTTCCACCAGTGAGGAAGATCAGTCACCATATAGATATTGTACCAGGAACTAGTTTGTCTAATAAGTTAGCCCATAGAATGACTCATGTAGAAAGTGAGGAGATAAACAAAAAAGTACAAGAACTGATAAAGAAGGGACTGATTCGGGAGAGCTTGAGCCCATGTGCAGTACCTATAGTACTAGCACCAAAGAAATATGGAGAGTGGAGAATGTGTACAGACTCCTGAGCTATTAACAAGATCACCATCAAATATCAATTTCCATTGCCAAGGATGGATGATATAATGGACTGTTTGAGTGGAGCCCAGTACTTCACTAAGATTGATCTAAAGAGTGGGTATCATCATATCCATATCAAAGAAGGAGATGAGTGGAAGATAACCTTCAAAACTAGAGAGGGTCTGTACGAGTGGTTGGTCATGCCATTTGGGCTAACCAACACACCCAACACATTCATGTGGCTTATGAATGAGGTATTGAAGGATTTTTTAGGAAAAATTTTCATTGTCTATTTGGATGACATTTTAATATTTAGCAAGACCCTAGAAGAGCACCTGATGCATATCAGAAGAGTTTTTGAGAATTTGAGGGAGGAGCAATTGCTAATTAATTTGAAGAAGTGCAGTTTTGTGAAGGAGTTGGTGTATATGGGATTTGTCATCTCAGTTGAAGGTCTAAAAATGGACCCATAAAAGGTGAGGGCTATCATTGAATGGACTACCCCAAGGAGCATAACCGAGGTAAGATCATTTCATGGTCTAGCAAGTTTTTTACAAAAAATTTATTAGAAATTTCAGCAGTATTTGTGCACCCCTAATAGAAACAATGAGAGGGGATAAGAAAGAATTTAAGTGGACCTTAGGAGTAGATAAGAGCTTTGATATGTTGAAGAAGAAGGTCACAGAGCAACCTATTTTAGCACTTCTAGATTTAAATAAGGTATTTCAGGTAGATTGTGATGCTAGTGGTAGTGCCATAGGAGTTGTGTTGAGTCAAGAAGGTAAACTTGTTGCCTATTTTAGTGAGAAACTTAATGATGCTAGGAAGAAGTATTATGTATATGATCAGGATTTTTATGCTATAGTTTAGGCTCTGAAGAAATGGAGGCACTATTTGTTGCCAAAATATTTTATTCTACATACTAATCATCAAGCCTTGTAGTATATTAATAGTCAAGGGAAATTGAATTAGAGGCATTTAAAATGGGTTGAGTTTCTATAGAGTTATACCTTTGTGTTGAAGCATAGGAGTGGAAATTCAAACAGAGTTGCAGATGCCTTAAGTAGAAGGTAGTGTTTGTTGATAGAACTAAAGGTGAAAGTTGTAGGTTTTGACAAACTTAAGAGTTTATACCTTAAAGACCCAAATTTTGTAGAGGCTTGGAGAGCTTGTTTAGCACCAGTTACTTTGGATAGAACTAAGTGGTTGGATTTATTAATCCAAGATGGAATGTTTTTTAGAAGAAACTAGTTTTGCATTCCAAGGAGTTCGATGAGGGAGAATCTGGTCAAGGATAATCATAGTGGAGGGTTGGTTGGACACTTTGGTCGAGATAAGACCATTGCCCTCGTTAGTGAGAACTACTATTGGCCATAGTTGTAGCAATATGTGAAGATATTTGTACAAAGTTGTAGAGTATGCCAAATGGCCAAGGGTGTGAGACAAAACACTGGATTATATCAGCCATTACATGTACCAGAGATACCATGGGAGGACATCAACATGGATTTTGTTCTTGGTCTACCAAGGACATAGAGGGGGAATGACTCCATATTTGTGGTGGTTGACAGGTTTTCAAAGATGACACATTTCATTCCCTACTAAAAAACTAATGATGTAGTTCATGTTGCAGGGTTGTTTTTCAAAGAGGTGGTATGACTTCATGGTCTACCAAAGAGTATAGTTTTTGATAAAGATACCAATTTTATTGGGTATTTTTGGAGAACCTTATGGAAGAAGTTGAAGACAGATTTGAAATTCAGTTCTACATACCACCCATATACTAATGGGTGAACAAAGGTGGTGAATAGGAGTTTGGGTAATCTACTAATATGCTTGGTAGGAGATAAGCCCAAGGGATGGGATTTGGTTTTGCCATAGGAAAAATTTGCATACAATAATTCTATCAATAGGAGTACTAATAAGTCCCCATTCTAGATTGTATATGGGAGTAGCCCAAGAAATGATTATGAGTTGAGAAATATGGATAGAGGGGAAAAGAGTAGTGTTGAGGCTGAGGACTTTGCAGAGCACCTAAAGAGTTTGCATGACAAAGTAAAGAATCATATTCATAAAATAAACACTCAGTACAAGACAAAGGCGGACTAGAAGTGGTGATTTAAGGAATTCCAAGTGGGAGATGAAGTTATGGTTCACCTAAGAAAAGAAAGGTTTCCTGCTAAAACTTATAACAAGCTAAAAATGAAGAAGTTTGGACCTTGCATAATTACAAAGAGATAGGATTCAAGAAATGCATGAGGTAGAATTGCCAAGTGGGCTGAATATATCACCTGTGTTCAACATTTATGATTTGGAAGAGTATCATGAAGGTGACAATAATGATGGACCAATCACAGAATTATGGAGTATTCCAAAGATCTATTTTTGAGGAGTAGCCAAAACTGGTGAACCTCGTTACATCTTGTGTTATGTGATGCTCTCTTGTGATACTTGTTGTTTCTGGTTTTAAGCTTTCATTTTTAGATTTAAGAGTTGTAGATTTGAAATTAAATAGCTACACTGATTCACCCCCCCTCTCAGTGCCATTGTAAGACTAACATTCATTCCCTACCAGAAAACTAATGATGCAGTTCATGTTGCAGGGTTGTTTTTCAAAGAGGTGGTATGACTTCATGGTCTACCAAAGAGTATAGTTTTTGACAAAGATACCAAGTTTATTGGGTATTTCTGGAGAACCTTGTGGAAGAAGTTGAAGACAAATTTGAAATTCAATTTTGCATATCACCCACAGACTAATGGATAAACATAGGTGGTTAATAGGAATTTTGGTAATCTACTGAGATGCTTGGTAGGAGATAAGCCCAAGGGATGGGATTTGGTTTTTCCATAGGCAAAATTTACATATAATAATTTTGTCAACATGATTACTAATAAGTCTCCATTCTAGATTGTATATGGGAGTAGCCCAAGAAATGCTTTTGAGTTGAGAAATATGGACAGAGAGGAAAAGAGTAGTGTTGAGGCTAAGAACTTTGCAGAGCACCTAAAGAGTTTGTTTGAGGAAGTAAAGAAGCATATTCATAAAATGAACACTCAGTAAAAGACAAATATGGACCATAAGTTGTGATTTAAGGAATTCCAAGTGATAGATGAAGTTATGGTTCTCTTGAGAAAATAAAGGTTTCCTACTAAAACTTGTAACAATTTAAAAATGAAGAAGTTTGGACCCTACAGAATCACAAAGAGACATGATTTAGGAAATGTATATGAGGTATAATTGCCAAGTGGGTTGAACATATGACCTGTTTTCAACACTTTAGATTTGACAGAGTATCATGAAGGTGACAATAATGATGGACCACTCACAGAATTGTGGAGTATTCCAGCATCTACTTCAAAGACATAAGAGACATAAGAGATCCTAGATACCCGCATCGACAAAAGCACAAGACACAGGTAGTATGAAGAATATTTGGTTAAGTGGAAGGGTAGGCCTATGGAAGATTCAACTTGGTTGTCCAAGATAGAGGTTGACCACCTTGGTTTTCCTCCAACATCATAGAAGTGAAGGTCACTTCTCAATTTACCCTAGGTGTCTAATGTAGGAGCATCCAGTGGTGTAAGAGTGATCTTGCATCACCCAAAATTTATATTTGATGTAATTATTTTCCAAGTGTATTTATTTTTCTAAGGGATAGAAAATTAGAACCATTGGTGAAATAATCACCCCAATACCCTGAACGATTTGGGAGATATGTACGTTTTCTGGCAAAACCCTACCAAAAACAGTGAAAATCTAAATACCTAAACTTGCAGGTGAATTTTGAAGGTCTTAGAGGATGAATTTGAGGATTTTAAATTAGACACGATATTTAATAATATATTTCTCCAGTTAGTTCATCTCGTGTCCTTTCTAAAAACACTCTGTAATAGTCAATCAGAGCAATGAGCAAAAAGTTATGACCTTGGGAAGTTTGCCTTCGAAATTCAAATTTGAAATGCATTGTTTTAGGTGAAAAAAGCAAAAAAAAGGGTATTTGAGGGAAATTTGGAAATTGTAAAAGGGGATATTTATTTTGTATCCTCTTTTTGGATTAAAGTAATGAAATTCTTGGTTCAAGTGACATGATAAAAGGAAACACACCTGTGTATTTTTCGTTTCATGTTGCTTGAACTACTTCAAGTGGTATCAGAGTAGGAGTTCCTGAGTGTGTAAATAGATCACCGAGCATGAGGTAGTTTACACTAGGATATGTGGTAGGATATGTGGTTAGGGTCTATGAGAAACAAGAGCAAAAATACCTCCACAAAGAAATCATGGTGGTGGGAGAAATGTTATGATGCCAGAAGAGGATTTTAGAGCCTTGTAGAGGCAAGTTCAAGCTCTGCAAGAGGAGCTGCATAGAGGGTTTGAGACCAAAAAAGAAGATGGAAGTGAAGATGAAGCTGAGGAAGAAGAGGCCCAGTTCGAGGAAGAAGAAGAGGCAATAGATCCTGCACAAGCTAGATTTTATAAATCCATATCCCATATTGGTAAGAGGCTAAAGTTTGATGTTTCTTCATATTCTAGAAATTTTAACCCATAAGAGTTGATTGACTGGATCAATGATATGGAGGAATATTTTGAGTATGAGGAGGTAGAAGATCCTGAGAGGGTTAGATTTTCTAAGACCAAGTTGAAGGGTCATGCTAGCATATGGTGGAAGGGAGTGAAACTAGACATAAACAAAAGAGAAAAATAAAGGATAACAAGGTGGGAGCGGATGGTGGAGAAGTTGAAGAGACAGTTCATTCCAGCCGATTATGAGTTGGATTTATTGAAGAAAATGTAGAGTTTAATATAGTCGAGTAAGTCTATAAAAAAATACACAAAGGAGTTCTACAAAATTTTAATCATAACAGGCCATTTTGAGGCCAACAAGTAGAAGGTAGCCCATTATATTAATGGACTAAGAGCAAGTATTCAAGAGGAGTTAAGTCTGGTCAGGATGACCACCATAGAGGATGCTTACCAATTTTCCTTGAGGGTTGAAGATAAGCTAAATAGAAGGTTTGAGATCAAGCAAAGAGGAAGAGGTCGTGGTGGAAGAACTGGTGGGAGAACATATGGAGGGAAAAATAAAGATCAAAAGAAGAATGGGAAAGATAGCAGTAGTAAGGACCAAAAGGGGCATAATGCTTACCGCCCTCATGATCAAAACAATGATTACCAGAGAGGAAGAGGAAAGTCTATACAAGGACCTGGAAGAGGAGAATTTCATGGACCTGTTTCAACTATGGAGAAGAAGGACATCGAGCATACGAGTGTCCACAACACCAAGAGAGGAGAAATAAGAGGCTTAAAGGTAATGCCCGAGCTACTGTTGTAGATGAAGGTGCTAAATATGAGCACTATGAAGAAGAAAAAAGAGAATTTTTGATCATAAGGAGAGCCTTACTGAATGAGGAGAGATATCTAGATTAGAGGAAGATCTTATTTTGCACAAGGTGTAAATGTGTAGGTAAGGTATGTAATGTTATCATAGATAATGGTAGCACAAATAACCCAGATTCGGAAGGAATGGTTACCAAACTACAATTAGAGAGGAAGAGACACCCACAACCATATCAGATTACGTGGTTGCAGAAGTACCATAGGGCTTTGGTCAGTGAGCAATGCTTGGTAAAATTTAATATTGGGAATTACTATGATGAAGTCCTATGTGACATCTTACCTATAGAGGCTTGTCATTTATTGTTGGGGAGGCCATGGCAGTTTGATCGGTGTGTAATACATGATGGGCATGCCAACACTTACTCCCTTACAAAGGATAGAGTGTGCCATAAGCTAAAGCCCCTGGAGGAGGTGGGCAAAAAGGTATGTAGTAGTGCCAGAATCTGTTTAGTTTACGATACGAAGTTTTTGGATGGTCTGAAGCATGAGCATATGTTTTATGCATTAATTCCTAGAGTTAAAGAAGAGCAATGTAAGGATGTCCCAGTAGAAGTATCAGGTATGTTAGAAGAATTTCTAGATATTATATTAGATAATGTACCTAAGGGTTTACCACTAGTGAGGAAGATCGATCACCAAATAGATTTTTTACCAAGATCTAGTTTACCTAATAAGGCAGCCCATAGAATGACTCATACAGAAAGTGAAAGCTAAACATGCAAGTCCAAGAACTGCTAAAGAAGGGACTAATTCGGGAGATCTTGAGCCCACGTGCAGTATCTACGATACTAGCACCAAATAAATATGGAGAGTGGAGAATTTGTACAGACTCCTAAGCTATTAAAAAGATCACCATAAAATACCAATTTCCACTGCCAAGGATGCATGATATAATGTATTATTTGACTGGAACCCAATACTTAACTAAGATTGATCTAAAGAGTGGGTATCATCAGATCCATATCAAAGAAGGAGATGAGTGGAAGACAAACTTCAAAACCAGAGAGGGTTTGTACGAGTGGTTGGTCATATCATTTGGGCTAACCAACGCACCCAACACATTCATGTGGCTTATGAATGAGGTATTGAAGGAGTTTTTAGAAAAATTTGTCATTTTCTATTTGGATGACATTTTAATATTTAGCAAGACCCTGGAAGAGCACCTGATGCATATCAAAATATTTTTTGAGAAGTTGAGGGAGGAGTAGTTGCTAATTAATTTGAAGAAGTGTAATTTCGTGAAGAATGATTTGGTGTATCTGGGATTCATCTCAGTTGAAGGTCTAAAAATAGAAACAAAAAATTTGAGGGCTATCATTGAATGGCCTACCCCAAGGAGCATAACTGAGGTAAGATCATTTCATGGTCTAGCAAGTTTTTACAAAAAATTTATTAGAAATTTCAGCAGTATATGTGCACCTCTAATAGAAACAATGAGAGGGGATAAGAAAGAATTTAAGTGGACCTTAGGAGCAGATAAGAGCTTTGATATGTTGAATAAGAAGGTCACTAAGCAACCTATTTTAGCACTTCCATATTTCAATAAGGTATTTTAGGTAGATTGTGATGCTAGTGGTAGTGCCATAGGAGCTATGTTGAGTCAAGAAGGTAAACCTATTGCCTATTTTAGTGAGAAGCTTAATGATGCTAGGAAAAAGTATTTTGTATATGATCAGGATTTTTATGCTATAATTTTAGCTCTAAAGAAATAGAGGCACTATTTTTTTCCAAAAGAGTTTATTTTGTATACTGATCATCAGGCCTTATAGTATATTAATAGTCAAGGGAAATTGAATCAAAAGCATTTAAAATAGGTTGAGTTTCTACATAGTTATACCTTTGTGTTGAATCATAGGAGTGGAAATTCAAATAGAGTTGTAGATGAATTAAGTAGAAGGTAGTGTTTGTTGACAAAAATGAAGGTGGAAGTTGTAGGTTTTAACGAACTTAAGAGTTTGTACCCTGAAGACCCAGATTTTGCAGAGGCTTGGAGAGCTTGTTTAGCACTAGTTACTTTGAATAGAACTAAGCGGTTGGATTTCTTAAATCCAAGATGGAATGTTGTTTAGAAGAAACTAGTTGTGCATTCCAAGGAGTTCGATGAGGGAGAATCTAGTCAAGGAGAAGCATAGTGGAGGGTTGGTTGGACACTTTGGTCGAGATAAGACCATTGCCCTTGTTAGTGAGAACTACTATTGGCTATAGTTGCAGCAAGATGTGAAGATATTTGTATAAATTTTTAGAGTATTCCAAATGGCTAAGGGTGTGAGACAAAAAATTGGATTATATCAGCCATTACCTATACCAGAGAGACCATGGGAGGATATCAACATGGATTTTGTTCTTGGTCTACCAAGGACACAAAGGGGGAATGACTCCATATTTGTGGTGGTTGAAAGGTTTTCAAATATGGTACATTTCATTGATGAGCAAGGTGTAGCCAAAAGTATTGTCATTGTTGTCAACACAGATAGATAGATCGGTTGATGTAGTGGATAGAAAGTTCAGAAGCCATTCTGATACAGTGGACAGGAGTTCAGAGGTCATACAGAGCATGCACAGTGAATTTCCAAGAAGACCGAAGTGGTATTGTCATTGTTGTCAACACAGACAGATAGATCAGTTGATGCAGTGGACAAAAAGTTTAGAAGCCATTCTGATACAGTGGACAGGAGTTCAGAGGTCATACAAAGCATGCACAGTGAATTTCCAAGAAGATCGAAGTGGTATTGTCATTGTTGTCAACACAGACAGATAGATCAATTGATGCAGTGGACAGAAAGTTTAGAATCCATTCTGATACGGTGGATAGGATTTCAGAGGTCATACAGAGCATGCACAATGAATTTCCAAGAAGATCAAAGTGGCCCATAGGCAAAAGATCAAAGAAAAAGACAAGTAAGAAAACTGTCACGATATCGCGACATGTTGAGAAAGCATGAGAAACTATCACGATATCGTGACATGTTAGAAGAGAGAGAAAGCGCAAGGAAAACTGTCACAATATCGCGACATGTTGATAAGCTGGAAAAACTATCACAATATCGTGACATGTTTTAAGAGAGAGAAAGCATAAAGAAAACTATCGTGATATCGTGACATGTTAAGAAGAAAGGAAAACTATTGCGATATCGCGACATGTTAGAAGAGAGAGAAAGCACAAGGAAAACTGTCACGATTTCGTGACATGTTGGAAGAGAGAGAAAGCACAAGAAAAACTATCATGATTTCGTGACATGTTGGAAGCAAAGAAGGCAAGTAAGAAAACTGTCACGATTTTGTGACATGTTCAAAGAAACAGTGCATACAAAAAAAAATGTCACGATTTCGTGACATGTTCGAAGAAAAGGCACAAGCAAAGAAAACTATCGTAATTTTGTGACATGTTCGGGGAGAAGGAGCTCACAAAGAAAAGTGTCATGATTTTGTGACAATTTGCAAGAGAGACAATACGAATGAAAATGTGTCGCGATATCATGACAGGTTTAAGAGAAAGAGCTCGCAAAGAAAAGTGTCACAACTTCATGACATATTGCAAAGAAGCTTGTACAGATGAAAAAGTGTCACGATTTTGCAACATAATGCAGAAGAGAGAGTCCGAAAGAAAATGTGTCATAATTTCACGACATGTTGCAGGAGAGAGAAAAAGGTGTATCAATTTCATGACATGTATTTTCGGAGGCCAAAGCAAAGATAAAGCACAAGGAACAAAAGTGTAGCGATATCGCTACATGTATTTTCACAACCTGAAGGCAAGAGAAAGAGTACAGAGGCAAAAGTGTCGCGATAACGCGACATGTCATGTTTTCGCGATCTATAGCCAAGAAAAGGTCAAAGGGGCAGAAATGTCATGATATCGTGACATGTCACGTTTTCACGGGTAAAAGGCGAGAAGATTACAAAGAGACAGAAGTGTCACAATTTCTCAACAGGTCGCAACAACACGATTACGGACAGTTAACTAAAGTAGAACGACAGTTACAAGAGCAGTTGTAGAAGAAAATCATGCAACTAGAATAAGAACAGTAAACTAAAGCCAAAATAGAAGGTACAGGGGCAGTTACAATGATAGTAAACAAAAGTCTTTACTGTAACTACAGGGTCTCGATTACGGAGTCAATTCGTCGAGCGATGGCTATACCGAGAATCCCAATTAAAGAGACAAATCCATTAATAGGTTGCATATAAGAATAGTGTGTCAGAAAGGAGTTACTTACAGGAGTGGCTATGAATAGGCTGCATGTGGGATTATGGTAGTTACAGAAGACTTAGGGTTTCAAGATGAAAATATTGTTATAAAAGGGCAGTTGCGTGCAGAAAAAAAAGTTTGGCTCAGAATTGAAAAGAGTGTTGCCGTAAAGAGTTAAAGTGTCGCTGATGAAAGAGTAAATGTTCCGTGAGGGCAGTTGTGTGCAGAAGTAAAGTGCAGCTCAAAATTGAAAAGAGTGTCACTGTAAAGAGTTAAAGTGCCACTATTGAAAGAGTAAATGTGTCATGAGGGCAGTTGCATGCAGAAGTAAAGTGTTGCTCAAAATTGATAAGTGTGCTGCCATAAAGAGGGAAGGTGCCTCTGATAAAAGTATAAATGTGCTGAGAAAAGTAGGTTGTTATTGTGTGCTGTAAGAGAGCGTTGAGCTCTAAACGGGGAAAAAGTGCAGCGTGTTTCCGAGCAGAGGGAAAGTGCTACAAAAAAGGATGTATAGAAAGCACGACTGAAATAGAGCAGCTGATAGAGTGCAGCAGAGAGAGAGCGGCTGTCAGTGCACAGAAGGAATATGTGTTTCTTGAATTGAAAGAGAGGTTGGGTGAGCAATAGACCAGTGAGGGTCTTGTAAAAGTGAAGGCATATTTATGTCAATCTAAGATTCAAAATAGAAATCCAAGTTGGTGCTTGGAATCGTGGGGTTGGTGCTCCTTCCAGTTGGTGTTGGTAAATTAGGGGTTGGTGCTCCTTCCAATGGGTGCTAGTAAATTGATTGTAAATTTGGTGCTTTGCAAAGGCTGGATTTGGATGGGAGTCCAAGTAGTCTATTTTTGAGGAGTAGCCAAAACTGGTGAACCTCGTTACATCTTGTGTTATGTGATGCTCTCTTGTGATACTTGTTGTTTCTAATTTTAAGCTTTCATTTTTAGATTTAAGAGTTGTAGATTTGAAATTAAATAGCTACACCGATTCACCCCCCCTCTCAGTGCCATTGTAAGACTAACATTCATTCCCTACCGAGAAAACTAATGATGTAGTTCATGTTGCAAGGTTGTTTTTAAAAGAGGTGGTATGACTTCATGGTCTACCAAAGAGTATAGTTTTTGACAAAGATACCAAGTTTATTGGGTATTTCTGGAGAACCTTGTGGAAGAATTTGAAGACAAATTTGAAATTCAATTTTGCATATCACCCACGAGACTAATGGATAAACATAGGTGGTTAATAGGAATTTTGGTAATCTATTGAGATGCTTGGTAGGAGATAAGCCCAAGGGATGGGATTTGGTTTTGCCATAGGCAAAATTTACATATAATAATTTTGTCAACATGATTACTAATAAGTCTCCATTCTAGATTGTATATGGGAGTAGCCCAAGAAATGCTTTTGAGTTGAGAAATATGGACAGAGAGGAAAAGAGTAGTGTTGAGGCTAAGAACTTTGCAGAGCACCTAAAGAGTTTGTTTGAGGAAGTAAAGAAGCATATTCATAAAATGAACACTCAGTAAAATACAAATATGGACCATAAGTTGTGATTTAAGGAATTCCAAGTGATAGATGAAGTTATGGTTCTCTTGAGAAAATAAAGGTTTCCTGCTAAAACTTGTAACAAGTTAAAAATGAAGAAGTTTGGACCCTACAGAATCACAAAGAGACATGATTTAGGAAATGTATATGAGGTATAATTTCCAAGTGGGTTGAACATATGACCTGTTTTCAACACTTTAGATTTGACAGAGTATCATGAAGGTGACAATAATGATGGACCACTCGCAAAATTGTGGAGTATTCCAACATCTACTCCAAAGACAGAAGAGATAGAAGAGATCTTAGATACCCACATCGGCAAAAGCACAAGACACAAGCAGTATGAAGAATATTTGGTTAAATGGAAGGGTAGGCCTATGGAAGATTCAACTTGGTTGTCCAAGATAGAGGTTGATCACTTTGGTTTTCCTCCAACATCTGATAAGTGAAGGTCACTTCTCAATTTAGCTTAGGTGTCTGATGAAGGAGCATCCAGTGGTGTAAGAGTGATCTTGCATCACCCAAAATTTATATTTGATGTAATTATTTTCTAAGTATATTTAGTTGTCTAGGGGATAGAAAATTAGAGCCATTGGTGAAAGAATCACCCCAATACCCTGAACGGTTTGGGATATATGTACGTTTTATGGCAAAACCTTACCAAAAACAATGAAAATCTAGATACCTAAACTTACAAGTAAAATTTTGAAGGTCTTAGAGGATGAATTTGAGGATATTAAATTAGAAATTACATTTAACTATATATTTCCCCAGTTATTTTGTCTCGTGCCCTTTTCGAAAACATGTTGTAATAGTCAATCGGAGCAACGAGCGCGAAGTTATGACCCTGGGAAGTTTGCCTCCAAAATTCAAATTTCAAATGCATTGTTTTAGGCGAGAAAAGGGGAAAACAAGGTATTTGAGGGAAATTTCAAAATTGTAAAAGGGGCTCTTTCTTTTGTATCCTATTTTTGGATGAAAGTAATGAAATGCTTGGTTCAGCTGACATGATCAAAGGAAACACACCTGTGTATTGTTTGTTTCATGTTGCTTGAACTGCTTCAATAAATAGCCAAAAAACCATCTTTTGTTGTATCTGAAATCTCAAGGAATTCTCCTAGAGTGTTTCCTATTGCATTGAAGATATCTATTTCCCAAAATTCAATGGGTAACCCAAACATCCTAACCCAGATTGGTACTAGGGATAGATTTACATTTTCAGGTGAAAAGCCTTCATACCAACAAGTAAGGAAAAGCTTTGCTCTTCCCATAAACCAAGGACCCCATTTTAGTATTCTTTCTCTTTCTTATCTAGAATAAAAAATGTCTAGGAAGAAGCATTTGGGAAGAAATGATAGAATCACTCTTGGAGACTTCTAACTCCTATCAATATATTTTCTCAAGGCTGAAACTCCTGACCAATACCCATTAAATTTACCAAAACTGCCCTATCTTGGATCAAGGAGGATCTCTTTGAGGTGCACTCACTAACCTCTACCACTAGGGATGATTCTAAGGATTTAACTATAAATCAATCAATGAAAAGGAAACTAACACTCAAAATCTAATGAAAATTATCTGAAAGTTCTATAGCAAATATAATATTTGATAAAAACTTTATAAATTTTTCATGCACAATTTCTAACATAAATAAAGGGAAAAAAGAACTTAGCTAAATAAATATTTGTCTAGATAGAATGTCTTGCCTCACTGAAGTCATAGCCCTTCATTGCTCTTCCCATCGTTCGAACCCTAATTCGCAAATATTAGCAATTTTGTTTTTTGTGACTCAAAAAATTGTCAATGCCCTTGTTGCAAACGATTGACTTCATAGGGTCGTATGTCCATCAAATTTTGCACAATATGGTCCAAGAATTAGCTGAATAAGATATCTCTTCGCAAAGATATGGCTATATAAAGATGAGATATTTTCAGGAAAAAAATCCTAATCATTCGCACTTTGCAATTTTGTTTTTTGCGACAAGAAAAATCTCCACTACCCTTGTTTCGAATGATTGACTTCACATGATCATATATCCCTCAATATTGCTCAGATTTTTGCATATGATCACTCATTTTAAAGCTATTCAAATTCTACACAAGTTGGTCAAAGAATCAACTGAATCAGATAACTCTTTGTGAATATATGGCTCCTAAAAGATGATATATTTTTTAGGAAAAAACCCTAATCCTTTGCACTTTGCTTCTATATCGTGTAATTAATAGATATTTCATGAATGTGAAAATTTCTCAAAAACATGGAATTCTTAGTGGGTTTGCTATTTAATATACAAATAATGTAATCATTCACATATTTTATTTGAGAACTCATGTGATTGATAAGCTTTTCTTGAGTCCTTTGATGGACTCCCTTGTTGGACATAGTTTCCCACCCATAATGTTAACTTGTACTCATTGGAAATTACACTGTAAAACTTAAATCGGTCTAACAATGAATTCATCAATCTCAAGATGGGATGGGTGATCATATATAATTAATTAACAATTTTATTTGAAATTTTATTGATAAGTTTTGCTTGACTTATTTTATGACCAACTACTTCATAGAATTTAGTTTCCCATCCATAGCATTTAGTTGAGCTTTACTTATGCTTCTATGACTAGAACTTGTTGGTTATTGTAGTTCACAACTTGGTTATAAAAGAGTTCATTCATTTAGTCTGAACTAGAACAAGGAATCAAAGGGAAACACTAAAGTGGGACTTGTTGGTTATTGTAGCGTATAACTTGGTTCTAAAAGTGTTTAATCATTCATTGAGAACTAGATCTATGTATTAAAATGGAAGTGTGGGACTTGTTAGTTACTACAATGTATAACTTGGTTAAAAAGATATTTTTTCATTCATTGAGAACTAGAACTAGGTATTAAAGTGTAAGTGCTTATTTATATTTTTTGCTATTTTATTTGAGAACTCATGTGATTGATAAACTTTGTGTGACTTCTTCATTGAATTGTACAATTTAGTTTCTCACCCATACTATTTACTTGAGCTTCTATGGCTAATTAGTTCTTGTATAGTACAACTTGGTTATAAAAGTGTTTATTCATTTACTAAGAACTAAAACTATGTATCAAAGTGGAAGTGTAGGACTCATTCGTTCTTGCAATGCACAACGTTATAAGTATTTATTCATTGACAACTAGAACCAGGTATTAAAGTGAAGTGTTTATTACTGACTAAGAAATTGGTACAAGTCATCCCATATCAAATTTTAACTATTTTATTTGAAAACACTTGTGATTGATAAGCTTTGCCTGATTTCTTGTTTCATCGACTACCTTGTAGTTTTTAATTTCCACCCACAATGTTTACTTTTTATTTAAAAGTGATGTTAAAATATTAAAAAAATGTTAAAATTACACTAATGACAAAAAAATGTTGGTGGTATGGAAGCACATCCTAAAACATCCATGCCAAAGGTACAATGTTTACTTGTGTTTTACTTGAGATTCTATGAGTGGAACTTATTGCTTATTATAGTGTACAACTTGGTTATAAAAGTGTTTATTCATTAATTGATAACTAGAACTAAGTATTAAATAAAACTAAACTATGTATTAGAGTGAAATGATTGTGTGGGACTTGTTGGTTATTCTATTGCACAACATGGTTATAAAAGTGTTTATTCATTCATTGAAAACTAGAATTAGGTAAAACTCGTTGGTTATTGCAATGTATAACTTGGTTAATTGTAGTGGGATGAGGAATCTAAATAACCAAGATTGAGGGTTTGTACCTTTAGGCCTTCTATCCCATTGAAAAAGAGTTTAACAAGTGATGGGCCTCATAAACCACTCAAGTTTTACAATTGAAATAATATTAGTTTTTTTTATACATAGAGGAGTTGGTTACATCCACGCTATTTTTAGTAACTACCAAGTGCAAGGTTCAAACCATAGGGGTTGCTTTCAATAAGCCTATGCCACCTTGTTATTGTTGATCCAACGTGAGAGGGACCACCGATTGCTCAAGATTCAAACCATCATCGTCAATCTGATGTATACTCAAATAATTTAAACCAAACTACTACCTTTGCAGACAACACAAGCATGTCCCTTAGGTTTGAACCTAGGTCACTTCTTGGTAAGTGTCTGGGCTAAATAAATAACTACCAATCCACCTAACCCTTGAAATCTAAATAACATAAAATTATTAGCATAAGCCCATACTACACCAATTAAGAAAAATAAAATATCAAAGTGAAATAAATTAGTAGTTTATAGAAAAATATACCATGAGTAGTTTATAGAAAATAGAGCATCATAATGACCAATTACAAATGAAGAGGACTAATTAACTAACCATATACTATGACTTTATGCTGACAGGTAAAAAAAATCCCATGTAAAAGCAAAGGACTTATATGATAATTATGTATAATGATGTGGGATGTATTAATTTAATTAATTGTATTTTTCAACTTTCAATGTTCAAATGCTTAATAACTAACTATTTATATTATTATTTTGTAGTTATCATATAATAAAAGTGAGACCAATTTCAATCCTACCGTCATTATCACTAACTAAATACATGCATAATAACTGAAGTTTTTATAATACTACTATATAATAATAAAGATTAGACCAATTTCAATCCGATCGTCATTATCACTAACTCTATTAGGATCATTTCTTGTGATGGCCCCTTATTGGGATCACTTCGTGTGATGGCCCCTTACATAATCCTAATAGAAACGACCCTTATTAGGATCATTTCGTGTGATTGCCCCTTATATAATCCTAATAGAAACTATAACCGCCGAGGATCCTTGGATGCGTATGTAAGAAACAACAAATGATTACGTTCAGTGATGACGACTTTTGGTGACGAATGGAGACCATAATAGTCAGTCAAGTCAATTCAAAGTATACTCGGAATGTTCCTCGACGATGCCCTCTCGTAGAAACTATGGGCAATTATTGAGCATACTTTCTTTTATTTTGCTTTTTTTCAAGAGAATGACGAAGCGTGCTCTTGGGGTTTAAAACTATGGGCAATTATTGAGCATACTTTCTTTTATTTTTATTTTTTTAAGAGAATGACGAAGCGTGCTCTTGGGGTTTAATTTTATGGTAAAGTTTTAAGCGCGTGTGCAGCTCATAGGGAGTTGGACCACCCTGTCTTTATTGAAATTTAACAGTCGTCTTTATTGTGTAAAGAATAGTTTAATGAGGGTCTATTAAAACACAATGTTCAATTAGCCTGGACTAATTTGCCTAGACCCACAGGAACACTAATATTATTTATTTTTTAGTTTATGTGATTTGACTTCATCTTATAATGTAACATCCTCATTCTCAAGACCCACCACAAGTGGTTCAAAACGCTCGCTCTCGTGATACTCACTCAGTTCATCCTGACTATAAAATATCATTTTGAATGGTAGACAATAACTCAAGGACGACTACATCCCTAGCAAAGGGTATGTAATTGTTTCTATAAAGGGAGTATGAAATTATGCAAGTAAAATCCAAAGAATTACGGAGTAAAGAAAAGTGAATTTAGCTAAGTCTAGGCTGGTTTATATCATCCATAGTTTATTCCTTGATTGTTTGTTTTATTTTTATCTTAAGTCATTTATTTTTCAAATAAAATAGAAGACATTTACAGGGGTTTGTCATCATCCATCTCTTTTGCAAGTGAAACAATAGTAGAGAGCAACCTAGTCAGTTTTTACAAATATTTCTTATCTTATTTCAAATTTTCTTTGTTATTTCAAGTTTCTTTATTATCTGTGAAATCTTGTTCTATTTGTTAGGAGGTGAAGTTGATATAGGGTTTTAGTCAGCAGAGGTTGTTGCTAGATGTCTAGGTTGCTAGACGTCTAGGCAGCAGATGCCTAGGTATCACTGTTAGGTGTCTAGGCAGCACTACTAGACATCTAGGCAACACTGCTAGATGTTTAGACAGCATATGTCTAGACAACAGTGCTAGACGTCTAAGTAACAATGCTAGACGTCTAGGCAGCAAACGTCTAGGCCAGACATCTGGATGTGGAAGACGAATAGTTTCAGACCCTTTTCCTTGGGAGTGGAAACAAACAGTTTTTTGAAGGCTTCCTTTGGGAGAGGAAACGAGCAGTTTCATTGTCTTCCTTTTTTCTGCTCTATAAAAGGGGAATGATCCCTTGGATGTGTATAAGGTTGAGAATGTAAAGTTTGCTAAAATAAATAAAAAGAAGAAGTTGTCATTACCCCATGGTTTTTCTACACATTGCAGGTTTCCACGTAAAATCTTTGTGTTACTTGTGTTGTTTTTTTCTCTATTATTATTTTTTATGCTTGCAAGTAAAATCTAAAGTTTTTCTACAAATATTTGGTATGAGAGCCTAAGGTTTTGTGCGAATAGGAGTTGAAACAATGACAAGATGTGTAACCAAGTTCGAGATTGAGAAATTTTATGGCAGGAACTTTGCTCTATGGAAGACGAAGGTGGAGGATTTACTGGTTCAGAATGACCAAGCTCTAGCCTTGAAAGGGGTTACAAGTAAACCAAGCAACATGAAATATGAGGAGTGGGCAACACTAGATAGGAAGGCAGTTTCTACAATTCGTCTCTACCTAGCAGACTTCGGCAAAGAAGGAAGATTGCAAAAGCCCTTTGGCAAAATATTGATGTCTAGGCAACAATGCTAGATTTTTAGGCAACATTACTAGATGTCTAGGCAGTAGACATATAGACTATATGTCTAGGTTGCTAGACGTCTAGGCAAAACATCTAGGCCAGATGTCTAGGTTGCTAGACGTCTAGGCCAAACATCTAGGTCAGATGTCTAGGCAACAGTTTGTGCCAAATGTTTGGATGAGAAAGACAAACACTTTCAAACGCTTTTCCTTGGGAGTGGAAACGAATAGTTTTTCGAAGGCTTCCTTTGGGAGAGGAAACAAATAGTTTTTGTCTTTTTTTTTCTCTATAAAAGGGGAATGCTCCCTTGGATGTATATGATGTTGTGAATGTAAATTTTGTTGAAATCAATAAAAGAAGAAGTTGCCATTGCGTCGTGGTTTTCCTGCACATTTCAGGTTTTCACATAAAATCTTTGTGCTACTTGTGTTGCTATTTTTTTATTTGTTATTATGTTTTCTGCTTGCAGGTATAAAGTCTAAGTTTTCTACTAACACTATTTTTGTCCTAGTATCTAGTTATAAAATGTTTTAATGATAAGGATATCTTGGAATATCCTTTTCATTTTTTATAGGAATGTATATTTGGTTATAATATTTCTCATTTATTTTCATCTTGCTCCTTATCTTTTAGCTATTGTTAATTGTAGTAGTAAATATTGGGTATCCTCTATGTCACTTCTTTATTTAGCAAATTCAATTTTAGATTAAACTAACCATTCTCGTAATCTATGTATTTCCTTTACAAACTAATTTCAAGCAGGTTTAATTGTTGATTTTGTGTCTACAAGAATTGGAGAGTCATCATTGATACATATGGGTTCATCCTATCTTGTAGGTTCTTTAATTCTCTCTATAATAAGTTTCATGGACTTTTCATTGACCCATTCCTCAA
Organism: Wollemia nobilis; assembly: GCA_028583015.1. Classification (NCBI taxonomy): domain Eukaryota; kingdom Viridiplantae; phylum Streptophyta; class Pinopsida; order Araucariales; family Araucariaceae; genus Wollemia; species Wollemia nobilis. The sequence goes on along the minus strand of JAQPPZ010001613.1, from coordinate 188,356 downwards.
ATGGATCAATGGCATGGAAATCCACATTGATCATTTCCATCACAAAAATTATGGATTGTTTTTCTTTTTGTCCTTATTATTGTTGTTTTGACTATAAGATTACTTCTACTAATGTTTCCAATGTGTCAATAATAATTCTTCTAGTACATACCTTTGTTTTCTTATCAATAAATGGTAGAGGGAGTGTTTCCTTTCTAACAACTAAAGGTTCTTTGGTCCTACAATATTCTTGGTTAATCTATCTTGAATCCCTTAATGCGGATTTTGTATTGGGATTGACATAGAGGAATCCATAGTTTTTCTACATGTGGAATAAATAAATAAATAAATCACCTTATATAGATTAAAATGTAATATTCTCATTCTCAAGACGAACCACAAGTGGTTCAAAAAGCTTGCTCTCCTAATACTGATTGAGTTCATCCCACCATAAAATATCATTTTGAATGGTAGACAAGAAGGTAAGGATGACATCATCTGCAAAAAAGGGTATTTAATTGTGTGTATAAAGGGAGTATGAAACTATGCAAGTAAAATTCAAAGAAAAATAAATAAAAATTATGGAGTAAAGAAAAGTGAACTTGGCTAAGTCTAAGCTTGTCTATATCATCCATAGTTTATCCCTTGACTAGTTACTTTATTTTCATCTTGAGTCATTTATTTTTCAAATAAAATAGCAGACACTTATAGGGGTTTGTAGTCAACCATCTCTTTTGCAAGTGTAACAATGGTATAGAGAAACTTAGTCAATTTCTTAAAATATTTTTTTGTTGGCAATTTTGGGTACCTTGGGTACATTGCCTTTGCTCAAGTGTAGATGTTGTCATTGATGTCAAGAAGTTCTTGAAGCAATTTGATTTGATGTCAAGGAATTTGTTTTGTTGAAGGTTATTCAGAGCATGATCAATGAGTTTCCAGGAAGTTCTTAGTAGCCCATTTGCAAAAGATCAAGAAAAAGACAAGTAAGAAAAAGTATGCAGCAGGCTGGAAAAACTGTCACGATTTCGCGACATGTTTGAGGAGAGAGAAAGTGCTGGCAAAACTGTCATGATTTCACGACATGTTTGAGGAGAGAGAAAGTGCTGGCAAAACTATCATGATTTCGCGACATGTTTGAGGAGAGAGAAAGTTCTGGCAAAACTGTCACGATTTCGTGACATGTTGGCAGAGAAGGAGAGCAAGATGGAAAGTGTCACGATTTCGCGACATGTCGCATTTTCGTGACTCGAAAAGTGCAGGAAGGCAGAGAAGGAAAAGTGTCACGATTTCGTGACACATTGCCAAGAAAGTTGTATGGACGAAAAGGTGTCACGATTTCGTGACATAATGTAGAAAAGAGAGTCCGCAGTGTGAACTGTCATGATTTCGTGACAAGTTAGAAGAGAGAGAAAGTTACATGAAAAATGTCATGATTTCGTGACATGTTAGAGGTCGAGGTGAGGACTGTCATGATTTTGTGACATGCTGAAAAGCTCGAAGAGAGAACTGTCATGATTTTGTGACATGCAACAAAGGGAAGAGTCTGAAATGAGAAGCGTCATGATTTCATGATAGGCTACAAAGAAGTTGTACGGATGCAGAAAGTGTCACGATTTCGTGATAGGTTGAAGAGAAAGCTTGCGAATGCAAAAAGTGTCATGATTTCATGACAGGTTGAGATGGCAGCATTCAGTTGGAGAAAGTGTCATGATTTCATGACAGAAATAGTTAGCAAGTCTTCAACAGAAGAAGCGTCATGATTTCGTGATGAATTCAAGAAGGAAGAGCTCGAAGGCGAAAGCGTCACGATTTCGTGACATGTTCCTTTCTGGAGTAGAAGCTCAAGGCAGCGAAAGTGTCACGATTTTGTGACATGTTCCATTTTTGCTAGTGCAAGCAGAGAAGAAGGCCATGAAGTCAAAAGGGTCACGATTTCATGATAGAGTTGAAGATGACGTCGGAAGGATGTGTCATGATTTCATGACAAAAGCGAGAAGAAGGCAATGAAGACTAAAGTGTCACGATTTCATGATGGAGTGAAGATGACGTCAGCAAAGAGAAGTGTCATGATTTTGTGACAAGGACGTTGTCAAGGTAGACAAAAGCAAAAGTGTCACGATATCGCGACAATAGCCAAACGAAAGTGTACGGCTACAAAAATGTCACGATATCGTGACATGTTGTAGTTTCATGGTAGAAGCTATAGAAGAGTTGCAGAGGCGGTTGAAGCCGACAGAGTTAAATTTGGGCCGACGAAATTAGGGTTTGTACGAGTTTAGGGTTATGGATAGTCGACTAAGATCAAGGTTTTGATCTTGATTGTTAGTATAAAAGGAGGGTTGTTTGAAGAGATTTGGTATCGATCGAAGTGTGCGTTCGAAGTGTGATATTCGTAGATAGAGTGCGAGGGAGAAGTTCGATCATCGAGAAGCAGAGTGTGCGAAGACTATGTTGCTATGATTGCGTAGAGGTGCATAAGTTGATGTTCGATCGAGTGCTGCTGTGTTTGCACGTTCAGTGCAAAAGTTGGTTTCGACCAAGTGCGGTTGATAGAAAGAAAGAGATTGAGGAGATTGTGCAAGGGAGAAAGAGGAAGAGGATAGACTTGTGCGGGGTCTAGACCGAAGGACTGGTGTTTAGTGCATATTCGAGGACCGACTTTGCGGTGATAGAGTTGAGGACAGAGATCTCCGACCAGAGCAGGGAAGACAGGTGTCTTCTGTGGATAGAGTTCCACTTGCTAAGGGCAGAGGAGGTAGAGGTCTTCTAGAGGATCACCACTAAAGAGCAGAGCTAGGGGAAGGTATCTCCTTTGGGTTGATGCCCATAAATATTGTAATCGGGAAAGGTATTCCCAGATTGTGAGTTGATAAAATTTAGAGAGAAATTTTATCCATGGAGTAGCCCGCATTGGGTGAACCACGTAAATTGTTGTGTCTCTTTTGTGGATGGTGTTTTGTGCATTGCTTTGATTACTGCTTTTAATACTGCTATCTATACACTGCATAATACTGATTTGAAAGTTGTTTTGAAGCAAAAGTAAAAAGTGGTCTTATATTGTTCACCCCCTCTCAGTATAAGCTTGTGTTCTTCAATTGGTATCAAAGCGGGTTCCTTCGGAAAGGTTTAATAGCTTGAAGGAAGAACTGGTTAAGAACACAATGGATTATTCAAGTGGCAATGCAACACCTATTCTTGATGGATCAGATTTCGGTCTGTGGAGTGCAAGAATGAAGGTTTATCTAATGGCACTTGGTAATGAGGTTTGGGAAGTGATTGAAGATGGGTACACTATTCCTGAAAATGGTCCTTATACTAAAGAAGACAGGCTCCTACATCACAACAATTCAAAAGCAATGAATGCAATCTTGAAGGGTTTACAGAAGGCAGATCTTACCAAGGTGATTCACTGCAAGACAACTAGTGAAATGTGGAAACAATTGCAGGTGGTTCACACGAGGTGATGTAAATGTCCGAAAGGCCAAGTTGAGACACTTCAAAGGTATGTTTGAACAACTCAAGATGAATGATGATGAAAATATTAGTGACTACATGCTTCGTATGGATGAGGTTGTTAACTCCATGAAAGACTTAGGTCTTGAGCTTGCTGAAAATGATGTGTGTGATAAGATTTTAAGATCTCTTCCTAATAGATTTAGTGAAAATATTTCTGCTATTGAGGAAGCTAAAGATTTAGATAAGTTGAAAAAGGATGAGCTCCATAGTATTCTTGCAGCATTTGAGTTGAGAACTCAAGTGAAAGTTGATGTCAAGAAAGAGGCGACTTTCAAAGCTACCAAGAAATCAAAGGGCAAACAGATTCAAGAGAGTGATGAGTCTTCTAGTGATGAAGAGGCATATTACGACAAGAAAGGCAAGTTCTCTAGAAAGCACAAAAGCAAGAAAAATATAAGATGTTTCAATCTGTGGAAAGTTTGGTCATTATGCTACTGACCGTACTATTTCCAAGAATGAAAGTGATGAAGATATACAGGATGTTAAGAGCAAGGATTCTGAAAAGCACAGGTATTACAGAAAGAACAAAGATGAGCACAACAATCAAGGAAAGAGGTATTCACACAAGAACAAGAAGAGTTTCTACCTAGACAAAGCAAGTAAGTGTTCTAGCAGTGATAGTGAAAGCTCTTCAAGTGATGAGGAAAATGAGATGTTGTTCATATCAGAAAAAGAGGAAGAACCGAAACATAGATTCATTATTATGAAATGTCTTAGATGTGGAAATTTTGGTCACCTTGAGGATGATTGTACAAATAATGATTTGGTTTCCAGTATGTATAAGGATGCTTCAAAAAACTATCAAGAAGATGCTTGTATGGTTTTTGAAAAAGGTAGCACCTCTAGTGATAAGAAATCTGGAAAAGGCCTTGAGGATTCGGAAAGCAAACAAATAAAAGATCTTGAAAGTGAACTTAATAATGCTCTTAGTGTTTTGAAAAAGGAAAGAAAGAAGAATGATAGACTCAAGGATAAGTTAGATGAATGTTGTATGGAGAGAGACGATCTTATAGAAAGTCTTGACTTCTCTATAGCTAAAACACAGGAACTCAAGGATGAGTTAGAGTCTAAGATTCTTGAGTATAATGAGTTGGAACAGAAAATGGCTTCTCTGGAAGTGGAAACTAAAGAGTACAAGGATAAGTTGTACAGGTTTCAAGATAGCTCCAAAAGGGTTAAGTCTCTCATCAAAGGTCAAAGAAAACCAACAGATAAAACAGGTCTCGGTTTTGTTGAGCCGCACAAGGAACAGGTTGGGGAATCTAGCAAGAGATTTCAAAAGGAAGAGAGTTCTGATGAAGAAAGTACTTCAGATCATGAGTCCATGAGTGATAGATGCGCAGAAATAGAAAACAAAATTCAGAATGCGAAGAAGAAGTTTTCGGGACCCAAGAGGTCGAATAAAGGAAAATTTCATGGCAGATGTTTTGCGTGTCACAGGTTTGGTCACATGGCTGCACATTGCATGACTCAAGTAAGGAAGGTAAATGACAGTTTCAGGGGCCGTAATTTCTTTCAAGGGTATTGCTACTCTTGTAAACAGTTTGGGCATAAGGCAATTTTTTGCATGACTAATTACAGGAACACGGTTAGTCATAACAGGCGGATTCAAAGAACAGGTATGCCGAACAGAAATAACAGTGTTACTTGTTATAAGTGCAACAATGACGGTCACACAGCTAGACAGTGTAGAGCTGATCTTCCAAGGTACAAGAACAGGAAAAGTGGCATGAACAGGTCCAAGGATCAAGGCATGGAAAAGAACAGGGATGAGAACAAGAACAAGAACAGTGACAAGAACAGGAATACGGACAAAGAGTTCAAGAGAAGGCCCGGCAAGGAAATTATAGACACTGATGATGATCAGTGCCTAATGGGAGTTTTACTCCCACCCCAATTTTAATCTCCTCATGAGGAGGTGGGGGAGGGACTAAGCTAAGAGGCTCATTCTTAGTCCCGAGCCCCAAAGGTGACCCTTTGCCATTGATGACAAAGGGGGAGAGATTTGAGTAAGGGGGAGAGATATGAGTAAGGGGGAGAGCTTCAATGTGAAGAGGAAAGCTTCAAGTTCGGGGGAGCAAAACTTCAAAAGGAGATTCTCAGTTGTTGGCACAGTTGGTTTCAATTTTGGCTCCTAAGATGTGTTTAAGTAAAGGTTTGCCATCAATGACAAAGGGGGAGATTGTTGGCAATTTTGGGTACCTTGGGTACATTGCCTTTGCTCAAGTGTAGATGTTGTCATTGATGTCAAGAAGTTCTTGAAGCAATTTGATTTGATGTCAAGGAATTTGTTTTGTTGAAGGTTATTCAGAGCATGATCAGTGAGTTTCCAAGAAGTTCTTAGTAGCCCATTTGCAAAAGATCAAGAAAAAGACAAGTAAGAAAAAGTATGCAGCCGGCTGGAAAAACTGTCACGATTTCACGACATGTTTGAGGAGAGAGAAAGTGCTGGAAAAATTGTCATGATTTCATGACATGTTTGAGGAGAGAGAAAGTTGGCAAAACTGTCATGATTTCGTGACATGTTTGAGGAGAGAGAAAGTTGGCAAAACTGTCACGATTTCACGACATGTTGGCAGAGAAGGAGAGCAAGATGGAAAGTGTCACGATTTCGTGACATGTCGCATTTTCGTGACTCGAAAAGTGCAGGAAGGCAGAGAAGGAAAAGTGTCACGATTTCGCGACACATTGCCAGGAAAGTTGTATGGATGAAAAGGTGTCACGATTTCGTGACATAATGCAAAAGAATCATTAATTTCATGATTTCGTGACAAGTTAGAAGAGAGAGAAAGTTACATGAAAAATGTCATGATTTCGTGACATGCTGTAGAGGTCGAGTGAGGACTGTCATGATTTTTGACATGCTAAAAGCTCGAAGAGAGAACTATCATGATTTTGTGACATGCAACAAAGGGAAGAGTCTGAAATGAGAAGCGTCATGATTTTGTGATAGGCTACAAAGAAGTTGTACGGATGCAAAAAGTGTCACGATTTCATGATAGGTTGAAGAGAAAGCTTGCGAATGTAGAAAGTGTCATGATTTCATGATAGGTTGAGATGGCAACATTTAGTTGGAGAAAGTGTCACGATTTCATGATAGAAATAGTTAGCAAGTCTTCAACAGAAGAAGCGTCATGATTTTGTGATGAATTCAAGAAGGAAGAGCTCGAAGGTGAAAGCATCACGATTTCATGACATGTTCATTGGGTAAAAAATCAAAAATTCAATTTACATGTTCCATTTTCTAGTGCAAGCAGAGAAGAAGGCCATGAAGTCAAAAGGGTCACGATTTCATGATAGAGTTGAAGATGACGTTAGAAGTAGATGTGTCATGATTTCATGACAAAAGCAGAGAAGAAGGCAATGAAGACTAAAGTGTCACGATTTCATGATAGGAGTGAAGATGACGTCAACAAAAGTTAGAAGTGTCATGATTTCATGACAAGGACGTTGTCAAGGCAGACAAAAGCAAAAGTGTCATGATATCGCGACAATAGCCAAACGAATGTGTACGGTTGCAAAAATGTCATGATATCATGACATGTTGTAGTTTCATGATAGAAGCTACTGAACAGAGGCGGTTGAAGTCGACAGAGTTAAATTTGGGCCGACAAAGATTAGGGTTTGTAGCCGATGTAGTTTAGGGTTTGATTTATAATCGACTAAGACCAAGGTTTAGATCTTGATTATGTTAGTATAAAAGGAGGGTTGTTTGAAGAGTTTTGGATCGATCGAAGTGTGCGTTCGAAGTGCGATATTCGTAGATAGAGTGCGAGGGAGAAGTTCGATCGTCGAGAAGCAGAGTGTGCGAAGACTGTGCTACTGTGATTGCATAGAGGTGCATAAGTTGATGTTCGATCGAGTGCTGCTGTGTTTGTGCGTTCAGTGCAAAAGTTGGTTTCGACCAAGTGCGGCTGTAATAGAACAAAAAGAGATTTGAGGATAGACTTGTGCCAGATCGAAGGACTGTGTTTGGTGTAGACCAGAGAAAGAGGAAGAGGATAGACTTGTGCTAGATCGAAGGACTATGTTTGGTGCGAAGAGAAAATATAGAGGACATTTGTGCTAGACCGAAGGACTATGTTTAGTGCATATTCGAGGACCAGCTTTGCGGTGATAGAGTTGAGGACAGAGATCTCCAGCCAGAGCAGGGAAGACAGGTGTCTTCTGTGGATAGAGTTCCACTTGCTAAGGGCAGAGGAGGTAGAGGTCTTCTAGAGGATCACCACTAAAGAGCAGAGCTAGGGGAAGGTATCTCCTTTGGGTTGATGCCCATAAATATTGTAATCGGGAAAGGTATTCCCAGATTGTGAGTTGATAAAATTTAGAGAGAAATTTTATCCGTGGAGTAGCCCGCATTGGGTGAACCACGTAAATTGTTGTGTCTCTTTTGTGGATGGTGTTTTGTGCATTGCTTTGATTACTGCTTTTAATACTGCTATCTATACACTGCATAATACTGATTTGAAAGTTGTTTTGAAGCAAAAGTAAAAAGTGGTCTTATACTGTTCACCCCCCTCTCAGTATAAGCTTGTGTTCTTCATTTTTCTCTTGTTTCAGTTTTCCCTTTGATATTTCAAGATTTTTTTTCTTCTAAGAAAGCTTGTTCTATTTTCCTCCTAGGATCTAGTCACAATATGTTTTAATGGTAGGAATATCCTTTTCATATTTTGTATGGGATGTATCCCTGGTTATAATATTCATCATCTATCTTCATATTACTAATTATCCTTTAACCATTATCAATTATAGTAATAAACTAAGGGTATCCTCTATGTCACTTCTCCATTTAGAAAATTCAATTTTGGATTAAACCAATCATTCTCATAATCTATATATTTCCTTTACAAACTCATTTCAAACAAGTTCAATTGTTCATTTTGTGTCAATAAGAATTGGAGAGTCATCATTGATACATTGGGGTTCATCCTATCTTGTAGGTTCTTTAATTTTCTCTATAATAAGTTTCATGGAATCTTTATTGGCCCATTCCTCAAAAATAGCAATGGCATGGGAATCCACATTAATCATTTCCATAATAAAATTTATGGGTTGTTTTTCTTCTTGTCATTATTCTTAGTATTTTGATTATAATATTACTTTTGCTAATGTTTCCAAAGTATCAAAATAGTTCTCCTAGTACATACCTTTCTAACCACGAAAGGCTCTTTGGTCCTCTAACGTCATTCTTGGTTATTGTAGACCCAAAATTTTTGCACCCCTTTCTCCCAGGCTAATGGATCCACGCCTGAAAGGGGGAGGGAAAATGATGAATCTACATCTCAGATGAGAAGTGCTTATGTTGCACTCTCTTTGGTGTTTGTCGATGAATGGGGTGGGTTCACCAGGAAACACTTGCTATGGTGGTTTCCACGCCTAGGTGAGGTAGTAGTTTGATGTGTTTTTCTTTTCTTTATTTTGAAAGCATACACCTAGGGTTTGGCCAAAATGCAATTTCTACCTAGCTATATGCAATTCAATTTCAAATGAAGATAAGGCATACAAATCTATCTAGAAAGTATTATAAAGTTTAACTAAGATGCAAAGGTTTTGTCTATGCTAACATGTTTTTCTTTTTTGTATTTTTATATTTTATAAAAAGTATAATAAAGTCTATGTTTTGGGAGTTTTCTATTTTTTGATTAAACACAGATGCATATAAGATAGAAAATATAAATCTGAGTACGAGAAAATAGGTTTTAAGTTCTTACATGGCCTGGATGTCTGATTTGTGATGAATTCGGATGTGCAGGATGAATTCGAACATACACAGGATGAATTCGGTTGTACGAATTCGTCAGATGAATTTGGATGCGTACGAATCTATCAAAAACCTGCAATTGCACAATAGAACACTAAATTTTGAAATCAGGGATGGGGGATCTGCATAGGCCATAGTAGATCATGGTCTGTGACAGTCAAATCCCCTCGGTTCTTTTAGCCAACCGTAAATAAAATGAATGATTGATTATTTTAATATGAAACATGTGATTCTAGATGCAATTTATCTAATGATAATAGTAAGATGCAGTAAAAACTAAAATAACAAATGAAATGCAATATAAATATAAAGTAATCAATAATATGATAGTCAAAATTTTACCCCCAATGGGCCACTAGTATGTATTCGGATGCAATGTTTGATTTCATACGTTGTGTATGAATTTGTATGCAGTGTATGAATTCATACATATCAAAATAATCCAATGACTAGTTCTACAAAATAGAAAATTAAATCGGATGCAAAGTGATAAATTTGGATGCATCTAAATTTGTACAAATGATGCAAAACTCAAATAATGATTAAATATAAACTAGATCCGCATGTGTTGAAAGTATCTCCATGTCTGTGTGTCCCTTGGATGATGATCAAACAACAAAGTTCTTCACTGCAACCTATAAAAAAGCTCCAAAGTCTCCTTCTTCAATCCAAGCTCTTCTGCAAATATCACCATCCAAACTATTTAATGTGAGGTTGGGGGTTTAAATGGTTGCTTTAGTTTGAGGAATTAGGTAGGTGGTAGAATTAGGCTAGGGTTGTTAAGCCAAATTAGGTTTTGGCTCTATTTAGATGAATTTGGATCCATCCGATTTTAGCGGATCATCTGATTTATTGAGAATCTGGTGATGCCTAGATTAGGTTCAAAATCCAATTGGGCACCTAAATTAGGTGCACATGGGATTTGGACGAAATTGGATGCATCTGATTTTATCGGATACATCTAATTTCATCGAGATTGTCCAAATTTATCGAAAAGGGGAAAATTAAGCTATTTTTTTTTCTTGGCATGAATATCGAGGTAGGGGTATTTGAGGGTGAGTTTCATGTTGTTAGGATGATTAGGATATTTTAATAAAAATTAGGAATTTTGAAGTGTGTCAAAATTCGGTGGCTACATTTTTCCCCCTCTTTGGCACATTTATGAGCAATAAATGCGTTAAAGAAAGATGTAGCGAAAAGGGATGTTATGTTGCAAAAAATCAAAATTTGTTCAATTTTTTTTTTTATGCTTATTATCATGGATACCCCCTTCAAGTTTTGTAAGAAATTTATAATTTATTGCAAAACTCGAAATTCGAAGAAAAAGGGGTAAAAAGGGCATAAAATAGAAATTAGGGCAAAAACCCTAATTCATTTTTACTTTTAATTTTTAGTAAATTTTGCTTTGGAGAAAAATGGATAAATGGCTACCATAGTGCATCGAGCAGACAAATTTTGAGCTAGGAATGATGGCAATGGCGGGAACATCAGGGTAAGTGATTTTATCACTTCTTGTTTGAATTTTTTGGTCTAAAATTAGGATTTTTTGGATTTTTGGATGCGGCCTACTATCGTGATTGCAGCGATGAATTTGGATCATCGTGACAAATTTGGACATTTGAATTCATCAAAAAGTATATTTGAATTGATAAATTCGAACATTTTTTGATGAATTCGTATATCCGATTTTGTTCATAGTATGTCCGATTTTGTAAATTTGGATGTACGAATTCATTTTCGTGCATCTAAATTTGTGCTTTTAGTTCGAATTTATACTTTAGGACTAAAGTTGTTAAAATTTTAATTTTTTTTTGTAGTTTTTATAAGTGATTTATTTTTATTTTTTATTTTGTAGGGAGGATCGCTTAAGGGTCGTGAGTGGCGACATACCAATTTTGAGGATCGTGTTCGAGCTCTTAGCATGAATGAGAAGGATATTCTGACCATGGTAGGGCTTAATCATGTGGCTGAAATGCCATGCATAGAGGTAGACTATAGTCTACTCACTACTTTAGTCGAGCGATGGTATCCAGGTTCATCAACTTTCTAGATATCGATGGGGAGATGGCCCCTACTTTGGAGGATGTGTGGAGGATCCTCAAAGTTCCTATTAGAGGATAGTTTGTATACCAGTCCTTGGCCCAGGGTTAGGCCATGTAGAGATTGATGGGAGATCCATCATTTCCCATTGAGCAGAGTGAAGTCAGTATAGAGGGACTCATTGCAGTAGATGGGGTATCTGCCTTGATAGTAGTATTGGTAGAGATAGTGGGAGGGCTTCTAGTGTGTCACCAGAGTGGTCAAAACTTGTCGTGGGGGTTGGTCGAGGTTGTAGTGGATATGTGAGATACCAATATGTGGTTTTCTTGGGGTCCTTATATTCTGTGCTACTTGTACCGCACCTTGTTTAGGGTCATGTACAAGAAAGGCACTAGCTTGGTGCTTACATCCTTTCTTTAGGTATGGTGTTGGGAGCACATCGTAGTGAGGAGACCAAGAGGGTTTCCTCTTTAGGATGTAGAGGATGGATGACCTACAGTATTCTATTGGGGTCCATTGGTTGGTCAAGTGAGGAGGGGTGGCCTAGAGGAGGCTAGATGGATTATTGATGAGTTGATCATGGTATAGATTTGTTGGAGATCTTGGAGAGGGCACTATGGATGGGAGGATGATAGAGTAGAGTTAGCTCATGTGAGGTGAGTATGATGGCTCTATATGGAGTGAGGAGAGATAGAGCTACATCATGCCGATTGGGTGCTTTCCAGTTTGGTTGGTGCAAGGGATTCCTAAGGTTTAGGATTTTACTTATTCTCAGGTTGTACGAGATTTGATGACCACTAGTGGGGCACTAGATCTCAATAGGTTTATTGAGGTGGATGAGGATGATGTAGTAGTCGCTCTTGTAGAGGGTGGTGATGTAGGGGTTGTGGATGGGTATTCTACTTGGTATGCTAGCATATGTCCTATGAGGATTACTCAGGAGAGAGGCATAGCTAGTCAGGTATAGGAGGTATTTTGAGAGGTAGCTAGGTGATGATCAACTAGATTGGATGGGGAGGGATAGAGATAGAGGCCATAGAGAGGGGCCTAGAGGAGGATTAGGGGCTTTATATGAGGAGGATTATGGCCACATAGGGCCTACTCGATGGACTCTTAGGATCGAGGGAGAGAGGGGATGGTGCTAGTAGGAGGGAGGCTCATAGTAGGATGTTCCTCTACTAGAGTAGATAGTGCCCTCTCCATAGTGAGAGACCCACACTACCCTAAGACTAGATTCACCCAAAAAGGGTATTACTATAGAGGTGGGAGAGTCAAGCAGTGCATGAGAGGTGGTTGCTCTATGGGTAGAGAATGATGGTCTGAGGAGTTAGATCACCATTCAGGTGAGTCACATCTAGTAGTTGGAGGGATAACTTACAGCACATACTCTTGTGAGCTAGGCTTAGGCTCAAGTAGCCAAGATGTAGGGACATGGGTCATCATGGTAGATAGTGTCACGATCACATCATATGAGGAGCATGAATTTCAGCCAGTCCTCAAGGAGTAGTGCGTTACAGAGTGCCTTGATGGTAGCAGGTAGAGGCTACCTTAGCAGCATAGTGGATGACTTTTTATTAGATATATTTTTAGGTAGTTCTTGAGGGTTAGAGAGCTTCATTGCCCCTGGAGTTAGTGGCTCTAAGTCACTCTAGATTAGTTTTAGTATTTGGGGTTCCTCAATTTTGTGAGCCTAGATCACCTCTAGGTGATGACACCCAGAGTTCTAGGGGTTCTAGGGGATGATACACTAAGTTAGATTTTGTGGTGTACCCCCTAGTGATTGAGTATACCGATTTTATGATTGTGGTATACCAATCGACTAGTTTTGTATTCTATTGTATTTTTGATGATATATATATATATATATATATTGCTTATCTGATGTGTTGATGATGTTGATGTGTGAATGTGTAATATAATTTATTTTTTATGATCTACATAATCATGCTTTTTATTTCCTATTTTATGGTTTTTGATGTACTTTTTCTCATGCTTTAATCAAGATATCATTGTAGGAAAGTAAAGTGTAATTTGATGTAATTGATGTTTGTAATGTAGTGTGATTGAATTGTTTGTAGAAGAAATATGATTGTTTTGGGAAATATACCCTTACGATCTTGATCAATCAACAATAATACCTCAAAGATGTGTGCTTGTATATGACTATTTATGGAGGTTGTTTGCTCGCTTTAGTCGTGAAGCGGATCTTGTGTGAGGTTTTGATGTTATGCTGATAGCGAAGGGTTATGATCCAAAAGTATTTTGAATTTTTTGATTGAAAGTGATGTAGTTGATGATAAGTAATGTGTGTGTTTTTAAGATTAATTTTGTTTTAATCTTAAAATAAGTATTGTGCAATGATAGTAATTAAGCATGATAAATTTGGATAAAGGACTTGTGCTAGGCATAAGATTCCTAAAGATATTTTATTAGGGTTGTCTCATGCCATCATCGTGAAGTCAATATGTAGTTTATATGAGAAAGTGATTATGTATGATCAAAATGCAAGTTTTTGATAAATGATAAGTAATCATGCAATATAATAAAATTGACATATTTATGCTAAGTGATAGGTATGAAAATGCAATATTGACTATTTTTTAGGACCAATTGCATATGCTAATAGTCATACAAATCCATGATGAAATAATGACGTTTGCTAATCAACCTTCAAGGAGAATTTTGGTCATTTCTAGGATGAATTCAAATTTATCAAGAACTAGTGTGTGATTTGTGTATTCATTTTCCATATTGACCTTAATTATGATACAAAATCTCTCAAGGATCAAATGTGTGTGCTTATGAAGTTCATTTACCAATTTTGAGTAAGGTAATGATGCAAGCCAACTTTTAAGAACCAATGTGTGTGCAAATGATGTATTCATTTACCATGATTGTATGCATTCAGTTAGACTTAACTACTATGTAATACAAGCTACCAAAAGCTAGCTAATCCACAAGCTGACATTGGTCTGTACAAAAGAAGGTCGCTAATGTGACAGACATGTCACCATGCGTAAGGATACCACCATTGCCAAGCAGGCTTGATGCCACCTAACTTGTAATGAGGATCACCTCATGGTGTTCAAATAACTAAGGAATTCCAGGGATTCAATTTTATTTTTTTTTTTTTTTTTTTTTTGGGATTCTTGTTCATTTTTTTTTTGAACAAGGGGATTTTATTGCTTTGTAGTAAAAGGTATTTTTCTTTTGCTTTTTGTTCTTTTTTTCAAGGGATACTTGCTCAGCTTAGACAAAGAGCAAGGGATTTTATTCGGGTAGGGGGAGCTTGTCCTTTTGCCAATTCTCAGTATTCTAGACCATGCGCATAATAGGATAGCAAGGGAAACCTTTCACTTAAGGAGCTAGGACTACTATGTAGCATCATCTTCCCTTGTGCAAAATCATTTTTAATATGTGTAAGTGTGTTTTGGTTCAAAAAGTGGTAAGATCAGTTCCCAAAACTTCAAAATTTATTTAGTGAAGCAATAGTGTTTTTGGTTCAAGAGAGATTTATAATCAATATTAAGAATCAATATTTTATTAAAATGTGTATTTTGGTGAGTGGTTCAAGATAATTTTTGAATTCTTCTAAAGTAAACCAAAATTAACTATGAATTTTGACAACATCGATCTAATTTATAAGTAGAATAATAATTGGATGTGACCATATGGCATATGTAATTGAATCACAATTTTATTTTGATAAATTCATAGATAAATGCAACTAAATGATAGATGATTTAAACATGATGATTTAAAGTAGATGCAAGAAATATATGTACAAGGTATTTACAACTATGTACAATGGTGAGATTTCTTGATTTTATGCATAGTATCATTTTAGGTGCATTATGTTCATGGGTTCCTTAAGATATTTTCCATCTAAAGTTGCCAATCGATATGCACCAGATCCAAATTTTGTAGTGATGATAAATGGTCCTAACCAATTTGGTTGGAATTTTCCTTTTAAATCAGTTCGAGCATTTGTATTTTTTTGGTTTTCTTTAAGAACTAGATCACCAATCTCAAAATATCGAGTATGAAATTTCTTAGAATATGATATTTTGAGTTTATCTTGATATGAGCGAAGGTGCTCTAAAGCATTTATACACTTTTCATCTAGTAATTCCAATTGGCTTAATCGTCCAACATGATATTCATCTCCTACTTCAACATTTTGAAGTAAAAGACCTAAAGAAGGGACTTCAAGCTCAAAAGGAAATACAACTTCAGTGCCATATACTAAGACAAAAGGTGAAGCGCTAGTAGGGGTTCGAACACTAGTTCGATAAGCCCATAATGTTGGATATAATTGGGTATGCCAATACCATCTTGATTTATTAACCAATATTTTTAAGATCTTAATTAAAGTTTTATTTGATGCTTCAACTTGACCATTTCCTTGCGGATAATAAGGAGTAGACCATCTATGCTGAATTTTATATTTTGCACAAAGCTTTTTGAATGTCTTTATTTTTGAAACAAGTTCCATTATCTGAAACAAGTGTAGATGGAATCCCAAATCTATAGATAATTTGATTAAAAATAAATTTAGAGACCTGGGTTCCCATGCAAGAAGCCAATGGCATAGCTTCTACCCATTTTGTAAAATACTCAGTTGTTGTAATAATAAATTTATGGCCATCTAAAGAAATTGGATTGATTTTCCCAATGATGTCTAGGCCCCATTTTGAGAAAGGCCATAGGGAAGAACTAGCTTGAAGCTCTTGGGTAGGAGCATGAACAAGGTTTGCATGCTTCTGATATTTTTCACATTTACGTACATATTCATGGGCATATTTTTCCATGGAGGGCCAAAAGTATCCCATTCGTAGGAGCTTTTTGGCTATAGCATCCCCACTAAAATGACCTCCACAAGATCCATCATGGACCTCGTTTAGAGCTCTTTTGGATTCATTGAGGTTGAGGCATCGTAAGAGGATACCTTCAAAGGATATTTTATACAAAGTACCTTCGATGATTATGAAGTGGACAACTCGCTTACGCAATGATCATCATTGATTCCTATCGAAGCCATCTAGGAATGATCCATCTTGGAGAAATTTTAGAATATCTCCATACCATGGTTCTGAAAATGCTTCTTCAATTGTGAATACATCTAAGGGTTCTAGACATGACTCTAATGATGTGGGTTCTCAGAGTTGGTGAATGATGATAGTAGCATGATCATCATCCAACTCCAAAGGGATAAGGGAAGCAACTGCTGCCATAGCATCCATAGAATGATTATTGGTGCATGGGATAGCTTCTATAGTAACCTTCTCAAATAAAGAAATAAGTTTTAAAATGTATTCTTTATAAGGATAGAGTTTCTCATCTTGAGTTTGATAAATATCATTAACTTGATTCACCACGAGTTGTGAGTCTCCAAAAATTGATAATACTTTAATATTGAGAGCTAAAGTTACTCGTAATCCAAGGATTAAAGCTTCATATTCTATTGTATTATTTGTGCAAGTAAATTAGAGTTTAAAGGATAATGGGATAAGTTGCTTTTGTAGGGATACCAATATGATACCTGCACCTATGCCACTCATACAATGGGCTCCATCAAAAAATAGAGACCATGATTCCAAGGAATCACTATCTAGATTAAGACATTCATCAGGGAATTCTATCATCAAAGGGTGAGTAGACTCAAGAGGGGCAGTGATGAGTTGGTCTGCTATGACTTACCCTTTAATGGATTTCTACCCAATAAATGTTAGGTCAAACTCACTTAAAGCGAGAACCCATTTTGTTGCTCATCCTGATAAATAGGGTCTACTCATCAGATATCACAATGGATCAAATTTTGCGATGACATAAGTTTTTTGGCTAAGCATGTAGTGATGTAGTTTTTGTGTAGAGAATACGATAGCTAAATAGAGCTTTTCTAAGGGTGTGTAATGAGTTTCATAGCTTATTAAAGTTCTTCTTATGTAGTAAATGGCTCATTCTTTCTTATCCTCATCATGTTGTGCTAGCATTGCTCCTAACGCAAGTTCTGAGGTAGAAATATATAATATGAAAGGGTGCTCTGGCCTAGGTGGAACAAGCACTGGTGGGGTAAGCAGATATGTCTTAAGAGTTTCAAAAGCTTCTTGAAATTATTTATCCCATAAGAAAGGAGTATCTTTCTTAAGCAACCTAAGAAAGGGTTTACATTTATCTACCAATTTATCAATGAAATGATGGATGGACTGGAGCTTACCCTGTAGACTCTTGAGTTCTGTTAAGTTTTTGGGTGGTGGCATATCAATGATAGCCTTAATTTTGATAGGGTCTATTTCTATACCATGCATAGAAACTATAAACCCTAATAACTTACCCGATTTTACTCCAAACACACATTTTTCTGGATTCAATCGGACTTTATATTCTTAGAGTCTATCAAAGACTCATCGTAAATCAGGGATATGATCTTCTTGTTTTATAGATCGAGCTATGATGTCATCCACATAATCATGCAGGATGTCATACATCATATCATGAAATACATACGTCATAGCTCATTGGTAAGTTGCCCCTACATTCTTTAGACCGAAGGGCATTACTTTCCAATAGAAAGTCCCCCAAGGTGTAATGAAGGTAGTTTTAGGTTGATCTTCTGGTGCTATATGAATTTGATTGTATCCTAAAAATCCATCCATAAGTGATAACATTCCACATCCTACCATGAAATCAATAATTTGATCCATATTAGGAAGGGGAAAGTCATCTTTGGGACATGCAACATTGATGTCCCTAAAATCAGTACAAACTCTGATTTTAGTAGCCTCTTTTTTGGTTATTGGAATAATATTGGATATCCAGTCAGAATAATCTATAGCTTGAATGAAATTTACATCCAAGAGTTTTTGTAATTCATTTTTAACCAATAAGGCTACTTTAGGATGCATTTTCCTAAGTTTTTGTTTGACAGGTTTAGCATCAGGATGAACCACTAAGTGGTGCATAACCACAGAAGGGTCTAGGCCTGGCATATCTGTGTATGTCCAAGCGAAGATATCAGGATATTCTATGAGAAGTTATGTATATTTAATTTATTCTTATTTATTTAAATCAGTCCCAATTTTAACCATGGAGGATTATTTTCTGTTCCAATATTAATTTTTAGAATAGCCTCTATTTTGATACTTAAATCTCTTTCGAAGTTGGGAGGAGCGGGTGAAACACCCATTTCTTGAAGTTCTTCTAAGGATAAGTTGGCTAACTCTTCTTGTGTGGTTGTCTGAATGTGAGCTATACATGGGATAGACCCATCGAAGAAGAACCTATTCCTCATAATTTCTTCATGAGAAATATCATAAAAGATGTCTCCTTCTACACATTCATCTGGAGCAGCCATTATTTTTGGATGTACTACTGATAACATGTTGCAAGAAAACCCATGAGCTTTCTTGCATTTCTTTAGTTGTTCTTGTTTTTCTAAATATTCTCCATATGTGATAAGGTGATCATCCTTATCAAAGGGGAAAGGTTGAGTTTTTGTGGGGATATAGCCTATACCACATCTGGCAGGCCATTCCTCTACCTCAAAAGGCTCACGTATTCCATTTTCAAGAGGGCCTAAACCTTTACCTTTGTATCCCATATCACACATCATTTGTTTAGATTTTATATACTTATTAGAAAAGAAGCATTGAGAAAAACTATTCTCATCATACGTAAAGCTCATTTACCTAATGTTAATTTTATCAAGAGTACATCCAATAGAAATGAAAGTACAATTTCCAATATGATAGATGTTTCCTTGTTTCTGTGGTAACCCAATTGTACATGGAGATGGTAGTAATCGGGATAAGACAAGGGAATCTTGTATATTATAATTATCCTATTTTGTGGGCTCCAATATGGTGGATAAATCTTGTAAGACTTCATCTATCAAAGGATATGATGTAGAGGGATTATTATCATTAGAAGGTTTAGGTAATTCAGAAGGAGGTGATGATTCTGATTTGGTTAAAGAGGTCTTAGAAGATTTAGGTTCCAATGATGACAAATCAGGACAAAAGGGAACGTTGATAGGTTCTACTACTGCACACATTTCAAATGGTCTAGGATCACCATGGATAGTGACCAACTGATTCTTAAATTTGAATTTAACACATTGATGCAAAGTAGAGGGAACCACCCTCATTGCATTGATCCAAGGACATCCCAAAAGAATGTTGTAAGATGTTGGGCAAGGTACAACAAATATGGACATGTCTAAAATCTTGGGACCAACTTGTAGTGGAATAGATATTACACCACAAGCCTCTTGTGTTTCATCGTTAAAAGCTTTAATAATCATTTTATTTTGTCTTAAATCTTCTTTCCTGAATCCAAATATTTTGAAAAAATCATAAGTGCATATATTTAGGGATGAGCCATTATCGATTAATACTCTTTTAACACAAACATCCCCAATTAAAGTTGTTATATAAAGAGGATTATCTCTATACATACTTTGGGGAGGGATGTCTTTATCATGAAAATCAATGTAGTCTATTTCATGAGAGACTACAACATTGACTACAATAGTTGGCTCTATGTCCTGAGGTACCATCATCTGGCTTAAAGTGTTCATTAGTTCTTCTCTATGGATAGTTGAAGTTCTAAGAAGGTCTAGAAGGGAAATCCTAGTTGTTGTATTAGCTAGTTGTTCATTGATATCAAATGGAGTCTTTTGTTGAGGTCGAATTATGTTATTTCCCTTATGAGGTAGTTTTAGAACAATAGGTGGTTGATCAACATCATTTGATTGAGTTTGAGGTTGAGATTTTTGTGTTTGAGCTTGCTGTCGAGTAACAACTCCAATCGTACCAACAATGTTATTTGATTGGACAACTTGTGGTCTTGTAGTTGAACTTTGTTCAATAGGAAGAATTTGTTGTGATGAGGGATGAGTAGTCATTATTCTTGTAAATGGTTCTTCTGGAGTTAGTGAATCGGTAATGGGTAAGATTGGCCCTGACTCATCTTCTGAACTATTAGCATGTTGTGAGCTAATATCTATTTTAGATTCTGATTCACTTTCCGTTTCATCCAAGGATGACAATTATGGTTTTCTTCCTTGGAGTTGCTTAATTGTCATGTTGGATTGAGTAGGCACAAAAATAGTTTGTGGAAGTTGAGATGGTAAATAATTGTTAATTTCTCCCACATACCATGTTGGATGAGGCGTATTTTTATAGTCTAGCTGATTTACAACTTCCTTGCCATGATTTGGCAATGGGTTTTGAAAAATATCCAAGTTTTGGTTTACATTTTGTGCCTATTGTTGTTGTGTATTTGTTGTTGGAGGATTTTTATTAGGTGGAGGACTTTCCACTTCTAGTTTTCCATCATCAATTAAGTCTTGTACTAAATGTTTTAATTTTCTACAAGTGTTTTTTGGATGTCCATCAACTTGGTGGTAATCGCAATGTTGGTCGGGTCTATACCAAGGTTGAGAGGGGTCAGGTTGTCGTATCTCTGGCAATTTTATTAGACCTCTTTCTACTAGTTGTGGTAAGACCATTGTCAAGGGTTGATTTAATCTTGTAAAATTCTGTAGTGGAGGTTTTTGGGGTGCTTTCAACACAAACTTTTTCATGGTATCTATGGTATTGACATTCTGAGGGGGTCTACTATCCGTGACCCCATCTCCTACCACATGTTTATTTTTGTATTGATTTTTAGATGACTTATCTTCATATTTCCTTTTAAATTATCCCCTCCTGATTAGGGCTTCCTCTACTCTTCTTTCTAAATCTATAGCTTGGTCAAAGGATGTTATGGTAGCTGTAGCTAACTCGTAAGATAATTGTTCTTGCAAATTCCCAATAAAAATATCTAGCATTTCTCTTGGAGGTAAAGAAAAATGTAATTTTCCTAAAATTTTCCTCCATCGAGCTAAGAATTCTCTAAAACTCTCTTCTTTTCCTTGCTTAAGGTTGTACAAATCCTTTATTGTAACATGCCTCTCTATGTAGGCACCAAATTGATGTACAAACATTTCTACGGTTTCTTCAAAATTTCTCAAGGAGTGTGTTGGCAATTGATAATACCACTCCAATGCCATTCCTCCTAAAATTTTTGGAAATATTTTTAGTAATAGCATATCATCATAAGCGATGTCATGACATGCTGTCCTAAACATGCGAAGATGTTCTATGGGATCTTCTATTCCCTTATAGATTGAAAGAATCGATATAGGGAACCATTTAGGATATGGCCTAGCAGTGACCGTAGGATCTAATGGTTGGTTGCACATCTCTTTATAGCTATATGTAGGATGATATGGGTCTATTTGATCTAAGCATGAAGCTAATTTCTTCACTATAACTTCAAGATGATGTGATGGTTCACTATTTTTATTTTGGTTTACTATGTTGCCATGTGGAGGATAATAAGTTTGTTGTGCTGCCATATAAGGGGTTGAAATGGAAACACTATTATGCATAGGGTTCGAAGTAGGAGGAGGATATTGAAGTTTATAGGGAGTTGTATTTTTTTGGACATTTGGTCGAGGAGAATTTGGAACTTGTGTATTTTTATTTTTTTGGGAAGCAGAATTTAGGGCAAATACATGTTGAAAATATTGAGAAAGTAAGGTAGGGTTATTAGATGAAGATGGTTGCTTTTGATTAGAAGTAGTTGTAGTAGTTGCACCAATGGGTTGTTGTTGTGGTGGTTCAGGTACTTGTTTTTGGGAATTATCTTCTAGAGGAGGTATATTTTTGGTATTATCTAAAGAGAGGTCATTGTCAGTGGCATGTTGCAATGAAGTGTTTATATATGTTTCAGGTTGTGGGTGAAGTCGAAAAGCTGCTTCTAAAGCTGCTTCCATCGAGAAATCACCCTTTGTGAGCTGATCTTCTATCTCCAACACATTAGTGATGGCAGCTCAATTTTGGTTTAAGAAGTCACAGAAATGTTGCATGGACTGAAAATGAATACCTCCTTGAGGCCCTAGTTTTGGGTCAACATCATTGATAGTTTCATCTTCTTCACTTTGTCCTATTTGGTGTTCTTGTTCTTCTAAGACTTCTTCTATTTCAGCTTCTGCATTAGGGTCAATATCTAGCTCATATTCATAGCTAGTTGCCACTTGTTTACCACTTCTTAGATGTTTAGGCATCTTTCCTAGCGATGCTAATTAAAAATTTTTTGTTTGTTTTGATTTTTTATTTTATTTTTTTTTAAGCAAACAATTTACTATGCTTTAACTCAAATATTTACAAGATTTTTGAAAATAATGTTAAGTGGTTTCAATCTTCCTTAAAGAGCCTGTGGATGTCATTGATGGGCTCTAAATCTTCTGGACTCATGTAGTGTTCTTCCTCAAAATAGAAATCATCTACTAAGAGTTGAATGAAGTGAACAAAGGTAAATTCCTTAGTCTCTGAGTTAAAAGGTTGGACTTGTAATTCGTAACAATACTCTCAAAATAGGATTGCCCTAGGTGCTTTATGAAATATTTTTCTCTGTTCTAGGGTCACCTCATTGTTTTCTAAGTATGCTAAGAATCTGTGGATGTTTAAGGCTTCTTCCAAGTAATTATCCCAAGGGTAAATGTTTAAGTGGACACTAGCTCATTTATCTGCAAGCCAATGCTCACACCCTCTTTTGATTTCAAAGTAAGGAGAGTGGAAACTAGGTCCTAAGGCTCTAGCAACATCAATTCTCTTAATTTCTCTAATTTCTTGTGATTTATTTTCAATGATGCCAAAGTGTTGCCACAAATCTACTTGACATTCTGTGCCATCCCATTTATAGAAGAGATCAACCTCTTGTTCTATGAGTGTTCTCCTAAGATCTATGAAGAAGGATTCGTTAAGTCTATTTTCTACCATTTAATGAGATTTTTTTTTTGTTTTTTTTGTTTTGTATATTTTTTGTAAAGAAAATAAAGTTTAATAATAATTGTGTAGTTCACGTCGGGTTCACCAAAGAATGTAGGCCCAAAATTTTTGCACCCCTTTCTCCCAGGCTAATGGATCCATGCCTGAAATGGGGAGGGAAAATGATGGATCTACATCTCGGATGAGAAGTGCTTCTGTTGCACTCTCTTTGGTGTTTGTCGATGAATTGGGTGGGTTCACTAGGAAACACTTGCTATGGTGGTTTCCATGCCTAGGTGAGGTAGTAGTTTGATGTGTTCTTTGTTTTGAAAGCATACACCTAGGGTTTGGCCAAAATGCAATTTCTACCTAGCTATATGCAATTCAATTTCAAATGAAGATAAGGCATACAAATCTATCTAGAAAGCATTATAAAGTTTAACTAAGATGCAAAGGTTTTGTCTATGCTAACATGTTTTCTTTTTGTATTTTTATGTTTTATAAAAAGTATAATAAAGTCTATGTTTTGGGAGTTTTCTATTTTCTGATTAAACATAGATGCATATAAGATAGAAAATATAAATCTGAGTATAAGAAAATAGGTTTTAAGTTCTTACCTAGCCCGGATGTCTGATTTGTGATGAATTCAGATGTGTAGGATGAATTTAGATGCATACAGGATGAATTCGATCGTACGAATTCATCAGATGAATTTGAATACATCTATCAAAAACCTACAATTGCACAATAGAACACTAAATTTTGAAATCAGGGATGGGGGATCTGCATAGGCCATAGTAGATCATGGTCTGTGATAGTCAAATCCCCTCGATTCTTTTAGCCAATCATAAAGAAAATGAATGATTGATTATTTTAATATGAAACATGTGATTCTAGATGCAGTTTATCTAATGATAATAGTAAGATGCAGTAAAGACTGAAATAACAAATAAAATGTAATACAAATATAAAGTAATTAACAATATGACAGTCAAAATTTTACCCCCAATGGGCCACTAGTATGTATTCGGATGCAATGTTTGATTTCGTACGCTATGTATGAATTTGAATGCAGTCAATGAAATAATCCAATGGCTAGTTCTACAAAATAAAAAATTAAATCGGATGCAAAGTGATAAATTTGGACGCATCCAAATTTGTACAAATGATGAAAAAATCAAGTAATGATTAAATATAAACCAGATCCACGTGTGTTGAAAGTATCTCCATGTCTGTGTGTCCCTTGGATGATGATCAAACAACAAAGTTCTCCACTACAACCTGCAAAAAAGCTCCAAAGTCTCCTTCACAATCCAAGCTCTTCTACAAATATCACCATCCAAACTGTTTAATGTGAGGCTAGGGGTTTAAATGGTTGCTTCAGTTCGAGGAATTAGGTAGGTGGCAGAATTAGGCTAGGTTGTTAGGCCAAATTAGGTTTTGGCTCAATTTAGATGAAACTAATTGCATCCGATTTTAGTGGATCATCCCAATTTTATCGAGAATCTAGTGATGCCCAGATTAGGTTCAAAATCCCAACTGGGCGCCTAAATTAGGTGCACGTGGGATTTGGACAAATTCGGATGCATCTAATTTTATCGGATGCGTCCGAATTCATCAGGATTGTCCGAAATTATCGAAAAGGGAAAATTAAGCTATTTTTCCATTTTCTTGGCATGAATATCGAGGCAGGGGTATTTGAGGGTGAGTTTCATGTTGTTAGGATGATTAGGATGTTTTAATAAAAATTAGGAATTTTGAAGTGTGTCAAAATTTAGTGGCTATAGTTACTCTATCTTGAATCCCTTAATGTGTATTTTGTATTGGGATTAATATAGAGGAATCCATAATTTATCTATATGTGGAAAACAAAATATATAAATCACATTTTAGAATTTTGTGTTTCTACTTCTTGGTTTTTCTTGAGGACTATGGCTTATACATATCCTCTAGTAGTGTTTTTGTGGTTTCCTTTACTATTTTATCCACTTCTTAATCTTCACTATTACCAATAAAATTCACCCATGAGACTCTTCCCCTTGAACTAGTTAGGTCAAAATTGATAAGGATTTTTATAATCCTATGGTGGGTGAGGTTTGTTTCTCCATAACCTTAGACATTCTAAGATACTTCATGTATGGATTTCATTAAGAAATAAATGAGGTTAAGCCTCCTCCCAAGGCAAAAAAAGAACATAATCTTAAAATAATATAAAAATACAAATTCATGGCATCACTTATAGGCAATGTACCTTAATATGTGGAGGGTAACCTTATATTAGAATGTAGATAATTATATCTTCTTTATTCCCTTTGGTATGATATTGACTACTTTTCCCTCACATAGGAATTTAATCTAGCAGGTGTTCTCTTTTTCCTTTGTTTTATACTAGTAGGTTTTTTTAGTAGCAATATTGTAGCTTTAGTGATTGAACCTTCTAATATTATAACATGAATGCCCCTAATTTTTGCTATAGTTTCTCCTAATGACGTAGCAAAATCAAGACTAATTCCCTGTTGGTGCATGATTAACCACTCAAAGTAATCCATCTAGCCTACAATTTTGAAGATTTCAACCACCTATAGATTATTTCGTATTTTGTTTATATGATTTGGTTCAATGCATATTTTACGATGTCCCATGTCTAAAAAAAAGTCTATATAAATACCTATCCACTATGTTTTACTTTCCTTGCTTCAAATATGGTAACAATTCCTTAATTTTGCTAAATCTAGGTAGTTATTGCAACGGTCATGTTGTTCACTATGCAAGAATTATGCATGTGTCACTCATATGGTGTGTTTGAGTTGTTTTATTTCCTATCCAATGTGATAGTGCTAATGTCTCATCATCCTATA
This sequence comes from Wollemia nobilis, assembly GCA_028583015.1. Classification (NCBI taxonomy): domain Eukaryota; kingdom Viridiplantae; phylum Streptophyta; class Pinopsida; order Araucariales; family Araucariaceae; genus Wollemia; species Wollemia nobilis. The sequence goes on along the minus strand of JAQPPZ010001613.1, from coordinate 162,386 downwards.
GTAGAGTGATGACTCACATGCCAAACACATGTTACCATTAAGGGGTGCCTAAACTTGCCCAATGTTTTACATGTTAACATTTCCATAGCTAATTATGAGATTGTTCTTGGTAAGTACCAATTAGCATGTGAAGGAAATGTCTCATTGCATGTGGAGGGTCTTACTATGCATTATCATGCTTAAGTTGACATTCCAACTATTGTTACTATTTTCCACTTAGAATATCATGGGCACCCATGATAGTAATCAAATACACTCAACACTTTTGCCTTGCATAGAGCAACACATTTGAAAAGCTCTATGAGTGAGGGATGCACTTGTACGGTAACCTCTAGGTTTTTTCTAAGGATGGATCCTTGTTTGATGTGATCTTTAGCACACAATTTCCTAACTAATTATATGCATTAAAGGAAAAGGAAGAAAAATTATAGAAAGTAAAACCTAATCTAACAAGGGTGATGCACGAAGATCAAAATATTCTTCTATATATAACTAAAATGAAATAAACACATTCATCGTCTACTAATTACTTGATAAGTGAACATTACCAAAAGAGGCTTGAATATCATTACCAAAATAAATCAAGACTAATGTCTAGACTATATATAGAAGAAAAAATAAAATAATGTACACATAAGGGCATGAGTAGGTAAATTCCAATGCCTTATAATGAAAATGAAACTATTATTTGTAATCCAAAATTAGGGCCTCCTTGCCTTAAAAACTATACAAGAAATTTAAAAATATTCATCCAAGATCACATGAGGGATGGGTCTATATTCAATGTTGATGGGCTTGAGGTCTCTTGTATCTAGAGCTATTAATATTAAAAGACTTGGGTTTCTATATTTAGAGCCTCTATTGGTATTTACAACTATGTTTACTAGGAAATATCTTGAAAAGTGAGCATGGGATCCATATGCAATCAATGTCACCAGACTTGAGGCCTATGGAACTAGATATTGTTGGCAATTTTGGGTTTGAGATCCTAGCTTCCTGTCTATGAGTTGTCATTGATGTCAAAAGGAACTGGCATTAATGTCAAGAGGATTTATTGGCTTCAAGGTTGAAGATTCCAAAGAATCTTTTCTAGAAGATTTCGGAGAGATTCCATGTGGCAGATGAAAAGGTTTTTATCAAAACCATGGCAGATTTAAGGGTTTTTATTAAAACTAGGTGGATGCATTAAGGGTTTTTCTCAAAACCACTCTCAACTTAATGCAAAGGTTGGAGACACTTATTAATTAAATAACTTAATTAATAAAACCTTTTTAAGGTTTTTTAATTAATTATTTATTTGATTTAGTGATTAAATTATTTTAATAATTTAATGGGTTCTCCACCTAAGGTCTAAGGTCTAAAATACCTTTGATTATTTTTTAAATAATCAAAATGGTTTCATAAACCCTAAAGTTGTTTCAAAGGCACCAAAATAATTTTAAAACAAAAAGTTCAAATTATCCTCCTGTCGACGTCGTGCATAGCATGGAATTTTGGCTATATAAGCCATAACCTATAGTCCAAAGAAAATGTGTAAAATAAATTGGAATTGTGCAAAGGTTGGGAAGTAAAAGCTACGGCTATCATTTTTTCACCACGTTTATCCGTCGCCAAAGGGTTAAGGAGAAGAAGACTCTTGCTAGCCTTCAAGCTAGCGTCGTTGGCCTAGTGGCAATGACTATTCTGCAAAGGCGCTTGAAGGGAGGTCAAGCGTTCGACTCCCACCGTGAAGTGTGAGAAGAGTTTTTGCGCTCTAATTTTTTCGAAGGCACTGTTGACCTACGATTTTTGGAAGCATTTTTTTGGTAAGGTTTTTTAAATAAAATTTGCATTTTTGTTAAAGAAGAAGTGGTTGGGCAGATTTATTTAAAATTATTTTTGAGGTTAAATGCTTCTTTGGAGATATAAGGTTGATAGTGTGTGGTTGAGATTTTTGGCTTGATTGTTGAGTGAGATTTTCTTAGAAGCTATTATTCCTTGAGCATGGTTTAATTAATTTGGAGAAATAAGTTGTAAAAGGATATATTGTTTGTATGCTTTATATTTTTGGTAGTTGACTTCTAAGGATTGGATTCATAAGGTGTTTTATGGAATAAATATTTTTGTGGTTACTTTTATGATCTAACCCTAACTTGGTGGCAAAGTTGAGGGTGGTGTTGGTAATAGGTTGAAGAACTATTCTCTTCTTCCTCAAACAAAGGTATGGCCAACTTCTCCATGTATATTGTTGATGGTGTATTTTTTGAAATTGAGTTTGGAGTGAAAAGGTTGTCTACTAGGTATTCTTGTTTGTGTAAATCCCATTTTCTGGATATTGAAGATTGTTTATGCATTAAAATCATTGATGAGTTTTTTGGGTGAATGCATAATTCTGGTTGAGGAAGAGGAAGCATTTTTGCACTAGGATTTATGTTAGCAAGTCTTGCTACTTGCTTTGAGTTGGTGAAACCCTTAGTTGGTTGTTTTGAGATTGATGGTTGAGTTGCTTCCATAGAGGTTGTTTTGATCAAGTTAATGCTTTACTTGATACATGATTTGGGCTTACTCCATTGAGATTGATTTGAGAAAGTTATTCTTTGCATTGATGATTTATGTTGGTGGCTATTTTGTTCAAATATCTTTGGAGGGAAAAGGATGTCTACTAGTTTCCTTTTCATGTAGTGATTGGTTGAATGCTTCAAGGTTAATGTTGAGTTGAATGATGTTGGTTAAACCTTGTCTATGAGCATTGTTGTTGAAGCCCTAATTGGTTGAGAAAAGATATTGGTTGTGGAAAGAACATGAGTATCATTGTTATATGAGATATTGCATGGTTGGCAATTGTTGGGTTGTGTTTCATGTTCTTGAGAAAAGCATACTACATTTATCTTATTCTTTTGAGATTGAAATTGAGTTGAGATTGAGATTGGGAGTTAAGTATAGAACATATTGAGTCTCTAACAATTCTCTTTATGCTTCTATGAGGTTGATGAATCACATTGGGTCTCTAACAATTCTCTTTGTGGGTTCATGCTAAGAAATTTTTTCTTGATGAACTTGTGAGCTGATTTGGATAGGTTCTAGTGAAGACTTATGAGTTGATTTGGACAGGTTCTAGTGAGGACTTGTGAGCTGATTTGGACAAGTTCTAGGGAGGACTTGTGAGCTGATTTGGACAGGTCCTAGCAGAGGACTTGAGGATAGATTTGAAGTGGTTCTTTGAGAAGAACTTGAGGACAGTTTTGACAAGTCTTTGAGAAGTCTTGTGTGCAGCAGAGATTGATTTGTTCAAGCATTATGAGTTGATCTTGGGACAGATCTGATAGAGTGAGGAAGACTTGTGCTAGACCGACTGACTGTGTTTAGTACAGGTTGATGAGTTTTTGTGGAGGTGATCAGTGAGGACAGAGGTCTCTTGAGGCTAAGAATTGAGGATAGGAGGTCTTCTATGGAAAGGAGTTCTACATGCTAGCGGAATAAGAGGCAGGTGATCTTCTGAAGTATCATTTCTAGAGCTGAGGGGAAGGATTCTCCTTTGGGCAGGAGGCTCATAAATTCATGAGGAGGGGAAGGATTCTCCTTTGGGTAGGAGGCTCATAAATTCATGAGGAGGGGAAGGATTCTCCTTTGGGTAGGAGGCTCATAAATTCGTGAGGATGGGAAGGATTCTCCTTTGGGCAGAGGCTCATAAATACTTGAGTAGGGGAAGGTTTCTCCTTTGGGATGAGGCTCATAAAAATTGTAATTGGGAAGGATTCCCAAAGAACTTTGAGAAATATTTTTAGAGAAAAGTTTTGTGGATGTAGCCCATGTTGGGTGAACCACATTAAAATTGGTGTCTCGTTGTGTGTTGCTTTATGCATTGATTTGATATTGCTATTGGTTCATTGCTTTGCGAAGTTGAAATTAAATAGATAAAGTAAAAAGAGGTCTTATACTGTTCACCCCCCCCTCTCAGTGTAAGCTTGTGTTCTTCAATTGGTATCAGAGCGGGTTCCTTCGGAAAGTTTAACAACTTGAAGGAAAATATTGTAAAGAACACAATGGAATCTACAAGTGGTAATGCAACACCTATTCTTGATGGGGCATATTTTGGGCTTTGGAGTGCTAGGATGAAGGTTCATCTTATGGCTCTTAGAAATGAAGTTTGGGAAGTGATTTAGGATGATTATACCATTCCTGAGCATGGTCCTTCTACTAAGGAAGAGAGGCTCCTACATCATAGCAATTCAAAGGCAATGAATGCAATCTTGAAGGGTTTATAGAAGGTAGATCTTACCAAGGTGATTCATTGCAAGACAGCTAGTGAAATGTGGAAACAGTTGAAGGTGGTTCATACAGGTGATGCAAATGTTCGAAAGGCCAAGTTGAGACACTTCAAAGGTATGTTTGAACAACTCAAGATGAATTATGAAGAAAATATTAGTGACTGTATGCTTCGTATGGATGAGATTGTTAACTCTATGAAGGAACTAGATCTTGAGTTTGCTGAAAATGATATTTGTGATAAGATTTTGAGGTCTCTTCCAAATAGATTTATTGAAAATATTTATGCTATTGAGGAAGCTAAGGATTTGGATAAGTTGAAAAATGATGAGCTTCATAGTATACTTGCAACATTTGAGTTGAGAACTCAAGTGAAGGTTGATGTTAAGAAGGAGGCAGCTTTCAAGGCTACCAAGAAATCCAAGGGTAAAGAGCTTCAAGATAGTGATGAGTCTTCTAGTGATGAAGAGGCATATTACAACAAGAATGGCAAGTTCTCAAGAAAACATAAAGGTATGAAATATGTCAAGTGTTTCAATTGTGGAAAGTTTAGTAATTATGCTACTAACTGTACTGCTGCCAAGGATGAAAGTGATGAAGATAAACATGATTATAAGAGGAAGGATTCTAAAAGGCACAGGCATCAAAGGAAGAATATAGATGAGCAAAGCAATCAAGGAAAGAGATACTCTCACAAACACAAGAAAAGTTTCTACCTAGACAAGGCAAGTAACTATTCTAGTAGTGATAGTGAAAGTTCTTCAAGTGATGTTGGAAATGAGATGTTCCTAAAAAAAAAAAAAGAAGAAAAGAAACATAGATTTGTCCTTATGAAATGTTTTAGATGTGGAAATTTTGGACATCTTGAGGATGATTGCACAAATTATGGATTGATTTCTAGTTATACTATGTATGAGGATGCTTCAAAAAATTGTGAGGAAGATCTTTGTATGGCTTTAGAAAAGGGTAGCACCTCTAGTGATAAGAAATTTGAAAAAGTCATTGATGTTTCAAAAGGCAAACAAATAGAGGAAGTTATAGAGGATGGTGAAGTAGATATTGAAGCTGAACTTGTTAGTGCTCTTAGTGCTTTGAAAAAGGAAAGAAAGAAGAATGCTAGACTCAATGATAAATTGGATGAATGTTGTATTAAGAGAGATGAGCTAATAGATAGTCTTGACTTCTCTATAGCTAAGACACAGAAACTTAAGGATAAGTTAGAGTATAAGGTTCTTGAGTGTAGAGAGTTGGAATAGAAAGTGACTTCCTTGAAATAGGAAACTAAAGAGTACAAGGAGAAGCTTTACAGGTTTGAAGATAGCACCAAAAAGGTAAAATCAATCATCAAAGATCAAAGAAGGACAACAGATAAAACAGGTCTTGGTTTTGGTAAAAAACACATGGAATAGGTTGGCGACTCTGCTGGGGAATCTAGTAATATATTTCAAAAGGAAGAGAGTTATGATGAGGAAAGTAATTCAGAAAAAGAGTCCTTGAATGATAGATGCACAAAATTAGAAAATAGGAATAAAAAAAGGGGAGAAATTTTACAAGACCTAAGAGGTCAAATCAAGGAAATTTTAATGGCAGATGTTTTTCTTGTCACAAGTTTGGTCACATGGCTTCACATTTCATGACTCAAGTGAGAAAGGTAAATGACAGATTCAGAGGTGGTAATTTCTTTCAAGGGTATTGCTACTCTTGTAAACAGTTTGGGCACAAGGCTGTTTATTGCAAGGCTAATAACAGGAACAAGGTTGGTCAGAATAGATGGAGTCAAATATCAGGTATGCCTCAAAGAAATAACATTGTTAGTTTTTATAAGTGCAACAATGAAGTTCACATAGCTAGACAGTGTAAAGTTGAAATTCCAAGGTACAGGAACAGGAACATGGGTGTGAACAGGCACAAGAATCAAGACATGGATAAGAACATGAATGATAACAAGAACAACAACAGTGACATGAACAGGAATAGGAATATGGACAAGGAGAACAAGAGAATACATGGTAAGGCAGCTATAGACACTGATGAAGATCAGTGCCTAATGGGAGTTTTACTCCCACCCCGAAATTAATCACCTCAACAGGAGGTGGGGTAGGGACTAAGCTAAGAGGCTCATTCTTAGTCCCAAGACCCAAAGGTGACCCTTTGCCATTGATGACAAAGGGGGAGAGATATGAGTAAGGGGGAGAGCCTCAAGTCAGGGGGAGCTGATTTCTATACAGCGAGTTTTGAGTTTCAGTGTTGTTGAGAAGCATGGTTTGCCATCAATGACAAAGGGGGAGATTGTTGGAAATTTTGGGTTTGAGATCCTAGCTTCTTGTCTATGAGTTGTCATTGATGTCAAAAGTAACTAGCATTAATGTCAAGAGGATTTATTGGCTTCAAGGTTGAAGATTCCAAAGAATCTTTTCTAGAATATTCTGGAGAGATTCCATGTGGCAGATGAAAAGGTTTTTATCAAAACCATGGCAGGTTTAAGGGTTTTTATTAAAACCAGGTGGATGCATTAAGGTTTTTTCTCAAAACCACTCTCAGCTTAATGCAAAGGATGGAGACACTTATTAATTAAATAAATTAATTAATAAATCCTTTTTAAGGTTTTTTAATTAATTATTTATTTTTATTTAGTGATTAAATTATTTTAATAATTTAATGGGTTCTCCACCTAAGGTCTAAGGTCTAAAAGACCTTTGATTATTTTTTAAATAATCATAAGGGTTTCATAAACCCTAAATTTGTTTCGAAGGCACCAAAATAATTTTAATTCGAAAAGTTCAAATTATCCTCCCGTCGACGTCGTGCATAGCATGGAAGTTTGGCTATATAAGCCATAACCTATAGTCCAAAGGAAATGTGTAAAATAAATTGGAATTGAGCAAAGGTTGGGAAGTAAAAGCTACGACTATCATTTTTTTGCCACGTTTATCCATCGCCAAAGGGTTAAGGAGAAGGAGACTCTTGCTAGCCTTCAAGCTAGCATCGTTGGCCTAGTGGCAATGACTGTTCTACGAAGGCGCTTGAAGGGAGGTCAAGTGTTCGACTCCCGCCATGGAGTGTGAGAAGAGTTTTTGCGCTCCGATTTTTTCGGAGGCACTGTTGACCTATGATTTTCGAAAGCATTTTTTTGGTAAATTTTTTAAAATAAAATCTGCATTTTGTTAAAGAAGAAGTGGTTGGGCAGATTTATTTGAAATTATTTTTGAGGTTAAATGCTTCTTTGGAGATATAAGGTTGATAGTGTGTGGTTGAGATTTTTGGCTTGATTGTTGAGTGAGATTTGGTTAGAAGCTATTATTCCTTGAGCATGGTTTAATTAATTTGGAGAAATAAGGTGTAAAAGGATATATTGTTTGTATGCTTTATATTTTTGGTAGTTGACTTCTAAGGATTGGAGTCATAAGGTGTTTTATGGAATAAATATTTTTGTGGTTACTTTTATGATCTAACCCTAACTTGGTGGAAAAGTTGAGGGTGGTGTTGGTAATAGGTTGAAGAACTATTCTCTTCTTCCTCAAACAAAGGTATGGCCAACTTCTTCCATGTATATTGTTGATGGTGTATTTTTTGAAATTGAGTTTGGAGTGAAAAGGTTGTCTACTAGGTATTCTTGTTGGTGTAAATCCCATTTTCTGGATATTGAAGATTGTTTATGCATTAAAATCATTGATGAGTTTTTTGGGTGAATGCATAATTCTGGTTTAGGAAGATGAAGCATTTTTGCACTAGGGTTTATGTTAGTAAGTCTTGCTACTTGATTTGAGTTGGTGAAACCCTTAGTTGGCTATTTTGAGATTGATGGTTGAGTTGCTTCCATAGAGGTTGTTTTGATCAAGTTAATGCTTTACTTGATACATGATTTGGGCTTACTCCATTGAGATTGATTTGAGCAAGTTATTCTTTGCATTGGTGATTTATGTTGGTGGTTGTTTTGTTCAAATATCTTTGGAGGGAAAAGGATGTCTACTAGTTTCCTTTTCATGTAGTGATTGGTTGAATGCTTCAAGGTTAATGTTGAGTTGAATGATGTTGGTTAAACCTTGTCTATGAGCATTGTTGTTGAAGCCCTAATTGGTTGAGAAAAGATATTGGTTGTGGAAAGAACATGAGTATCATTGTTATATGAGATATTGCATGGTTGGCAATTGTTGGGTTGTGTTTCATGTTCTTGAGAAAAGCATACTACATCTATCTTATTCTTTTGAGATTGAGATTGAGTTGAGATTGAGATTGGGAGTTAAGTATAGAACATATTGAGTCTCTAACAATTCTCTTTATGCTTCTATGATGTTGATGAATCACATTGGGTCTCTAACAATTCTCTTTGTGGGTTCATGCTAAGCAAGTTTTTCTTGATGAACTTGTGAGCTTATTTGGAAAGGTTCTAGTGAAGACTTGTGAGCTGATTTGGACAGGTTCTAGTGAGGACTTGTGAGCTTATTTGGACAAGTTCTAGGGAGGACTTGTGAACTAATTTGGACAGGTCCTAGAAGAGGACTTGAGGACAGAGTTGAATTGGTTCTTTGAGAAGAACCTGAGGACAGTTTTGACAAGTCTTTGAGAAGGCTTGTGTGTAGCAGAGATTTATTTGTTCAAGCTTTATGAGTTGAGCTTGGGACAGATCTGACAGAGTGAGGAAGACTTGTGCTAGACCGACTGACTATGTTTAGTATAGGTTGATGAGTTTATGTGGAGGTGATTAGTGAGGAAAGAGGTTTCTTGAGGCTGAGCATTGAGGACAGGAGGTCTTCTGTGGAAAGGATTTCCACATGCTAGCGGAATAAGAGGCAGGTGATCTTCTAAAGTATCATTTCCAGAGCTGAGGGGAAGGATTCTCCTTTGGGCAGGAGGCTCATAAATTCGTGAGGAGGGGAAGGATTCTCCTTTGGGTAGGAGGCTCATAAATTCGTGAGGAGGGGAAGGATTCTCCTTTGGGCAGGAGGCTCATAAATTCGTGAGGAGGGGAAGGATTCTCCTTTGGGAAGGAGGCTCATAAATTCATGAGGAGGGGAAGGTTTCTCCTTTGGGCTAAGGCTCATAAACATTGTAATTGGTAAGGATTCCCAAAGAACTTTGAGAAAGCTTTTTAGAGAAAATTTTTGTGGATGTAGCCCATGTTGGGTGAACCACGTTAAAATTGGTGTCTCATTGTGTGTTGATTTATGCATTGCTTTAATATTGCTATTGGTTCATTTCTTTGCAAAGTTGAAGTTAAATAGAGAAAGTAAAAAGAGGTCTTATATTGTTCACCCCCCCTTCTCAGTATAAGCATGTGTTATTCAGATATTCCATAACTACTACTTTTAAGACACTAATTTCTTCTCTAGAATGTCATGCCCAAGTGGTACAAGTAGGTGGTGTTAGAATAAGTAATTATTCTCTTAAGTTCTACTAGGATAGGCATGCTTGAGTTTCCACTCCTCCATGAGTCAAGTGAACTCTCAGTATAGTCTAGATCATATTTGATGAGTTTTTGTAATCCAATGACTCTCAATGATCAACTTTTCTATTTATACAAAGTTGATCCATGGAATAAATCAACCAGTTCTATTTTATTCCTTCAAATCTTGTAATGCTTTGTAGTTCTACTCTCGGGAAATTCTAACATGGTACCAGAGCAGGATAGATTCTTCTAGGTATTCTCTCTTGAAGGCAGTTTCACAAACTGGTTAATTATCTCTTATCTTTTGTTTTTTAAAAAGGAAAAGAGGTTTTTATATCTATTATAGATTGCTCATTTTATATCTACAATTTTTTTTAGAGAAATTAATTTATGGTAATATCTAAATAGTTTGTCTAAATTTATTTTACCATATTATGCAAATATTCTCCTCAATTATTTTTCAAAAAATATAAAAATTGCTACTCTTACACTGCAATATATATATATATATTTAAATTTATAATTGCCTTCAATATTTTATTTTTCTCCTCGTATGCCTATTTTTTCTACTCTCTCCTAACGAATGCTTGCTTGCTTGGCTCCTTATAGCCATCACTGGTAACATTAATCCCTGAATGCATGTTTACTTTGGCTCCTTTTTAGCCATCGATGTGTTTCGTTCTGTAGTGGAGATAAAGTTTGAAAGGCATATCGTATTTGGTGATCAATTAAATCATTGGTTTTTTTTTTTATGTTGGAAAATATTTTAACTTCATGAAATATTTAACAAATAAATGCAACATTTCTTGCATCCAAATTAAGTGGACATTTGGTTATTTAAAAAAAAACACCAAAGTCCATTAATTGTTTATAAGACATGGTATCTTTGCCAACGATTTTATATGGTAGACTTTCATCTTCTCAACGAGAATTTACTAGTTAAATCTCAAAGATTGAAATATTATATTTTCCATCTCAAGTTACCTCGAAGCTTCTCCTCTTTTTCGTCCCTCGACACTTTAGAGAAGAGTTTCAATTGTTTTTATATATATTCATCAATTCAATGCTTAAAATATTATTCTCCTCTGCAAATACTCGAAATAATTTTATTTACCTATGTTTGCATATTGGTTCTTCAATATAGAGCATTAATATTGATAGGTTATGGTGTGGTGCCTTAACTAAGGTCTTTCGCAAACTTGGTTGCACTTTCAAATATGGTGGTGCATTCGCTGATGTCTTTCTGGGAGCCTCTATACATAGCACCATCCCTGATGTCTTTTGTGTGCACCAAACCCTAATGTCTTTGGTAGCAAGTTGTGCAATCGCTGAAATCTTTCTGGGAGCCTCCCTGCATAGCGCCATCCCTAACGTCTTCCATGTGCACCAAAACCTGAAGTCTTTGACAGTAACTGGTATTTTGGTACGCCTCCTTATCATCTTCAATAGCAACTAGGATTGCGGTGCACCTCCCTAAAATATTTCATGTGCGCCAACCCCCTACGAGTTCAAAGCCTTTGAAGGCTTTCAAATATTCCTCGTTGTCCCTTGACGTCTCTTCTGAAGTCTCTCATTAAATAAGGTATAAATTTTAATATTTTTTTCTATTTTTGAGCTAATAATTCCTTGGTACAACGAAGTCCGTAGGCTTTGAAGGCTTTAAAATCTTACCTCGCTGCCTCTTCTTTCGTGACGTCTCTTTTCTAAAATCCTTGGTAAATAATGTTATATTTACTTTAAGTTTCAAATTTTAGGGTTTCAAATTTTTTTCTCAAGCGATAATAATACTTCTACTCATTTTATAAACGTGTAACCCTCTAAAAATTCTTATATCCTTTTCTTTTAGTGCCTTTCCTTGGCCACTATAAGAAATCAAAAGGATAAAATTGTAATCTCAATAAAAATTATTTTTTTTGTGGGGGGGGGGGTTTAGGTGCAATATTTAGCACATATTCTAAAAGCTTCATAGGGAAGGTTTGTTGTTGTTTTGGTCATTGCCTCTATAATTTTTATTTTGATCTTATTCCTATTACTATGTTATTTAATAGAATTAATATTAAAATATAATTACTTTTGTTTTGATTTAATTACTAGTTAAGTTAAATATTGAGGAGCAACTTCAAAGGATCCTTTTATTAAGAAAATATTCTTTTTTTAATTAATAGAATATTTCTTTTAAGTTAAATTTTTAATAAAAAAAATGTAATCCTTCAATATTGTTACTTAATAAAAAATTTAATAACCTTAAAAAGATCGTTAAAAATTTATTAATCACCTATCTTCCTAGTATTGGACTTCTAATAACTTACAGTTTCTCTCACGTAAGGGTGAGTTATTACGAATTCGATATTAAGATATGGATGCTTAAAAGCCTATGTTCCAGGTATCAATTCTCCTCTTTACTTATAGTTTCCCTCACGTAAGGGTGAGTAATTGATAAGAAAAGATATATATACCTGGCATTATACAATTGGCCTATTTAGATTTATCAAAACTGTGGGCGAATTCAAAAATTTATTCATATATTAAAAAAATAATACACACACACATATATATATATATAGGGGATGAGATGGTGGAATGGTGGAGAGATGAGGACGGGAAGTTGGAGGAATAAGGGGAGAAGGGATAGGAGGGATAAGGAGCGGGAATAAGGGGAAAGAAAAATTCGAGGGGAGATAGAGAAATAAAAACAAATCTTGTCGACAAAACTATTTTGCCGACATTTTACAAGGCGTTCACACTTGTAAGGTTTTTCTAAGCCACTTAGAACGTGGTCATGTTCACACTTGCAACACTCCCCCCCTTAAAGTTGAGAGGACTGACTAGACAGTCTCTCAGCTTTATAAATTGAGCTTTAGCCATCTCTTTGGTGAAGATATCTGCAACATTCTCCAAAGTGCGATAGAATTGAAGCTCAACAATTTCTTGCTCCACCATATCTCGGATGAAGTGGTACTTCATATCAAAATGTTTCGTTCTACTATGGTGGATTGGATTGTATGCCAACTGAATGGCACTGATGTTGTCATAGTAGATTCTGGTCGGACCACTTTGCTTCTCTCCAATCTCTTCCAACACTTTTATTAACCACAACACTTGAGTACTAGCATATGTGACTGCTATATACTCAGATTTTGTAGAGGACAAAGCTACTACAGTCTGCTTTTTGGAACTCCATGTTATTAGTCCTGACCCTAGACTAAAACAATTCCCTAAAGTTGATTTCTTGTCATCAATGTTGCTGCCCCAATCACTATCACTGAAGCCTACAAGCTTGATAGTGTTACATTTATGGTAATGGATTCCAAAATCCCATGTACCCTTTACATATCTAAGAATTCTCTTAGCTTCCTGCAAATGCAGCTCAGAAGGGCTAGCCATAAATCGAGAGACAAGAGAAATAGCATACTGAATATCAAGTCTGGTGTTGGCGAGAAACATCAAACTCCCAACCATGCTTCTAAAAGTGGTCACATCAACTTTTGGTGCTCCATCATCTTTGCTTAATTGGATCCCATGTCCAACTGGAGTTGCAACTGGTTTGCAATGCTCCATAGCAAACTTCTTGATCATGTCCCAAGCATACTTATGTTGACAGATGAAGATCCCTGTATCTAACTGATGAACCTCCATTCCAAGAAAGTAGTGCATTAAGCCAAGATCCTTCATCTCAAACTGCTTCATCATGGAGCGCTTGAACTCCATATTCACTTTTTCATTACTACCCATGAATATGAGATCATCCACATACAAGCAAACTATGAGGATGTCATTACCTTGCTTCGGGTAGTAAAGGGTGGGTTCATTTTTGCTTCTGGTGAACCCAAAATCTTTGAAGTACCCATTAATGCGTGAGTACCAAGCTCGTGGTGCCTGCTTGAGGCCATAGAGTGCCTTTTTCAATCTATAAACAAGGTGCTCCTTGCCTTTCTCTTCAAATCCTTGTGGTTTCTCAACATACACTTCTTCTATCAAGTAACCATTGAGAAATGCACTCTTTACATCCATGTGTTGGACTTTCCAACCTTTGTGAGCAGATAAAGCAAGAACTATTCTGATGGTTTCCTGTCTGGCTACAGGAGAAAATGTCTCCTCATAATCAATACCATACTTCTATGTAAATCCTTTTGCAACCAACCTTGCTTTGTGCCTTTCAATGCTTCCATCAGCATTGAATTTGGTCTTGAAGACCCATTTGCATCCAACACATTTCTTTCCTTTAGGAAGCTCTACGAGCTCCCAAGTGTCATTTTTTATAGAGGTTATCTCCTCTTTCATAGCATCTTGCCAGATTTTTTGAGTACATGCCTTCTCATAACTAGAAGGTTCAAGCTGTGCACTAGTTAACAAGGCATAGTTAACTATATCTCCCCGAGGTTCTTGGGAGTCATCATCACCATACAAATGCATATTTTCAAGTCTTTGCAAAATTGAACTCATTTCACTAGCTTGACTTCTAGTATATCTTCTTTGAAATTTTTTATCCAACATTTGATAAGATGGATGATGTTGGAGTGTTCTCTTACCTCTGGATGGAGAATCAATATCCATTGGTGAGGAACTGAATGACCTTTGAGGAGAAGGACTTGGTGAAGAAGTTGAACTCGAAGATGAACTTGGGCTTGTTGGAGGAGACTTCTTACCTTTATGCGGTGATTGTTGTTGCACCTGTTTAGAAACTGCATCATTGGATTCATCATCATTGAATATTTGGGGCTTACCCCATTCTCCTCCTTCATCAAAAATCACATCCCTAGAAAGCACAATCTTTCGAGTCCTAGGATTGTAGAGTCTATAAGCTTTTGTGTTCTCACAATACCCTACAAATATGCATGCCTAACTCTTTGGGTCAAGTTATTTTCTCAGCTCATCAAGAATATGAGAATATGCTAGTGAACCAAACACTCAAAAATGCTTGACATTTGGTTTCTTACCATACCATGCTTGGTAAGGAGTTTTCCCTTTCAAACTTGAAGTAGGGCTTCTATTCAAAATATACACACTAGTCCTGGCTGCATCTGCCCAATACATATTACTCAAATGCTTCATCTGAAGCATAGATCTTGCCATCTCTACAATGGTGTGGTTCTTTCTCTCAGCCACACCATTCTGCTGTGGAGTGTAGGTAGCAGTGAACTGCCTCTTTATTCCATGTTTTTTACAAAAATTCAAAAGTTCATTAGAGGAGTATTCTCCTCCTTTATCTGATCTCAAACACTTAAAAAATCATCCACTCTCATTTTCAACTCTTGTTTTAAAATCTATGAAGCAGTCAAATGCTTCATCTTTATGCTTCAAAAAATATATCCAGCACATTCTTGAAAAATCATCAATAAAAAGAAGAAAGTAAGAGTTGTTACCGATGCTCTTGGTCTGCATTGGACCACAGATGTCCGAATGCACTAGTTGGAGTGGATAACTGGCCCGCCATGCTTGCCCTCGTGGAAACTTGGTCTTGGCATGCTTGCCCAAAGCACAACCTTCACATACTTCTTTATTATCCTAAACTTTAGGAAGTCCGGTCACCATCGCTTGAGAGGTTAACATCTTCAAACTAGCTAAATTCATATGACCGTATCTCAAGTGCCACAACACACTTGGATTTAAAATAGCAACATTTGCTAATTGATCTCCCCCTGGCTGACCAAACCTTAAAGGGAATAGCCTATTCTTTGTCATTGGCACTTGTGTAATAATTCTATTACTATTATTTTTATCAAAAAATGGTGCATTTACCCTCATCAAAAAGCAACTTGTAGTTCTTTTCTAACATTTGACCAACACTTAAAAGATTGTGTTGGAGATGGGGTGTGTAATAGATATCACTTACTTGCTTAACACCTTCTTTAGTTGGAACCTCCATGGCTCCAATGCCTTCAACTGCCAATGACTTGTTGTCCCCCAACTTGATGCTGGATTTGTAGGAAGAATCCAAGGTAGCAAAGAGTTCTTCTTTGCCACTCATATGATTTGAACACCCAGTGTCAAAAATCCAGGTGTCATTCATGTTCTGATCTGACTAGCCATATGAGAGAAAGAGATTTGTGGTCCCTTCCTCTTCTCCAAAATTGCCATACTGACTGCTCTGGCTGTTGCTGCTCCCTTGTGAAGGCTGCTTTGACCAACAATCATGAGCATAGTGGCCAGGTTTGCCACAATTGTAGCAAACTTGCTTCGACTTGTCATTTCCTTTTCCTCGGCCTAGATGCTTTCCTCTATTCTATTTTCCACCTCTATTCTGACCTCCACCTCTGTTTGAAGATCCTCCTCTGCTTGGGGTTCCACCTCGTGGACTATTCTTGCCTCTTCCTCTGTACTGACCTCTGCCATGACCTCTACCTCTTCCTTCTTGTGAAGAAAAGGCTTTATCATCTCCTCCATGGCTGGTGGAAAGAGTGTCCTGCAATCTTTCTTCATGTGAAAGAAGAGAACCAATCAGTGCTTCAAAAGAAAGAGTAGTCAAATCTTTTGACTCTTCAATAATGATTGCTACATGATTCCACTTTGGAATAAGTGTTCGCAACACTTTCTTCACCATAACCTCAGGCTTAACATCTTCACCTAGAGTGACCATTTTATCTACTACCGCTTTAACCCGCACGCAGTAGTCTCCTACTTTCTCATTTTCCTGCATTCTGAGATTTTCAAAATCTCTCTTCAGTGTTTGAAGTCTAACCTATTTTACTTGATCACTACCTTGAAATATTTCTTTCAAAACTTTCCAAGCATCTTGAGCTGTGACACAAGATGCTATTCTAGGAAAGATACTTTTATCTAGGGCTGCTTGTAAATAGTAAAGGGCAAAGGAATTATTTTTTTGGGCTTCTTTTCTAGTTTTTTTATCTGCAACACTCAAAGTTTCCCATTCAGCAGCTGTGGGTTCTATATACCCTTTTGTTACAATATCCCATAAACCTTTTCCTATTAACAAATTTTTCATCTTTATCGACCAATATTCATAATCACCACCATTGAACTCAGGGATTGGTAGACTAGTATTGGATGCCATTTTAGAAAGTAGACTTTATTTCAATTGCAAGCAAGTAGTACAAAGAAGTACAAAATAGATCACTGATTTAAATCAAATCTAGCCTTTTTAATTCTCTCACTTATTTCTTGCTCCTCTTGTTGTGGATTTCCCAGTATTGGATGCCCAAAATTGTCGGTAATGGAATCCTCGTCGTCATTGATGACGATGATTTCAGGGTGGTTCTGGCTCTGGCTCTAGCTCTGGCTCTGGCTCCACTGGCTCTAGTTCTGGATTAGGAGAGTGTGGTGTATAGCTCTCACTTGATTCTATTTTAGGCACTGCAGGTGTATAACTATCACTTGATTGTCCTTTAGGTGCTTCTTCAACCGTCTTCGACTCTTCTATTCTTTTCCCGAAGATATTGTCCTCTGAGTCAGCCTCGTATCCAGAATCGGGCTTCCTTTGGTGGGCTATGACCACATTTTCTAATTTATTGAAAACTGTATGCAAACCGTATCTTCGAAATTTTTCGTCAAACCATTCGGCGTTCTCTCTTTGTAAAAGAGAACAAAGAGCATGATAGAATCCAGTTGATCTGATCATCTACTCATCAATGCAAAAAAAACAACTTCATTAGAGCCTCTAAGGTTAAAATTTTCACCCTTTTGCAGCCGCTGAGGCTATTACAAAACAAATATTTAACCTTGAACGGGGTTCCAAGGGGCAGTCCAAAAAATTTTGGAGGTGCTAAACGGGCGTTCCGGAAGACTTCCCGTCACTTTTCCAGGTTCACAATATGCAAATTTTCACTTTCCACTTTTCACAATTTTTTCTCCAAAAAAAAAGGTTTTCAAATTTTTTTATAAAGCCCTTTTTTTTTTTAATTTAATAATCAATAATGCTTTTAATAAATTAAAAATAACTATATTAATAAAATAATTAAAAGCATTTATTTGAAAATTAAATTCAATTTAAAAGAAACTTTAATAAAAAAATAATAAAACTTTTTTTAAAACCTTTTATTATTCTGGTGATTTGAACTCGTGACCTCACGTATGCAGACAAGCACCTTTTCCGCTACACCGCGCGGCTCCTCTGAAAAACAATCCGCTCGCTCTTCCTCTTAAAGCTCTGCCTTGATGAAAAAACCAAAAAAAAAAACTTTTTTTTAAACCCGGTGGGATTCGAACCAGGGTCCTCTCCTTTGCAAATCTGCCAATGTAACCAACCACGCTGGGGGCTTGGTTGGAATGATAAGCAGGATCATGCGATATATTATCGTTCGATGATAATTTTTTTTAAAAAACAAATCTAAGTCTTTTATCCCACATGCAGTGGGAAGAAGACTCTCATGCTGCTTTTATACTCCCACAAGCACAAAAGAACTCATTTGTCCTCATCAGTTTGCCACCCGTCTACTTACCTCGATCCACGTGCTACCTAGTCAGCACTCTGCCAACCGCCATGTGTCCTCTTGCCACATCAGCTCTCACTGTCTGTTGTTTGCCTTCTCGATCCACGTGCGCCCAGCTGTCCCTGATAGCTCCTCAGCTCTCTCTGTCTATTGTCATGTTTGCCTCGAGATGCATGCTACGCCAGTAACTACCACCTTGAATAGCTTCTTGTTGACTACTCCCTTCTCACCTTGGGATCCGTGCCCCAATTTTTGCACCCCTGGCCCTTCGGCTCTGATACCAGAATGTGGGCGAATTCAAAAATTTATTCATCTATTCAAAAAATAATACACACACACACACACACACACACACACACACACATATATATATATATATATATATATATATATATATATATATATATAGGGGATGAGACGGTGGAACGGTGGAGAGATGAGGACGGGAAGTTGGAGGAATAAGGGGAGAAGGGATAGGAGGGATAAGGAGTGGGAATAAGGGGAAAGAAAAATTCGAGGGGAGATAGAGAAATAAAAACAAATCTTGCCGACAAAACTATTTTTCCGATATTTTACAAGGCGTTCACACTTGCAAGGTTTTTCTAAGCCACTTAGAACATGGTCATGTTCACACTTGCAACAAAAACCCCTCATTTACTTATAGTTTCCCTATCATTAGGGTGGGTAATTTAAGGAGCTTGGTATTTCTTAAAGGCTTTTGTTTCCTTCTTTATAAAATCCATTGCATTCTCTAAATAATATAATTGAAGTTGAAGGGGGGAATTATTGGTTCACTTCAATTTTCTTTGGCAAAATGAACACAATGAATACAATTGATCCACTCACCCCTCACAACTATCATACATGGAAACCTAAAATATTAAATCTCATTTCTCAAGAAGGGCTCACACACATGCTAGAAGAGAAGCAACCTGGATTTGAAAAAGAATATGAAATTTTTGTTCATAAAGGGAAGATGTATGAAACAATGGGTATTATAAGCACCAATATAAATGAAAGCTTATGGTTCCACATTATGGATTGTAAAAATCCATATGAAAGTTGGCAAAAACTAAAAGAAAAGTTTATCAAATAAGGTCAATGAAGCTAGAGGCAAAATTAACAGCATTATCTCCTAAAGACTTCACCAATATTGTTCACTTTCTCACCAAATTTAAATAAGTCCTCACTCAATACAAAGGTAGTGGCAAGAAAAAAATAGAAGAAGAATACATCTATCTAATTCTTTCTAAATTAAATGGTGTATTTCAAATTTTTACAACCACTTTTTTATCTACAAAAGATGCTCTTGGTGCAAGTTTTAAAATTACCTCCTTAGAGGAATTTTGTGATAGGTTAACTAGAGAAGAAACCAAACATGCAAAGTATGATATATCTTCCTCTTCCTCAAAAGCCTTATTAGCATCCACTAAATAAAATTTCAAAAAGAAAGAAATAAATTCCATAACTTGTACTCACTGCAAAAAGAATGGTCATTCTATAAACAAATGTTGGAAAATATTACAATAACTAGAGGCAGCAATGAAGGATCAACATGTAGCATAGAAGTTGGTGACTTATAATTTATCCTAGTCAAAGGAAAAGGTGACATATCCATTTATGGTGGTTCTATCGATAATGTTATCTATGTTCCAAACATTGCAACAAATCTCCTCTTCGTCCATCATATTTGTACTTATGGAAAGGGGAAATCAGTTCTCTTCTCACCAACATGAGTTGAGATAAGAGACTTTCAAGACCCCACCTCTATCATAGCAAAAGGATATATTGATCACAACACTCACCTATTTCACTTCAAAGGATTAAAAAACCCAAAAGGAGCCTCCTATTTTGTTGCACATGGAGATCTTGAAAGCAAAATTTGGCATGAAAGGTTTGGTCATCTCAGTTATAACTACCTAAAGGAATTGAACACTATGAAATGGTAACCGGATTACCTCAAGTATCTTCTATTTATGGAGTATGTCTTGGATGTGCTCTTGGAAAAAAAAATCAAGATCCTTTCCACCCAAGTGGTTCTCTAAAAGCCTCATCCCCTCTAGAGTTAATCCATAGTGACTTGATGGTCTTCCCAGAGCCTTATTTCAAAGGAGAAAAATATTCTCTAACCTTCATTGATTAGTTTTCCAGAAGAACTTGGGTCTACTTCCTAAATTACAAAAGTGATGTTCTATCCCACTTCAAAATCTTCAAAGCCTTAGTTGAAAATCAGGCCTCTTGCAAAATAAAGCAAATTCATACAGATAATGGGGGGGAATACTTCATTAATGAGTTATCAATTTTCCTATCAAGTCATGGTATAGTTCATCAACATTATTTCTCCCATAATCTGCAAAAAAATAGCACTATAGAGAGGAAAAACATAACTCTAAAGGAAATGGCAAATTGTATGCTACACTCAAGAGATCTTCCAAATTTTTTTTGGGCAAAACCAATTAACTATGCAAACTATATTCAAAACCGCACACCTCATAAAGCTCTTGGTATTTTGACTCCCAAGGAAGCATGGACTAACTCAAAACCTGATGTCTCTTTCTTCAATATTTTTGGATGTACTTCTTGGGCGCATATCCCAAAGAAGAAAAGGAAGGGTCTAGATAAGAAAAGTAAAAAACTCATATTTGTTGGTTATTGTGAGGAAATTAAAGCATACAAGCTCCTTGATCCCACAAATAATGAGGTATTTCTTCATAGGAATGTCCAATTTGATGAAACATTCCCTCACAAAGATCCTCAACCATCCTCTTCCACCATTGATTATCTTGATCCTTCTACAATGTTAGAGCCTCAATATAATGAAGAACCAACTTTAGAGATTAATTTAGATATTAATGATCAAGATGAGGAACCTATAACTCCAACTCAAAATCCTACCACTCCTACTACTCCTTCCACTATGCCAAAATGGGCCTGCACCATTGTTAAATAAGCTACTCCTTACATCCAAAATCTTCCATCATCTAGATTAGGCAACTTCGTAGGCACTGGTCTTGTCTGGCAGTCCATTTCCACAGATCCTCAATCCTTAAAAGAAGCAACTGGTATTAAAGAATGGGATGATGCCATGGATAATGAGTTCTCTTCCTTATTCAAAAATAAAACTTGGGATTTAGTTCCCCTACCTAAATGAAGGAAATTAGTTCGCTATAAATGGATTTACATAACAAAATATGGACTCAATGGAGAAATTGACAAACACAAAGCCCGCTTGGAAGGCAAAGGTTTCTCTCAAATTGATGGGATTTATTATTCCAAAACTTTTGCACCAGTTGCCAAAATGGATTCTGTTAGACTGGTTCTTGCTCTATCTGCTTTCCAAAAGTGACCTGTCTTTCAAATGGATGTAAAAAGTGCTTTCTTACATGGGTACTTAAAGGAAGATATATTCATGGAATAACCTGCTGGTTTCACTCAAGACTCCTCTCTTGTTTTTAGGCTAAGGAAGTCTCTCTATGGCCTCAAACAAGCTCCTAGAGCTTGGTATGAAAAATTGGACTCCTTCCTTCTTTCCTCAGGTTTTTCTCATTGTGAGTTTGATGCCACAGTATACATTTGGAGAGATGAAGAAAACATCACCATACTTGTTCTCTATGTTGATGACCTACTACTCACTGGTAGTGACATCACTCACATTCAGACTATCAAGGGCTCCCTTTCTATAAAATTTAAAATGGTTGATCTCGGTTTAGCTCATTACTTCCTTGGGATTCAAATAAATTAAATAGATGTAGGAATTTTATTGTGTCAACAAAAATACACTCTAGACCTTCTTCAAAGGTTTAAGATGACAGATTGCAAACCTTCTCCTACACCTTTTCAGTCTGGAGTCACTCTAAGTACTTATTGCACATCCCCTCTATGTGATGCAACTCTATACCGTCAGCTTGTAGGGAGTCTGTTATACCTTACTCATACCCACACAAATATCTCGTATGTTGTTGGTTTGATATCCAGATTCTCACATCAACCTCATTTTAGTCATTGGCAAGCAGCAAAAATAATCCTTCGCTACTTGCAAGGAACTCCTCACTTTGGGCTCTTATATGAGGGAAAATCCATGGATATCATTGGTTACACAGATTATGATTGGGCAAGTTTAGTAGAAGTCATATTTTCAAATTTTGACTGTCTTTTGTCTTGGTTCTTCACCAATTGCTTGGTTATGCAAAAAATAATAGGCAGTGGCCTTATCATCTATAGAGGCAGAATACAAGACAACAATTTTGGCAATTTAGGAAGCTCTTTGGCTCCTTCAGATACTAAGAGAATTTGTTTTTTCACATGATAAACCTATTACTCTTTGGTGTGACAATTAGAGCACAATTCATATTGCACGTAATCTAGTTGAGCATCAGTACATCAAGCACATTGAGATTCACATGCACTTCATTTGGTAGCATATTCAGAGAAGGGAAATATACTTAGGCTATATTCCCACTAAAAATCAAATAGCAGACATCTTAACCAAGTCATTTCCTTCTCCACGTTACATTCAGTTGTGAAAGAAACTTGGAGTAAAATAGCTACATTAAAACAACAGAGGTTTTTCACCTCTCCTTTCTTCTTGTTGTTGTATTCTTTGGAGGATGGTTTTTTCCATGTTGTTTTTTTTATCATCTCTCCTAAAGTATAAATTTTTCATGAGTACCTCATCAGGCCAAGTTGTCGGGACTCATTATTGTTTTTCATGAGGACAATATTCACCATCCACAAACATGCCTCTATCTTTAATTTACTGATAGATGATTTTCCCAAGATGTTTTTTCACCATCTATATATTGTAAATGAGTACCTCATCAGGCCCTGTTGTTGGGACTCATTTGTATCATACATCCCTAGTATCACTTAAGGGGGGTGTTAGAATAATTTTTTTCATGAGGACAATATTTGCCATTCGAAGACATGCCTCTATCTTTATTTTACTGACAGATGGTTTTTCCAAGAGATTTTTTCACCATCTACATATTGTAAATGAGTACCTCATCAGGCCCAATTTTTGGGACTCATTTGTATCATACACCCCTAGTATCACTTAAGGGGGGCTATTAGAATAAGTAATTATTCTCTTAAGTTCTACTAGGATAGCCATACTTGAGTTTCCACTCCTCTATGAGTTAGGTGAACTCTCAGTATAGTCTAGATCATATTTGATGATTTGTTGTAATCCAATGGCTCTCAATGATCAACTTTACTATTTATAAAAAGTTGATCCATGGAATAAATCAATCAGTTCTATTTTTTTCATTCAAATATTGTAATGCTTTGTAGTTCTACTCTTGGGAAATTCTAACAGGTGGGCATGAGGATATTATGTAATTGTTATCTTTATGAGCTCAATTAACACTCTTGGGAGGCTGCACATAGATGTTATATGTAATAAGGGTGTCTATTCATCATGGAGATTCCTTGTTGTGGAAGGTAGGAGATCAATGATGAAATCTAGTTGGTTGCTACCAAAACTTTTTCAAAATTGATATTCGCTAGGTGAAATTATTTTCTTCTTTATTGGATGGCTTATAGAGCCTCTCCAGATCTTCTACCTATTTTTATGCTTATTCATTGGCCATTTATTGCTATGATTTTATGACTAGCTTTATCCTTCAATGTTACATCACCCATGTCTCTTCTCAATTTGTGTGAGCTATTGGTTGGGCTTTTGTATAGAGTGGAGATAACATGTGTGGTAGTTATGAGCTTACTCAGGTGTGGAAGAACTTATTTATAGGTGTTGGCCTTATTGCATGTCAATCAATGGTAGAAAATTTTTGTTAATATTGAAGAACTTGTTGAGATGGTGCAAGATGTCTAACATTAAGATCAGATGGTTCATGGGATTTTATGACCCAATTGTTTCAATGTCCCTTCCTATCTTCCTAGCAGTGGTCTTTCATTTGATAGTGGTGATATTACAATCAATATAGAATATAAGTAAGTCTTTTATTATGATTATTCATAAATGGTATTTTCCTTGGTACCCTAGTTGTCAAGGATTTCATTTATTAGAGTAGGATTCAACCTAATAATATGGTTTTTGTGGATGATATTGTAGACACCAAAACAGCACCAATCCGATTATGTGACTGCAAACACTGATCGCTTTGACAAACACAGCCCCCAGGGCAGCCCTCAGAGGTCAAACAGTGGTCTTAACCACTTTCATAGCAATTTTGTGAGGTCAAGAAGCAATTTGGCACACTTAGACACTTTGCCTAGTAATCGTCTCACCCAGGGACGATTTCTAACTTGAAATCGTCTCACCCAGGGACGATTTCTGAAATCGTCTCTGGGTAAGGACGATTTCCAAGTTTAACGGGCAAAAAGACAAATGAGGCCAAGTGGCAGCCCGTAACGCTCGGTTGATGACTCTCGCCTCGCACGCATGTGTGAGTGGACAAATAGGCCGTTTGAGGACTGTCACAAGGGCATTTATGAAAGCCCAAGTCAATGGAGGACTCCCCTCCCTCATGGGAAGACAAGACTGCCACATGGCGCCTATGACCAACACATGGCATTTGTGCTTCCCTCCCAAAAGAGACCCCATGGGTCTATAAAAGGTGGGACTTTTCTCACCCAAAATATACAGGTTGAAGGAGTTTTCAAGCAACGAAGTGCTGCCGAGTTGAAGACCCACTTGCATCCCTTTTGGTTCACCTTCCCACATCCACCAATCTCTTTTGCAAGGGAGGTTGTTGGGTGGCTTTTGGAAGCTTGAATCGGACCTAAATCCAACACATGGACACCTGAATCAACCAATTCGCCGACCCCCCCAATCCTAAGAGGTTTTGGGCCCATCCCTAGTGGATTGGCACTGGAATCAAGTGCCAACGGTGGGAGGCCCACTTGGGCATCCCCGCACTTTTCTTAAGTTTTATTTCAGCATTCTAGTTTATTTTCTCATGCTGCATATTGTGTTTCCACTTTTGGTGAATTCATAGCTGCAATTTCGTAACCTTTGGTCAGATTCTAGTATGTTTTGTGTCGCTTTGTTGTTTCACTGACTTGCAGGAGGCGATATCAAATTCCCGAGGGTAGAGGCCAAATTGGGAGAATCCGACCATCTGGGTCATCCCAAAATGGCCCCAATTACATAACCCCCTTGTCTGCAGGTGTTTTGGAGACCTCGGGAGTCGACATTGGAGCATGTCAGTTCGGCTTCCCCAACATCGAAGAAATCGTCCCACCCAGGGACGATTTACAGTAAAAATCGTCCCACCCAGGGACGATTTCCAGTTGAAAGCAGATTGGCCGACTGTCTCAGTGGCAATGGCCTGTTGGTAACATTTTCTGTCTTCTGGCAAGTTTTCAGGCTGTTTAGAATCATTTTGTTTACTCGTTTTAGATAAATGTTTGCATGCATCTTTTGATGATTTTAGAAGAACGAACACTTTTCACTTGCAGCAGGTGCTACTGACATCTTGGTTGTTTCTTTGTTCGCAGGAGAAGCAACGGAGGTGAAGAACTCATCGACATCAGCGGCGACATCATCTTGGCCCGCCCATTGCAATCGTGGGCACGCGAAAAGAGGAACATTGAGTGATTGTAATCGAATTCTTTTAACGCTCCTAGCCCCCGAAAAGGGAGGAGACGTCATTGTAACAGAGATCAAGGGATATTAATGAAAGGGCTGTGTTTTCTCCATTTGCTTGTGTCTCTTCCAATGCGTTTCTTTTCCATTTCATGCACTTTACGTTTCTAGGACTTAAGCGCATTTGATTTTGGTTGCATCGCAATTAGTGTTTCCTTTGCCCGGAATCTCGTGCTTTCAGTGGCGATCACGGTGGGACCTGTTCCCTATTTTTAAGATCACAGAAAACTAATCGGGTTTTTGTGTTTTGTGTTTTACAGGTACATTTTTTTTTGCAGACTGTTAATCGTCTCTGACTGTTACGATTACTTTACTGGAAATCGTCTCACCCTGAGACGATTTTAAAATCGTCTCTGCCAGGGACGATTTCTGTTCTGTAAATCGTCTCACCAGGGGACGATTTTCTGTCTGCAGATTTTCAGAGCAGAAATTCAGAGGCAACTGGAGCAGGCAGAGAAGAGGTAGGGATTTTATCATCTCTGTTAAATTTTCTGTTTCTGTTTTCTATTTCTTTGACTGTTTTCATTTTATCCTGCATACTTAGGGAAAATCATTCATGCTTGTTTCATTTTCGCTAAATAAAATGAACCTCACACACTCCACGTAACAATTTTAAACCAAGGAGCTGGTCGTAAGACCCCAGCCCTTGATCAAGACCATTGGTGGATTTCATCACCACCTTGGCTTGATTTGCATCCATTTCCCGATTGTCAACTGTTGTTAGGCATAAATCCTGACGAATACAGACCGAGTGTCGCCGGGGTGATTCCCATGCGCGCGAGGATAAGTTTTCTATGGTAGGTGCCATTAACAAGACAATCCCCCTTCCGTACCGCCTACGTACCACGTACCTTCTGCTCTCACGTACCTATAGTCTCCCTCTCGTAAGGGCGGGTATATAGAGAGGTTGGTATATCGGCCTGGTTGGTATATTGAAGGGGCTACCATTTTGGGAGTTATATGAGCCGTCATAATGCATTTAAACGATCTTCAAAACCTACAAAAACAAAACAAAACACCAAAATGCACTAAACCAGTTTAGGGCACACCAATTAATCCTTAAAAGAGATAATCACGGTTTTGTGAATGTGTGTGCTTAATTCTGCTTAGTGTAGACAAAAAAAAATCATAAACGAGATAAAAACTTATTTAGATAGCATAGAAGCACCGCAATGGTGTACACCCGCAGTCAAGCCCAATCAAGGGCGGAAGCTCCGGAAGGTACACAAGAAGCAGTGCACAAGTCGCCTTCGCTTCGATCCCAAGGATTTGGTCATACCGCCTTATAGGTCTAACCTACAAAAGAATCCAATTCAGAATCCTCGGTGGGGTATGCCTATTCAAAGCAGCCCCTTTCGGGAAGATGCCTTACATGTAGACCTTGACATAAATAGAGAATCACCTCTTGAAGTTAGGCATGAGTGGCCACCGCGCGATGAAGCGCTAGACAGGCACACCGTCCATTTGGAGGGGCAACGTGGATATGGCGTCCCTTCTTTACCTATCATCAGAACAGAGAGACCAAATCCGGAGCGCAGGGCTCCTTACATAGGGCGACCTAACTCCGCCCACCCCCTTCACACCCGTGAAAGGGAGTACGAGGAAAGCCATCGCATTCCTCGAGGGCAACAAACAACGCGGGAACCTTGCATTTCCGCACCAGCAGGATATCATGATCACCCCTTGAGGCCATAACCTCGAGCACATACCGCTTACCTCGACAGAGGGAAGCGACCCATTGAAACCTTAGATCAGCAAACTCGAGGTAAACACATAGGAGAAACATTCGAACCTCCTGAGCAAAATAGGGTAGACCAAATTGACCTAGTTGTCCCCAGATATACCACCCGTCAAGCCCAAACCATGCGGCTTAAACCAAGTTATCAGGAAATAGAGTACCGACACCGCTTGGATAGAGAACGCATGCAACGCGAAGCGGATGAGTTACGCTATGAAATACCTGAGAGGGGGCCAACCCCTCGCATCCAAAGAGCTGAACAAGTATGAGAGGCGTAATCCGTTGGTGCAGGACAGGTCTCCACGACCTCGTCAAGCTCCGCCTCCAAGACCTCATAGATTCGAGAGGGAGGCAAATCATCGAAACAATGATGGGTACCTTCAGCAAGAGCTTGATCAGGGTCATAGGTTTCGCCCAGAGAGACTCCTCAAGAATTTTACGAGGAGTATGAACCAGAAGAGGAATATGTTGAAACTCCCCATCAAGGCAGGAGGGATGCCATTCGGCCACCCCTCCATAGGCCTCCAGTTTACCGTAACTTGCAACAAGAGCGAACAAGAGAGGAAGAAATAAAATCTTCCGATGCATACCAAGCGCTATTGGAGCGTTTGGAGTCTATGGAGACAAAAGCCGCTGGGCATCAAAAACCCACATTACGTCTACTCCGTAGGAATCCGGTGCATCCCTCAGTGCCTACACCTCTTTACCCCGAACACTTCAAGTTGCCTCAATTGGCAGCTTTTAAAGGTGAAGAGGACGCACAGGAACACGTTACACGATTTCTAAGCCAATGCTTCGGCATCCAAGATAATGACGCATTGTTGCTTAGAACATTCATAACCACATTCGCAGGCCCCGCCTCGGATTGGTTCACACAATCGCCCAAACACTAGCATAAGCAATTTAGATCAATTAGTAGACGCGTTTCTTGAACGCTTTGCCTTCAACACAAGGAAGAAGGCATCACTAAGTGATTTAGCGAGCCTCAAGCAATTTGAAGAGGAAACAATGGCAGCGTACGGGAATCGATGGAGAGCTTTGCTTTCTAGGTTACCCTACCGTCCTCCTATGTCTGATCTCACGCAGATGTTCGCAAAAAGTTGCTTAAAATCAATCTCTCGGTCTATTGTTGCTCGCGACAATACGACAGCTTAGAAGAAGCTTTGGCGCAAGCCAGAGTCATAGAAGAGATTAAGATAGGCGAAGGCGCAATTGCCAAGCCTAAGAAGAAAGAGTGGAATAAAACCACTAAAACTGGGACAACGCAACCACAACACGCTGCAATCAACCAAGTTGCGATAAATGTTCCCGCGCCTGTGCAAGAAACGCAGCCTCAAAAGGCTAACTACCATGCAATGGCCTCCTGCTTATGAAAGAGATAATAGAAGACAGGAGCAGAATTACCCGCGTCGCCCTAGGCGAAATTTCACCCCATATGCGGAGTCTAGGGACTCCTTATTTGACCGCTTGTCAACGGCAAATTTAGTCACTCTGCCGAAAATCCAAATTATAGACCCTAACATTCCCAAGCCTAGGGGGTACAGAGAGGAATTGTATTGTAGATTCCATAGGCGCAGAGGACATGACTTGAATGGGTGCTGGAAATTCAAAGACCTAGTCCAGGATTTGATCGACAATAGAACATTGGTTGTGGACAACCCCATCGCACCAAACAACCAACAAATGGGGGTATTCAAGGACCCCTTGCCAGCCCACGAGGCACAGACAAAACCACTCCAGATTAACGAGGTGTGACAAGATCTTCCCACACAGGGATTTGTGGGAATGATTAGCATAGTAACAAGGAACAGAAGGTACCCGACAGCTGCCCCTGAGGTAGCTACGAGGGAAGTTCCAGCAACATCGCATCCTCAACAACGCCCAACGCAGTTACCTCCGCCTAGACCTGAGGTCACGATACGAACCAAACTCACGCAGAGTTTGCGGACCACGTCGGCTAGGTTGTCCATCTACGAGCTTATTCAACAATCAGCTCCCCATAGAGAAGCTCTTATGGACATTTTAAAAGCCATTGAATTACAACCCCACGAGGCAAATTCTTTCAACGCCTTCGTGGGACATGTGAAACAATGTACGGAGCCGGTCATCACATTCAGAGAAGATGAGGTCAAAACGATATCAAATGACATGGCAGATCCACCCCTGCACGTTATCGCACGGGTCAACGGGATTCCGTACAAGAGAGTGCTGATAGATACTGGCTCGTCCAGTAACATCATAACCACTGCAGCCTTAAAGCATTTGAAGCTGCCAGCCTCTCACATCACAGCCTCCACGTACACACTGCGAGCTTTTAATGATGCAATATGCTCGATAGTCGACACAGTCATTCTGCCAGTCCAGGTAGGACAAAAGTCAATACCTACACTGTGCCATGTGCTGGAAGGTGAAATGGCTTATAATATACTGCTAGGGCGGCCTTGGATCAGGGACATGAAGTGTGTCCCTTCGATCGCCCACCAATGCTTAAAGTATGCTTATGAAGGGGAAATACATGTAGTCCCAATGGACTTAGAGCCCTTCAAGTATTGCAATGCGGTACAATTCATACCTCAATCGACCCTCCCTTCAACGCATTTGGATTTCCAATTAAATCCATCTAAACAGGGTCCAATACCGCAGGCACCACCGGTGGCCAACAAGACAAAATCCCGAACCAGGTGAGACTTCATCACTTGCTCCTTCATCATCAACGCCACCTATCATGGCCCAACAGAAGGACAAGGGAAAACAAATCATGGAAGAGGTTAAGCCTCTAGAAGAAAGGTTGCCCACAATCTCAACGATATCAACAGAGGAAACACCCAACACAACAGAAACCAAGACTCCTGAACAACCAAACATGGAATGGACTCAGGAAGGACTACCGTTTCCTCCCACCCAATCATCAACAATCACTGTTGAAATGGCCAGTACGGGCCTGGGGGAGTACTTAGTGCAAAACATTGTGGCAACCCCCACATTGGAGTCAGTACAAGACATGGGAAGACCTCGCCTTCCCATAGGGACAATTGTTCCTCTAGGCTACCCACCGAACCAGACAAATTTTGTGTATGGGGGCCTTGATCATGGTCTTGAACCATGCCAACAAAAGGAAACAGACGAAGAACCTTTTGTTGAAAACATCAATTATCTGTCAAACCCAGAATTTGCCCTAAAATATCTAGGCCAATGCAATTGGCATGGATACGGGCTAGGCAGATATGAGCAAGGGATGCGGATCCTTTGCCAACCAAGATATCAGATGCCATATGACAAGTCAGGGGTAGGGTTCAACCATCCCCTGCCATTAGACATCTTGGTTGAAAATATGCAAGGCCTAGAAATAGGCAACAAAGGGGGATTGGCATTAGACCCTTATGCCAATCCAAATACAGAATACACATTGGGAGACTACCTCCCATGGTCAACAAACACCCCTGGAAACAACAATAATCCCTCTCCTTTGCTAGAGAGAGGTGAAAGTTCGGATAGTAATCCTCAAAGAGAACATCAATGGCTGCCGGACATCTTTCTGAAGCTGTTCCCCTTAGAGGTTCCAGATGAAACAATACAGTACCAAGAGAATCAGGTCCCTCCACCAAGAGTGGAACAATCGCAATGGGACCAGATTAATTCACTGGAACAAGAAGAGTCCTCAACGTCGCAAGCAATAGATGCTGAAGAGGATGAACAATTTTGGATCTATGAAAGTGATTCAGAAGATGAGACTGAAATGGACTATCTCAGACATGCGCGACGACATCACCGTGCTCTAACTCATGAAGATCTAATGGGACAGATGGGCATACCGCTAGGGCATGAATGGCAAGTAGACCCAGCGAGGTGGGACCAAGTGTTGGACCCATGGTTCCAAATTCAAGATGAACATCGTCCACCTCGAGATCCCATCATGACAGTAGTGCCGAGGGAAGACCCCGCCCTCCTTTTCACAAAATTTGCACCTAGGGAGGATCCATTCGTGCCCGTTCCCGTAGAGCCAGATCCAGAGTATAGGGAACATCTAAAAGAATCAAGTCATCACACCCGCGGTTCTGGAGACCAAATTCATTCCATCCACATGATCTCCATTGATTTGACCGCACCCATCTGCAATTCGACCGATCCATCATGGTCATTGCATCTAGACATGGATGCCATCGATTGGGATCGCGTCAATTCACCATTGTCACCATCGTAGTATCGGCCTTTCGGTGAAATGCTTCATTTTACCCCAAGGACAACTCAGGATATTTTTCAAGCTGAAGAGGGACCCGAGGTTCCAAACGCAGATCTTAACTCAGCCGATGATATCCATTTAATCCCAACTCCACATCAGTTGGAGGACGGATCCCACATGTCAGTCGAGGAGACGACTGACGTAGACATCGACACGCATCCAATGAATCCACGGATTCTCAAGTCGGGGGTAAGCCTTTCCCCTGAAGAGCAAGCCGATTACATTGCCCTTCTTAAAGAAAAGAAGGAGGTTTTTGCATGGTCGTACAAGGATATGCCAGGACTAGACCCACAGCTAGTCATGCACAATTTAACGCTTGATCCGACAATCAAGCCTGTAAAGCAAAAACTAAGAAAGATGCACCCAACAGTGGCCTTGATGGTCAAAGACGAATTGCAAAAGCCGTTGGATGCACAATTTGTCATCTGCGTGGATTATCCGCCATGGTTGTCCAACATGGTTCCCGTCAAGAAGCCCGACGGGAGGATTCGCATATGCACCGACTTTCGAGACCTAAACAAAGCGAGTCCTAAGGATGATTTTCCCTTGCCAAGCATCGACGCATTGGTAGACGCTACAGCAGGTCACGAAATGCTCTCCCTAATGGACGGTTTCTCAGGATACAATCAAATTCGTATCAATCCTGAAGACCAACTCAAAACGGCATTCACAACGCCTTGGGGGACATTTTGCTATAAGGTCATGCCTTTTGGCCTTAAAAATGCCGGCGCTACATACCAACGTGCTATGACTTATATCTTCCACGATTACATGCACAAAACTTTGGAAGATTACATGGATGATTTGTTAGCCAAGTCTCTCTTGCGCTCAGATCATCTCGGTGACTTAAGCAAGATTCTCGATCGCCTCATAGAGCATAAGGTCGACCGAATCCCAAGAAGTGCGTGTTCGGCGTCACATCCGGAAAACTCTTGGGTTTTATAGTCTCAAAAAGAGGCATCGAAGTGGACCCAAACAAAGTCAAGGCAATCCTTGAAATGGCTCCCCCAACCACTATCAAGCAGCTCAGAAGTCCGCAAGGAAAGGTCGCGTCGATTAAACGCTTCATAGCGCAATTATCTGACAAATGCCGACCAATGAACAAATTATTGCACAAGGGGGTCACATTTCATTGGGATGACGAGTGCCGACCACCTTTGACGAAATCAAACAATACTTGGCTTCGCCGCCGTATTGGCACCACCTAGACCAGGAGTGCCGTTCTACTTATACATCTCGACCATCGAGGTGGCACCGGGAGCCATGCTAGCCCGTAAGAATGAACTTCACAAAGAACAGGCTACTTACTATCTTAGCCGCACCCCGGTCGGGCTACTGAACTTAACTATGCATACGTTGAGAAACTCTACTTGGCAGTGGTGTTTGCTACCAAGAGGCTACGCCACTACATGCTGAGCAACACTACGTATGTTGTGTCTAAGGAGAATCCATTGCGATACATGATGAGTCGTACTTATCATAGTAGTCGCACGGCGAAATGGATCATGTTGTTGACGGAATTTGACATTGAGTTTATTGGGCAAAAATCTATAAAAGGACAAGTCATAGCCGATCAACTAGCAGAGGCTCCTCTTGAAGACGATCAGCCTCTTGGTCATAGAACTACCCGATGATGGGGTCTTCCATGTCTCAAAATCGCCATATTCTGATGAGCCTGAGTCTCAGGCCGACATAACCTTATTTTTTGATGGTTCTAAATGCAAGCAAGGTGGTGGCACAGGAATTGTATTCTTCACACCGCAGGGCGCTCCAATGCCCCTGTCATTTAAATTAAACTTCCAGTGCACCAACAACAATGCAGAATATGAAGCCTTGCTCCTAGGTCTTCAAACAACAATCGCCATGAACATCAAAAGATTGAACATCTTTGGCGATTCGCTCGTTAATCATCAATCAAGTCAAAGGGGTATATCAATGCAAATGCCCGACCTCGAAGGCCTATAAAGCCCTCGTGGACAAATTCCCGGCAAAACTTGAGTGGTATGACATCGAGGCACTCCCTCGATCATCGAACCATTTTGCGGATACAATGGCCTCCTTGGGGTCACTAATCCCGCAAGACCTTTCAGGTGATATGACAACTATTCAGGTCAAAACCTTATCGCAACCCGCGATGGAGCGCGCAAGCTCAGACTTCACGCCAGGAGTCCACATGATCCAGATCGAACCATCTTCGGATAAGTTCTTTCGAATCCGAGACTGTTTGAAACGGGCCAACTAGGGGTCTTTGTTTTCCCCCACTCCCATTAATAGCAACACAACGCTATTCTTACAAGTTCTATCCCAATCAGCATTTGTTAGGGAAGAACTCCAAAAGGGATTGGTTGTTCAAACTGTCGAGGTATCCGATCAACAGGACTGGTATTTACCCATAAGAGACTACCTCAAGTTAGGTAATCTACCCTTTGGATTGACGCACGCCGCAAAACGAACATTCAAACAGAAAGCGGCAAAATATGTCTTGATAGGAGACATTTTGTATCATCGCAGCTATGACGGAATTCTTCTTCGTTGCTTGGACCAGCAAGAGTCCACTTGGGCAGTCGCCCAAGCGCATGACGGTACATGTGGCGGCCACTTTAGCGGTATGGCCATTGCAAAGCGCATTCTTCGCATGGGCTATTATTGGCCATCTTTAGAGCGAGATTGTTGCGAGTATGTCAAGAGGTGCGTGAAATGTCAACATCATGCCAATTTAATGCACGCACCTTCCCAGGCCCTACAGACAGTCCAGTCTGCTTGGCCATTTTTGCAGTGGGGCCTCGATCTAATCGAAAAGATCTCCCCTGCATCGTCAGGCCGTCACACGTTTATCATAACGGCCACAGAA
Source organism: Wollemia nobilis (assembly GCA_028583015.1). Lineage (NCBI taxonomy): Eukaryota > Viridiplantae > Streptophyta > Pinopsida > Araucariales > Araucariaceae > Wollemia > Wollemia nobilis. Next base: position 127,933 of record JAQPPZ010001613.1, on the reverse strand, counting down.
TATTTTACCAAATGGGTGGAAGCAATTCCGTTAACCTCAACGAAAGGACCCCGTATTGCGGAGTTCATCTTGCATCACATCATATGTCATTTTGGTATTCCATCCAAAATAATCTCGGATAATGGGCCATCATTCAAGAACAAAGACGTGCGTGCTTTAACCACAAAGTACAAAATTTAGCACAGCTTTTCAACACCCTATTATCCGCAAGCAAATGGGCAAGCAGAGGCGTCAAACAAAACGCTAGTCGCCATCCTTAAAAAGACCGTCGCAGACAGTCATAAGGATTGGCACATACAAATCCCACTTGCCCTTTGGGCTTATCGCACTAGCATTCGGACGCCCACCGGGGCAACTCCGTTTTCACTAGTGTATGGCTCGGAGGCGTAATGCCTCTCGAGTTGGAAATTCCTTCCCTCGCGCATATCAATGCAGGAGTTCATCGATGATAACACTGCGTGGCAAGCCCGATTGGACCAACTTACGTTGCTTGACGAACGACGCGTTAATGCTCTCGAGCACTTACGTATCTATCAAGAGCGGCTTAAGAAAGCTTACAACATGAAAGTTCACCTAAGAGACTTTCGGGTTGGTGATTTGGTTCTGAAGGAAAACCAACAAAACTCTAATTTGCCGTCCCATATGAGGGACAAATTCACGGCAAATTGGTTAGGTCCTTATGTCATTGATAGCAAAATAGGACCCGGGACGTACCGGCTAGCTTCTCTTGACGGTATCAAGGAAACAGAACCCTTGAATATCAGTCATTTGCGACCATTTCATATCTAAGAAAGCCATATCCAAAAAAAAAAAAAAAATGCTCCAAGGATTCTCGTAATCTCTTGGTCACCCAAAAAAAAAAAAAAAGCTCCAAGGATTATCGCAATCTCTTGGTCACCCAAAAATCTCCAAGGATTATCGCAATCTCTTGGTCAACCAAAAAGCTCCAAGGATTATCGCAATCTCTTGGTCACCCAAAAAGCTCCAAGGATTATCGCAATCTCTTGGTCAATCCAAAAAGCTCCAAGGATTATCGCAATCTCTTGGTCACCCAAAAAGCTCCAAGGATTATCGCAATCTCTTGGTCACCCAAAAAGCTCCAAGGATTATCGCAATCTCTTGGTCACCCAAAAAGCTCCAAGGATTATCGCAATCTCTTGGTCAATCCAAAAAGCTCCAAGGATTATCGCAATCTCTTGGTCAATCCAAAAAGCTCCAAGGATTATCGCAATCTCTTGGTCAACCAAAAAAGCTCCAAGGATTATCGCAATCACTTGGTCACCCCAAAAAGCTCCAAGGATTATCGCAATCACTTGGTCAAACCCAAAAAGCTCCAACGATTATCGCAATCGCTTGGTCAAAAAAAAAAATAAAAAAATAAAAAAAAAAAACAACAAAAATCATCAAAAACAACAAATATTTGCATCTCAATTCTAGGCATACTCAAATTCATCATAAAATTCATATTCTCGCACCTCATCTTCAACTTCACCAAAAACAATCCATCAAAATTACAAAAATACATAGCTGCATTAAGCATTGCATCCATACATTGCATATTTGTAGTCATACGGGTCAAAGGCACCATAGGCTGCAATAGCTCTGATAGTCCATCTTGTTCCGCATTGTCTCATGTTACAAAAACAACAAAAACACCATGCATAACTTTTACCACACTACAGTCAGTGGTCTAGGAATGTACCAAGAGTTTCAGTGATTCAGTCATCATTTTCCTCTTTAGCCATGTAGCGTATCAAGTCGAACAGATTTTACGAAGGTAGAGTCATACTTGAAATACACCTTGTTACGTAACATCCCAACACAAATCAAAACACATAAAAATTCCCAAATTGTGTGAACGAAAGACGAAACCTGCAAAATAATCTAGGTCACCACAAGCGAAACGGTTATCTTGCTCATCCCCCCGTGCGAATGACCCCTAGAATGCTGAGAGTTGGCAAAAGGACAAGCATCCTCCCTACCCAATTCCCTAAGAATCCCTAAAGTTCTCAATAGTTGCAAAACACAAAAAATTTGCAAAATGTCAAAACTCCAAATTTGACAAACTACAGTGCACACATCAAAAGGCACAAACAATAGTGATTTTCGTCACTCCATAACCCCAATCCCTTGCTCGAAAGAAAAACAAATCAAAATAAACAGTGATCTCATCACTACAATGAGCAAGTATCCCAATACAATTGAAGAAAAGAAGGGAGTTGACCTTGAATCCCCGGAACTCTCAAGCATTCTATAGGTCATAAGGCAAGCTTCAGTACCAATTTGGTTGATAGCCTATCGGTAATGTAAGTAAACCTCCCGCATGACGATATATCTGTCACATTAACTTGCGTACGGATCAATGTTTGCATGTGGATGAGCTAGCTTATGGCATCCTGGATTACACCGCAGATTAATCTTAGTACATACAACAAAGGAATTCGTGGAGCTAATTAGGTGATCCTCGATACAGGTTCGGTTGAAAGCCCATCTCGGCACTGGCGGTATCCTAACAAATACCACTAAATGAACTCAATTGCACACACAGGGATGTGAAAATAGCTTGGTCAAAAACAAGTCTGATTCATACCTTGTTCAAAAGTCTTGTAAGATAAAGTACATTCTTGGCTAGTGAGTTAAAACCGTCTGAGTCTCTAGAAAACCTTAGCTACATTTCTAAACCAACTGCGCTACTTTTCATCCTTACAATACCATCAGAAAATACAAAAAAAAAAAACCACATGTATACATATAAAGTCATGCATCACAACAATCACCTAAAAACAAAATAACAGAGTTCTAAACAGTCTATGGTGCCATAGCCAAACATCACAAATCCCATTCATCCATTTCATATCTGCATATCACATATAAATAAAAAACATTTGCATTCATCATAGCATATGCATCCATCAAAATAAATCAACATGCATACATCCATATTCATCAACCATCATGCACAAGATCAAAGAAAATCAAAACAACAAAAACAACAAATAAATGCAACACAAAAACAAAAAGCAATAAACATTGCTGGACACAAGTGCTCTTGCACTTAACCTCTTAGGCATAGAAAACTGATGTCAGGGTCTACATTGTCGCTATCCTACTCCCTAAGAAGGCTACCATAGCCGGACCGCTCCACGGGAAGACGGATTTTTGACAATTTCATCCCCAAATGACGTCACAAAAGGGTCAAAGCCCACTCAAAAACAACAAGAAAATCAAAACAACAAATAAATGCAACACAAAAACAAAAAGCAATAAACATTGCCAGACACAAGTGCTCTTGCACTTAACCTCTTGGCATAGAAAAATCGATGTCGGGGTCTACAATTGTCACTATCCTACTCCCTAAGAAGGCTACCATAGCCGGACCGCTCCACGGGAAGATGGATTTTCGACAATTTCATCCCCAAATGACGTCACAAAAGGGTCAAAGCCCACTCAAAAACAACAAGAAAATCAAAACAACACAAAAAGCAATAAACATTGCCAGACACAAGTGCTCTTGCACTTAAACTCTTTGCAATGTAAATAATATTTATCTACTCCTAAGAAGGCTACCATAGCCGCAAGAAGATGGATTTTGAAAATTTAATCCCAAATGGTGTCAAAAAAAAAAAAAAAACAACAAAAACAACAAAAATGCAACATCAAAACATAAACAATAAACATTGCCAGACACAAGTGCTCTTGCACTTAACCTCTTGGCAAAGAAAATCGATGTCGAGGTCCAAATTATCACTCTCCTACTTCCCCAAGAAGGCTATAATAGCCGGACCGCTCCACGGGAAGTTAGATTTTCGATGATTTCACCTCATTACGGCATCACCAAAAGGGTTAACACCCACCAAAAATAGGTCCAAATGTTGGAAAAATTGCACACGCTTAACGGTAAACCCTCTAAAGGCACCCTTGCACAAGTCATCTTGGGTCAAGCGACTCGTCGCTTCTCTCACGAAGGTCATTCCCTCATCGATTCGTCGCTTGAGGGGGTAGTCACACTTAGTCACCAACCAACAATCACACACCCAATTAAGGAAAACGACATGCATTCAAAGAATCATTGACAAAGACAATCACGCTCCCGCTTGGGGCGATAAACAAGCAACAATCAAATCAATCAAACACTTGGCATTTCGTGAATCATGAACACAAGGTTCCCCCCGAGGATAAAAATGCCCTTTGCCTCGTTCATGATCGATCAATGTCTAAGTTCAAGTCACACCTCACCAAAATAGGTTAATACTTGAAATCAAATTCCTTAGCTCGTCGAAGCAAGGATTCAAGAATGCATGCCCTTTCCATACTTGGGGCATCAAAAGTTGGTTAGGTTACCAAGAAACCCTAATCATTAGTGCTTTGGTTATCTATTTTTTGCTCAGCATCGCGTCACCCGCAGCGCTTCCCAAAAAGGGGCATCTGTAGACACCAAAACAGCACCAATCCGATTATGTGACTGCAAACACTGATCGCTTTGACAAACACAGCCCCCAGGGCAGCCCTCAGAGGTCAAACAGTGGTCTTAACCACTTTCATAGCAATTTTGTGAGGTCAAGAAGCAATTTGGCACACTTAGACACTTTGCCTAGTAATCGTCTCACCCAGGGACGATTGCTAACTTGAAATCGTCTCACCCAGGGACGATTTCTGAAATCGTCTCCGGGTGGGACGATTTCCAAGTTTAACGGGCAAAAAGACAAATGAGGCCAAGTGGCAGCCCATAACAGTCAGTTGATGACTCCCGCCTCGCACGCGTGTGTGAGTGGACAAATAGGCCGTTTGAGGACTGTCACAAGGGCATTTATGAAAGCCCAAGTCAATGGAGGACTCCCCTCCCTCATGGGAAGACAAGACTGCCACATGGCGCCTATGACCAACACATGGCATTTGTGCTTCCCTCCCAAAAGAGACCCCATGGGTCTATAAAAGGTGGGACTTTTCTCACCCAAAATATACAAGTTGAAGGAGTTTTCAAGCAACGAAGTGCTGCCGAGTTGAAGACCCACTTGCATCCCTTTTGGTTCACCTTCCCACATCCACCAATCTCTTTTGCAAGGGAGGTTGTTGGGTGGCTTTTGGAAGCTTGAATCGGACCTAAATCCAACACATGGACACCTGAATCAACCAATTCGCCGACCCCCCCAATCCTAAGAGGTTTTGGGCCCATCCCTAGTGGATTGGCGCCGGAATCAAGTGCCAACGGTGGGAGGCCCACTTGGGCATCCCCGCACTTTTCTTAAGTTTTATTTCCGAAGCATTCTAGATTACTTTTTCAGGTTGCATTTTGTGTTATTCTGTTTGGTGAATTCATAGCTGCAATTTCGTAACCTTTGATCGGATTCTAGTATGTTTTGTGTCGCTTTGTAGTTTCACTAACTTGCAGGAGGCGATATCAAATTCCCGAGGGTAGAGGCCAAATTGGGAGAATCCGACCATCTGGGTCGTCCCAAAATGGCCCCAATTACATAACCCCTCTGTCTGCAGGTGTTTTGGAGACCTCGGGAGTCGACATTGGAGCGTGTCAGTTCGGCTTCCCCAACATCGAAGAAATCGTCCCACCCAGGGACGATTTACAGTCAGAAATCGTCCTACCCAGGGACGATTTCCAGTTGAAAGCAGATTGGCCGACTGTCTCAGTGGCAATGGCCTGTTGGTAACATTTTCTCGTCTTCCGGCAAGTTTTCGAGCTGTTTAGAATCATTTTGTTTACCGTTTTAGATAAATGTTTGCATGCATCTTTTGATGATTTTAGAAGAACGAACACTTTTCACTTGCAGCAGGTGCTACTGACATCTTGGTTGTTTCTTTGTTCGCAGGAGAAGCAGCGGAGGTGAAGAACTCATCGACATCAACGGCGGCATCATCTTGGCCCGCCCATTGCAATCGTGGGCACGCGAAAAGAGGAACATTGAGTGATTGTAATCGAATTCTTTTAACGCTCCTAGCCCCCGAAAAGGGAGGAGACGTCATTGTAACAGAGATCAAGGGATATTAATGAAAGGGCTGTGTTTTCTCCATTTGCTTGTGTCTCTTCCAATGCGTTTCTTTTCCATTTCATGCACTTTACGTTTCTAGGACTTAAGCGCATTTGATTTTGTTTATATGACAATTAGTTTGGCCTTCCAATCATCTTGGTCAGGTCGTCGCTTCTCTCATGAAGGTCATTCCCTCATCGATTCGTCGCTTGAGATCACACTTAGTCACCAACCAACAATCACACACCCAATTAAGGAAAATGACATGCATTCAAAGAATCATTGACAAAGACAATCACGCTCCTGCTTGGGGCAGTAAACAAGCAACAATCAAATCAATCAAACACTTGGCATTTCGTGAATCATGAACACAAGGTTCCCCCGAGGATAAAAATGCCCTTTGCCTGTTCATGACCGATCAATGTCTAAGTTCAAGTCACACCTCACCAAAATAGGTTAATACTTGAAATCAAATTCCTTAGCTCGTCAGAATGCATGCCCTTTCCATACTTGGGGCATCAAAAGTTGGTTAGGTTACCAAGAAACCCTAATCATTAGTGCTTTGGTTATCTATTTTTTTCTCAAGCACTGCATCACCCGTAGCGCTTCCCAAAAAGGGGCATCTGTAGACACCAAAACAGCACCAATCCGATTATGTGATCGCAAACACTGATCGCTTTGACAAACACAGCCCCCAGGGCAGCCCTCAGAGGTCAAACAGTGGTCTTAACCACTTTCATAGCAATTTTGTGAGGTCAAGAAGCAATTTGGCACACTTAGACACTTTGCCCAGTAATCGTCTCACCCAGGGACGATTGCTAACTTGAAATCGTCTCACCCGGGGACGATTTTTGAAATCGTCTCCGGGTGAGGACGATTTCCAAGTTTAACGGGCAAAAAGACAAATGAGGCCAAGTGGCAGCCCAGAACAGTCAGTTGATGACTCCTGCCTCGCACGCGTGTGTGAGTGGACAAATAGGCCGTTTGAGGACTGCATTTATGAAAGCCCAAGTCAATGGAGGACTCCCCTCCCTCATGGGAAGACAAGACTGCCACATGGCGCCTATGACCAACACATGGCATTTGTGCTTCCCTCCCAAAAGAGACCCCATGGGTCTATAAAAGGTGGGACTTTTCTCACCCAAAATATACAGGTTGAAGGAGTTTTCAAGCAACGAAGTGCTGCCGAGTTGAAGACCCACTTGCATCCCTTTTGGTTCACCTTCCCACATCCACCAATCTCTTTTGCAAGGGAGGTTGTTGGGTGGCTTTTGGAAGCTTGAATCGGACCCAAATCCAACACATGGACACCTGAACCAACCAATTCGCCGACCCCCCCAATCCTAAGAGGTTTTGGGCCCATCCCTAGTGGATTGGCGCCGGAATCAAGTGCCAACGGTGGGAGGCCCACTTGGGCATCCCCGCACTTTTCTTAAGTTTTATTTAGAGCATTTTAGATTATTTGCTCAGGTTGCATATTGTGTTATTTCATTTGGTGAAATCATAGCTGCAATTTCGTAACCTTTGGTCAGATTCTAGTATGTTTTGTGTCGCTTTGTTGTTTCACTGACTTGCAGGAGGCGAGATCAAATTCCCGAGGGTAGAGGCCAAATTGGGAGAATCCGACCATCTGGGTCGTCCCAAAATGGCCCCAATTACATAACCCCCCTGTTTGCAGGTGTTTTGGAGACCTCGAGAGTCGACATTGGAGCATGTCAGTTCGTCTTCCCCAACACAGAAGAAATTGTCCCACCCAGGGACGATTTACAGTCAAAAATCATCCCACCCAGGGACGATTTCCAGTTGAAGGCAGATTGGCCGACTGTCTCGGTGGCAATGGCCTTTTGGTAACATTTTCTGTCTTCTGGCAAGTTTTCGGTCTGTTTAGAATCATTTTGTTTACTTGTTTTAGATAAATGTTTGCATGCATCTTTTGATGATTTTAGAAGAACGAACACTTTTCACTTGCAGCAGGTGCTACTGACATCTTGGTTGTTTCTTTGTTCATAGGAGAAGCAGCAGAGGTGAAGAACTCATCGACATCAGCGGCGGCATCATCTTGGCCCGCCCATTGCAATCGTGGGCACGCGAAAAGAGGAACATTGAGTGATTGTAATCGAATTCTTTTAACGCTCCTAGCCCCCGAAAAGGGAGGAGACGTCATTGTAACAGAGATCAAGGGATATTAATGAAAGGGCTATGTTTTCTCCATTTGCTTGTGTCTCTTCCAATGCGTTTCTTTTCCATTTCATGCACTTTACGTTTCTAGGACTTAAGCGCATTTGATTTTTTTCTAGGACACGCTTAGTCCCTTAGTTGCAAGTCATCTTGGGTCAATTCGTCGCTTCTCTCCGAATTCTCATCGATTCGTGCTTGAGTGTCCTTAGTCACCAACCAACAATCACACACCCAATTAAGGAAAATGACATGCATTCAAAGAATCATTGACAAAGACAATCACGCTCCTGCTTGGGGCGATAAACAAGCAACAATCAAATAAATCAAACACTTGGCATTTCGTGAATCATGAACACAAGGTTCCCCCTGAGGATAAAAATGCCCTTTGCCTGTTCATGATTGATCAATGTCTAAGTTCAAGTCACACCTCACCAAAACAGGTTAATACTTGAAATCAAATTCCTTAGCTCGTCGAAGCAAGGATTCAAGAATGCATGCCCTTTCCATACTTGGGGCATCAAAAGTTGGTTAGGTTACCAAGAAACCCTAATCATTAGTGCTTTGGTTATCTATTTTTTCTCAGCACTGCGTCACCCACAGCGCTTCCCAAAAAGGGGCATCTGTAGACACCAAAACAGCACCAATCCGATTATGTGACTGCAAACACTGATCGCTTTGACAAACACAGCCCCCAGGGCAGCCCTCAGAGGTCAAACAGTGGTCTTAACCACTTTCATAGCAATTTTGTGAGGTCAAGAAGCAATTTGGCACACTTAGACACTTTGCCTAGTAATCGTCTCACCCAGGGACGATTGCTAACTTGAAATCGTCTCACCCAGGGATGATTTTTGAAATCGTCTCCAGGGTGGGACGATTTCCAAGTTTAACGGGCAAAAAGACAAATGAGGCCAAGTGGCAGCCCAGAACAATCAGTTGATGACTCTCGCCTCGCACGCGTGTGTGAGTGGACAAATAGGTCGTTTGATGACTGTCACAAGGGCGATTATGAAAGCCCAAGTCAATGGAGGACTCCCCTCCCTCATGGGAAGACAAGACTACCACATGGCGCCTATGACCAACACATGGCATTTGTGCTTCCCTCCCAAAAGAGACCCCATGGGTCTATAAAAGGTGGGACTTTTCTCACCCAAAACATACAGGTTGAAGGAGTTTTCAAGCAACGAAGTGCTATCGAGTTGAAGACCCACTTGCATCCCTTTTGGTTCACCTTCCCACATCCACCAATCTCTTTTGCAAGGGAGGTTGTTGGGTGGCTTTTGGAAGCTTGAACCTGACCCAAATCCAACACATGGACACCTGAACCAACCAATTCGCCGAACCCCCCAATCCTAAGAGGTTTTGGGCCCATCCCTAGTGGATTGGCACCGGAATCAAGTGCCAACGGTGGGAGGCCCACTTGGGTACCCCCGCACTTTTCTAAGTTTTAGAGCATTCTAGATTACTTTTTCATGTTGCATTTTGTGTTATTATGTTTGGTTAGCTCATAGCTTCAATTTCGTAACCTTTGGTCGATTCTAGTATGTTTTGTGTCGCTTTGTTGTTTCACTGACTTGCGGGAGGCGATATCAAATTCCCGAGGGTAGAGGCCAAATTGGGAGAATCCGACCATCTGGGTCATCCCAAAATGGCCCCAATTACATAACCCCCTTGTCTGCAGGCATTTTGCAGGTCTCGGGAGTCGACATTGGAGCGTGTCAGTTCGGCTTCCCCAACACAGAAGAAATCGTCCCACCCAGGGACGATTTACAGTCAGAAATCGTCCCACCCAGGGACGATTTCCGGTTGAAGGCAGATTGGCCGACTGTCTTAGTGGCAATGGCCTGTTGGTAATATTTTCTATCTTCCGTCAAGTTTTCAGGCTGTTTAGAATCATTTTGTTTACTGTTTTAGATAAATGTTTGCATGCATCTTTTGATGATTTTAGAAGAACGAACACTTTTCACTTGCAGCAGGTGCTACTGACATCTTGGTTGTTTCTTTGTTCGTAGGAGAAGCAGCAGAGGTGAAGAACTCATCGACATCAGTGGCGACATCATCTTGGCCCGCCCATTGCAATCGTGGGCACGCGAAAAGAGGAACATTGAGTGATTGTAATCGAATTCTTTTAACGCTCCTAGCCCCCGAAAAGGGAGGAGAGGTCATTGTAACAGAGATCAAGGGATATTAATGAAAGGGCTATGTTTTCTCCATTTTCTTGTGTCTCTTCCAATGTGTTTCTTTTCCATTTCATGCACTTTACATTTCTAGGACTTAAGCGTACTTGATTTTGAATGCAATCGCAATTAGTGTTTCCTTTGCCCGGAATCTCGTGCTTTCGGATATTAGTGCAATAAGTTCTTTAATGTTATATTTCAACTTCTACTTAGGTCAATATAGTTTCAACTCTATTGTTGCATAATTATTTCTTTATTATCTTATAGCAATTCGTGTAATTGTATGAGATATCCCTTTTTTCCTATAAACTCTACAAATATAGATTTCAAGATGAAAATTAGTGAGATATTTTTTTACTTAAACATAATATATTTACTAACACTCACTCTCAATTGCTATATGGGATACTAATTTAGTAAAAACAACCATAAAATATTTTTTTGGTTAAACTCAAGATTTCTTGTAAGAATTGTCCTAACTGTGGTTACATGTAAATTTATAGAATATTTTTTAATATTGAAAAACTACCACATTTGCCTAGAAATCTCTAATATGTTTATGCCCATATATGTTTACTAAAGGAATAACTTCACACTTTACTCATTTAGTTGTTTCTCTTAAAAAAAATATGGTTGTTGGAACCTTGAGAAAAAAATGTTTTAAACACATATAACTTGTTAGATGCTATGATGGTTTTTAATGATTTTTAAATATCATCCATAATTACTTCTTGAGAATATTAATCTAGAAGTTTTGTTTATATGAATTTGCTTATTAAAAACCTTAGGCAATAAATATTTTATCTTATACAACATACTATTTAGATTGCTCAGCTAAAATAATAGATGGTCAATTTGATCAAATATTGAAATAATTAAAAAAAAGATTATAATTTATTTGAGGCCAAATTTTCTTTTGTTAAAATAGTATGGCATATCTTCCTCATCATAATCATGTTAGAAATCAAATTTTAGAATAATCTCGGCTTATCCAAAACTCTATTTCTAATATCTTGAAATCTATGAATGTAAAGATCATATTTGAGAATGATATATTAAAATAATATCTACATTGATGCGTCACTTATGTTTCAAATCTTGTACTTCAATATATACAATAAATTTAATGGTTTTATCCATTATTTGAAAAGACCATTATACATTTTTATGTGGCATATTTCTAACTTTTGTTCCAATGAGTTTTAGTATTTTGTTTGTTGTTTAAGCCATGCTATGATTGTTATTGGAATTCTATCTTCATGTATTTTCCTTCTATGATATCATGCATATGTAACCATGAATATTTTTTCTATTTATATTTCTATATAAAAGAAACAAAATTGAGAATTTATTTTCTTTATCAATTTTCTAATACAAAAAATAATGGTCATCTCAAATTATGTACATGTATACAATTATTAATAAATAAAGTATGGTATATAAATATAGGTACCTAGGGATATGATATTATATTGTATATGGGTATATGGATACGTAGCATGGGTCACACATAAACCAAGGTATATTGTATTGGGATATGATATTGTAATAATGAGTTAGTTAAAGATAAAGTAGTTGACGAGGGTTTAGGTTATACTCTCTCCAAGTAACATTAATTGATGAATATATAAAAATGGAATATTATTTTTTTTTTTTTTTGAAAAAAGCTAGATTATATTATATCATTAACCGAAACATTACAATATTTTGGTGTTATTATTGTCCACCACCTAAAAAACAAAATGAGGTGGATCAGGAGTAAAGCATCCATAACTGAATATTTTCACTTTAAGAAATCAATCATAAAATATTTTTTGTAATCATATTTTCCCATAGAGTTACATTTTCATTTTGGGAGATATTGTGGAATTATTTCTTTCTAAAGGAGCATTATTGGTGTTTCTCTACCATAATGGTATAGTTTATCTTTGTGTTATTGTGAATATTATTGTGTTATGGTTTATTTATTTCATATTTTAGTATATTTGTGGATGACTTATGTTTATAAGCATCAAGCTTTATAATGTCTCATATTAAACCAACTATTCTAACAAAGAGGGGTTTGTTTTAGATTTGTATAAATTGCATAATTATTCTATAAAAAGAACTCATTTTCTAGGAGACTTTAAAATTTTATCTTAAATGAAAGTCATAGATAACAAACAACTAAAAACACCTATCCTAATTTGTGATGATTAAATCGTATAACAAAATAAAAACTTAATATATTTGTATGAAACTCTATAGTAAAACAAGTTTTAGTTTGTGTGAATGAAAATCTTATAATAAATCAAGTATTAATTTATTTGGATTTTCTTATATGTTTTTAAGCAAATCTTTGTTGAAATATATTTTATTTACTTATTTATAGTTTTGGCATATGATTCTAGTAAATATTTTAGCATTAAAACTGATAACTATAATAAATTTGATATCCTAACCTACATGAAACAAGATTTGGAAATCAAATTAAATAATGAAGTAGATGCTTTGTTAATCAGACAAGACTCTCTCAATGCTTGGGAGAATGGAGTTTAAAAGACCATGGTGAAGTATGAATCACAAATTTTGGTGGGGTTGCTAGATGAGATTAGGAATTTTAGTTCGGGTGCATGGCATCAAGAGCATAGTGAGTTAAATCAAATCCATCTATCAACAATTTGATAATGTCATTTTAGTTCATATAGGTAGAGGGAAGAATAGAGATACTATAGATTAGGTGAAGGTGAACCAACAAGTTTTATTACTATCTAATAAGGATTTAGGTAAAGAAGTGTGTTGGACCAGGGTAGTTGATTATGATGATTGATCTCTGGTCCAACATCAAATTACTACTTGTAGAGCTCGTAGTCCTAATTTAGGGTAGCTCTTGAAGTCATGGAAAGAGGAAGAAGCTAATTTAGGTTCTCTAGAATAGTATTAATCAAAATTGCAATCAAGATATGATTTTCTACTCTTTGAATCACATTAAGAAATTTGTGGTCCAAGGAGATGTTAGAGTTAGTTTTATTAGGATATTGGGGCTCGCCAAAAGTGGTAGGACAATTATTGTAACTTTGGACCTATCTTCTTAGTAAAATTTTCATCCTTTTTAAAAAAACCTAGATGAAACAAACTTGCAAGCTTACCGCCATGTTTGTTTATGTCTATTTGTTCTCATAAGGAAATAGTTATATTTAAAAAAATAAAAGGAAAATTTGCACTATAAACATAACAACTATACATTATATAGTTGTTTTAAATTTGAGACATCTTTCCTATTTACGTAATTAGTCACATATTTCTTCCAATTTTTTGAACTAAAATATATGTAATTAATAAATATGTCATGAATGTGATGTTAATTTCTCAAAAACATGGAATTTTTAGTGGGTTTGCTATTTAATATACAAATTATGATTCAGACTCCACCATGATCTTTTAAAGTATACTCTATCACATATTTTATTTGAGAACTCAAGTGATTGATAAGATTTTATTTAGTCCTTTGATGTTGGACATAATTTCCCACCCATAATGTTTACTTAAGATTCTATGAATGGGACTCATTAGTTATATATAATTTTTAAACTATTTTATTTGAAATATTATTAATAAGCTTTGCTTGAGTTATTTTATGACCAACTACCTCGTAGAATTTATTTTCCCACCCATAGAATTTAGTTGAGCTTTACTTGCACTTCTATGATTGGAACTTTTTGGTTATTTTAGTTCTCAATTTGGTTATAAAATTATTCATTCATTGAGAACTAGATTAAGGTATCAAAGGGGTAACACTTAAGTGGGACTTGTTGGTTATTGCAGCCTACAACTCGGTTCTAAAAATGTTTAATAATTCATTGAGAATTAGATCTATGTATTAAAAAGTGTGGAACTCGTTGTTTATTACAATGTATAACTTGGTTAAAAATATATTTATTCATTTATTGAGAACTAGAACTAGGTACTAACGTGCAAGTATTTATTTATTAATTGAGAAATTGGAACACTTAATCACATGTATGTTTTTTCCTATTTTATTTGAGAGCTCATATGATTGATAAACTTGGTTGACTTCTTCTTTGACTTGTATGATTTAGTTTCCCACCTAAATTATTCACTTGAGGTTCTATAACTCATTGGTTATATTTCTATATAACTTGGTTATATAAGTGTTTATTCATTCATTGAGAACTAATACTATGTCTTAAAGTGGAAGTGTAAGACTCATCCATTATTGTAATGGTTATAAAATTTTATTCATTTAGAACTAAAACAAGTATTAAAGTGAAGTGTTTATTCATTCATTGAAAAGTTGAGATAGGCTATTCCATATATATTTTTAACTATTTTATTTGCAAATATTTGTGATTGATAAGTTTTGCCTAAGTTTTTTTTTAAAAGTGTCCTTATAGTATTAAAAGAATAATAAAATTACACTAATACAAAAAAACAAATTGTTGGTGATATGGAAGCACACCCTAAGAAATCCAAAACTACAATGTTTACTTTGAGTTTTACTTGAGATTCTATGAGTGGGACTCATGGCTTATTATAATGTACAACTTGGTTATAAAAATGTTTATTCATCCAATGCAAATTAGAACTAGGTATTATAGAAAACTTGAACTAGTTAATATTAACTGAAACACCGTAGTATTATATATATATATATAAGGAATAGACAACGTCTCCATCATTTTATCTATTAAATGTGGTTATAGGTGGATGCCTTTCAAATATGAAAAGCTACTACTATACCCCCAACCCACCTTGGTAAACTTTTAGATTGAAGCTCAGTCTACTACATTTGCCCTAGCCAAGCTATAATATCACTATCTAACCATCATATAATAAGAATATAATAAGAATGAAATCTCATATAACCAATTATATATAATAATTATAAAAAACCATCCACTATCTATTAATATATGCAAGTCTAATAACATTCTATAATTAAAATCCATATAACCAAATATATATAATAATAATAATAAACCACTCATTATCTATTATATACAACTCTAATAACATATTTTTACCATTAGAATTTCATTCACACTTGGATGCCTATGTAAGAAACAGCAAATGATTACGTACAGTAATGACGAGTTTTGGTGACGGATGGAGACCATAATGGTCAGTCAAGTCAATTCAAAGTATACTCGGAATGTTCCTGGACAATGCCCTTTCGTAGAAACTATGGGGAATTATTGAGCATATTTTCTTTTATTTTTATTTTCTTGGTAGAGAATGACGAAGTTTGTTTTTGGGCCGGTAGAGACATTCCAATAAAGTTCAAAATACTTGGAATCTAAATGGCCTTGGCTACCACCACAATACGTCACAATACGTAATTAAAGCGCGTGTATTTGTACGAAAAGTTTGATATAACAGACTAAGATTTAATATTTAAATTTTATAATTAAGCATTAATAAAGATGAAAATTTTAAATAATTTTTAAAGTTTTAATCTGATTATACAGTATTGAAATTTAACAGACGTAAAGAAAAGTTTAACAAGGGTTTGTTTTTTTATTTTTCTATTGATTCTATGGTAAAGTTAATTTTATTTGAATCAAGAATTATTTTTAATAAAAATAAAAATGTTAGAGTAAAAGGAGCTAGAATAATTAGGGTTTTGGGCATAAGGTCCCTTACAGCTTTTAAAGGGGCGAATACACAACATAATTAAGTATAGAAAAATAAAGTAGAGTAAAGAACTCTAAACTGTAGAATTGTAACTCTAGGTACCAAGTAGACTTATTGTTTTGTCATCTTGCGTCTGTTCAACGCTGCAAAGTTGTTTGGAATTGGTGGATCGAATGGGTGAAACCATTTTTTAGGTAGATTGTCTCTATCTTCTTTCCCCTTTAAGGACTACGAGAACGTTGAAATCGTACATAAAGGGAAGGATCTTTAGATTTTACTTCCTTCATAGGAACTGTCAAATCCATTGATGATGGCTTTGCATTCAACGACATATCCTTGTCGTTGCTAAGATACTCCAACACACTATAGTTGTTGGATGAATCAGGAACATAACTGCCCAATTGAACACTGGTCATATGAAGTCGCTTCTTTGGAGTGGCATCTTCTTCTGCATATCTCCTTCTCGGGCTACGGGAGCGCCTTACGTTAGCCAAGGAGAATGTACTGGAGGACTAGCCGGTTGGGCAGACTATGAAGCAACCACTTGAATCTGCAGAGACTGAGAAGCCTCATTGTTGGTAGTTTCAGTTGGGAGACTAACTTTTTTCTTTTCATACCCTTTTTCTACTAGCTTTGAGACATGTGCTGACTTGGATTGTGTACCTTTAGAAGCAACCAAATGTGCATTTTTACGTCCTCCCACAATCATCCAACCATCCTCCTAAGGTTGAGGAGTGGGCACACTTGGTGTGGTGGGGCTTTGCTTGTCCTTGTTATGTGACATCAAGGGATATTCTTTGATCTTGTATTTTGAGGACTAGCACCGGAAACATGTGTTGGGCAAATTGATGTAGAGGACCCACTAGGATAGCACAATGTCACCAACTTGTATGTCAATAGTCTCCTTGAGATCTCAAGAAATATGTTTTAAAACACAATGTTCAATTAGCCTGGACCAACTTACCTAGAGCCACAGGACATAATGCCAATAAGAACACTAATATTATTTATTTTTTAGTCCATGCTATTTGAATTCATCTTATATAGGTCATAATATAGCATCCTCATTCTCAAGACCCACCACAAGTGGTTCAAAAAGCTCGCTCTCCTAATACCCACTAAGTTCATTCTACCATAAAATATCACTTCACAAAATATTGCTTTGAATGGTAGATAAAAAGGTAAGGATGACTACATCCCCAACCAAGGGTTGGCATTTAATTGTATGCATAGAGGGAGTATGAAATTATGCAAGTGAAACTCATAAAAAGGTAAGGATGACTACATCCCCAACCAAGGGTTGGTATTTAATTGTATGCATAGAGGGAGTGTGAAATTATCAATGGACACTTTGTAGATGACTCTTTCCTCACATTAGCTGAGGATGAAGAACTTTGCACTTAAGGCATTCATTGCCTAGATACTTTTTGTCTCACCTCTAGCTCCAACATCCAGTGGTAGAAGCCTCTTTGTTTTCAACATTCTACATCTCCCATCCCAGCTTGATTGAAAAAGTGGATATGGATATAGGATGGGGAAGTGTTTTGGTTCTTAGATATCCCCTTTGCCTTCCCTAGTCCCCATTTGGAACTCTGGAAAAATATCATACAAAAAATTAAAGCCAAGCTTCCCTACTGGACCACTAAAAATATTTTCCTTGCCAACAAGTTTCAAAATTGCTCCAAGATTCTGGTTGTGACCCATGTGTACTACTTATGTTGGGTCTCATTCATGGCTTGTTATCAAAATCTAGAGAAGTTGCTCAAAGATTTTCTTTGGTCAAGTTCTTCCTCCATCTCCAGTTTTCATAGAGAAGCTTAGGAATTATGTTGTTTACCCAAGAAGAATGGAGGAATGGGTCTTATTGACTACAAACACCAAGGCATGACCTTATGTGCCAAATACATAATCAAATCCAACAAAGGTGAGGAAGGTTGGAAAGTGCTAGTTCAACATTGCATTACCTTAGGATCTCCCTATGGGCATAAAGGATGAAGAGGTATGGATTTCCCTTCCCTTCTCGTTGCCCCAGTTCTCAATATTTTAGACTTTTTTATCATCTACAATATTTGCTAGGCTTGGGAAAACATCAAACCATGATTTCGATGGAAAGGCAATGGTATTTCGGATGGGATTTCCATCATTCTACGAACCTCTAGTGGCTCCCTATCCTGACTATCTAGGGAGTCTCTTTTGGCCAATTTGCATGGATGCATGCACAAATATTTTATAAAATGGGCATCTCTATAATGGCTGACTTGTTCGCTTGGTAAACTAGAATTGACATCCTTGGGATTATATCAAATTTAGGCTCAAAATTACCTCCACCAAGAAGGAAACCTTTATAGTAGTTATAGCAAATATGTTTGATTCTATGCTTCACAAAATCACAATGCGCTCTTAGCATCATTGGTGGAAGGATAGGTAGTGGTATCCAAAAATACCTCTCCTTAATTATAAGGCAAGATTAGGTTACAAATGCCTATCGCCATACTTACCATGGTTGAAAAACTAAATGCTCATTGGGGTCTCTCTTCACTAAGTTATATTAGGGTCCATTGTTTTCACATTGCTTGGTTTGCATATCTCAAACCCAAACAACCTATATTTTCTTGAAGTTTAGTTCACCAAGGCTTCTTTCTTGGTAAACAACTTATCTACATTAGGGTTCCCAACCCACTATGTCCATTCTATCATGAGTCTGAAGATCTTCACCTCTTTAGGAGATGTCATAAGAATTAGGATGCATGGAAGTGGATTTTTTCCTTTTTCTAGCCTTTTCTCCCATAGTGGTTCACATGACAACAAATTCTCCTTGGAGATCCTCCTCTCCTTCCTATGGTGTTTCTAGAAGTTTGGCACCTCTTTAGGATCGACATTTTGTTTTCTTTATGGAAAGCAAAAAATGATTCCTTGTTCTCTCAAGCCTTTGTTGTTCCATTTTATAGTGTTGTTCCATCTTCTTCTGTGCTACTGCAGACTTTAGTGAATGCCAACAAGTGGCAATGAAGTTGACCCATTTGCAAGAATTGATTGAACATTGGGGGGATTCTCATTGTATTGTTCTTTTATACTAACAATTTCTCTAGCCAAATACATAGAGCTTGAGATTGAATGTGATAGGTCCAACCACTAAGGCGACTCATCCTTTGAGTTAGGTTGAAACACATGTTGTAGGCGAGAAATGATATCTAGAGAAATCTACCAAAGACGAGTTACCACAGTCTTGATAGATGTGATAAAAACAATTCATGGTCTAAGACATGTTTGACCTCTATTTTTGATGGACAGTTAATGGCCCATTTGAAGTAATTGATTGAACATTGGGAGAATGCTCCTTGTACTATTTTCTTAAACTAGCCATTTCTTTAGCCAAATACATGGAGTTTGAGATTGAAAATAGTAGGTCTAGTCATTGAGGTGACTTATCCTCTATGTCATATCAAAACACACACACTATAGGCAAAAAATGATGACTAAAAACAATCTACCAAAAACAAACTTCCACAATCTTAATAAATATTATAAAAATAATTAATAATCTAAAATATATTTAATCTCTATTTCTTATAAACAATTAATAACTATTTAAAAATATATTTATAATTTTTTAATTAATTATAAAATTATTATATTTTAATTAATATAATGGGTTTTCTACAAAAACAACCAACAAAAAAAAGACCGTGTTAAAGAGAGGCTTAAAGAAGAACATGTAGGTGACGATAAGAAAGCGTTTATTGTAATCACATTCAAATAAATTAAACTATCAGAGCATTTATTATTCAATCAACATTTATTTGTTTGATATAGTTTTGGAAGTACATTGAGATGGTTTGGTTTTGGTTTTTACAAAAGGTTCAAGGTTTAAACCATAACGTGGATAAGTGTGTAAAGGGATGGGTATACTATTTCTGTGTTTGACCCTATCTAGTCATGTAGAGGAGTTGGAGAGCAAGCGGGTAGTTAAAACTCTTCAGTTATCGAGAGGCCCAGGTTCAAATCTCTTCCCTCACATGTTGCGGATATGTTGTATATAAAAAGTTCCTCATTTAAAAAAAAAAAAAAAAAACTCTTAACCTTATCAAAAATCATAATTAAAATGAGTAATGTGAACACCCAACCTTAAATATTAGTAAACGTTTCATGCATTAAACTAATAAAAAAAATCAAAATATTAAAATTAAACGTTAAATTAGGCTCGCGAGTCAAATTTAGGACACATTAGGCCATTTTTGGACAAGTTATTCCTTTGCCGACAGTGGAAAAACCTCTTCCTTTGAAGACCAACTGTACTTACGCACGTGAGAAAGACGAACCCTATTGGTTCTGATCAAAGTGCTCTGCTAGGTAAGCTCACTTTGACCTAATTATTTCGTAGCTTCGTCGAAGGGATGGCAAAGGCATCTTGACTTCTGGAAAGTTTTTAGGCCGGGATTTGGTCGGTTATTTAATTAGCCGCGCACCTACAGCACTAAACATAATCAGAGCGAGGAAATGATTGGAACGATTTTAATTAAGACTATAACACCAACAACAGTTTAGACAGTTTAGACGATAAGAGTTTTAATATAATATGACGGCGTGGTGTGTAATCTATGGTTTTAAATTTTATTTTGAATTTTTTATACAGATTTTTAAAGTTTACAAAAATGTTTTTTTATATAAGTTTTTTTTTTTAAAATTTTTCAACACGTCTTATATGTGAGTTTATTTTAGAGTATTCTTATATAGTCGTGATGTTTTTTAGGTTTCATGTTATATGATATAATGTTTTTGGATTTGGATCCCAATCATTATTATGTAAAAGTTATGTTTGTTTTGGCTATGTTTTTTAAGAATTGTTTATCTCAAATTTCATATCTAAGATGGTGTAAAATAGATCTTAGTTGGACTATAAGTATTTTTTCCTTTCAATTGATTTTTATATCTATACACAAGGATAAACCCATAGTTGACAGCTGATTGTTTGCAGGTTGACTGCCTCAGCTTGATACCCCTAAGATCATGGTCCCATGGACTTCGTCAAACACAATTAACCAAGCTTTATAATAACAAAATGATGTTACTTATTCCTTCTTGTATAAATAAATAAATAACAATCATATATATATTTTTTATTTTATAAAATCTGTGACTAGACCGAAGAATTTGCACATATGCTTCACCTTTCAAAGTTTTAAATATGTCTCGTAACATACCTGTTAGATTGTTTTCCAGATTGAGGCCAATGTGGCCCACCTGTTGTATGCCTTACTAAAAAAACAGTTTAGATATGAATTGTTCCTGTCAACTTAAGTTTAAAGAAGAGAAAGGGAGGCAATGTGACCGCCTGTTGTATGCCTTTAAAAAAAAAAATTGGATATGATTTTTTTTATTAATTTCTATGGAATTTGTAATATCTTTTCATTTTTAACAGTTGGATACAGGGTTAGATATTTTTTTCAAAGTTAAATTATTGAAGCTGTCTCTATAACCCCTGTTTCTCCTTGGTAAAACGCATCCTGGAGTGAGGGAGAGGAAGATCCCTGTGGCTCAGGGTTACCGCCACCATCAAGCACCCACGGGATTAGATATTTTTCTCAAGGTTTCTACCTCCGAACACAGGTTAAATCATTGAAACTGCCTCTATACTCTAAGTTTCCGTACAAAGTCTTACCCATCCAGCTTACTTGCTTGCTTTCCCAAATCTTGACTTTTTTTAATGTATCGAACACAAGTTAAATCATTAAAACTGCCTCTTGTTTTCCCTTGACGTTTTTTTTATGTATATGCCCAAAGACCTTTGTTCACGATTCCTCGGGAAAACTCCATCCAATTCCCGATGGACACGGAGGCTCTCCCCTTTTAAAACAGAGAGCTTCCCCAAGTTTAGATATGAATTGTTACGGTCAAGATTGCAGTCGAGTCATGGCAGAGGAAGATGTCGAGAAAACTTTGCATTTCGTCAGCAATACACGTCATCTGCTTACACGGTTCTACTTTCGCTAGCGGATTACTATATAGTATATATAATCATTTGCTGCATCTCTCACAGGCATCCAAGCATTGTGAGGGTCACAGGCATCCAAACATTGTGAGGGGCCATTGTTTCTCCCAAATTGAAGATCTGTAATTGTTTTGCTTATCCTTTCTATATCTCATTAGTTTTCCTGTTGCTATGTCGATTAGCGAATTTAGTGTGGAAATAGTATGCACTTCCACTGTGCGATCACCTCTCCCATCTCACGAATGGCGGCTCCAGGGATCCAACGTAGATCTAACTGTTCCGTCAATAAGTCCTGGACACTTCTTCGTATATCAACGATTTGGTCATAAATCCTATTCAGAGGTGTTAGGTTCGATGAAGAAAGCGCTTTCTGAGACCCTAATATTGTTTTATCCGTTGGCCGGAAGGTTTGTGGTGAGAGAGAATGGTGAAGCAGAGATACACTGCAATAACGAAGGAGTCCCATTCACTGAAGCTGAAGCAGACGCTGCGATCAAAGAGGTGGATTTCTCACAGCCCAGTCTTTCTGTGGGCGGCAAACTAAGTTCTGAAAGAAAGCCGCTCAAAGGACAATCCCCTCATTGTCTTCCGCTTCTCACTGTGCAAGTAATTTCTCTTGCATCTCTGGTTTTCTCTGGTCGGACATGGGAGAAAAATGAGATTATAAAAGCCTAATTAACTTGTATCTGATTCATGTTGGCAGGTAACAAAGATGAAGTGTGGCGGAATGGTGGTTAGCTGTTCTTTCGATCATAGAATAGTCGACGGGATCAGCAGCAGCATTTTCTTTAAGTCATGGTCCGAAGCAGCCCAAGGTCGTTCGTTCTCTCTCCCACCTTGCTTTCAGCACTCACTCATAGATCCCCGCCTCCCTCTCAACATAACAGCAGATATTGATAGTCACTACATAGCCATTCCCTTCTCTTCTTTAAAGGACACCAAAGAAACCCCACCCCAAATCGGCAGAATTTACCATTTGGATGCCGCTACCCTTCTCAGATTGCAAGGGCTAGCAAACCAAAGTGGGGCTGAATTACGAGGAGGGAAACCCAAGACAAAACTGGAGGCGGTTTCTGCCTATATTTGGAGACTTGTTGCCCGCGCACAAGCTCTAATTTCATCCGAACCCACTAGAATTGGCATCCCCATCGATGGGCGGGCTTATCTTGACCTCCCCCCTTCCTACTTTGGGAATGCTATAGCAATTCCTTTTATTGAGGCTTCTGCGGAGGATATATTAGACAAGCCGTTGAGCAGCACAGCTGAGATTGTTCTCAAGGTGATAACTGCTTCCACCAATTCTGAATATTTCCGGTCGTTTGTTGATTGGGTAGAGGCGAAGCGACCTGCTATGATGTTAGCGCGAGTCTACGCAGAGCCAGGGTCGGCTGTGGTGGTGTCATCGGGAGTAAGGATCCCCATATATGATATTGATCTGGGATGTGGGAAGCCTGCGTTTTCAAGCGTATATTTTCCATGGGGAGGAACGGCAGGGTACGTGATGGTGCAGGCAAGTCCGCTCGGACATGGAAATTGGGTGGTGTATATGCATATGGCTGAGAAGGATTTGGATGCCATTGAAGTTGATCCAGACTTTGTATTTGTGAGAACTAGTAAAATGAACTTCTGGTAGGAGAAAGGACTTGTAGCAGACGTTGTAGGAGAAAGGACTTGTAGCTGTATACTCACTAAAGGAATCTGCTTTCGAAAAACAGTGTGGTTTCTGGCTAGCTTTTGTAAGGGCACTAAGTTGGGTGCTTCTTTATTCACTTTGCTTTTTTGCACTATTATTGGGGAATGTATAAAATATCTTGCTCCACATATTTAAAAGATGCTTAGAATGTTGAATCGGCCTAATCTCAAGACATGGTGTAGAAGTGCTTTACTGCTAGCTCATATATGGTTTAACCTTCTAAAAATCAAGTTTATTAATTAGGTAGTTTGGTAATTGTAGAGTTTATAGATTGTTTTTTAAAATTTGTGTTGAATTAGTTTTTATTAATTAAAAAAAAAAACTATCCAGGCAATAAAAATAATAATTTATATTTTGTAACCAAATAAAGCACCAGAAATGAAAGCTGTATTCACTAAAGGGAATCTGCCCACAGATTATATTATGTCTCAGTGCCCCTTAATGAGTAAATGGTTATATTGTAACCACCAATCTTGAAGTAAGATTCGATGTTTGCCTGCCTAAAAGTATTTTAATGATAGACGCTTGTTGCTTCTGTTATCCCCATAGGAAAAGAGGAATAGTCTTGCTGAAGCTTCGCACGTATTCTGCCATGATAACATTATTTATAACTTAGTGCGTGGAAAGTTTTTATCCATTTTATCAATTGTTTTAATTTTATTTTATAAAAAAAATTATATTATACCATTAAACATTACAATATTTTGGTGTTAATAGTGTCCACCAGCTAAAAAACAAAATGAGGTGGATCAAGAGTAAAGCATCCATAACTGAATATACATAAGAATAGAAGTTAATATCAACAAAAAACTTATAGCTATATCTTGCTGCAATACACCATATATCAGCATTCATCTGTGGGAGAGTTTGTTATATGAAAAAATTCTAGGCATGTCTTCCGTGTTATTTTCTGCAGTCTTCAGAGAAGAAAAAGAAGTAATCAAACCTTGAACCTGCTTATCATTGTTAAATGTCTTCTTCTTAGCTTCTTGTTGGACTTTCTAAATATATTGAATCATATGAGAAAGTTGATGAAGTTTGTCAATAACATCTCGAAGTGTGTTGGAAGGCCCATAGACTTGAGAATGAATGTGTCCCACATGTAGCAAAATATCAAAGGTCAAGTCTGCCAAAACTATATCCCATGGAGGAGCAGATCTAGTAAACACATTTTTGCATATGTACTTCCAAATGTGCTTGATAATGATGAGTCTACAAACATCCCAAAGTTTGGGGCATTGATCTAGTTGAGAAAAACCAAGCAGAGAAAGCTTCCAAGATCTAGCAAAAGATGGAAAAAGAAAAGAGTAGAAGATATCCCAAAACTGTTTAGCCATGCCACAAAACAAAAACAAGTGAATAA
This sequence comes from Wollemia nobilis, assembly GCA_028583015.1. Classification (NCBI taxonomy): domain Eukaryota; kingdom Viridiplantae; phylum Streptophyta; class Pinopsida; order Araucariales; family Araucariaceae; genus Wollemia; species Wollemia nobilis. Next base: position 102,921 of record JAQPPZ010001613.1, on the reverse strand, counting down.
GAGTTTATAAAGCATTACAAAAATTGCATTGAGGGGGAATGTGTAAAATCACAACCAAACTTTCAGCTATTGGCAATTTTTGATGCAAAATCTGCCAACCAAGTTGTATTTTTGATTCAACAGGAGATTTCCAAATTTTAGTAGCAAGAAACTGCCATTGGTCATTGGTAAAATTTACTTGCCACTTGACATTGAGCTTAGAGTCTAAAGAAGTTGAACACATAAGATTTGTGTATAACCAACTAGAAGTAATGGAAGAGATTCTATGACCATTAAACCATCTCCAGTCATTTCAAATATTATGGGAAGTTGTTCCCAACTTCATAAGGACCTCACAAGGGATGGAAGCCACAATTAAACCATAAGACTCTTTGAACCTAGAGGGAAGGGAGAAATTATTGTAGATTTGGTTCCAGGTAAGAATTGAGCAACTACCCAGATCCTAGATATCTCTAATTCTATTAATTCCTTTCATCAAGAAAACTAGCCAATGAATAGCATTGCATAAAGCTAAAGGTTTATCGTTATGGAGAATAAGTTTATTCCACAAAATACTGTTAAGACCGATGCTCAGACCATGTCTCAAGGAGTCAGAATTCCAAGCCAATAAATGAGAAACTGATTGCCAAGCTTTCCAGTTTTGGGTAACTAGAATAGAACCTTTAACTGTAAAATAAGGTGCATTAAGGACCTTATCCTCCAAGGGGTTTCTTTCCATTTACCTTTGTGAGTAGCTAGAGAGATTTTGTATCGAAATAGGTGTTTCCAATTTTCATCACCAATAATGGCTCTCGCAACCCATTTTGCAGCCAAAATTTTGCTCTGGGTAAGAGGATCAATGATGCCTAGACCTCCTAAAGCCTTAGGTTGAGTACAAATTTTCCAAGAGATGGGTGTCATACCAACCTCTCCATCCCATTTAGTTCATAAAAATTTACGAATGGTCTGAGTTAATTTATTATAGGCTACCTTGGGACCATCCAACAAAAGGAGTAATAAACATGAGAGACTGTCATTATTTTATTCGCAACTTGAATTCTTCCTGCTAAGGAAAGAAACCGAGCTGGCCAAGCATTAAATTTTTTTTGAAGTCTTTCCATAACCCAGTTCCACATATCCTTAGGAGAGATATTAATCCCAAAAGGAATTCCCAAATAACGCACAATCTTACCATGAGGGATGATCTTCCACTCAGTTAAGGAGTTGCATCCACAAGGAGAGGAAGAGGTATAGAAGAATTTAGTTTTAGAATCGTTAACTAGAGACATCACAAAATAGTTGAACAATATTTTTAGCTCTTTCCACATCTTATTGGGTATTTTGAAGAAAAATAAGGGAATCATCAATAAAATTAGAGTTAAGAGCATGTTTATCCCTAGGAAGATTAATACCATGAAGGAGGCCATTAGAATGAGCCTTATGAAGAAGATAGCCAAGAGTATCAACAACCAAAACATACAAAAAAGGAGCAAGGGGTCAACCTTATCTGATAGACCGTTGAAGAGGGAAGGAGGGAGAAAGAGCTCCATTAATCTGAACACAAGCTAAAGCATCACCAAAATGCATACCAATTTGATTATAAAATTTTGGACCACAACCAAGCCAAGAAAGCATACTCAGAATAAAATCCCATCCGATTCTATGATAAGCTTTGTAAAAATCTAACTTAACCAAGAGGGCATCTTGATTAGAATCGATAGCCCATTGTGAAGTTTCCCAATCCATCATAAGATTATCTAAAATATAACGACCTTTTAAGAAAAGTAGATTGTTCAGGATGAACAATCTCTTAAGCAAAATTTTTGATTTTTAAAGCTATAGCTTTAGCTATGATCTTGTAAGAAACACTGAGGAGGGTAATAGGTCTCCAATTGGAGATTTGGTTACAGGCCGTACCTTTAGGAATAAGCTTGATAAGCCTTGCATTGATATAAGCTCCAAGGAAACTATTATGAAGAGCTTCCAAGTAAACATGATGAAGATCATAGGAGAGAATATGCCAAAATGTTTTATAAAACTCCACTAGAAGCCCATCCAAGCCAAGAGCTTTGTCATTCTTCATAGAAAAAAGAGCAGTTTGTAGATCATTCACATAAAGAGGATATTTAAGTTGATCTCGAATAATGGGATCAAATAAGGTGGGAATGTTTTCTTACACGTATTCCATTAAGATACATTGGATTTCATCCCTTGGTTTCACTCTAAAAAGTTGAGAGAAATGAAATACAAAACGATTCATGATCTCTTTAGAGTCAGAAATAAAATGACCTGAAGGGTCCTCCAACTCAGTGATCCTTTCTGAAATATTCTTATGTCAGAGGTAGTTAAAAAAAATTAGTTTCCTAGTCTCCCTAGGAGATCCAATTGAGGCGAGATCTAACATGTGTCCCTCCAGCACGGTAAGACTCGTAAAATCTAGCCTGATTTTCAACATTAGCTAGATCGCATTGAATAACAATGTTAGTAGGGTCTTTCATAAGCATGGAGTGAATATGAGAGATCTCCTTATGAAGGTGACTCTCTTGAATCTTCTTCCTCTTGGCAACAGAGTGCCCATACCATCTAAGGGATGAAACCGTATTGGAAATTGTTGTTTCAAACCATTTGATCCAGCCAATATACTCAGTTGGTCTAGGAAATCTATTCCAGACATGCTCTACAAGGCAACAATACACATAATTGTCAAGGTGGGACACATGTAATTTGAAAGGAAGCGGAATGGAATTAAGAGAGATTGAGGAATTTTGGATAGAAGACAATATAGGAAGGTGATCAGACAAAGTAGTGTGATATAGGAAACAGATTTGGTAGTTGGTTGTTTGTTGTAATCATTTAAGTGTGCATGACCCTCTATTTGGTAAAATTTCCTCTCATAGAGATAATTGATTTACGTGGTCCAACAATCATCAAAGTTCTACTAGGAAGCTTTCAGTAATTATTGTCTTAATTTTTACATTTGTAGATGGTTATTACCTTTATGCGAAATTATTGTGTAATCTTCTATGTCTTTCTAAAATAAGAATGTCCACTTATTTATCTTAATTAATGATGATGGACGATAATTCTATCACTTATCTCTATGATGTATGACTAAAACATAGAAGAACTAGGTTTTATTTATTAATATATATATATATATATATATATATATATATATATTAAATATTTGTTCTCTAGTAAGTGCGTAATTTTTAAATTGAAAATGTCTAATAAACTTATATTAATTAAAAAGATTCAAAATTACATCAAAGTCATCAGATCATATTAAAGTATAAACTATAGCTTCTAATAAAGAGTATCCTATATAGGCCAAGCCCATTAATGTTGATTACATAACATTGTTTATACACGAGATATTATACTGTCTTATAAATTCCTGGAAACACAATTTGACTAAAGAAGGAACTACATGATAGTTATACAATTGCATATTCCAACTTTGAATTTCCTGCTAACTATGACCTTCGGCTTTCTTGATTAGGCTCTTCATATTTTTCTTAAAAACATGCATATTCTTCTCCACCTAAAATAAAATGGACAATTGCATGAGTCTTCGGAGAGACCCAGTAAGACGCCTCTGCTTGCCCAAAAAAAAATCATCATTTCTACCCTTCCAAATATACCATAAAATCTCAAAAGATAAATTTAGCTAGAATAAATTAATACCAAATATACCAAATATTAATACCATGAAGGAGGCCATTAGAATGAGCCTTATGAAGAAGATAACCAAGAGTATCAGCAACCAAAACATACAAAAAAGGAGCAAGGGGTCAACCTTATCTGATATACCATTGAAGAGGGAAGGAGGGGGAAAGAGCTCCATTAATCTGAACACAAGCTGAAGCATCACCAAAATGTATACCAATTTGATTACAAAATTTTGGACCAAAACCAAGCCAAGAAAGCATACTCAGAATAAAATCCCATATGATTCTATGATAAGCTTTGTCAAAATCTAACTTAACCAAGAAGGCATCTTGATTAGAATCGATAGCCCATTGTGAGGTTTCCCAATCCATCATAAGATTATCTAAAATATAACGACCTTTTAAGAAAAGTAGATTGTTCAGGATGAACAATCTCTTAAGAAAAAAATTTGATTTTTAAAGCTATAGCTTTAGCTATGATCTTGTAAGAAACACTGAGGAGGGTAATAGGTCTCCAATTGGAGATTTGGTTACAGGCCGTACCTTTAGGAATAATCTTGATAAGCCCTGCATTGATATAAGCTCCAAGGAAACTATTATGAAGAGCTTCCAGGTAAACGTGATGAAGATCATAGGAGAGAACATGCCAAACTTTTTTATAAAACTCCACTAGAAGCCCATCCAAGCCAAGAGCTTTGTCATTCTTCATAGAAAAAAGAGCAGTTTGTAGATCATTCACATAAAGAGGATATTTAAGTTGATATCGAATAATGGGATCAAATAAGGTGGGAATGTTTTCTTACACGTATTCCATTAAGATACATTGGATTTCATCCCTTTGTTTCACTCTAAAAAGTTGAGAGAAATGAAATACAAAACGATTCATGATCTCTTTAGAGTCAAAAATAAAATGACCTGAAGGGTCCTCCAACTCAGTGATCCTTTCTAAAATATTATTATGTCAGAGGTAGTTAAAAAAAATTAGTTTCCTAGTCTCCCTAGGAGATCCAATTGAGGCAAGATCTAACATGTGTCCCTCCAGCACGGTAAGACTCGTAAAATCTAGCCTGATTTTCAACATTAGCTAGATCGCATTGAATAACAATGTTAGTAGGGTCTTTCATAAGCATGGAGTGAAGATGAGAGATCTCCTTATGAAGGTGACTCTCTTGAATCTTCTTCCTCCTGGCAACAGAGTGCCCATACCATCTAAGGGATGAAACCGTATTGGAAATTGTGGTTTCAAACCATTTGATCCAGCCAGTATTACCAGTTGGTCTAGGAAATCTATTCCAGACATGCTCTACAAGGCAACAATACACATAATTTTCAAGGTGGGACACATTTAATTTGAAAGGAAGCGGCATGGAATTAAGAGAGATTGAGGAATTTTGGATAGAAGACAAGATAGGAAGGTGATCAGACAAAGTAGTGTGATATAGGACACAGATTTGGTAGTTGGTTGTTTGTTGTAATCATTTAAGTGTGCATGACCCTCTATTTGGTAAAATTTCCTCTCATAGAGATAATTGATTTACGTGGTCCAACAATCATCAAAGTTCTACTAGGAAGCTTTCAGTAATTATTGTCTTGATTTTTACATCTGTAGATGGTTATTACCTTTATGCGAAATTATGGTGTAATCTTCTATGTCTTTATAAAATAAGAATGTCCACTTATTTATCTTAATTAATGATGATGGACGATAATTCTATCACTTATCTCTATGATGTATGACTAAAACATAGAAGAACTAGGTTTTATTTATTAAATTTTTTTATATATATATAATATATATATATATATTTTTTTTTATATATATATATATATATATATATATATATTATAAATATTTGTTCTCTAGTAAGTGCGTAATTTTTAAATTGAAAACGTCTAATAAACTTATATTAATTAAAAAGATTCAAAATTACATCAAAGTCATCAGATCATATTAAAGTATAAACTATAGCTTCTAATAAAGACTATCCTATATAGGCCAAGCCCATTACTGTTGATTACATAACATTGTTTATACACGAGATATTATACTGTCTTACAAATTCCTGGAAACACAATCTGACTAAAGAAGGAACTACATGATAGTTATACAATTGCATATTCCAACTTTGAATTTCCTGTTGACTTTGACCTTCGGCTTTCTTGATCAGGCTCTTCATATTTTTCTTAGAAACCTGCATATTCTTCTCCACCTGAAATAAAATGGACAACTGCATGAGTCTCCGGAGAGACCCAATAAGACGCCTCTGCTTGCCCAAAAAAATCTCATCATTTCTAGCCTTCCAAATATACCATAAAATCTCAGAAGATAAAGTTAGCCAGAATAAATTATAAGCATACTGCATATGAGGAATAAAACCAAATAGAACATGTTGAATAAACTGCCCACTGTTAACATTCCAACCCTGTAGAACAGAACAAAAACTGATCCAAACCTCCTTTGCATAAATACAGTAAAAAAAAATATGATATATAGTTTCTGGAACTTTGCATAACGCACACAATAGGAGACAGTTAGGATCTTTGGATATAGGCAACCTGTGTAAAAGCAACAACCATCTAAAATAGGCCTTCTTAGACTCTATAACGTTGGACCAGATATGATGTAGGAACCTTTGGCCCTGAATCGGAGTAATATTCATTTGCCATTTCATGTTTATATGCTCAAAAATTTCATCAGAGTCAGTCAGCAAGTTATACAAAATTTTAGGCTTGATATAGAAAAAAGAAGTACCATTAAGCCATTTTAATTTATCTAAAAACTCCTGTTCAAAAGAAATCAAAATAGGATTCCTTAACTTCCTATACGCTGTTACCACAGTATTATAAGTTCTTTTATGCTGATCTGGAAGATCAAATTCAGCTTGCAAAATTTCCCATGACTTTATCTTGCCGTCACAAAACAGATCATGAAAGGAGTTTATGCCTCTGCGAGACCATTGCTTTGCATTGCAACCTTGCAACATAGCTAAACATTTATTTTTATGAGACAAATTCCACCACAGAGAGCTATGCAAGAACAACACATCATTATCCTGTGAAAAATCTGGATCAATACAAATCTTTCCTTTCACATATTCCCACGCCTTCCATAGGTTGTTGAATACCTTTGAACCAGCAGGCCGAGCCTTAAACTTGCCAAATAATAAGTCAATGAAAGACAGACCCTGCCAGGCCTTATTCCTTTTAACATTGGCATTCATAATATTATGCCTTACCAAAATTTTCCAAGGCTCATCGCCCTGAATACAGCTAACAATCCACTTTATAGCAAGCACCATACCTTGTATCCTTAGATTAGTCAAGCCCATACCACCTTTTAACTTATTCATAATGCACCAGCCCCATTTAACAACATGTTTTTTATTATTTCCAAATTTCCCAGCCCACAAAAACTGTTTTATATATTTATGGAGCTCATTAACTTGATACAAATTAAACAACCAAGCAGAGGAAAAGTAAATTGTATATGTAGATAAAATTTTGTGGCACACTTGAAATCGGCCTGCCAAAGACAAACATCTATTATGCCATTTATTAAACTTTGAGAAAATCTTCTCTTTCACCCATGTCCACATATTCCTTAAGTTAGGACTGACAACAAAAGGGATGCCAAGATACCTCACCTGCATTTCTGGACCATGCCAAGTCAGATTGTACCTGTTAAGCCAAAGAGGAGGACTGTCATTCCAGCTCAGAAGAACAGACTTAGGCATAGATATCTTTGCCCCTGAAGCACTACAAAATAAGGCTAACTTGTTGAATAAAGCCTCAAAATTTTCATCCTCCATCTTCAAAAAAATTGTAGTATCATCCACAAACTGAAGATTTAAAAGCTCCTTTTCATTGGGCAATTTAAGACCTCTAATATTAGGACCAATGGAAGACTCCCTTAAGAGATAGAATAACAGGTCATTGGCAATCACAAAGAGCGAAGGGGCTAAAGGGCAGCCTTGCATTATAGACCTCTGCAAATGTATAGGGTCAGAAAGAGACCCATTCACTTCCACATAAGCTACTGCCTGAGACAAAAGTGTCTTAACCATCCTGCAGAATTCATCTGGAAAACCAAAAGCCATAAGCACTTTTAAGATGTAATCCCATTCAACCCGATCATAAGCTTTTTCAAAATCTAACAACAACATGCCAACATTTTGTCCTGAAGACCTAGACCAATTCATAGCCTCCCAACCCGTGACAAGGTTTTCCAAAATATAACGCCCTTTGATAAAACCAGTTTGGGAAGGATTAATAAACTTAGGCAAGAGATTGACAAGTCTTAAGGCCAAAACTTTAGCTAATATTTTATAAGAAACATTTAAAAGAGTAATAGGCCTCCAATTTTTAACTAGGGATCTATCTCCCCCTTTGGGGAGAAGTCTAATTATACCAGAATTAATTTGTTCCCCCAAAGTACCATTAACAATGGCTTCATGATAAACCTGACAAAGATCTTCAGATATCCAATTTAAGTTCTTCTTATAAAATTCTATAGGTAGGCCATCAGGCCCCGGTGCTTTATCAGATTTGATGCACTTAATAGCCTGAATAATTTCATCTTTTGAAATAGGCTTGCCTAATTCCATGGCTTCTTGTAAAGAAATCTTCCTGGGGATCAACTGACAACAAATCTTTCTATCCTGCAGTCTGTCATTATTATCTTCTGAGGTAAAAATATTTCTATAAAAGTTATAGAACAGTCCTTTAATTTTATCTGGATCATAAATCAACTCCTGTCCATCAGACATGCACAATATACTCTCTTTTATTGCCTTTTCTCTGAGAATGCTAAAGAAAAACTTTGTACCCTTGTCACCTGATTTCAGCCAATTCATTCGAGCTCTCATCCTTTGACCTTGGATTTTAAAATTTTACAGCTTGCTTAACTCATTTTTAACACTGATTAGTTCAGATAACATATAGATATCATCAGGAGAATGTTGAAGCACATATTCAATATAATATAGTCTGTTCTTGAAATACTCCTCCTTTTTCCTCAACTCACAAGCCCCACGTTTACCTACAGCCTGAAATATCCTCTTCCATCCATGAACATTTCTATTCCAGTTCTCAATAGCATTGTTGCCTTTATACTTAACTCTATTAATTTCCCTCAAAGTGTAGATTGCATCCATGCAATCCCTATTATTCAACAGAGACACATTTAAAATGAACTTCCACTTGACAACAGAAGTGTTTTGAACAATATCAACAATAATGACACAAGCCAAAATAGAACAATGGTCAGAGGAAATAGTCGGCTGAACACTAATTTTATCATTATTAGGCATGTGATCAAAAGTAAAAAAAGGGCAGGTACCATAAAATCGATCAAGCCTTTCATACATTCTATTACTCCCTTTCTGCATGTTACACCATGTATGCCAAATCCCATGAAAATCATTTTTACAGCCTTGAATAGGATCTACCAGCTGAAAGTGAGATTTGAATTCCATCCACCATAAACGCTCATCTCCCTTCCAAATTCCTAAGGCACCTCCCCATTTATCTTCACTCTCTTCTGTCATATTAAAATCACCTCCGAATAACCATGGAATTTTAGGTAAAGAAAGCAACCAATGCCAAAGAAAGCATCTTTCCCTATAATCATTACTGGCATACACTGAACAAATACCAAACCTTATATTATTGATTTGCAAGACAACCCACACCGCGGAGTTGCAGGGTGAGTGGCCAGCCTCTACCACATACTGAGACCAAGAAGGAGCCAACAAAAGAACTGTTCCACCTCTTCCAGGAGAATGTTCAGAGCAGATTGACCAAGCATCCTTCCATATAACCTTAATAGCACTATGCAATTTAACCCCAGAAGCCTTGACTTCTTGTAGTAAGACACATTCAATATGACCAAGAGATCTGATATGATTCCTGACAAAGTACTTCCTATCAGGGGACTCAAGTCCCCTGACGTTCCAGCTAACACATTTGAATTTCATTATTAGAAGTATTATGAGGAGCACCGCTCCTAGCCAATTCCTTAATACCCCTGAGAGATTTACCTTTGTCATTAGAAACATTTACTCTTTTCCTCTTCTTTTTAACAACCTCCGACCACTCATGATCCTGGAGATCAAGATTCATGTTTGAATTGGTCTCATCTAAAGAATCTGAATATTCACTACTTGGGAGAGTCTCTGAGTCAGAGACTTCTTCATTAGCACTAAGTTCAACCTCGGCTACTATTCCAGAGATATTCAAACTCTTATTTCTTTGCCTTTCCTCAACTCTCTGTCTGAGAGATGCTAAAGCAAGTTGCTGTGCATTGAGATTCACACCTACACCATTCTCGGGTTGGGCCGTGGCATAGCCCTGCCTGCAATTAGAACTAGAAACAACCTCCTTATCGCCGCCTCCCAACCCATTATTCATATTTTGAATATTATTATCTACAACAAGAGAGTTATTTACATTCACAGACTTATCAAAAATATCCCCCGATACAAGGTCACAAACTTCCTGCACCATATCAGATACAACCGCTTCCGCCTTACTAGTATTGCTTTCTAAGTTAACCTCTATACACATATCCTCTTGAACTGACTCACTATTGCTGCTAACATTAGCCTCTTTATGCATAGACCCAGAAGACTGAACCATATTTTCATTACCCTTGTTTTGCACAGCAGAATTATTTCCACTCTCCCCTTTTTTGGAAGAGGTCGTATTTGACGACATTTGAAAAACCTTTTTATTAGCATTCACCACGGGACAATTTTTTCTCACATGTCCCTCCCTTTTACACATGAAACAAGCATTAATCCCTCCCATCAATTCTAATTTGCAGGTCAGAGAAAAACTTCCACAATTTACCATAATTTCCTCTGGAAAATCTACTCCAGGGAATAATGAAATTAAAACCCTAGCATGCATATTAAGCAAAACATTTTTTACTCTTCCACCTTAAGCGTATGCCCTAACGGGGCTAGCAACTGAGGTAGAAAACCCCAAAGAACAGGCGGGACATCCTTAACCATCACCCATCTAGGGTAGGTAACTGCAAAGATCTCCTCTGGAATAATCTCAGGGGACCATGGCATGACCCTAAAAATAGAGCGACCGACGTTCCAAAACTGCTTATTTACAACCTTTTTTTGCATATCTTTTGTTTTAAAAACTATAAAAAATAAACCCTTTTGAACCAGGTGGCACATAGAAACCATTATCCCCAAACGTTTACCCCAAATATTTACCAGCCAATCATCAAAGAAACGTCTAGACGGTAATGTTTCATCATTTAAAGAGACAAAAAAACTAAAATTGACTTTAACCTTTCTTGTTCCGCTCAAAGCACATTCAACATTGCATCATTAAGGGTAAGGTAGATTCTGGACGGAGAAGAATCCGTCTTACCTGTCACTGTAAAGGCCGCGTCTGGAGGAATCTCTTTGTCAGCTCCTGTTTCAACTGCATATTTAAATGTCTTCATTCTCCCACTCTCAACCATCAACACCTCCTACTTCCCACTCACCGCCATCATTCCATCTTTCTGGCCGTCCGACGGCCGCCCGTGACCTCCCTCACCTTCCATCTCCATGGCTGAAACCCTAACTCCATTTAGTGCTCAAATTAGAATAAATGATTGCTCCTAAATTTAAATCTTTCCAAACAATCTAGTAAGTGCGTAATTGGTCTTGGCAATATATAATAAATCAGTTCCTAGTTCATTGTTGAACTTTGTTCTAAAATTTAACCGGTGGAACATTAATAAATCAGTTCCTAGTTCATTGTTGAACTTTGTTCTAAAATTTAACCGGTGGAACATTAATAAATCAGTTCCTAGTTCATTGTTGAACTTTGTTCTAAAATTTAACCGACGAAACATTGAGCAACATGTTGAACCTATGTTCTTCCAGTAGGTCTAAGCTATATATTATAGGCAAGTCATGAACTTGCCTTTTACTATAACAAGGAATGTATTAGAACATGTGTTTGAGCTTGGGTGAGGGTATGTAAGTAAAACCTTGCCATTCGCCCCAAGGAAAAATCAACTAATTATGAACAGACTGTCTTTCTGAAATACCAACGACGATGGAGTCTTATCTCTGAATGGCCTAGGATATGTATAGTCTAAATAGGCCTTACCTTGTGTACTTTTGTTTGAAAATTTATTAGGGTTTATAATAATCTGTGTCGGTAATAAGAAAATGTTTTTAATAATGTTCAAATGTTTTAAAATCATAAATACTCTTACATAGGGAATAGTAAGATTATTTGGGCGGTTTGTCACGCCTTGATAGGTGTGCTTTCATGCGCACATTTAAAGATTTCTTCGGCAGTGAAAAAAACTTGGAATATGCACCAATAAACCAGAACTGTTACCTGGCGATGGCTGAAATCCAATTTGACCATGAAACGACACATAGTTATTAATTGGCTTATTTCATGATATTTTACATCTGAAAATCAAAGGCTTTGAATCATTATTTAGATGTCTCATAACTGGGCAGATTATTTTATAAAATTTTCTCAATAAACTAATTCATTTATCCTAGCAACTCAATAAAGCATCATATTATATTATGTCTTAGAAATGAAGTTGCATGCAGCTGCAACTCAAAACACACACATAATTTAATTTAATCGTTGCCTCTCAAAAGTATACACAAGAATGATGATCGTAAATATATTCATCCCCGCTTTCATTGATCTCGAATTTTATAACTATTTTCTTTTCAAAAAGATATTATGTTTGGCTTTGCATGCATAATTGCATTGAGAACTTATCTTGTTACTTTTTTTGATTAAGCTTACTATCAAGTAAGACTAAGGAATCGGTCGAGTATGAACTAAAGCACCAAAAATGCTTCCATAAACCTACAATATAACAAATTTGGGAACAAAGAACGAGGCAAATGGAAATTCTATGGCTGATTGTTTAAATTTTGTTTATTATTTCTATTTAGCATCTAAGACTATTATTAATTTTAGGGCTCTTGAAACAATAGTCACAATAGTAATTTCACATCAGAGTATTGTTATTGTTAGCATTAGCGACACTATTGATAGTGCTCCCAAATAGTGGTGTCTTCAAGGGTTTGATTAAAAAAACTCAAATTTTTTCATTTTATTTGGTTTTTTAGTTTTTCTTTATCATTAAAAAAGAGGGGTATGATTGAGGTAGACCTTTTAAATTCCTAACAACTTTTCACTTGTGTTTATATGTAGTTTTTGGTTTTTTACCAAAGTGGTAATCTTGAAAGTTAAGGAGTGATATCAAGACATTCAATAATAGTTGAAGTGAATAATAGGTTTTATAATCTCTAATACCATTTCTCTTAGATCTATAGTTCCTTTGTTTTAGTTGTATTATTAGATTTGCATCCTAGGTTGTCTTGTCTTCTGCATTGCATTAGGATAGATTTGTGTGTCAAGAATAGAAAAATGCATATAGTCTATGTTAGAATGTGTTGTATATTTTCTTTAAAAACATTGTTTTTATTTTTAGATTTGTTGATCAAGTTTGCAATAATAGGTTTAATTGTCTCATATTCTTAAATTTGTTTTTTATTTCAATTATGGTAATATAAATGTGATCATAGGGTTGTTTATCTTATAGGTGTATATTTGTAAGGAAATGAAGAGCACATATAGTCTAAGAAGTGTTTTTTATTGCTCTTATCATTCTAATTTGAGGCTTCAAAAGTAGTTACTACATTCTCAAGGAAAACTAAATTGCTTGTAGGTTAATGAATAAGCTTCCTACATAAATAAAATTCTTACCTAAACCCCACGAACCCTTGCTCTAAAGGAAAAATAACATCTTTTTCTATTTACATTGAAATAAGAAATTATTTAGCTTAGGGATCCTGTTTGTAAATATCATTGTATGCTTAAATAGGTAGCCTAAAAAATAGTTAAATTTCTAGGATAGGTAGAAGTAGAAAAGGATCTTAGAGGAAATTGTAGGTGTTTTTCTTAATTAATACATCAAACATAGCTCCATCACATATCCCTCAAATCTATCTTGAAGTGGGGAAGAATGATAGGAGTTTTGGCTCGTCTCCCCATGTCCCCTCTCCTCAGACCCATTGTAGATATGTTATTTTCAAGATTAGAATTTTGAATCTCATCTAGAGGGATATTCATGGTTGAGATACTCCTTGTGGGTGGAGTTCTATTTTCTTAACTTAATAGTTTTTCTATATTTTTAAGGCATTACTAGCTAGCACAATTGAGTCCTAAGGTGTAAAATTAAATGTAACAAATTCTCTACATTTCATGTTCACTTGAAAGCTTGTATTGAGATGGATGTTGATAAGCATCAGAAATGCTCATATTTTGTATACATTTTCTTGATTATTATGTGGCTATATAATAAGGATTGCATATGTTTATGAATGATTATATAATTATTTTATGAAATTATGCGTGTTATCTAATTTGTGTGTTTTCAGTGTGTTTTTGTGGAATTGTAGTTGATTTAGTCAGATTTGGATCAGTCGAGGTCTTTTCATGGACCTGGCACTTTGTTTCTTTCGAAATCAACGTAGAGAAGGTAGGCGCCTTCCTCTTCCAGGAAGGTGCCAAGCGTAAGTAGGTGCCTTCCTCTTCTAGGAAGGCACCAAGCGTAAGTAGGCACCTTCCTCTTCCAGGAAGACATGAAGGAAATACAAGCGCCTTCCTCTCCTAGGAAAGTGCCAATAGAAGGCCAGCGCTTTCCTCTTCCAGGAAGGTGCCAAAGGAAAATAAGTGTCTTCCTCTCACAGGAAGGCGCCACTAGAAGGCAAGTGCCTTCATATCATAAGGAAGGCACCAACAGGAAGGCACAACTAGAAGGCAAGCACCTTCCTCTCACAGGAAGGCACCAACAAAAGATAATCACCTTCCTCTTCCAAGAATGCGCCAATGGCAGTAAGGCACCTTCCACATAGAGAAGGCACCTGACATACTTAGGCACCTTCCTCATAGAAAAGGTGCCCCTGTTCTTCGTCTGTACCATACAAGCACGATGTGGACAACAGAGACTGGTGTAGTTCCAACTCTATGTCATGTAGAGTTAAATTGGGGATCGCATCGACGTATGAAAATGTCCTACCAATGCCAAGCGAAGCACAAGCCAATCAGTGAGCATGCCACAATTAGAAATGAATGCTAGTTTTAGCAGACGTTGATCACATTTACTATACTGACTTAGTTTAGTCTGGAATGAATCAACTATTATAACTTATTTGTAACAAAATATTTGTGAGTGTGCTATATAAACACACGTAGACCTATCTGAGGATATATAGAATATTTTTGATAGTAAATGTAGAGAGATATATAGGAGAAGCATTGTAATCCTTTGATAATTATAATACAGTTCTAAGAGTTTCTAAGTGAGTGTTTAGCTGGGAGGAAGCTATTGGAGCCTGGGCCCACTCCAAGCCAGTATTTATTCTCCTATTTTTCTTGTGTTTTCTAGATTAGTTTACCACTTTTATAAGATTGTTTATTGCATTGTTATTTCTAGTATTGCAATAGATTTATTTTCAGGAATGCGTGAATATTTCCTTTATGTAGATTTAATTATTTTTACGTAAATTATTGAGGAGTGTATGAATGATTGACGACCATTGAAACACCCCCCAATAGTAGAACTAGTAGACTCATCTCAAGTGGTATTGTAAGCAATCTTGTTCAAGACCCTTCACAATTTTATGAAGCTCCCTGGGTTGATAAATTAAATGCACGGGCATGTGACAAAAGTAGGAAATAAGTTAACCTTTTTTGGCCCATAACATTTTGGCACCATTTCCAAGGAAGCGTCTCAACTAGATTATTTACAATACCTGGAAACCTTCCATCTAACCTTGTATGAGTTATTCGAGAAGAAGAGGACCTAATGGTCGGTTTATAAAAACCAATCCACCAGAACCTGAGTTAGCCAAACATTTTGAATTTAAATTAGACTCACCCAACCCACCTCCAGCAATCCATTGGAGTGAGGATCCACACTTTGTGCAAAGTGCCTCCTCATCCCATCAACTTGGGGAAGAATGAATAATCATAAATCTCCTATTTAATAGGACACCCTTAGAGGAAGCCCTATTGTGGAAAGTTGTAGAAGATCGGACAATAACACCAGATAACCTTAGAGCCTTGACTCAGAAAGTCTTAAACTATTGTAAGGCCATAAATATTGCATTAGAGACCGCATTTCCTAAAAAAATGGCTGACAACGAAGAAGTCTCATATGGCTTTAGTTTCTCGATTGATGGAGTAAAAGATACCAAAATGAAAAACATATCCCCTGCTCACCTTCTGACATTCAGAGGATACCCAACTAAGGACCCTGACATATTTTTATTTAATTTTGATGTCTTATGCAGGTCTATAGACTACAAATCTGATACGTAGAAGCTGAAACTCTTTCCTTCCACATTGGACGATGTAGCTCTGTGATGGTTCATCGGTCTGGGAGACAAACACATTGCCACTTGGGATCAAATGAAGAAGCTATTTTTAGAGCAATACAAAGATTTTGGGAGAGAAAGAGACTCCAAATAAGAGGTCCTGAGCATGACACAGAAAGAAGATGAGTCTCTCGAGGAATACTGGGAGAAATTCAACTTCAATATTCAACGATCTCCTCACAGGAAACTAGCTGATAAGTCCCTCAAAAGCATATTTTTGAGAGGACTTACCAATGAATCACTAGAGGCTCTTAACATGATTTCTGGAGGTTATGTCTACCAACACGCTATGGAAGACATCCAAAAACTATGCCGAAACTACTCAAGAAGGAGAGGCAAGACCACTTCTAGAACCATGAAAGTGACTACTTCAGTAACAGAGACAGAAATAGGTAACATGTTGGAAGATTTAAAGAGCGAAATGCTCTCATCTCTAGCATTGCAGATGGATACGCTGCTGTTAGAGAAGAGAAAGCAAGAAAACAAAGCAAAATTGGCTTATTTCTGTCCAAAATGCAAAGGGAAGTAGACAAAGAATGCATTCCCGAAGAACAAAGTCAGAGTATGCGCAGTTTGTAGGCTGAACCATAAAACTTGATTGTGCCCACAACTTCCCAGTAATCAGGAGGATGCTGAAAGCACGAATGCCTATTTCATAGGCAATCGAAAGAGTTGGCCATAACCCCCTACGAGGAATATGCCAACCGAAATGCCGTCATATGGGGGAGGACCATACATGTCCCAAGGCCTACCTCAACCACCTAACATGGGGTGGTGGGGGCCATCACCTTGGTCCAACGCACCCCTAGCAACATTCCCGAACCAGTAGCTATGGATGCCATATCCATATCTTGGGCAGCAGTGGAGAGGCTACACTGCATGGAATCAGGCTCCATAGAATGTAGCACCAGCTCATCCTAAACAGAATTTATTGGTGTTGCAAGCAGTGAGACCTGTGCATCTACCCGCACAACCGATGATAAATCCTAATAACAGGGTGAACGAGCCAACATACAACATGGAGGGTGAGATGTATCCGATGTACCATATTCATCTTAGGTCTGGTAGATAGCTAGGAGTAGGAACGCCTCCACTAGTAGAAGAGGAGGAAGAGGTAGGAGAAACACCTCTTGTAGAAGAGGTGATAGAAGAAATGCCTAAGAGAGCAAAGGCTCCATTTCCCAACTGGCTACAAGAATAGAGGAAAGTAACACAGCTGAAGTTTGATATCTTATCTAGCTTGAAGAACCTCATCGTGACAATTCCATTATTTCAAGCCATCCGAGATGTTTCGATATATACCAAGGCGATAAGAGAGATGTGTCTAAGGAATCCAGGATGAAGAGCAACCCAGACTATCAATGTCATGGGTAAACTAGCAGATTTGATGATGGGCAAAACATGCCATCCTAAGTATGTAGACCCGGGCAGCCCGATGTTGACTGTAAAAATCAAGGGACATTCCCTATCCAATACGTTGGTCGATCTCGGAGTAACCATCAATGTAATGCCTTAGGAGACCATGCAGAGGCTATAGCTCATGAACCTAAAACCCACTACGATAGTGTTGCAGTTGGCTGATCGATCGACCGTGGCACCGAAAGGAATGTTGGAAGACGTAATAGTGACAATCAACGCATGGGAATACCCAACCAAATTTTTAGTCTTGCAATATAAAACTAGGCTAGGAAGTTACCCGCTCATCTTGGGAAGGCCATGGCTGGCAATATCTGACGCTTACATCAGCTGCCAAGATGGGTTGATGACCATATTCGATGGATGAAACATTAAAAGGTTGACTATTTCACCCCCAACATAGTTCGTCGACTCATTAGGTGTTAGGACCCTCCTAAGATGTCCTAATACTTATATTATTTATTAATTATATTCAAGCATCACAAGCCTTCACTCTTACAACTATTAGACTAGGTATTTAAATGCAATCCAAATAAGGTAATAAGGCATCATCAAAAAAATATATTAATTAAGTCTATTGTGGGTTTTCTACCCTACAATCAAAAGTGATTAAATATAAAAATGATTCTTCCTTCCACACTATTTAGTTTCATAACATCTGGATCAGAGCTAGATCAAGGAGCAAATTCACCATCAATTTTTTCCCACTGCACATTTCACCCCAGTCCACATTCGCGAGGATGCAAATAGCATTCAGGATTCACTGATTTTTGTCATAATCTTCATAGAAAATTAAACCTTCTCCTAAGGTATGAATTAAGTTGTCTTACACTCAAATCGCCCGACATTTCACGTGGTGACTAGTGGCTATTTTGGAGAAGCTAAAATTTTCAACGCAACATTAGTGGTTGCGACATCCGAAACGCAAAGGAAAAATTAATTTTTGTTTTTTTAAGGACTAAAGTCCCACATTCGCGATGCTACGACTTTGTAGGCACCAAAAGGCATAAGGAAGAAAGTGAATTCGGTCACGCCTCCCGCATACCTCGCATGAACCAACCACTACTAGCCTTCCTCAAAATTTGCACCGTCTATTGACTCCTCGTGTTCTTGGCTACCATCCCTGCACCTCATTCGCCTGATGTCATGCTCTATCAGTCCCACCTGTTGTCATCGTCTGTTAGTCCGCTACTATTGTCATGTTGACTCTCTTCATCCTCTCGTCCCTCGTTGTGCTATCGTGTTGACTCGCTTGCTATCGTGTTTCATGCTCTATCAGTCCCTGCTATCGCGTTAATGCTCTGTCAGTCCTGGCTATCGTGTTTCATGCTCTGTCAATCTCTACTATCGCGTTAATGCTTTGTTAGTCTTGACTGTCATGTTTTGTTCTCTGCCAGACTCACCCGCTGTCACGTTTCGTGCTCTATCAGTCCCGACTGTCGTGTCGCATTTTTGCCTAAACACCTGCCTTCCAACCGCCATGCGCTCTCGGGGACCAAAATAAAAAGCTGATAGGGCATTGCCCACCAAATTTTTGACAAAAATTGCTAAAACAACTTATAAAGTTGTTAAAACAATTTTTTTTTTCTTGCTCACCTGGTACCAAGTCATATTGATCGTTACCTACACCAACTGCAATGGCTGAAGGATGATGATCACTAGATTCCATCCATGAGAAACACGAAAGGCTCACGAAAGAAGTTAAATAGGAAAGAGAGGAGAATGTCCGTAACACAAGAGAACTCTTCGAGAAAATATTTGCAATGTATGTTAAACTTGATGCCATCAGTCAAAATTAGGCAACAACACATCCAAATTCAACCAACAATGGGTCATCAAACTGAGCAATGTTAGGAGGTCCACAAACTTACATTCTACCACGGATGACAAAATTAGACTTCCCAAAATTTGATGGTGGAGACCCTACAAACTAGATCTACCGAGCAGAGCAATATTTCTCACTAAATCAAATTCTAGAAATGCAAAAAGTGCATATCGCCTTCTTCCACTTGGAAAACGATGCCATCCAATGGTACCAATGGTTCTAGAAAACTAAAAACACTCCGATGTGATCAACCTTTACACATAATATATTAGTGTGATTCGGCCCTAGCAAGTTTCAAAGCTTTACAGGGGCCATCACTAAATTATGCCAAACCACTTCGGTAAGTGAATACCAAGAATAATTTGAAAGGCTAGCTAATCGAACATCCGGATTAGACACTGCCTTCTTTCAAGAATGTTTTGTCAGTGAATTAAAAGAAGAAATTCGAATTGAAGTACAAATGTATAACCCTACAAACATGTTAGAGACCATCGACTTGGCGAAATTAGCGAAAGACAAAATCAAGGCACGGAATCGGTTAACAAAACCAACTTGGGAGAAACCATAAAACACTTATACCAACCCCAAACCAATGCAAAATGGATGAACCCAAAACTCCTACACAACACCCAAAATTAACCCCGCTCTACAAATTAAGCGTTTGAATTTCGATGAAATGAAGGCAAGACAAGCTAAGGGTCTTTGCTACCATTGCGATGAGAAATTTGACAGAAATCATAAATGTGCCTCATGGAAATTATATATTCTAGATGTCACAAAGGAAGGGAATTCTATAGAAGAGGAACCTGAACTCGAAGTAGAGGTATTATCTAACACACTTGAAAGTGACGAAGAAAATGCAAAGTTTTCCTTCAATGCCCTTGCCGAATTTTTTTCCCCTCAAACAATGCGAGTTAAAGGGTATTTTAAGAAACAAAACCTTACCGTGCTCCTAGATTATGGTAGCATGCACAATTTTATTGATCCAAAGGTGGCTAAACAAGCAAATTTTTTTATATACCCTTGCAATAAATTCAAAGTGATGATTGGAAACGGTGGTTGCTGCGGAAAATGCAAAAATATAAAACTAACTATGGGGGTTTATAACATGAAAGGCGACATGTACGTCCTACACCTAGGTGGGTGTGACATTGTACTAGGCATACAATGGTTACAAACCTTGGGCATAGTCCAATGAGAATTTGATGAACTATGGATGAAATTCACAACAAAGAACCAAACCTATATTATCCAAGGCCTGAAATTAGGACCTTCCCAAATCGTCAGCTCGCATAGAATAGAGAAAATTATCCGAAAAGGAAACAAAGGAATGGTCGCCCAATTATTTTCAATTCAACCTAGTCACAAAGAATATGATACACCAGAGTTACAAAATATTTTAGACCACCATAAGGCGGTATTCAATGAACCAAAAGGACTACCTCCACAACGAAGTCACAATCACACTATTCCACTATTTCGACGGCATCAACCTCCTAATATTAGACCTTATCGTTATCCATACCTCCAAAAGACCAAAATAGAGAAATTAGTACAAGAGCTTATTAAGGTCATTAGACCTAGCAAAAGCCCTTACTCCTCTCCAATTATTTTAGTTAGAAAAAAGGATGGCTCATGGCATTTATGTGTCGATTTTTGAGCGCTTAATAAAATGACCATCAAAGATAAATTTCCCATTTCGGTCATAGATGAACTATTAGATGAGCTCCATGGGGCAAATTATTTTTCCAAGTTAGACTTACGGTCAGGCTACCACCAAATACGAGTCAATGAAAAAGATATTCCTAAGACGACCTTTCAAACTCACGAAGGGCACTACGAATTCTTGGTGATGCCATTTGCCCACCTCCTTCTACCTTTCAAAGTCTAATGAATAAGGTATTTCACCCTTTCCTTCGTAAATTTATATTACTTTTCTTTGATGACATTTTAATTTATAGCAAAACATGGGAAGAACATTTGGACCATGTTAGACAAGCATTCCAAATCTTGAAGGAAAATCAACTTTATGCAAAAATATCAAAGTGTTCCTTTGGAAAACAAGAAATTGAATACTTACATATTGTCTCAAAGGAAGGAGTTATGGTAGATCCTTGCAAAATTGAGGAGGTGAAAAATTGTCCTATTCCAAAACCTTAAAAGCTCTACGTGGTTTCTTGGACTAACGGGATATTATAGAAAATTTGTCCAAAATTATGGTAAAATCGCTGTTCCTCTAACAAAATTACTTAATAAAAATGCTTTCAAATGGTCATCTACTGGTGAGCCTTTATCACCTTGAAAACTACAATGTGTACCCCCGTTCTAGCCATGCCCAATTTTTCTAAACCGTTCATCATTGAAAGTGATGCTTTAGGAATAGGAATGGGAGCCGTACTCATGCAGGATGAAAGGCCTCTAGATTTTATAAGCAAAGCATTTTATCCTAAGAATTTAGCTTGCTCTACGTATGAAAAAGAGATGTTGGTGATTGTACATGCTATTCAACATTGGAGGCCTTACCTTATTGGCCAACATTTCATTATCCCCCGACCATCATAGCTTGAAGTATTTTTTGGAACAAAGGACTAATACCCCGAAACAACAAAAATGGGTTACTAAACTTCTTGGCTATGATTATGAAATTACTATAAAATAAAAATGGAAAGGAAACAACATGGCCGCTGCATGCACTTTCTAGAAAATTTGAAGATATGCCTCAAGTCCATGCTCTTTCCTCCCTTATTCCTAAATGGGTAGATGGGATGCATGAAGAATGGATAAATGATCCTACTATCCATGCCTTAATTCAACAACTTCAACATAATCCTAGTAGCAAACCTCCATACACTTGGAAGGACAATATATTAAGATACAAAGGAAGGATGGTCCTCACCTCCAATTCAACTTATCATGAAAAACTTCTTCATGAGTTACATACCTCACCCACTGCAGGCTACTCAGGGTTCTTAAAAACCCATAAAAGAGCCACTACCTCCTTATATTGGGTAGGAATGAAAATGTTCATCAAAAAGTTTGAAAGTGTGGTGTGTCCCGACGGGGAAGGGGGAGAAGACCCTTGCTACTCCAAGATTACTTCAACCTCTTCCTATACCTACCAAAACATGGGAAGATATTTATATGGAATTTATTGAAGGATTACCAAAATCAGGAGGAAAAACAACCATTTTTGTATGTCGTTTGATCGTAAATATGACTTATGCCCATTCTTGTCCCGTGGCTCATCCTTATACCTCTACACTATAGCCCACCTCTTCCTAGATAACATCTTTAAATTACATGGTATGCCCTCCACAATTTTTAGTGACCGCGACCCAACTTTCACCAGCACCTTTTGGAAGGAATTGTTCAAATTACAAGGTACTCAACTTCCTATGAGCTTCGCTTACCATCCACAAAATTATGGCCAAACATAAGTTGTAAATAAATTCTTAGAAACATACCTTCGATGTTTTGTTTCTACTCAACCACTCCATTGGGTAAAGTGGATTTCACTAGCGGAATGGTGGTATAACACTTCATACCATACGTCCATCAAAATAACTCCTTATGAAGCACTATATGGTCAAACACCACCATCCCTCACTTCCTATATTCCAGGGACTACAAAAGTCCATGCGGTGGAAACATAACTTGCTAATTGAGGTGACATACTAAGGATCCTAAAAGAGAACCTACACACCGCCCAACATCGCATGAAGCAGCAAGCCGATCAACATAGAAGCGAATGTAGTTTCCACGAGGGTGATATGGCTTTCTTACGTCTCCAACCTTACCATCAATCATATCTTAAACAAAAAGGTTCTTAGAAGTTAGCACCCAAATTTTACAGGTCGTATAAAGTTCTCCAATGTATTGGAACCGTTGCTTACAAACTTGAGCTTCCTCCCTCTTCCAAAATTCACACCGTATTTCATGTATCTTGCCTTAAGCTCGCAGTTGGATCCCATATCACAACACAAACCACTCTCCCTGAATTTTTCAAGGATGGAGTACTTTTAGTCGAACTAGAAGCTATCTTGGATTGCCACTCTCGTCACCTTTGTACTCGCGATATCATGGAAGTTTTAATCCATTGGAAAGGTCTACCTTTAGAAGATGCAATGTGGAAAAATCTTCAAGATATCCAGCAGCAATTTCCAAATTTCCAGCTTTGAGGACAAAGCTCCTTTAAGGGGGGTGGCATGTTAGGACCCTCCTAACATGTCCTAATACTTATATTATTTATTAATTATATTCAAGGGTCACAACCCTTCACTCTTACAACTATTATAATAGGTATTTAAATGCAATCCAAATAAGGTAATAAGGCATCATCGAACAAATATATTAATTAAGTCTATTGTGGGTTTTCTACCTTACAATAAAAATGATTCTTCCTTCCACACTATTTAGTTTCATAGGAGAACCCATGTTGACCAAGCATGAAAATCTTGAGCTATCCATGATCTAGCCGGTGATGACATTGGATGAGTTGGCAGAAGAAGATGAATATGGTGCTATTGTGGAGTTCCTCCATGGGGAGTCCTCCATATCTACACCTAGATCACCATTGGCTGGTGCCCAAGATCACCACGTTTAGCAAATACACATCGGGCCAAGAAGAACATTGAATGTCAGCAGTGGGTTGACTCCCACATAATTGATGAAAGTAGAAGAGCTCTTGGTTAGACACCAACAGGCATTTGCATGGGATTACTCAGATATGAAGGGTATTAGCCCAGAGATCTGTACCCATCGTATATACATTGATGATCAAGCATATAGAGTTTGGCACAATAAAACTACACCTTACCATTTGCAGGTAAATGGACAAGTGGAAGTGATGAACAGAGAAATAGAGAACATCCTGACAAAGATCGTGCAACAACACAAAAAATATTGGGCTACATGGTTGTCGGAGGTAGTCTAGGTGTATAATACCACGTGGAAATCCACCATAGGCTTCACACCCTTCCAATTGGTCTATGGGAAGAGTGCAATGATGCCCATTGAATTTGAAATCAAGACATTGAGGATGACTTCAAAATTGAACTTGAGATTGGATGATGCTCAAAAAGAAAGGATTCGACAGCTAGATTAGCTGGATGAAATCCGAATGGACGCTTTACAGAGAACGAAAATCATACAAAAGCAAAGAAAGCGGTGGCATGATTGCCACATTAAACTAAAGTAGTTCCAAGAAGGAGAATGGGTGCTATTGTACGATTCTCGGTTCCAGGAAAGAAAAGGTAAATTAATGCAAAGATGTATGAGACCGTATGAGGTGGTAGATTTCATCAAGAACAGGGCAGTGTGCGTTAGAACAATCGATGGTAGCAACACCATGTTAACGGGCAATGACCACCGATTGCGTCCCTATAACACATCTGAAACCTTATAGATGGAATCCATAATAGACGTGGAGGAGACCCCATCTTGTTAGATCCGGACCAAACTCTTAATAGGCAAAATTGTGGGCATGGAGGTGCTCATCAAAATTAGTTAATTTAGATTTTTTCTTATGGTATGTTTTGCAGGGACAATGCCCACATGCAAGTTGTAGGTATCCTAATATAGGGCCTAATAGGCATAGAATGCATCTAACTGCCTTTATTTTTCTTTCTTTTCGTTTGCTTTTTGTAGGTGGAGGACCTGACAGCATGAGGAATAGGTATCTGGGAAACCAAGCCTGATTCGGTTCAACATTCTGACATCGACACTCATAGGTAGAATCTGAGGCAATGTGAAGCGAGACTGAGAAGGCTTGAACACCATTTCCTAGTCAATCGCAACATTATTGCCAAGAATAAAGTGCCTTCCACATCGAGAAGGCGTAGAATGTGCCTTCCATATGAAGAAGGCACCCCACCAGAATAAGGCACCTTCCTTATAAATAAGGTGCCTATCCAGAAGAAGGTGCCTTCCTTATAAAGAAGGCGCCCAGCCAGAAGAAGGCACCTTCCATATAAGAAGGAACCCCATTGGAAGAAGGCGCCTTCCTTATGAAGAAGGCGACCCGCCAGAAGAAGGCGCCTTCCTTATAAAGAAGGCACACACAAAAAAAAAAGAGAAAAAAGTAGGCGCCTTCCACATCGGGAAGGCACCACATAAAAAAAAATAGGCACCTTCCATGGCGGGAAGGTGCCACAAAAAAAAAAAAGAGCCCGAGGTGCCTTCCACATCAAGAAGGCGCATACAGACCGAGGCACCTTCCACCCTAGGAAGGTGCAGGTATACAACGGTGCCTTCCACCCTAGGAAGGCGTAGGTATTCAGCAGTGCCTTCCACATCAGGAAGGCACACCCATTTAGAAGCACCTTCCATAGCAGGAAGGCACCATCATCAAAAGGGCGCCTTCCACCACCGAAAGGCGCATCCATTCAAAGAGCACCGACAACATCAAGAAGGCACCATATAAGTGCCTTCCACATCGAGAAGGCACCACATAAGTGCCTTCCACATTGGGAAGGTACCAAAGAGCACATTTCGTATACAGCCAGCACTTAAGTCTCACGGACGCCTAGATCGAAATGAAATCACCACACGAATGAGTGGCATCAGATTACCACCATCAAAAAAATATCAGCGCACACAATATCAAAAAAATATCAGAGAATTATGGGGCGATATCAGTGCACACATTCCAAAGATGATGGGAAAACAATTTTTTTGAGCAAATCGGGAGTCTGTCTTCAGCACCAACCATCAAACAACTCAACACCAAAGTCCAGCGTAATCCGCACAAATGAAATACCCCTCCTCTCTATCACAAATCAGCGAATCAATGCTCTTCATGATGTATGAAACACCAAATAAGGTATGCGTATACTAACTCAAATATTTAAATAATTATTCATAAATTATGCAGTATCGAAAAAATATTACCATCATAAAAATCATATACCCCCATGGCCAAAACCACGTGCCAATGATATGGCTCAAAAGGCATACCCTAGAATTAAATGCTAAGGTTAGGCGCCTTCCCTATAAGAAGGTGCCTTCCTGAAGAAGTAAGGACAAAAAAAAAAAAGCGTAGCAGTAAGGGAAGGCGCCATGGGAGGAAGGTCGAAGAATCATGCGGTGAAAAAGAATGAGCCAAGTGATATGGAAGGAATCAGGGGGATGGTAAAAACATAGTTCAAGGTCGAGGGATGGTTCAAATACTATACCTTGGTCAGTCAGGGCTAGGATATGGAGGTAGCCAAGGAATTCGTTGCCTCCTTGAGGGGCGACGTAGCTCAGGTGCGAGGGGTAGAAATTCCGGTCACCCCCGAATACATCTTGCAGGTGACTAGATTGCCCCTCACAGGTGAATGCATATACAAAGGTGGATTATTGAAGCCGTATACCGAAGTTCTACTTCTAGGAGAAAATGTGTAGATAGATAAGGAAGGGCTACCCAAAAGCAGCCTTCCCATGAATCTATGAAAGATATTCGAGCAGGTTGCTTGATTATTTACATGCACCAGGAAGTATACCCATTTGCACACTAACCATGTGCAGTTTTTGAATCACCTAGTGCATGGAAGGAAGTTGAACATGCCCTTCTACCTAGAAAATGCCCTGAAGGAAGAAGTGGATAGGTACTAGAAGGGAGCACCATCCGCCTTGGCCCACCATGGGTTGATATTAGCACTGGTCCACCATGCAAAAGCGTAGAGGTAGAACCCCGATGTAGAGGGAGATGGTGGCCAAGAAAGGCAACAGGATGCTATTGCCAAAATAGGGCAAGAAGAGGGAATCCCTGTAGAGGATATGGCAAGTATCGGGTAATTGGCATTGCCTAATTTCATGGAAGAAAGAGGGCATTCACCAGTGCTCGAATACATAGAGGAAAGAGGGCATTCCCTAGTGCCCAAGTATGAAGAGGAAGGAGCATTGCTTATTAGCAGCAAGGCCGAGTTCTAGCCGCCAGAACCAATCCCTAGGAGGAAACACCTACGGTGACTCCTCCTCTCAGTAGAAGAAGAAGAGAATGACCCAAAAGTTGACATTGCAGCCCAAACCCTCTGGGAATTGACAAATCAGAGCCCAAAATATGCAGGGACTTCCGAGAGCAATGATCAAGTTGACGTAGCCTTGGAGGAAGCACTGGAGTGGCAGACCAATTGCTGGATGGCCCAACAAATTTTGGAGGACTACCAAAATGATCATAGAGGGGAATTGGAAGAACGAGAAAGACAAATCACCCAGGTCGAGCAGTTGGTCCAGTAGTTGTGGGAGGAGAACCAACAAATCTAGGATAGGTGAACAGAAAGAAGGGACACATTGACCCAAAATGACTGGGCAATAGAGGTCCCGACGAATTCTCCCACATCTATAGAACGAGTATTATCTTTGGGAGAATTTTGATCGAATGCCCGATAGAGTAGCCCGAAGGTAGGGGAGAATTCCTCTATTTTTGGGAGTGAAGGGGAAAGAAGTCCCACAACACCCCTTGTCATTGACCTAAGTGATACAGAGCAAGACAAGGACCAACAATAATAGACAGGACCGGGGGATAAGGAAGAACTCCCTAAACCTAAGGAAGAAAGAGAAGAACCTGAGGGGTCAACATAGGACAGATAGGGGGGTGAAGAAGCACCCCCAGGGATGGCAGTGCAGGTCCCCTAGAGTGAAGAGAACGCTCTAGGGACCGCAGAGCAGGCCCCTCGAAGTGAGAAGATGTCCGCCAGGGAGAAAGGGAAAACCCCTATTTGAGCCATTGCATTTTTTGTAGAGGCCAAAGGAAAAGGGCCCAGGATGGCTCAAAAGAAGGTGAAGGTGACCTTCGTCGAGCCAAAAGAAGATGAGTGGGATATGCAGCCATTCATAGAGAGGCAAAAATAGTTTGAATGACTGCTCAAAGAGATGACAACAGCTAAGGAGACTAGGAAGGCAACCTCGAGGATGTAGGGGGACTCTGGTATCTACGTCAATATGGTAGAGGACAACCAATTATGGGAGATTTACGGGTCATCTCGGGGACGAACCTCTAAGATAAGAAGGTATTTTGAATGATGGGGGGTATATGACCTCGAATTGGAAGTTGCTGCCATTGCAAAGGAGAACGCAGGGCTTACTCCTGAAGCAGACCGATTGTACAAAGCCCAAGTAGTTCATCTCAAGAGGGATAATTTAGATATCCCTCTTGTAGTGGTCAGACCTTCGGATGTTGACCTATGGCAAGCTATAGAAGCTACATTTCAGGCAGCAAAGACGACGTTGGCTAGATCACCTTCGATAGCGGCCAGGATGAGGAAAGCAAAGCCGACAGTAGCACCCATAGCCCCACATAGAAAAAGAGGAGCCACACTTCTAGATGTCAGTGCATAGAAGAGGCATACACGGGCCTCATGTACAGTCGGATCCACCAAGAAACGACAACGATGAGGGGTCAACAGGGCTACTTGTAGTTTTTATGCCATGAGGGCATAGCATATGTTAGGTGTGGGGGGATGATGAGCATAAGAAATGCTCATATTTTGTATACATTTTCTTGATTATTATGCAGCTGTATAATAAGGATTGCATATGTTTATGAATGATTATATAATTATTTGATGAAATTATGCGTGTTATCTAATTCATGTGTTTTCAGTGTGTTTTTGTGGAATTGTAGTTGATTTAGTTAGATTTGGATCAGTCGAGGTCTTTTCATGGACCTAGCACTTTGTTTCTTTCAAAATAAATGGAAAGAAGGTAGGTGCCTTCCTCTTCCAATAAGGCACCAAGCATAAGTAGGCACCTTCCTCTTCCAAGAAGGCACCAAGCATAAGTAGACGCCTTCCTCTTCCAGGAAGGTGCCAAGGAAAGACAAGCACCTTCCTCTCCCAGGAAGGTGCCAATAGAAGGCTAGTGCCTTCCTCTTCCAGGAAGGTGCCAAAGGAAAATAAGTGCCTTCCTCTCACAGGAAGGCATCGATAGGAAGGTACCACTAGAAGGCAAGCGCCTTCCTCTCATAAGGAAGGTGCCGATAGGAAGGCGCCACTAGAAGGCAAGCACATTCCTCTCATAGGAAGGTACCAATAGAAGATAAGCGCCTTCCTCTTCCAGGAAGGTGCCAATGGCAGTAAGGTGCCTTTCACATAGAGAAGGTACCCGACATACTTAGGCACCTTCCTCATAGGGAAGGTGCCCCTGTTCTTCACCCATTGACCAGACAAGCACGATGTGGACAACAGAGACTGGTGCAGTTCCAACTCTACATCATGTAGAGTTAAATTGGGGATCGCACCAACATATGAGAACGTCCTACCAATGCCAGGCAAAGCACAAACCAATCAGTGAGCATGCCATCGTTAGAAATGAATGTCTAGTTTTAGCATATGTCGATCACATTTACTAGACTGTCTTAGTTTAGTTTGGAATGAATCGACTGTTATAACTTCTTTGTAATAGAATATTTGCGGGTGTGCTATATAAACACACGCAGACCTCTCTGAGGATATATAGAATATTTATGATAGTAAATGTAGAGAGATATACAGGAGAAGCATTGTAATACTTTGATAATTATAATACAGTTCTAAGAGTTTCTAAGTGCGTGTTCATCTAGGAGGAAGCTGCTGGAGCCTAGGCCCACTCCAAGCCAATATTTCTTCCCCTATTTTTCCTGTGTTTTCTAGATTAGTTTACCGCTTTTATAAGATTGTTTATTGCATTGTTATTTCTAGTATTGCAATAGGTTTATTTCCAGGAATGCGTGAATATTTCCTTTCTGTAGATTTAATTGTTTTTACGTAAATTATTGAGGAGTGTATGAATGATTGACGACCATTGAAACACCCCCCAATAGTAGAACTAGCGGACTCATCTCAAGTGGTATTGTAAGAAATCTTGTTCAAGACCCTTCACAAGTTTATGAAGCTCCATGGGTTGATAAATTAAATGCACGGGCATGTGACAAAAGTAGGAAATAAGTTAACCTTGTTTGACCCGCAATAGACATTTACTAAAAATTACTTTAAATTATAAACCTTATTGGATCAAAATTTGAATTCAAATAAGTAGTCTACTTAAATTGGCTCACTATTGCAAGCTCTCTTGGAATGGAAATACAATAATTTCTCTTGTATCCCTCCCAAGTTTCCTCAATAAACTCTAATGCTAAAACCAAAAGGGATAATTAAAACTAGATTATGAATTTCCTTTGGAACTAAAAACTCCATTTATTTCTACTATGAGGTCCACTTAGTTATCAATACATCTCCTTCTATGCCCCACTCTCA
This sequence comes from Wollemia nobilis, assembly GCA_028583015.1. Classification (NCBI taxonomy): domain Eukaryota; kingdom Viridiplantae; phylum Streptophyta; class Pinopsida; order Araucariales; family Araucariaceae; genus Wollemia; species Wollemia nobilis. The sequence goes on along the minus strand of JAQPPZ010001613.1, from coordinate 72,383 downwards.
TTTATTTTTCAAATCTTCACAACATAATAGTACTACTAAAGAGCCAATGACAAGTGCAAACCTAAACTCATATCTTTTCGTAGTTGCTTAAGATTCATTGGTATCATGAATACCTATTTAAGGATTGACCTTCTTATACAACCATTTTTATAATGAGGATCGATTCACACAATCTACAACTTCCAATCATGCATGAATATGGTCATTGATGGAGGTTGGAGAGAGGTGAAGAAAAGGAATAATGTTATCTTCTACTATCCATAATACATATGATGAGGGATGACTATAACTACACAAGTCAAATTTTCACAGCTTATGAGATGACCCAAGATCTTTTTTCCTCAAATTTGATGGTGTCAGCCTCCCTGAGAAGTAGATCAAAATCATTTGGTATACAAAGAATGGAGGTTTCTTCCCAAATTCCACTCTTAACTACCAACAGGTTTAAGTATTTAACCAAAGTGAAACCTTCAAGTTCTTCCAACAATTAACATTCCTAAATTATCTTAGAATGCTAAGGATTATTTCACTACTATCCAAGAAGTATAAAGTACAAATAGGTATAGAAAATTTTAATCTAAATATTTTGTTTCTATATAAAGTAAATAGCATGGTGATAGATTAAATAAATCTAGGAGACATATTTGAAGGTCTAATTTCTTTGTATACTCATATAATGTTAAGGTCAATGGAGTAATTACTATTGCTTATTCATATTTTCTAAACCTTTGTCTTAGATAAAAGGGAGGAACCATATCATTATTTTCTTTAGCTCATATTTTTTATGCAATAAAGACATATAGAATCTACTCCATTTATGTGCTAAATAACCTACCAAAAGAGATCCGACTTTAGAACTGGTTGGATACTAATATTCTAATGGTTGAATGCATAATTGATGATAATTTCAATATGGATGAGCATAAAAGGTATTTAGTGGGACAACACATCTATATCTTGAAACCTTTCAATTCTAAGAATAGTATCCTTTTCAAAGTGCATTGGAGACTTTGATCCTATTATAAAATGGAGAAAAATAAATTATAGGTATTGATTCACGTGGATCAATTATCAAACAAGGGTGAGGTGAAAATTTAGCAATATTAATAGATCCTACCTTGCTACTTCTATCACTATTTCAAGAATAGATGATATGCATTTTGTTTTTGTGACTATTTTGCTACATTATCTAATTGATTTTCAATTTTATCTTAAGCTTCACTTGTCATGATTGTTATATCTAAGTATAATATTACCTTTAAGTTGAACACATTTATTGGTTGATTTATCATACTATTTAAGTTTAGTATTTTGATTTATGACTATATCCCAAGGCTAGAAGGACATTATGGATGGATTAATTAGTGAAATGTAATTATTTGTAAATCAATTTATGTCTTTAAGAATTTTAATAGGAAGGTAGATATTGATAGAAAAAGGAGACATGTATTTCTTTGACATAAGCTATCCTCATATTTTGAAACCCTCACAAAAAATCCCATTTTAAAGGGCTTTTAATCTATATTATATCTTATGAAGCAACCTTAGATGAAAATTTTTGGGGTGGGGGTTTTTTTTTTTACTTTCCTGCCGAAAAAAAAAAAAAAAAAAACAATTAGACTGAAACCTAAGAGTTTACAAGACTAATTTGGATCTTGTCATGTGATTATTTTATAAATTTTAAACCATATGAGATAAAATATTCCTCATTGAATCTCCACTTTCTCTATAAAATGTTTAGGAAATTCTTTTTGACATGGATTTAGAAATAGATACAATGCTTAATGGATTATAAGTTGAATTTTTAAAATATATGTAGCAAATAGTTCACTACAATGAGATATATATCTACCTCGAAAGGAAGATAAGCAAAGCTAGCACTAGAAATAATTAAATAAGGGGTCTTGAAGCTCCATCCACATATAAAGTAGTTGATTTAAATAAGACACAATAGAGGATAGTCTATGCCAAATATTGATAACATGCTCGAAGCTCCCTATGCTACAAGGTAAAGTCATTCTCCCAGATCAAGCCAGCAAAGGATCACAACATTTTTGGTGGTGACTAAGCCACATCCCATCATCAATAGAAACCTCAAAACCATTTTGGTGAAGAATAAAAGGGTTCCATTGATCGTATATCCTCCAATAGATTGGTTTGGCAAGACCTATTTTATAATTTGACAAGTGGTACCAAGGACTAAGCTCCCATCCTCCAATAATTGGGTTGGAGAACTCCATATACACAGGGGTAGTTTCTCAATAGCATGAGCAACACACCCATAAGGGGAATCCTAAGGAACTTGGATGGAAATAATAGGGGGGACATGATGAGTCAAGTAAGGACTCTATGGGATAACTAGATCTTGTTGATCCACATACAAATTCCCTAGAGAATCAGTGGCAAGAGGGACAAGAAGAGTATGGAAAAGCCATGTAGGAATAGAAGCATCCCCATCAAATGAGGTCTAATGGAATCTTGCATAGAAATATCTTTAGAAAATTAGCAATTAGGGGAACAAGGTAGAATCAAATTTATTACAAACTAGGCTACAGACCAATCAAAATCACAAGAGAGGGAGTCACTAAAAAAACCTAGTCATCGAAGGAGAGGTCCAAGACCAAACCATTATCAAGATCTAGTGAACTAACATGAGAAAGGTAAAATTACTAATATGGATTAGAAATTGAGGAAGCATAAGGTTGTGATCATCAAAGAGGACCCCCACCAAGAAAAGAAACCACCTAAGCTCAAGTTTCCATGGGATAATGTGAATGCATTAATGAAACCTTTGGAAAGAGGACTATGCTACCCATGGAGGTATTTATGGTAATTTAACCCCCTGATTACCTTTATATTTTTCTTAAATAAATGTAGTGTAGTCCCTTTGATTCAATAACTAAAAATTATGTAGAGACTCTCTCCCATACCCATTTTGGGAGGAATTTTGTTGTAAATATTATAAATAATTGTATTCAAGGAAAGAGAAAGGAGGTTGAGTTGTATTCATGTCTAGAATTTAACCTTGAGCAGTTCTAAATCCCTTTTCCATGTTGTATTCTAGTCTAGACTTTAGCCTTGGGCTATTGTATGTATAAGTCATCAAGCCTATTTTAGTTATGTAAGAATGTAATGCACTTTAATAAAAATAAAATGATTTGTGACTACCTTAGCATTTCTATCTTGGTCTAAGTGTTTGTATATATTTATATGGGGCACTGTGACTACTTATGCATTTTCTATCATGGATTTTATAGGAGATTACTCAATTTATAATTGTGCATGATTGGGACCATGTTCAATTTCACTATCATGCAAGTTCATGTGTTCACTAATCCCACTAGAATACATAATAGAAATTGTAGTATCTTGGTGCATCACCACTTGTAGCTTAGGCTACTTAGGCTAGTTAATATTACTTTCATGTCATTTGATTTCAAGTTAGTTACTTATTTTACTCTGTTTCCATTTTCATTGGAAAAGTAATCAATAGAGTAGGCTAGCTTAGGAGTAAACACATTAAATATTGGATCCAAGCAAGGTGTCATTCTTGGTAGAAAAAATCTTGGAGGTCATCCAAAGGAGCCACGTACCATGATCCTTGAACTTACTAAGACAAGCATCCCAAGTGAGGCATTAGGAATTAGATGTAATTGTTTGATATAAAGACATCATATCCATGGGTTCATAGTCCTTGGGGGCCAAGGGTAGTTATAGACCTCCAAAATTTCACACTAGCATGCCTAGTGGAACCTAAATTATGAAAATCCATCCCCTAATTAGAAGGTAGATTAATATTCTAATGAAGGCCTTAATCATCAGCTTATTGAATCATCATTAAAATTCAACTAGTGATTACTATAAAATAAGAACTTGAAGAATTCACCTTTCAACAAATAGGTCTAGGTTACAATGGGAACCTCTACCTAGACAATAACAAATATTTACCACTTGATGACTCTATTGTAAAACAAATGAGAAGGAGGGAACCCAAATAAGAAAGATAAAGGTAAGTCCTCTATTTCATGAGCTCAAGGTCCACTACAAGATCAACTACAAGGGCAAATCCTCAATTACCTTTTTTTCCTCTCAATATTGGTAATAGACAAAGAAACCAATGACAAAACAATCTTGCTCCTATCAATATAAACTAAAGAAGGATCTTAGCATAGGATAATGGAGGTCCCTTGTAACCAGATTGAGGATAGTTTTCAGAAGGGAGCAGGTAATGACGATCTTCATGATGAAGAAAGAGGGTTGTTGGCTGAGTACCATAACATGCTCAGCAAGGAGAAAACCTTTTGGTGCCAAAAGTCTAGACAGTTGTGGCTTAGGGAAGGGGATTCTAATTCCAAGTTCTTCCACCTATCCACCCTTAGGCATAGGGGTGCCAACAAGATTAAAATCCTGGTCAAGTAGGATGGATCTTCTACTTTGGACATACACCAAATCAGGGAGGAAGCGATCAACCACTTCACAAGTCTCCTAGACCCCCCCCTCTCCTAGTTTCCCTCAGCCAAGGAATATTTGATTACTAATATCCCCACCATAATTCCTCAGGATACCAAAAAATTCCTCCTAATAACCCTCACCCATAAGGAAATACATCAAGCTCTATTTTCCATGAATTCTAATAAAGCTCCCGGTCCAGATGGGTTCCCTCCTAGATTTTTTCAAAGCTTCTGGGACATTGTGGGTTCGGACTTGTGCAACTCCATCATTGAAATGCAGTCTTCCAAAGCCATTCCCAGAGATGTCAACTCCACCTTCCTGGCCTTGATCCCTAAAGGTGATAATCCCTAGTCCCTCTCGAACTACCACCCCATAAGCCTGTGCAACATCACCTATAATATCTTGTCCAATGCCTTGGCCAACCAGCTATCTAGCATCCTCCCCTCCATTATTAACCCCTACCAAGGGAGCACTATCAAAGGCCGCAACATACTTGATGGTGTCATTACTATGCACGAGTTGATCCACTCTGCCCATGTCTCCAAGTCTACTACTTTTTTCCTCAAAATGGACATGAACAAAGCTTTTGACAAGGTCAACGGGGACTTCCTCACCCAAATCCTTCTCAAGTTTGGGTTCCATGAATCTTGGGTTAATATGATTTATAAGTGCATCTCTTCCTCCTAGTTCTCGATCTTGGTGAATGGTTCCACTGCTGGCTACTTCCCAAGCTCCAGAGGTTTCAAATAGGATGAGTCATTGTCCCCCATTCTCTTCATAATTTTGGTAGAGAGCCTGGGAAGAGCCATCAAGATTGCCTGTTCCAATAATCTGTATACGGATATTAAAGCTGCCTATGGTCTCATGCCCTCCACCCATCAACAATTTGTGTATGATACCTTGTTGGCAACCAAAGCCTTTGTGTCTGATGCCAAAAGTATCAAAACCATCCTCAACCTCTATGAAGAGGCTGTAGGTTAGAAAATTAATTACATCAAAAGCAAGTTGTACTTCATTAAAACCCCCTCCAAAATATAGCGTAAGATTGCTAGAATCCTAGGATGCTTCATTTATGAATTCTCGACCACATACTTGGGCCTTCACATATTCAAATGAAGGCCCCTCAAATACATGTGGAGTAATGTCAGTAATAAGATTCACAAGAAGCTTTCGGGATGGAAAGGTGCCCTCCTCTCCAGTGCGGGTAGGGTGACCTTAGTTAAAGTTGTTTTACAGAGTATTCCCACCTTCTTCCTATCTGTCTTGAAAATCCTGGTTGTTGTGGGTGAAGCCAATGAACAAATCCACAAACAAATTTTGGGGGGGGGGGGGGGGGGGGGGGGGGGGGGGGGGGCGGCGGGGGGGGGGGGGGGGGGGGGGGGGGGGGGGGGGGGGGGGGGGGGGGGGGGGGAGGGGGGGGGGGGGGGGGGGGGGGGGGAGGGGGGGGGGGCGGGGCGGGGGCGTGGGGGGGGCGCCGGGGCCCCGGGGGGGCGCCCCGGGGGCGCGGGCCGGGCGCGCGGGGGGGGGGCGGGGCGCGGCGGGGGGGGGGGGGGCGGGGGGCGGGCGCGCGCGCGCGGGGCGCGGGGCGGGGCGGGGGGGGGCGGGCGGGCCGGGCGGGCGGCGCGCGCGGGGGGGGCGGGCGGGGGGGGGGGGGGGGGGGGGGCGGCCGGGGGGGGGGGGGGGGGGGGGGGGGGGGGGGGGGGGGGGGGGGGGGGGGGGGGGGGGGGGGGGGGGGGGGGGGCGGGGGGGGGGGGGGCGGGGGGGTGGGGGGGGGAGGGGGAGGGGGGGGGGGGGGAGGGGGGGGGGGGGGGGGGGGAGGGAGGGGGGGGGGGGGGGGGGAGGGGGGGGGGGGGGGGGGGGGGGGGGGGGGGGGGGGGGGGGGGGGGGGGGGGGGGGGGGGCGGGGGGGGGGGGCGGGGGGCGCCGCGGCGCGCGGGGCGGCGGCGGCGGGGGGGGGCGGGCGGGGGGGCCGGGCGGGGGGGGGGGGGGGGGGGGGGGGGGGGGGCGGGGGGCGGGGCGGGGGGGGGGGGGGCGGCGCGGGGCCGGGCGGCCGCGGGGGGGCGCGGGGGCGGGGGGGGGGGGAGGGGGGTGGGGGGGGGGGCCGCCGGAGGGGGAGAGCGATGGAGAGGAGGGGGGGAAGAGAAGAAGAGAAAGAAGCAAGACGAAGAGGATGGGGGAGGGACCGCGAGGGGCGGGGGGGGGGGGGGGGGGGGGGGGGGGGGGGGCGGGGGGGGGGGGGGCGGGGGGGGGGGGGGGGGGGGGGGGGGCGGGGCGGTGGCGGGGGGGGGGGGGGGGGGGGGGGGGGGGGGGGGGGGTGGGTGGGTTTTGGTGGGGTTTGTGGGGGGGGTGTTGATTGTAGATTTGTTTTGGTGTCTATAATTTTTGTGGTTGGGAACTGACAACTAGAAAAAGTTCCACCTAGTTGCATGGGACAAAGTATGCTCCCCCAAAGATCAGGGAGGCTTGGGAATGTGGCACATCAATGTCACCAATCAAGCCATCCTAGATAAGCAAGCATGGAAGGTCATCTCAAATTCTAACCTCAAGTGGGTGAACATTGTCAAGAGAAATATCTACAACAAAAATCCTTTCTATAGATGGATACTCCCTATAATTGTTCTCATTTTTGGAAATATATTTCCCTCACCCAACAACTCATACACCAGGGATCTTGGTGGTAGTTGGAATATGGCAAAAAAATCAACTTCTGGAAGGATGCTTAGGCTAAAAAAGACCCCCTCATTTGTTATCCCAAGTTGACTACAGTTAAGCACCTATCTAACAATAAGTATGGGTCCCGTATAGCAAATTTTATCTCCTCGAGCCAAGGCATCCAAGAGTGGAAAAATTTTCTATTTAGAATAAATAATGATATAATAGTTGATACTGTGTCAGATATCCAAGAGATCATGAGGGCAAACTTCATCCCCCAAACCCAAAAAGAGGAAGAGTGATGTTGGAAAGGTAAAAGCGATGGAAAGTTCTCAGTCAAATCTACATCTTAGATCATAAAAAAAACATCAAAGGAGACAACACTAATAGTGGCTAAACTTTAGCTAGGAGTGTGTGGCTCAAGGCCCTAATCCCCAAAATTGCCCACTTCTACTGGACTATAGTTCACAATAAGATTCTCACCACCAATAATCTAATGCGCAGGGGGATCATTGTCCTCAAAAGATGCTACCTATGTAGGTAAGCCTAGGAATCGACCCAACACATTCTTATGGACTGTCCCTTCACCATAAATATTTTTCCCTGGTGATAAAAAAGTTTTAGGTTTGTCTAGTTCGACCAGAGATTGTCAAGGATATGTTCATCCAATGGCCTAGCACTTTCAAAAACCCTGGACTTAACTTATTCAGGAAATACTTGGTCCATCATAATGCCTGGCAGATATGGTTGGAACGCAACATCTACATTTTCAGTGATAAACCTAGGGACCATAAAGTGGTCGCGATAAGAGCCATTGCCTTTACCATTGAAAACAACAATGTGATCCCCTGTCTAGAAATTTCCAAGTCTAGGGTTGAAGGGTATTTATTTGCTTCCCTAAGGATTTCCCTAGACTGTAGTAAGGCCAAGGAATCCCATGTGGGCAGAGCCACAACTAAGTAACCCAAGGAAAGTTGGAGTAGGTGGAGTCATCAGGGACCATAATGGAAAGCTCATTCAAGCATTTTCTTAAAACTTGGGCACCCAAACCAATAACTATGCAAAATCCAGAGCTCTCTAGAGGAGTATTGACATCTGTAAAACTATGGCCAACCCTATCATCTTCGAAGGTGATTCTACAGTTATGATGGGGCTCATCCAAAATAATAGCACAAGGGGGAAAAACATCCAAAACATCATCCAGGAGTGTCAAAAAGTCCTTAACAACAACCATAAAAACCAGATAAATCACGTGTTCAGAGAAGCTAATCAAGTGGTCAATGTGCTTGCCAACATAGCCATTCTCCAACCCACTTTGACAGTTTGGGAAGATAGCTTCCCACGTGAGATACTTGAGAAAGTCAAACATGATGCGGAAAATCTTACCAATAAGTAGCCTTGGCTACGTGCTTAATGGTATTTTTTAATACAAAAAATGGGGGAATTCAATCACCCGCACTACAATAACTCCAACAACAATGATGGCTTTATCTGCCCAAAAGGTGTCTTATTGACACCAAAAGCCCTCTGTAACCTCAAAGGTGGCTATAGCCACCCCACTAAGGGATTTTATTCCCCTAGGGTGTTTTTCAACACCATGCTCCACCATTTTTGAGATGCCTGCATCATTTTTAGGATGGACGAATATTTGAAGAGAAGCATAGAATCCTTGATTTGACCCATTAACCCATGCTTTCCTATTCAAAATTTTGTTTGTTTGTGCCTTCTAGCTTTTCCCTCCACCTGCCTGTTATTTCGCATGCCTAAGGCTAACATCCATCTTTTCACCTCCATCACTGCTTTTCCCACTCACTTTCCCACTCCCACCAAGCTCGCCACTGCCAGCTCGAGCCTCGTCTATGTCTGGGTTTTTGACCCTAAGCTGTTCGACCAAATAAGCATCCCCGTGACCTTCCTGCTCAGGGGTTTCATTCTTATATAGCTAGGCCATCTTGGTCCTAGTCGCACTTTATCGATTTTCTGTGATAGTGTTGATTTCAAGTCTAAGATTCAAACGAGCATCAAGCAAGTCCCTATTTTTTCCATGACCACCATCGAACCTGCAACTCTACAGATTGACATAGGCACTACGACATTACTAGAACCTAAATATTTTGTCAATTTCTTCAAGATGTTCGAAGGTGCAGAGGAAGGTGTAACGAAAGATTTCATATTCCTAGAATGATGGTGAGGTTCGTATCCACGGTCTTCATTTTGTGGTAAGTGTTCAATCCATAACCCACATTTTTGGCCTTAAGCTTGATGGCATAATTATCCGTAGATACGGACACAACTTCAAGGAAGAGACTAATCAATTCCCTAACAAAGGGAAAGAGTTACTATGAGAGAATAAAGGTATTGTGTGATCTTCCATTCCTCGCCCTTGGGACACTGCGATTGTCCCTATCCTCCAATACATTTTTGTGGATAACCCCAATAGACCCCTGACTACTTACAACCTCGCATTTGTAAACCACGTATGCAATGTCCGCCCCATAAATATGTTAGAGTTTCTCTTTTTGTCCATCTCCATTACTATTACCAATTTTAGAGCGAGCAAGTCTCCTAAGCATCCTTGCCATAAAGGCCTTTTCCTGGTTATTTACAAGTATGATCTTGCCCACTGAGTATCAGACAACATCTCCTCCAAAACTCCCTCCTTGTACCATCTATCTGCTCAAGTCCTCAATACTAGCTCATCTCCACCTTTGTACCCTATCTGGGCCACCTCCTCCTCGCCCCAGTCCCTGGTCAATCGCCAATCACTATCTGCTTCCCCCCACTCAGGTAACGAAAGCCACTCCCTAGGGCAAGCAATGCTCTCCTATGGAAAAGTAGTATCAATAGGGCAAAAGACTCTGTCTTAAGTGAAAGTTAGTTTGGCCTCCCCAAATGAGGAGAAATCCTAAGCATTTATACGCCTAACCCGAGTGACAATCGGTCATTCCAAAACATCACTAGTGATGATGAAGACTGCTAGGAAGATATTCAAGATGATGGCTAGGAGGAACACCAGGAAGAAACCCAGGAGGACTGCTAGAGGGATCGCCAGGAAGATGCCATGTCTCTGAACATGCTACGTATAGTTTCTCTCAACCGCATCGATAATGCTGTCAGGAATTTTTAGACAACGGTGAATGTACTTTGTGAAGGTGGTAATATCATGTCAAGCAACATTGAAGAGCTTAAGAGACGACCTGCCATCCTTAAGACCATCCTGCCTAGCGGGGACAGTGACAAGCATGAGAGGAAAAGCAAAGCCTAGAATTTTGGGATGTGAGCTAGTTGATGGGTTAGGAGCCAAGGGCTGCTATTTTTCTATTTTTGTCATGTTGTGTGACTCTAATTTTTTGACTACTTCAGGAAGGGCACCTTCAAGGGTGCCACTTGAACCTTTTTGGTTGTTTGTGTTCCTTTTTGGGTATAACTCTGATATGGGACTATGGGCCGTTTGGCCATAGCTAAACCTTATGTAAAAATGGGCGGGACCCTTCAACCCGTAAAGTAAATAAAACTACTTTTATCTACCAAAAAAAATAGAGGTCCCTTGTAGCCACCAGTAGAAACATCCAACTAGAGTAAGGTCCTAACCTTTGCATTGAAATCCTTATCATATTTTATCAGAGAGGATAAAATAAATCTAACCAAGCATCTCTAAGACATGGTCAATCTATACACTCTCTAAAGCATTCGAGAACAAGAATTTACCCTCATATTATTGGCAACCTCTTTAAAAGAGAAATAAAGAGAGTCATACATTTCCCTCACTTCTAACTTTGTTACAAATTAGAACTAGCTTGAAAATATGTTCATGGTAGGTTTGATGAGAAGGAAGACAAGGTATCATTGTTAGAACAACTATAAACCATCAAAATGACCTCTATGGAAGCTATGGATGACTTTAATGTCATATTCTAGAAGTCTTAGTATATAATCCTAGAAGAAATCTAGCTTGCACTAGGTATGTATTTCATATACTATCTTAAGGAAATCAATTCTAAAATAGCCATGATGGTAAAAACCAAGGAGACAACTCATTATTAGTAGCCTATAGGATAGCCCACTCAAATTGGGAGAGATCTCATACAAATTGGGATATTATCCCCTAGACCACATACACCTCTTTTCATGGATGTTCAACCACCATATCAACTCCCTTTGACTATACAACCAACCCCTATTTCTGGTTAGGTCTCTATGCAAACATCTCCATCTACCACTACCACTACCTTCTCAACATCTCAATACCTAAAAATAGAATGAATGTAAAGTGCTATGAGGGACATGAAAAATGAGATTATATCCTCCAAGTATGAACATAATTTCTAAATGTTTGGATCAAAACTACCCACAACCTCCCTTCTAGTAGGGTCCTCTATTTACTGGCCTCCATTGAATGAATGCTAGAGCCTAGAGGTATCCATCTCATCCTAATAGAGAATATAATCCTAGGAGATGAATGGTCCCTATTCTCACCCCTATGAGGCCAATGCTCTCCAATTCGATGAGAGACATAATCCTTGATTAGAAAAATTACATAGGCAATCTCTATGATTAGCCATAATTGATGTGGCATCAAAGTGCCACACACAAATGTAGAAAATGAAAATACTAAAATTTTAAGACAAAATATGATGCTTAAATAAGACATTTCAAGAATCTAGTAGTTGCAACCACTTGGAAGGAGACAAGATGAGTTGCAACTAACAACAAGCTTAGACCCTCAAAATGCTATATGTTAATGATCCACATTTTAATATTATTCCCTTGATTCATATTAGTCTTATATATTTTGGTAATAATTTTGAAACATACATAGAAACATATATTAGAGTATATATAACATGTTTTCTTTTCTCAATATTTAGCCCCTCCTAGAAAAAACTAATCTCCTAAAATATTGTCAATATTTTTCAAAACCTCCTTATTTCTTAGTTGATATGGTAGTCTAAAAGCCCAACCTATACTATAATCCTTTTCAAAGTTTTCATCATGATAAGAAATTACTCACTCCATGGATTTAAATACAAGTCATGTCTCTCTATAGATGATAAGTCAATCAATTATTTTATCCTTGATTTCTAAATTAAAGAAGATATCAAGAAAATATATTTTGAAGGAAAAACCTTTAAATAAATTGAACTAAATTCCCATTTGTATTTTGCTCACTTTTGAATCTTTGAAAAAATCTATCCAGTTTTCCTTGAACATGGATATCAACACTCTTCTTTTAATAACTATTATATCAAGCTCAACATATCATTTTTTATAATAATTTATGTCATATTCGATGCTACTTTGAATGCTATTTCTATAAGGATTACTATATATCCATTACATCCCTTAACAAGAACATTCATAGATCCATGTTAGGCTTTTTAAATGGTGTTTCTTTACTACCACCCATCGTTTTCTTATAATAATTTTTATTCTTTTTATTTTTTCTAATATCTAAAATAAAAACATGGATGATCAAACCTCTCCTTACATAAACCTCTACATATTTATTAAATTAAATTTATAAAATAATTATAAATTTAAAAAGTAAAAGTAAAAAAAGGTAAAGTAATTATTTTACTATCAAAATAAAATATGCATCTTTATCTCTAATTAAAACCTTGGACCTTTTATTTATTATTTCACAGTTTAACCATCAAAATAAAATTCCGTTACATATTTATTAAATTAAATTTATAATATAATAATAAAATTTAAAAATAAAAATAAAAATAAATAAAATAATTATTTTGTTATGAAAATATGCATCTCTACCTCTAACTCAAATTAGCGGGTACCTACAACACTAAAAAGTATCAAATCTATTAAATCAAGGAAATGAATGAAATGATTTTAATTAAGCTAATGAGACTAGAAACAGTTTACGGATATATAATTTATTTTTATTTAGTGCGGAAATAGTTCCACAGTGCGATCACCTGTCGCATCTAAAAAATGGCGGCTCCAGGGATCCAACGTAGATCTAACTGTTCCGTCAATAAGTCCTGGACACTTCTTCGTATATCAACGATTTGGTCATAAATCCTATTCAGAGGTGTTAGGTTCGATGAAGAAAACGCTTTCTGAGACCCTAATATTGTTTTATCCGTTGGCCGGAAGGTTTGTGGTGAGAGCGAATGGTGAAGCATAGATACACTGCAATAACGAAGGAGTCCCATTCACAGAAGCTGAAGCAGACTCTGCGATCAAAGAGGTGGATTTCTCCCAGCCCAGTCTTTCTGTGGGCGGCAAACTAAGTCCTGAAAGAAAGCCGCTCAAAGGACAATCCCCTCATTGTCTTCCGCTTCTCACTGTGCAAGTAATTTCTCTTGCATCTCTGGTTTTCTCTGGTCGGACATGGGAGAAAAATGAGATTATAAAAGCCTAATTAACTTGTATCTGATTCATGTTGGCAGGTAACACAGATGAACTGTGGCGGAATCGTGGTTAGCTGTTCTTTCGATCATAGAATAGTCGACGGGATCAGCAGCAGCATTTTCTTTAAGGAATGGTCCGAAGCAGCCCAAGGTCGTTCGTTCTCTCTCCCACCTTGCTTTCAGCACTCACTCATAGATCCCCGCCGCCCTCTCAACATAACAGCAGATATTGATAGTCACTACATAGCCATTCCCTTCTCTTCTTTAAAGGACACCAAAGAACCCCAAATCGGCAGAATTTACCATTTGGATGCCGCTACCCTTCTCAGATTGCAAGGGCTAGCAAACCAAACTGGAGCTGAATTACGAGGAGGGAAACCCAAGACAAAACTGGAGGCGGTTTCTGCCTATATTTGGAGACTTGTTGCCCGCGCACAAGATCTAACTTCATCCGAGCCCACTAGGATTGGCATCCCCATCGATGGGCGGGCTTATCTTGACCTCCCCACTTCCTACATTGGAAATACCATAGCAATTTCTTTTATTGAGGCTTCTGCGGAGGATATATTAGACAAGCCGTTGAGCAGCACAGCTGAGATTGTTCGTAAGGTGATAACTGCTTCCACCACTTCTGAATATTTCCGGTCGTTTGTTGATTGGGTAAAGGGAAAGCGACCTGCTATGATGTTAGCGAGAGTCTACGCAGAGCCAGGGTCGGCTGTGGTGGTGTCATCGGGAGTAAGGATCCCGATATATGATATTGATCTGAGATGTGGGAAGCCTGCGTTTTCAAGTGTATATTTTCCATGGGGAGGAACGGCAGGGTGCGTGATGGTGCAGGCAAGTCCGTTGGGAGATGGGAATTGGGTGGTGTATATGCATATGGCTGAGAAGGATTTCAATGCCATTGAAGTTGATCCAGACTTTGTATTTGTGAGAGCTGTGAGAGCTAGTAAAATGAACTTCTGGTAGGAGAAAGGACTTGCAGCAGGCATGCAGCTGCAACTCAAAACACACACATAAAAACAGTCTAAAGGTGTATTCAGTAAAGGGAATCTGCTTTTGAAAAGCAGCGTGGTCTCCGTCTAGCTTTTCTAAGGGCACAGGTTGGTTGCTTCTTTATTTTCACTTTGTTTTTTATTTTATTTTTCATTATTGCTAGGGAATGTATGAAATATCCTGCTCGACATAATTTAATTTAATTGCTGCTTCTCAAAAGTTTACACAAGACTGTTGTATTATTGATCTCGAATTTTATATCATGTCCGGCTTTGCATGCATAATTGCATTGGTTACTTTTTAATAAAGCTTGCTATTAAGAAGGAATCGATCGAATATGAATTAAAAATTTATTGTTTAGAAAACACGTGTTGAAAGAATGGAAAAGATGAGTTCCCTTAGAAAAGGTTGAATCGGCCTAATCTCAATCGGCCTAATCTCAAATTCATCGCGTAGAAGTGCTCGCTTTACTGCTAGCTCACATATGGTTTTGTTAGAAAATTAAACCAAATTTGACGCCTGAAGGTTCTGACAAATTGTATCTGTGATATTCGGTCGTCGTAATTTCAAGCATGCGGGTAGTTGCATTGTAATTTCAAGCATGCGGGTAGTTGCATTTGTTCGACGATTTGTCAGAAACCTTACTTTTGCATTAAACTCATGTCAGATAGTTAGTGAACATTTCCCACCCTGTCCCTCAACTCCAGCTATAAATATCGGTGCAGTTGGCATTTTGCAGTAAGTAGAAGGAGAGCAAAAGTGCGGCAAAAAAGAGCAGCATAATCTTGAGGAGAAGAAGAAATCGGAGTAACAACTTTCCGAACTTCTTTGTTTTGCGTTTATCCTGCAACTGTTTGTAGAAGTCTATATAGCTTCAGAAAGGAAGCATTGTAATTGCACTCTGATAAATAATATATTTATATTTGTGTAGTTTTGTCAATCTCTCCTCTCGTCTTCGTTGAAATCTACCGTGGGAAATCATCTTTGGACAATTTCTGTTCAGTAAAGCAAATTCCCTAAATCGCTTAGCAAGTTGTGTTTCCTTTATTGCTTGAACGTGAGGTTCATGTTTTTATTCCTCCGAATCCTAGGTTCACGGTATTTTTGGCCCGAAGGCAAACTTTGGGGCCAACTCATCCGAAGTCAACTTTGGGCTCTCGGTGCTCCGAAGACAAGCTTGGAAGATTACTCCCTCAAAGACAAACTTTGAGGAGTTTTTACCTAGAAGTCCCAGATCGACGACATATTACCCGAAGTAGCACTTCGGAGTATTGCTGCCCCGAAGTCACGGTGCGGAGGTCTCCTTACCCGAAGTAGCACTTCGGAGTATTGCTGCCTCGAAGTCATGGTTCAGAGGCCTCCTTACCCAAAGAAGCCGTCTTGCTGCCAAACTCGACAAAGCAACAGTCTTGTTTCTAGACCTAGTGAAGCAGTCGTCTTGTTGCTTGAGCGAGCGAAGCTCTCGCCTAGCCAAAGAAAAGCGTAAACTCCTGCTGTCTCGAAGCATTGCTACATGAAAGGATTTTTCAGCGCAACTTAAATATTTCAAATTGGTATCAGAGCATGTTTCGTCCCTTGGAATATTAAAGTAATGGCCTCCGAAAACAACTCATTGTAGTTGCAGATCCTACGGTTCAACGACAAGAACTATGATTACTGGAGCATCTAGATGAAAATTTTATTCGGGTCTCAGGAGCTTTGGGACTTGGTTGAGAGTGGATATGTAGAATCGAAAGATGCAGTAGCATTGACCACACTCTCCCAAGAAGATAAAAACCTGTTAAAGGAAAATAAAAAAATGACCAGAAGGTATTGTTTTACATCATGCAGACGGTCGAGGAGACTATTTTCTCGTGGATTGCAGCAGTAACCAAAGCAAAGCAAACTTGGAAAATTTTAGCTAGTTCTTATCAGGGCACCAACAAGGTGAAGTTGGTGAAGCTACAGATGTTAAGGAGGGAGTTTGAGAACCTGTAGATGAGTGAATTAGAGTCCATGAGTGACTTTTTCACCCGAACAACGAATTTCATCAACCAGATGTAGTTGAATGGAGAGATTGTGCATAACCAGAGAATTGTGGAGAAGATTCTGAGAAGTCTTCCCATAAAGGTTGACTCAGTTGTGATAGTGATTGAAGAATTGAGGGATTTTACAACCCTCTCTATGGATGAGCTCATGGGTTCTCTATAGAAACATGAGCAGAGGTTGAGTCGCTCATCTCAGTTCTCTCTAGAGAAGGCATTTAAGGCACAGGTCTCATTCAGATATTTCCACCAAGAAGCCTCTAGTTCTCAAGGAGGAAGAGGTAGAGATAAGCATAGAAAAGACCACAAGAAAGGAGGAAGGTCAAACTGCAATGACAGAGAGACCAACTGCAACTTCCATCAGCAAGGAGGAAGAGGCAGTGGCAAAAATCAGCAAGGAGGATCTAATCAAAAGAAGGATAAATCAAAGATCCAATGTTATTACTACAAGAAGTTCGACCACTATATATCTGAGTGCAAAAAGAAGATGGCCAAGGATAACTAATAGCAAGTGCACTACACTGATGAAGCTGGAAATGCAGAGTGTAGTTATACCTATGAAAATATGTTGTTGATGTGTATTATTGAGGAGGAGATCCAGAAAAATGTCTGGTATCTCGATAGTGGGTGCAACAACCACATGACTAGGAACAGAGATATGTTCTCACAACTGGATGAAACAGTCTAGTCTGAAGTGAAAATGGGGAGCAACAACAAGGTTCCTATCAAGGGTAAAGGAAAAATCCTTATCCACACCAGGCATGGTGAAAGTAAGCAAATATGTGATGTGTATTATGTGCTTGGGTTGAAGCACAACTTGCTGAGTGTTGGAAAACTTGTGCAAAAGGGGTACACTATTCAGTTTAAATATGGAACCTGTACCATCAGATATGGAGAGCATGGGAATATTACAATTGTGTCCATTATGAAGAACAAAATGTTTCCACTACAGATTCAAAATGAATCTCTGATGTCTCTTAGTGCAGTTGTGAAGTATGCTACCTGGATGTGGCATTTCAGATTTGGTCACCTTAGTTTCACTGACCTGAAATTACTGCACAAGAAGCAGATGGTGAAGGGTTTACCCCTTATTGAGCAACCAAATTAGGTTTGTGAAAGTCTTGGATGTATTCCCTGTAGGGCAGTCTTGGAGAGCATCACAGTCATCGAAGCTGGTGGACTCAAATATTTGCGGTCCAATGCAGACCAACACTTTTGCCGATAATAAATACGTCATAACCTTAATTAATGAATTTAGCCAGAGGACGTGGGTTTATCCCATCAAGTAGAAGTCAGAAGCATTTGCCAAATTCAAGGAGTTCAAGGCTGTGGTTGAGAAACAGAGCGATTACCAAGTGAAGACTCTTAGGACATATGGTGGAGGTGAATACATCTCCAAAAAATTCCATAGTTTTTGCAAGGCAAATGGAATTCGTAGGCAGCTTACTGCCAGATACACACCACAACAGAACGATGTAGCTGAGAGGAAGAACAAAATGATCATGGAGATCGCACAGAGTATGCTGAAGGCGAAAGGTTTGCCACATGTGTTCTAGGTAGAAGCTATATGTTGTTCAATCTATCTGCTGAACATATGTCCCACCAAGAGTGTGAAGGATAATATTCTTTAGGAGGCCTAGAGCAACGAGAAGACAAGTGTGGCTCATTTGAAGGTTTTTGGGTGCATAGCATATGCACATGTCCCAGATGAGAAGAAGCAGAAGCTGGATGACAAAGCAGAGAGGTGTATCTTCACAGGGTACAATGAATAAGAGAAGGCATATAGGCTGTATAATCCTATGACGAAGAAGCTTGTCATCAGTCGAGACATGAAGTTCTTGGAGGATGAAGCTTGGAACTAGAAATCGAAGACTGGCTAGCCAGAGCTAGCAATTATTGAGTCTAAATACTTGGAGGAAAATACTAGAGCTAGCAACAACACAACCCCATCATCTCAATTTCCTCCACTTGCAAGCAAGATTCCCAACTTGAGGACACCCATGAAGAAGAGGAGCTTGCAAGACATCTATGAGGTAACCCGAATTCAGCTAGATGAAGAACATTCTAACTTTGATTTATTTTTTGAGTGTGATCCAATTTTGTTTTAAGAAGTAAGTCAGAATAAAAAATGGGTAAAGGCGATGGATGAGGAGATAGAGGCCATAGAGAAGAATGAGACATGGCAGTTGACAAATATCCCAGCAGGGAAGAAGACCATTGGGGTAAAATGGGTATACAAAATGAAGTTTAATGCCCAAGGAGAAGTTGATCGACATAAGGCTAGATTGGTGGTGAAAGGCTACAAGTAGAAGTCAGGAATTGACTATCATGAGGTGTATGCACTTGTAGCTCGACTTGACACAGTTGGGATGATCCTATTATTGGCAGCGTAGAAGGATTAGAAGGTGTATTAGATGAATTTCAAGTTTACCTTTTTGAATAGAGTGTTGGAATAAGATGTCTACATAGACCAACCACTAGGCTATGAGCTAGAAGGACAAGAAAGTAAAATCCTAAAGCTGAAGAAGTCCCTCTATGGATTGAATCAAGTACCCAGGGTATGGTACAACTAGATTGATGGCTATTTTTAGGAGAATGGGTTCATCAAATGCCCATATGAGCACACCCTGTACCTGAAGACAAATGCTAAACGGGGGATGATACTCGTATGCTTGTATTTCAATGATATGATATACACTAGCAACAACAATGTACTATTCAACCAGTTCAAAACATCCATGAAGAAGGAGTTCGAGATGACGGACTTAGGGCTAATGAAATATTTTCTTGGAATTGAAGTTGACCAATTAGTAGATGGCATCTTCATTTCTCAAGGTAAGTATGTGAAGGATGTCTTGAAGAGATTTAAGATGGAGGATAGAAAATATGCCATCACACCTGTTGCCACAAGTCTAAAGCTAAGCAAGATGGATTCCAACAGAAATGTTGATCCAACTCTGTTTAAGAGGCTAGTTGGCAGTCTCATGTATTTGACTACAACTCGACCAGATTTGATGTTCGGAGTGAGCTTGATTAGAAGGTTTATGGAGACTCTAAAGGACACACACTGGCAAGCAGGAAAAAGGATTTTATGCTATGTCAATGGGAAACAGAACCATGTAATATTTTATGCCAGAAAAGACTAGATGGAACTGTTGGGCTACATAGATAGCAATTGGGCTGACAACACTAATGATCGAAAGAGCACTTTCGGTTATGCTTTCCATATTGATTTGAGAGTAGTTTCATGGTCATACAAGAAGTAACCAATAGTGGCATTGTCCACTATTGAGGCAGAGTATGTTATCACCACGTCAACCGCATGCTAGGTAGTATGGCTATGAATAATCTTAGGTGAGCTGAATCTTCCATCGAAAGGGGTGACAACCATTTTTTGTGACAATAATTTTGCCATCGCACTGTCGAAGAATCCAATGCTTCATGATAGGACGAAGCACATTGACATCCGATGAGCAGGAGATGGTTAAATTTAACGAAGTTCAATTACTGTTTTGCAGGTCCAAGGAGCAGGTAACTGATATTTTTCACAAAATATTTGAAGGAGGAAGACTTCAACAGGCTTCGAGAAATGCTGGGCATCAAAGTCTTTGTGAAATTTGATTTAAAAGAGGGTGTTAGAAAATTAAACCAGATTTGATGCCTAAAGGGTTCTCTGACAGATCATATATGTGATATCCGATCACCATAATTTCAATCATGTTTGTAGTTGCATCTATTTGATGATTGGTCAGAAACCTTACTTTTGCATTAAACTCATGTCAGATAGTTGGTGAGGCTTTCTCGCCCTGCCCCCCAAATCCAACTTTAAATATCGGTGCAGTCAATATTTTGCAGTAAGTAGAAGGAGAGCAAATGCGCAGCAGAAGAGAGCAACAAAATCTTGAGGAGAAGAAGAAATTGGAGCAACAACTTTTCGAACTTATTTTTTTTGTGTTTATCCTACAACTGTTTGTAGAAGTCTGTATAGCTTCAGAAAGGAAGCATTGTAATTGCACTCTGATAAATAATATATTTATATTTTTGTAGTTCTATCAATCTCTCCTCTCGTATTTGTTGAAATCTTCTATGGGAAATCATCTTTGGACAATTTATGTTCAATAAAGCAAATTCCCTAAATCACTTAGCAAGCTGTGTTTCCTTTATTGCCTGAACATGAGGTTCGTGTTTTCATTTCTTCGATTCCTAGGTTCGTGGTATTTTTGGCCCGAACGTAAACTTCGGGGCAACTCATCCAAATTCGGATTCGGGTTCTCAGTGCTCCTAAGACAATCTTAAGAGATTACTCTCCCGAAGACAAACTTCAGGGAGTTTTTCCCTGAAGTCCCATATTGGAGACATCTTACCCAAAGTAGCATTTCAGAGTATTGTTGCCCTGAAGTCATGGTTCAGAGGCCTCCTTTCCCGAAGCAGTCATATCGCTGCCAAACTTGGTGAAGTAGCAGTCTCACTGTTAGACCCAGTGAAGCAGCCATCTCGTTGCTCGAGCGAGCAAAGCTCCGTCTCGCCAGAGAAAAGTGCAAGCTCCTGCTATCTTGAAGCATTGCTACGTGAAACGATTTTTTAGCACAACTTAAATCCTTTAGGTTTAACCTTCTAAAAAAATAAATTTTATTAATTACTCAAAAAAGTAGGTTTGATAAATTGGTTTTTTTTTAATTATTGTTGAATTTTTTTATTGGACAAAAAATTAAAAATATTTTATATGAAACTGTTGGAAACTGGACTTCAAAAATAGTGTTTAGCCTCAAGGCATTTACCCTAAATGCAACCATGTTTCATATCTGTCAACTGAAATGCAGATGTGTTTATGTTGTCTACTAGTTTTCTATTTTGAACTATTTTTGAAGTTTGTCCAAGATCGTTTCAAATGTGGTTTGAGTTGTTAGGTTGTTAGCTTCATGGCTGATCATGGAAATAATATTTACTAGATTATTTTGTAGTGACATAAAATATCTATATAAGATATTATTCATTGTATTGGAATATAGAAGAGAAGAATGTAGTAGGCTGTAGTATGGAGCTCAAAGTGTGAGCCGGATGTAGAGTGTGTGTAGCACTCCATTAGAGAGCTCTATGAGAGCATAGATAGAATATTGAGAGTATGGATGTAGCAACAGTGAGAGTATGGTATTCTACAGAGAATACATACATTGTTTTGTTGTAATACATTTATTAAATAAACCGTTTGTTGGTGTGAGAGTATTCTATCAGAATAAATTGTTACTATGTTGAGCATTAGTTTGGTTTCATTATTATTTAGGATTCATTGTTAATACTTTAGTTGATTCAATGTGTAATGCATTGTGAATATCCTGGGTAACTTTCATTGTGTACTTTGGTGAAATGAGAATCAATGAGTATTTCTCATTGTGGTATCAGAGCTAGTTAGGTCTTTGGGTTGGAGAGAGCCTGCAGAGTGTTTGTAAGAGTTTATTAAGATTTTGCACATTGCCTCAAGGTTCGTTGGTAGTTTTTTAGCATCATGGCTAACAACACCAACTCATTGCCAATACCAAAATTTAATGGGGAAGAGTATGCTTTCTGGGCAATCAAAATGAAAAATTTCTTGATTGCAAAAGAGCTTTGGGACACCATTATTGATGGATATGAAGAACCATATTGGAGCAAGTTGGAAGGAGAAGAAAGAAAAATAAAGAAGGAACAACAATACCAAAATGCATTGGCTCTCATGGACATTAGAAGAGGTATGAAAGAAAATGTTTTTCCTCTCATTGCTAGTTGTAGATCAGCTACAAAAGCATGGAAAGTGTTGAAAGATGCTTATGGGTGTAATGAGGACACTCATGAAGATATGTGTGACAATATTGGAGATTGTATGAGCAAGGGGGAGCCTTGTTATTTTGAAGATCCTTTTGGAGAGTCTTATGAAGACTCATGTGAAGAGCCTTGTGAGGTTCTTATTGTGGGAGATATGTTTTATGAGAAAGGCATATATAATGAAAATGAAGAATTCCTTCTTGTAGAGGAAGATGATGGAGAATTCCTTCTTGAAGAGGAGGATGTGAAGGAGCCTTGTGTAGGGCCTTGTGGAACTCTCATGGAAGAGAGTAATTTTGATGAATTTCTTCTTAAAAAGGAGAAAGAAAAAGAATATGTGGGTGTGGCATGTTTAGAAAGCATGCACATTGAAGAATGTCTCATTGAAGAGACAATGAATGAAGGATCATTCTATGAGAATGATGACTCTTATTGTGAAGACCACTCCAAAGTGGAAGATTGCTTGTTTGAAGACCACCAAGATGAGGTGGATGAAAAATGTCTCATGGAGGAGGCATATGATGAAAAGTGTCTTATGGAGGAGACACTAAATCAAAAAATTGATTCATATTATGAATCCACACCACTTCTCATGGAGGAGAATGTTGAAGATAAGGAGCCAACACTTCACCTCAAAGGTTGGCTTACTTATGTTGAATGGAAAACTGCTTATGTGAAAAAGCAAATGGATGAATATTTGAGAGCTCACTCATATGGAGTGAAAGATGATTGTCTTGTTGAGAAGACAAATATTTTGTGGGATTTTGATCCACAAGAAATTGTAAATGAAGATGAGAAGAAAGCTATCAACTTGTTGTTTGAGGATCACTCAAGAGTGAAAAATGATTTGTGTGAAAACTATCTCCCAAATGAGATAGGAAAGGAAATAGAAAATGAAGAAATTGGTGATTTTCCTGTTGTAATGGCAAAGGAAACATCAATTGGTGAAGATGGCTCACTTGGTTTGGCTACATGGAACAATGGGAGTTGTCTTGAAGAGACAACATTGTGGAGAAATTCAAATGTACAACAGTACCATGGCTTCATGAGAAGCACACAAGAAGACTTTTGGGACCCTACTCAACAAATCACCATTGGAGGTGATAATTCTTTGTTTTTTGGCTTTGTTACTAATGATTGTTTGAGTAGATGTGTTGTGAAAACTTTTCATATTCTTGTTTGAGTAGATGTGTTGTGAACAGTTTTCATATTCTTGTTGTGAACAGTTTTTTGATGAAGGGGGATTTGTTCATAAAAAGGCAATCAGTTATTTTGTGAAAAAGAAACAGATATGGAGGATAGCCTCCCCAAATATGAAGAGCAGAAGGAGTGCCCAAAACAAATTTTTTTTTTTTTTTTTGTTACAAAACTGGAGGAAACGAAATAAGGATCAATCAATTAGTTTCTTCCAATTTGTGATGCTTCCGCACTCAAAAAATGAGTCTTTTCAGCGTCAAGGGAGAGAATGTTGGAAAATGGACTTGAAAAACAACATTTAGCCTCAAGGCGTTTGCCCTAAATGCATCCGCATTTTATCTCTGTCAACCGAAACGTAGACACATTTCTTTTGACCATCAGTTTTATCTTTTGATCTATTTTTGGAAATTGTTCAAGATTGTTTCAAATGTGGTTTGATTTGTTATGTTGTTAGCTTCATGGTTGATCATGGGAATACTATTTATGATATTGTTTTGTAGTGACATAGAAGATCTATGTCACTACAAAACAAAAGAGCTTTGGGACACCATTATTGATGGATATGAAGAACCATATTGGAGCAAGTTGAAAGGAGAAGAAAGAAAAATAAAGAAGGAACAACAATACCAAAATGCATTGGCTCTCATGGACATTAGAAGAGGTATGAAAGAAAATGTTTTTCCTCTCATTGCTAGTTGTAGATCAGCTACAAAAGCATGGAAAGTGTTGAAAGATGCTTATGGGTGTAATGAGGACACTCATGAAGATATGTGTGACAATATTGGAGATTGTATGAGCAAGGCGGAGCCTTGTTATTTTGAATATCCTTTTGGAGAGTCTTATGAAGACTCATGTGAAGAGCCTTGTGAGGTTCTTATTGTGGGAGATATATTTTATGAGAAAGGCATATATAATGAAAATGAAGAATTCCTTCTTGTATAGGAAGATGATGGAGAATTCCTTCTTGAAGAGGAGGATGTGAAGGAGCCTTGTGTAGGGCCTTGTGGAAATCTCATGGAAGAGATTAATTTTGATTAATTTCTTCTTAAAAAGGAGAAAGAAAAAGAATATGTGGGTGTGGCATGTTTAGAAAGCATGCACATTGAATATTGTCTCATTGAACAGACAATGAATGAAGGAGCATTCTATGAGAATGATGACTCTTATTGTGAAGACCATTCCAAAGTGGAAGATTGTTTGTTTGAAGATAACCCAGATGAGGTGGATGAAAAATGTCTCATGGAAGAGGCATATGATGAAAAGTGTCTTATCGAGGAGACACTAAATCAAAAAATTGATTCATATTATGAATCCACACCACTTATCATGGAGGAGAATGTTCAAGATAAGGAGCCAACACTTCACCTCAAAGCTTGGTTTACTTATGTTGAATGGAAAACTGCTTATGTGAAAAAGCAAAAGCATGAATATTTGAGAGCTCACTCATATAGAGTGAAATATGTTTGCCTTGTTGAGAAGACAAATATTTTGTGGGATTTTGATCCACAAGAAATTGTAAATGAAGATGAGAAGAAATCTATCATCATGTTGTTTGAGGATCACTCAAGAGTGAAAAATGATTTATGTGAAAACTATTTCCCAAATGAGATAGGAAAGGAAATAGAAAATGAAGAAATTGGTGATTTTCCTATTGTAATGGCAAAGGAAACATCAATTGGTGAAGATGACTACTTTGTTTGGCTACATGGAACAATGGGAGTTGTCTTGAAGAGACAACATTGTCAAGAAATTCAAATGTAGAATAGTACCATGGCTTCATGAGAAGCACACAAGAAGACTTTTAGGACCCTCAATAAATCACCATTGGAGGTGATAAATATTTGTTTTTTTGACTTTGTTATTAATGATTATTCGAGTGGATGTGTTGTGAAAACTTTTCATATTCTTGTTTGAGTAGATGTGTTGTGAACAGTTTTCATATTCTTGTTGTGAACAGTTTTTTGATGAAGGGGTATTTGTTCATAAAAAGGCACTCAGTTATTTTGTGAAGAAAGAAATAGATATGGAGGATAGCCTGCCCAAATATGAAGAGCAGAAGGAGTGCCCAAAACAAATTTTTAATTTTTTTTTTTGTTACAAAATTGGAGGAAACGAAATAAGGATCAATCAATTAGTTTCTTCCAATTTGTGATGCTTCCGCACTCAAAAAATGAGTCTTTTCAGTGTCAAGGGAGAGAATGTTGGAAAATGGACTTCAAAAACAACATTTAGCCTCAAGGCGTTTGCCTTAAATGCATCCGCATTTCATCTTTGTCAACCGAAACGTAGACACATTTCTTTTGACCATCAGTTTTATCTTTTGATCTATTTTTGGAAATTGTTCAAGATTGTTTCAAATGTGGTTTGATTTGTTATGTTGTTAGCTTCATGGTTGATCATGGGAATAATATTTATGATATTGTTTTGTAGTGACATAGAAGATCTATGTCACTACAAAACAAAAGAGCTTTGGGACACCATTATTGATGGATATGAAGAACCATATTGGAGCAAGTTGAAAGGAGAAGAAAGAAAAATAAAGAAGGAACAACAATACCAAAATGCATTGGCTCTCATGGACATTAGAAGAGGTATGAAAGAAAATGTTTTTCCTCTCATTGCTAGTTGTAGATCAGCTACAAAAGCATGGAAAGTGTTGAAAGATGCTTATGGGTGTAATGAGGACACTCATGAAGATATGTGTGACAATATTGGAGATTGTATGAGCAAGGCGGAGCCTTGTTATTTTGAATATCCTTTTGGAGAGTCTTATGAAGACTCATGTGAAGAGCCTTGTGAGGTTCTTATTGTGGGAGATATATTTTATGAGAAAGGCATATATAATGAAAATGAAGAATTCCTTCTTGTATAGGAAGATGATGGAGAATTCCTTCTTGAAGAGGAGGATGTGAAGGAGCCTTGTGTAGGGCCTTGTGGAAATCTCATGGAAGAGATTAATTTTGATGAATTTCTTCTTAAAAAGGAGAAAGAAAAAGAATATGTGGGTGTGGCATGTTTAGAAAGCATGCACATTGAATATTGTCTCATTGAAGAGACAATGAATGAAGGAGCATTCTATGAGAATGATGACTCTTATTGTGAAGACCACTCCAAAGTGGAAGATTGTTTGTTTGAAGATAACCCAGATGAGGTGGATGAAAAATGTCTCATGGAAGAGGCATATGATGAAAAGTGTCTTATCGAGGAGACACTAAATCAAAAAATTGATTCATATTATGAATCCACACCACTTATCATGGAGGAGAATGTTCAAGATAAGGAGCCAACACTTCACCTCAAAGCTTGGTTTACTTATGTTGAATGGAAAACTGCTTATGTGAAAAAGCAAAAGCATGAATATTTGAGAGCTCACTCATATAGAGTGAAATATGTTTGCCTTGTTGAGAAGACAAATATTTTGTGGGATTTTGATCCACAAGAAATTGTAAATGAAGATGAGAAGAAATCTATCATCATGTTGTTTGAGGATCACTCAAGAGTGAAAAATGATTTATGTGAAAACTATTTCCCAAATGAGATAGGAAAGGAAATAGAAAATGAAGAAATTGGTGATTTTCCTATTGTAATGGCAAAGGAAACATCAATTGGTGAAGATGACTACTTTGTTTGGCTACATGGAACAATGGGAGTTGTCTTGAAGAGACAACATTGTCAAGAAATTCAAATGTAGAATAGTACCATGGCTTCATGAGAAGCACACAAGAAGACTTTTGGGACCCTCAATAAATCACCATTGGAGGTGATAAATATTTGTTTTTTTGACTTTGTTATTAATGATTGTTCGAGTGGATGTGTTGTGAAAACTTTTCATATTCTTGTTTGAGTAGATGTGTTGTGAACAGTTTTCATATTCTTGTTGTGAACAGTTTTTTGATGAAGGGGGATTTGTTCATAAAAAGGCAATCAGTTATTTTGTGAAAAAGAAACATATATGGAGGATAGCCTCCCCAAATATGAAGAGCAGAAGGAGTGCCCAAAACAATTTTTTTTTTTTTTTTTTTTGTTACAAAACTGGAGGAAACGAAATAAGGATCAATCAATTAGTTTCTTCCAATTTGTGATGCTTCCGCACTCAAAAAATGAGTCTTTTCAGCGTCAAGGGAGAGAATGTTGGAAAATGGACTTGAAAAACAACATTTAGCCTCAAGGCGTTTGCCCTAAATGCATCCGCATTTCATCTCTGTCAACCGAAACGTAGACACATTTCTTTTGACCATCAGTTTTATCTTTTGATCTATTTTTGGAAATTGTTCAAGATTGTTTCAAATGTGGTTTGATTTGTTATGTTGTTAGCTTCATGGTTGATCATGGGAATAATATTTATGATATTTTTTTGTAGTGACATAGAAGATCTATGTCACTACAAAACAAAAGAGCTTTGGGACACCATTATTGATGGATATGAAGAACCATATTGGAGCAAGTTGAAAGGAGAATAAAGAAAAATAAAGAAGGAACAACAATACCAAAATGCATTGGCTCTCATGGACATTAGAAGAGGTATGAAAGAAAATGTTTTTCCTCTCATTGCTAGTTGTAGATCAGCTACAAAAGCATGGAAAGTGTTGAAAGATGCTTATGGGTGTAATGAGGACACTCATGAAGATATGTGTGACAATATTGGAGATTGTATGAGCAAGGCGGAGCCTTGTTATTTTGAATATCCTTTTGGAGAGTCTTATGAAGACTCATGTGAAGAGCCTTGTGAGGTTCTTATTGTGGGAGATATGTTTTATGAGAAAGGCATATATAATGAAAATGAAGAATTCCTTCTTGTAGAGGAAGATGATGGAGAATTCCTTCTTGAAGAGGAGGATGTGAAGGAGCCTTGTGTAGGGCCTTGTGGAACTCTCATGGAAGAGATTAATTTTGATGAATTTCTTCTTAAAAAGGAGAAAGAAAAAGAATATGTGGGTGTGGCATGTTTAGAAAGCATGCACATTGAATATTGTCTCATTGAACAGACAATGAATGAAGGAGCATTCTATGAGAATGATGACTCTTATTGTGAAGACCACTCCAAAGTGGAAGATTGTTTGTTTGAAGATAACCCAGATGATGTGGATGAAAAATGTCTCATGGAAGAGGCATATGATGAAAAGTGTCTTATCGAGGAGACACTAAATCAAAAAATTGATTCATATTATGAATCCACACCACTTATCATGGAGGAGAATGTTCAAGATAAGGAGCCAACACTTCACCTCAAAGCTTGGTTTACTTATGTTGAATGGAAAACTGCTTATGTGAAAAAGCAAAAGCATGAATATTTGAGATCTCACTCATATAGAGTGAAATATGTTTGCCTTGTTGAGAAGACAAATATTTTGTGGGATTTTGATCCACAAGAAATTGTAAATGAAGATGAGAAGAAATCTATCATCATGTTGTTTGAGGATCACTCAAGAGTGAAAAATGATTTATGTGAAAACTATTTCCCAAATGAGATAGGAAAGCAAATAGAAAATGAAGAAATTGGTGATTTTCCTATTGTAATGGCAAAGGAAACATCAATTGGTGAATATGACTACTTTTTTTGGCTACATGGAACAATGGGAGTTGTCTTGAAGAGACAACATTGTCAGGAAATTCAAATGTAGAATAGTACCATGGCTTCATGAGAAGCACACAAGAAGACTTTTGGGACCCTCAATAAATCACCATTGGAGGTGATAAATATTTGTTTTTTCGACTTTTTTATTAAAGATTGTTCGAGTGGATGTGTTGTGAAAACTTTTCATATTCTTGTTTGAGTAGATGTGTTGTGAACAGTTTTCATATTCTTGTTGTGAACAGTTTTTTGATGAAGGGGGATTTGTTCATAAAAAGGCAATCAATTATTTTGTGAAAAAGAAACAGATATGGAGGATAGCCTCCCCAAATATGAAGAGCAAAGGAGTGCCCAAAACAAATTTTTAATTTTTTTTTTTGTTACAAACCTGGAGGAAACGAAATAAGGATCAATCAATTAGTTTCTTCCAATTTGTGATGCTTCCGCACTCAAAAAATGAGTCTTTTCAGCGTCAAGGGAGAGAATGTTGGAAAATGGACTTGAAAAACAACATTCAGCCTCAAGGCGTTTGCCCTAAATGCATCCGCATTTCATCTCTGTCAACCGAAACGTAGACACATTTCTTTTGACCATCAGTTTTATCTTTTGATCTATTTTTGGAAATTGTTCAAGATTGTTTCAAATGTGGTTTGATTTGTTATGTTGTTAGCTTCATGGTTGATCATGGGAATAATATTTATGATATTTTTTTGTAGTGACATAGAAGATCTATGTCACTACAAAACAAAAGAGCTTTGGGACACCATTATTGATGGATATGAAGAACCATATTGGAGCAAGTTGAAAGGAGAATAAAGAAAAATAAAGAAGGAACAACAATACCAAAATGCATTGGCTCTCATGGACATTAGAAGAGGTATGAAAGAAAATGTTTTTCCTCTCATTGCTAGTTGTAGATCAGCTACAAAAGCATGGAAAGTGTTGAAAGATGCTTATGGGTGTAATGAGGACACTCATGAAGATATGTGTGACAATATTGGAGATTGTATGAGCAAGGCGGAGCCTTGTTATTTTGAATATCCTTTTGGAGAGTCTTATGAAGACTCATGTGAAGAGCCTTGTGAGGTTCTTATTGTGGGAGATATATTTTATGAGAAAGGCATATATAATGAAAATGAAGAATTCCTTCTTGTATAGGAAGATGATGGAGAATTCCTTCTTGAAGAGGAGGATGTGAAGGAGCCTTGTGTAGGGCCTTGTGGAAATCTCATGGAAGATATTAATTTTGATTAATTTCTTCTTAAAAAGGAGAAAGAAAAAGAATATGTGGGTGTGGCATGTTTAGAAAGCATGCACATTGAATATTGTCTCATTGAACAGACAATGAATGAAGGAGCATTCTATGAGAATGATGACTCTTATTGTGAAGACCACTCCAAAGTGGAAGATTGTTTGTTTGAAGATAACCCAGATGATGTGGATGAAAAATGTCTCATGGAAGAGGCATATGATGAAAAGTGTCTTATCGAGGAGACACTAAATCAAAAAATTGATTCATATTATGAATCCACACCACTTATCATGGAGGAGAATGTTCAAGATAAGGAGCCAACACTTCACCTCAAAGCTTGGTTTACTTATGTTGAATGGAAAACTGCTTATGTGAAAAAGCAAAAGCATGAATATTTGAGAGCTCACTCATATAGAGTGAAATATGTTTGCCTTGTTGAGAAGACAAATATTTTGTGGGATTTTGATCCACAAGAAATTGTAAATGAAGATGAGAAGAAATCTATCATCATGTTGTTTGAGGATCACTCAAGAGTGAAAAATGATTTATGTGAAAACTATTTCCCAAATGAGATAGGAAAGCAAATAGAAAATGAAGAAATTGGTGATTTTCCTATTGTAATGGCAAAGGAAACATCAATTGGTGAATATGAATACTTTTTTTGGCTACATGGAACAATGGGAGTTGTCTTGAAGAGACAACATTGTCAGGAAATTCAAATGTAGAATAGTACCATGGCTTCATGAGAAGCACACAAGAAGACTTTTGGGACCCTCAATAAATCACCATTGGAGGTGATAAATATTTGTTTTTTCGACTTTGTTATTAATGATTGTTCGAGTGGATGTGTTGTGAAAACTTTTCATATTCTTGTTTGAGTAGATGTGTTGTGAACAGTTTTCATATTCTTGTTGTGAACAATTTTTTGATGAAGGGGGATTTGTTCATAAAAAGGCAATCAATTATTTTGTGAAAAATAAACAGATATGGAGGATAGCCTCCCCAAATATGAAGAGCAGAAGGAGTGCCCAAAACAAATTTTTAATTTTTTTTTTTGTTACAAAACTGGAGGAAACGAAATAAGGATCAATCAATTAGTTTCTTCCAATTTGTGATGCTTCCGCACTCAAAAAATGAGTCTTTTCAGCGTCAAGGGAGAGAATGTTGGAAAATGGACTTCAAAAACAACATTTAGCCTCAAGGTGTTTGCCCTAAATGCATCCGCATTTCATCTCTGTCAACCGAAACGTAGACACATTTCTTTTGACCATCAGTTTTATCTTTTGATCTATTTTTGGAAATTGTTCAAGATTGTTTCAAATGTGGTTTGATTTGTTATGTTATTAGCTTCATGGTTGATCATGGGAATAATATTTATGATATTGTTTTGTAGTGACATAGAAGATCTATGTCACTACAAAACAAAAGAGCTTTGGGACACCATTATTGATGGATATGAAGAACCATATTGGAGCAAGTT
Source organism: Wollemia nobilis (assembly GCA_028583015.1). Lineage (NCBI taxonomy): Eukaryota > Viridiplantae > Streptophyta > Pinopsida > Araucariales > Araucariaceae > Wollemia > Wollemia nobilis. The sequence continues at coordinate 40,583 of JAQPPZ010001613.1, read as the reverse complement.
GAAAGGAGAAGAAAGAAAAATAAAGAAGGAACAACAATACCAAAATGCATTGGCTCTCATGGACATTAGAAGAGGTATGAAAGAAAATGTTTTTCCTCTCATTGCTAGTTGTATATCAGCTACAAAAGCATGGAAAGTGTTGAAAGATGCTTATGGGTGTAATGAGGACACTCATGAAGATATGTGTGACAATATTGGAGATTGTATGAGCAATGCGGAGCCTTGTTATTTTGAATATCCTTTTAGAGAGTCTTATGAAGACTCATGTGAAGAGCCTTGTGAGGTTCTTATTGTGGGAGATATATTTTATGAGAAAGGCATATATAATGAAAATGAAGAATTCCTTCTTGTATAGGAAGATGATGGAGAATTCCTTCTTGAAGAGGAGGATGTGAAGGAGCCTTGTGTAGGGCCTTGTGGAAATCTCATGGAAGATATTAATTTTGATTAATTTCTTCTTAAAAAGGAGAAAGAAAAAGAATATGTGGGTGTGGCATGTTTAGAAAGCATGCACATTGAATATTGTCTCATTGAACAGACAATGAATGAAGGAGCATTCTATGAGAATGATGACTCTTATTGTGAAGACCACTCCAAAGTGGAAGATTGTTTGTTTGAAGATAACCCAGATGAGGTGGATGAAAAATGTCTCATGGAAGAGGCATATGATGAAAAGTGTCTTATCGAGGAGACACTAAATCAAAAAATTGATTCATATTATGAATCCACACCACTTATCATGGAGGAGAATGTTCAAGATAAGGAGCCAACACTTCACCTCAAAGCTTGGTTTACTTATGTTGAATGGAAAACTGCTTATGTGAAAAAGCAAAAGCATGAATATTTGAGATCTCACTCATATAGAGTGAAATATGTTTGCCTTGTTGAGAAGACAAATATTTTGTGGGATTTTGATCCATAAGAAATTGTAAATGAAGATGAGAAGAAATCTATCATCATGTTGTTTGAGGATCATTCAAGAGTGAAAAATGATTTATGTGAAAACTATTTCCCAAATGAGATAGGAAAGGAAATAGAAAATGAAGAAATTGGTGATTTTCCTATTGTAATGGCAAAGGAAACATCAATTGGTGAAGATGACTACTTTGTTTGGCTACATGGAACAATGGGAGTTGTCTTGAAGAGACAACATTGTCAAGAAATTCAAATGTAGAATAGTACCATGGCTTCATGAGAAGCACACAAGAAGACTTTTAGGACCCTCAATAAATCACCATTGGAGGTGATAAATATTTGTTTTTTCGACTTTGTTATTAATGATTGTTCGAGTGGATGTGTTGTGAAAACTTTTCATATTCTTGTTTGAGTAGATGTGTTGTGAACAGTTTTCATATTCTTGTTGTGAACAGTTTTTTGATGAAGGGGGATTTGTTCATAAAAAGGCAATCAGTTATTTGGTGAAGAAAGAAACATATATGGAGGATAGCCTGCCCAAATATGAAGAGAAGGAGTGCCCAAAACAAATTTTTAATTTTTTTTTTTGTTACAAAACTCGGAGGAAACGAAATAAGGATCAATCAATTAGTTTCTTCCAATTTGTGATGCTTCCGCACTCAAAAAATGAGTCTTTTCAGCGTCAAGGGAGAGAATGTTGGAAAATGGACTTGAAAAACAACATTTAGCCTCAAGGCGTTTGCCCTAAATGCATCCGCATTTCATCTCTGTCAACCGAAACGTAGACACATTTCTTTTGACCATCAGTTTTATCTTTTGATCTATTTTTGGAAATTGTTCAAGATTGTTTCAAATGTGGTTTGATTTGTTATGTTGTTAGCTTAATGGTTGATCATGGGAATAATATTTATGATATTGTGAAGAGGAGGATGTGAAGGAGCCTTGTGTAGGGCCTTGTGGAAATCTCATGGAAGATATTAATTTTGATTAATTTCTTCTTAAAAAGGAGAAAGAAAAAGAATATGTGGGTGTGGCATGTTTAGAAAGCATGCACATTGAATATTGTCTCATTGAAGAGACAATGAGTGAAGGAGCATTCTATGAGAATGATGACTCTTATTGTGAAGACCACTCCAAAGTGGAAGATTGTTTGTTTGAAGATAACCCCATGGAAGAGGCATATGATGAAAAGTGTCTTATCGAGGAGACACTAAATCAAAAAATTGATTCATATTATGAATCCACACCACTTATCATGGAGGAGAATGTTCAAGATAAGGAGCCAACACTTCACCTCAAAGCTTGGTTTACTTATGTTGAATGGAAAACTGCTTATGTGAAAAAGCAAAAGCATGAATATTTGAGAGCTCACTCATATAGAGTTAAATATGTTTGCCTTGTTGAGAAGACAAATATTTTGTGGGATTTTGATCCACAAGAAATTGTAAATGAAGATGAGAAGAAATCTATCATCATGTTGTTTGAGGATCACTCAAGAGTGAAAAATGATTTATGTGAAAACTATTTCCCAAATGAGATAGGAAAGGAAATAGAAAATGAAGAAATTGGTGATTTTCCTATTGTAATGGCAAAGGAAACATCAATTGGTGAAGATGACTACTTTGTTTGGCTACATGGAACAATGGGAGTTGTCTTGAAGAGACAACATTGTCAAGAAATTCAAATGTAGAATAGTACCATGGCTTCATGAGAAGCACACAAGAAGACTTTTGGGACCCTCAATAAATCACCATTGGAGGTGATAAATATTTTTTTTTTTGACTTTGTTATTAATGATTGTTCGAGTGGATGTGTTGTGAAAACTTTTCATATTCTTGTTTGAGTGGATGTGTTGTGAACAGTTTTCATATTCTTTTTGTGAACAGTTTTTTGATGAAGGGGGATTTGTTCATAAAAAGGCAATCAGTTATTTTGTGAAAAAGAAACATATATGGAGGATAGTCTCCCCAAATATGAAGAGCAGAAGGAGTGCCCAAAACAAATTTTTAATTTTTTTTTTTGTTACAAAACTGGAGGAAACGAAATAAGGATCAATCAATTAGTTTCTTCCAATTTGTGATGCTTCCGCACTCAAAAAATGAGTCTTTTCAGCGTCAAGGGAGAGAATGTTGGAAAATGGACTTGAAAAACAACATTTAGCCTCAAGGCGTTTGCCCTAAATGCATCCGCATTTCATCTCTGTCAACCGAAACGTAGACACATTTCTTTTGACCATCAGTTTTATCTTTTGATCTATTTTTGGAAATTGTTCAAGATTGTTTCAAATGTGGTTTGATTTGTTATGTTGTTAGCTTCATGGTTGATCATGGGAATAATATTTATGATATTTTTTTGTAGTGACATAGAAGATCTATGTCACTACAAAACAAAAGAGCTTTGGGACACCATTATTGATGGATATGAAGAACCATATTGGAGCAAGTTGAAAGGAGAATAAAGAAAAATAAAGAAGGAACAACAATACCAAAATGCATTGGCTCTCATGGACATTAGAAGAGGTATGAAAGAAAATGTTTTTCCTCTCATTGCTAGTTGTAGATCAGCTACAAAAGCATGGAAAGTGTTGAAAGATGCTTATGGGTGTAATGAGGACACTCATGAAGATATGTGTGACAATATTGGAGATTGTATGAGCAAGGCGCAGCCTTGTTATTTTGAATATCCTTTTGGAGAGTCTTATGAAGACTCATGTGAAGAGCCTTGTGAGGTTCTTATTGTGGGAGATATGTTTTATGAGAAAGGCATATATAATGAAAATGAAGAATTCCTTCTTGTAGAGGAAGATGATGGAGAATTCCTTCTTGAAGAGGAGGATGTGAAGGAGCCTTGTGTAGGGCCTTGTGGAACTCTCATGGAAGAGATTAATTTTGATGAATTTCTTCTTAAAAAGGAGAAAGAAAAAGAATATGTGGGTGTGGCATGTTTAGAAAGCATGCACATTGAATATTGTCTCATTGAAGAGACAATGAATGAAGGAGCATTCTATGAGAATGATGACTCTTATTGTGAAGACCACTCCAAAGTGGAAGATTGTTTGTTTGAAGATAACCCAGATGATGTGGATGAAAAATGTCTCATGGAAGAGGCATATGATGAAAAGTGTCTTATCGAGGAGACACTAAATCAAAAAATTGATTCATATTATGAATCCACACCACTTATCATGGAGGAGAATGTTCAAGATAAGGAGCCAACACTTCACCTCAAAGCTTGGTTTACTTATGTTGAATGGAAAACTGCTTATGTGAAAAAGCAAAAGCATGAATATTTGAGAGCTCACTCATATAGAGTGAAATATGTTTGCCTTGTTGAGAAGACAAATATTTTGTGGGATTTTGATCCACAAGAAATTGTAAATGAAGATGAGAAGAAATCTATCATCATGTTGTTTGAGGATCACTCAAGAGTGAAAAATGATTTATGTGAAAACTATTTCCCAAATGAGATAGGAAAGCAAATAGAAAATGAAGAAATTGGTGATTTTCCTATTGTAATGGCAAAGGAAACATCAATTGGTGAATATGACTACTTTTTTTGGCTACATGGAACAATGGGAGTTGTCTTGAAGAGACAACATTGTCAGGAAATTCAAATGTAGAATAGTACCATGGCTTCATGAGAAGCACACAAGAAGACTTTTGGGACCCTCAATAAATCACCATTGGAGGTGATAAATATTTGTTTTTTCGACTTTGTTATTAATGATTGTTCGAGTGGATGTGTTGTGAAAACTTTTCATATTCTAGTTTGAGTAGATGTGTTGTGAACAGTTTTCATATTCTTGTTGTGAACAGTTTTTTGATGAAGGGGGATTTGTTCATAAAAAGGCAATCAATTATTTTGTGAAAAAGAAACAGATATGGAGGATAGCCTCCCCAAATATGAAGAGCAGAAGGAGTGCCCAAAACAAATTTTTAATTTTTTTTTTGTTACAAAACTGGAGGAAACGAAATAAGGATCAATCAATTAGTTTCTTCCAATTTGTGATACTTCCGCACTCAAAAAATGAGTCTTTTCAGCGTCAAGGGAGAGAATGTTGGAAAATGGACTTCAAAAACAACATTTAGCCTCAAGGCGTTTGCCCTAAATGCATCCGCATTTCATCTCTGTCAACCGAAACGTAGACACATTTCTTTTGACCATCAGTTTTATCTTTTGATCTATTTTTGGAAATTGTTCAAGATTGTTTCAAATGTGGTTTGATTTGTTATGTTATTAGCTTCATGGTTGATCATGGGAATAATATTTATGATATTGTTTTGTAGTGACATAGAAGATCTATGTCACTACAAAACAAAAGAGCTTTGGGACACCATTATTGATGGATATGAAGAACCATATTGGAGCAAGTTGAAAGGAGAAGAAAGAAAAATAAAGAAGGAACAACAATACCAAAATGCATTGGCTCTCATGGACATTAGAAGAGGTATGAAAGAAAATTTTTTTCCTCTCATTGCTAGCTGTATATCAGCTACAAAAGCATGGAAAGTGTTGAAAGATGCTTATGGGTGTAATGAGGACACTCATGAAGATATGTGTGACAATATTGGAGATTGTATGAGCAATGCGGAGCCTTGTTATTTTGAATATCCTTTTAGAGAGTCTTATGAAGACTCATGTGAAGAGCCTTGTGAGGTTCTTATTGTGGGAGATATATTTTATGAGAAAGGCATATATAATGAAAATGAAGAATTCCTTCTTGTATAGGAAGATGATGGAGAATTCCTTCTTGAAGAGGAGGATGTGAAGGAGCCTTGTGTAGGGCCTTGTGGAACTCTCATGGAAGAGATTAATTTTGATGAATTTCTTCTTAAAAAGGAGAAAGAAAAAGAATATGTGGGTGTGGCATGTTTAGAAAGCATGCACATTGAATATTGTCTCATTGAACAGACAATGAATGAAGGAGCATTCTATGAGAATGATGACTCTTATTGTGAAGACCACTCCAAAGTGGAAGATTGTTTGTTTGAAGATAACCCAGATGAGGTGGATGAAAAATGTCTCATGGAAGAGGCATATGATGAAAAGTGTCTTATCGAGGAGACACTAAATCAAAAAATTGATTCATATTATGAATCCACACCACTTATCATGGAGGAGAATGTTCAAGATAAGGAGCCAACACTTCACCTCAAAGCTTGGTTTACTTATGTTGAATGGAAAACTGCTTATGTGAAAAAGCAAAAGCATGAATATTTGAGATCTCACTCATATAGAGTGAAATATGTTTGCCTTGTTGAGAAGACAAATATTTTGTGGGATTTTGATCCACAAGAAATTGTAAATGAAGATGAGAAGAAATCTATCATCATGTTGTTTGAGGATCACTCAAGAGTGAAAAATGATTTATGTGAAAACTATTTCCCAAATGAGATAGGAAAGGAAATAGAAAATGAAGAAATTGGTGATTTTCCTATTGTAATGGCAAAGGAAACATCAATTGGTGAAGATGACTACTTTGTTTGGCTACATGGAACAATGGGAGTTGTCTTGAAGAGACAACATTGTCAAGAAATTCAAATGTAGAATAGTACCATGGCTTCATGAGAAGCACACAAGAAGACTTTTAGGACCCTCAATAAATCACCATTGGAGGTGATAAATATTTGTTTTTTCGACTTTGTTATTAATTATTGTTCGAGTGGATGTGTTGTGAAAACTTTTCATATTCTTGTTTGAGTAGATGTGTTGTGAACAGTTTTCATATTCTTGTTGTGAACAGTTTTTTGATGAAGGGGGATTTGTTCATAAAAAGGCAATCAGTTATTTTGTGAAAAAGAAACATATATGGAGGATAGCCTCCCCAAATATGAAGAGCAGAAGGAGTGCCCAAAACAAATTTTTAATTTTTTTTTTGTTACAAAACTGGAGGAAACGAAATAAGGATCAATCAATTAGTTTCTTCCAATTTGTGATGCTTCCGCACTCAAAAAATGAGTCTTTTCAGCGTCAAGGGAGAGAATGTTGGAAAATGGACTTCAAAAACAACATTTAGCCTCAAGGCGTTTTCCCTAAATGCATCCGCATTTCATCTCTGTCAACCGAAACGTAGACACATTTCTTTTGACCATCAGTTTTATCTTTTGATCTATTTTTGGAAATTGTTCAAGATTGTTTCAAATGTGGTTTGATTTGTAATGTTGTTAGCTTCATGGTTGATCATGGGAATAATATTTATGATATTGTTTTGTAGTGACATAGAAGATCTATGTCACTACAAAAAAAAAGAGCTTTGGGACACCATTATTGATGGATATGAAGAACCATATTGGAGCAAGTTGGAAGGAGAAGAAAGAAAAATAAAGAAGGAACAACAATACCAAAATGCATTGGCTCTCATGGACATTAGAAGAGGTATGAAAGAAAATGTTTTTCCTCTCATTGCTAGTTGTAGATCAGCTACAAAAGCATGGAAAGTGTTGAAAGATGCTTATGGGTGTAATTAGGACACTCATGAAGATATGTGTGACAATATTGGAGATTGTATGAGCAAGGCGGAGCCTTGTTATTTTGAATATCCTTTTGGAGAGTCTTATGAAGACTCATGTGAAGAGCCTTGTGAGGTTCTTATTGTGGGAGATATGTTTTATGAGAAAGGCATATATAATGAAAATGAAGAATTCCTTCTTGTAGAGGAAGATGATGGAGAATTCCTTCTTGAAGAGGAGGATGTGAAGGAGCCTTGTGTAGGGCCTTGTGGAAATCTCATGGAAGATATTAATTTTGATTAATTTCTTCTTAAAAAGGAGAAAGAAAAAGAATATGTGGGTGTGGCACGTTTAGAAAGCATGCACATTGAATATTGTCTCATTGAAGAGACAATGAATGAAGGAGCATTCTATGAGAATGATGACTCTTATTGTGAAGACCACTCCAAAGTGGAAGATTGTTTGTTTGAAGATAACCACGATGAGGTGGATGAAAAATGTCTCATGGAAGAGGCATATGATGAAAAGTGTCTTATCGAGGAGACACTAAATCAAAAAATTGATTCATATTATGAATCCACACCACTTATCATGGAGGAGAATGTTCAAGATAAGGAGCCAACACTTCACCTCAAAGCTTGGTTTACTTATGTTGAATGGAAAACTGCTTATGTGAAAAAGCAAAAGCATGAATATTTGAGATCTCACTCATATAGAGTGAAATATGTTTGCCTTGTTGAGAAGACAAATATTTTGTGGGATTTTGATCCACAAGAAATTGTAAATGAAGATGAGAAGAAATCTATCATCATGTTGTTTGAGGATCACTCAAGAGTGAAAAATGATTTATGTGAAAACTATTTCCCAAATGAGATAGGAAAGGAAATAGAAAATGAAGAAATTGGTGATTTTCCTATTGTAATGGCAAAGGAAACATCAATTGGTGAAGATGACTACTTTGTTTGGCTACATGGAAAAATGGGAGTTGTCTTGAAGAGACAACATTGTCAAGAAATTCAAATGTAGAATAGTACCATGGCTTCATGAGAAGCACACAAGAAGACTTTTGGGACCCTTAATAAATCACCATTGGAGGTGATAAATATTTTTTTTTTCGACTTTGTTATTAATGATTGTTCGAGTGGATGTGTTGTGAAAACTTTTCATATTCTTGTTTGAGTAGATGTGTTGTGAACAGTTTTCATATTCTTGTTGTGAACAGTTTTTTGATGAAGGGGGATTTGTTCATAAAAAGGCAATCAGTTATTTTGTGAAAAAGAAACAGATATGGAAGATAGCCTCCCCAAATATGAAGAGCAGGAGTGCCCAAAACAAATTTTTAATTTTTTATTTTGTTACAAAACTGGAGGAAACGAAATAAGGATCAATCAATTAGTTTCTTCCAATTTGTGATGCTTTCGCACTCAAAAAATGAGTCTTTTCAGCGTCAAGGGAGAGAATGTTGGAAAATGGACTTCAAAAACAACATTTACCCTCAAGGCGTTTGCCCTAAATGCATCTGCATTTCATCTCTGTCAACCGAAACGTAGACACATTTATTTTGACCATCAGTTTTATCTTTTGATCTATTTTTGGAAATTGTTCAAGATTGTTTCAAATGTGGTTTGATTTGTTATGTTGTTAGCTTCATGGTTGATCATGGGAATAATATTTATGATATTGTTTTGTAGTGACATAGAAGATCTATGTCACTACAAAACAAAAGAGCTTTGGGACACCATTATTGATGGATATGAAGAACCATATTGGAGCAAGTTGAAAGGAGAAGAAAGAAAAATAAAGAAGGAACAACAATACCAAAATGCATTGGCTCTCATGGACATTAGAAGAGGTATGAAAGAAAATGTTTTTCCTCTCATTGCTAGTTGTATATCAGCTACAAAAGCATGGAAAGTGTTGAAAGATGCTTATGGGTGTAATGAGGACACTCATGAAGATATGTGTGACAATATTGGAGATTGTATGAGCAAGGGGAGCCTTGTTATTTTGAAGATCCTTTTGGAGAGTCTTATGAAGACTCATGTGAAGAGCCTTGTGAGGTTCTTATTGTGGGAGATATGTTTTATGAGAAAGGCATATATAATGAAAATGAAGAATTCCTTCTTGTAGAGGAAGATGATGGAGAATTCCTTCTTGAAGAGGAGGATGTGAAGGAGCCTTGTGTAGGGCCTTGTGGAAATCTCATGGAAGATATTAATTTTGATTAATTTCTTCTTAAAAAGGAGAAAGAAAAAGAATATGTGGGTGTGGCACGTTTAGAAAGCATGCACATTGAATATTGTCTCATTGAAGAGACAATGAATGAAGGAGCATTCTATGAGAATGATGACTCTTATTGTGAAGACCACTCCAAAGTGTAAGATTGTTTGTTTGAAGATAACCCAGATGAGGTGGATGAAAAATGTCTCATGGAAGAGGCATATGATGAAAAGTGTCTTATCGAGGAGACACTAAATCAAAAAATTGATTCATATTATGAATCCACACCACTTATCATGGAGGAGAATGTTCAAGATAAGGAGCCAACACTTCACCTCAAAGCTTGGTTTACTTATGTTGAATGGAAAACTGCTTATGTGAAAAAGCAAAAGCATGAATATTTGAGAGCTCTCTCATATAGAGTGAAATATGTTAACCTTGTTGAGAAGACAAATATTTTGTGGGATTTTGATCCACAAGAAATTGTAAATGAAGATGAGAAGAAATCTATCATCATGTTGTTTGAGGATCACTCAAGAGTGAAAAATGATTTATGTGAAAACTATTTCCCAAATGAGATAGGAAAGGAAATAGAAAATGAAGAAATTGGTGATTTTCCTATTGTAATGGCAAAGGAAACATCAATTGGTGAAGATGACTACTTTGTTTGGCTACATGGAACAATGGGAGTTGTCTTGAAGAGACAACATTGTCAAGAAATTCAAATGTAGAATAGTACCATGGCTTCATGAGAAGCACACAAGAAGACTTTTGGGACCCTCAATAAATCACCATTGGAGGTGATAAATATTTGTTTTTTCAACTTTGTTATTAATGATTGTTCGAGTGGATGTGTTGTGAAAACTTTTCATATTCTTGTTTGAGTATATGTGTTGTGAACAGTTTTCATATTCTTGTTGTGAATAGTTTTTTGATGAAGGGGGATTTGTTCATAAAAATGCAATCAGTTATTTTGTGAAAAAGAAACATATATGGAGGAAAGCCTCCCCAAATATGAAGAGCAGGAGTGCCTAAAACAAATTTTTAATTTTTTTTTTTTGTTACAAAACTGGAGGAAACAAAATAAGGATCAATCAATTAGTTTCTTCCAATTTGTGATGCTTTCGCACTCAAAAAATGAGTCTTTTCAGCGTCAAGGGATAGAATGTTGGAAAATGGACTTCAAAAACAACATTTAGCCTCAAGGCGTTTGCCCTAAATGCATCCGCATTTCATCTCTGTCAACCGAAACATAGACACATTTATTTTGACCATCAGTTTTATCTTTTGATCTATTTTTGGAAATTGTTCAAGATTGTTTCAAATGTGGTTTGATTTGTTATGTTGTTAGCTTCATGGTTGATCATGGGAATAATATTTATGATATTGTTTTGTAGTGACATAGAAGATCTATGTCACTACAAAACAAAAGAGCTTTGGGACACCATTATTGATGGATATGAAGAACCATATTGGAGCAAGTTGAAAGGAGGAGAAAGAAAAATAAAGAAGGAACAACAATACCAAAATGCATTGGCTCTCATGGACATTAGAAGAGGTATGAAAGAAATTATTTTTCCTCTCATTGCTAGTTGTAGATCAGCTACAAAAGCATGGAAAGTGTTGAAAGATGCTTATGGGTGTAATGAGGACACTCATGAAGATATGTGTGACAATATTGGAGATTGTATGAGCAATGCAGAGTCTTGTTATTTTGAATATCCTTTTAGAGAGTCTTATGAAGACTCATGTGAAGAGCCTTGTGAGGTTCTTATTGTGGGAGATATATTTTATGAGAAAGGCATATATAATGAAAATGAAGAATTCTTTCTTGTAGAGGAAGATGATGGAGAATTCCTTCTTGAAGAGGAGGATGTGAAGGAGCCTTGTGTAGGGCCTTGTGGAAATCTCATGGAAGAGAGTAATTTTGATGAATTTCTTCTTAAAAAGGAGAAAGAAAAAGAATATGTGGGTGTGGCATGTTTAGAAAGCATGCACATTGAATATTGTCTCATTGAAGAAACAATGAATGAAGGAGCATTCTATGAGAATGATGACTCTTATTGTGAAGACCACTCCAAAGTGGAAGATTGTTTGTTTGAAGATAACCCAGATGAGGTGGATGAAAAATGTCTCATGGAAGAGGCATATGATGAAAAGTGTCTTATCGAGGAGACACTAAATCAAAAAATTGATTCATATTATGAATCCACACCACTTATCATGGAGGAGAATGTTCAAGATAAGGAGCCAACACTTCACCTCAAAGCTTGGTTTACTTATGTTGAATGGAAAACTGCTTATGTGAAAAAGCAAAAGCATGAATATTTGAGAGCTCACTCATATAGAGTGAAATATGTTTGCCTTGTTGAGAAGACAAATATTTTGTGGGATTTTGATCCACAAGAAATTGTAAATGAAGATGAGAAGAAATCTATCATCATGTTGTTTGAGGATCACTCAAGAGTGAAAAATGATTTATGTGAAAACTATTTCCCAAATGAGATAGGAAAGGAAATAGAAAATGAAGAAATTGGTGATTTTCCTATTGTAATGGCAAAGGAAACATCAATTGGTGAAGATGACTACTTTGTTTGGCTACATGGAAAAATGGGAGTTGTCTTGAAGAGACAACATTGTCAAGAAATTCAAATGTAGAATAGTACCATGGCTTCATGAGAAGCACACAAGAAGACTTTTGGGACCCTTAATAAATCACCATTGGAGGTGATAAATATTTGTTTTTTTGACTTTGTTATTAATGATTGTTCGAGTGGATGTGTTGTGAAAAATTTTCATATTCTTGTTTGAGTAGATGTGTTGTGAACAGTTTTCATATTCTTGTTGTGAACAGTTTTTTGATGAAGGGGGATTTGTTCATAAAAAGGCAATCAGTTATTTTGTGAAAAATAAACAGATATGGAGGATAGCCTCCCCAAATATGAAGAGCAGGAGTGCCCAAAACAAATTTTTAATTTTTTTTTTTTGTTACAAAACTGGAGGAAACGAAATAAGGATCAATCAATTAGTTTCTTCCAATTTGTGATGCTTTCGCACTCAAAAAATGAGTCTTTTCAGCGTCAAGCGAGAGAATGTTGGAAAATGGTCATCAAAAACAACATTTAGCCTCAAGGCGTTTGCCCTAAATGCATCCGCATTTCATCTCTGTCAATCGAAACGTAGACACATTTATTTTGACCATCAGTTTTATCTTTTGATCTATTTTTGGAAATTGTTCAAGATTGTTTCAAATGTGGTTTGATTTGTTATGTTGTTAGCTTCATGGTTGATCATGGGAATAATATTTATGATATTGTTTTGTAGTGACATAGAAGATCTATGTCACTACAAAACAAAAGAGCTTTGGGACACCATTATTGATGGATATGAAGAACCATATTGGAGCAAGTTGAAAGGAGAAGAAAGAAAAATAAAGAAGGAACAACAATACCAAAATGCATTGGCTCTCATGGACATTAGAAGAGGTATGAAAGAAAATGTTTTTCTTCTCATTGCTAGTTGTAGATCAGCTACAAAAGCATGGAAAGTGTTGAAAGATGCTTATGGGTGTAATGAGGACACTCATGAAGATATGTGTGACAATATTGGAGATTGTATGAGCAAGGCGGAGCCTTTTTATTTTGAATATCCTTTTGGAGAGTCTTATGAAGACTCATGTGAAGAGCCTTGTGAGGTTCTTATTGTGGGAGATATATTTTATGAGAAAGGCATATATAATGAAAATTAAGAATTCCTTCTTGTAGAGGAAGATGATGGAGAATTCCTTCTTGAAGAGGAGGATGTGAAGGAGCCTTGTGTAGGGCCTTGTGGAAATCTCATGGAAGATATTAATTTTGATTAATTTCTTCTTAAAAAGGAGAAAGAAAAAGAATATGTGGGTGTGGCACGTTTAGAAAGCATGCACATTGAATATTGTCTCATTGAAGAGACAATGAATGAAGGAGCATTCTATGAGAATGATGACTCTTATTGTGAAGAACACTCCAAAGTGGAAGATTGTTTGTTTGAAGATAACCCAGATGAGGTGGATGAAAAATGTCTCATGGAAGAGGCATATGATGAAAAGTGTCTTATCGAGGAGACACTAAATCAAAAAATTGATTCATATTATGAATCCACACCACTTATCATGGAGGAGAATGTTCAAGATAAGGAGCCAACACTTCACCTCAAAGCTTGGTTTACTTATGTTGAATGGAAAACTGCTTATGTGAAAAATCAAAAGCATGAATATTTGAGAGCTCACTCATATAGAGTGAAATATGTTTGCTTTGTTGAGAAGACAAATATTTTGTGGGATTTTGATCCACAAGAAATTGTAAATGAAGATGAGAATAAATCTATCATCATGTTGTTTGAGGATCACTCAAGAGTGAAAAATGATTTATGTGAAAACTATTTCCCAAATGAGATAGGAAAGGAAATAGAAAATGAAGAAATTGGTGATTTTCCTATTGTAATGGCAAAGGAAACATCAATTGGTGAAGATGACTACTTTGTTTGGCTACATGGAACAATGGGAGTTGTCTTGAAGAGACAACATTGTCAAGAAATTCAAATGTATAATAGTACCATGGCTTCATGAGAAGCACACAAGAAGACTTTTGGGACCCTCAATAAATCACCATTGGAGGTGATAAATATTTGTTTTTTCAACTTTGTTATTAATGATTGTTCGAGTGGATGTGTTGTGAAAACTTTTCATATTCTTGTTTGAGTAGATGTGTTGTGAACAGTTTTCATATTCTTGTTGTGAATAGTTTTTTGATGAAGGGGGATTTGTTCATAAAAAGGCAATCAGTTATTTTGTGAAAAAGAAACAGATATGGAGGGTAGCCTCCCCAAATATGAAGAGCAGGGGTGCCCAAAACAAATTTTTAATTTTTTTTTTTTGTTACAAAACTGGAGGAAACGAAATAAGGATCAATCAATTAGTTTCTTCCAATTTGTGATGCTTTCGCACTCAAAAAATGAGTCTTTTCAGCGTCAAGGGATAGAATGTTGGAAAATGGACTTCAAAAACAACATTTAGCCTCAAGGCGTTTGCCCTAAATGCATCCGCATTTCATCTCTGTCAACCGAAACGTAGACACATTTATTTTGACCATCAGTTTTATATTTTGATCTATTTTTGGAAATTGTTCAAGATTGTTTCAAATGTGGTTTGATTTGTTATGTTGTTAGCTTCATGGTTGATCATGGGAATAATATTTATGATATTGTTTTGTAGTGACATAGAAGATCTATGTCACTACAAAACAAAAGAGCTTTGGGACACCATTATTGATGGATATGAAGAACCATATTGGAGCAAGTTGGAAGGAGAAGAAAGAAAAATAAAGAAGGAACAACAATACCAAAATGCATTGGCTCTCATGGACATTAGAAGAGGTATGAAAGAAAATGTTTTTCCTCTCATTGCTAGTTGTAGATCAGCTACAAAAGCATGGAAAGTGTTGAAATATGCTTATGGGTGTAATGAGGACACTCATGAAGATATGTGTGACAATATTGGAGATTGTATGAGCAATGCGGAGCCTTGTTATCTTGAATATCCTTTTAGAGAATCTTATGAAGACTCATGTGAAGAGCCTTGTGAGGTTCTTATTGTGGGAGATATGTTTTATGAGAAAGGCATATATAATGAAAATGAAGAATTCCTTCTTGTAGAGGAAGATGATGGAGAATTCCTTCTTGAAGAGGAGGATGTGAAGGAGCCTTGTGTAGGGCCTTGTGGAACTCTCATGGAAGAGATTAATTTTGATGAATTTCTTCTTAAAAAGGAGAAAGAAAAAGAATATGTGGGTGTGGCATGTTTAGAAAGCATGCACATTGAATATTGTCTCATTGAAGAGACAATGAATGAAGGAGCATTCTATGAGAATGATGACTCTTATTGTGAAGACCACTCCAAAGTGGAAGATTGTTTGTTTGAAGATAACCCAGATGAGGTGGATGAAAAATGTCTCATGGAAGAGGCATATGATGAAAAGTGTCTTATCGAGGAGACACTAAATCAAAAAATTGATTCATATTATGAATCCACACCACTTATCATGGAGGAGAATGTTCAAGATAAGGAGCCAACACTTCACCTCAAAGCTTGGTTTACTTATGTTGAATGGAAAACTGCTTATGTGAAAAAGCAAAAGCATGAATATTTGAGATCTCACTCATATAGAGTGAAATATGTTTGCCTTGTTGAGAAGACAAATATTTTGTGGGATTTTGATCCACAAGAAATTGTAAATGAAGATGAGAAGAAATCTATCATCATGTTGTTTGAGGATCACTCAAGAGTGAAAAATGATTTATGTGAAAACTATTTCCCAAATGAGATAGGAAATGAAATAGAAAATGAAGAAATTGGTGATTTTCCTATTGTAATGGCAAAGGAAACATCAATTGGTGAAGATGACTACTTTGTTTGGCTACATGGAACAATGGGAGTTGTCTTGAAGAGACAACATTGTCAAGAAATTCAAATGTAGAATAGTACCATGGCTTCATGAGAAGCACACAAGAAGACTTTTGGGACCCTCAATAAATCACCATTGGAGGTGATAAATATTTGTTTTTTCGACTTTGTTATTAATGATTGTTCGAGTGGATGTGTTGTGAAAACTTTTCATATTCTTGTTTGAGTAGATGTGTTGTGAACAGTTTTCATATTCTTGTTGTGAACAGTTTTTTGATGAAGGGGGATTTGTTCATAAAAAGGCAATCAGTTATTTTGTGAAAAATAAACAGATATGGAGGATAACCTCCCCAAATATGAAGAGCAGAAGGAGTGCCCAAAACAAATTTTTAATTTTTTTTTTGTTACAAAACTGGAGGAAACGAAATAAGGATCAATCAATTAGTTTCTTCCAATTTGTGATGCTTCCGCACTCAAAAAATGAGTCTTTTCAGCGTCAAGGGAGAGAATGTTGGAAAATGGACTTCAAAAACAACATTTAGCCTCAAGGCGTTTGCCCTAAATGCATCTGCATTTCATCTCTGTCAACCGAAACTTAGACACATTTCTTTTGACCATCAGTTTTATATTTTGATCTATTTTTGGAAATTGTTCAAGATTGTTTCAAATGTGGTTTGATTTGTTATGTTGTTAGCTTCATGGTTGATCATGGGAATAATATTTATGATATTTTTTTGTAGTGACATAGAATATTTATGTCACTACAAAACAAAAGAGCTTTGGGACACCATTATTGATGGATATGAAGAACCATATTGGAGCAAGTTGGAAGGAGAATAAATAAAAATAAATAAGGAACAACAATACCAAAATGCATTGGCTCTCATGGACATTAGAAGAGGTATGAAAGAAAATATTTTCCCTCTCATTGCTAGTTGTAGATCGACTACAAAAGCATGGAAAGTGTTGAAAGATGCTTATGGGTGTAATGAGGACACTCATGAAGATATGTGTGACAATATTGGAGATTGTATGAGCAAGGGGGAGCCTTGTTCTTTTGAATATCCTTTTGGAGAGTCTTATGAAGACTCATGTGAAGAGCCTTGTGAGGTTCTTATTGTGGGAGATATATTTTATGAGAAAGGCATATATAATGAAAATGAAGAATTCCTTCTTGTAGAGGAATATTATGGAGAATTCCTTCTTGAAGAGGAGGATGTGAAGGAGCCTTGTATAGGGCCTTGTGGAAATCTCATGGAAGAGATTAATTTTGATGAATTTCTTCTTAAAAAGGAGAAAGAAAAAGAATATGTGGGTGTGGCATGTTTAGAAAGCATGCACATTGAAGATTATCTCATTGAAGAGACAATGAATGAAGGAGAATTATATGAGAATGATGACTCTTATTGTGAAGACCACTCCAAAGTGGAAGATTTTTTGTTTGAAGATAACCAAGATGAGGTGGATGAAAAATGTCTCATGGAAGAGGCATATGATGAAAAGTGTCTTATGGAGGAGACACTAAATAAAAAAATTGATTCATATTATGAATCCACACCACTTATCATGGAGGAGAATGTTGAAGATAAGGAGCCAACACTTCACCTCAAAGGTTGGCTTACTTATGTTGAATGGAAAACTACTTATGTGAAAAAGCAAATGGATGAATATTTGAGAGCTCACTCATATGGAGTGAAATATGATTGTCTTGTTGAGAAGACAAATATTTTGTGGGATTTTGATCCATAAGAAATTGTAAATGAATATGAGAAGAAAGCTATCAGCTTGTTGTTTGAGGATCACTCAAGAGTGAAAAATGATTTGTGTGAAAACTATCTCCCAAATGAGATAGGAAAGGAAATAGAAAATGAAGAAATTGGTGATTTTCCTGTTGTAATGGCAAAGGAAACATCAATTGGTGAAGATGACTCACTTGGTTTGGCTACATGGAACAATGGGAGTTGTCTTGAAGAGACAACATTGTGGAGAAATTCAAATGTACAATAGTACCATGGCTTCATGAGAAGCACACAAGAAGACTTTTGGGACCCTACTCAATAAATCACCATTGGAGGTGATAATTATTTGTTTTTTTGGCTTTGTTACTAATGATTGTTTGAGTAGATGTGTTGTGAAAAATTTTCATATTCTTGTTTGAGTAGATGTGTTGTGAACAGTTTTCATATTCTTGTTGTGAATAGTTTTTTGATGAAGGGGGATTTGTTCATAAAAATGCAATCATTTATTTGGTGAAAAAGAAATAGATATGGAGGATATCCTACCCAAATATGAAGAGTAGAAGGAGTGCCCAAAACAAATTCTTAATTTTTTTTATTTTTTGTTACAAAACTGGAGGAAACGAAAGAAGGATCAATCAATTAGTTTATTCCAATTTATGATGCTTCCGAACTTAGAAAATGAGTCTTCTCAGTGTCAAGGGAGAGAATGTTGGAAACTGGACTTCAAAAACAACATTTAGCCTCAAGGCGTTTGCCCTAAATGTAGTTGTGTTTCATCTCCGTCAACCGAAACGTAAACGTATTTCTTTTGACCATCAATTTTATGTTTTGAGCTATTTTTGGAGTTTGTTCAAGATTGTTTCAAATGTGGTTTGAGTTGTTAGGTTGTTAGCTTCATGGTTGATCATGGGAATAATGTTTACGAGATTGTTTTTTAGTGACATAGAAGATCTATATAAGAGATTATTCATTGTATTGGAATGTAGAAGAGAAGCATGAAGTAGGTTGTAGTATGGATCTCAAAGTGTGAGCCATATGTAGAGTGTGTGTAGCACTCCATTAGAGAGCTCTATGAGAGCATAGATAGAATATTGAGAGTATGGATGTAGCAACAGTGAGAGTATGGTATTCTATAGAGAATACATACATTGTTTTGTTGTAATACATTTATTGAATAAATCGTTTGTGGGTGTGAGAGTATTCTATCAGAATACATTGTTATTGTGTTGAGCATTAGTTTTGTTTCATTATTAGTTCAGATTCATTGTTAATACTTTATTTGATTCAATATGTAATGCATTGTGAATATCCTAGGTAAATTCCATTGTGTACTTTGGTGAAATGAGAATCAATGAGTATTTCTCAAAAACAAAAAAATGTATATCATGTAACCAAATAAAGCACCAGAAATGCTTCCATAAACCTACAATATAACAAATTTGGGAACAAAGAACGAGGTAAATAAAAATTATTTGGTTGATTATTTAAAGTTTGTTTATTATTTCAATTTAGCATTTAAGACTATTATTCATTCTAGGGCTCTTGGATCCATATTTTGATCAAAAATAGCCACAACAGTAATGTCACATGAGAGTGCTGCTATTGTTAGCTTTAGCGACACTATTGATAGTACTACCAAATAGTGGTGCTTTTAAGGATTTGCTTAAAAATAGTTCAAAGTTTTTCATTTTATTTGGTTTTCTAGTTTTTTTCATCATTACAAAATTAGGGCATGATTGAGGTAGACCTTTTAAATCCCAAACAACTTGTCACTTGTGCTTTTAAATCCTTAACAAAATAGTAATATGGAAGTTAAATATTGATATCAAGGCATTCAATAATGCTTTTAAATCCCTAAAAAAATGGTAATATGGAATTTAAAGAGTGATATCAAGGCATTCAATAATAATTGAAATGAATAGTAGTTTTGATGATTCTTAATTCCATTTCTTTTAGATTTATAGTTCCTTTTTTTTAGTTGCATTGTTAGATTTGCATTCTAGGTCGTTGTCTTGTCTTGTGTACTATGTTAGGATAGATTTATGTGTGCAAATAATAGAAAAATGCATATAGTCTATGTTAGCATGTGTTGTGTATTTTCTTAAAAAAATTATCTTTATTTTAGAATTTTTAATCTAGTTTGCAATAATAGGTTTAATTGTCTCATATTATTAAATTTATTTTTTATTTTTACTATGGTAATGTAGATGTGATCATAGGGTTGTTTGTCTTATATGTGCATATTTTTAAGGAAATGAAAAGTACATATAATATAGGAAGTGTTTTTTATTTTTGTTATCATTCTAATTCGAGGTTTGAATTAGTTCCTTCATTCTCAAGGAAAACTAAATTTCTTGTAGGTTTAAAAATAAGCTTCCTACATAAACCCCCTATAACCATTGCTCTAAAGGAAAATAACATATTTTTCTATTTACATTGAAATAAGAAATTATTTAGTTTAGGGATCTTGTTTGTAAATATCATTGTATGCTTGAATCAATAGCCTAAAAAATAGTTAATTTTCTAGGATAGGTAGAAGTAGGAAAGGATATTAGAGGAAACTGTAGGTGTATTTCTTAATTAATACATCAAACTTAGGTCCATCACATATCCCTCAAACCTTTGTCGAAGTGGGGAAGAGTGATAGGAGTTTTTGGCCAGTCTCCCTATGTCCGCTCTCCTCAACCCCATTGTAGATATGTTGTTTTCAAGCTTAGAATTTTGAATCTCATCTAGAGAGATCTTCATGGTTGAGATACTCATTGTGGATGGAGTTCCATTTTCTCAATTTAACATTTTTTCTATATTTCTAAGGCATTACTAGCTAGCACAATTGAGTTCTATGGTGTAAAATTAAATGGAACAAATTCTCTACATTTCATGTTCACTTGAAAGCATGTATTGAGATGGAAATTTACTACAAATTACTATAAATAATAAACATTGTTGGATCAAAATTTGAATTCAAACAAATAGTCTACTTAAATTGACTTACTATTACAAGCTCTATTGGAATGACAATACAATAATTTCCCTTGTATCCTTCCCAAGATTCCTCAATAAGATCTAATTCTCGAAGCAAAAGGGATAATTGGAACTACATTTAGAGTCTCCCTTGGAACTAAAAACCCCATTTATTTCTACAATGAAGTCAACTTAGTTATCAATGGCATCTCATTATATGCCCCACTCTCATTTGTTTTTCAAATATTCATAAGATAATAGTCCTACTAAAGGGTCAACAACATGTACAAATCTAAACTCATATCTTGTCATATTTGGTTAAGATTCATTGGTATCATGCACACCTATTTGGGGATTATAATCCTTCTACAAGATTGTTTATGAGGAGGATCAATACATACAATCTTCAACTTCCAATCATACATGAATATGGTCACTAATGGAGGTTGGATAGAGGTGAATAAAATAAATAATGTCATCTTCTACTATCCATAATACATATTATAAGGAACGACTATAACTACACAAGTCAAATATTCACAAATTATGAGATGACCCAAGATCCTTTTTCCTCAAATTTTATGGTGTTAGTATCCTTGAGAAGTAGATCAAAATCACTTGGTCTACAAACAATGGAGGTTTCTTCTCAAATTCCACTCTTAATTACCAATAGGTTTAAATATTTAGCCAAACTAAAACCTTCAAGTTCTTCCAACAATTAACATTCCTAATTTATCTTAGAATTCTAGGTATAATTTCACTACTATCCAATAAGTGTAAAGTACAAGGTATAGGAAATTTTAATATAAAGTTTTTGTTTCTATATAAAGTAAATAACATGGTGGTAGATTAAATAAATCTAGGAGACATATTTGGAGGTCTAATTTATTTATATACTCATATAATGATGAGGTCAATGGAGGAATTACCATTGCTTATTTATATTTTCTAAACCTTTATGTCTTAGATAAAATGGAGGAACCATATCATTGTTATCTTTAGTTTATGTTTTTATGCAATAAAGACATATGGACTCTACTCCATTTATGCACTAAATAACCTAATAAAAGGGATTAGACTTTGGAAATGGTTGGATACTAATATTCTAATATTTGAATGCATAATTGATGACAATTTCAATATGGACGAGCATAAAAGGGTCTTTAGTTGGGCAAAACATCTATATCTTTAAACCTTTCAATTTTAAGAGTAGGATCCTTGTCAAAGTGTATTGGAGTTTTTGATACTATTATAAGTTGGAGAAAAATAAATTATAGGTATTGATTCACATGGATAAATTATCAAACAAAGTTGAGGTAAAATTTAGCAATATTAATAGATCCCACCTTGCTACTTCTATCACTATTTCAAGAATAGATGATATGCATTTGGTTTTTGTGACTATTTTGCTACCTTATATAATTGCTTTTCAATTGTGTCTTAAGCTTCACTTGACATGATTTTATTATATAAGTATAATATTATCCTTAAGTTAAACACATTTATTGGTTAATTTACCATACTATTCAAGTTTGGTATTTTGATTTGTGACTATGTCCCAAGGCTAGAAGGAAATTATGGGTGGTTTATTTAGTGAAATACAATAATTTGTAAATCAATATATTTCTTTAATAATTTTAATAGGAAGGTAGATATTGATAGAAAAAGGAGACTTGAATTTCTTTGACATAAGCTATCCTCATCTTTTGAAGCCCTCACAAATAATCCCATTTTAAAGGGCCTTTAATCTATATTATATCTTATGAAGAAAACTTATATAGTGTGAGGCCATTTTTAGGATGGAATGTACAATTCAATCAAGATTTTTATGGATCTACTATGGGTATAAATGTTATAATTTTTAACTTCCTATGCCTTGAATGCATAATAATAAAGTCACCAAAATTAGAGACACATAATAAAATATGAAAACCTATAAGAACTAGATCAAGAATGTCTTTCTTAAATACTTTAGGGGTATTTAATAAGATTAAATTTCTAATTTATATGAGCTTGTCATGCAATAATAGGATTATTGTATAAATTTCAAACCATATGAGATAAAATATTCCTCCTTGAATGTCCAATTCCTCTTCAAATTTTGCAATACATTCTTTCTGACATGGGTTTAGAAAAGAAACAATTCTTATTGCAATATAAGTTGATGTTTTTAGAATATATGTAGCAAATAGTTCACTATAATGAGCCAGATCTCTACCCCAAAAGGAGGATAAGCAAAGCTAGCACTATAAATAATTAAATGAGGAGCCTTGAAGCTCCATCTACATATCAAGTAGTTGATTTGAAGAAGACACCAATAGAGGATAGTCTATGCCAAATACTAATAACATGCTCGAAGCTCCCTATGTCACAAGGTAAATTCACTCTCTCAAATCAAGACAACAAAGCATCACAATATTTTTTATGGTGACTAAGCTACATCCCATCATCAATAGAAACCCCAAAACCTTTTTGGTGGAGACTAAATGGGTTCCATTTATCGTATAGCCTCCAATAGATTAGTTTTTCAAGATCTATTTTCTAATGCAACAAGTGGGACCCAAGACTAACCTTCCCTCCTCCAATAATTAGGTTGGAGCACTTCATATAATAAAGGATAGTTGCTCAATAGAATGAGCAACACACCCATAAGAGGAATCCCAAGTATCTTGGAGGGAAATAATAGGGGGGACATGATGAGTCAAGTAAGGACTCAATGAGATAACTAGATCTTGTTGATCCACATACAAATTCCCTAGAGGATAAGTGGCAAGAGGGGTAAGACTAACATGGAAAATCCATGCAAGACTAGAAGCATACCCATAAAATGAGGTCTAATAGAATACTGCATAGAAGCATCTTTAGAAAATTAGCAATTATAGGGAACAAGATAACATCATATTTATTACCAACCAAGCTAGGGGCTAATCAAAAGCATAAGAGAGGGAGTCACAAAAGCAACCTAGTCATCGAAGGAGAGGTCCAAGACCAAACCATTATTGATATCTAGTGAACTAACACAAGAAAGGGTAAATTACCAAGATGTGTTGGAAATCGAGGAAGCATGAGGCTATGATCATCAAAGTGGATCCTCACCAAGAAAATAATCCACCTAATCTCAAGTTTCCATGGGATAAGGTGAATGCATTAACATGACCTTTGAAAAGAGGACTATGCCACCCATGGAAGTATTTATGGTAATTTAACTCCCTAATTAGCTTTAGATATTCCTAAAATAAATGTAGTGTAGTCCCTTTAATTCAACAACTAAAAATGATGTAGAGACTCTCTCCCATACCCATTTTGGGAGGAATTTTGTTGTAAATATTATAAATAATTGAATTCAAGGAAAGAGAAAGGAGGTTGAGTTGTTTTCATGTCTAGTATTTGACCTCCCTTTTCAGTTGTTTTCATGTCTAGTATTTGACCTCCCTTTTGAGTTGTTTTTAGTTCCACCTCCTTTTTTGATGTCATATTCTAGTGTAGACTTGAACCTTGAGCTATTGATGTGTAGGTTGTCAAGACAATTTTAATTGTATGAATGCAATGCACTTTAATACAAATACAAGGATTTGTTACTAGCTTAGCATTTCTATATTGGTCTAAGTGTTTGTATATCTTTATATGGGATACTATGACTAATTTATTTTCTATCTGGAATTCATAGGATATTATTCAATTTTTAATTGTGCATGATTAGGACAATGTTCAATTTCACTATCATGCAAGTTCATGTGTTCACTAATCCCCCTAGAATGCATAATATAAATTATAGTCTCTTGGTGCATAACCACTTGTAGCTTAGGCTAGTTAGAATAGTTAAGATTACTTTCCTATCATTTGATTTCAAGTTATTTATTGCTTTTACTCTCTTTCCATTTTCCTTGGAAAATTAATCGATAGAGTAGGCTAGCTAAGGAGGAAGCACATTAAAAACTAGATCAAGCAAGGTGTCATTCTTGGTAGCAAAAATCTGGGAGGTCATCCAAAGGAGTTAAATACCATGATACTTGAACTTCCTAATACTAGAACCCCAAGTGAGGCATAGGGTATTAGTGCACTTTCTTGATAGAAAGACATCATATCCATAGGATATCATAGTGCTTAGGACATAAGGGTAGTTTAAGTCCTCCAATAGTTCACACTAGAATTCCTAGTGGAACCTAAATTATAAAAATACATCTCCTAATTATAAGATAAATTGAGATTCAATGAAGGTCTCAATAATTTTCTTATCGAATCATCATGAAAATTCACTTGGTGAGTCTACTACAAAATAAGAACCTAAAAAAATCACCTTTAAATAACTAGGTCTAGGTTGCAATGAGAATCTCTATCTAGACAATAACAAATATTTACCATTCGATGACTCTATTTTACAAAAAAAAAGAGGGAGAGAACCCAAATAAGGTAGCTAAAGGTAAGCCCTCTATTTCATGAGCTCAAGTACCACTATAAGAGAAAATCCTCAATTGCTTTTGCTCCCTCTCAATGTTATCAATAGATAAAGAAACCAATGATAGAACATGGATGCTCCTATCAATCCAAACCAAAGAAGGATCTTAGCACAAGATAATGGAGGTCCTCTATAGCCACTAGTATCAACATCCAACTGGAATGAGGTCCCAACCTTTACATTGAAATCCCTATCATATTTTATCAGAGAGGACAAAATAAATCTAACAAAGCATCCCCAACACATGGTCAATCTATATGCTCTCTAAAGCATTAGAGAACAAGACTTTGCCCTTATATTATTGATAACCTCTTTTAGAGATAAAGTAAGAGAGTGATACATCTCCCTCACCCCTAACTCTACTACTGACTAGAACTAGCTTTAAAATATTCTTATGGATACATTTGATGGGAAGGAGGGCAAGGTATCAATGTAAGAACAACTATCAACCATAAAAAGGATCCCTATGAAATCTATGGATGACTTTAATGCCAGATTCTAGAAGTCTTAGTACATAATCCTAGAAGAAATCTAGCCCATACTAGGTTTGTCTTTCATACACTATCTTAAGCAATCAATTATGATAATGACATGATGGTAAAAACTAGGGAGGCAACTCATTATTAGTAACCTATGGGATAGCCACTCAAATTGAGAGAGATCTCATTGAAATAGATATATTATCTCCTAGAACACCTATACCTCTTTTATTGGATGTTCAATAACCATATCATCCCCATTTGACCATACAACCAACCACTATTCTTGGTTAGGCCTCTGTGTAGACATATCCATCTACCACTGCCACTACCTTCTCGACCTCTCAATCCTTAAAAGTAGAATGAATACAAAGTGTTATGAGGGACATAAAAAATGAGATTATATCCTTAAAGTGTCAACATAATTTCCAAAGGTTTAGATATTAGAACTACCCACAACCTTCCTTTTAGCAGGGCCCTCTAGATACTAGCCTCCATCAAACGGATATCAGACATATCCAACTCATCTTAATAGATAATATAATCCTAGGAGAAAAATTGTCCCAATTCCTACCACTATGAGGCAAATGCTCTCTAATTTTATGAGAGACATAATATTTGATTAGAATAATTACATAGTCAATCCCTATGATTAGCCATATTAATGTGACATCAAAGTGCTACACACAAATATAAAAAAGACAAAGACTAAAATTGCAAGACCAAACATGGTACTTAAATATCACATTACAAGAATCTAGTAGTTGCAACCACTTGGAAGGAGACAATATGAGTCACAAATAACAACAAACTTAGCTAACCACTAGCTAAATAAAGCATCACCTAGTTAGCTACAATATAAATGAATCTAAATAAGTTCTAACAACTAACAACTAGGAGGTTCTCTAAAAAAACCAGCCAACTAGAAGCTAGCATGAGCAAGGAGGCTCACATTATTAGCAATAATAATAAGAAAATATGCCTAAAATAATACTTAGGCTATTTTATGCCCTCATCATACCTCTCCACAATCGAATAATTGGATTCCAATGATTTTACAACATAAGTGGGAGTGTGAGACATCAAACATTGAAAATAAATAATGCCAGCTAGATGGAATAAAATATGTGATCCCACATCACCATTGATGTGGTCAATGTGGATGAATATCATTGGTGCTTGTTCTAGAATGACATATTTGGTTAGGACTCTATAGCCACCCTTAGAAGGAGGAAGTCGACAAGGACCAATACCTTGTTGTTGAGGTAGTTGAGTCTTTTGCAAGCTAGAGGAGTAGGAGGAGGAGCCAACAAAGAAGAAGAAGAGATGGTTCAACTAGTGTTGGTGTATCTTGTAGTCTATCAAAAATTAAGGTAATATTCTATGGTTGTAGCTAAATGGGATGCATCAAAAGTGCATTGTACTTAATGCTTTTAACAAGAAAAGTCTTTTTCTAATGGTGTAATGTGTATATATTTTCAAAATCATTATATATAACCCTCTTGCCATATTTATAAGGCTTTACCAAAATTAGACCACAACAATCCATGGAAGTCATGTCGCATGTGATTCTATCTAGATAATACAGATCAAAGGTAAAGGACACCATACACATTTTATTTATGTATGAGGAGGAACCCTTATCCTTCCATCCTAATGAGTAAGGATGATGATGAGGTTCCACTGATAGTTTTAATCTATCAACAATGAAATTTGCAATTAATTTTTTTGTGATCCATTGTCAAGGATACAATGTACAAAAAAGTCATGCATCAAGTAGACCCTCGTAATGAACAAATTGTCATGGGTACCCTCATACAAAGGATATGATATTGGGTACCCTCATACAGACGTACGGTTCACAAGTTATGGCTTCAACAAGGTGCATCTAAAAAAAAAAAAAAAAAAAAAACAATAACTTACACTACCTCCTCTACTCTTTCACTAAAATAAATAAAAAAGAAAAAGGAAGAGAGGAGAGAGGAGGGGGGGGGGGGGGAGGGGAGAGGGGGGGGGGGGGGGGGGGGGGGGGCTGAGGCAATAGAAAGGGAGAGGGAGGGAGGGGGGGACCACCACCACCCCCTCCCCCCCGCACGGCGGGAGGGGTGGGGGGGCGGGAGGGGGGGGGGGAGGGAGGCAGACAGACATTCCCTCCTATCTATAAATAAAAAAAAAAAAAATATCTATTTTTTTTTTTTTTCATTAAAAAAACCACCAAACCAAAACAAAAAAAAAAAAAAAAAGAAGGAGACTAAATACTCACCTTCCCTCTCCCCATTGCTCTGGATTGGTGGTGGGGGGGAGGGGGGGGGCTAGGGGGCGTCGGCCGGGCCCTCCCGCCGGTGGGGGGGGGGGGTGGGTTTTTTTTTTTTTTATAAACAACATCTGCGGTTTGGGTGTGTTTTTTTTTATTTTTTTTTAAGTAGATAGGATTATTTTTTTATTTCCCCCCCCCCCCCCCCCCCCCCCACCCCCCCCCCTCCACAGTGGTGTCTCTCTTCCTTTAGCATTAGAAAAGAAGAGAAAAGTAGTGTAAGCCAAGGCGGGGGGGGGGTGGGGGGGGGGGGGGGGAGACAGGGGAGGATGAGGGGGGGGGGGGGGGGGGGGCGGGAAAGGCAAAAAAGGGAAAAAATAAAAAAATTTAAAATTTAAAAAAAAAAAAAGGGAAAAAGTAAAGGCTTACAGTTATAAAAAAATATAAAAAATAAAAAAAAAAAATCCCCCCCGGGGGGGAGGGGGAAAAAAAAAACACAAAAAAAGAAAAAAAACCCTAAAAAATACAAAAAATAAGCTTTTTTGTGGGGAAAAGGGGCGTTTCCCTAATTTGGGTTATGTAAATGTATTCTCCAAGATAAATATCTAGATTAGTTCTTGTACAAGTTATCTAGTTACTTCATGCAATGTAATAAGTGCAAAAGTATCAATGTGCAAGTTGTACATGTGCAAGTTATCCCTTGCACAACTATATAGAGTGTTGGCCAAGTATCTTATTTTACCTATATAAGGATGGCCTCTTAGATAGATAGTGAAGAGAGTCAGGGGACATAGTCAGATAGCATAGCTTAGTGGATGGTGTAGTTATGTGTGCCACACCATTTAGTGGTGATGAATACAATGTAAATTTATAGCTTTGTTAATGGAGCGCTCACTTCCTCCATAGCTACATTGTAATATTTTATATGATTTATATTTTTAGCATACTTTAGTCATATAGTAAAACTACTTTCTTTCATGTCATTCTGCATCTTATGATTTTTATCTCTCAAGACTCATTCATTAAAATATAACAATGGTATTAGAGCCACGATAGATCTAGTCTATGCAGGTCAATAGGGAAACCACCATTGTTGTTTAGCCAAAGATTTTTTCAAAATGACATGCCACTAGACCAACCACTAAAAAAATATCTCAAAAGTATCTAGGTGGTAGATTTTGGGAGAGTCACAAAGATAGGACTGAAAGGAATCTCAGTTTCAAAAAATACTGAGATCATTTTCATCTAGAGTCTTTTGAGATAAGACTAGGACTCAACACTCAATCTACTAGATTGGCAAATTATCTAGTGAAGATCATCCAGGTTATCTGGTATTTTCTAAATGGTGCCTAAAGTTTATTTTATTATAGGAAATTAATTATTAGAGGATTGGGACTCCTCCTTTGATAGAAATCTAGGAGACTCCAACTTCGTTGCTCAAAGTTCGGTGTGTCCTCATAATGCAAAGGTTAGTTCATTGTGCAAGAGAAGAATACTATGGAATAAGACTTGTAGTGAAGGATCTTGGTGAAGATAGGAGACTAAAGAACTCCATTTCTAGATTGCAGAATTTGTATAGTTGAAGAATAGTCCATAAGATCCTTGATACAGAAAGGCCATAGAAGACTTGAATAAGAAGCCATAGAAGTCTTGATACTAAAAATACCATATGAGACTTGATACTAAAAATGCCATAGAAGCCTTGATACTAAAAAGGCCATAGAAGCCTTGATACTAAAAATGCCATAGAAGCCTTGATACTAAAAAGGTCATAGGAGCCTTGGTACCAAAAAATTCCATAGGAGCATTGATATTGAAATAGGCCATATACGGCTTCATCCTAAAGAAGAATTCAAGAAGAATATTTGATTCATAAGCAGACTAAAATATTTTAGTACTAATATCTTTGTTGTAGGAATATAAGATTCAATGAGTTGGGAGACTTCCTACAAGAAAGTTAGAAAGAGTATATTATTCAGAATCAACTCATCCTTGAAGCAAAAGTGAAGAGATCAAGAGAAGATCTCATTGAATAACTTCTAGTCTTGGAAGAAGAAGGACTAGGAGACTCTTGCTCAAAGTCAGGAGTAGTAGAATTAGAATATCCAAGAGAATATCTTACCACCAACACTTCCAGGAAGTAAAAGGTTGAAGAAAAGGTCTCAAGGAAGACCATCAGAAGATGCTAGATCAAAGACCTTGTGACGGTCTCATCGAGAATCTTGGAAAGGCTAGGACAAACTTGCTAAAGATAAAGAGAGTTCTTTGAGAACTCATTGGAGAAATCTACTATCTAGTTGAAGTCCCTATCAATTAAGGACTTGGTATAATTGTCATCATTTGAAAACAAGACCAAGAGGAGAATTTGGAAAGGAGTGCTAAATCCAAGAAGAAGAATTTGGCAAGGAGTGCCAAACCTTAGAACAAGATCCTTCTTGAAGTCAAAATTTGATAAGAAGAATTGAAGACAAAATAAGCTCAACAAATCTTGGAGATTTGAATATTTCCTCTCACAACAAGAAGACACCACTTTAGAGATATAAAATTCTCCAAATCTATAGCAGAAGGAGGATAACACAAGAGGAGAACAAGCCACCAAATTCTAGGCTCATGAAAGAAAGTTCAAGACCATAATTTGGTGAAGAAGGATTTGTTTAGGACTACCTACTTGAAGTAGTACTTGACATTTTAGATACCAAGATCTACATCCTCTACAAAGGTGGAAGAAGAGCTACAGGAAAAAGGTATGCAACTTATGGTGAAAAGAGATTTATTAGTTGAATTATTTATCAGATTTATTAGAGTTCATGAATATGGATTAAAGTTGCATAAAGGAAACTACAATACATTCTTCTAAAAGGTGTAAAATAAAAAAAATTCTTTTAAGGATTCATTTGCACATTCATTAGGAGTTTATTAGATTTTATATTAGCTACTATCAACTACCTATTATCCATTTTTTTGAAAAATAAGACTAAGTCCTACAACATTGATTGTAGTGAAATTTCAAAATAACTCTTAAATATTATTTTTAGGTTATTCTTGATTCGTTGTAGTAAATTATTAGTGCATGACTTTGAGAGTTTATTGGAGTGATAAGGTGTAATATTAGTGCATTAAAAGTGAAGAACTTCTACTACTATATCACTCTCAAAAAGAAAATTAGTTTTGTGTTTCTTGAAAGGCACAAAGTCTGATTTGTATAAAGTGTCTAAAGACACTATTGAAGCATAAAAATCTGCAACTTGAAGTGGCCAATAGAAGCCACAAAAAGGGTTAGAATCCTCCAAAATTTTGAGAATAACGTAACTAACCAAAAACATAAATAGAAGCTTATGAAAGTGAGACTTGGCGAGTCTAAAAAATCAGAAGCATTACAAGTTGAATGGAAGAAAAAACAAATGTAGAAAATTTGCATAAGTTA
Source organism: Wollemia nobilis (assembly GCA_028583015.1). Classification (NCBI taxonomy): domain Eukaryota; kingdom Viridiplantae; phylum Streptophyta; class Pinopsida; order Araucariales; family Araucariaceae; genus Wollemia; species Wollemia nobilis. The sequence goes on along the minus strand of JAQPPZ010001613.1, from coordinate 9,244 downwards.
AAAAGCTTTTGTCTACTGTTATTGAAGATTGGACTTGTTTGTGTCTACTATTTAAAGACAACCTCAAACCCTTGTATTGCAAGAAAATCTGCCACAAAACCAGAATTTTATATCTGGAAATAGAGTGCAAAAGAAGGTATATTAAAAAGCCTTATTATACAATATTATAATATATTATATGCATTGCTCTAATCTGGTTTTCGATGGCATAAGATAAGATTTGGAAGTGCCACATAAGGGCATATTTTCTACAAAAAAAAAGGTCAACATAGGCCAGACATCAACACTCTCCTTTCCAAGTCAGAAGGAGCCACTCAAGGGCTCATATTGTACATACGTACTTGCAAAATCAAAGTTCATTTAAGATCATTCATGAGCCACATTTACGTAGACAAGCGAGTGCATATCAATTTCAAAAAGGACATCAAAAACATCTACAAGTGATTCAATACATTTGGAGGTATAAAATAAATAGGGAAAGGTGTTACATTCATGGTTTCTAACTTGGAGAAGACCACCCACAAAATGAAGCTCCATAGCCCATCGGCCATCCACCTGCAAAAAAATTCTTTCTTGTTGCCCAAGCAACGTTGCAAAGCAAAGGTGTTATGGAGTTATAATATCCATATTTGAATATGGTACAATAACATACTCCATGCAAAAATAACACTTAACATTTTGGTCATAATTCCTCTCAATGTTTTATAAACTCCCATGCAGGAGTTATAAGCAAATACCTGACACTTGGTATTCTCTACCAGCTTCACACAAGTGCCCATACAATTTAGAATCTCTCCAAGAGCATTGAAAAAAGGACTTGGAGCATTACGTAAATAAGGGAGTGCTCACTTGTAACAGACATGACACTTCTCACAATGTCTATGATCAACTACCCTTTAAAAGCATTCAATGTCCAAGTTCAATGTGCATGAATGAAGTGTAGTCAAATATGTCCAAAGGAGGAGAACAACACAATCAAGGTGTAAGAGAAGCACAATAAAAATGTTCGAAGTGCAGCGTGGAAGATAAGGGGAAGGAGCATTAAAGGCTCCCCATATTTGAAGGTCAACTTTTAGCACCATATGTACCAACATTCAAGACCAACCACTCCAAGGAATATCCATTAAATCAAGCACCTAAGGTACCTTTTATATGTTATTATACTTAGATGCAAAAAGCACTGAATATTGAGGAGATATTGCATCTAAAAGGTAAGGCCTAAAACCCAACTATTATTGAATTCATAATTTGAAGATATAAGGGTTATAAAATAAGGTTAAAAATTAGATTTTGAAAGCTAAAGGGGTGACTTATATTATTAATTTAATATTTGCAATATTACTTAGGAGGAATAAGGAATTCAACTTGGATTAAATTATATTGCAAAAATTATTATCATTTCTCTAATTTTCCAAACTTGAGAGTCACAAGGATTACTCCATGAAATTTATTTTATTGAAAACTAAAAATGATCCAAGGGACATAAAAGTGGTTATTAGGGTTTCTATTAAGGTTGGATATATATATATATATATATATATTATATATATATATATATATATATATATGTATGTATGTAATAGGTTATTAAGGTTTATGTTAGGGACACCTTATTAGTCCTAGTTTTTTTTGGTACTATTAAAAGAAGAGGGTTTTAACGGGATCCCAAAACCACTACAAATAAAGCCATGAGGGCAACAAAAACTGAACAAACCTTAGAAAAACCAGAGGCAAACAAGAAGGAAATACGGAAACCAAACCACAAGGCATCAAAGGAGGGAGAACTGAGATAGTTCTACACCAACTTGTGAACACCTTGAGTTACATTAGCCGCCAAGCTAGAAACATTTTCAGTTAAGTCAAGGGTAAAATTCAGTGTACTCTAGATTTTACAATGGTTAATATCAATGATATTTAAATCTCGAAGAACCATATATTTAAAATTCTTGGTCGTACTCGGAGAATAGATTTCCTCCACAGACGTCTCCTGGGTAAGATCCTTCGGAAGAACATCAAGATCTGAGAGGGCCATAGTAATGGGGGAGTCACCTTCCTCCAATTTACTATGAAGCCATTTAGACTTACGATGCTCTGCAAAAGCGACACCAGCCAACTTAAAATCAGAAACACCAAGATCTTCCACACACACCTTATTACTCCTAATTGAACTAATATTTTTTTCAATTTTGAAGAGCTTTTGATGGTGGAATTCTTTTGTACCTTTTTGAAGATTTGAGACAAGCAAATATATATATTTTCTTGTCTCAAATATTCAAAAAGGGATAATAGAATTCCAACATCAAAACCTCTTCAAAATTGAAAAAAATGCTTAGTTAAATTAGGAGTAATAAGGTGTTAAAAAATTGATTTTTGACTCTTACAAAACTTGTACAAAATCAACCATAATTGAACTATTTTTTTACAAAAAGCACTATAACATTCTAGGGAGACATAAGGAAGTCTACAAATATAAGGCTTTATATTAGGAAGATTTATAATGGTGTCTAACAAATTCTTCCTAGCAGAATCTCAACTTCTCAAGGGTCCTAATTATTTTTCTTAGAAAAATAAAGTGAAAGCAATTTTACGATTTGAAAAACTTTGGGATGTTGTCAAAGGTAAAACACAGAAACCTACCACAGGTGAAACAAAAATCCTAAATTTTTAATAAAATGATTCAAAGGCCTTAATGATAGTAACTTTTGCTATCACTATATATTTTCTTGTCTCAAATATTCAAAAAGGGATAAAATAATTCCAACATCAAGACCTCTTCAAAATTGAAAAAAAAATGCTTAGTTCAATTAGGAGTAATAAGGTGTTAAAAAGTTGATTTTTGACTCTTACAAAACTTGTACAAAATCAACCATAATTGAACTTTGTTTTTACAAAAAGCACTATAACATTCTAGGGAGACATAAGGAAGTCTACAAATCTAAGGCTTGATATTAGGAAGATTTAAAATGGTGCATAACAAATTCTTCCTTGTAGGATCTCAACTTCTCAAGGGTCCTAATAATTTTTCTTAGAAAAATAAAGTGAAAGCAATTTTAGGATTTGAAAAACTTTGGGATGTTGTCAAAGGTAAAACACATAAACCTACCACATGTAAAACAAAAATCCTAAAGTTTGAAGAAAATGATTCAAAGGTCTTAATGATAGTAAGTTTTTCTATCACTGATGAGATTCAACCATATATCAGTTTAGCCAAAACATATTTAGATGCATGGGTAAGCCTAGAAAATATATTTGAAGGAAATAATAAGGTAACTATTCTTCATTTCTAAACTCAGCTTAACTCATTGAAAATGAACAATGGAGAGAGTATAGAACTTTTCCTAAGAAAGGTAGCATATATTAAAGGAAAATTGTTAATCTTATGTGAAGCAGTTAAACATGAATTTCTTACTCAACTAACCATGAGAGTACTTACAGATAGCTATAAGCATTTGGTAACATCTTTGTAGGTCCTAATTAAAGATACATATTTTGATGATAGTCAATATACTTCAAGAATATGAAGTAGAAAATAATATGAAATATTGAATGACTAACATTGCATTGGCCTCAAAATATAATCCATAGGAAAATATTGTTTCTTCCGTAAGAAGACGAAAAACATGGTATTATTGATTTGAAGAAAGAAAGGACACAGTACTGGCTATTGTAGACATAATTCCAAAAATCAAAACCAAAGAAATCAGATAAATTATGGGAATAATTTTAAACCATGAAAATACCAAAGGAATCCTCATTAGAAATAGTTTTAATGACCTGCCAAATACCCTCAACTTGAATATTAGAAGAAAAATTAGAAAGGTCACCCAGTTCAAAGGATTGAAGAATTTGAAGAATTGGAAGAGCCGATAGAGGAATTTGAAATGAAAGCTCTCTCAGTAAATGTAACATACTACAGAGACACTAACTATTTTCTTAAATAGGTTACAAAGAATGCAGAGGAAGAAGACTACGAAGATCAAGCATAAGAATATGAAGAAAATCCATATTGAAGAATAAATTCTTCAATACCCAAATAATGTAATACAGGGGGTGTTGGAAATAGAGTCTATTCCATAATTTGGGTTATGTAAATGTATCCTCCAAGATACATATCTAGATTTGTTTGTTTTTGGGGGCGTTGGTGGGGGGGGGGTTTTTTTGGGGGGTCAAAAAGGGGGGGGTCCCCCCCCCCCCCCCCCCCCCCCCCCCCCCCCTGGGGGCTCCTCCCCCCCCCCCCCACAAAAACTAGGTAAGATACATATCTAGATTAATTCCTATGCAAGTTATCTAGTTACTTCATGCAATGTAATAAATGCACAAGCATCAATGTGCAAGTTGTACATGTGGATGTTGTCCCTTGCACAACTAGATTGAGTGTTGGCCAAGTATCCTATTTTTCCTATATAAGTATGGCCTCTTAGATATATAGTGAAGAGAGTCAAGGGACATAGTTAGATATCGTAGCTTAGTGGATAGTGTAGTTCTGTGTCCTACACCTTTTAGTGGTGATGGATACAATGTAGATCTGTATCTTTGTTAATGGAGTGCTCACTTCCTCCATAGCTACATTGTAATATTTTATATGATTTATATTTTTAGCATACTTCAATCATCTAGCATATTTACTTTCTTTCATGTTATTATGCATCTTGTGATTGTTATCTCTCAAGGCTCATTCATCAAAAGCTAACATTTTGGAGGTAGAAATTAAAAGGACAAAATAACATTTCACCTTCCTTAATTCTAGTTCTAAAATTTGAATTCCATGGTGAAAAAATTTGCTCCTTTTGAAATAGAAAGTTGTTTGAATTTTTGTTGATAACCAAAGGTCATTCAATGCATAATCAATGACCCTACCAAATGTTCAATACACTAGCAAGAACTCACAACTAGTTCATGTGATCAACAACCCGAGGGTCACCACGTGTCATTGTGAAGTTGAACATCTACACCCACCAACTAGTGCTTTGAAGGCAACCCCATCCTGGAGGTGCCATTGACCACCACATTTTGGTTGAACAAAATGTAAGGCCTCCACCTTCTTAAGGTGTTATATGCACCATCCCACACTGAATGTGGGATATTAATCCTTAAAACTCAAAAACATTGCAATCCCACCTGATTTTTAGTCAATCAATGCTAAATGCACTTGGTAATCTATTTCAACCTTGCCATGCATCCGAATATACCCAACCAATTGTTGCCATGAATACATAGGAAAATTTTGTCATTAGTTAGGGGTTTAAGGTTGAACTTACATCGTGTGGCACAATGCAAGTTCTCCATTGATTTTAGGATTTTTTGTTTTAGATCTACTTGGACTTGTTTTCTATTGAACACATTATCAGGGGTTTTGAACATAGTGACCTATCATTGGATCCTAAAAATAGGCTCAATAGTGAGCTAATATCACCAAATTTTATTTCTATTGGAATCGTATGTCACCCAAAATAATCAGTGAGCCTCTCACCTAACGACGATAATCTCAGATTGCTAGAAGGCAACCAATATCCTCATAGAAATTTGATATGGTTATGCATAGGTCTATTCTTGATCAATGTATATGTGTGCTTCTAAATCTATAGTGCTTGAGTGATTTTTCCATACCTTGAGCCTCTCCTTACTTGGAAAATGATGATTTGTTTTACCTATTGCTTTGTTATGAACACTATCTTCACTCTTGTGAAGATGATATTATGTCTAGGCCCATGTATGTTGTTATTTTCCTATATGATGAATATGTTTGTGAGCCTATAAAATTCAAATGTAAGTATGAGTGATGTTTGTTGGTGATGCAAAGGAAATAAACATTGGATTGCTAATGTCTATATGGTTTTTTCTAGAAATGCATGTTCAAAATAATATTTTGTACCACCATGGAGGGTTCACATTGTGCTACTTTTATTTTTTCTAGGATGACAAAATAAAATAGCATAGATATCAAACTAAAGATAGTTGTTACATTACCTACTTTGAACCTGATGAGATTTGAAAAATGTCGATTGATGAAAACATGTAGTTGTCGCTCATTGGGCAAACTGCATGAAGAGTGACATCCATTATAAAATTTCTATATTTCAAAAAATAGTGGTTTGGTAACTACCATCATTGGAATATGATGTGAAATTCCATGTAGAGCACATCTGATCGAAGTGCTCATCATCCAAAAGTAATGCATTATCACGAAGTTTTGATTATAGAAAATAAAGCCTTCATGGCCAAGATCTACTAGAGGGTGGATGTTACTCAAGCAATTTTTTGTTTAATTGTTCTCTTTATGGTTCTAGGTCTCATTCTATGACCTTAAAAACCTATTGTGCAAACAAAATTCTATGTTAAAACAAGCACCCCTATTTGGATCACATCCTCTAATACTAGTGATGTGGCATTAGAGTGCCACACACAAATTTAGTCTTTGCTTTCCACATTTTTGTGTGTCACTTTGATGCCACATCAATAAAACTATCCTAATACTTACTATCCAGACTATAGAATGCTCCAACAAACAGGTTTGATGCCACAATCCACATATCAGAGTAACATTACTTAGGCATCGATCCCAACTGTTCAAAATCTACCATCAAAAGTCCCCTCAATATTAGGAATTGGAACACTAAAATAAACCTTAGTAAAATGGGATGAGGGAGAAGTATATGTCATCCATATATGGACAAACGCTCCACCAAAAAACTAGACTTAGTTTTAGTCTAATGTTCTCACAAGGAGGAAAAGAAGAGTGGTGGAGGAGGCTCAAAGCTAGTGAGAATTGATACCAAAGGTTAGTAGATGAAAAATCAATCAGAACCAAGGATGATTTCTATCTCTCTCTCTCTCTCACACACATGGTTCCATGTTGCCAAACCCCTAAACATACTTTCTTTCTAAATACTTTTCTGCATTCATACAACTTATATGTTTTTTAAGAAAATTTGTTGTCATTGTAATTCTATGATATCTATCTTTGTCCACGTTTTATCCCTAATCAAAAGCTCATAAATATACAATTTCATGATCCTTTCCTTCAACTATATTTTCATATACAAACATCATTCCATTTGAAAAGAGAAAATATATATTCCTCCTCATATAATTTCCAAAGAAAATACCTTTTAGATATAGATGTGATGCTTGATAGTAATTTTGAAAATAACATCATAGTTATGATCAAGAATATACCTTTCTAATCAGTTACACAACATTTTTATTATATCTAAATTTGGTCTCCATAACTCCTTATTGTTTCATATATCAAATAATTAAATATCTATAGATGTTGATGGAGATTTTCCAACATTAAATACTCTATAAATTATATGATAATTTATTATAAATCAAGGGCACCATTAATTAAAAAAAATCATTCTATCATACTAAGTAATTATCCAAAATCCTTCTCATACCATGATACTATTAATTTAAACTCCATGATCTTAGAAATTGAAGGTTGACCTATAATACAAGTGTGATACATAAATTAGAGATTATATTTGAAGGGATCATTTACCATAACATAAATAATTTTTATTTACCTTCTAGTTTTACCTTTGATAAAGATCTTTTAAATCCCTCTAAAATTATGATAAACCTTCAAGGAGATAATGGATCACCAATGTGGAAGGTATAAGATGATTCAAATTAACTGAGTGATAAGTTAATAAAAATATAATATCTTATTGTAGATACCTAAAAAATGTCATGTCGAAGGAGACTACTCATATGGACATGCTATAAGACCATATGGAGGATATTGGACAAAATCCAAGATAGAGCAATGGTTCTAACCACTCAATTTGGGCTCCTTGGCCTACTCAGTCTGAACCGCAGCTCAGACTTACGATCTACAGTCTGAACCATGACTAAGGCCCACGGTTTATAGTTTGAACCATAGCTGCAACTTGTGATCTTAACTGAAGTTCAGTTGGCCTTCATCCGAGCCAAATTTGTTTGAACGACCATTTGTTCTAGAAGAAGGTGGTTAATGGATGAAATATTCCAGAGGCTTCCATTCCAACTATCCTAACCACCTCTTCTTGATCTTGGCTTCTCCATGAAGCCACCCCTAGCCCTAGGGCATCCTATAAATACCCCTTCAATTTGGGTAGAACATATAGATGATTTTGAATAGCGAAGCGTTGTCGAATTATCGATAGAGAGTTGATTGATCAAGCGAGTAGCAAAGCCCTATTGAATTGCATACTAAATTCATGCATTGGAGAAGGCCACTTTGCTATTCACCCAAAGATCAATTTTCCATGGAGGTCCTAGGAGCCTAGAAGAGCCAAGAAATGCAAATCCGGGTAAATGAAGGACCCTCACAGTGAATCAACCACCAAACTTGTTAGGACACCGAAGGTGACCCTTGAACATCAATTGGACAAGGAGGTAAAGCCCACCGCCATTGATTTTGAGGGTAAAGTTGCTTGAGTGCTCACCACAAATTTCAACCATGGTTTATAGTGCAGACCATGCATCAGTGATGCGGTTTCCAACAGAGGTATAGCCACCTTATTGTTCTCATTTCTTCTCATCTAATTATATTAGATTAGTCATTTGTATGGTTTAATTGTAGTTTTAGAGACTTCTGACCGACATAATTAGTGTTTTTACTAACTTGTTCTCATCATAGTAGTTTAGAAATTAATGGCTTCTTTTCATGTTATAATGTTTCATTTCAAGTAATTGATTTCATATATTGATAGTTGTGCTCTTCATTTACATATTTCCATCAATATTAATATTATTTGCATATGTTTAGCATAGTTTACACATTTTCTTGATTTTATATCATTATGCTATTCTCATGCTATTTGTATTTAAAGGGCCTCATCATGAGAGGCTTCCTATGCTTTTGATATTTTTGTGTTGTTTCTTGATCATAGGAAATAGGTTTTTAAGGAGATACAATCATTCATTTCCTTCCTCAACGCAAAGAAGAGGGTCTACTTCACCCTAGAGCATTTCGTGTCACCTTAAGGGCTTGATAGTGCATTTCATCCCTGAGGGGAATTGAAATAATTGTAATTGCGTATCAAATAGAGTATCCCTAAGAGGGACTTACTTGTAATTAGACACTTATTTATTTTAATGGAATAATAGAGGTATTTCTTGTAATTTTTGTGTGTTTTGTCCATTTATGTGTTTGAATATCAATTTTACTTTGTTTATGCAATTACAACATTTTGGGTGCATGCATTTTTGGTCGTACAGAAGGTGATCATGGTGGAACTCCATATAAATAGCATCT